>JAWNMW010000235.1:8320833-9570416 GCA_035043565.1 Drosophila robusta
AATTTTAATGTGTAGCTGACTAAAACGTTTAAAAGCTATTTTATTTTATAATCAATATAGTCAACATATTAAATCAATATTGAAAAGAAAGAATATAAATTAAAATTAAATAATAAAATAAAATTAAATAATTAAATAAAAACAACATCGTAACAGTATGATTATTATAAATATATTCTTATAAGAAAAATGAGCATTATAAAAGCATAGGATTAGGCGAGAGTCCGCGTTCGAATCTGAGCCCAATCTTAGTATTAAAACTATATCCTAATTATATCAATTATTATAGCGAAGAATACCTTTCAGGCAACCCTCGTCAAATTAGTTTGGTCGCATGGCTTTGACTGTTTTTTTTTTGTCGCTGAACCTAATAATCCTCATGACTCGCATATCAAATGACAACAAATTTACTCCAGACGTTGGCAGCAACTAAAGCGTTGCCAGTTGACGGCCTGCGGGCTCGGTGGGGAGAGAGGGGGCAACGGGGGAACGATGATGCCGCAGTCGCAGTGTCAAATTGAGCGACAATGGGCGACAAAAAAGCGGGGCACAGTGGGACAGTGGCAGTCGGAGCAACTGTAACGTTTTGTTGCCTTTAGCCGAGACTTTTGTCCGTCCATTTGGCTACACACACTCACACACACGCTCCGTGCGCGTCCCTTGGCCCTAAAGTCCGCTAGCGTTCCCTCGTCTCATTTGTGTGTGTGAGTGTGTTGTGCATTTGCCGCTTTAATACCTTTTAACACTAATCGCATCGAGCGCAACGCAATCAGTTGTGATGAGAATATAAATAAAAAAAACAACAAAAAATACAAAAACCCATCGGACTACAACAAAAAAGAATCTGGCCATACACATATCGTCGCCCTAGTCGCCAACGTTGTCGCTGAACAAGAAATAAAAATCGTTCAAGTTCTTGGCCGAGGTTAAAAAAGAAAAAACGGTAGAGCCCAGCCGGAACCTGAAAGAGTCTTCAGAGTTCCAGCCACAATTCAGCGACCAAGTCGGAGTCGCAGTCAGAGTCAGAGTCAGAGTCACCGTCAGAGTCGAACTTTTTCGGGTGAGATTTTCTCACGTGTTGTTTGCATTGCTTTATTTTTTTTTTACATTTTTCTGTTTTTTTTTATTTTTTTATTTACCGATTTCGATTTTGTTTCGCTGCCGTTGCCGCTGCGTCAGTCGCGTTTGAAACTGGAGCTCCTCATCAGCATGAAACGAAGATTTTTATGAACGCAGTGAATTTTTATGTTTCCATGATGAACTGTGCACACGATCCGAGCAACGTTTTGGAGCCAACAACGTCCAACTGTCCAATATCTTTTGGCCACTGGGCGGCAACATGACTCAGTCGCCTCTTAACTCTTGACTCTGACTTTATTATTTTTTTTTAGCCAAAAGGTTTCTGTTTCCCAGGTTTGGCGTTGTCGGTATTAAAATCATCGAACAGGAAATTGCTACAAATTCTTTATGAGATTTACTATGTGTATTTTGGGTCTTAATGATTTCTATTTGATTTCATTAAACAACATATAGCATACAAACATATGCATATATACATATATCTGTTTATCATTTCGCCTCAATGATTTCGCCAGTGCGAAAAACTCTCCAGACGCTGCACAGTACGTGGCCCTGGCCAGGTGAGCGAGCAAAGGCTACAAGTTCAGACTGGGCCACAGCAGCAGCAGCAGCAGCAGCAGGCACCACGGGCACAGCCTCATCCACATCCACAGAGTGAAGTTGAGCTCTTTGCTGGAATTCCCGTGCAACACATGCGAAATCAGTAGATCACGAAATGAATAGCCATAAATACAATGGCAGGCAGCGCAGCGCGATGAATGCATGGCACAGCCGACAGGAGCAGGCACACACATAGACAACCGGACGGGCAAACGGAGGGACAATCAGACATATAGACGTATGGGTAACATTTTGCCATTTAGCTCGATTGCAGTTGCAAACATGCGATTTTGAAGAGGTTCGCTCGATTGGCCCCAGAGCCAGCCAACAGCTTCTGCTGCCGCTGTTGTTGTTGCTGCCAGTTCACGGCGTGCGTGTAAATGCCTGGACTCGGCTGGGACTCAAATTGCATTGCTGGGAAAAAGAATTGGCCAAGTTGCAGGGTCTTGTACGAATGCTTCTATGCAAATGTAGTCATGTAATAAAATAATTACACTTTGATTCTTTGATTTGAAAACTTTAAATTGATGATAGAAAAGAAGAAGCCAAAGGCAAAGCTGAAGTTGTTTTTCTCTAGGGTATGTATGTAGAAAAAAATTACCTGAATTCATTTTATATAACATTGCATTTTTCATTTAATTTTAATTTTATTTTAAATTAATTTCATGTAAAACAAACAGTTTATTTTCAAATATTAATACTTCAAAAAATCTTTTTGTTTCGTAATTTTTAACTTTTTAATTTTATCTTTTCGTTGAAAGTTTATATTTTCGAAATATATAAATTTATATGAACTGAATAAGTAAGCAAATTAAAAAGTTATAAAAAAATATATAACGTATGTATAAATTCAACATTTTATTTGAGAAAAAACTGAATTTAAGTTAAGCGGAACAAGAATTGTATTCAAAAACTTTACAAAATCTGTTCAAAGTCAAAAGTGTTACACAATCCAATCCAGTGCATATACAACATAGAAAATATCTTCAGATACGTTTGGGGTACCCTGGCCTTATGTGAGATTTTATTGAGCGACTGTTAAATATGTATATGACCGCTAGACGAATGTGTGTGTTTTTTATGAGCTTCAAACAAAATAATATCGTACTAGGGCCATAAACAGGCAGTTTCTAGACTTGCGGCAATGTTGCGGCTTATGTTACCAGCTAACACCGAACGGCGTTTGCACGCTGTAAGCCAACGGCTGTGCGTTGGTGCGTTTACTTTTGAGAGACGACCAATTGGCTGTGGCAATGGCTGTGGCAATGGATGTGGCAATGGCAATGGCAATGGCAGCCATAAACTGCAATTTCGCAGCCCTGACGACACCCGCTGTTCGGCGGTGGTAACAGCAGCCGCTGCCCGTAAAAACGCTGAAAATTAATTAATCTTCACATGCAACTAAATTAACGCATGATTGCCGATCAGCCGGAGGCCAACGTAGAAGCAGGAGCAGCAGAAGCCAGTGCCAAGCGGAGCCAGCCCCAAGGCCTGCCTTTCCAAGCAGCCAGCTCCAAACTCCGAGCTCCAAGCTGGGGACTCAAGTTCAATGTCTGTGCGCGCTTGGAGGGGGATTTATTGCATTTATCGGGCAATCGAATTGCGTTGCCAGTTTAAGATTTATATTATGCGATATTTATTATATTTTTTATTTTGTTTTTAGGTAGGCCCAAATGCGGAAGTTTTTAGTTGGCGCTAGTCGCTGGCCGCTGTTAGCCCGGCTCTAATTAAACGGCTCGTCTCAATTTATTTGACTCGATTCGGTCCTGTGACATTAATGAACACGGCGTTGACATGTTCACAGTAACAGTCACAGCCAGAGGCACATTTTACTGAGCCACGACAACGATGACACCTTTGGCCACAACGCGACGTCTGACAATGGGAATCATCAATTAAATTAGTTAAAAGTTGTTCGCAGAACATTTGCCAGCCCGATGCAAGTTGGCCTGTTTTTCTTCTCGTTTTCTTTTTCTTTTTCGTTTTTTTTTCTTTTTGTGCAGCCATTTGTTTTTGCCATGGCTTTTCGAATGCAATTGGCATGACGGGGTACTCATTTGCATTTTGGCCAAAACGGCAGCGGTCGGATGTACGGCAAGGCACTCAGATGCCGAGCTGAGCTGTGGAGATCAGCTCATTTAAGTGTTAAAAATGGCAGTAACATGCGCCGGCAAAATGTTACTTTTTCGTGCCTTGTTGTTGTTATGTGTGTTTTGTGGCTTGTAAATGATTGCGGCCACGTTCGTTGCCTCAGTCTTTTGTTTTAAATATTAAACGGAGCTACAACAAATCGTTGCCAGCTGCCGTTGCCGTAGCCGCTGCTGGTGCTGTTGCTGTTGCTGCTGCTGCTGCACAGAAAATTTGTCATTTTTCCCGCGGTTTGGCGGCTCATTAGTCAGCTGGCTGTCGCACATTTTCGTGGAAGCCTTCAGGCCAGCCTGCCCGGCCTGGCCCGGCCTGGACAGAAAGCTGCCACGCGATGACAAGCCAGATTAGAGCACTCAGGCCAGAACAGAGAGCCACACGGCACAGCCGACGACACAACGACACCAACCGAGCCAAACAGCCGCGCCAAAGGGCTTGACACTTTCTGTGGCGATTTTAATTAGAAACAAAACGTTTCTGTTGCCGTTTTTTTATTCATACCCTGAAAATGTGTTGAATGGAGCATGACTGCTTTGTGCAATTGTTTGTAACGGGCACTAAAAGGAACTTTAAGTTTGTATATCCTTGAACAGAAGTCAATTCAATAACTACGTTTATTTTTATTGTTAATATCGTTTAAAATCGATTTTAAGCCAAAGGATCTTCCGCGTATTTCTGAGGCTAAAACATATACAATTCTTACACTCTCAGATGTCATAGCAAGCGTTATAAAATGAAAATTTAGAATCCATATATTTTTTTCTTTTTTTATAGTCGAAAAAGGTAATACACCTAAACTAGATATATTTTAATATATTTTCCTATCGCACACGCAGAATAAGTTTAAAAGTTTTATATCAAAATCATGCCTAAAGTTTACAGAAGATTTTTTTAACGTATTTCGGAGACTATAAGACTTATAAAATTTGGTAGGTATACTTTCATGAAGCAAACACTGATCAGGAATTTTTCCCATTTTGGATACCCCCACTTAGCCCGACTTTGTATGCCATATTTAAATTGAACAACAGCAAGTGCCAGCTATAGGGTATGCCCTAGTCTTCCACACACGACCAGAACACTTTTACTTGCTTGTAATTTTTTTTGTTTTTTTTTGCTATGTGACCCTTTTGTTGTTGTCGTTTAACAAGCGGCCGCCGCGCGGTTCGCACGCCTCGTCGCAGCCTCACTCGCAAGCCGGGCATGGCTTGTGGCCAAGAGTTAATGTGTTAGGCAAATATGCAGTTGGCCACTTACCACTCGAGAGTCGAATTATAATTTCATGGCTTATAAAACTCATATTTGTGTTGCGTTTGATGGAATTTACGTGCGTGTGTGTGTGCGAGTATTTGTGAGTGTTAAACAAAACGTAACTAAAAACATTTTTCACGCTTCTTTGTGGCATTGCCTTTCGACTGTCTTTATTCTGTGTTTTTTTTTTCCTTTGTGTATTTTCTATTTACACGCAGTCGCCGCCGACGCCAGCATCGCCTCGGTCGGTAAACAGATTTTAACGCTTAAATGCTAAAAATCATTGGCAGCCAGAGAGGCTGCTGCATCACGGGCCAGGCCGGGCCGGGAACGCAGAACGAAGCGTAAAGAATTTCTAATTAGAAGTAAGACCCCAACCTGGCTCGCACCCAGGCCCCAAGTTGCCACAAATTGCAAAGGAAAACAAAAGCCATGCTGTTGACTGTGCAAACAGCGCGCTGTTTGTGTTGTTTGCGCAAACAGTTGGCACTCAACGCACTCGACAAATAAAACAAAACGAAAGACAACCAAAAAAAAAGTACAAAACAAAACGAAATCAATCCCAAACCCCATCCTAGGCAACCTAATGCACAACCAAAGAGAGGCGTGCACAAAAACACAATTAAAATTTAATGACGAAAAGGCGGAAAATCGTTACAAGCATCCACTGCAAATGTATCGAACTGCCCCCGAACATGCCCCAAACAAGACCCGAACATGCCCCAAAAATGAATTATGCACGGGCAGCCAACTCATGAGGCCAGCGTCACAGCAAAATGCCGAATTTGGCTTTTCCTAATAACTACAACGCAGCCGCCAGGCCGAATAGCTACCTCTATATTGCAACATGTGAGATGATGTCCAGCTACAACAACACCACCACCAACAACAACAACAAGCACAGCTCCATGCAGCATGATGACGGCGATGGCAGCGCCTGACAGTAAATTCGATTAAACCGCAAATAGGTTTGGCCAAAGCTAGGCGGACACAGCGATCAGCTGGCCTATGCCCAGTCAAAAAGATATCAAAGGCGCGCACAGTGGAACCAAACAGACTACAAAATAATTGGCTAACAGGATTATAGCTATAAATTAAATTTGTGATTGGTGAAGCAAACGCAAAAGCTGAATTTCTTAAATATACATTCACTTATGATATAAGGATTTTTATTATTCCACTCCCAAGTATGGAATATTTTTCTTTCTGCTTGTGATTGCTGACTAAATGGTAAAAAGCAGAGAAATTAGGAATAGGGCACGGAATTTTAGAGCTAGACATAGAGCTCCACCTTCCAGCGTGGAAAATGGGTGGCATGTGGAATATTCAACGCACAGAATTTGAACTAGTAAACTGAAATTCTTAAAGCAATTTTCATTTATGATGACTAAAATAATGTGTCAGACAATTCCAACTTCAAACGTGGAAAATGCACAATAAACAGGAATCAGTTTAAGCCACAATAATAACCAAAGCAGAAAAAGCTCAGCATTTTTTACAGTAGCTTCCATTTATAGCGAAATGTGTAGTAAAATAAAAAAGTAAGATTATTGTAATATTATATAATATTATTCCTTTTTTCGCATAAAGATTTTGTCTTTTTTTCTATTTTTTTTTAAATTCGAATATGTGTGTTCATGTCACAAATAAAATCAGTTCATGAAATATATTTTATCAGCTCACTTTGTTAAATAGGACCACTGTGCACAGTGCAATTGTCTTGGCTAAAGGTGCGCAATGGCGGCAAAATTTATGATTTCATTAAAAACAGCAAATTTAATCGAGTTGATCTGAGCTTGAAATGTGAACGAAACTGGCAGGCCGAAATCTGTGCAGCTTCCCTTGGCTGTGGCAACCTTTATGCAACAGTTAGGCCAACCCATCCCAAGCAACATTATGGGCATTGGCAGGCCAATCTATCCACTGGCCAATAAGTGGCACAATCGTGCGCACTGTGGACGCTATTTGATTGAGCAATGATCTCTCATTGGGGCCCGTTACTGTTCGGCTGTTCGGCTGTTCGGAGGTTCTACTTCTCAATTGGAATGGGAGCAAGGCTTGGACTTAGGCGAAATTACAAGTTGCTATAAAAATAGCAATTGGATTGGATTGTTGGCGGCTGCAGTTGCCATAGAAATAACTAAAGTAAATCGCCGCCCAGCTCACGTTCCGACCGAAATAAAAATAAAATTGAAAAGCCCCAACTTTTGGGCCGTATAAAAAGCAGAGAGGAAAAAATAATAATATCAGCCCCAGCGAGCGATCGGTGTTCGTTTTGGATGGTCTTCTGTACGAGTCGGAATCGACTCACGTATTTTGTGTTACAGTTTTCTTGTTGTCCGGACCCGAAGCTCACTTCGTGCGGGCAGACCAATATATATATACATATACTTATATATATAAAGTAAGAGTGATTTGGTCAAGAGTGGCTGACTAGCAGATACCCAGTGAAGTTTTAAGTGCGTGTGTACTTTACTTTTATTATCAAATTGCTATTAAATTGCTTATAGTTATTTAGATCTACGAAATTAACTTTTTTGAGCTTGATATATGACAACTTATCTTTAAAATTTTTAATGCTTGCAGATTTTAAAATATCAAAGATATGCGAAAATCATCAACAAAACAATATTTACCGATTTTGGGGGATAATAGGAAAAATATTAATATTTCGAAATAAACTTAAATTTATACACTAATAGTACAGGAGAATATATATATTTTAAATTTTGTTATGTAATCAGTTCTTGTAGTCTTTGAGATGTGTTCGAAAACTAGTGCTGAATATCGATAAATATCAATTTCGGAATAAAAGAAAATATATCGATTATTTTTGCAAGAGAATTGATCTACGTTAACTGTTACACATTATATTCAATTTAAAATTGTTTTGTCTTTAGCAGTTATTATTTCCGAAAAGTGCTTAAAATGCAAGAAAAATTTACATTTATCAATTTCTGGAAAAATGGTGAAATTTAACGTTAATTTAAAATAAATATGATATATACGATATGATTGGAACGAGAACTTATTATGAACCATTTTGTTGAGCCTTTAACAACTGAAAGTGAGCCCCTTTCTAAGTCGACTGTTATTGCTGATCAGGAATATTTGTATACCTTTTGTCGTCTACTGCAGTATGCCCTTATTCAAGACTTGTTACAGGGTATTAAAAGTATATACTATTTCGTTGTTGTTGTATGACTTGAGCAAAATGCGGCGATGATGGCGTCCATGTTGGCGCTCCACTCCACCTACCACAAAGTGGCCAACAACAATAACAGCGACGACAATCAATAGACAAACGTTTGGCTTGTTGTTGTAGTTGTTTTCTCTGTTGCGAGGGAGGGGGGTTGGACTAGGGCTGCATTGTAAATCAAACGGAACTGAGCAAAACAAGCGAAACGGTATTGTTTTCCAATTGGCAAAGCAGCCAAGCCTGGGAGGAGCACAGCCCCCTTCTAGCCACCCCCCCCCCCCCACACTTGATGACTCCAGCAGATGGCCCCGATGGTGGTTCAAGTTGCCACTGCAGCGCTGACAAGCCGCAGGCATGTCGACCACAGGCTTACAGTGCACGCCCGCTAAAGAGGCACAAGTCGCGCGCGATGTCTCCCTGTACGTGAGCGCAAGTGTGTGTGTGTGTGCGCTAACCCTCTGACCTTTTTATGTTGTGCTCAAATCAAATCGAGTCTTTTTCCGTGTGTTCGCTTCTTGGGCGATGCTCGCATCACGCCCGCCCGTTGATGTTTCCTCAATTAACCTTCTTTTTGTTTTCTGCTGCTTTTTTTGCCTTTTCTGTGGTGCCTGCTCGAAGATCTGGGCGTATGCGCATTGTCGCCATTACAGCTGGTCCAGGCAGAGTCAGCTTACAGCTTGGCCAACAGCAGCCGTCGCTGTCTCTTAGCCTTTCCATTGTAACAAAAAAAAGAAAGAAAAACAAGAGTAAAATTGTTACGACAATTGGAAATAGAAATTTACAACAACAGCAAATAGCTAAAATTGAAATGGCTCTGGGAAAAAAATGGTTAAGTGAACTGTAAACAGCAAAACTGCAAAGTGGTTGTTAATGCAAAAAAAGAGTGAGCTGCAAATTTCACATGGCTTTAAAACTGCGATAGAGAAAAACAAGTATACGCAGCGTGTGTTACATCTAACAGGTATTTGTAAGACTTTCGAATTGATTTCAACCTAACAAAATTGAAGTAATCGATAAGTAGTTTGCAAATTACAATATGTTATATTATATATTACATATATTTATATACTCTATAATAAAGTTAAAAGTAAAATGTAATTATTATAATGTAAGACGGAGAAAATTGTAAAGAGACCAAACCAAAAGTTGCATTGAAAACTTAAGATTTCGCTAAAAGAATGTAGCCATATTTTCAAGTAAAATTATTTATCACGTTAAATACATATTTCGCTATAGAACAAAATAAATTTACTCGGGTTGCAACCAAAACCTGGGCTCATTCCTATGGGAAGGCTGGCTCGGGTTCCGACCAAAACCGGCACAATTTCGATTGGGCTTATAGCTATTCAGTCAGTTGCAGTCGCAACACACCGTTCAAAGGCCCCACACAAAGATGGCTAATTAAAAACGGTCGCCAACAGCCGCCCCAAAATGTTGCAGCTACTGGTATTTTGTATTTTTTTCTTTATATTTTTTGGCTGCAACCCGGCGACAAAGAGGCGTGTTGCGGCCCAGGTTAAGTGAGGTTATGTTATTTGTCAATTTGTTTCTCCTTAACTAGCGACAAGCGCTTGTTGCTGCTGCTGCTGCTGATGCTGATGCTGCTGTCGTCTGTGCATGCAGCAGCTAAAAGCAACAAGGTTATTAGGGTTAAGCCACAGCGCCGCCCTCACTCAATAGCCCCAAAAAGCCAAAAAGCCAGGCACACACACCCATACATACTCACACACACTTACCCAATATACACACAGTTTATATGGCCCATAAACAAGCCATGCTACAGCATTGTTGAAACATCTTTTCCCGTTGCCATAATTTTTAATCACATTAAATATGCATTTAGAAACAAAAAACAAACAAAAAACACACACGCACTGCGAAAAAACATGTAGCACTTGTCAGCACAGCCGACAGGCAATAAAAATCAATACGAAAAACCATTTTGAAATTGTAATAAACATCAATAAAAAATTGTCGTTCGGCTGTTCGTTTGTTTGTTGTTTTTTCTCGCTTTTGTTTAACAAAATTTTTATTAATTTAACAATAAAATTGTTTATGCAAATTGAGTGGAGCGTAAATCTCAGCTGCTTCTTTGCCGTTTTTTGTGCGCCCTGCTCGAATTATAATCAAAAAGCAATTATAATAAAATCCAAGAGCTAAATTATGGCGCTGACTGGGGGCCACGATGGGGGGCAGGGACCGAGGAAAGACGGGCGACACATGGACACAAGCGGCTAATGAAATTATAAAACAAATGTGGCTCATTATTGGACACTAAACGCCATTAAGAATTCAAATTTTTCGAAATGCTTATAAATTTTTCGCAAGACATAAAAAAACTAAAAAAAAATCTGCTAAAAATTTGCCGAATCTATTCATGATGATATGTTTTAATGAAATTTATGTGACAGTTCAAACTGGAAAACAAGCAACAAATGTCAGCAAATGGCGTTGCCCAAAAGTGGCTAATGAATTATGTCAAACAGCATTTGGGCCAAGCAGCAGCCAACATGGCCAAAAGCCGCTCAATGAAAGTAGCAGCAGCTGCTTTCTATGCAAAAGGTTTACGATTAGATCGAACTACATGCTAAACCCTAATCGACTTATATATATTGTATGTATATGAAGCTCATCCATGGGCCAATAAAGTTGCTCACTTAACGGCAATTTTTATGGTCAAAATACGACAAACTGTCAAAAGCCAACAGCGACAACAACAACAACTTATAGTTTATTTATGTGCATTTGCATAAATGTATTTTAATTTGAATATACGAGCCAAAGGCGGTTAGCTCAATGCCGCCGCTGCCACATTCAAATAATTCACACCTCATTCGGACGCATTGCCGCGCGCAGCACAGCGGGAGCCCATCCCCCCTCCCCCTCCCCCCGGCTAGCTCACCCCAGCTCTTTGCCCTAGCTGCCTGCGTGCGGTCTTAAATGTCAAATATGTGTCGGATTTGAGAATTTCTCACGCTTATTCCGAACACACATTTCCAATGCAAAATAATTCAAACTGCAAATGGTCAAGGAAAATAAACCGACAAACTAGCTGCACAAATTCGCTAACAAATTATTTTTATAATTTTAAATATATATAAATTGTTTTGCTTTTTTTTGGCGCTTTCTTTATGGCAAATTAGTTGCGGCAATAAAATGCCAGATAGATATGCATGTGCGTGTGTGTTGCACAAAAAGTGTAATAAATAAAAATAAAATGGCGGGTTTCATGCAAATAGCGCAACGGGCGTAGTATAAGCTAACCAACCCACCCCACTCCACCCCACCCCACTCCACCTCAACACCCGCCTGCACAGCCAGACGCTGGCCTCGCAGATAGTCTGGAAAAATCGTTGTTATTATTTATTGCCGCCGATATTTTTATGTTTCGCCGAAGTCGTGACTTGGCCAGATCGCAGCCGCTGTTGCCAATGGACGCTAGCCAGCTTCGCTTTGGCTTTTTGCCGGCTAGACAGGCAGCAATCGGTAGGTGTGTTCCCGGCCACTGACTGACTGCTGCTGCTGCCGCCGCTGCTGCTGCTGCTGCTGCTGAACTGACCAACTGTTGCGCGCTTCTTGGAAAGCTTTCGAAATGACGCGTTAACTACGAAAACGTTTGAGACGATCGATGAATCGATCGAATCGGACGGCGACGATGCGACGCATGCACCGGAAGTGTCTGTCGCGGCTGCCATTCAAAATAGTCACAAAAAAAAAATAAAAAATAAAAAAACCAACCAGACGGGTTAACAGCTGATCGAAGCGGCGGCTGGGCGCATGCGCTGCTCTTTGTTGGCCTGCTCAAAACTTGTAATCAGCTCGTTAACTGTTGAAAGATGACACTGTTTGTCAGCTCTAGCTATTAGTGTGTGTGTGTGTGTGTGCGTGCGTGTGTGGCTTAGCTATTCTAATTATTCAGTTACAAATGCACAAAACTTGAAAGCTCATAAATATGCGCAGGCATGCTCCCAAAAAGTTGGGGCGGGGAGTTGTATTTGTACAACCAATAAACGACAGTTCCTGTTGACTAATGCGGTTAGTTTTGGGCAAGAGCGGAAAATGTGGTCGACAGCGTTATACACTTCTACTTATACTTGTAAATCTTAAAATATTTAATTTTTTTATTTTACGGAATTCCTTGCTTTAACCCACATACCATCATCAACAAATTAAAAAAGTATTTGAAGAGTCTTTCTTAAATTTTAACCAAACTATCTCATTAAATCATCTTTTGGATATTGGAATTTATTATTGCCACATATTTTAGTTCCTAAGATTGAGTTAACAATATTTTCAGTATCCTTTGTATGAAAATAGTAAAAAATTAATTTCGAAAATTATAACCGATGTTAATGTTATAGATTAGAGATGTTTTATTTGAAATAAAAAAAAAATTAAAAAACAATGGCTGACGAATGAAACCTAAAGGCGAAGCAAGCATTTAAACCATAAACAAAATCACCACAAAATTTCGTAAATTTTGATGGGTTTGCTGCGTTGTCCTAAACTTAATTGTGGCCCCCTTTTGAATGCCGAATCCAAATTGAAAAGAGAAAAAACACAGAAACACCTCGTATTTTACAAGATACATTTTCGTCGAATTAGCCGAAATACTCTCAATGTTTAGTGTACATAGAGGGGGCCAAAAAAAACATAAAAAGGCGCTGTCGCTGGGACATTTTGATGTCGTTGACGTTGCGACGCTCCGTTCGGTTAGTTCGATTTGCTGGACACGATCGAGACAAAGTCGCTTACTTTCGCTTGGTCATGAATATTAAAGACATTAAGTAGGAACAATAACATACGAGTACACGGGGGGACATGACTGGCGAAACCCCGCACAGTGCAGAACAGAACAGGAACAGAAACAGAAAAACCAAAGCCAAAGCCACAGCCAAAGCCCAAAAACTTTAAAACTGTGCGCCGGTTGCACTTGATGCTCCTTGGCTTTATGGGCTTGTGAAAATGTCTGCGCATGTCAAAAGCATCAGGAGGGGCAGGCAGCAGGCAACAACAACAGCAACGAGAGCACTCGGAAAAAATACATGGTAAATGTGCAGCGAAAATTTGTAGACTTCTGTTGCTAAAATTACAATTTCTAGAATATAATTTAAAATGTTTTACAAATTACTCTTCATTTCATAATCTATCGTAAAAGTAGCATATATCTATAAAAGCGAAATTAAATGTAGTTACAAATACTTATGACAATATATTTTGTTTATATAACATAAAACGTTCTTAATAAGTTTGATACGTATATTCACAACTTTTTTATCACAAAAAAGAACTTTGTAAGGTAAGGACATTATATTTTTGGGCCTGAATTTTGATAATGCCTCTACTTGATAGGTGTAACATTTTTGATTGTTTATTTCGCACAGTGTATGAGTTGCAGTTGCAGGCGAATAATGTAAAGGATTTCGTGTCGTTTTGTCATCGCATGTTCACCGCTGGCAAATGAAAACGTGAGCCGTACTTTTAGCATTTGCTGCTTATAAATATGCATTTCTCGATACAATTTTTTTTCTCTCTGATTTTGTTTGTTGTTTTTTCCCCCATATAATTTAAGCAACGAAACTCTCAATAAACAATGCCGCAGAGTCAACCAGCCAGACAGCCAGCCAGCCAGTTGGGTCGACAACCAACTGGCAACTGAAGTTGCAATTTTGTTGTCAACAAAACGCCAAAGAGACGCGCCAATCGACAGACAGTTGCCATCAAATACTTCAGAGTTGGCGCTGAAGATCAGGGGAGGGCACATCATCATTTTGATTTCAACTTTCATCGCTCGGCCACTTCACAGCCCCAACGATGATAATGCCGCCGACTGTGTCAAGTGTCTGGCCAGACGGGGTCGTTGCTTTCCTTGCTACATTTAACTCATTTATAAGAATCAAAAAAAAAAAAATACAAATTTTAAATTAAGCAGGAAGAGGCAGAATTTGAAAATTCAAATCGTTTATATATTTTTACATACGATTTACAAATTCACCGATCATTAAACCCAATTGCCCGTTGTTGGGTGCCTTTCTGGCCGATTATTAATGATTTCCGTTCAATTTTTCATAGATGAATGTTTAGTGCAAGGTCATCAAAAGACGTGTTGATTACCAACAACAATAATAACAACAATAAATTAATAGCAGACGAGCCAGCAATGAGATAGACAACCCGTGGTTAACGAAACCCAAAGATATTTTTTTCGTTTTCCTATTTTATACCCATACCCAAGGGACAGAAAGGGCATGACTAGCGGGAGCATTGTAGGGAATAGCTAAATTATTGGTAGATGAAAATATATTCTAAAGTTGACTTCAAATGGAGCATGAAGAGTTTTTTTCTTATGTTTTTACCTTTGTTTTTTTTTGTCAATTAAGTAAGTAATATATCTCCTATCAAACAACTTAAAAAATATATATAGTTCGCTTTGGTTTAAAGTTCGGCGGAGTTTTCCGGCAACTGGTTCGGTACAAGGTTTAGTTCATGATTTTACAAATGCTTAAGTTCCGGGCTCAAATCGGTTCTGTTCATATCCAGTTCCTCTTATTTCTCAACTGTGGTTCGGGTATATTTCCGTCAATACCTCCCTGGACTTATTTGAGCCCAGGGCGCGCGCTCTGATGGATTGCGTTATGTGTGTGTGTGTGTGTGTGTGTGTGCGTGTCTGTGTGTGTGTGCGTGCTTTATATAGACAAATCTATTTTCCATGTACAACACACTTTACATAGAAACAATTCACAAGATAAACCGCATTCATTTGATTTATAACAAATTAAAAGCATAAAATTGTACTCTAATACAAATTTGTTGATTCATCGAGCGTTAATTTCACAATTTATATAATGAAAATTGTGAAGATATCATGTAAATCTTGAGCTGTTGAAAAGTTTAGCCCAAAGATGAACCGTTTGAGATCGATGAGATAAATAAGATATGGAACTAAAGTTAAAAAAATCGAGCATTAATTTCACAATTTATATAATGAAAATTGTGAATATCATATAAATCTTGGGCTGTTGAAAAGTTCAACCAAAATTTGGACCGTTTAAGATCGATGGTAAATAAGAAATAGATTTAATGATTTTTTGTTTTACATCAAATGCGCATTTATCTAGCTAAAATTTCGTGGACAGCATTAGAGTGTTGTGAATTTATGTGTTGCCATTAAGATACAAAACGTTGCAGTTGCAGTTGCAGTTGCCCGTTGCTTATGCCAATGAGTGGCAAATGTAATACAACACTAATTGGCCGCTCATGAGGCGTCTAATGCCAAATGCAGCAACGGGCGGCTGACAGCCTGGCCCAGACAATGGCCACAGCCTGTGGCCAGCTAGCGGCTGTGGCTTCAAATGAAACTCGTTAAATATTTATGAGGAGCACGAGGTGCATGCATACCACACACACACACAAACACACACACGCACACAGTCAGATGCAGCATCAGCTTCAACACCAAGCACCAAGCATCTTGTCCAGATGTGTAGCCCATAATTGTGCACAGATTTTGATTTGGAGTTGCTGCCGCTGCCGCTGATGCTGATGCTGATGCTGCTGCATGTAGTAGCCCACAGTGCTGGCAACACCGCTGACTTGCCTTGCCCCCGGCCAAATACTGCGCAGTGTTGCCAACCATTAGCCAAAAAAAGCTAGAAACAAAAAGTATAAAAATATACATTTTTATTTTTAAAATTTTGATTTATTATTAAATCTAATATATATACATATGTACATGTATGTATGTATATGCCCCAGAATCTCTTTATTTTATTAATAAGATGCAGATTTTTTTAACGGTTCGGATATTGTCTATTTAACTATTTTAAATATTGTTAAAACTAAAATGATATGTGGCTTAAAATAAACAAATAAAAAACAATCACAAAAAAATTAAATAAATAAAAAACAAAAATATTTACATCATTTATATATTCGAAATATATAACTTATTGTTAACACAATATACCCTAAAGTACCAATTTATATAGTTTTTGTTTATTGCTTAAATGACTAAAAACAAATTCAACAACTGTTAATTTAATAATGAAGCTATGGCAAGCGACTACTAATATGTAAACAGGTACCTCAACTATCCAGTAATTATTAATATATTATATATATATTATATATTATATATATATATATATTATTAATATATACCAACTAAAAAAATTGCATTGAACTGCAAAATTAAAAGTGTAAAAAGGTTAAAAATGCTGCTCGCTAGTTTAAGATTTTAAAAATTAAAACAAGAAACCAATACACCCATTTTATCCAATTTAAGGTATAAAAGAAGAAGCCAAATTTGAAGCTAAAGCAGCCAAATTGTCAACACTGCTGCGCACACACATAGCTGTAAAAAAGCAGAGCCAAAGTGTAGAGTACCTGGCCCATAGCTTTCGGCCATGCACGAAGGCGCAACACTTGAGCGCTGCACGGACTCCAGGACCAGCAGCAGCAGCAGCAGCAGAGGCAGCAGAGGCAGCAGCAGCAGCAGCAGCAGCAACCGGCACAGCAACAACCTGTTTCGTGGGAACATTACCTACTCTGGGGCCTGACTCCACCTCTGACTCCCGACAGACGGTTGCACGGGGCTCGCGGCTCGAGCTGCGGCTCGCGCTGCAGCCAACCATTGCCCGAACTCGACTTTGACTCTGGCTGACGGACGGACGGACGGACGGACTGACGGACGGACAGCCGGACAGGCGAACGGACTGACGAACTGCCCGGCTGGCTGGGCATTGCTGCTGCTGCTCATAAATGAAACCTGTTAAATGAATGAAATAAAGTGTTATTTGCTCGGCTCACAAATGTTTCGAGTTGGGGCATGGGTTCTGTTTTGGATGGATTATGCGAGCCAAGGCGCGTTTTTATGCCGCAAACTGTGCTCTAAGTACGTGTGCGTGTGTGTGTTTTATGTGCTTGTTGTGCTCCGGTTCTTGGACTTTGTTAGCTTTTGGAACGCAACCTGTACGAAGTTTAATTTGATTTTTTCAAAACTTGACTCTGCAGCCCTGCCCCGGCACACACACACACACACACATGTGTGTGTGTTAACAAATGTGTGTGCGAGTGACTTGTAAATTTTTGATTCTGTTCGCTGTTATTGTTTTTGTTGCTGTTGTTGTTGCTGACGGCCTGTTTGACTTTGTTTTTTGTTTTTGTTTACCTACAGTAGTTGTAGCTGCATGTTTTTGTTGTCTTTCAAGCTGGTCTTCAACTTGAGCTGAGTTTTATTTTTAACTTAATTTCTTGGTCCCGCCAGCCAAGCTGTCCATGCGTAATTCATATTTTACTTAAGCCGAAGCCCAGTTTTCTTTTTTTTCCAAGCCATAATTCGCAACTTTGGAGCCCTGCCTGCATACCATATAATTTGTGGCAACAACAATTTGTGATCGTCCAAAAAAAGAAAAAAACGCGAGGGGTACAAAATAAACGTAAAGCCAACGCGTAATTGCCATTGCCCGGCTTTAGCCCAATAAATGCGGGCTTTACATCATTTAAAGTCACTTCGGCAGTCGTTTATTATTTGACTCGTCTTCTTCTCGGATTTACATTTTATTGTGTATGTTTCAATTTAAATTTATATGTATTTTTGTATTCGCCTGATTTCGCTCTTGGCCAGCTGCTAAAATGTTGGCTTAATTCGACAATTTAATTTGGGCTTATGCCGCTAAATACGTACGCAATCTTGGGCTCGAGAAAAGGCCATTGGTTCGTTTGGGGCGCATGTGAAATGAGGAAGCTGCTCCAAACGGAGGGGGCGTGTTCGCGTCTCGTGTACGCCAATTTTTTGCTGGTGAAAACTTTGGATTCAAATTGGAAAGGGAATTGAGATTAAAAATGAGATCAGTACACGACTCATGTGGAAAGTGATCAATTTAATCAATACACTCAGAGAAAAACACCGTTTTAAAGACAGAGACAAGCTGTGCAGAATTCGTGTTGTTTTGCTTTTAAAATCTTATTTAAAGTTTCCAAGTACTTTAAATAAAGTTTTCATCCCCTTAATAAAATTAAAAACACAGCATTTCTTGGAAAGGGTACATTTAAAGATATGTAAGAATGTTGCAGTCGGGTATAATCGACAGCGCAATACTCATTCACAGTGTAATAACAGCCAATGCATTATTTAATTAACTAACACATAAGCTCAGAATCCGTTTTAATGTTAGTTAAAACTAAGTGTAAAAACCATAATCGATTAAAAATATAAATTTGCAATGCGAAATTTAAAAAAATCTTTTACCAAAAAATTCAACAAAATGTTATTTTTAATAATGCATATATTTTAAAAACATATTTTCAATCCAGAGGACAAATCGTGGCCAAAATTCTACCAAACAAGATAATCGGTTCAGATTTGATTAAATTATGGGGTTTGAAGTATGGAAGCTATGGAAATTGTTGTCATTTCGGACCATCGGTCCATAAGACTGAGGGAGATATAAATATTTTCGCCATTGGGGCAATGGGGCAATTGGGGCCCCCACCCAACCCCCAATGGGCATAGCCAACAAATCATAACACTTTTCTGACGCAGGTATCCACGATAATATATTCCAAGTTTCAAGTCTCTAACTTGAAACGGATATTGCACAAACCGAATACACTCTTTTCACTTCGTCAATGAGTATTTTTAAAATTTTGGTCTTTTATTCTAAATTTAAATTTTCTTAGACAATTATCCAAATTCCAGCCTTACAAATTCTTCACAAATTGGGGTATTGAAAAAAAACTAGCCCGGATAGATAGTGTACACGGCCTCAAAACCATGAATTTATAATCTCGTTAATGTAGCGCAACTAATTTGTATTGGATTTACTAAATAATGATCTTTGGCCGCATCGGAGATCAATCATTTTTCAGGTTTTGCACTTTTTCCAATCCAAAAATATGCAGAGCTATGTAACAAAAATTCATATTTATATTGAGTTTCATATTTTCTTTTATATATTCTTGATTTCGTTCTTGTTCTCTTTTGGATACAAATGCTTATGCACATTAAGGGTAGCCCCGCAGCCAGGGCGCCAAACATTTTAGTTCCACTTTAAGCACTCAGACAAGGCCATTAATACAGCTATCTCCGGGGTGCCGAATTTTAAATGCCCTTGCAGAAGTGTTTAAGTTGTGCGCTTTATTTATGTATTTATATATCTATATATAGACTGAAATAAACTGTGTTTTCACACAAAAAATGTTATTTAACCTACTTTATATTGTAATTGGTGCCATTTTGCACATATGTTGGGACAATTGGCAAGTTTGCAAACAAAAGAGTTTTTATACAACAACTTATTGTTTAACGATGATTCCTATTAGAAGTATTATATTATATTCATATTAAACCACACTGTCCGACAAAATGATAATACCCTACTGCTAGAGTGTCAAAATATGCACGTGATTCCAAGCGATGATGACTAACGGATTCGTTTACAATTCGTTCCCATGAAAAAAATATTTAATTTGATTGCCGTTCTTATGTCTTCATTAGCAAAATGCTACAAAAGAAATAAATTAGAGATTGCGGCTAAACGAAAACGGTGTGTTGTATGTGTGTGAGTGTGTGTGTGTGTGTAATATATATGTTTATGTGCGCGTTCCATGCACAGAAGATTAACGCCTGATTAATGAACACGACTATTCATAATTCATATCACTGCCTCCCTCTCTCTCTCTCTCTCTCTCTCTCTCTGTCTCTCTCTCTCTCTCCCTCACTCTCTCTGTCTCTCTCATTCTCTTTCGGCCCCGTCCGCCTTACAAGTAATTGAAACATTTTACGGCTGCGTCTGTGACTGCATTCAATGCTAATTCGACTTTATAGAATTTGATTTAGAGATCATTAAGCCCAAGTGCGAGCGCAACATGGACATGGACATATACATGCGCTTCCTTTGCTGCCATTATTGATGATGCGTCCTCACACACACACGCGCGCACCTGTCTCTCTGCAAGTGTGTGTGTGCTTGTGACTTTGCCTGCACATTTGTGGCACGCAGCTCGTCAATCAATTGACCAAGCCAAAGTCGCAACCGGTTTGTGCTCCACTTCCAATGCACTCATTTTATACCCTGTTGAAAAGGGATACAGATAGGATCTGTCCAAATGCACGTAAAAGACATATTCGAACGTGGATTCGTATGTTCACGCAGCTCGCAGCTCGTTACAGGGTATCTTCCAATCGAGCGCTCTCGACTAGCCCACTTTTACTTTCTTCATAGTATAGCTTATTATTACAGGGTATATTTTGCAAAATGCAATATTATTTAACATATAGTATAAATGTATATAGCTTTAATATTCATTATTTAATTTTATTCGTTTATATATTCTTATCAAGCAATATTGCGAATTTCGTTTTTAAATCGCAAAATTTCTCTACATTATATACGTAATACACTTAGAGAAAACGCTAAGCGAGAAATTAAGAATTTAAGCGTTGTCAAAATCCGTCTCTGATCGAACTTGTATGAATAGTATATACACAAAACTCATACCTTAAAAGGTTTCTTAGTATTACAAAAATCTTTAGTTCAATTTTAATGTAATTTAAAAGAAATCCATAATCATTATTCCCTTAACTTAAACTTGAACATTAAACGCTTATTTTAATTATCAAAATTCTTGTCACGAGTATTTTATAAATAATTTTGACGTTCTGTTCACATTTATGCAACATAAACGAACGGTTCCTTTTTAAATCGTGCCTAATTTAACAATATTCAAGCCAGAATATTTCTTTAAATATTAAGACGAAAACAATCGGAATAATTTACCGCTCGTAGTTTGATTCAGAACGACTTTTTCTCTGAGTGTTGCACAGAAATAATTGTAGAGATTTCAGGGGATTTTAAAACGATTCCCGACTTCCCGGCTGATAAGTGTTTAATTAACGTCAATAGCTTTCAAAGCAGGTATAGAGCCCACCGATTTATGAAATCGTCGCTCAGTCTTCAATGCAAAATGATTAAGTCTAGTTCAATTGCAATCTGCTGTGTTCTGTTTTGTTTATTGGCAAACGAGGCCAATAGTACTTACTCAAGTAAGCTATTTAGTGAGCAATTATAATCTTGTGTATTAATGGAAAAATTGAACTAGTTACCTGTAGTTCCAACGCACCGCAGGAGTACCTGCAGATTGACCATAAGTTCTATTTTATTTGGCACACAAGGATATCGTGGTATGAGGCCGCACATTTATGCCGTCGTTTGGGTGGCGACTTAGCCCTAATCGAATCGGCCGAGGAAATGGCTGCTATCTCCCATTATCTACTGAACCAAGGCTATGACGGCAGCGCTTGGCTTTGGACATCGGGCAACGATATAGTCTCAAATCGACAGTTTCAATCGATAACAACCGGAATGCCACTGCCATATACCGATTGGTCGGGAGGTCAGCCGGATAATGCCGGTGGCAATGAGCACTGTGTCCATTTATGGCTCAGGGACGGATCTTTTAAAATGAACGATTGGATCTGCCATGAAAAGGCGCAGGTTTTATGTCAAGGTCAAAATCATACTCGTTGCTGGGTGTCTTAATAAATCCGATAACCCCTCATAGATTTGTTGGTCCTTATCATAATTTGATTCACGTGTGTAAACAAACGCTTTTCTTAACTTCAAAAGCTTTACTATTTGCATTATTCACAATTTCTGTCAAAATTTTATGGAATATAAATAACTACACTAGCTTATTAAAACTATAAGCGTAAAATGTCTTTTCAATTTTAATTTTTGTTCTTTAATAAAATGATCTTAAACTTGAAAACTGAAAACTATTTTTAAATATTTTTTACTATTATGAAAATAAGTATGGTAAACTTGAAATACAGGTGATGTTAAATTTAAAATAAGAGTTTGTCATTTTGCTTCGTATACAAGGTATTTCAAAGGTTTTTGAAGAAAAATAAAAGATGACAATTTTCGTAATGAAATTAGTCTAAAACACATATTCTTTTAGGTAAATCTAAATATAAGCTAGTGGTATTTATAAGTAACTCACGAACTGTGTGCAGAGTATTTTTCAGTCGTCTCGTTTTTTTTTGTTTTTATTATTTTTTTATATATTTTTTTTAATATCTAAGCATGTGTTGATTTTTCCTACTCAGCGTCGCGGCGGCGCTTTTCCAACTGTCAACGGCGCACAGCCGTCGAATGATTCGCAGATTCTGTTTGACAGTCGATCCGGTTTTTCATTAATGAACAAGACAGGGAGAGGGGGAGAGAGACTGAAGAACACACGCACTGAAAGCGACAACACGACAACGGCTATGGTCATTTGATTTATGGCATAGGCCTAGTTAAAAGGGGTTTTGTGCACAGAAGAGACACTCGGAAATATTCGGCAGTCGCAATGCCTTCTTAGTCAGTCAGTTGGCCAGTTGTTCTACACGGCTCCCCTAATGAAGATAATTTATTATGCGATGCCGTTTAATTAAAATCAGATAACCAGAGATCGTTCTCCTTGTCCTCAACTCCTTCAAGCTACACTCATATATACAAATATATATGTTTACAGTGGATTCTCGCTATTAGAACTTTTAATTGAACGCTGTAAAATTTATAAATAGAGTTTTTGCTAAAAATGTATTTTAAATTTAGTACAATCTGCCGAGAAAAAATGAATATTATTGGTAAAATGACAACAGCTTCCATAATTTATCAAATTACATAAGACAAACTTATCGAATTGATTTACTTTTCTTGGAAAAGTGTGAAACAATAAATTACAATTCATCTGCTTAATATAAATAAATTTATTTATTTATATTTTATTTATTATTATATATATGTTTCATATATTGAACACATTTCATTAAGACGAGATAATAAATAATTATATAGGTACTATATATTCAGATCTTTTTGATAGCTTGAATTACAATCAGAATCAACAGGCACTTAAAAATTAGGAATCTAAATCGTGAATTTGAAATATAATTGAATCTATACAATTTTTCAACTTAAAATAAAATTTCAAATTATGTCTATATAAATTGAATATATTATATAACAATAAATATTATAAAACGAATTTTTGAACTCAATTATCGTCACATCTATTTCATGTAGCATTCCAATTATCGAGCGACCACTGTACTTACGAACGTATGAGGATCCATTGGCTTGGCCAGCTTCAACCGTTTCGGCAACTGGCATTGTCATCTGCTCATCCTCCGCCGCCGCCGTCAGCGCTGCATTCCCAGACTTGGCTGGGGGCTCTGAGGAAATGCTCTGACGTTTGGTAGTTGTTGTTGTTGTTGTTGTTGTTATTGTTAATTTCCCAGGCGCAGGCCAACAAGATTTCGCGTTAAGTTCAACAACTTAAAGCAACAAAGTTGTAGCCGGTCAACATCGTCGTCGTCAACGTCGCCGGTGGCAGCTGCGGCTCCCTGCCCCATCCAACCGCCCTCCCCTCCCCCTCCCCTCTTCGCTTCTCCATTCCCCTTTCGATTGCCATACATGATTGCCATTGGTTCCTTATCAGGATCTTGTTTAGGCCATCTCGCTGCTTTGTTGCCATCGACTTTGACTTTAAATGGGCCTTTATTGTGGCCCGGCCTTCATTATCAGCCAACTGCCTGGCTGGGCCCGGCCTGGCCATATGCAAATGATTTTTAATTGTGTGGCCGGCTGGCTTGTTAGTCTGTGGAAATCTCTATTTAAACGCTTGTCGCAACGACTAAATGACAACTTAAGTGTCTGGACCACACACAGAGAGCGGAGAGGAAAGCAGTGCGACAAGCTCGGCGCATGACTCAGAACGTGGCCAAAATGTTGTTGCCCCATGACCATATTAGATCGTAAATAGTATATTATTTAAACGTGGCAAAAATTTGTAAGCGCCCACTTTTATTTGTATTCTTTTATTTTGGCACTTTCACGCATTTGCATAGACAAAATGGTTGTTGTTGGGTTGGGAGGGGGTTTTAAAAAAGGAGCGGGTGAGGGGGAGGGGAGGGGGTACTAGCTTTAAAAGCGCCGCTCAAATGTTCAAATTCACTTTACTTGGGAGGCGGAGCATAGTCCATGTTTGTCTAGCGGCCATTTAAGAGCGTCAAAGCTTAAGGCTAAGAGCGCCGCAAACTTAATTTGGCTCTTAAGCCTCAAGCCAAGCTGTGGCGTTTTTAGAGAGCGGAGACAACTCTCTCTTGCTCTCGCTCGCGTAATTAAACGTGCTTTGCAATGCAGCTCAGAAATCAATCACAGGTGCAGCCGCTCACAGTTTGACAGCCACTGGAACTGGCCGACAAGTTTCCTTGCGTGGTCGTCGTCGTATCATAAATCATGCCGGCAAGAGTGTGAAATTTTTACCAGCCAACTTTTAATGTGTGTCGCGCGCATTTTTAGCCATTTATGACTTAATTTCAATTACACGTATTTGGCCAAATTATTTGTTGACACTTTGGGGCCAATTAAAATGGCAACACGTGCAAGCAACATGACCAAAGAAGCGGCTTTTAATTTTTAACTTAAAGAGCTTGAAAACCTATCTTTACCGATAGCAAATACCGTTTTTTGGGGTAGTCACAAACGTTTTTACAACATTTCCAGTGAACAATTTTGGATCTATTTTTCATTCAATATTCTTAATATCACTAGGTGTGGTTAATTTTGCAGTTTGGCTCCCAAATGTAAGTGCTGTTAATGGGCAAAACAGCAAAATAACATCAATATCAAATTAACTGCCTGCAAAATAAATTCAATGAAAGTTTTTTAAGTTATTTGATTTTGGAAATAGTGAACATGTTCGTTTTTTTGATAGTTTATTTATATACATTTTTTTTATATTTTATACATCAGTGTTTTTTTCTCATTTAAAAAAAGTATTTACCATAGGAATCACAACATAAAAAACAACATGAAAGCAAAACGAGCTAAGAACTTCTTATATCGAGAGGTCTAATATCAAGCGTCCACAGTATAGCATCAGTATTCCCGAGGAGATTGCAGTTAATATGATAATAATCAATAAAAATAATTGTTTTTCATGTCCACTGTCATTTGATCAGCAATATACATACATACCATACATAGCTCTATTGTCTTTGGTAATGTAGTCAATTGTCCACAATTTTAATTTGTCAAATTGCAACTGTTTTGGCCAAATTAATTCCGCTATTGAGATTTCCCCGGGGCGCACCTTGCCTTGCAGAAAAACTGAATGCAAGGTGCAGCAGAGTTCGGCTCCACTTTCGGTGGACAACGCCCCAAAGCCCTCAGCCTAAGCCACAAAACGGTGGCATCGATTTTAGAAAGTCTGCTTAAAAATACAACAAAAAATAACATAAATCGCTGCGCTTAAAACGGTAAAGCCAAAGCCTTTTCCTTTTCCAGCAGCAGCAGCAACAGGAGCGGAAAAGCAAAGACGTTTAAAGCGTTGCCGACTTCCAAAGCTTACCGAGTGTACGTATATAACTCATTGCAGACATTTGGCCTTTTATTAATTGTTTGACGGCGCCCGTGCCCATGAAGCTGCTACTCTCCCAGAACCCCCACCAGAGACCCCTGCAAAACCCCCAACCCCTCTCCCCAATGCATTTTCCTCACTCTGCGCCCAGTGTCTGGGCGTGATGAGAAATTTAATATTGGCAAACGGATAAAACCGCCAGATAATTATACATTTTGAGTGGCCCAAGCTGCAGTTGCTGGCTGCCGTCTGAAGGCCTGGCTATTTGGCTGGCCGACTGGCGCTGGAGTTTGCAGTTTGCAGTTGTTGTTTTTTTTCGGTTCATGATAGTATAAGATTTCATTTCATTAAAGTGCATCACGACGGACATCGGACAACGGACGTCGCCGCGACGGAATCAATGAGCGGCCGCTACATAGTTGAGAGACTGCCCGCGCGCCCCGTTCCCCCACCCCACAAGTTGCTGCCTAGCTGCGCAGCAGCGAAACCTTCCTTGCTTACTTTTCTTCTTATTGGCAGATTACGGCAGCGGGGTGGCCGGTTCGGACCAACTTATAATCAAATCCGATAAAAAATTTCATTATTGCAGCAGCAACAACAAAAGCAACTGCAGCAGCAGCAGCAGCAGCGCCCATAACTGTTTTGCAGGTAATCTTTGTTGTTGTTGGTGCTGCTGGTTTTTGTTGTTGTTGTTATGATTGTTGCTGGCTGCACTTAATTTTCGCATGCGCACTAAGCTCATGATCGCGATTTCTTCGTTTCGTTCCCTGCCGTTCCGTTCCGCAGCCACCGTGCTCTCGTGCGGCCGCCATTTTGTGCTTTGGTTCTCAGCCAAAGCAACGCTGGGGTCAGCATCAGCAAGGAATAGAAAGAAGCTTTGATTTGAAATAGCAGTCGCAACTCTGTCTATTGTTGTTGTTGTTGTTGTTGCTGCTGCTGCTGCTGCTGTTGTTATTATTACTATTGCTCTAGCAACATAAATTGGGACGTGATTATGAAATAATTGCAGATCTCTCTGACCGTTTTGTACTTTGGACTTGCGCAATATGCGGCTAAAGCAGAGCCCAATCAGTCGCCAGTTGATTTAAGATCGTCTCGTGATGAGAACGTGTTGTGGCAACAACGCGAACAGCAAACACCTTGGGGACTCTGGACACGAACGGGAGCAATGACAGGGCGACAGTTGATGCCAGTTGACAGCCATATCACAGCGGTCGCTTTGGGGGCAGACAAAAAATGTATAAAAGGAGGAAAAATCACTTCTCATTCAGTACAGTTTTGTGCGCATTTTTAAGCCGGAAGTAAATACATATAGATCTATTTATCTCTTTTTATACTCGTTCACAAAGTGAAAAGAGTATATTGGGTTAATGATTGATGTCCCGGCCCTTTGGAACGCCGCAAGCCTTAAAAATTCGGAAATGATTATATCTCCCACAGTTTTTAAGCCAAGGGCTCCATATTTAGAATATGTACTACTGGAAAGCTCCCCCAACCCCACGTATATGGTAGAGGACAAACAATATACAAAATGCCATAAGACATGAAAATCGGTTCAGTTTTGACAAAGATATGGGCGTTTGAAATATGGGATCTATGGATCCGAAAGCTGATTTTTTTGGCAAAACATTTGACCCCCTTAGAATCGGATTTAATATTGTTTTTTATACTAATTGTGACAACCACAATCGATTTAAATATAAATTTGCATTTCTAAATTTTGAAAAAAAAATTGTCGAAAATGAGTAAGGGGACTACATACTTTTTTACCAAAAAATCCAAAAATTCTTATTTCCAATAATGAATATATTTGAAATGCAGAATCAATCAAGACAAGCCATGAAAAAAATGCCATCAAACATGAACATCGGTTCAGTTTTGACAAAGTTATGGCCGTTTGAAATATGCGAGTTTTACATTTATCCGAGATTTTTTTGTTATTAATTTAGACATAATATTCTTTATATATGACAGATAGACAAGCGGACGTATAGTAACAGTTTAGAAAAATCTTGTTCGGTTTTTTTTTGTTAAAAACCTACAAGTTTCAATATACACATATTATTATGAGTAATAGTAGCTTTTTCAGCTTTTTGAATCGCACTAACATTGAAACCCCTTCGGCTAAGTCAAACATTATGTCTGGGTTGCAAGCTTTGCTGTTATGCTAATATATATTTTATATTATCCAATAGCATGAGCAAGCAAAAAATTTCCTATTTCCCAAACCCAAAGCTCAATCGAATTAACTAGAGTAAAAAAACAATTATTAAAAAATACACCTGATCAGAAACAACTGGGACTCCCACAAGAAACTTACATTTGGCCGCAGACTCCGAAGTGCGTCAGGCAGAATATCACGGAGGTGACGACGGAGGAGCTGCACGTCCGGCCGCTCGGCTACTGCTCGTTTGTTCACATATGCAAATTAAATATAATTTCAACACTCGCATTTCTGTTGATTCCTTTGCCGTATGTCCATAATTTACATGAGGTTAACACGCAAGCCAACAGGCAGCAGACGCTTCAGTTCTGGCCTTGATTATCTGCTGCAAATCGAATGCACGCACACCGTGCAGCAACAATAGCTGCGGCAGCAACGGGAGCAGCAACAACCGGCGCATCAACTTTGTAAAGAAATTCTATTGCAGCGTTGAATTTGTTGAAATATTGCCGAATCATGGCTTTGGAGTAAATAAATTTCCACGCCGCCGCTCGCCGTGACCGCTGAACTTCTGACGAAGCCAAAGGCACAGGAGCAGCAGCAACTGCAGCCGCAGCAGCAGCTAAAATGCCTGGCCGTGTATAAATAAGTAACCTGAGCTGCGCAACACGTTGCCTGACAGCCCAAAAAGAAATATAAAAAAACGGCACACGGCTCGGCTCGTCTGGGCTCGGAACGGATCGTATCGTAACGTATTGGATCGGCCGGGGCCCCGACTCGGTTGCCAACTTGTTTAGATGCCGCTGCAGCAGTAGCTGCCCCGTGCCCCTTCGCCAGATAGGCAGCAGTTCGCGTGTGCTTTTTGATTTATATGCGATTTATGCACTTGGCTGCCGCTGTCAGTTAGTTGCCCAGCTCGGTTCGGTTCGGATCGGGTCGGGTCGGGTTGGGTTGGGGGTGGACTTTTGGCATTTCAACTGCAGGCAGCATGCGCGCATCCACTTGACCGATTTGCAACAGCCAAAGTCCGCGTATCGCAGCCGTTTATTCGCAAACATGTGATAAAATAATATATATGTATGTATATATATATATGATATATGAATGTATCCGCAGCCAAGCAATATATGTACTATATAGACTCGAAAAGGCATTGAAATTGTTTTACGCTGCGCGTGTTAACTGGCATTGTAGTGGAAAGCATATGAAGAAGCTGTGTGTGTGTGTGTGTGTACATAAACCGTCTGTGAACAGTGTATAGAGTATTATCGTTGTGGAGTCTGTCAACAGATTAGATAACACACACAACAGATACGCGATTGTGGAGGGCTAAGCGCTTGGCGGCGCCTTGTTGGCAAAGAACCACATGAGGCCCATCAGGCAGCTGGGCGGACTGTTGTTGACGGCGCCCTGCTGCACCATGCGCCTCGCCTCGTCTAGCGACAGTTCCACCACCTCGATCAGTTCATCGTCCACGCCGCCGCCGCTGTTGGCCTTATCCGCATCGGTCACCTCGCAATAGTACATGGCCTGCTTGGCGCCCGAGGAGCCCACGCCGGATCTACAAGTGTTAAATGTTAGCGAATGCTTGTCGGCAGATAAAATGTATATCGGGCATTACCTATAGACCATAACCTCGTCGATGCGTTCGACGGGCACATCGTAGCCGCACTCCTCGAGCACCTCCTCACGTGCAATTTCCTGCCAGCTCTTCGATTTGTCGACAATGCCGGCGCACAGTTCCAAGGTCACGCCAATTGCGGGCGGAAAGGCCTGCAGATCGACCTTGTCGAAACCGCCCTGTTCGCTGGTAATCACGCCGTGATAGACGGCCGGTCGAAACTGACGCACGAGCACCAGTTTCTGGCGCGTCGTGTTGTACAGCACAATCGCCACGCTGTCGTGCACCTTCAGCAGATCCCAGTTCTTCTCGACGCCATTTTGCACGTAGTACATGCGAAACGGTTTCACGTACGGTGAATCTTCGGGCAGTGGGCCGAGCCAGATTTTTGTAATATTTTCCATGTTAGAATAAATCAAACTGCGACCAACCAGCTGTTCACGGCGAAAACAACTGACAAGTCAGAGAGAGTGAGAGAGAGCACCACACATTCATTTAAATGGTGACCCACAGGCAACGCTTTTGTTGGCATTTTACACTTTATAATTTGATGGTCACACTAGCTTTTGAATGCACATTTTTTTTTATATTTTCCACGTTAGAATAAATCAAACTGCAGCCCGAATGCTTTTCACGGCGAAAACAACTTACTCACAGAGAGAGAGAAAGGGAACCACACACACTTATATAAATACACAGTCAACTCTTATTTGGTATTTTACACTTTACAATTTAATGTCACACTAGCATTTGAATTCAAATTTAAACTTTGTTGGCCAAAAACCAAAATGTGCATACCACAGTCCCTGGACCGCTATTTAACGATGCACCCATTCGGACTAAACTCCTAGCCTCGTCAATTGTCAGCTCCACAATCTGTATAACTTCATCTTTTACGCCGCCGCCGACCCCTACCTTTTGCTCATCGCACACTTCACAGTAGAAAATAGAGACTAGTCCGCTGGAGGTGCCCACACCGGATCTAAATGTAAGCACGGGCTCCACCTTATCCAAGGGAACATCATAGCCACACTCCTCCAACACTTCCTCGCGCGCAATATCCTTCAAGCTTATGTTTTTGTCCACCATACCGGCAACCGGCTCCATTGTGACGCCCAAATCGGGAGGAAAACCTATCAGGTCAACATCGTCCTTGGGTATTTCCAAAGTGTTGCCAGATATGATGCCGTGGTACACGGCCGGCCTAAATTGGCGCACATAAATGAGCCGCTTTCTGGAAATATTGTACACAATAACCATAACACAATCACGTAGTTTAGTCAATTCGCGAGTCTTCTCGACTCCATTTTCAATAAAATGCATCTGGCACGGTGCAATCCACTTCGAATCCTTTGGCAGCGGCGTAAACCAAACTCTCGTTATATGACTTAACTGCGGCCCGAGGCAACTTTTCGCATTCGAGCTACAAAAGCGCCGCACAGGCAGGGCTGCAAACGACTTGAACATTATCGATAGGCGAAAGATTTTGCTGATAGCTAAACTAGTTGGCAGCTCGGCACCTGCTCGTGTTGAAAAATTATTTGGTGAAAAGAGTGTTGTAAATTAAAACAAAATATTCTGACACTTTGTTGGGGGCGAAAAGACGTTCGTCGGTGTGTATAAAATTCGATTGTTTTAGTTTCATTAGGTAATGCCAAAAATTTTCGAAACAAACTTTTAAAACAGATACCAAACGAAACATTTAAAAAGCGGTCACCACAAATACAGCGATCATGTTACGCTCCAGACTCACACAGGCAGCTGGCGCCGCCCAGCGAGCCCTCTCCACGACTCCCAAAATGCTGGCCGTCAAGCAGATGACCGTGCGCGATGGCCTCAACAGTGCTCTGGACGACGAGCTCGCCCGCGATGACCGCGTGTTTCTGCTCGGCGAGGAGGTGGCACAGTACGACGGCGCCTATAAGGTGGGTACCATAAAAAAGATTTGACTTTGCCACTTGTAAGATGATTACGTAAACTGGCAAAATGACAGCTCGCAATGTCAGCTGTTGTTGGTCAGGGGAGGGGTGCGAAGCAGTAAACAGTTGAAGTAGATTCGCCTGCCGATTACCAATTTCTCTCACATTAATGTTGTTGTAAGCTGCGTGATTGCCAAAGGTCACTCTTGGAAGCTGTGCGGCGATTGCGCGGCTATAGATAATGCACGCAATCGATATTTTTGTTTACATCTGAACCGATATTGCAAGCTTAGGCTTTCTCCGATGAGCAGATGTGTCCTTTTTACCTGTCTTAGCTGCAATGAAAGGTCAAATATCCCTATCCGGATATCTATTCTTTTCTTTAGCTTTAATTCGATTTATTAGCATAAATAATTAAAATAAAACGTGCTGTTTTCTGAACTAATCAGTTATTTTCATTTTGAATTTTAGGTCTCGCGCGGCCTTTGGAAGAAATATGGCGACAAACGCATCATCGATACGCCAATCACGGAAATGGGCTTCGCGGGCATTGCGGTTGGCGCTGCAATGGCCGGACTACGTCCCATCTGCGAGTTCATGACCTTCAACTTCTCAATGCAGGCTATCGATCATGTGAGTATAGCGTGCACCAATTAATCCCCCCACCAACACCCACCTGCACACTCACAAGCAGTAGCTTAACTACTCATATTATCTCATGAAATACCAAAAACAAAACACGTCAACTCCAGTTTGTGTGACCATCGCCGAAGCTAGCTGAATATCAATTCGAGTTTGTCGCAAGACCCGCAAAATATGAAAAACTATGAAAATTGCCTTCACTTTGAACGTAATGGGATAATATGGGTTTTTCTAAAATCCGGTTGAGCTGCTGCTGCTGTAGTACAAAGAGATTGATTGACTAATTTCCACCCATATTATCCAATTATGTGCAGGCAAACTTGCTTAAGCCCGTCGGCCACAGCGATAGCCTCCGTTTGGGTGCCCCCTTGGCACGGAGGCCACAGCCCATCGGTGATTTGCCGCCGCTGCATCCGAAGATCATCGAAAGTCCGCGCTCCAGCATGCTTAACGAGATCAATGACATACTGCACAGGGAGCGTGTGGGCGAGATAATTGCGCCACCGCCGGATCGGAGTAAACCGGATAAGATGGAGGCGACGCGTCTGATTGTTATCCGGCGGCGCAAGATGAAGAAGCACAAGCTAAAGAAGCTGCGCCGCAAGATGAAGTTCGAGTGGGCGAAGGTGCGACAGCGACGCGAAATGCGCAAGGAGAAGGCGTTCCAGGCACAGCTCATGGCCCAGATCAAGCAGGCGGAGAGCTTCAGTGCCGAGCAGCACGTGGCCGAGATACTGCGCCAGGCCAACGAAGTGCCGCTGCCCCGCTACTGGAAGGGACGACGTCTGCCTGCATTTATCATTAAGCAGAAATTAGGCATTAAGTAAAGCTGAAAGTGAAGACAATAAAATGCGAATGTACAAACTTGAATTGATAACCAGTTGAGCCATAATTCCCCGATTCACGTTGCATCGAAACCCTTACTAATCCCCTCTATGCATGTTTATATTCAACTACAATACTTACGTTTATTTATTCAGGTCATCAATTCGGCGGCCAAGACATTCTACATGTCCGCCGGTGCCGTAAATGTGCCCATCGTGTTCCGTGGCCCCAATGGAGCCTCCGCTGGTGTTGCCGCCCAGCACTCGCAATGCTTTGCCGCTTGGTACGCCCACTGCCCGGGCTTGAAGGTTCTCTCACCGTATGACACTGAGGATGCACGCGGTCTGCTCAAGTCGGCCATTCGGGATCCCGATCCAGTTGTTCTGCTGGAAAACGAGCTGATGTATGGCACAGCATTTCCCGTGGATGAGAAAGTCACCGATGTTGATTTCTTGATACCCATTGGCAAGGCGAAGATCATGCGGGCCGGCAAGGACATAACCATAGTAGCGCATTCCAAGGCTGTGGAAACGGCGCTACAATCGGCCGCCGAGCTGGCCAAGAAGGGCAAGTGGAACTGATGGTATAAAATATAATGCCTCTAACAATTTGCTATAACACATTGCAGGCATCGAGGCGGAAGTCATCAACCTGCGTTCCATACGTCCCTTAGACATGGAAGCCATATTCACTTCGGTCCGTAAGACACATCACTTGATCACAGTAGAAAACGGTTGGCCACAACATGGTGAGCTAACAAAAGTGCAGCTGATTCAAGAGCTCTATTAATCTGTGTATTTCTGATTCAAACAGGTGTTGGTGCTGAGATATGCGCTCGTTTCATGGAGGATCAGGCATTCTTCGAGCTGGATGCACCCGTCTGGCGCTGCTGTGGCGTTGATGTGCCCATGCCATATGCCAAGTCGCTCGAATTGAATGCACTGCCCCGTGAGCCCGATGTGACGGCAGCTGCTTTGAAGGTGCTCGGCGGCAAGAAGTAAACCACCAACAAATTACACACACACACACACATCCTGGCACATAGTTAACTAAATTCATTGTTCTCAACGAAACGAGGGGCAGCACTGTCCGTGAAAGAAAATTTTAGAATGCGTAGCAAATCGAAAAGTGGAATTTAATTTTATTAATCAACTGATACGCAATGATGGCGTTCTGTTGTCATTACCGATGTTTTATTTGATTTATTAATTGGCTATCGAAATCTCTGCTTAAAATAAAATGTACAACTATTATTTATATGGCTATGGAATTTTTTAGGTATAAAATTAAAAGTGGCGGCTAACCGTATGCAACCCTGGTCGCTGAGTGCGCTTGCTCAACACTGAGCACAGACCAACATAGTTACACAACACTGCCGCTTTGACAGGGGTAAAAAGTATCAATAACAAAAACAATTATCAATGAAAATCGACTACGCATATTAAGTGCAATGATTTGACTGTAATGGCAAACAGCTCCAGCTCCGATGAAAGCTCCAAAGCGCCCGAAAACTTTCAACTATCAAGCGGATCGACTAACGGCGACGACGACGAGGAAGATGTTGATGTCTGCGACGCCGTTGGCATCACAAAGAAAAATCCAAAGCCAACAGCTGGTGGCGCCTCCACAGGTCTGCGCTGTCCGCTATGCTGTAGGCAGCAGCTGCGTCTGCATTGCCGCGCCTGTGTCAAGAATGGCAATATCATACACAGCGCTGCCGAAGAACCCGAAAGGTTGTTACTCATTACTCACACACATGCGCACACATATGCAATTAAAAAGTAAATGTATATTTCTTATCTTAGCCTAACGGAGAAACAGCAGAAGTACTTTAATCTGCAGGCGGGCCTGAAGAGCTTCGGCAATCGGTACGAGCATCTGATGCAGCAGCACAAGTGCAACGAGAATCGCTTGATTGCGATCCGCGCGAAGCGGGAGCAGCTGCAGCTGCTGCAACAGCTGATCGGCAGCACGACGCAGCGGCTGCAGTTGCTCGGCGAGCGGCGCGATGAACTGCGACGGGCCAACGACGAAAAGCGCAAAAACCTGCCCAAGTATCCCACCAAGGTGAAGATGCTGGAGGACTACGTGATCGATCGCACGATGCGCATCGACAAACTGCGCCAGCAGCATCAGGCTTTGTTGGACAGCATCAAGCAGACGGCGCGCCACGATATCCAACAGCTCGTTAACTATATATTTCCCATCAGCGAGGTGGTGCTGCGGGACGAGCAGCAGCGCAAGGTGAGCGCCGAGCGCAGCGAAGATGCCGAAACGATTGCGGCGCTGGCGGATGCGAAAAACACGTCGTATATACGCGGCAAGTGGGTGTTCCATGGCAGCGGCATCAGCGAGGTGCAGTATCGAATTGTGGGTCCCTCGTTGCCCGCCAATGGCGACTACTCGGCCTACCTGGACTGGCTGTCCGACAACAAGGACGACGTGCCCAAGGCAACGGCCAACGAGATAACGCCCAGTCGCTTCGAGGCCTATCGCATTGTGGGCGCCCTCACCTACACGGCACAGCTGACGCAGTTGCTCAGCTTCTACCTGAACGTGCGCCTGCCGCACAAACTAGCCTACGGCGACTTCTGTCGCAAGCTGCTCAACGAGGAGCAATTCCAGCGCAAGGTGTGCCGGGTCAACAACAATATCATGTATCTGGCCTACACGCAACAGGTGAAGCTGCGCGCACTCAACGAACAGCACACGCTCGAAAATATCTTGGCCATCTTGGACTTGGATCGCAGCGATTTGGGGCGTTACGGCCATCTGGATGTGACCAATGCGCCGCTGATGAAATCTGTGGATTCGCTGCTCATTGGCATTGAGACGGCAACGGAATCGGAATCCGAAGGTTGGACATTTTAAACATTTCAATTTATGCGGTACAAACTCTAAAAGGCCGGCAATTAAAAGCAAAATCGAAGTCTCTGGTTTACCGAGAGGGGAAGCAATTGGAAAAACACTATTCATTATTTAAATTTCAATTGTTTATGTTTTGTCTTTTTAGTTTCATTTTTAATTGGCTACACAACAGCTGTTGAATTTAATTAGCTTGAGAACTATTTTTTATTTAAGTTTCATTTATTTAATTTAATTTTTTAACCACTTGTAATTGGTTAGAAAATAGTTGAACATATTCATTTGCTTGAGCTGTCTAATTTTTCCACTTTAGTAAAAAATGTATATAAGGCTATGTTTAGAGTGCAACATTTGTGTGCTCTATACTTTTCTATTTAGAGTATATTGGCTTTATGCAATTTGCGTCCGTTTGTCCGTGTATGCTCAACTCTCAACTTTGTACCGTCTGAGCTCAACTCGACTCAAAGCAGTTTATGCTGCTTTTACTAAATTGTGTATAGAGTATTCAGCGGTTGCTTACACTACACTTCAACGTTCTTCTTATTTTATAATTGCGGATGATTATCGTTCTCTTCAAACACAGCAGCAATTAAAACTTTCTTTAATTAAGCAGAATTGTAGACTATATACTACAAGTTTATTTGATGATTAAGAAGATTGTTCGAATTAACGAGTTTGTACTGTTTATATATATAATATATATGTATATATCTAACGGCTGACCTCTTTGCAGATGAAAGTTCTTTGCGCCAGGACTGGGAGGCGGTGCCGAACGTCAGCGTGTCTCAGCCGGAGCTGACAGAGTCCAATCTGATACCTGCGGTGGCACAACAGTCCACCATAGCCATGGCAGCCAATCGCATCACCTCCATGCTGCGTTGGATCAAGTGAACCACTTACCTGTCGTATCTTAGTGTTAAATATATTTTACAAATAAGATTAGGCTGCTCGCGTTAGCGTATTTTTAGCAGCTCCATTATCATCCCATAGTTTAAAGCCCTCGTCACACTCAATAGATATATATATATATATAAATATATATGGGTAGCAAAGTGTATGCAACCGATCAACCCATTTTTCATGTAAGTTAATTGATGGTTTCTATTTTGATAGGTGTATAGAACCGAACCTTGTGTACTAATTTTGAGCGCTTTTGTTTCATATTTTATTATATAACTTATTTTTCTTTTATTTAATAAAAATTGATTCACTATAAATAACTAGATACAACTCGATTGATTCTTAATTCTTTTAAAGTACTTTAATTTGGTGGACTTGATATTCTCGCGAAAATAAATCGAAAAACGAAACACACAAAACAAATACGGAACATCACATTCGGCGTGCACACCGAACTTCGGCACACCCTTTCCGCACGCCCACATCAAATGATCAATTGTTGAGCTAAACTTTAAAAACTCGACGGTTTTGTTTTCATTTTGTTACTTATTTCTTGGCAGTGTTTGCAAACCCAGAATTAATGTACACAATTAATGCCCAAGGGGGGACAAAGTGGGTGACTAATCGTTATGAAACCTACAAACTAAACGGTCTTAATTCCCTCAACTGTAGGAGATATATTTAGATCTAAATTGGTTGAACTTAGAATCGCTTAGGGGAGCAAAGGTGCCATCCGTAAACCTAAACGTACTTTGTGGGCAGTTGCGCCGTGTTTGCCGTCGTCTCGCTAATACCATCGACAGCGACTGGAGCCGCTGGGGAAGGCTTCAGAAATACTTGTGGCAGTGTTGTTGTTCCAATACCTGCAGTTCCAGTTGCTGTTGTTGTCGCTGTTGCTGTTGCCGTTGCAATTTGTGTTGAGGCACTGGCCGCTACCTGAGCGGCTGCTAACGAGCCATTCAACAGGCCCAGTTGCGCATCGTAGGCATCATAACGGCCGGAGGCGCTCATCGAGGAGAGCACCAGGGCCGCGGCCACCGCCTGTTCGTGATTGTAGAATGCCGACACCGACACCGATTGGGGCTGTGTGGCATTCCCCGTATGTCATTGATGTGTTGATGTGCCCGCGCCCGCGCCCGCTCCGGCACTCTTGCCGGTGCCGGTGCCCGCGACCGTGCTCGCGGCCGTGCCTGCGCCGGCGCTCGCACCCGCGCCCGCTCCCGCACCCTTTAGACCGCCGGTTAGCAGCGAGCACTGCGTCCATTTCATTTGCTTCTCGAGCGCCGACAGATCAGATAATTTCTTCAGTATCTGTGGATTCCGAGTGAGATCGTAGCCAATTGTGGCCGATGTGCTGGCTGCCGCTGCAGTTGTGCGTATGACGCCGGGTCCGATTTTAGAGGCCGCATTGTTGTTGTTGTTATTGTTGTAGATGTACATATTGTCCAAATTGAAGCCGAGCGCACCATTCATTCCATTGGGCACCGTGCCCGTCGTGCTTATGACAGAGGTCGCCTTGCTCTTCTGGCTGGCCTTCGACCTGGACTTGCCGGAGGTCGGGTGCAGATGCTTGATCACCGCCGGATAGACGCCCACGATCTCCACGCCGTCCGATTCGCTGCTGCTCTCGCAACGCACCACCGCGTCGGGCACTGGCAACGACGGCAGCGACTGCGGTTGCGATGGTGATGCCGTCGCCTGGACGGGCTGCCATTTGTTGGCTGCCAGCTGCTGCGAGGTCTGCAGTATATCGCTGGGACACTTGTAGTCATCCAGGTTGATGACGTGCGGCACCGGCCGTGCGACGACAGTGCTCGTTGTGGAATGTAGCGCACTATGTGACTGACTGTTGATGGGCGCGCTCACGCTCGCCGCGGCCGTGTTGAGCGGCGCGCCCGATATAATATTGTAAATGCTGTGATCCGACTTGTTGGGCGAGGCCAGCTCCAGCATGCTGGCGGCAGCGGCCACCACGGCTGCATTCAGTGCAGCTGCCTGCGCCGAGGTGCTGGGCTGTGACATCAGCGTGTCCAGCTGCGTCATCGGCTGCGATAGGGGCTGGCTCTTCTTCTTCCTGTTCGGTTTGTTGTCCGTCGCTAGCTTCTCCAGCTTGCGCTTCAGGTTAGTCGATGAGGCACTTTTTGCGGAATCCGTATCGGAATTCGCACGCGAATGCGTTTGCGGCGCGGTTACAGTCAGCTCATCGAATTGTTTCAGGTAATTATTAATGGCTGGCATTGTCATCTTATCAAAGGCAATTGGTGCCGCCTGCGACTGCGACTGGGTATGCGCCTGCGCCGCGCTGTTCGCCTGCGACATCTGGGCCAGAGTGGCCGCCAGCTGTTTTTGGAACTTGATTTTTGGCGGCTTTGCGCTCGGCTTGGGCTGGGCCGGCAGCTCCAGCTTACGCTTTAGGCTATTGGATGAGGCACTTGTTGCAGAATCCGTATCGGAATTGGCACGCGACCGGCACTGTTCGGTGGTCGTCAGTTCATCGAGCTGTTTCAGGTAATTGTTGGCAGTTACTGCTGTGGTCTGTGTGTTCACTGTGGTTGCTGTTTGCTTTTTGGCCTTCTCTTTGAGCTTTTTGCTGGCGTTCTTGTGACGCTCGATCTCGCGCTGCAGATCCTCGTAGCGCATCCAGCCCGTGGCCCACACATCGACAATCTTTTCCTTCAGGTAGCCATTGATGAATTGCTCCAGCGAATCCTTCCGCTTGCCCAGCACAGCGTACGATGTCCAGCGTGCCTGATAAACCTCGTACAGCCGTTCGCGCAGCTCGTTTGTCCACTGGAATCTTTTGCGCGGCATCTTTGGCGGATGCTCGGCGTTGACATCAGCAGCCCTATAAAACAGAAATGCAGATTAAAGCAACTCTAGCGTGTCTATACAGCTTTCATCTTACGCTAGCTCCGCAAATTTATGCAACTCAATTTCATAGTTGGCAATGGCCTTTGGCATAACCTCGGCGACCGCCTTGCGCAGGCGCTCCAAAGCGTTTGTCGTCTTGTTCTTCTCCTCGCGGGCGCGCAGCGCCTTTGCCTTGCGCAATATGAAATACTTGGGCAACTGCAGCTGATATTCCAGATGGGCAAACACCATATTACGGTCATTCCGCTCCGTGCAAAGCAGTGCCTCGTACACCCTACAAATATTTAAGATTCGAATAAACTGTACCGGATTTGACATTCAGTTCAACCTACTTGAGCAGCTGTGCCGTCAGTTTTTCATCGAAATAGAATCTCTTGCCGCACAAATCTCTACTTCTGACCAGTTCCTTGAAGCTAGTGATGCTCGCAAGTATGTCCACATCAAGCGTAGCTGGTAAAATGGTATCCGCGGGTCGTAGATCTGTAAAGAAGTGGGAAAAAGTCACATGTAATATATTCTTTGTGAAAGGAAAAAGCAAATGTTCGCCTACTATCGCTGCCATCCTTGGGCTTGGACAGCTTCTCAGATTTGCCCTGTTCGCTAGCCGAGTCGGTGTCACCATTATCGCTGCTGGACTCCACATTCGTGGCCGTAGTGCACTTAACTTCGCCGTTAACAGCGCTCTTGGCGGGCCCTTCGAGCTGACCCTGAGATTTAAGGAAGTTATCTCTTTTCGCTTTTAGCATATCCTTGACGGTTGTCGTTTTCACCACCTTCTTGAGCGCCTGGGCTTGCCGCTCCTCCGTGTCCGAGATGTCTATGATATTGGGACGTGGCGAATTCGAGGAGGAGGACGGCGGTGCCACGTTCAATTTGCTGCCCGGCTTCTTTGCATTGCCGCTGTTGACCTTTTGCTTGACCCCGGTACTGGGTATGGGCCGCTTCAATGTGCTCTTTTTGATCTTATTTTTGGCATTTACATTGACATTGGCACTGGTGCTGGCACTAGCACTGGCGCTGGCTGAGGTGCCGCTGGCGCCATCGTCCAGACTTTCGCTGTCGCTGTCGGAACCATCGATGCTTTCGCTGTCACTGTCCGAATCGTCGTCCTCATCGTCGTCGTCGTCGTCATCCTCATCATCGTCGTCGTCATCATCATCGTCGTCGTCGTCGTCATCAACATCATCTCCAGCAGCAGCATCAGTATTGTTGTTAATTTTATTGGCTGCTTTCTGTTCATTATCACTTGAAGAGTCAGACGATGACTCAGTGGAATCTTCCGAGCTGCTGGACACAACACGTTTACGTGATCTTTCTGGCATTTTGATAATTGCATCGGTGCGCCGTGTGCTTGATTTTTTGTTGAGGTTCTTGAACTCCAAGGCGCCGCAATTGATATAAAATCCACCCTCCAGTGTCTCCACTTCTTCAGGCAAGATCTCATCGTACTAAAATGAAGTGGGGATTTAGAATTACGGAGCGGGGCATGGATAAGAAGCTTACCGCTTCGGTATTGTCTATAAAGGAATCGGATTCATCGTAGCCCATGCCAATGTCGCAAAAATCGTCCTTTTTACGCCGCCCGCGACCTCGGGCATACGCATTGCCGTACTTGGCTTCCAGTTCCTTGGCAATGCGCGCCACATCATCATCATTATCGGCAAACGGATCAGTGCTCACATTGTTCGTCTTCAGTTTCAGCAGTTTTGCCTTTTTCTGAAAGGTTAAATGGAACAGTTAGTAAAGAGACGAACAGTCAAAGGAACCGCATTTACCTTCTCCAGGTGCAGCAGTTTTGAATAGTTGAACTCGGGATAGCGGCTGGAGTCCGTTTCAAACAGCTCAAGCTCCAAACGCACGGTTTTCGTTGCGTTCGCCTTGCTGCTCTTGTTGGACTGCATCGGTTCCGGGTCGAGGAAATCACCGAAACGCGCAAACGACGCCGGCATAGAGCTGAAGCCCGCCTCATTGCTATTAAAATTGCTCCGATGAGTGCTGATCGTGGTGAGGGGCACACGTTTGTGCTCGCCCTGCTTCGACATTGCCGCCGGCCCCCAATCGTGAGGCTGAAGCCAGAATGCACGCGGTCAAAGGCAAAAACAAAAAATATACACAACAGCCACAACGACGAAGATATAATCGAAAATTCGCACGTAAGCCGATATACACTACTTCGCGCCTTTTGATTGGTTAAATAAAAAATAAAAACTGTAAATACACTATTCGAAAATTCGGACGCGCACCGTTATAGTTGCCTTCCCGCCCTTTTGGCTGAGCGGCCGCGTGTTTAGTATGCCAAACAAAAACAATGCCAGCAGAGATACAGCAGCAACAACAACAACGGCGTCGACGTCGGACCCCACCTCCTGCTAGCTGTCAGCGATGTCTGCTTCTGCTCTGTTTCTGCCCGTTGCACACGTACACCACTCTAGGCAGCAGCAGCGACAAATACTCAGGCCCAGCTCTTGGCCTGTTTTCACTTTTTTGTCGTCTTGCAATTGAAATGTGTGCAGAAACTGGTATAAACAATAACAAATGCGATGATTTGGCGTTTAATTTGCCTGTGCGTGCGCTATTTTATCTGGAGTAGCAGCGCTTGCGGCGCCCGACGCAATATTTGTCACTTTTTTTTGTGTGCAATTGAAAATAAATTTGTAATTTTGGCGTCCAGCCGGCGCAAACAACACAAAGACTTTGGCCAAACGCAGTAAGGATCATGGACACTTATGTCTAACGATTGCCGTTTTTAATTAAGTTAAAGCGTGCGTTCGCTGCATAATTACGAAAAGTTTGTAAATTTTTTGTTTTTTTTTGTGTTTTAATCAAGTCTTGTGCCGTCTTCAACGCTAAACATTTTCACTGCACTCATGCCGCCGACCCCGCAATTAATTCAGTTGGGCGCTTACCAGCACTGTACGCAGATTTGCAATATGACTGTCTCGCTCTGGTTGGCTCTGTTCACACTTGGCGCTCGTAACTGTTGCGCAGCAATATTTAATGCAAAGCATTTGATTGGAATGTGAGTGCTCACTTATTGTCGAACTTACAATTTCAGCGTGTTTTACAAAAAACAATTGCAAGCTTAATAATAATAAACAAATTATAAAATTGTTGTTTTTAATAACCATCTTGCTCTGCTTGAATTATGTGAAAATATATTGAATACTCAAGTGTCACAATTCTGGGGGATTACTCATTAGAATGCAATACATTTCAAAAAGGTTATGGCTATATATTGACTCCTCTACCACTTGTAAGATATATGCTCTTGAATTGCTTTTTAATTTTTCATAATGTAAGTAGGCCTTGAAGTTTAAGTCATATTTAAAAATGGCAAATATTTTGCCAATTGGAATTATATGATGGCAACTCACGTTTTTCCTCGTTGATGCGATACTTTTGCAGCAATACTGCTAATGCGTGTTGGTGTGTATTACGTGACATGTTTGTTTTGACCGCGCAGTCTTGCCTTGCCCAACACTGGTTGAAACAGCTGAACGCAAGTGGGGAGCTGCTTTGCGTTAGTCTCTCTCGCCCTCTCTCAGTGTTATTGCGTGCCTCGAAGCTGAATGCTTCACACAACGCCAAGTGAGTGGTATAAATAATGATTAATTGGTGTTTTTAGAGCATATTTTTAAGTGTGTGCGTGTGTGTGTGTCAGCTCTAGAAATAAAGTTGCATGCATAGCAGTCCGAGCCAAAATGCAAGCAGCTATTAACGAAAATTGTTCGCCTTATCAGAAAATAGTGTGCAATAAAATTGCGAACCTGGCGTGCTTTGTGTGTGTGTTTGTGTCGTTGTGTGTGTATATATTTATGTTGCCTTTATGCTTGCAGCTCCCACGACACCCCCTCCCTTTTATGGTTTTCGTTTTTGACACCAAGTGACCGTTCAAAGAGCAACGTACGCGCCTGCAACAAAGGCAGCCACTTTAGTCGTTTACCGACTTTCGCCCGAGACGCGACTTGAGCGAGCGCAGGAATCGCTTTCGACAACAACACAAACAAAGACAACTGCGCCAATACCACCCCACCTATCTATCCACAACACCTGACAACCTGGAACCAGAGCTATGCTGAGACAATAAAGAATCGCCTTGTTTATTGTTGCAATTGTGTCTGCCCGCAACGGTTGGAACCTCCATACACACGTAGGCCCTGACAACGGTGAGTAATGTGTGCGTATGTGCCCCATTATTAATTAATGTGGCCTGTTGTACTCGTATTTGCCATTTGTTAAAACAAATAGACACAAAAATGGCAGAATAACATTTGTCGATAAGGTGCCGCAACAGCAACGGTTGCAGTCTTATCTGCTTCCTTTTTGTACCAAATTTAAATACACGGTTTCTTTTCTTTCTATACCCTGTACTTATTGGCAACGGGTAAACGAGGATATGTTGGCTTTGTGCTTTGTACTAATATATATGTATGCATATTGTTGGTCAGCATCAATAGCCGATTCGATTTAGCCATCTCGTCCGTACGCCTCCGTCCGTCTGTCCGTCTCTATGAATGCGTCCATCTCAGAGACTATACCTAGATAAATTTGGGTTTTAAGTTCCTGTGTACCACACAATAACTGTGAATAACACACCCAGTTCTTCTAAAACCGATTAATTATATTAAGGATTCCCATAATATGGTGTTAAGTGAAGAAGAAGCCACTGAGCAAAGTGTGTGTGTATTTATCTGTTTGGAGCGGCGTACAGGGTATATCATAGTCGGATACTCCCGACTCTTGTTTTGTTTTTTGCCGTGATCAAAAAGATAAAAAAATGCGATATTATATGAGCCCACACGGCTGCCAATTGTACTCGCATTTTTGTACTTCTCCACCTCCTTCTCCACCAGCTCCTCATTCTTCTACCTATTTTAGCACCTGTCTGTATAGAAATGGAGTTGCGGTACGTGACCTTGAAAGTGTCGTCCGAATCTATTACATAAATGTCAATTTTGATTTCAATGGAAAGCGTAATATTTCATTGAAAATATGACCAGTGCAGGCCGTGTACGGGCGCCCGCTTAGGCCCCAAACGGGTTTTTTTCTTTCTATTTTTGGCCAACAGTGGCAAGGCGAACCGCCAAAAACAACAGAAAAACGTGCTGCAAGCAACCTGTTGCGCATTAATGTGAGTGTGTGTGTGTGTGTGTACACCAAATTAAATGTATTTAATACGCTTTAAATGCGTCATTATTGTCAATGTACGCAATACTTTGTTGTAGCCGGCAGCGAACGTGGCTCACGTTCGTTATCAAAGAACATCAGCATCAAAAGTCAATATAAATATAAATATGTATACATTCATGTAAAATATAAAAGTACGAAAGACTCAAAAGCAGACACACAAACACACACACGTACGTGTAGGAGAAAACCCACTTTCTTTGTGCCAACGGTGAAGCCGACGCTCTCATACCCTTGCCAAGAAATTGACCTTCGATGATTTCCTGCGGTAAGCGTATTCAGTGTCAAGTTTAATCAAATATGCTACTGTGTCATCAAATACAGTGAACGCTCGCTAAATAGCACTTGCATATTTAATAATGAATAGTAGAATAATATATAGACATATACACTTGACGTAGACATAAAGAAAAACACCATGAATATAGTACATTATTTTCAAGCATATATTATTTTAAGAAATTGTCTTATGTTGTTCTTTATTCTCTGATGTTTTTCTAACATTTAAGTATAGTTTTTAGAAGGAAATACAATTTTCTCAATGAATTCGAGTGAACGTAATTTCAGTATTTAAAATTCATAATTCTTAAATTCAGTAAGCTGCAGTATTTTGCGATCGACCGCTGTACCACATAAAACATAAAAATGTTATTTTATGGTATGCGCCACTGCCGCATTATCTATGTATGCTTATGGTTTAAATGATACTCAAGTCAGTTCTTTTTGTAATAAACGCGTTACGAAGAACTATATAAATCACATGACTAAATGCTCATGGGTTTTATTATGGCGTAGATATTTTTAACTAAGTTAGCTCTGTTTTGTTATAATATATTTAATTTGCCTTAATTAGTCAGTTATTATTTTTAGGATGATATTTTATATTTTTACATTTTTTAGATTGTGCTACGTAATCTCTGAACTAGATTTATTTTTGTATATACAACGTACTAATGTTATGTAATGTTTTATGAATGCATTAGTATTCACATTAACTTTGATGCGGTTGGTACCAATTAGTCATATTTATTTCGATCTACAAAAGTTGCCCAGAACTTTAATCTTATTTTAAGAATTAGAATTTTCTATAATTTTCTTTAAATTGCTTAAGCACTTATGTAAAAAACTAAAGTACAGTGATCGCTCGCAATTAGAACTACTTATCAAATGAGTTCTAAAATCTGGACGGGTTTAGCTCTAATTTTTAGGAAACAAGAAATAGAATAACCCAAATTAAAACTGTTTTTTTTTTATAATTACAAATTAAAGTTCTTTGACTGGTTGTTTCGTATGTTGAGCGTTTACTGTACACACACTTGGCTTCTTTATTATAGAGCATTTAAGTGCTGACGATACGCGATTGCCAATGTATATGTGTATGTATTGTATGGTATCTGTTGTGGCTTGAAACAATGACGAATTCTCTGAAATAACTTACAATGAACGATGCACATATGTATATTATATATATTCGATACACATATATTTCGCTGAACGGAAAATAAACAAATGGGCATAATTGACAATGTTATTTAAATGTTTTCTGGTGGTTTTTGTTTTGTGTTTTTGGGTCTAATGACGGCTTTCAATTCTATATTTGACTCCAGCTAGAGGAAGGGCGATCGAGAAAAGCGGTAGCAAAATGGCCGAGAACGTGGAGCTGGTGAACAAGTATGGCGAACCGTTGCGCTATGATCGCAATTTCCAGGGACCGCGACAACGTGATCGCAGCTGCACGGATGTGCCCTGCCTAATCCTATTTGTTTGCTTTCTGAGCGGTTGGGCGGCTATCGCTTACCTGGCCTTGAAACACGGGGATCTCAATCAGCTGATGGTGCCCACGGATATGTTTAACCAGAAGTGCGGCATTGACTCCAATGTGCTGAAGAAACCGTACTTATTCTTTTTCAATCTGGACGAATGCATTGATCCACTGGTGCCCATAACCGGCTGTAAAACACCACAGGTCAGTAGTTGAGCCTAGTTGTGGACCAAGAAGCGTTTCCCAATTTCACATTTCCTTGCAGGTCTGCGTGGAGAGTTGTCCCAAACAGTTGTTCATTTGGGATACGATGAAGAACTTGCCGTTCGAGCAGGTCAAGAGTCGCCTCATTTGCAAGACGGACGAGGACAAGGCAGCCATCCGCTCCAGTGCGGACATCGAGCGGGCTATCTATGAGAACCGCTGTGCTCGCTATTACATTAAGAGCGAGCCGTTCCTCAATCGCTGTATGTTCGAGTTCTCCGATCAGCTGTGCACTTTACTGCCCAGCGTCCTGTTGCGTATGCGACGCGACTCGACACTGATGCTGCCTGGCAATGGGAGCCACGTGGAGCCGCCACAATTGCAGGCAATGGCACTGACCATGCCGGGCGAGGCGCTGGCGCGTGTTGCACCTCAGACCGTTGGCAAGCAGGAGCCGGTGGATGAACAAATTGGACAGTGTCGCCAACGGCAGCTGAACGGAGCGGTCATCAAGGAAAAGATGATGCAAACGGATACGCGTCTGGCCAAACTGGTGGGCAATCTGGTGGCACACTTCTACAATGGCACGCACGATGCCCAGCGGCTGGGCGAGGAGATTGTCGAGGATTTGGTCAACTCGATGACGATTGTGCTGCTGGTGCTGTTCTTCACGATGATCGCTTCGCTGGTGTTCATTTCGCTGATGCGCTGGCTAGCCGCGCCCATCCTCTGGTTCAGCATCATTGGCGTGCTCGTCGGCCTGGTGGCGGCCATCTATTACAGCTTCAAGCAGTACACGTTCTGGAGCAATACGCCGACGGTGCCCCAGCACGCACTCAATCTGCACAAGCAATGGCAGAATCTGCTGCAGGAGCCCAAGTTTTGGCTCTATCTGTCCATTGCGTTGTGCATCTGCTTTGTGGTCATCTTTCTGCTGGTCATTGTGCTGCGCAAGCGCATCCGCATCGCCATCGCGCTGACCAAAGAGGGCAGCAAGGCGGTGAGCACCGTCATCAGCACCGTCTTCTTTCCGATCTTCTCGTGGGTGCTGTTCATTGGTGTCATCGGCTTTGCCATCGGTGTTGGCCTCTATCTCGGCTCCATTGGCACATTATCCTTCCGCATGGTGCGTCGTCTGAGCGAGGCCGGCGAGGTGAGCAGCGAGCCGTGCGTTTGCGAAGGACCCGCCATCAACTATACGGTGGGCGCTGCCTGTAATCCAACAATGTTTCAGCAGTATTGTCACATCAAGCAGAGGCCCAATGCCTGCGTTGAGACCACGTGCAGCTTCCTCGAGATCGAGAATCCCAATCTGGTGCGCTGGGCCATTGTCTATAATATATTTGGATTTCTCTGGGTGAGCTTCTTCATATCGGCCTTCAGCGACATGGTGCTGGCGGCCACATTTGCTCGTTGGTATTGGACCTTCAAGAAGCGGGATGTGCCCTATTTTACGCTGACGCACGCGTTCTGCCAAACGGCCTTTTACCATCTGGGCACGCTGGCCTTTGGCTCGCTGATCCTGGCCATTTGCCGGTTGATACGTCTGGTGCTGGAGTACATTGATGCCAAGCTGAAGAAGTACGATAATGCGGTGACGCGAGCTATTCTGTGCTGCATGCGCTGTTTCTTCTGGATGCTGGAGTCGTTCCTGAGGTTCCTCAATAAAAACGCGTACATCATGTGCGCCATACATGGCAAGAATTTCTGTACCAGTGCCAAGGATTCGTTCAATCTGCTTATGCGCAATTTCCTGCGCGTCGTCACCCTGGACAAAGTCACCGATTTCCTATTCTTTCTGTCCAAGCTGCTGCTCACCGCCGGCGCTGGTGTGGCCACCTACTATTTTCTGGCCAACAATCCGCAAGCTATACAACTCAACCACAAGGCTGTGCCCACTGTGGTGGTGGTGATTGCGGCCTTCTTGATAACCAGCGTGTTCTTTGGCGTCTACTCCATGGCCGTGGATACGCTCTTCCTGTGCTTCCTGGAGGACAACGAACGCAATGACGGCTCACCCGAAAAGCCCTACTTCATGTCCAAGCAGTTAATGAAGATACTGGGTAAAAAGAATAAACAACCACAGCGCCAGCGTCGCAGCAAATAAAAGGCCAAGGTCGAGTGGTCGCAAACACCAAAGCAATATTCAATATCCATTGTAAATGAAAGTGCAAACTGTAGCCTAGAGGACGTTGAAGATGCTCGCTTGGCAGAGACATGTGAAAGACATATATACATACACATACACACCCATATTTATATATTTATGATACGTTATCATAAGCGACAGGTTGTGCGCGCTTATTGCTCATGCGAAATTTGATTTGGTGGCGAGATTTGGGTCGGCTGCAATATATTATATTACATGTAATGTAAATGTATTCAACGTAATGCTCCAAAAATTGCCAATATGTATTCTAATTAACATTATGTTTTGCCTACTTTTATTGTATATAATACGAAACGAAACCCGCATATATGCATACATGTATATGAAATATAAAAATATATATATATATATTTGTGGCTCAGCGCGTTCATTAAAATAGGTGCTCAATAATAATGATGTGATAGGCGCTGAGGCATAAATAACCAAACTCTAAAGACAGACCAAAAGCAATACGCGTTTGCTTATATATGTACGCATTTTGTTGCATATATAAGTAAATAATATCAGCATTATTATCATACCGAGAACTCTACTCAAAAAATCTCAGAGATTGCGTATGTTTTCTCAAGTTCAATTGAAATAAAGCAAACATGAATTTAGGGCTAAGCAATGAAATTACTTTAAACTGAACATTGAGAAAACTAAACTTAAGGTATTTTTTTCTTTTGTTAATAAATATGCACATTTTGAATTTATTTTAATTTGATTAAATTTGTAAACATTTGCTTTGAATTTAATAAAATTGAATTCAACTTAAAACTCGCTCATTTGCATGTATTATTATTAACGAATGCCAAGCACGTGTGAATTCTTACAACTGAAATTAATGTTAACAGCGCAAAAAAAAGAACAATATTTATAGAAGCATATATGAATACATACAATAGCTTAGTAAGTTTTACGATTTGCAATATATATAAAAATACTGAATAAATGAAAACTAAAACGAAACATCATTGAGTACACCATCGCTAATGTTCTGCAAGTCATTATTCTCCTCATAGCCGCTTAGATCGAGATTAAATTTGGGCTTGTTTGAATGATTCTCAACGTTTTCTGTGCCGCTGCCCTGCAGCTGCAGTGAATCCTGGTGGTTGTATAAAAGGTGGAAGAGTTAGGTGTTAAAAATGTTTTCATTTATTTATAAACTTACGTTTATTGTTTGATCATTGAGCTGTATGTGAGGCAATGGACCGGCCACCAGTGCATCCAGCCGACCCGATGGTGAGGTGCTCAGATTCTCAACGTTGAGCGATGCGTCCATCACCTTCATCATGGCAGCACTCTTCTTGGTAAACAATGAACTGTTACTTGTATCAATTGCCGACGCTGGCTGTCGCTCGATGCGAGTGCAATTTAACGGCGTGAGCATTGAGTAGCTGGCGCTATACTTGGACGAGCCGGACGCTACAGGCGTTGCCTCATCGAAACCAAACGAGGCTTGCATCTGCTTCCATTTGCTGCCCAAAGTCGAGATGCTCTCCTGCGTATTTACTTTTGCGGACTGTTTGTTAATAGTGCGCAGCAGCTGCATGGGATCAACAATTTTTGAGCGATTCATGGTGTTGTTTAGATCCGAGGAATGTTCCTGTTTTATCTTGCGCGCAGAACGTGGCGGTGCTAAAAATGTGTAAACATTAAATAGGTCAAGCTTGTAGCTCAGTAAAGGACTTTGCGCTTACCCAGGAAACTGTTGCAGGTCGTCTCAAACTGCTTTGCATTAAAGTCATCCTGCAACGGCAGACGCACGTGCACATTGCGCACACTGCTGACGGCCTCCGGTCGGATAGGCGGCGTCGAAACGAACTTCAGCAGTAGCGGGTGTTCCGTGCCGGGTGCTTGGCTGAGTGGGTCGTGCACGCGCATCGGTGTGCTGGGCGAGATGTGCGTTAGAGACGCACTCCCACTGATGTTGCTGCTGTGCTCTTTAATGCGTGCATTCAAATTCCTCTGCACATCGCCCACTTGTTGTTCGATCTGTTGCAGTTCGGTTTGCAATGCCTCCAGGTCTGTGCTCAAAACGTCGTTAAACTCGCTGTAATGATCGTTGGCATCCAACTGCTCGGCAATTGTCTCGCTAACGCCATTGAAAGCGGTCATCAGTGCGTTGGCTCTAGCGCTGTTACCTAGAAGTATAAACATATGTATTAACATATATATTTCAAATACACTTTAGTTAGAGACCTGTTGCATTGTCCGCTTCAGCGGCGAACAACGTTTGAATGTCATGCAGGGCATTGTCTGCGGCTTCCTTGTTTTGCTTGTTTTGCGCCTGCGTCACTTGAAAACGATCCAAAGCGTCTTTTAGCACGCCTAGCGGCTCTTCCAGCATTGCAATCCGTGCAACGGGCTGAGTTATCTTCTCTGCGCATTTGCGGCGATTGCTTGCCTCGAACTCCTTCAGAAAAGTATCGTCCAGCAGTTGTTGCTTCTCAACGCCCGTGGCGTTGGCAATTTCGGTGAATTTTTGCCTTATTTTTTGTGTACGATCGCGATACTGCTCCCCAAGTTCCACCATTTGCTTGATATACGCTGAGGTGTATTCCTTTCTAAACTCGTTCATTTCGGTCATCCTCTCCACACTCCAATCGCGGTACTTTGAGATATCCATGTCCGCGCTCAATGCCTTCTCGCGTTGCTTGGTCAGCTCTTGCACTACGAAACCGACTAGGTCCAAGAGAAAGTTGATGAACTTCATTCCGCCCGGCATGACCACCAGGTAGGATTTGATGTTGGTCCAATTGAGGTTATGCTTGGCGTTCAAATGCTTCAGGTAGTCAACGGTGCTGGCCCGAAAGTTCGCCTCCGATTTCTTGTCCGTGATTGGCCAAAAGAAGCGACGCTTAAACTCAGCGGGATCCAGTATACGGAACAGATAGTGCATCACTTGGAAAAAGCGGGCTGATTGGGCTTTAGGAAAATGTCAGACGACATTAACTTAAGCATTTCCTCGTTCATGGGATACAGCAAGGAGAGGCCTTGTAACTTTTTGTACAATTTTTCGCTTTGCTCCTTTTCCTCCGCTTTCCAGGGCGCTATCACAGTGCGATCCATTCTATTAGTCTATTTGTACGCTCTTTAAATATCGCATATACATGGAAAACTCAAAAAAATTCTTTTGACTTATTTACAGTTGTGCCGCCTCAATTCAAGATGACGACGATACGAGTACAAAGCTTAAGGTATCGAGAAATACGAAATACAGTTAACTTTTCTTTTTTTCCAAATTCTGCTAACGAGCTTACATAAAAAACTTGAAAATTTATTTATTTAAACTAATCATAGTATAATCAACAATAAATATAATTAATCATATAAAATACAAATATTCAGTATATTTAAAAATTGTTAGCTTACACTGGCTGGTTACACTACCAGTTAAATTAGATTGTATCGATACTACATACCACAGACTATCGGTTATCGGTTATATAAAATCATTTAAAATATTTGTAGTTATATTGCAAAGCGTACACAATAAAAAACCAGTTCCATTTCCATACTTTGAAAACTTGACGCATTAACATAATAATACGTTATTTGCAGATGAATTAAAGCCTTTAGCATCGAACGCACTCACATTTTGAGAACGATGGTATCGACAGAGTGGAAACAACTTATATCGATAGTATCGACAAACGTTTTGCAGCTCTACTAGCAATATCTACGGTGAAAAAAGTAAAAACGTATAAAAAAGCATTAAGTGCACATAAAGCGGGCAGGTAATTAGTGGAACATATTCCACTCCCTGAAAATGGATGAAGACATCGCGTTGAATCAAGGAACGGACAAGCGCATGGGCACATCGCTGGATGACGGCCCGCCCGGCGTGGACGGCAACGATGCGAACGAGAAAAACGAGGAGCCAACTGCCGCAGCGCCCGCGTCCCGCAAGAGCAGTAAAAGCAAATCGACGTCTCGTCGTCGCTCAACATCGCGACGCCGTTCCAATTCGCGCCACGCCGCCTCCCCGCCGCCACTGCGTCGCCGACGCTCACATTCGCGCTCACCGACGCCACCGCCGCAACGCCGGGGACGGTACGATTCGCCGGACTATGGCCGATATCCGCCAAGACGTCGCTTCGACCGCCGACGCTCACCCGATCGTGATCGCGATCGTCGTCGCTCACCGCCACGCCGCGGTCGACGCTACGGCAGATCGCGCTCACGCTCTCGTAGCGGCTCACCGCCCAGGCGGGGTGGTCCAGCCTCGCGTTGGTCGCCCAAGAAGAAGCCAGCTTCGCCGCCGCTGCCAGCGCAGGCACAACAACAGCTGCCGCATCCCGGCCAGGCTGCAGCCTACGGTGTGATGACAGCACCCATGTACGCCCAGGGCCCGTACGGCGCACCTGATGTATATGGCCATCAGTATGGCATGGCTCCGCCTAATGCATTTCCACCGCAAGGACCGCCGCCAGGCTATGGCATGCAGGCCCATGCACCCGCTGCGCAGGCGGCCAACTTCAATGCGGGCTATGGTGCTTGGGGCGTAAATGGTAAGCCGGACTGTACGCCATGTATATGCAGTTCAAAAATTAGCTGAACATGTAACTTTTTTTGTTGCAGAATATGGACAACAAGTCTGGCTGCCGCAGCCGATGGCCACTGTGGCGCCAGCTGCGCCCGAGCCGCAGGTTGTGCTGACAGCGCCGGTACAGCAACAACAACAGCCGCCGCCGGCTATTATTAATGAGGAGCAGCCAACTGCGGCGCTTGAGAGCGCAGGTTTGCCAGCACAGGACGGTAAGTGTGGAAATGAATTTTGCCTTGGCTACTTACGACAATTCACATGCAAACACCTCTCACATTATATTTTATTGTTGTCATAATTGCGCGCCCCCTAACAAACAAACAAAAACAACCAACCAAAAAAAAAAAAAACAAACTTGTATATGTAATTGTAATTTGTTAATTATATTAATTGAAACTAGCGCTTGAAATACGTATTAAACATCAAATATGCATTGTAATAGAGACATTCAGAATCTAGCTATAAGATCGCAGCGTGAGCTTAAACTGACACGGACTTGGGCTCTGGCGACACTTGAACTATTGCATTCAATTCCATTTACGTAAGCAAAGCGCAACAAATTTGTCGTTGTTGTTGTTTTTTTTTCGTGTGTTTTGTCTAAGACCAAACTTCTCGTCTGGGGGGAGCGGCACACAGTTCAGTCAGCAGTTACGTCACGGCACGGACGTTCACCGTCAGCCCCCAACAACAACACGCACAACCAACCAACAAACCAAAACGAAACCGAAACCCCGAGGACAGCAGAACAAGCCGTTCAGACCCGATATGCTCCAAAATCGATACGTTCCGGCGAACGCATCATCCGTTGGTCTAACTGCCAACTGTGTGTAACTAGCCGTGAAATGCACTCGAGACTGCATTTTGTAAATGAAATTTGAACTTTTCTATCAACTAATCAGAATGTGCACTAATTAATTTCTCTCTCTCTCTACCCCCACACAACAACAACAATGACAACTGGTAGCTGTGGCCCAGGAGGCGGAAAATCAAAAGGACGAGCTGAAAAAACAACGCACCAACTATGTGAAAAAGGTGTCGCTGCTCAAAAAGGAAATGAAAGTGTTGAAGGAGCAACGCAGCGATCTGACGGCTGGCGATGCACCACCATCGCCGACCACAAAGAACTTCATTGAGGAGAATGACCGTCTGCAGGTCAGGGATTAGAAAAAATATCCCCCTTGCATACCCCATCCTAAATCCGTTTCCCATTTCAATTGCAGGTGCAAATCAAAAAGAAACTGGACACCATTGAGAATGTCATCGACATGTTGAACGGCATCATTGGCGACGAGGAGGCCGACGAGGAGGCGGAGGAGACGCCTAAGAAGGAACCAGAGCCACCCATCAATAAATTAGTTCAACCCTCTGCTGCAGCTGCGGCCTCCACAACAAGCGATAGCTCGGAGAGCTCCGATTCCAGTTCATCGACGAGCAGCTCTTCAGAGTCATCCACAGAGGAAGAGGGCGAAGAAGAGAATGGCAATGGTGAAGGCAGTCCCACCAATCGCCTCAAGAATCGGGCCATCAAAACTATGAAATCCAAACAGCGACACGCTCCATCGACGCCAGCCAAACCGGCTGTACCGCAGCAGACACAAAACTATAACTATGTGTTCTTCGATCCCGAACAGCATTGGTGCGAGAGCTGTAGTGTGTTCCCGAAAACGGCGCGCGATTATCTAAAGCATTTGCATGCCGAGGAGCACATGAATCGGGAGACCATGGAGACGCCCTGGCATGTGGGCATCGATCACGATCCCTTTCCCACGCACGACAAGGCGCCCGTCAAGCGTGTACCGGTGCGAGGCCTGCAGTTCCTGGTGCCCGCCAGTGCCTGGTATTGCAAATTGTGCAGTGTCTGGATCGGCGACTTGCACTGCGCCTCGGCGCATCTCAAATCCTGCATGCATGCCAATAGATATGAAGTACGTGGCCAATATATTTGTTGTTTAATTGTTTTAAAATAATAATAATAACAATAATAATAATAACAATGATAATAATTGCAGTTGTTCGTCAAGAAGCAGCCCAATTACGAGTCCGAGTGGCTAAGCAAACGGGAACGAGCCCAGCAGCAGCAGTTAAAGGAGAGCGAAGAGGCAAAGCTCAAGAAGGCCAAGAAGGAGGAGGATAAAACATCAAAGAAGCGTAAGAAGAAGAGGTCTGTATCGTGTATCGTCGTCTATTATAATGAAATGTGTAGTGCATTCAGAGGGGACATTCTAAAACCCATAAAGCCTTAATGTTCAGGATCAGTTAGATATATCTTCTGTTGTCTGTTGTATGTAAACTCTGAACTTGAAAAGCATCTTTTTGATGTAAGCAGTGTATATATCGTAAGTAGGTCGGATAAAACAGAAATTATCGAGCTGTTATAGGAACTATATAAAGATATTTTAAACCAACTAACATTACGAACTTCCCTGCATTACATTTGTGTGGAATCTAATTGGCATCAGTCGACTATGTCTAATAGCTCCCATAGGATCGATCGTCCGATAATTTAATTTTTGTATTATATATTTTTTTGTTAGAAATATGTTAACCAATCTCAGCAACTACAAGCATTGATATGGTCCTAACATATTAACAAAATCTTTTCAAATCATCTAAATAAGTTTTTTAGCTTTTTAACATATCTCAACCTAACTCGGCAGTTACTATGATTACTGATCTTATCAATTTGGAATAATCTTATTTAAATTGGAACAATCGATCAAAAATTGAATTTTTAGCTGAACAAACTTGTCAATTTCTAACATATCTGCAAAATTTTACCAATATTCGACCATTATATCATATTTTTTCCATGTTGATAAAAGAATCAATCGATCGAAAACTTAATCAGACTAAGGAAGTACAACCATTACTTTAACCTTAACAGTATTTGGAAATCGTACTAATTAATTAATACAATATAGCTTCTATAGAAAAATCTCATAAAATATCTAACTAACAATAGACTGACTAATTGACAATAGCTACCATGGGAAAGGTGGGTCAAAATTGAGTTTTTGTATGAACAACTTTTATGTTTTCCAAGATAAGATAAGATTTCTAACCAAACTTGCTAATTGTAAAATTTCATCAAGATCACTCTACTATGTCATATGGTTTAGTGGGAAAGATTGTTTGACAAATTTTGGTTTTCTATGATTTCTTAATCAAACAATAATTATAAATAACATGAGCCCTAACATATATATAAAAGGGTAATTAATATTTTGATCTACCTTTTTATAGATTCTCCTAATACAACAAAATTATTTTCACTTTTAATCAGCAGCGAGAAGAAGAAAAAGAAGCGCAAGCACGGCAAGAAACGCAAGCGTAGTGGGAATGCTGCGAACAGTACGTCCACATCAACGGACAGCACCTCGTCGGATGAGGCGCAGGATGAGGTGCCGCAACCAAAGAAAGCACATGTCACAACGGACGTCGCCAATCCGGCAATCAATGCAGCCTCAATACGTGTCGCCATGCGTAAGCAGGAGGCGCCCGTGCCGGGCAAACCGGAAGCGCCACAACAGGTGGCACCGCCGCCGCCGCCCATCATTAAGGACGCCCTCAGCACAGTGGAGCGCGGCAAGTGGACAACGGCCAGCAGCGATGTGAAAGAGAAGCAGGAGGAAGAGCCGAGGAAGCGCGACGATGTGATGATGCAACAGTGGAACACACTGCAGCCCGTGATCAGTGAGAGCGAGAAGAAGCTGCTTGAACATCTCAAGGGCAAGCTGAAGAGCAAGCCACGCCCCACGGACGACGGCAAGAACTCGACGGCTGCAGCCGACGACAAATCGCGACGTCCCGTCGCCAAGCGACGCAGTCCAACGCCGCGCAGCGGCAGTCGCGGACGCAGCGAGCGTGATCGCCGCGAGCGGGAGCGTGAGCGGGATCGCGATCGTGGCCGGGATCGGGAGCGAGAGCGGGACCGGGAGCGTGAACGTGATCGTGATCGCGACCGAGATCGACGGCGTTCACGCACGCGCTCGCGCAGTCGCGGGCGCAGACGCAACTCGCGCTCGCCGGTGCGCGTCGGGCGACGCAGTCGCTCACGGGACGCCCGCTGGCGGCGCAGTCGCAGTCACTCGGAGGAGCGCGTCGAGCGGCCGGTGATCAAGCATTCCGAGTTCCGGCCGCGCACGCTGCCCGAGCGTAAGCAGAGCGAAGCGAAGCGCGACAAAAGGAGACGACGGCCAAGCCGAAGACGGGCAAGCCGGGCTCGGGCACGGGCGCCAACGCAGCCGGCGCGGCCAAGAAGTTGCCCTTCATTGGCAAGATGCCCGTACTTAAGAAGCAGCCGGCGGTGACGACGTCGACGGCGGCGCCGACGACGACACCGACTGGCTATAGTGATCCAAGCGTTTATACCAATGGCGGCACCGTGGACAATATACCAGTGGGGCCACCGCCACCACCGCCCCCGCTGCCCATGGCCATGGCGAGCACCGTGCGCCAGACTGCTCCGACAGTGGCACAAATCCAAATGGCCATGATGGAGGATGCCTTTGGCAATGCGCCGCCTTTCCATCCCGATGCCGGTATGATGATGGACTACGACGAGCTGATGCCGGATCCGGTGCAGTTTGCCAATTTGATGACACATTGCCCGCCACCGCCGCCGCCTGGTGGCAGTACAAATTCCGATGGCAACGAGAACCACAACTCGGATCAGCTGGGCAACGAGGACAATGGCGAGGATGTCCTGCCGCCGGGCATTGACGAGGCCGAAACGGATCTGGTGCCGCAGTCGTTGACTGCAGCGCAACAGACCCGTGACGGTGAGCTGCCCAAGGATCTGGCCGAGGCGCTGGACATCATATTCCCGGCGGAACGTTCGCCCGACCAGGAATCCAATGATACCAATCAATTGCCGGCCGTGCCGCAAACAATAACCACCATTGTGGAGGACGAGCCCGTGCTGGACGAGCACAATCTGCAGGATTTGGCCAGCCAGGGCATACACCTGGTCTCCATTGAGGAGACCACACAAAGCTCAATGGCAGCCTCGGTGAATGATGAGGCGACCAAATCCAACGATTCGACCATGCAACTGAGCGCGGACGAATCCTCACAGAATGCCTATCCACAGGCGAATGGCGCCACGGACAACCCAATGCCACATACAATCAGCCTGAAGCAGATGTCTGCCCAGGACATACCCATGCCTGGCACGCCGCCAGTTGACCCCAGTGCGCAGGCCAAGCCCAAAACCGAGGAACTCTTCAATGTGGGCGACATCCCAGCGCCACCCGATTCGCCCACGGACAGTGAGAAGCTGCGACGCCAGGCGGAGCTGGATGAGTTGGCCATGCTGGGCATTGACAGCAGCGACATGGCGGCACAATGTATGTAAAGCGCACACCCACACATACACACACAGACACACATGCACACCCATAAAAACACGCACACTTGCACATCTCTCAATTATCCCCAATATATACGGCCTCTAATCTAAGCTTGTGTATTCCTTTAGATGCTTTATAAGCTTTGATTTGACTATTCGACGAGGAAACTGGTTGGTGGAGGGCGTCACCAGCTCCATTTGGACCTCATCGCATGCAAGGGCTGCCAGCATAGGGAGGCGCCCAGAAAATTGAATTCATTTTGATAGTTTTACTTTATTCCTATGTATGATTGTGTTTATTTGACGATATGTTCTCAATAAATGCACATATATGTATGTAATATATGTATGATTAAACCACTACATATTGAATTCTGATTCAAAATTTTATTTCCAGATTCAAAGTTTTGTAAATTTTTTTTTTCAAAATTAGTAAATTTTTATCAAAAAATCCAACAAAATTATATTTTCAAATATGAATATATTTGAAATGCAGAATCAATCTAGAGGTCAAGCAATGGACAAAGTGCCATCAAACATGAAAATCAGTTTAGTTTTGACAAAGTTATGGCCGTTTGAAATATGCAAGCTATGGATCCAAAAGCTTTACATGTTAAAATTTTTGTCAATTTTTGCATGATTTTTGACAAAAAATTTGACTTTCTCAGAATCGCTTTTAATGTTGTTTTTTGTACTAATTGTGACAATTACAATCGATTAAAAATGTGAATTTACATTTTTAAATTTTGAAAAAAAAAATTTTCCCAAATGAGTAAGGAGTACATATTTTTTGTCAAAAAATCCAAAAAATTTTATTTTCAAATATGAATATATTTGAAATGCAGAAGCAATCTAGAGGTCAAGCCATGAACAAAGTGCCATCAAACGTGAAAATCGGTTCAGTTTTGACAAAGTTATGGTCGTTTGGAATATGCACGCTATGGATCCGAGAACTTTACATGTCAACATTTTTGTCAATAGAAAAAAAAATCTTTTTAAATGAGTAAATACATGAATATTTTTTAAATACATGATATTTTTTGTGAAAAATTTCAACAAAAATTTATTTTTGAAACTGAATAAACTTTAGACGTAGAAGTTTGGAAAACATCAAAAAATTTCGAAAATGCCATAAAACAGGAAAATCGGTTCGGTTTTGGCAAGGCTAGAAAGTTATGAAATATTTAATGTTGGCCAAATTTTGAATTTAAAATATATTTATAAGGGCAGTTAACTTTTAGTTTAATTTAATTTCTTATAAAGAGCGCGCTCAACTTTAAACGTTTAATCAATTAATTGGCTGTAATAATAAAAACTCATACATATATGTATAATGAAATAAAACAAGCACAAATGTATTTGTTGTTTATATCAAATGGCACCTAAATCTGTTTAATGTAAGTTAATAAAAAATAGTGATTAATACTACTACACTGCACAACAATGTTGATGAATGTATATATAAAGTGATTTAACTCTTTAACAGAAACGATTACAACTGTCGCTATATAGTTTTTGATTTTTGTTCGCTTGTTACATAAGTAGAATATATGTATGTATATAAAGATATATATGTAGGTACACGATTTTCGCTATTAGTTACAAAGTTAATTTATGTATGTAGGTAAGTGTAGCTACTTTGTTTTAGTAACAAATTTATGGAGTTTTGTGCAGCCTGCGGATGTTGGGCACAATTTTTTAAAACGAAGAGAAAAAATGCTGTATACGGAATTTTGGCCTTTTAAATACGAACGTCGTGTCGTATACTTAACATCATCATTTTGTTTTTGGCTTATAGTGTGTATTAAACATGGGCTCTATGCATAGGTCAATGAGTTATAAATAATTTTGAAACGAAACGTGTGCAATCGCCGCTTTTGCCGAGATTTTGGTGCCTGCTATAAATGTGTCACACGCAAACTGGCCGCTGTCTTTGGGTACTTGATGACGCCAGGTTGCGGTTGCGGTTGCGGTTGCGCGGGTTGAACGGGTGCGGATGCAGATGCGGGTGCGGGTGCCGGAACAGTGCCGCAACCGGTTAGCTAGAACTATAAGTCCGTAATGGGTCCGCCGGCGACGCTGAGCTTGTTAGCCATTTGCTGGGACGACGACGTCCCATTGGGATTCCAATTTGGCTGGCCAGCCTGGGCCACCTGGGCGCTTAGGTCTTTAACCAATTTTTCGAGTCTAACAACAGCAGCACAAAACAGAGCGCAGAAAGAGAAGAGCAGAAATGCAAAAAAAAAGAATAGATATATACTGTAAGTGATTTCGTTGTGATTAGTCACCGGATACGTTTAAACATGAATTTGGAATGGGTTAATCGTGCTATTAGTAAAAGTAATAACAAATATAGGGGTGAACATCCATGCGAAATGAAATGGTGCGATTTTGGGTTAGTGTTAGGTGTTATATAGCATGTATATATATATTTGTGAAAATATATGTGCATGTCAAAACAACCATATAGAGCATAGACTACACCCACGCTATGATACGCTGATTGGCCTCCTTACGTGCGCTGGTCGCTTCGCTGAGCTCGCGCTTCAGCTGCGCATGCTCCTTTTTGCGTGGCAACAGCGGCGGCGGCGGGGCCGCCACCTGTTCCGCCAGCAGTGCAAATTTGGGCGGGCTTTGCACTGGCTGCGTTTGCAGCTGCTGCAACTGTTGCTGTTGCTGCTGCTGTTGCTGTGCTGTGGGCGTGGCCAGGCCGTTGGCGCGAGATTCGTTGCTGGAACTAGACAAACGCTTGCTGCCCGCCAAACTCAAGGCCAGCTCCTCGGTGTCCTCATCCTCGAGCGCCACTTCGTCGTCCTCGTCGAGCAGCTGTGTGGCCTGCGCCGGCGTCTGATGCACCGTGCCGTAGTGCAGGTTCAGGGAGTGGGCACGTCGTGCGCCGCCATTGGGCAGGCCGAACGGCGCCTTGGCACGCGCGCCACGCGCTCGTTCGTTCTCGTAGATAATGTCGTGGTACGCCTGTCGTTGATTGAATAAACTGGCCATGGCCTGCCGCAGATATTTGTTCTCCGCCTCGAGGTGCGACAGTCGCTTGTTCGTCTCCTTGCGCTCCACGCGCAGCTGCATCACATGCGTCTGCGAAATGTAGAGTGCAATTTATTAGTGAGGGCATGATTATTAGAAATTCACACTGTGCCACAAAATTAAACTCTTAGAAGCCTCTCTGATGCCTAAAAGCCAAAACATACATGTTTAATTATAAAAAACAAATTCCTTTAAAAGTAATTATAAACTAAGAGTTTTTGTTTAATTAATGTTTTAAGTAAACTATTTCTTATACATATATTAGAAATATTAAAATTAATAACCAACACTAAATCTACATTCCAAACATTAATTTGCTGTATTTTTTCAACATTTTACCTCGAAATATCAAGAAAATTAAAAATTCTATTTATTGAATTTACTTAGAATATTTGGAAAAATAAAAAGGTTTCTGTACAAGTATTTAATTTCTGACCCATTGTTCCTAAGAGACCTATATGATGTAGTGGTCCGATATTTATGACGTTTTTGCGAATTGTCAAAAGCAAAAAAAAGCTGTTAATTGCTGAGTTTACTTAGTATATTTTATTAAAAATAAAAGTTTTCATCCAAAAATTTAATTCTCAACCCATTGTGCTTATGGGAACTATATAAAGCAGTAAATCTTTTATGTGTATTTGGTTAACTCACCTTTAGCTCATCGATGTCACGCAGTATGCGCACATTGCCCTCACTCATGGACCACTGACGCTCCTCCACCAGGGATTTAACGCTGGGCACGGGAGACATTGTTTATTAAATCTGGGTTACCAAGAGATATCGCGTCTTACCGATTGAGCAGCGCATCCTCGCGCACACGTGCCGCCTCCTTAACCTCGCGCACCACATCCGTCATCATGCCGGGCGTGTAGGCGCCTAAAAGATAGCCGAGAACGTAAATCAAAAGCGTTCCGTTATTGAGCAGGTGTAGGCAAGGTAAATTATTAAAAGTAGTATCTGTATGTATATGCATGTATATATACCTGAATGATAGGTGGGCGCTGGACTGTGTGTGCCACCGAATCCGCCGCCAAATACCAACGGTTGACTTTGTGTGCTTAATCCGCTCAAGCTATCTCTACGGTGCCGCATGCCCCCGCCACCAGCCCAGGGCTGGCCATTGGGTGCGTGCTTCAAAGCTTCAATATCGACTGTGTGTGTGTGTATATTTACGTGTGCAGTGTGTGTAAAAGATAGTAGGCGAAAAGTAGGTAAAAGAAAATACGCAACAAATACGCACAAAATAAATACATAGACAAAAATACGAAAATACATAATCGAGAACAGCGTGTAAATACAGAAAGTTTTCCAACAAAATTTCAACAATTTCAATTTACAATATCAAATAACAACAACAGCAGCAATAGAGAGCCAAAGGAGTTTACATATATGTGGGATTATAGAGTATACAGAATTTGTGTAAGTACTTTACGAATTTACAGACTGTCTTGCTATGTATGTACAATTCTTGAATAAACAATAGTACTCTAGTCGAGAGTGCCCGATTAGGAGATACCCTGTACCCAGATTTGCACTATATATATACCATTAATGCTTAAATAATTTTAGAATTTACTGAGGGGAACATTTTCCCCAATATTAAAGCTAGTGTCACCAAATTTGGTATGTAGAATATGTAGAATATGAAAATCGGTTCAGTTTTGATAAAGTTATGGCCGTTTGAAATATGCGAGCTATGGATCCGAGAGCTTTACATGACAAAAGCTTTGTCACTTTTTCAAAAGTTGTTTTTCAAATATAAATTATAAATTTGCATTTTTAAATTTAGAAAAAATTTTTGAAAATGAGTAATTACTGTGTACTGTGAACGAGTCGGCTACATATGACTGCAACGATCTTACTTGTTTCATATAGAATTTTGTTCCTCTCTTATATGTCAATAAATGTTTACATCAGGATTTTGACAACGCTTGAATTTAGCACAATAATTTTATGGTCTTCTGAGTGTAGTATTTATAGTCCCTAATATCAGTGCGTTAATATAGTCAGGACGGACGGACGGACACGCAAACGCACATGCCCAGATCAATTTGACCGTTGACTAAGAATATACACATATAGGCTTTATGGATTTGTGGTTGCATCCCTTTGCCTGCTACACACTATCGCACCTGTAATTCAATGCGTACAGGGTATTAATCTTAATCCCCTATGCCACCCACGCACGCACCTTTCGTCTCATGCAAATTGCGACAAATTTTGGAATTCGTTTCGTGCAGTATGTTTATCTGTTCCATTAGCGCGGCAAAGAATTTGTTCTGCTGCTCCAAATCCGCGTTGCCAATGCCAGCGCTGGCCGCGCCGTTGCCATTGCGACATTCCGGCGTATTCTGTCCGCTAAGCTTGGAATCGTTGTCCGAGGGATTCAGCAGGCAAGGATCACTGAAGCGAAAGCTGCAAGCAAAACGAGATCTTAATTATTGTTGACTGCTATTTAAATCGCTTTGAATGTTTTGCATACCCTCGACTTATGTTCGGATTGCTGCCGCTGCCATCCAGCACATCCGTGGAGTTCTGATCGTGGTCTGGACTGGCACCAAAGCCGCCCATCATATTGACCAGAGGCGGCAGACTGGCAAAGTCCTGTGCCCCATCGCCAGGCAGGGGCAGGCTAAAGTTTAGCCCGTAGCCGTTGGGCTGTGCCGGAAAGAGCATTGGATAGCGATAATTTAGCGGCTGTGAGTGCTACATAATACGAAAAAAAAGAACAGTTAGTTATTAGCCATTAACAGAAAGCAGGCTTTAATGGCCAACACTCACGCGTTGTATGCCCAGACTAAAGGGCGTGGCAGCGCCCATGCCAAATGGTTGGGAGTGCGAACGCATTAGAAATTGTTGTTGTTGCTGCTGTTGTTGCTGCTGCTGCTGTTGTTGTTGCTGCTGTTGTTGCTGCTGCTGCTGTTGTTGCTGCTGTTGTTGTTGCTGCTGCTGTTGCTGTGCTGCCTGCGTAGTGAGCAGCGTTTTGTTCGCTGTTGTTGTTGGGTTAAAGTCCAGAAATTCCGATGATGAGGAAAGTTGCGCATTTGTTGCGTCCCGCAGACAATTCTCCAGCCAGGCGTCTAAATGATCCTTGGAATAATGTTCACGCGCGCTGCCATTGCTGCTGCTGCTTTTGTTCTTGCTGGTATTGCCTGGCGGCAGGCCAGAGTTTGCAGCAGCAGCTGTTGCTGTTGTTGCTGTTGCTGCTGCTGTTGCTGCGGCAGTTGCTGTTGTTGTGGCGCTGCGTGATTTCAGTTTCTTGCGTTTCGTGGCATCCACAGCTAGGCGAATTTAAATCAAAAAAGAAAAATGCCATCGATTAGTTTTGGCCGCTATTGATTGGCTCTTTAAATGGAAACTGGGTCGAAAGTGCGCCGTTTGGTTATCTAAGCCCAGTTGCGCTCTTTACCTTTAGCCTTTTTGGAATTCGGCTTTTAATTACCCGTCCACAATTGGCAAATCAAAATAAACTGCACTCGCGCATTGCGAAAACACAAATGACTCAGAGCCCAAATTGGCAGCTAGCCAGGCTTAAAAGCTCTCCGAAAGCCGCTTTGGATTTTTATATTATTTAAGCCCACAAAAATGTCGCGCGGCGCATTCTCAAAACGAGTTTCTCTCGCATTGATAGTCGGCTTTAAGATTTTTAATACCCTGTACGCATTGCAAATGTGTGAGATATTGGGGGTACATTGCAGTATTGTATATATGAGCTTAAAAACTATATGTATTCGTGATTAGTCGATTCGTTTTAGCCATGTTCGTCAGCATTAATGCATTGATTACAGAGAGAATACCCGGTGAATATAACATAAATATATATAAACATGTAAATTTAACATAAAAATATCGATAACTCCCCTATTTTAACTGGATTTATAGAAAATGCTCCTTAAATTAAATGTTGTATTTGAAATGTGCGTTAAATGTTCTTAGTGGAAGTACATAATTTCGCTAATTAAACCTTTGAACCGAACCGGTTCACACCCTGATTTGTAATATTCCAACAGAAACCCAATTATTTTCTATGAACAAAAAAGGTTCGAACCAAGCGTTTATTGTTATTATTTTTTTGGTTTGCACCCATAATAACTGTTAAAAATAAATATTTGAATGAAGAATCTGCTTTTCATTTTAATAAATTTTCATCACAACCTAAATTTTCGCAAAGCTTCATTTCGGCACTAAACGCTTGTAATTTCGCCTAATGTAAGAAGAAGAATTAAAGTGCGCTAGTTGCAGGGTATCTCTTATGCAGCCACTAACGTTTTTTCTTCTTGTTTTTGTTTTGGTTTCAGTTAACAAAATATTTGAATTTGTTGAGCATTTGAGCGCCAACGTTTTCTCTTTGGCTTTGTCAACGGTTCAGTTTTTCATTCGCAAAAAGAAACCGGTAATTGTATGCCTAGACTTGTGGGCGGGACCTGGAGAGCAGCTGCCTTGAATTGCAATCGAATGCATAATTGAATAGCTGAGAGTCGCGCTCCTGCCACGACTCCATGGGAGTCATATGCCCCGCATTCCAGCCGAATGCGCAAGCCGCTGTCGATGACGATGGCGATATCGATGGCGATGGCGACTCCAGAGCGCTACCCTAGGGGTTTACGCAGCCCGTTTAAATTTAGCCATTGCTGTTGTTGTTGCGATCATGGCGAGGGGCGTGCTCGCTTTTGGCGCAGGGTGGCCATGAGGGTGCTATAAATAGCATGTGAGCGAGTTATTAAAGCGGATGTGGCAAAAACAAGGAGCAGCCAGAAAGGAAGGCGCATTTACTCTATATATGTATGTATATAAATGGTGGTGGCTGTAGCTAATGATTCATTGAAAACGATACTTTTCAAGAGTCGCATACATATTTATATACATACATACATATATACGCCACTTATGTTTTTCAAGTGTACCCTAAATTTAGTTATTTCGAATTCAAGGCTTAAACACGAGCACATCATGAAAACTCATTAAACTCATTGGAAAAATTTGACAGCAGGAAATTGAAAACTGTCAACGTTAATTAGAAAATTAATTGGAAAGATTATTAACATCATTAGTACTGGTTTGAAAAGATCAAGCACGGTTTTAAGTACTTTATTTTTTAGCTAAAAGCTCACTTCATTTAAACACTAGCCTGAGATTCGGACCTTAATCGAACCTGCGGATCAGCTGCCTGAGAAAAACTAAGATCTAAAACTAGATAAGTTATTATATTATAGAAAGCCTCTTACAATATATATGAGTATACATATAAATACAACCAAGAATTTACCTTTAAATCAAGCAGAAGTACAAGTGTTTAAAAAAACTGACCAGGGAACTTAAGAACAACATTATTAACTCAAGAACGTTTTTAGTGATACAAAAATTCGTAAATGTAAGCTATTTGTACAGTATTTAATCAAAGAAACTTTGCACTTTTATTAAGAACGTTTTACGCTCTTTTTTAGGTACGAAAATTCATTTCAACTTTCTACTTTCAAGAAATTTTGTTCTGATTAATACAACATTTACGGTCGATCATGCAAACATGATTGATTCATACTCTTTTTAAGAATATCTAAGAGCGAAATGTTCTTGAAATTTCAAGAATAAAAAGGTGGGAGTTTTGTCACGCTTTTACTTGTATTTAGAAGGGTGATTTTCTTTTATTACTCAGCTCTTAAAGGGCACATGCATTCCAGGTTTAGATGCAATTTTAATTTCTAAGAAACATTTAATTTATTTTATATAAAATAAAAACAGAGAAAAAAAGAAAATTATTAGAATTTTATATTCAAGGATTTAAATGTGTTAAAAATGAATATTATGATTTTTAATTCGTTCTGGCCTATGATATATTTCTACTTCATTTCGAAGGGCTTCTAAGAGTGTTCATTGTCACTTTCTTCGTCTCTCGTGTAGACTAACCCACAATCGTTAGATCTAACATAATTTCCAAATTAACCAATACAATGCCATTAATTGCATATGCATTGTTCCCATTTGCAATTTCCGCCATTGAAAATCATCATTAGCTGCTTGTTACCTCCTCCGTCTCCTGCACCTCAGCTCGTCTCAGTCTTAATTAGCGGACTTTTAGTACATTATTCCAAATTCAATCGCACTCGCATCGCTTACCCAATTTCAATGTCAGATCGCGTGTATAGATTTCATAACAGCCCCAACCGAAATTAAATCAATCACTGACCGTGAACTTAGCACACACACACACACACACAATTGGGCATAGATAAGTTGGGGACGCAGAGTCGCCATTGCCAGGCACGCCATGGAACCGAAATGATGCAGGCCTTTCAAATTGCAACAGAAAGCAGATGCTACGAGGGGCCCTACAAATCACACAAATTAACATCCGAGCGGACAAGGGGGGCTAACTTTCGAATGATACAACTTTGGGGCATTTAGTTAGTTTTTAAATGTTGCACAACCGATTTGCAATCATTAAAAGTGTTGAGAAAATTACCGAGAGTTGCGTCAAGAGGGGAGAGAGCAAGATGCGCCATTCACTAATGTTAAGGAAATTGGAAGAGAAATAACAATAAAACAGGCGAAACAACAGAAACAATGAATGAAAATCAAAAAAATAAATAAGTATATGCAAATTGAGTTGCGATATCTATTCCATCAAAGACAGCTGAGGGCATGGGAAAACTTTTATGTAAATATCGCAGAGGGGCGGCGGCCAGCTGAGATATGTGTGAAAAACAACTCTTTCTTAGCTGTGTAAACGCTAGAGTTCGTTGAAAATTAAATTAATTTAAAATACAATAAATCAAAAGAGTTGAAGTTGAGCGGAAAATAAATGTTAGAGCTGAGATTAAGGTGTAAGCTGTTTATATAAAAATAAAAATATTACAAAATCTTTTAGAAATAGAGTAGTTGTCAAAAAGTTTTCATCAAATAGTTTTCATCCAGAAAAAAAATTGAAAATAAAAAGAATTATGCACAGTTTGAAGAATAGAATTTGGTGCATATAATATTTTGCTTATAAGCAATTGCTGTTTGATGGAAATATCTTGAAGAACCAAAACTAGGGAATATATAGTTTCTTATCAAAAAATACATATATGTATATATGGACATAACATATCATATAAACTAAGCTTTTCGGGCGATATCTTCATTAATGCGTATACATGTCGTAACAATATTATAATCTTAGTTATAAAAAAGTTTTCTTACAAGACTATAAAGAAATGTAAATGCTAATCATATAAGCAAAACTTATATAGCTTATGGCAAAAATGATAAGCTCATATCTCTTTCAGGTTAATCTCAATTTAACTATAAAACATTTCTAGATATTTATATATATTTCAAAAATGTAAACTAAAAAATATTTATAGATAAGTTAAGTCGCTTATCTGGGTTTCGCAATAATCGACCTATTCTTGAATTTTAAATATGATTAAGAATGGTTTCGTTTTGATATCATTTAAAGTGTAAGCTATAAAAACATTCAGATAGATAGACTTTTATCTAATTACTTTTTGAATTGTAAATAATGCCACTTAAACTGTTTTCCGTATATAAACAATATATCAGCTCTATAGACAATTAGCCCGAACGAACCTCAAAATATAAAAATAAAATTAATGAAGCAATAAAATGAATATAATACGTATGTATATAGCCTAGTGCTTCTGTTAACTATAAAAAAATTTTAGATTGGTATATAAAATGCCAACTATTTTAAGATATTTAAGTACTTCTACACATATTTATAAAAATAAAGTATGCTTTTTTTAGGGAACCTCATTATAACAATTTAAAGTGTTTTCCATAAATAAACAATATATTTTTTATGTTTTATAGGCAATTTAAGCTGAAGTATATATATTATGACTATAAAGTCTGTGCTTCTGTAAACCAATAAACATTTGAAGCCAAGTATTTAAATTATAAATAAGTTTTAATAAATGAAGACTCTACGAGATCATCTTATTAAATAATTTGCTATTTCATATGAAACATTGACTAATGCCAATTAAAGTAAATAAACAAAAAATAGGCTTATAAGCAATTGGCTAGATTCTCATCAATTTTCGAACTATAAAATTACATTTAATGAAGCCAAAGAATTATTATAATGTCTCTATAACCGGGTACCTTCAATTTAAGACCTAATTGATGAGTGATTGCAAGAAATGTAATAAATAACTTGGGCTATTTATAAAGAGCTCTTCTTACAAAATTGCGTTGCCAGCTTGTCAGCTCCAATTTCGATGTACATATAGATATATATAGCTATATGTGGGTGTTGTTACCCATTGACAAATTACTTAAACAGCTGCTTGACATGTACGTTGGCCATAAAGCGGAAATTGCGTGTGGCATTTGTCGGCTACTGTCTAAACGCTGCATGCATCTAGTTTTGGTTAACGTCCAAGCGAGGCATATCGCGTGCCGCTTGCCGCTTGCAGCAGAAGTGTGTTGCAAAATTAACAGCAGTTAGCTGCAGATCTTCATGACAATAACTCGAGCGCAACCAAGTGCTTACCTCTTTGTGTGCTTGCCACGCCCACTCCGCCGCCCCCGCCGCTTGTACTCTTGGACATCGCTGCATTGGCTTTGCCCAGCCCCGGACTCGCTGTGCCGCCATTGGAGCCGGAGTTGATTGCAGTTGCCATTGTGGTCACCGGGCTGCCATCCAAGTTCCCATTGCCGTTGCCGTTGCCGTTTGTGTTGATCTCCACCTGCGTTGTGGTTGTCATTTCTATGCAAAGTGCTCGCCTGCAAAGAAAATTGAATTAAAAAACAGCAACAGAAGCGGAGAATTTGTTTTTATTGTTATTTAACAGAAGTTCCTCTTTCTCAGTGCGTTTCGTTTGTCTTCGTTTCAGGGCATGTCTGTTGCTTTGCAACACGCTGGCATTCGACCATGAAAAACTTGCCAAACCGAAGGGGAACCAGTTGGAGTGCTTTAGTCGGGGCTGACTGACCGGCAGATACCCTCGAAAGAGCTCCGTAGACACACAAAATCACGCATACACATGAAAAAACACACACACACAAAGCTTAAAAATTATATGCAAATATGTGCATACACCGAAAATCAAGTCTATACTAAAACTAAAAAAAACAGAACTAAAATATATTCTATTTCGAGAGAAACAAGGGACAAGATCTAGAATTAGAAATGTGTATTATATATAATCTTCCAGAAATGCTATAAAGATAGAGGCACATCGATAATAAGAAAATTTGTCCGACATATTAAAAAAAGCCAATTCTTGTGTTTTAGAATATTCAAAATATACAAATTTACGCTAATTAAAATTTATTACTTTATCTTTACAACTAAACTTGATAAAAAAGGGTTTCTCCGAAATTGTCGCGTTTCTTACATTTCTCAATCCAAACTTCTGTTAAAGCTGATTAAGTCAAAAAGCTTGCTCTTGCGAAATTAACACAACTCTAACAAAAGCCCTTTTCAAACATTTAATAGCTACAGGGTATAACAAAGTCTGATAGCTAAACAGCCGTTTACACTTTGTTATAGTTGGGTGGCGAGAATGAATAAAAGACTTAGATCAAATACCAAAACTGGCAGTAAGAAAACGTCAGGTTACGTATGCCAATGCCGGAAAACACCTGTCTATTTTCCTATTTTCTTTGGCTACAACGCGCCTGTTGTTGTTGGTAGTCGTTTGTGTAGCCGTGGTGCAGCACAAACATTTTATTGATGAAAAGTAAACAAGCATTTTATCAAAATGCAAGCCGTGAAGAGCACGAGAGTAAACATATATATATCTATAAATGTATATATGCACATACTGTCAAGTTTTAGTAACCAGGAGACAGGTAGCCGACAATTGTTTGATGGTTGCGAGGCATACACTTGAGTCGTCAGAGATAGAGTGGGGGGCAAGGGGTTTGCACACTCAAACACAAGTTGTGATCTTAAGATAATGAAGTACTTGTCTGCAATTTGCATTTTGCGGGTTTCGCATGCAGCTGCAACAAACACTTCTAGCGGTTTCAGTGCAAATAGTTGCCTTGTATATGAAGATAGTCTTAATATATCAAGATAGTACTTACAAATTTTAATCAACTTAGTTTTTACTAGACTCTAAATCATCAGAGATATTACAGTTTTTAAGTACTTTGAGAAGAATAGTAGTTGTTACATTAACACTTTAAGAAGTGTAGCAGAAGTTTACTTTAATCTCAAATAGAAGTTCTTAAAAAACAGGCAAAGTATAGAAAAATGCATCTTAAAATTGGAATTAAATTCAAGTAACATAAATTTTAGTCGGAATACTTCTATAAAGAACTGTAACTATTGTTTTGCTTTATGTGACAAATCAAAGTATTTATATTGACTAATGAATTATGCAATTATGAATTTCATCGAATAAACATTACAAAATTTAAAGATATTGTTTACAATTCTAATTTAAAAAAAAAATCAAATATTTGACGAAAATATTTTCACTAGAAAATTAGATGTTTTGTACTTTAAATATTATGATTTTTGAAAATTCTATATTTAAAACTATTAAAATAGTATTATTATTAGTATAAATATAGTATATATAGTACATAAATATAGTATGCCAAGCGCACACGATAATAATTGAAAGATTTGTCACTTTTTAATTTAACAAAATTGAAAGTCATGAAATCAATGACAAATCATAATTAAAGTTGGAAAGCCTTTAAAATTGCCTGTGGCTGATTTTGATAAAACATTAGAATAGTTGCCAACTGTCCAACTAATGTATGCACATATGTGTCTCTATACGTACATAAATGTATATGTGGTGCATCATTAGTCTAATGGGTTTAACTGCAGTGTTTTTACTGTGCCTTAATGTCTGAGAAAGTTGTTGGCCAGAAACATTTGCATGCCATTAGGAGCGGCGGCTATAGACCCGACAGCTGAATGTTGAATGCTTGGCTTGGTTTGTTTTAATGTGGTAGCTTCTTCCATTTATGACAGCATAATTGCCGGGCCGCTAGCAGTAAAGAAATTTACATGTGCATTGCCAGTTGGGTTTGGTTCTGTAACAGAATTAACAGAGCGCTGCTCTGCTTTAACGCTTCGCCAGCGGCAATTATGCGGCAACAACGAGTGCAAGATACAAATGTATCTGCGAGCTACGAACCAAGTATCTCTTGTGAAGTGCCAAAAAGAAAAAGAAACAAACACTAGTTGTGCTTTAAACGTTTCAAAGCGCCAAACTAGGCGCAACGAAAGTCAAGCGACGCTTTGCATTTGCCACGCTCGTTACACAGATAAAGATACTGGGCAGCTATAAAGATACAGAGACACAAAGACGCCTTTTGTGTGTGGGTGCCAATGCCAAAATCTATGCGAGGCAAAAAACAAATTAAAAACTAACAAGCAAGCAAGAAAGAAAATGAAAATGAATTGAGAGAGTTGTGAGACGGCACATTTGCCCGTTAAGCACATGTATCTCTAAGATACATTTATGCCGTCTGCATGTGTAGTTGTAGCTGTATATGCGCCAGCGCTAACGAGCGAAAAAGTTGACTTTGCCGCGAATGTGCTTGTTATTGTTGCCATTTTTTTTTATTAACGTGCCGTGCAAAAGGCCTTGCCACTTCACTAGTCAACTTCAAGTTGAAAGTGAATTAAGTTTTTGCTTTTCTTTGGCGCTGAGCTCAGCGAAAGGCGCAACTGCAACAACAACAACATTGGCAACTGACAATTAATTAAATTACCGATAGCGCAAAAATGTTAAATACCTTTTGATGATAAGTAGGTGGGACTACATAACAAGTAGGTCTACTTAGTAGCTAGCTTTAAGCGTGGAACTGCATTCCACTTGATTTTTTTGTATGCAGCCATAAGCTAAAGATTAAATAAAATAATTATTATATTACTCTTTGAATAATGTATATAGCAAACATATTTACTTTGATATGTATTTGCTACTTTAGAAATTCAAATAACGTCGAAAAAAACCCTTTTCGCTTTCGTCTAATCTTTTCTGCTTATTAAAATAACATTTAAACAGGTAAATGTTGCGATGTGACTAACATTTGCATGCCATGTTAACGTGTTTAATATTTAAATTTAAGTGTTAATAACTTAACCTTAATATTAAGACTGCGATCACTTTCCATTTGATTTTTAACTTGATTTAAGCAATGCCTTCTATATAAAGTTAACATCACATATAAAATTATTATTATAAGCATGTTATCATATATTTAACATTGATAGATATTTAAAATAATATTAAAATTTACTATAACAATAACATTATATTCATTTTCAATAACATTAACATAACGTTTACAACACCATTATCATTAACATTAAGAAAAGCTTAACAGTAACATTAACATTAACATTGGCTGCTGATGACTCCACAGCCAAATTAACACCAATGACAACAATGACAAAAAACGCTTTGAAGCTTGACGTTTGTTTAGTTTTCGGTTTGTTTTTGTTTGCTTCTTGAGTTGGCCCTGATTAGTTTGTTGGCCGCAAGATGAGAGTCAAATCCGGCAAAAAACAACAGTAACAAAAAAAAAAAAAAACAATTCAAAAGAAACATTCATTACTGGCAAATACTTATTTTTGGGGTTTCTTTTGCTTCTCTCTCAAGTTCTAGGCTATTGACACGGTGCCAAGGAAAAGCGCATGTCGCCTAAGAAAAGCAGCTGACGAAGACAAATATCTCTGGTGGGAAAAATAAAGAAAAGAGCTCAAACGCTAAAAGATAATCAAGTTTAAACGCGCAAAATTGGTGGCATAAAAAACTAAATGAAATAAACAGAAAAACAAAAATAATAAAAAAACAAATAAAAAACTTTGCAGTTGGAATCTACTGACAGTACAATACTCTCTTTTCAGTGTAATAATAGCTATAAACGTAAAAAGAAAATCTTTTACCTTATGAGTTAAAAGCAAGGCTGCAAAATAGTTTTAAAACGAACATACATAAAACTTCGAAATATAGCGATTATGGAAAAGATGCGGTCAATAGTATATTGAAAATGGTTTTAATATTATTGGTTAATTTTAAATGCTCAATTATCTCGCCGCCAATTTGGTTAACCCTAGCGATAAAATTGCGTCAGAAATTGAAAGATTTGCAATTTGCGGGGGCGTATTAACACTTAAAATTAATATGCTCGCTATTGATTTGAAAACAGTGTATAAAAAATCTAGTACCGGTTTTTTCTAATGGTTCAGGGACAAGGCGAAACTCTATCAAAGTGTGTATGTGTATGTGTGTGATTGACCTTTCCCATACAACAGTTTTTAATGACACCAATAAAAACAAAGCGAAGTGAAGTTAAAAAGGCGACGGCGACGTCGATCAAATCACCGGACGCGATCAATGATTAAATAGAAGAGAAACAAACACACACACACAGACAAAGACGCAGTTGCAGTCATTTGGTTTGTTGACCCAAGCATAGAGCATTCAATAAATTGAAGAAACTGAATGAAAGGAGAAACAGACGCAGACGGAAAAAACAGCAGCGATGACCAAGCAAAAGCGCCCAAGGAGCGGTTACACACACACACACATAAACATACATGCACACGCAAGAAAATACACAAATACACCAACACACACATCGCGCGGTCACATGAGACACAATTTGCTCTGGGAGAGAGACAACTATCGAGTTGCCTCTGCCCACCTTCCCCAACGTCAAACGGCAAACGACAAACACAAAATGAAAAGCGAAATGCGTTCAGATGACGTCGCTGGCGTAGGCGTAGCGTCGCTGTCGCAGTCAGCTGAGGCAGCTGCTGTTGCGCCTGCATGAGTTTGAATTGGAAATGCTTTTGTTTTTATGCTGGCACTTGGCGTACATACCAAACAAATTTCTCAAGGTTTCGGCACACACAAACACAGGCACCTGCATACACAAATGTATGTATTTGTATATATTTATTGCTAATTATTAAAGTTACCTACGCGTTGCAATCGGCGCTCAATTGAAGCAGCAATTGTAGTTGTACTTTAGCCTGTGCCGCTTCGGGTACTTTATAAGCACTGTTTTAATGATTGAATGCTAATTTGCAGCCGTTATACTACACTATAAGAAAAACACACATCTGCTGCTGGGCTGCTTTTGCTTTGCCATTTTATATTTTGCACACACACAATACACTAGCACACACAGATACTCGGTGACAACTTAAAATTCTTCGCGTCACACGCACACGGTTTTCTTATTGAATTTTTCGATAGATTTTTTGCGTTTTTGTTGTATTTTTTGTTGCTACTGCGAACGATTCGGCGTTAGTTTTTATTCGCAATTAGTTACCACAATGCGCACACAAAATTCGACACGTCCGCTCACGACAAGTTCTGCGCAACAACTACGGAACAAAAACCGAACAATGAAACGGCCCAACGGAATGGAACAAAATGAATGCAGAAGAGAAACTAAACGAAAACTTGACGAAAATGTGAAACGGTCAGCTGGAAGCAGTGCTGCAAGCCGAATGTTATTTGGCGCGCGTTCGTTAAGATTTAAATTTGAAATTTGATTGATATATTTGATATATTTTTAACTTAAAGTTACAAATTATGAACTAAGTGTTGTGTTGGCAAACTAGGGTTACCAGAAACTTAAGCTCGTTAACTTGATTATTTATAATTTGTTTCGAGAAAAACGAATTGTGATTTAGGCAACCTGCGTTATTGAATTTGAAATTCATATTTTAACAATATTTGTTTGGTATTTAAAATGGGTAAAGCTTTTTTGCATTTTTCACTACGTAAGCTGCGAAGGACTGTATTATTAAATTTGGATATTTTAAAAAGAGAAAACCTAACATTTTAAATTCCTTTTTATGTTTTTTAAAATGAAACTCCATAGAAATTCTCTTCAAATACGTGTTGTATATTTTATGCGCGCATTGCAAAATGCTCGCTTCAGTTGTTATTGTAGACAATATAAATTTACAATTGCACATTTTATTTGTTGTCGTGCTTAAAATAAATAAACATACACATACACATACATATACACACACAAATATGTATATGTATATATAAAAACAATTACAACTAGAATTACGAGTACGTTTTGGAAGTTCAACAATAAAATACAGACACACATATATATATATATATTCACACATATAGCAACATTAGCGATCAACAATTAACTATTATTGCATATGTATAGGAAGACGCCGGCGCACGTGCAAATGCACGCACGAGGGTTTTAACAAACAATGAACATACAAACATGCACACATACATACATAGTGCATGCATGCATGCCGATATGTACATAGTATATATATATATATAAACATATATATACACACACAAAAGCGTGCTCCACCCAAAGCAATCTCATCAACACTAACACTAATCTTACGTACGAACAGCATTCAATTTGTTACGAATTAAACTAATTTCCAATCTACTTCTCCTGCTCGCGATGCTCCCGCTTGAAGCTCCACTCGACAATAACAAAGGCGACGGTGCCAATGGTGCCGGTGACCACCAGAATGGCCAACTGCACGTACAGCCCAAAGTGCGAGGAGTAGAAGAAACTGATGGCCGCCGCCACGGACTGTGTGAATTTGAATAGCGCAAAGGCGCCGACCGGATTGTTCACAAACTCGCCGCCCAGCATCGAGTAGACCTGGGTGTTGAAGCAGGCATCGCCCAGGCCCAGCAGGAATGCACAGACCAGAGCAATGGTGGCGCTGGGTGGATCCAAATAGGATATATCGGTGGTATCCTTAAACGGTGCGCTGTTCGGCAAATTGAGGAATGTCATCAAATAGGCGGCCATGTGCAGTATATAGCCGGCAATCACAATGGGATCGCGTCCAAAGCGTGTCGTCTTCGAGGCCAAAATGCCAAAGAAGCCGCCGCCAAAGACCTCGCCGACGCCAATGCAAATGCCCACCAGGCCGACAATCTCCTTGGGTGTCGAGGCGATCTTCGAGGTGAAACCGATCGAGGACCCAAAGACGCCGCTAAAGAACGAAAGTTCCAGACCTACAAAACAAATAACAATAGATTAAAGTAAATCATCCATATATAATAATGGCCAAAACGCACCTGTGTAGAAGAAGGCCAGGCTGAGCAGCAGCATTTTCTTGGTGCAAAACAGTTTGCCGGCCAGTTTGAGGGCATAGAGCGCCTGGCCGCAGCCCGTGTGCTGTTGCTCCAGCTCGTTGTCCTGCTCCGCATTGCTGTCCATCAGACGCAGTGCGGCCAGGAACACAATGCCCAATATGGCCACAATGGTGAGCACACCAATAACCAGATTACGCGTCTCCTTGTCGATGTGCGTCTTGTCCTGGAACTGATAGTACACAAACAGATTGCCAAAGAACATGCTGCACTGCAGCAGCGCCCAAAAGATGCCCGAATTGCGCGAAATCGTCTCCGAGTTGCTGCAGCGCGCCAAATAGGTGCCCTGGCCCGTCCAGGTGATGGAGGCGCCCAGGCCCAACAGCGCACTGGCCACATACAGCAGCGCCGTGGATGGGAACAGGAATGTGATCATGAAGAGCCTGCAGCCACGACGACAATCGATTAATATTTATCTCCGGCACACGGATTATATTTATCTCCGGCACTCACGTGTAGGTGGACGCGCCCACGACCATCGCCACGCGCGGTCCCGTAAAGGATATGAAGGAGGGCGCCAGCCAGTTGGAGAGCGAGAAGAACAGATAGAGTATGGCCAGGCTTGTGTAGCCATCGCCCTTGAAGCTCGCATCCTCCTGCGAAATGCTGTCCAATATTGTTTTCTGTGTAATAAACAAGTTTCGAATGTTTCAGTTTAATTTTATGCAACATTTCTTTGAAATTAAAACCTGTCCGGCGTATTTTGCGAGTATATGTTAAAAAAACCTATAAATGCATATATATTTGGCACAAACAACTAAAAGCGTACTGGTCGAGAGTGAACGACTAGGAGATACCCTGTATTTGGCGCCAGAAAAGCCATTATATATTTAAAAATGAATGCATTACTTATCATATAAATATGATCCTATATTTATTTACTCTATACTATATTTTTCTCAGCTAATTATTGAGATAAAATTTATATCTGTTATTCTGTGTTTATAATCTGATTGTTATTAAATTATAATATTCAAAAAACCAATAGATTAACAAAAAGTAAAAGGTTTAAAATAAATTGAATCTTTGAAATAAATTTAAATAAATTTAATGTATGCTCACGTATACCAAGAAAACTTATAGTATCCAAGAAAAAAATTGTTCTATCGTGCTAGAACCTAAACCGGTTTCTTCTTAAGATTTCAGGTACCTTTTGTTTTTGAATATTCATAAATTAAGTATGATTTATTCTGGATTTCATATTCAATCCTTAATAATACATAAGTTCATAAGTTTTGAAAAAGATTCACAAATTCCAATCAAATACAACATTCTTTAATATTTCTCTGAGTGTATACCAAATTTGGTATATTTACAGACAGGTTAACGATGCTGTGGCTGCTGATTATGAATAGATATACTATTTCGATGCAAAGAAGCTTTATCCGTCTGTTACATAAATTTGCACAACAGCAATATAAGCCTGTGTTAATCACTTTATTTATAAACACAGGGTATACAAAAAGCAATCTAAGTTGCTAGAGAATTTTAAGCACGTGTCAACTGCTCAGGGTTATAATACAGTACATGTATATCCATATATATTAAACTTCCAGTTGAACAATTTCCTATGCGGATGCGGTAGTGGGCGTTGTTTCCATTTAGGCCCGGATTTTGTCTAGATATATACACATATACATATATACACACCATTTGGCTGTATTTAAGAATAACATACATTTTCTCGTTTGTTTGTCTTTTGATTTATTATATATGTATGTATATACTACTTTTGTTTTCAATTAATTCTCAGCTTCAAACGTGTTTTGCGACCAAATTCAAGTGCAATGACGGCCGCAGCTGAAATATTCTTGCATTAGCGGCTGCTGCGGCCACTTTTGCATTAATTAATTCGTGTTTATGGAAAATTACGTAGACGAAACGGGTTTTTTAGCAAAATTTTCCACGCTTAAGCCGAAGGATTGTGGCTGAAAAGCGAAATGAAAATGATATCGTTATCGGGCACTTGACTCTGACACCAATACAACTTGCATTGATTACGAGCCGTATTCACAGCTACGGCCAGTCCTTGTGCCCAATCGGAAGCCAAGTTGTCATTATCAGTAAAATGACAAGAACTATTATTGAGATCTTGCTGCGAGTACCCGAACCCCTCTTGAGATTCGTTGCCAACGTGTGCAAAAAGCCAATGACATTGAAAGTGAAAGTAAAAATATATATCATTTATAAACACGCATATTTAAGACAGCTGCAATATTGTTTCGCATTACAGCTTAAAAATTTAATATTAAATAAAGACTTGAATATGTATATACAAATCTTGAAGTATTTTATAACGTGTTATATAGATTAAAGTCGTGTAGTGTGGAAAGATATTATATAAATTAATTCACAAAAACCGAACCAATGACTGAACTTAACAATTGTTAATTGATTTCATTATCAGCCTCTCAACCATTTCATATATGTATTAGCATAAATAATTATTATAATCTTATATTATATTGTATTATTATAATCTGCCTGCTTGTTTCTATGCAAGCATTTCTTTCTGTCTTCAGGATATCTTTTCAAACCATTTACTACATTTTTTAATTGCAGTATTTATGACAGATTTATGTTACATTAAAAAAAAATTGTTTTCAAAATATATTTTAAAAACGTACTAATAACGATTGTCGCTGGAATTCTAGGATATAAAAAGGACATAAAATGTTTTAACTTCGGACAACAATACCAAATAGTCCTCCTAGGAATCGATTGAAATTCGATGTTTTTTTGACCAAACCCACAAATATCTTTCAATCTTTTTCTGTGTGATAACACCGCTTATTTCTATACAGAAACATATCTGCAAGAGTATTAATTCTTCATTATTCTAAATATATTATTCCTTTCCGGTGTGGATAGTTAGTCTTTTAGTGTTAAAGTATGTTAATAATTTAAATGTGCCTATTAGTTTTTGAACTATGTCAGGAACTTTGTAAAAAATAACTATTAATCTATTCCAATTTTTCAAACAATCGCTCTTATCAGAGTCAGAAAACACAGATTCATTACTTGCTTTATCTATGTATATGTACATATATAAAGTTTATATATGATCATAAATACCAATTCAAAGTTTTCAATTAGCACAACAACAAAGAACTGATAACAGAGCTCTAGTTTTAATCAGTTCAAAGGCGTCTCTACAGCATGATCAATGAACATTAAAAAAAGAGTTTGCAACTGCAAAACTGGGTCAAGTTTTGAGCAAATACATGAAAGGCACTCAAAAAAAATGTACGATAAAAATGTTTAACATATGTGAAAGTCAATGGCCAGGTTGAATACATATTGAAAAAAAAAGCGAAAAAAAACTGCAAAAGCGCAGCCGGAATTAAAATCGGCGCCAAAGCTATCGACTCAAGCGCTGCGATCTGATATATGTACAGCTATGTGCATGTTACGCAAAATACCAACTGGTGCGACAACTCTCGAACAATGCGAATGCGCGGCCACAAAGAAGGCCTGGAAAAAACAAAAACAATCAGAAACAAGTTTCATTTCGTTTGGTAGTTTTTTCTACAGCAACTACACAAAGCGGACAGGGGCGGCGGGGTGAGCTGTCTAGAGAAGTGGGGGTTCGGCTCCTTGTGGGCTCGTCTATGGCGCACCCACTTTTTGTGTTGAGTAATGACGTTGCTGTTGGCGCCTAACGGCTGTTATGGTGCGCCAATGGGACAGGCGCATTTTATTGTTGTTGCTGTTGGCGTCGTCAGTTGGTATATATACACATTTATATGTGTTTGTGTATTTCTATGTTTGCATGTTACAAATGCATATGCTGGTCAGCTTGGCCTTGAGCCTGACGTGCACATGTGTGCGTGTGTGTGTGCAGCGAACTTGCAATTGCAATGACATTGAAAGAGTTGACTTTGATGCGTTTGCACACACACACACACACACATACACACACACAGACTGCTATTGCACAAGCCACCTAAATTGTACGCAATATGTTGTATTTAATTGCGCAATCATGTAGAAAGTTAACACTAATGATCGGGTTGACAACCTTATACAAGATTTTTGTTAAATATTTGGTTCACAGTTACGTACGTATACATATGTGGCATTAGGTTCATTTTGTGAACTGGTTCCTCTTTGATTTCCCTTTGACATATACATTCACATTACTTATCGAATGTTTAACAGTTAAATGTGTGGCTACAATTTACGCGCAAATGTTTGTTTACATTTTTTTTAATCATACGTACATTTGTTTCTATATACAAACGAATGTGAATATTTAAAATACCACATTTCCGCACTAAAATTAAGTTGTATATATACATATATACATATATGTAGCTAGATTTGGGTCAGTTGCTGTAGACGCTTTAAGACGCATAGATAAGAGTTGGGGTAACTGCGCTGCCCGCTTTACTGGGTTATTGGATAAGCCAGTTACTAATAAATGTACTAGCATGCCTATTGATAGATTGCGCCACAACCCAAGGCCTTTTACGCCAAAATCGCGCTCTAATGGGCCACACAGATAAACATTGTATATATGTATATACATATATAAATTCCAATATACATTTTTATATTACAGTATGTATTGGCTCCGACTTGTCGATCGAGCCTTTTATTCCTCTATATAAATTTGGTAAGCGGCGTTCGGTGCACGCCCCGTTTGGAATTCCAGCTCAGTTTAAAGCGAGGCGTAGTAAATTGTTAAACAATGGCAAAAAATAAAATATAAAACAAAATCAAAATAAAAAGAAAACAAATGCAACAAACATTTATCGGCTTACTGAAGATTAAATACCCTTTCAGGCAAATGGAATAGACGTAGCCTATATTGTATCTATAGTTAACTTAATAAAAATATATCGTTGATATATCGACATTTTGCTTATACGTTGTCAGCATAGGAATGTACATATACTAAATATACTAGCATTACATATTTCGAGACATAATTATAATACTCTCTGCAAGGGTATAAAAAACGAAACCTACTGGAGGGCAAACTGAACATAGCAAACGCTGGCATAACCTAAAAGTGAGAGCGACATGCGATATTTATACAACACACCGCTCAAAAATCAAATTCAATTTGGCGAAAATACAAAATATTTAAAATTGAATTGGATTAAATATACATCAAAAGTTTCAATTGAAAGCAGAGTCATGACGGTTTTCGCTAACCGGTTCACTGAACTGTGCACTATAACAGAATAAAATAACGAACAATTCTCTGTTCAACTAAACATAAGTATAAAACAATTAGTGCAGTGAGCTATGCCTTGAGTTTCAGATCGCTTTCAAAAAGGTAAGCGGTAAAATGAAAACTGCTCAGCATACAAAACAAAAAAAAAACTAGAAATTCCACAACAAAAAAGACGAAGAAAATATATGTTGTGTTTATAAGCGCGCCGACGTGAGAATACGCTTATTCAAGAAAAATGCTCTAGTTAGTGTAAATAGTTAATGTTAATATGAAAGAAACAAATTATTTTTAGATCGATCAGTTCATAAGCAATATCATCTTTTGCTTGTGTTTTGGTACGTATTCAACGGAACTATTTAAAAGATAACCAGAAAAAACGCCGCTCAAAAATTCACTCTCTTAAATTTAGCATGTTTAAAATGTTAAGTAACAGAATACCAACTAGTTGGTATGCGTTGCAAATTTTGTGCCGTAATCGTGGGATCCTGTCCGAATAACTTAATGCGCAAGCTGTTTGCACAGCAGCGCACTTCTATATATGCATGTGTATACATATATGAATAAAACAAGCGACCTTCATCTTAACACTGTTAACAGAACCCGGACAAAAGCATGAATAAACCGCTATAAACTAACAAGTGAATGGACGCATTAATGAAGCTATAGCTTTTAATGCATGTGTGAGCAGAACAAACATTAAATGTTTGTGATTATCATAATGACAGAGGGAGAGAGTAGAACGGAAAGAGTACATAAAAAGGCACCCACACACACATACTGAATTTGTGTGGGCGTTATCAGGCCCACAAACGCCTATTAAAAGACCCATTTACCCCGTCTCGAGCGTCTCGCCCGCCAGTTAACCGACAGCTGCCCTCTGACAAAGGGAGTTGACTTTTGAGCTCATCAATTGAATGCAAGCAGAACCTTAATTGCATTACGTTAATTGATTTATGCATGTGGGAGCACATAAATAATATGTTCAGAGCAATAAACTGCTATCAGCAATGGAATATTATCGTATTGTAATAACTAGATGATGTCGTAGCAATAAAGCCTTAAAATGATATATGGCGTCAAATCTGGCATTAAAAAAATAAGGTTTTATTCGGGTGTAACCGGCCGCGCAATACTTAAATGTAAAAAAAGGGTTTTACCTCAGAGGTAGGATTAAATTTGAGATTTGTCATACATAGATGTACATGAGCATATATCCAAAGTTTCAAGTTTCTAGCTTCAGACGACATTTGCACAAATCCTATATACTCTCTCTCACTTTTGGAAGAGTATAAAGAAGGAGGAACAAATTGCCATAGTTGTTGCAGTTACTGTTACACAGACAGAAATCAGTGTAATTTACTCAATTGGTAATTGAATGAAGCGCTTTCTTTGTTCGCAGCAGCTAATAGGTGTGTATGTATGCGTGTGTGTGTGTGTGCGCGCGTGTGTGTGTGGGTGGTTGGGTTGTGAGAATAATGGAGAAGGGAGAAACGACACGTATGCCAAGGCTACTACAACGTCTATTAGCAAGGACAAGGACAAAAATAGCCCTGTGGCGCAGGGATGTCAACAACGCCCACGCATACACACACACACAAAGAGAGGGACACAGACAAAAACCCGGACGCACACTCAGAACTCACCTCGATGTTACACATTGTTTGAAATGCAGTGAAAACAAACATAAAGCCGAAGCCGAGTATAATTATCATTACGAATTTCATCTCCATTTTTTTGTTTTTCTATTTACTATGATTTTGTAGTATCAATGTTATTTACGTTTACTTTCTTTTGTTTATAGTGTTCATATCAAACGCGCTGTATTTGACGTCACAAGAAGGCGACGACGACGAGACGGCCACGTTTGAAAGCAACTGCGAATTTTGATGCTTGGCGCGGGTTAAAAACAAGTCAAAACAAAATTTTACTTGTACATATTTGTTAAGCACTTTGACAATATAAATAATGATAAGGCTACGTAAAAGAAGCTGCACGGAAAATTTAAACCGAAAGACACCAAAAAGAAGTTTTCACGGCAGGTTAATGTGTATGTGATGAGGTTTGAGAGTGGATTGAAATAAAAAAGAGAAAAATGTCAAGTGTAAATATACACAATGTTATTAATAATGCAGTCATGTTAATGTTAAACTCGAAGTGGCACTGTTAGCGGGAAGAGAGTAATCAGCTGTTAGGGATGCACGATAATCGAGTATTGATTTTTATCGAAATATATCGAAGGAATGCGGTTTGTTTGTATGATCGGCAGTATATTTGAATTACTTAACTAACATTTTTAGGCGTTTTTAAATTTGAATTCTGTTTCCTTTAAAGAGTTGAACTTGTGCATAAAATAATAGCTGGCGCTTCTTATTCGTCCTCTTCAGTTTCAGAATGATCAACGTCATATTCGTTCATAGATCCCTCTTCTTCAGAAAAATCGAAATCATCTTCCATATCCACTTCAATATCCACTTCCATATCCTCTTCTTCGTTAGTATCATCCTGCATGATATATATTTCGACAGTGTCAACCGTAGTTCCAATTGCTGTGTTCTGAACGATGTCCAGCATAATGGGTTGCTCCAGAGGCAATTCCTGACACATTTTTGTCAGTTTATTTATAGCCATACGGCAAGCGATGCACAGAACCGACGGCATATGGTCTACGAATATAATTCTGGGGCGCAGCGGCGTTGCTTTACTGTGCTGTGGCTTAAACACCGATGAACGCCGAACGGGATTGAGCAGACGCATTTTGGTGCGCATAATCGCTGACGTAGCTCGTGGGTATATATTTCTGGGGTGTAGCAGCGATGGTTGACTCTGATACCGCTTAAACTTGGATGCACGCTTAACGGGTCTAAGAAGAGGCTTCTTGGTGCCCGACCGACCGTGGCCCAATATCGATTTTGACTTACAGCGCGAGCTGCTCTCCGTCTGATCGCAACGATGTGGAAAAGCCGGCAGCGATGAAGCCTTGGACTTCCTTGGTGAGAACACTTTACGTTCACGAAAGGGCAATGGCGGATCGATCGCGCATCTTATGGAATTCCGTATGGCATATTGCGAGGACCCTGTACTGGCCAGCACACCAAGTGCGGTCAGATTGGTCAGCGATTGACTTATGGCTTTATCCAGATTCTCCACTTTTTTACAGCGGCGCATTTGATGCTTTACTCGCTCGTTGATCGCATCGGCGGAGACAAAACCATGAATCGCATTTTGCAGAGCCGTAATTGCTTTATAAACATGACGATTCACTTTCTTTGGTATATTAAATTGATCCATTTCGAATGTTCAAGCAACAATAATTTTGTGATAAAACAAAAAAAAGAAAGATAATGAATTTTCGTTTTGAAAAATTATTTCTATTATTATATCCTTCGCGTCGTACGATTTTTGCTGTGCACAGTTTGAGCTATGAACGTGTTGTGATAAATCTGGAAATGCGCAGCAGCTAGTGAATGAAAGTCAAAGGCAACTTGGGTTTTTAAAAGCTAAAACGCAGAGATTTTTCAATTTATTTATAACAATTTTTTGCGAAATTCATATTAGGTGTTCAAGAGGTTTTTGTTTTGACTCGCTTTCGGGTTTTGTGTTATAACATAGTAGATTGTTAATTACATGGTAAACATATAATATATATATATATATATGTATGTATACATAATCGTTTCTTGTAAGTTAGTTCTTTTTGGTTTACTATAAATACTAAAATCTATTGTGTATGCGTTTTTTGTTTCGCAAGTAAACTGAAGGTTTTAGAATCATGTTCTTATTCATTTTCACTCATTTAACTAAATCTATTGCGTGTGAGATACTCGAGGGAGAGAGGCTCCAAACATTTTCCAAAATTGAATCGTAAATACAAATTTTCTCTTTATCATATATATTTGTATGTTGTAGTTTAGTGTGGTATGTGTATGTATATAAGTATAAAGATAGATTGCCGATCGCCGTCCGGTTGCCGCTCCCGGGGTACTCTGTACTCCTGGCATGGCCTCCTCCTTTTAAAAAAAAAACGGCGATCTGTTTGCGTCTCCAAAAAAGCAAAGGTAGAGCGAAAAATAAAACGTTTCCAGAGCTGGTTTAACACAGACGGTAGACAGTTATCGATAAACAACAGATATTTATCATCAACATCGTTTCTTAAAATTATTTAAAGGGTTTCTGTTTCAGTTTTGTTTTTCTACTTTCTATGCGCTGCTGTCAATATTCTTTAGCCGGCATTTTTAAAATGGAAATTTTGTGTATTTCTTTCTGTTTTCTTTTGATTCAATTCATCTTGGCTACAGCGCGATTCAATTTAATTTATTCGCTCTTTTTGTGTGTGATCACCGCATCATCGATCTCCTCCTTCGGCTGATCCTTGTCACCCCAGCCCCAGGTGGCGTGAGTGCCGTCGCCGGTGCGCTTCACACGCTTCTTGATAATGTCGGGTGAGACACTCTTCAGATCGTAGGCCCAGCCAATCTTGGCAAAGAAATCAATAAAGGCCGTGGTCAGATTTAGCGAGTATTTGCCAAACTCAGCGGTCTTGTAGTCCCAGGGGAACACATGATGATAGTTGTGCCAGCCCTCGCCGAAAGCGAGCATCGCCACCGAAATGTTCTCCGATGGGTTGATGAATCTGTTGCAGGAAGGAGTGAGTTATAAAACCGTTTGTTAATTTTTTATAACAATCGACATACCTATCATAGGGACGTCCACCGAATTTGTGAGCTGCACTATTCACCAGCCAGGTCACATTCAGAATGAAGCACCAACGGAACATGGTGGCCACAAACCAGGCATTCATCAAAGTCTCATTCCATAAATACATGGGCGCCAGAGTGGGCAAAATGAAACAGGCCAGGGGCATCAGAATCATGTAGTGTCTAAGGAATGCAAAGATTAACAGTTAGCCGAATGATAGATGAGCCGATTTTGGATGTGTAAAACTTACTTCTTCTGGAACATCAGGACGCGATCGGCACGCAGATCGGATAGATCAACACCCTTGCCCTTGGCCTTCACCTCGGGATGTTTCTTGCACAGCAGCCAGCCAATGTGCGAGAAGAAGAAGCCGCGTGTTGCATTATGTGGATCAGCATCGGTTTCCGAGTACTTGTGATGTACACGATGATCGCGCGCCCAGTGGAAGGCGGCATCCTGGAAGGCAACCGTATTAAACAGGACGAGCAACACGCGCAACGGCCACTTGGCCTTGTACGAGCGATGGGCCCACAAACGATGGGCGCCAGCCGTGATACCCAAGCCAGAAACAACATAAAGAGCGAAGGCTGTAAAGTGTTAAAAAAGATAATAAAGATATAAATATATATATACATATTTAGTAATAGACACAGGCTGATAAGATCTTGCTAATCTTTTTATAGACGTCTGCATTTGTGTTTTTATTTTCCTATTACAACTGGAGATTTGTTTATACTACATATCATTTTGGAACTGGCTCTGGTGTTCATCTTTCTTTGGCTTGATCAGCATATCATCGATACTGCGTATGGCAAATGCTTGGAGATCATCGCTGGCCGCGAGTATGCCCAACATTGTCAGATTTTGCACAGACGATTTGATCTTATCATCTATGCGAACTACTGGATTCCTATTGCGCAGCGAATATCTCACATGATCTTGTATATCAGAGAATGGTGCATATTCCAGATTCTCATTATCAGTTATGTATCTAATGGCCTTCAGGACATGGCGATTGACCTTGCGGGGCACGTGAAAATTATCCATTTTATATCGAAAGATAGAATACAATTTTGTGGGTACGTTCAATGTATAAAACTAATACTTTTTTTTTGGATATGTTTTGTGTTGTGACATTAAAATTACTGCTAACAAACGAAACTGATATGGAGTAGTTGTTAAAATACCTTAAAATACTTTTAGTGAGAGCTAGAAAGTACTGACAGCCTTATAGTTAAAGTGGAGTATTGGAAATTCCCGAACACGGTATTTTTAAGAAATTATTAAAATTTGTAATACTATCCGCTCTTTAATCTCATATTCCTATTTTAATAATAAATATATTGTTGGACCGCCAAGCTTTTGTACAATTATTTTAAATATTCAATAAAAATAATTACTAACTGAAATTTAAATTTAAAAATATATAATATATATAAATTTTACAAAAATCAGTTACTGATTTTAATAATGTGGGGTAAAGAACAATTGATATATTAAATTTTCGTAAAATTTCAAATTAGAATATACTATTTTGAATTCGGTATTGGCTAGCTAACGTCTACAGTAGATTATTTAATAATCTGGATGCGCATATTCTATGATTTGGATTAGGCATTATGCTAAATTCCGTCTGGATTATTGGACAATGATACGATTTCGCTCAATGTTATCAGCGCTAAATTTGAAATAAACAACATTGATAACCTCGCAATTATAATGCGCGGCACGCGACGATGTCAACAATGAATAAAAAAGTACTAATAGCGAAAAATATTCGAAATGATTGCCATGAGGCTCCTAACGACTTACCCAGTATAATTGTCTGCCATTTGGCCGAGGTGAAGATCAGCCAAGCGCCGTAGAGCGCAGCCAAGTGTAAATAGCCGAATAGAATTATGTTGCGCCAGACCAATTTCAGTTTGCGCCTATCGGCCTTTTTCATGGACACGATATCCTTGACCAGACCGCCATCAATAGTCTCGGCATCGCACTCGAAGAGCACTCCGGTCGAGTCCTGTTGCAGCTTGGTCGGATTCTGCTCCGATTCGGCGGCCGCTGTGGCAGCGGCGGCGATCAGCGAGTCGGTTATCGACTGCCCTCCGGCGGTGGCGTTGGGCGGCATATTGTTGAACCAGCTGTTGCTGAAACGAACAAAAAAGTCACATAAATATATAAATTTAAATGGGCTGGCCATTAACTAAGCAAATTGGCTAAGCTGAACTTGACACGCTTTAGCCGACGCCCGAGACGAGGCTCTTAAAGGTGTCGTCGTGGTCGCACAGGTCGTTTCTATACCCCTCTTTAATTATTGTTTATTGCTGTTGCTTGTTACTTAGCGTTAATTACACTATTTACTTTGCAATATGCCGCCGCATGGCAAACATTTTTTTTGGTCAAGCAAAGGCTTAACACTGCTGTAATACTTGAAATTTATTATGATATTAATTTTTGCTAGTTTATTTCCGAAGAAATTGACTTCGCATATCTTGAAAAATAAAAAAAAGTATTTTTAATAGACGTTATACTTTTTTAAATCGATCGTGCCGATATCTGTGTTATGATATAATGCTTTAAATCATGAAAACAAACAAACAAACTGATCAAGAATATATACACTTTATAATGTCGAAGATATTTCTTCTAGACACTTCGTGCTCAAATTAAAATACCATCTGCCTAGGGTATTACAATAAAAATCAATAAATTCAAGCATGTCCTTGGCAAAGGATAACTGTGCCGGCAAGACAACAACAACGCCCAAAGAGAGCGCCAACTGCAGTTGTAAGTAATTCACACCTCTGCGCGCTTTGTGTGAGTGTGTGTATACACACATGTGGGTCACTGGGCGCTTCGTGTGAAGGCCAAGCATTGGCTGTGTGTGTCTGCCATGGAAAATTTCCCAGCTAAATAAATTGTTAGACGCAAACGAACACAACCATTAATAATTATAAATGTATACAGTACACAAAACTTTTGTAAAAGGTACAAGCAAAACAAATTCAATTAGTCACTAAATGCACTATTTATTTAACTATACACACAAATACACAATGGCATCTTCTGTTTTACCTTTTTGCTACGTTTAACAAGTTCTTCGTTGACAACCTGCCAATTGGGGGTTAAGTTTTAAACTGTTGAGTTCAGATTTTTGCGCAAAAGCAATCGAGCTTTTTCTCGCAAGCTTCGACTATGAAATGCTTTGCTGTGTCGGCAAGCTTTTCGTTTGTTTCTTTTTTGCAGGTGTACACTGATTAAAAGAACGAATTAACTAATCACAGACATCGAATGATACCTTTGCAATATTCAGGGTCAGGGTTTTATATATACAAAATTATGCCGATAACTGATGGCATTTAAAAATAAAACTTGCTTTATCGCTGCGAGTATTTTCGAGTGTCTAACGCGGCTGCTATGGCCAGTTACTATTAAATCATAAATCTGATAAAATATCATGTGTTATTGGCATATAAAAAACAATAAAACACGTCAGCTATTAACTGGGGAAGAAAAGCAAAGCATTTGTAGATATGTACGTATGTTCAGTATAAATTACGGCGCCAGCTTGCATTGCACCCCCACACTCACATGTATTCATATATTCTAAAAGTACATCATAACATTGAAACATGAACCACGTGAATACGTGTGCAAAAAGTCATACGATGTTTGCGCCAGACTCAGGGAACCATTATTAACAAAGCTGCTGGCGAAAAAGAGGCTTAACAATAGCAAGAACCAGAAATCCGGTTGGGTTTGTATGTTTGTATATTATACATACACATGTACATACATATATGTGTGTACGTGTGTACTTCCATCCAAAAGAATATTAAGAAAATAACAAAACTGACCAGATCGCCAACGAAAGCTTTTCTAATATGGCGCACAAGTGAGAGCGTGCAAAAATCCAGCTCTCTTTCATCATGCTAAACAAACAGCTGTTCATGCTTGCGGCGAGAGGTGAAACATAAAAAATTGAGAAAACCGGCATACGGTACACACCTATACGCCTAAATGCCGGCGAAATGAACTTTTAGTAAGGTTTCATGACGGGCCTCGCATTTGATACAGACGCTTTGATATTGAACTTGAAATGTACATATGTTGAAGCAGCCCCATTGGCGACAATGCGCACCGCGTGGGAGAGCCACAACAAAACCGAGAGAGCGAGAGAGTGAGAGAAAAAGCGCAAGCTTAACTGGAGCTTAATTCGCCGACCGGCATCACGTTGCAACTGCGTGATTCGATATGCTCAACGCATAAAATCGGGTCGTCGCGGTCATTTTCTATTGATGGGTCTAATCTGGTGAATTGCTCAAATTGGCAAAAAGCTTCTCGGCAGCCTGTACAATTGAACAAATATAAAAAATTTGCTGCATTTAATTAGACACACGACCGAATCGCCTAGATGTGAATGAACAGCGTCTGTACTATTCATGAATAAGTCATGAGTACTTAGTAAAAACAAAGTTCACATTCACAATTAAGCGATTTAAAGTGTATCATCGTTAGGCTTTTACATATTGTTTACAATTATATATACAGTTCATTCGCCACAGAATATTTAGTTTTAAAAAAAATCAAGTAACAGTGCTCTAGTTGTGAGTGCTCGACTGGCTGATACCTTGTACCCAGCTCCAAGGCGAACAGACAGAAACACCGGCATTGTGCTACTTCTTCACGCTGGTCTACACTACGGAATATGTCAACATGAATAATTTCGGTATTTAATTCATCTCTGCATTCTACCGGATTTGGTGTCTCTACCTTCTATAGTTTTTGAGTTATGATCAAAACCGGTTTAAAAAACATGATATTTATCAATTTGCGTACAGGAACTGACAATGGAATAGATTATATATGCTTTACTCCTTATGGATTCGGAGTTCCCTTCCCTAATTGTGATCAAGTGCACACGGAAGAAGAATTTGGGCTGAACCTTCTTCGACACAAATAAACTCGCCAAGAATAAGATATGCATAAATTGGTATTAATTTATGTTGAATTGTCTATAGTTTCGAGTCATTGTATAAGTATGTTAAATACATGGTCGAGTAGTTCCAAACGCCCCGAGCTAACTTCGAAAGATCTATATATGTGTGTGTGTGTGTGTGTCTAGGTCTCTAACCTTCAGCAAGTAGACGCTTTGACCGTTAAAGTACAGCCTTCGCAAGTTAAGAGTAGCTCATAAAAAGTTAAAAAAAATGTTAATAATCAAATTTTAAAACTTAATGATTTGCATGCTCGGTGATCGGAAAGCTTTGGCGCAATAGTAAACACTCGAATACGATTTTTTTTTGGCATTTTTCTGCAGAGAAAACAAAAATTTAATGAAAAGAGCGAATTTTTTTTTTTTTTTTTTAATTTTTTTAGTAGTTTCTTTTTTTCTACATTCTATGGTCACTTGGCTACAGTTCACACTTAGTTAATGGTTTACGTAAACACTTGCAAATCCTGTCGCAACGCAACTGCCACAAACAGTATATACTAACCTGTTTTCGTCGACGAAGCCAATAAACTTAGCTTTTCACGATTTTTCTTTACAGAAATTGAATACAACAAAAATTGAGGTTTGTCACTGGTTTTTGCACTAAGTATATTTTGTATAAACAAACGAGCGCAGCTAACGTTAATACGTTCGCACTCTCCTCGGTCTCAACACAAACTGAGAGTACATTGGAAGCGTGGTGAAAATTTAAACGTTTTTTCTTTGCATCGAACTTTTGACGTTGGCAGCGAACTTTTACTTCGTATTTGTTGATACGGCTAAATCTTGCGCACTTCTAGCTATACTATATGCTTTTAGTACGTAAGTTCAGATGTGAAGATAACAACCAATCAGATTGCTCGGTTGCACGTATGCATCTCTTCTCAACGAATGGCTCAAATTTCGTAGGATCAATTTACGGCACGGTAATGAATGAAAATGACTTTGGTTGTCGTTCCAACTGCAATTTGGGCCCTTTAACGAAAACAACTTATGGCCATTGTTAATAGATCAATTAGTATTAATGCCACTTGCACAATACGGAAATTTAACAATTTGCCAAAAGGAACAACATGATAACTTTAATCTATTTGCACTCTACACTCATTATGAAAATATCTTTATGAATGTCGAAAATGTGAAATAGATTGTTAACTCTAATCTTTGACATAAGTTCAGAGTAGAATTGTTATTAATAATCCATTGGTGTGACTATCAGAGTTTAGTCAACTTTATAAACGTGTTCAATTTTGTACTTTGGACAGTTGAAGCAAGCGTTGATCAACTGGCGTAAAAAAGCAAAACACCAGATAGGTTTCAAATCAAATGCTTATTACTCACTTTTTACAGGGCGTTGTACGCCAATTTCTAAATGTTTGTAACTATAAAATTGAGTTAAAGAATTTATTTTTTGTCTTTCCTGCTGTCCGTCCGTGCGTCTATCCATCTCTCTGTATAAAGTAAATTATTTTTGCTCATATTAAAGCTAAGGACTTAAGGAAAGGCCCACAAAAATTATGAAATTTTATATTTTGTATATTTTTCCCAAAATTACAGTTTGAAGAACCCAGTTTTAAGGTTATGTTGGTTATACAGTATTCATTGGTATATACAGTATTCATTGGCATACTTATAAAGTTCATTATATGCATAAATTCTAAATTATTGTTTTCTTTTCACATTTTTAAAATGATTGAAACATTTAATCTTCTGAATGTAGCATCAAAGTTAGAACCAATTAAAATTAGTACTGGAAAGTTTAACTGTTAACTTTGTTTAAAGAAAGTGTGACAATTATAATAATGTAAGATTAAGTATAGGTGCTCGATTTCCATTTAAGCACTTTGAACAAAAAAATAAATAAATAAAAAATAGATTAGCTTTAAGTGCTTATAACCAGTTAGAAATAAAAGATTCTGCAAAAGATATTATCACGCTTTGTTATCGTTATACAAATAACTTTACCTCGCCTATATAAACAAGTTTAACAAATGACTAAGATTACCATTTTGTATACATAAATAAATAATATATGCATAGTTAAATGGAAACCTATACTTCACTAAATCAAATAGCTAAATGCAGTGCATAGACATGCCATAAATCGGAAAAAACAAATGTAAGAAGAACGTAAACGATATGCCTTACAGCTGTTGCTGCAACAACAGCTGAAAGATCGTAAGCGACAATCAGCTGTTCGTGCAGCTGCATTCGATACATATACGGCTGAATGCGTGCAGAATTCGGCATACACACTTTGTATATGTAATCACACAGATGCATTTCCCAATAATGCAATTGCGCACTGACTTTGAGCACTATGGAAAATTCTAAGGCAGATGAACTCTTAAAGTCATACAGATTAAACGTGATTAAGCACCTGCTCAACGCGTTCCCATCAGCAGCACGTCAATTGATTATCCCTTCGTAACTATAGGTGCATATATACAAATATTCAATATAGAACGTTTCTCACTAAACGCGTGATTTCAAACTATGTACGGAGGCAAATCTAAGCCGTAATCTTGCGTCATTGCATGCAAAGTGATGTCACTGGGAGTGTTCTGCGCAACAAAATACGCTAAAAGCACAGTCCTAATCTTTCCCTAATAAGAAAAATATGAATACAATTTTCGTGTTATTTTGCTATAATGGAATATTAATTTAATCATTAAAACAAGCACCGGACGCGACCAGATCTGCGGCGGCAGATTGTGGCAACTTTTTAGCTGTTGCAATATACGATTTTGCACAAGGTCAAAGAAAACTTATTCGTTTACACATATATGTATATGTATATTAACTTACTTGATACAGTTAAGTAGTAATTTAGTTATATATATTAAAAATCTGCCAAATTTTTTGCAACTGATGCCTGAGTTAGATGTTAGAGATGGCAAGTAGCGGCATTCCTAATAAACTATCGCACCCCATCACCAACAATATATCGATATTAAGAAAACAAAGTGAATATGAACGAGAGCGCTGAAAGTTATGTCATTGAGTAATAAAAATAAAGATACGCCAATTTGCTCTGGGCCTTATTACTCTATGAAATTATACAAAGCGCAGTTCCGTTTTTCAGTGCTGTTGCGAAAGATTTAAGAGACTGTGACGTCACAATTTAGGCAAATTTACATTGCATTGGTATGGGCACGCGCTTATTTAGATGTTTTAAAAATATCTTAAAAAACAGAAAAAAGATTAACTTTAATCAAATTATTCATGTGGGAGGTAAAGGATAAAGTGACCCGATCCGCCCGATTTTTATATATGCTATCTATGCAGTAAAAAGATAACTTGGCTATTTTAGTCGCTAAACTAATTTATGAGCGAAATTGTTATTTTCATACAAGCGCGCCAATTTTGACGTCACAATGCCAAGTGCGCAGAATTCGTTGCACAACCTGTGGTACTCCCTTAATCGTAAGTGTTTTTTATGTGTGTTTATTTGACTTCCGAAGACTTATGCCCTCTAACTTAATTTATATATACATATGTTGTTCAGCTAAATTCTTAATATATATGCTATTATTAGCATATATATAATAAGCTGATCTACATATAGATTGCAATCGTTTATTTGTTGCTCATTATTATTTTTGTATTTATTTATCAAATTCGACAGCATTAAAATTTATAAACAGTTGTCAAATAATAATACCTAAATTGAAAGCACATATACATATATTTTGTAAATTAGCAAAGAAGAGCTTTGGAAGGACACGTAACAATAACAATCGATAACAATTCAAAGCCTGATGACCTATCGTTGCCAGTGTTGCCGTGCCTAATTCCTTATTCTGTCGCAATATGTCAGAACAATATGAGAGTGAAAGCGAATTGACGGAGGTAGACTCCATTATTCTATCCTCTTCCGAAATGACGCAAGAAACCACGGACGAAACGGATTATGAATTCGAGCCAGAAGATCTAAACAGTTATATCAACAGAACGCCAGCGCTGCGCATTGCGCTCCATGGCATGTCGGAGCTAATCAACACGCGTCTCTCAACTACAGGCCTGGAAATATGCCTGGACCTGATCGAAAATGGTGTGCATCCACGGGCACTAGCCGAAATCGTTTTGCACATCCTCGATGTTAAGGTGAAGACGTACGAGAAAGAGCACGGTCCGATACTGCCATAAACAATGTCTGGAAGATAAGGCTTATCAGCAGGAGAACACCTGTAGACCCCAGCCGTCTAGACGTAGCCAATATCAATTCCGTCACAGTTCAGGCCAAGTGATTACCACAAGTGCTTACACTAAACATAATCCATTCATTTGAGATAAGTTAATTGTTGTATGTATGTATATATTATATATTTATTACTCTAGAATATTAAACCCATTTTAAGCTTATATCATGTAAATAATATTGTGTGTTAAAATACGTTAGGACTCTGCCTTCTTGCCCACGAAGAGCACATGCTGTGCATCCTCGTCCGTTAGATCCTTGTCGCCCCAGCCCCACAACTCGTGGGAACCGTCGCCAGTGCGACGGACGCGACGCTCAATGGTCTCCGGCGCCACCGACTTGAGATCGTAGGCCCAGCCAATCTTGGCAAAGAAATCAATGAAAGCTGTGGTCATGTTCAGCGAATATCTGCCCCACTCGGCGGTCTTGTAGTCCCAGGGGAAAACATGATGATAGTTGTGCCAGCCCTCGCCAAAGGTAAACGCCGACACATAGGGACTCTGCGAGGGATTTATATGCCTGCAAAGATTTTGCCTAAGTAAGAGCTAAATTTAAATTATGTAAAAATACGCACTTGTCGTAGGGTCGTCCGCCGAACTTGTGAGCGGCGCTGTTGACCAGCCAGGTCATGTTCAACTGGAAGCACCAGCGGAACATTGTGGCCACAAACCAGGAGCACAGAAGCGACTCGTTCCAGCACAGCATGGGTATGCAGGTGGGCAATATGAAGCAGGCCAGCGGCATGAGCACAAAGTAGTGCCTGTTAAACACACGAATAGATTATAGATGGACATATATAACTAAGGTTGCAGCGACTCACTTCAGCTGGAACATGAGTATACGATCAGCGCGCAGATCGGTCAGATCCAGGCTCTTGCCTTTGGCCACCACATCGGGATGCTTCTTGCACAGCAGCCAGCCGACGTGCGAGAAGAAGAAGCCGCGTGTCGCATTGTGCGGATCGGCGTCCGTTTCGGAGAACTTGTGATGCACCCGATGGTCGCGCGCCCAATGGAAGGCGGCATCCTGGAAGGCAATCGTATTGAAGGTGATCAAAATCAAACGCAACGGCCACTTCGCCTTGTACGAGCGATGCGCCCACAGACGATGGGCGCCACCCGTGATGCCCAGCATGCCCATGGTGTAAAGGCAAATGGCTGCAAAATATATATAAAATTGGGTCAACTCAAAGTCCAAGCGAGTGGAATTCTATGCGTACAGAAGCCAACCGTTGCCCACTTGGCCTGGGTCAGGAACAAATAGGCGCCGAAGACAGCGGCCAGGTGCAAATAGACAAAGAGTATGATGTTGCGCCAAACCAATTTCAATTTGCGCTTCTCTGCCTTTTTGAACTTCGTAATATCAACATCCAAGGCGCCATCGTTGGTATCCGCATCGCCCTCAAAGAGCACGCCCGTCTGCTTCGATGCCTCCGCAGCACCTCGCAGCATCTGCTCCACGGCGGCGTTTGTCGACAGCGCGTCGGACGAACTGCTAACGGCGTTTGGTGGCATTTTAGCTGTAATTCAAGAGAAGTAGCATGCATCAAACATTAATATCTCAGTCAAACACAGGGTCAAAAGAAGGACATATGTCGCTGTGTTATATATACCATATGCTATAGGCACGAAACTTTGTGGTTTATACCCTGCACCCATTGAAAGTGGATTTGTCTGGCTGTTCGTCCGTCTGTCTGTTTAACCCCTTGATCTTAGCAACTATAGGAAAGAAATCGAAACCAACCAATCCTGAAGATTTTAAGCTTATTTTGTAAATTATAATAATTAAAGACGTTCTTTTAGGTTCCTGTATATCATAAGCAGATCAAGTTTGTTTCAAATTATCTATAACTCTAAACGTTTTCTTAAAATTGATATCGTTTTGGTGTTCCGGGTTTTTGAATATATCTCAGAGACTATAAAACTAAAGACACCATTGATATGTCTGTTCTCGTATTGCAGACACATAACTGGAACATTTAAATTTTTTGATACCTTCACCCGAAGTTGAATTGAAAAATTTAGATTTTAGCTTATAGCCGTGCGCTCTGGAATAAAAAATCGAATAATAAACACGACAGCTATTAAGGTCTGTAATTTCCATAGTAAATCAGAAGCCACTTTATGTGTATGTGTAAGTGTGTGAATGTTTCTGTTTGTAAGCGTGTATATATAAATGGTTTTTCGGATCTGAGCTGGGAACGGAGTTTTTCTACTCGAGCGCGCCCGACTAGCCCACTTTTCTGTATAGTATTTACATAATGCGCACTATATTCTTCAGACTAATTTTTTTCGTGCTTTTAATTAATGTCAATAAGTCACTTTATTACTACTCATACATTTCCGCGACATTGAATTTTAAAAATATTACAGTACAAACAGCAAAATTCATTTAATTTATTGTACTGCATTTATACTGTATATTCACCTGTATATCTGCCCCAATAACAACTGAAGCGCTCGCTAATTGCTCGCAGCTAATTAAAAAATATTTAAAACTGAAAAAACGATCTATTTTCGCCAGCAGCCGTTGCCGGTGAGGTGAGAGTTGAGATCTGACTGTTACCACGTTTGCACAGACAGCGAACACAGCACCATTTCCTATTTGATTATTCACTTTCTTCTTTGCTCGCTTTATTCGCTTACCGAGTTCTGTTGGAGTTGAAAGCTTTTATTATTCTTTTTTACAGTATTGTCAACCACGTCGAAAATAACTTGCAATGGTTTGAAATTGTATCATCAACTGCCGGCCCTATTTATACGAAAATCAGTATTCAAAACTGGTGATTATCATATTTATAGTGAACTGTGGCACAACACACTCGATGGCGCCCTGGAGCACATGCTTGAAACGGACCAAAGTACGAGCAGGTGGGCCCATCAAGCTCTCTCTCTCAGTATGTCTAGACGCCAGATGTGAGTCACAATCTGGGTGGCTGTTGATAATTTACACTGATAGCTGGGTGGGTTATCATCTGCCTGCCAAGATCGATCCACTTTGCTGATAACTGCCCTCACACGCTGTGCTTACATCGGGCAATTCGGATGGGTGCTTAAGTAGCGTGCTAGTCCTTACCTGGTTCTTTCCCGGACTGTGTGTGTTTTTCTTGGAATTGTTCATCCATATGCCGCCTGTGTAAAAATTACAATTTACACTTTGACATTTTATATAGAGCTGAATGATTTTAAAGTCGATCGATTGAAAAATAAAAAATATATGTTACAGTTTTTCGCAAAATTTTCCGTTCTGGAATTGCATATTCGAAAAGTTACAATAAAGATTTGTAAATGTTTAGTGTAGAGTTTTGAAGCCAATGGGCCAAAAATTTATTGCTCGCTCATGAAATCCATTTTCATTCACGGAGGGGGATGGTGGGGGCAGGGGGGTTGTGTCTTAAGTGAGTTGTCACAGTTTTCCACCAGTTCAGCGTGTAAATATCAAATCAATTCAGTAAAACACATGCTTACACAATATACGTTGTAGATTTTATAATATTTTGTGTAAAGTTTTGGGTTTGAGTTTTTAAAGCTGAATGAATTACAATTTTAATATTTTCCTACACAACCGTGGATATAATATTTTCCAAAACGTGTGGAACTGGTCTTCAGTGAATTTACACAAACATCTTCAAGTCGAGTTTTAGCATGATCGATAGAAAACAACCGTTTGCAACCAATTCTCCACACTTCACGCTTAGTGTAGACTTACAAAAGTAAACAAGTAAGAACTTTTTCATAGTGAAATCACAACCAACAACCAACCATTTACCCTAGAATTATTTGTACTAATAAAAAATAATAAAAAACAAGAAAGAACGTTGCAGTCGGACGTAACCGACTGTTTATACTCTTTCACAGTACACAGAAGCTATTATTGTTATTTTTGGAAAAATATAGATTTTTATATTTCGTAGGGTCGGGGATGAGCGTGGCCAACGGGAAATTGTTATACCCTTCTTTAAAGGGGGTAACCAGTAATCTACCTTTAAAATTTGGTGACAAGCTCAAAAACTGTGGGAGATATAGCCGTTTCTGATTTTAAGGCGGGGTGGCTAGCGGGCATTCTAGTGGATGTGGCTGGGATATCTAAGATATCCAGACAAGGACCGCAGTCTCTTGGGAAGGTCACCAGCAATCTACATATCACATTTGGTGTCTCTAGCTTTAAAATTGTGTGGATTACACAGCAGGACGGGTGCGTGGCCGAAAAAAATCATGCAAAAATTGACAAAAATGTAGACATGTAAAGATCTCAAAACCATACCTGATAGATTTTAAAGTCTCATAACTTTGTTAAAAATTTACCGATTTTCACGATGTTTACCATTTTTTCCATGTATTAACCTCTAGATTGATTCTGCATTTAAATTTAATGCGTATTTGAAAATAATTTTTTTTCGATTTTTTTGTCGAAAAATATCCCTTACTCCCCCCTTACTTATTTTGAAAAATAAATTTTCTTTTTGATTTAGAATCGCGAACTTTTATTTTCAATCGATTGCGGGTTGTCAAATTAGTATAGATCGCAATTTTAAAAGTGATTCTGAGGGTCGATTTTTCTGTCAAAAATCATGCAAAAATTGAAAAAATTTTGACATGTAAAGTTCCCAAAACCATACTTGATAGATTTTAAAGTCTTATAACTTTGTCAAAAATTAACCGATTTTCATGATGCTTACCATTTTTTCTATGGATTAACCTCTAGATAGATTCTGTATTTGAATTTAATTCGTTTTTAAAAATAATTTTTTTCGATTTTTTTTCGTTCTTATACTTTTTTTGAAAAATTGAAAAATCGAAGATTGTGACATTGACATCCAGGCCCCGCCCACTAGAATGTCCCCAGCCACCCCGGCCCACGAATCGCTCAAGCCTTTTATCTCCCACACTTTTAGAGCTAGAGTCACAAAATTTGACAGACATTGTTTGGGTGAATTCCTCTTAAGATCGAGCCAATTAATGTTGGCCCCACCCGTACGAAATATAACAATTCTATATTTTCCAAAATAACAATATTAACGTCTGTGTACTGTGAACGAGTATTATGCAATCGGTTACGCCCGACTGCAACGTTCTTATTTGTTATATTGAATAATGCACATATTTTCAATGCAGACCAAAATGACAGCAAACATGAAAATCGGTTGTTTTGACAGTTATGGAAGTTTGAAATATGAGATCTATGGACCCGAGATCTTAACATGTCAAAATCTGTATCAATTTAGTACATCTAGTTTTAAAACGCCTTCAGTGGGTGAAGCCAACAAGTTATAACATAATTATCTGCTGCGGGTATAGATGAGTATATATTCCAAGACTTAAGCTTTTTAAGACGGACATTGCACAAACCCAATATACGATTTTAACTGCGTGAAAGAATGTAAGTTTAGATTTCTAGCTCTTAAATTTAAACAAAGATTTATAAATATATATATGGATTCAGTGTTCGTTAAAGTTCATGTATTTAAATAAATAAACAAATTCAAGTTATTCAGTTCAGAACTGCAAGTGAAGGATGTTATACTATATATATATATGTATACTATACACAGTTAACGATGTTATGTTAATTTAAGTTAGGGTTATTCTTTTATTTGTCCTTTGGCTTTGCGCTCGGATCGGGCTTTTCACTGGCTTTGCTGCCTTCCGGATCGGCAGGTTTTTCCTCGGCTGCTTTCTTGCTTTTCTTGACTGCCTTCTCCGCCAGTTTCTGCTTTTCGGCCTCAACGATGGCAGCCTCTTCCGCTTGCTTTTGGTCTCCTTTTGAGCAGCGGCGGCGGCAACATCCTCATCATCCCAGTCGGCCATGGACCGATCGCGTTTCAGCCACGAGTGCGTGGTGTCTGCCTTGAAAGCTGTACGGCAAGAATATTAACAAAATTAAATTTGGAAACGCATTTTGACCAGGAGCTACTCACTGTTGTTGAACCACTTGATGCCATTCTGCATATCCTCGATGATCTCGCGCGATGTGTACATTACCTCGTTCTGTACCGCCTGGTGGAACGTGGTCGTCTCAAGGAGGCCGAGTAAACGGAGTTGCGATCATGATTTAGTGCGCGCTGCGGAAACTTGGACAGGCACGTGGCCAGCTCCAGGCATTAGCCAGCGATGTGCCCGTGGGCACAATGCGATTAATCAAGCCAATATCGTGCGCCTCCTGTGCGCCCACCGGTCGTCCGGTCAATATTAAGTCCAGTGCCCGCGACAGTCCAATCATTGCGGGCAGACGCACCGTGCCGCCATCTAACATGGGTACGCCGAAGCGTCGATTGAAGAAGCCCAGCACGGCGGACTCCTCCATGACACGCAGATCACACATGAGTGCCAGTTCCAGGCCATTGGCAATGCAGTAGCCATTGATGCCGCAAATGACCGGCTTCTTGATCTGGCGACGTGTGGGGCCGACGGAACCCTCCGGCCGCATCAGAATATCCACGCTAATCTCCTCCTTCTCGTCGGTGCTGATCTCCAGAATGTCGAAGCCCGAGCAGAAGGAACCACCCACGCCATACAGCACGGCCACCGGCGACGTATCGTCCGCTTCGAAGGCGGAGAACGCCTCGCACAGCTGCGACGCGGTGCTCGAATCGATCGCATTGCGTTGCTGTGGACGATTTATGCCGATCAGCGTGATATTCTTGTCCTTCTCAATGAGAATGCTATTTGGCGGCGCCGGCTCTGCTTCTGGCTTGGCTGAGGCATCTAAAATAAAATAAATATAAGTAGATAAATATTATGTCACGTTGTTTTTACTACCTTTGTACAAAATGTTTGTTGTGGCCAACATGCGGCGAACTGAATAACGTAATTGTTGGCTGCACAGCTCGCTCAGCTGTGTTCCCACTTTGCGGAACATGTTTGTTTAGTTCTTTAAATTATTTACAACTTTAATTTGGTTAAAAAAAGCGTTCAAGGCTTAGAAATTCGAAGGCCTGCAATTGTGATTTGCAAGACAATTTATGAATATCGTATAAAAGAGCTGCCACCTATTGCAAAACAGTTAGTGCTGACATTCAAGAGTGCTGTATTCGATTGTGTACAACAATCGATTGAGTTTGCATCGAGTGCGATATTGATTTGTAAACAACGGCAACAGAGAAGATCAGTGCAAATAAAAACTACCACCGTTATTAATTACAAAATATTAATATTATATGAACACAGCCTTTAACTTATATTTAGTTTGACTTTAATTTACGTACATATCGATAAGCTGGGCGCGCTAGTGCTCATCTCTAGTTTTCGCGCGGTCTTATTCATGGTGAATGTAATCTTACCATGATTCCAATGAGAGAAAGCTTTCAAGGGTTTGCTGTTCGCCTCAACGTGCTCAGTTTGGAGAGGCGTCGAAAAGCGAGCGGTTGTGCATTAGCCAGCAGCAGCAGCAACAAATTTTGAAACTTTTAGTGTGTGTGTGTGCGTGTGCGTAGTTGTCCAGCGAGAAACATGTATCACCTGAAGAGCTTGGCCCGACAGGGCGCTATGCGCCAGCAGGAGCTGACCGCCCTGGCCAAGGCGTTGCCCACAGCTGTGCTCCAGACGCGCAACTACCAGATTCCCGAGCGTCTAAAGGACGTGGCCACTGCCAAGGATCCGCGTTTCTTTGACATGGTCGAGTACTTCTTCCATCGCGGCTGCCAGATATCCGAGGATCGCCTGATCGACGATATGAAGGGCAAGCTGTCGCTGGACGAGAAGAAGCAAAAGGTAAAGGGTATTCTGATGCTTATGCAACCCTGCGATCACATCATCGAGATCGCGTTCCCGCTGCGTCGCGATGCGGGCAACTACGAGATGATTACCGGCTATCGGGCACAGCACAGCACGCACAGGATTCCCACCAAAGGAGGTAATATACCAAGAAAACATGTTTGTTGTTTTTTTATTTCGTTTTTTCTTTGGTTTTTTGTTTTCCTTCTTTGGGCCGGGAAAACATCTCTAGCCAACTGTTGGCAAAAATCGATTTTTCTACACATTTGCTGCATTTTATTTCCTTTGACCTTTGCAAATTATGTAAGCATAGATATGTACATATATTCTCAAGCAAAATCCCCTCTGTCTGCTCTCGCGCACACTCCACTTTGTTTACATTAACAGCCCCGGCCGGGCTGAACATATTTACATACTTACATATATATACATATGTGCTAGTTTTGACTTATTTTCTGTTGTTTAACCGTTAGTCCAATTGCATAAGCAAGCATTACACGTGTTGCCATTTGATTTCCAAACCCTTCAAGTGTCGCCATAAATCCACCCCCTTGCTCCAAAAACGAAAATTTGTCTCGTAAAATTCACACAAAATTTTTACCTATAGCGTTGGCAAAAAATTGCCTAGTCTTTTTTTTTGGTTTTACGCTTTACTTGAAGTTCTATTTTTAATAATGCTTGCGTTGCTTTTGCTTCTTTTTGTTTTGTTTTTATATTGGAACTAGAGCAGTACAGCAAATAGTGCACAGTGTGGTGAATATGCGAAAGAAGGCGGAATTTCTGTTGTCAAGCTCACCCACCCCATTTATTCTTCTAAATGCAACAATAAATTTTAGATTTTAGTTTACTTGAAGAAACGTTTAAATGTTCAGAACACATTTAGGAATAATAAAAATAACACCGCCACACGGCGCTTATCTGACCTTGGTAGGCGGCTGGCCAAAAAAAATACTTTTTTTGTCAAAAACAAAAATCATGTATATGTACTTTTGTCGTATCATCGACAACAACAGCAACTACACGTATAATTGTACATGTTTTTTGGTGTTTGGTTATTGTTATTGTCTGCCCGTTGATAGCGAGCATAAATAGACCATTTTATGATTTTATTGCGATCGTCATCGTCATTGAAACTGGTTGTAAACAAGTGTGACCAGCTGTTGCCAAGCACTCTAGCTTGTTAATTATGCCTTTAAATATTTTTGATATGTGTGCTATTTTTTTAGTCACAGTTAGAAGTATACACTCGTGGTCAACATAATAGGTACACATATAAAATGTACCTTTTCTCTTATTAAAATATTAGTAATATTCTTTTTATATTTACATTGTGTTGATATTAATAATACTTAAAAGTACTATTTTCGATAACAGTTTATGATATTTGCAGATCAAGAAAAGGTATTGGCATTGTACTTATTATTTTGACCACGAGTGTACATACTAGTTATGGGTGCTAAATTGATATTAAATATTTGTTGAATGGTTCAGGCTTTTAGTGAGAATTTTAAATGCTTAGAACGATATTACGCTAATTAATGTTAATTGTGATCTATATAAATTCAAAATACACTTTTGTATACATGTGTATGTGCATTTATTGGCACAAATGACTTCAAGGCTAGGCTCGAATTCGGTTAAACGAAGTTTGCAATTAATTTTTAACGTCAAAGTCAAAGCAACTCACATAAAAAAATAAATAAAAAACAGTAATAACAGGCAAATACAAAAACTGGTTTTTTGCGCATCGCTTTGGGTGTCTGTAGAAACTGTATCTCTGCCAATCAGCGAACCTTTTTTTGTTTTTTCGTTTAATGTGCTTCACGTGACGCTCACGTTGTGCTTAAACATGAGTCACATGTTTTACAGCTCCCGGCACACTGTGCAGCTGAACTGAATTCGAGCGTTTGGTTGCTTTATATACTACTTTCTATGTCGTTGAACTGCTGGCGGACAATTGGTTTCATTTATTTGTTATACATGTATGTACACTGTACTTTTAATGGACTGACAAATAAACAACATATTCATTAGCTTGATAATTGCTGAATTACAGCTGAAAGGTCTATATAGTAGAACTACTGCAGTATATAGAGTATTTCCACATTACTCTACATTATGTATTTACCTTCAATTAACAAATCTAAGCCCAAATTGTAGCAACTACTTGGGAATCGAATGATAATGCAGCTGATAATGTCAGCTATGTAATAATGTGGGCAATGGATGCCTTATCAGCCGGTTTCTAATATATTATATACATATGTAGGTACAGTGGTCGCGTGGTAACTAGAAATTTTCATACAAAAATTGTTCTTTAACGAATAAAGATTTTCAAGTGGGAATTGTTAAAACGACTTTTATAAAAAGTGTTTAAAAACGGAACAAAATATATATAAACGTTACAAATATAGGAATTTTAGATTGTGGGCGTCTGCCCTAAAAAATATGATTTAAAACAGAATATAAAAACAGGAAAAAAATATTTGAAATATTGTTTAAAAAGAAGAATTACGTTTAATGCTTTAAAATGCTAATGCATATAAAAGTATGTAATATTACAAGCTTTTTTTTGCGTGTGACCACTGTACCATATTTATACATTTTTATTTGTTTACATACAAATAATACTCAGGGCTTGTGCATCGTGCTTCCATTTGCAATTTGTATTCAAATAAGTTGTGTCAACATTTAAATGTTGTGTGAGAAAAACGCTTTGTTTGCAGTCGTGCCTTGCCCAAGTGGCAAATATAATACTTTAGATAAACTCCGAGCAACGCCCCTCGATCTGTTCAAGTTGTCCCACATACGCCGCAGTTGCCCACTTGTTCTAGATGCGCTAATTGGGTACAAAAAACGAAGAAGAAAAATATCGAAATTGTTGTCAACAAATTTTGGTTACAGTTGCTACAGTTCTCACGTCATTTCCTGCGCTATCTTGATCGCTTCCAATTATATCTTATCCATATGCCAGGAAAACAACATAAGATGCCGTCAGTTCATACTACAAAAAAACAAAAGCAAAAAACAATAAAAATGAAAAAAACATCTTTATCATATGGCTAAAATGCTAGTCAGCTGATGCGCACTAGGGGGCAACCGGTTTGGTCTATGAATTTGCGATTGCTGTTGCCAATGGCGCAAACACACACACACACACAACATGCAAACATACTTATAGACGTGGCAAAATACACGCCCCATGCGATCGAGCCCCCAAAAAAGCAAAGAACTTATCGCGACTGATTGTATAAGCTACCCACCATGCATATATAAATATATATGTACATAGACATAGAATGTGTATACCTATAGCTCTAGGCATAAATAGATTTCACGTTGCCTTACGGGGGTACGGGACAGATCATACCAGCTCGTTATATGCGGACTATAAAAAAAGTCACGCGTTTGTTTGTTTTTGCTTCTTTTGAAACGAAAATGTAGTCAAAAACAAGTTGATTGGGCACCCTGTTATTTTTCGCGTCTGCGTACCGATAAAGCCGGTTGTTAGCAACGAAATTTTTATGATTTTTGTATACTTTGAAATACTCGAAACTGAGACGAAAAAACAAATAGAGTTGAGGTCGGTTTGGCAAATAACGAAAATGTTTTCGCTGTTGTTAAGCACGGACATAGAATGGAAGAAAGACAGAGAGAGCGAGTGCGAAGCAAGCGATCAGATAAATAGCAAAAGCGTAAATAAAAATACTAAGTAAGCGTGCCTGACCAGAAGATACTCTGTACCCTATTGCGAGCTGCGCTCACATATCATATATTCGAATAGTGCAAAAGTGCTTATATATGTATATAATTATATGACTTCTAAGTTAACTGTTTAGACTTTATAAAGGTTTCGATAAAGTACAGAATAGTGTTTAAATTCCAAAAAGCAACTGTCTTAATTTTGCATAAAAAGTTTTTAAATTTTAAATTAATTTTAAATTTTAAATTTAAAACTTTTCCTTGGGCTTCTTTCATAGTCACCCGTACACTATCTGCAAAATTTGGTGACTATAGCTTTAAAATTGCGGGAGATATTGATTTTCGTGATTTGCGGGGCGGGAGTGGGCGTGGCGGGGAAAGAAAATTCGAACCAGTCAGAATCACTTTTAAAGTTGCGTTTTATACTAATTGAAGTACAATCGCAATCGATTAAAATAAAAATTTCGCGTCTCAAATTTAAAAAAATGTTTTTTGTTCTAAATAATTAAGAAGATTTAAGGATTTTTTCTTCAAATCTAGCAAGTATAAATTTGGGAATTTTTTTTGTCGAAATCTATGTCAATTTTGGCATTATTTTGTAGGAAATATAGATTTTTGCTATTTGCGTGGGTGGGAGTGGGCGTGGCCGATATTTTAAGGGACGACCAGCCATCTACATACCAAGTTTGGTATCTCCAGCTTTAAAATTGTGGGAATTATACCCACATTATCGATTTCAGGTTTTAGATATATCGATTTTACCCGTAATTGCTAAGATCGGCGTTGCCAAGAAAATTTTTCTTAGATGTTTGGGGAAGCTTTCTAGCAATATATATTCCAAATATGCTTGCATGAGAAAGCAACGCCTATGCACTAATACCAAAACACACACTCACAGACACACAAAGTTGACAATTTTGCAAGCGCCTTTATATTTGCAACTGATAAGATTTTCTACTCTTGCTGCAATCAAATGTTCCGTATTTGGCATGCCAAAGTTCACCGGATTCGTGCCCAAGACATCAAGATCAACGCTTGGCAACCGCATTTAATTTGTGAAAATTCTTTGCTTGCATTCTGTTTTAGGGGGCTTGTCCGCAGGTAAAAAACAAAGTTACTTATCTTACTTATCAATCATAAAAGTTGGTTAATTTGAAAATGCGTGTACTTTGTGCCTAAGAATTTATTTATTTACTTCAAGTGTTTATATTTTTATGGCTTTCATCGTAAATGAGAACTTGCGGCGTTAGGCAAGGAAGTTGCTTTATCTAATCGCCAAGACGTATTTACTCTCCAGATATAAAGATAAATGTCCAAAATAAACAAGATAAGAATTGTAATACTTGAACGAGAATAATTTTTTATAATTTTTATATAATTTTGGTTTTTTTCTTGTCGAATGTTACGACATGGCTTGCATGTGGCTGGGACTGAATGCGACTATGACTCAATTTGGCTTTGTGACAGGGCTAATGCACGTGTGAGTCGAGCTGCCAAACACATAGCTGAATATCAACTTTTGCTTTCGAAAATGCACACAAAATGTACATTTTTGTACTTTCTCGCCTATTCGTATTCTTAGAGCTTTGCAATTGGATTAAGTCCAAAAATAAAAGCAAGACAACTGCAAAGCTGCCTAGACGGGAGGAATGTGCTCATAGAAATAGCATTTAGTATATGTAGGGTATATATATGTATAGAGTGCTGTTCAAGGTTTTTTCTGAACACCTGTCGTATACGTAATGCTTATGCAATTCTCTGTCACTTTGCAGGCATTCGCTTTTCCTTGGATGTGTCACGCGACGAGGTCAAAGCCCTGTCTGCTCTAATGACCTTCAAGTGCGCCTGCGTTGATGTGCCGTTCGGCGGTGCCAAGGCCGGCCTGAAGATTAATCCCAAGGAATACTCTGAGCACGAGCTGGAGAAGATCACGCGCCGTTTCACCCTTGAGCTGGCCAAGAAGGGCTTCATTGGCCCCGGCGTTGATGTGCCCGCCCCCGATATGGGCACTGGCGAGCGTGAGATGTCCTGGATTGCCGATACCTATGCCAAGACCATCGGCCATTTGGACATCAATGCGCATGCCTGTGTCACCGGCAAGCCCATCAACCAGGGCGGCATTCACGGACGCGTCTCGGCCACCGGTCGCGGTGTCTTCCACGGCCTGGAGAACTTCATCAATGAGGCCAACTACATGAGCATGATTGGTGAGCTAATCGGGAGCTTACTTAGAGTCAAGCATCTGTAACCGTGTTACCTTCTGCACCACCAGGCACCACTCCCGGCTGGGGCGGCAAGACCTTCATCGTTCAGGGCTTCGGCAATGTCGGCCTGCACACCACCCGCTATCTGACCCGCGCTGGCGCCACCTGCATCGGTGTGATCGAGCACGACGGCACACTCTTCAACCCGGAGGGCATTGATCCCAAGCTGCTGGAGGACTACAAGAACGAGCACGGCACCGTCGTTGGCTACCCCAACGCCAAGCCGTACGAGGGCGAGAACCTGATGTTCGAGCAGTGCGACATCTTCATTCCAGCTGCCATCGAGAAGGTCATCAACAGCGAGAATGCCCACAGAATTCAGTGCAAGGTGGGTATCGATTTCATAAATATCATGGCTGCAAACTCCTACCGAAATAAATAAGAAGGAACATTTATTGACGGGCCGCCGAGCATTAAAAATCCTTACAGGCATACAATATGTCAGTTTTTTCATATAGTTGTCCTGATCAGGAGCTTTCTGTCTGTTACATGCATTTACAAAGGAGCTAGGTCTAGACCCTAGGTATTTATGAATTCTGACTTAGTTACCCTCACAACTTACATTAAATTAAAATATATATGTATTTTCCGATGTCTCAAAAAGTTCACTTGAAAAATTTCAATCCATATTTTAATGAAAACAAATCACTTTTCTGTTTGTATTAAAAGCGAAGACTTCCGAGGCCTTAGCCTTTTTTGCTTGATGTTTTAGTTCCACTCATGAATTACATTTAATTGGAAAAATTATATTTGAAATGTACAAAAAGATTATTTTTCTTTCTTTGTGAATATCAAATCATATGCTCGGCAGTTTGTGTAACAACTAATTCGGTTCAGTATGAAAAAAAAGAAATATTTAAATTCTGGCTTCGAACCGGTTTGCAGCCTTGCTTAACCTACTCTCACAGAGTAATCGCTATATCGTACGCTTTCATTTTATTCCTTTCTAGATCATCGCCGAGGCCGCCAACGGTCCGACCACGCCCGCTGCCGATAAAATACTCATTGATCGCAACATTTTGGTCATCCCCGATCTGTACATCAATGCTGGTGGTGTCACCGTCTCCTTCTTCGAGTGGCTGAAGAACCTGAACCACGTCTCATACGGTCGCCTGACCTTCAAGTATGAGCGCGAGTCCAACTATCATTTGCTCGGTAAGTTGTTCCAGTTCTTGAGATATATATGTTTATACTTATTCGCACTATCAGTACTTTCTGCGCGTACTCTCTATCTATCTATATAAATATTTATATTTCACTGGCTAGTACGATCAATCATGCCATATCATTTACAATTCATTTAATGGGTATATGGTTTCAAAAACTTTATGATTATTTATTGTATATTATGTCTATTATCTTAAGCCAGTTTGCAAAACCCTCACAGAAAAGCGGCTGCTTTGAGGCAATCGCTTTTCCGGTTTGGTTTCTTCTTGAACAAAAATAAAACAAATCATTTTATTTACTATTTATTTGGCTCAATTCATTTTAGTGTGCTCCTCAATACTATTATTATCAACAAACAGCTCAATACCGTAATTTAATTATAATGCCATCTTAGTAATTCGTTGTTTATTCTATTTCTTCTTTTTTTCCGTTTCTCTATCACCAATGTAGACTCAGTCCAACAGTCAATTGAAAGAATTATTAACGACGGTACATTTATTATTAATTCTTCTTTTCTATTATCCTATCCCGTAAACAAAAAGCCTTTACTCATAAAAACAAAAAACAAAAAGCAAATCGCCTGCATTGGTTCTTGTTATCCCTTTTTATGTATCTTGTATGACATATATACATATGTGTTTTTGTAGCTTTAGATTTTTCCATTTTTCCATTTTCCTTTATGTATGTTATATTTATTGTTTTATCCCTCCCATCAATTGCATTGGTAGAGCTTGAAGATCTCTTTAGATCTAGCCGAGATGTCCATTTCGTACATACATCGTGTCACTAAAGATTGGTTTAGCCCATTAAATAAACAGAAAAGATTCCAAATTATGTGCTCTAACTGTGCTTCCATCAATACTCTAACCTACTCTGTGTAGCTGAACTTGGCGGCTTATTACGTAACCAATATCCAGCATGTGGCATATTTAATTAATCGCTTGTATCTCTCTCCCATTTCAATTGTTGCCTGCCTGGTCATATTTTAGAATCCGTGCAAGAGTCCTTGGAGCGTCGCTTTGGACGTGTCGGCGGTCGCATTCCCGTCACACCCTCCGAATCGTTCCAGAAGCGCATCTCTGGCGCCTCCGAGAAGGATATTGTTCACTCCGGCCTGGATTATACCATGGAGCGTTCCGCACGTGCCATCATGAAGACAGCCATGAAATACAACCTGGGCCTGGACCTGAGGACCGCTGCCTATGTCAACTCCATTGAGAAGATCTTCACCACATACCGTGACGCCGGTTTGGCCTTCTAAGCGCTGCAGCTAAAACTTAACTAGTTTATACTAACCAATCGAACTCAAAACAAATAATCATATTGCATTCGCGCACCTCCGTTTTTAGAGAAAGAAAAAAGTCACAAAAGCAAACTAATTTATAAAGAAAAAAAAACAAAAAGAAGCAACAAATGATAAATTAGGCTGAATTTTGTTTTCAACTTTTTAACTTCAGCCCGTGTTTTTAATTAAGCCAAACAAAGAGAAAAAGCGAGCTTAAATTGCTTTTACCATGATCATTGTTGATTTTCTGTAAGTTTTTTAGTTTAATGAGCGTAAAAGTGAAGCAATTGCATTTTTTCAATTATGTATCGTATCGTACGAAACGCTCCGTTGCCGCAACTTTTAAAGTAATTAAATACACACATAAACTAAACTATACACAAATGCATTTTAATTTTTTCTTTATTATCATTTAATTAAAACTGTCAGTTGTTGGCCACTAAAAATGATCACAATATTAATTTTAGTCTCAAACGGTGCTCAGTTCGTTAGCCGAGCTTTAAATTACGTATACATTGTATAATTGATTGAAATGTATGGATACTATGTTAATAGTTAATAGTTATATAAAAAATATTGGGTCTACACATAATACTATAAGTACACTTTTTTTCGCATTAGCTACGAAACAAAATACAGGACAATATACCTGGGTAGCATTATTTGGAAAATTGATTGTTCATAAGAGAATTTCAATATCGAATAACTTTCAACTTAACTAATTCAAATGCCTGTGTGCGTATAACTTGGTGCTTGATCTGTGTCTGTAACCGCATCTAGATCGCCAAAGATTTAGGAAATAGCTGCTGCTTCACATAGTCATCGATCATTTCGACGAGCAGAGCGCGCGTTAGCTTCGGCTCCTGCAGGACGTATCCAAAGTCTTTTAGTTTCGTATTGTCCAGATAGAGATGCTTATGATGCAGTTGTTCCTCGTCCAAATAGGGCGTTAGCGGTGTATTGTCAATCCCATTGTACTGGCAAATCTCAGCCCAAGGCGCCATGTGCTTATCATTGATTTCGCCAACCGTATCGCTCGGATAGAGCTAAATAACACAAATGAATATTTAGTGAGTAAACTGCATGAGTCATCGTTACCGCTCGTTGACGTACCTTGGTCAGATTGGACATAACAATGCCAAAATATTCCACATTGATATCAAAAATATCCACCAGCAAATTGCTGATGCTGCCCTGCGTAGACGCTGAGTCATCGACAATGTTGTAGACCTGGCCAACCGTTTTTGGGCTCTGAGCTAATTGCCAAATCGCCGCACACACATCGCTTATGTGCACAGTATTGAGGCGCATTGCATCGTTCCACAGTAGTTTCATTGTCTCGCCGAGATATTTGTAAATGGCTGCGATTATAATGCGTGGCACTGTGGAGCAGTTACATATTGTTATATATACAAATAATTATCAATGTATTGCGGCGGCTTACTCAAGTAGCGCTTATCACCAATTCCGTAGACAATGGGTAGGCGCACCACCGTATAGCTGAGATTCTTTATATCCGCCAGCTCCTTCTCCACTTTCAGCTTTTGTTTGGCCACGCCCGTCCAGGGCTCTAGCTTGCAGTCCTCTTTCAGTGGCGTCTTCTCGCTGCTGTTCACACAGCCCGAGCTGAGCTCCACATAGCGCTTGACCTGCTGATTGGCGGCCTCGTTGGCACAGTTAATGCTCAGCTTGTAAATGCCCTCCTTGTAGACGGCATCGTCTTGATTGGCACGCGTTTCGGCCGCACAGTTGATGACCATATCCCAGCCACGGTTCGTTGTTGGGTGTGGTGCAAACGCCAACTTGCAAGAGGCTGTGAGAAGCATTAAGGATTCCAAATAAAACAAAAACCAGTTTTAGCCGTTGTGTGAGTGTGCGTGCGTACGTGCGTTCGTGTGTGTGTGTGTGTGCGTGAGTGGGTTGCATATTATTACATACCGGCATTAATCAGATTCGCGCTGTAAAACTCGACTTTATCATCGGCGAACTCCTTGGTTTGCTGCTCATTCAGCCAAGCCATTTGTGGCGGTGTCTTATCAACAACGCGTATTTTCGTCGTCAGCTCATTTCTCAGTAAGAAAGTCAGCAAGTTGCGTCCAATGAATCCACAGCCTGCACAGATACGGTCAAGATAATTTCACAAGCCAATTGCTGCACTGATTGCTCATACTTACCGCCCAAAATTAAAACATTTGGTTTCTCAGACATACTGCAACGACGACGCAAACAACGACAACCACGACAAATGACTAGACGCTTGCTTCTGTGTCGTTGCAAAACCTTCAAATTATATGTAAACGGGACGAGAATCAAATACAAAGCAAAGCGTCAGGGCTGAAGCGTTCGTTCAGTTAAATGAACGAAGCCTGCAATCGAACTACTACAATCGTCGTCACATTCAGTTGCTGGTTCTTTTTGGCGATGACATTTGTTTTTGCGAACAAATTTAAATTTTTGTTTGTAGTTGCACGTAATGTTAAATTTATAAGTTTTAAAATGTATTTAACATATTTTCTTTCTCACTCTTTCCTTTACACGCTAAGTAACCTAATATTCCGCCTAACATACTCACTTTCTGTAGTGTAGTGGTAATTAATTAGCATTTTTTCAATAATTTGATGATAAATGAAATATGATACACATAGGTTGCAACATATGCATTAAAATATTAAGCAATTTTATTAGTTTGTATTGGCACAACTTGGCGAATTTAGATGTAAAACGTATTAACTAGACCATAAGTCACATGTAGGCGTTCTAAATCCGCGCACTATAACATCGGCTTGCCACCAACCAATCAAGTGCTCTGGCTCCTTCTTGCTCATATCCGCAGCCTCGCTGTCTTTTGCTGGATGCAGGTTCAACAAGGCTATGTCCTCGTATATGGTCAACTCTTTGCAGCATTGCAACGCCTCCGAATTTTCACTCTCGTTGGCATGCAGCAGATGCAAATGCACATTTTTACAACTGCGCGGCAACTGGCTAATAACATCCTTCGGAAACAGCTTCCACGACTCACACTGTTGCTCATTTTCATGAGTTAGCAGTTCCAGTTCCAAAAACACATTGGTGGCCTTCAGCTCCGTGGACCAGAGTTTGTAGAGCTCCTCGCAGGTGAGAAGCCGGAGCAGTGTTTGGTTCATGGGACCTTCCGGCATGGCATGTATATCACCGTGATATTTTGATATAGATCTGTGCGGTATGTGTATTGTGTACGATTCTGTTGGCATAAACGTATTATTGCCAAATAAAAATCGCAAACTCTTGACGGCTTTACTGTTTCTAAACGTAGCTCGTATGAGCTGAAAGAAACATAATTATTATAAAGTTTTGACTGTTTCTGCTCTCATTGTAGGTATTTACTTCTCGCATATTGCTAATGGCCTCCTTGGTTTCCTTAGCCAACGAACGTTGTTTTTGTAGCTGATAATGCTTGAAGGATTCTTCTGCATTCTCTGTTTCTTCAGCCTCATCCCATTTGTTCACCAGATATTTGTAAGTTCTGTACACGAACGGAATTTGACTGCGGTGGAATAACAGAAAGTCTAGAATGCTATTCACAATCTCAGCAACGATGCCTGCAGTTAAAACGTCAATGTCTTCGAGCTTGAGCTCTATATCTTGATGTTTTTGTGCCATTTATAGATAATCTAAATTGTTTCGCGGGGTTTTTAATTAACAAACACGAATTGTTTGGCCTAGAGATGGAAGTGGACACAAAACATGATAGAGTTCGGCTCTAAACTAGTTTCTGGCGTGAACATGAAAAATATCGATTATTTAAAAACAAATATCGATGGTTTCTGCAAAAATGGTAAATGTTATTTAAAATTTTAAAACCCGGAAAGGTTTTTGTTAATATTAACATACAATTCAAAAATGATTATTTCTTTTTTTAAGTGTAATATTTATTCTAAAAAATTATAAAGACATATTATTAATATAGCATTTTTGATACGTATATTTCAATTTTAAATTATATTCAATTTAAATTTGTGAATTTGTTAATCTTGTCGTTAAAACTAGTGGAAAGCAGTTTGCGGGTAATGCTAAGCTGGCCGGATTTATCTTTATTTTGGAAATGCTAGAACTGCTTATATTATAACGCAATAAAATATTTGACAGTAACATAAAACCAAAGCCCCGAACTAAATTTTGTCCAATGCAAGTACGTTTTCCTATACTAAAAGGCAAGAAATGTGGAAGGTTCTTTTTCAGTTGAAATTTAACAGAGTCACCAGGTAATTGATTTATACCTTTTTTTGGATTCGAAATTTTGAACTTTATGCCAAATGTATTATCTTGTTTAGACTCTATACCCGAATCAGATCCTGCAGAGATTATTTTCTTGTCATTAAATGTTGTTGACTTTTGAGTGTTATTTAGAGATTTTTCTTCCAAAAATCGTTCTGGACAGAATTGATCAGGATTTCTCCAATTTTTTTTGCTCATATTAAGCACATAGTTGTTTATGAACACTATTGTGTCCTTAGTTACGCCAAATCCCGCGATAACCGAATCCTCAGTTGCCACATGTGGCACAATGGGCGACGAAGAGTAGCGCAGAACTTCGAATATTGTGGCCATGGTGTAGGGCATTTTGTCCATATCTTCCAAGGTGATGCTGCGTTCTCCATTATTCGAGGTGATATCTGCTTCGCACTGAATTTGCATGCCAATAATTGGATCCTTGGCTATATAGGCTAGTGCCAGCATTATCAGATTCCCAACAGCTGAATGGCCACCGATAAAATCCTCCAACATGAAAATTATTGTATTACGGCACAAGTTTTTGTTGTCCATTAAGCTTTTTAGCAGTGCATCCGTGAAATCGTTGTCGGGTTCCTCAAGATCGACGTTGAGCTCTCTCTGATCCAGAACACGCTCCAGAATAAACTTACGTATTGTTGTGGACCAATGGGCAATTCTTTTGGTGTGATTATTATAAAATGGTGAGAGCCAAGGCAAGAAATCCAAGGGATGTCCTTGGTTAATTTCCCAAAATATTTCATCGAAAAAATTAACAATTTGCTGAAATTCCCTGTCATCGTATTCAAAGCGCGTCGAGCACATATATTGGCTAAACATATTTGCACATGCTGCGTTCAAAATGGGCTTCAAATCGAAGGCCTGACCTGGTATAATCACCTTCTCCAACTCTTCCATGAATGTGTCGATCTCAGCACAGCCAATGCATGACATCTTGGTGAAATACGAGGATGATTCACGGGGCGAGCAGTGCCGACGCGCCAGGTTCCGGCGTTTCTGCTGCAGTTGCGACCAATCGCATAGTGCCAGCGAATTATTTCGATCACCGCCAAATAGTTTATGATAGCGTAGAAAATCTGGGCGTCCACCAAAGAACTTGCCATTCTTGTTAAGAACCTCTCTTATCAGTTCCAGATTGTTAACAACAAGACAGCGTGTGTGGCCAAAAGTGAGGGAGTAAATGTCGCCATAATGAGTGGCTAATGTTCCAAAGCCCTTAAAAGGATTCTCGAAACGTCCAATTATATCCAGGTTTCCAAGTATTGGCCAAGGATGTGGTCCAGGTGCCTGATCGAATTCACATTTTACCTTTTGTCCATTCGTATGGGTTATATGTACAACTGCTTTTTGTTTGCATTTTAAAATTATTACAGTGTAGGACGCGCCGAACACAATTAATAGAATTGTGATGGTTAAATAAAGAAATGCGATTATCATTTTAGCCAATTGATATTAGGAAAATCTGTGTTTGTAGTTTCTTTCTGTTATTCCCGATGCTATGCTAAGTTATGTTCATTTGCCTGCGCACATTTCTTAAGCAGCCTGTTTTCTTCAGGTACCTGTAACCAACTACCAAAAATACATTACAGGTACATGAATTTGCAGGTGCCTCCAGAATTATGTACCTGTTGATAGGATGAATATAGAATGTTGAGCGATACTAAATTCGTATATTATTTAACGTCTGTCACTCTGTTTCTTATGGTAATAGTTTTTTATAATTATTGATCCAACGTGCTAATACTTTATTCCTTAATTAACAATGTATTTAACAGTCTTTTTGCTCGCAATGTCCTTTCCCCTAATGGTGAATATATTGAGTTGAATTTAACTTCTGTAAAAAAATGCTATGTTAAATGTGATGCCATGTTAAATAGTATTTTTATAATAAATAATTAAATAATAAATAAATTAAATTTTAACTACTATTACCAAAATTTTTTTATATTTTTAAAATAAATTCACAATGACACACTAAGTTAAAGCAGAAATAACAAAACAGCAATCTACTGTTATGTTAAGTTTAAATTATCAGTAGGCGCCAAATAACATTTAAATGCTGTGCATCTCTGCTTTATACAATATGTACACACTGGCAGCATAGTCGCAGCCAACTTCGTGTCTGGTATGACTAGTAAAAATCTGTTTGTGTTGCCGACAAAATAAATTCATTTTCGCCTGAAAATATCAAAGTAAACACGCAAAATGGTAAGTTGGCCAGACAAAAGGACAAAAGGTTTATTTAAATATGGTCATTGAATGAACGCTTGCGTTTGCAGGGCCAAAACCAATCGGCACAGGGTGGCACCGGAGACAAGAAGGATGACAAAGACAAAAAGAAGAAATACGAGCCACCAATTCCGACTCGCGTTGGCAAAAAGAAGCGTCGCGCAAAGGGTCCGGATGCGGCCATGAAGCTGCCCCAGGTGACGCCCCATACGAGGTGTCGCCTCAAGCTGCTCAAGCTGGAACGCATCAAGGATTACCTGATGATGGAGGATGAGTTCATTCGTAACCAGGAGCGTCTGAAGCCACAAGACGAGAAAAACGAGGAGGAGCGCTCTAAGGTGGATGACCTGCGTGGCACACCTATGTCTGTGGGCAATTTGGAGGAGATTATCGATGACAACCATGCCATTGTTTCAACATCTGTGGGCTCCGAGCACTACGTTAGCATTCTGTCCTTTGTCGACAAGGACCAATTGGAGCCTGGTTGCTCGGTCCTCTTGAATCACAAGGTGCATGCTGTTGTGGGCGTGCTCAGCGACGACACCGATCCCATGGTCACTGTGATGAAGCTGGAAAAGGCGCCGCAGGAGACCTACGCGGACATTGGTGGCCTGGACACGCAGATACAGGAGATCAAAGAGTCTGTCGAGCTGCCGCTAACGCATCCCGAATACTATGAGGAAATGGGCATTAAGCCGCCAAAGGGTGTCATTCTTTATGGTCCGCCGGGCACTGGAAAAACTCTGCTCGCCAAGGCAGTTGCCAATCAAACTTCTGCGACTTTCTTGCGTGTCGTGGGCTCCGAGCTTATACAGAAGTACTTGGGTGATGGTCCCAAGCTGGTGCGCGAACTGTTTCGCGTTGCCGAGGAGCATGCGCCATCGATTGTATTCATCGATGAGATTGACGCCGTGGGCACAAAGCGTTACGATTCCAACTCGGGCGGCGAGCGTGAAATTCAGCGCACCATGTTGGAGTTGCTCAATCAGCTGGACGGTTTCGATTCTCGTGGTGATGTGAAAGTCATCATGGCAACGAATCGCATTGAGACACTGGATCCGGCGCTCATACGTCCGGGACGTATTGATCGTAAAATCGAGTTTCCTCTGCCCGATGAGAAGACCAAGCGCCGCATTTTCACCATACATACTTCGCGCATGACGCTGGCCGCGGATGTGAATTTGAATGAGCTGATCATGGCCAAAGATGATCTGTCCGGTGCTGACATCAAGGCCATTTGCACAGAGGCCGGCCTGATGGCGCTGCGCGAGCGTCGCATGAAGGTCACCAACGAGGACTTTAAGAAATCAAAGGAGAGCGTTCTGTACCGCAAAAAGGAGGGCACGCCCGAGGGATTGTATTTATAAGTCGAATCGAGTTTTTTCAGTTAACGTATATTATAATTCCTAATCACACACACACGCATTAAACCCAGGTTAATACAAAAATATCATTTCGCTTGCGATTTGAACAAATCTGTTGTAGTGTGCAGCGCTTCGGCACAGCGTTCCAATAAATCGTCTATGTAGACCTTTTGTTTTTCGGATACGACGCTGAGTGGTTCGCTTTGGTGCTCCAAATACTTGAAGTGACTTTTATCTGTAGCCTTTGCCAGTTTTATTCCCTGGTAGGTCAGGTGCTCCGTGGTCAAGGTTTCGTCAGGAGCTGTTAGGGCATCATAAAAAGCCGAAAACTTTGCTAATTCCATTCCAGTTCTCAATCCATCAGCATAGCCCTGATCAAAGCTGGTCTGAAAGACTTGTTCACGTCCATCCGTAATTCCATCAGCATAGTTAATCTACAGAAATAATTATGGTGTATTTGTTTAAAAAAACGTACATGGGGAAGTAATCTTGTGACGAAAGCAAATGCAAGCTCCCAAATTTGTGATTTTAAGTTTAATGACAAAGAATATTCAATATTTATGCGATTTGCTCAGCTGTTCAAAATACACTAAGAAATATCTATTACTCGGCGCCTTCCGCACACTTCGTGGTTCTTCGTCACTAGAGTGGACTGCCGTCCACAGTGATTCTCATTTGTTCAGTTAGCACAATGACAGCTGATTTTTTTCTAACAGTGGCTACAGTTAACAGACCGTTTTTTCAGCCAAAGCACCTCGTTTCTACTTTAGCGCACGCTTCTGTCATACCTTTTCTACTTTTTCCTGTATGCGCTGATAATTTGTTGTGTTGACCGCTTTAAAATCAGTTTCATCATCTGAGCTGTGTGTTTGTGACATTATTGAACCGTGAGTGCGTTAGTTATTGTAAAAATGCAACTACACAATTAAATTTCGGCTATTGCAAACAAAAACATTCGCGTGTATACGTTGTCCGTACTTAACAGTCTGTTCACAGATATGCTCCTCTGTTACAATATTGCTCCACATGTAGCATTGTTGCGCGCCACAGTCTCATTTGAATTCCTTATTTGCAGCTCACAATGGCAGCCGAGATCGCGCAACTGCTGCTCGCTGTAATACAGGGTATTCCGGGCGGCGCGACAAACGATGACCTAAGTAAGGCACTGTCGGATATGCCCGCTGCATCGCGTGTTGAGGGTCTCAATGTATTGCTGAAGCAGGGCGGAATAGAGGTCCTGAAGAAAGGAGAAAAACTTATTTATCGCGCCAAGGATCCGCAGAAGAAAAGTGCACTGCCCAAAGATGCTGACAATGAGGAGAAGGTTGTTTATAGTATTGTTGAGGAGGGCGGAAACAAGGGAATTTGGATACGTGATATACGCATGAAGTCGAATTTGAATATGACACAGTTGAACAAAATCCTCAAGAATCTGGAAACAAAGAAATTAATCAAAGCCGTTAAATCCGTGAATGTAAGTTAAATCCATTCAGTAAAGAAATCAAAATAATTCCATTTAAATTTCCTCAACAAGGCCAGCAAAAAGAAGGTCTATATGTTGTACAACATGGAGGCGGATCGTTCAGTCACGGGCGGCGCTTGGTATCAGGACCAGGACTTTGAAGTCGAGTTCGTGGATGTGCTGAATCAACAATGCCTGCGTTTTCTGCAAATGAAACGCGAGGGTGCCGAGAAGAAACGCGATGGTCCTCTGGCGTTCAAGCAAATGTCCTGTTGCACCGTGAAGGAGGTCCACAAGTTCATTTCGGACTTGGGCATTAGCAAAGTCAATCTGGACGAGGATGATTTGGAGACCATACTGAAAACCGTAGTGTACGATGGCAATGCAGAACGCATACTGCAATCAGATGGGGCGTATGTTTATCGTGCGGTTAATTTACCTCTGCCGGCACCTGGTTTGGTTCAAATGCCTTGTGGCATATGCCCCGTGATCAAGAATTGCTCCAATTGTGGCGATGTCACCGCTATCAATTGTCAATATATGAATGACTGGTTAGATTAAAAAAAATAATACAAGCTACCATAATTGAGTTTATTTATTCCTCACAATTTTCGCAGCTGTTTTGAGCCCCACAGAAGCAAAATATCGATTAATCGCCAGTCCGATAACAATATGCTCGCCCTGAAAACAGCATAAATACGTGGCTGTCGATTCTGTTATTGTCTAGAATAAAAAAAATTTTTAACGAGAGCTAAGCACAAAATTAAATTTTATTTAGGTATATTCACAATTCACACATAAAATGCGATAATTAAATTTGTGTGAAAATACGACTGTAAGCCCAAGTGGTCCACAAAGCAATTATCAAGGAAAACGACAATAACTCCAGCCTACACACACAATGGGACTTTGCAAATGTCCAAAACGTTTGGTGACAAACCAATTCTGCTTTGAGCATAGAGTCAATGTCTGTGAGCACTGCATGGTTCAGAGCCATCCCAAGGTGGGTGTTCCATGCAATCTATGTGGATTCATATTATTAACTATTTTCCAATTGGAATTACTTTCATGCAGTGCATAGTGCAATCGTATCTACAATGGCTACGTGATAGCGACTATATATCCAATTGTACGCTGTGCGGCACCAGCCTGGAGCAGGGCGAATGTGTGCGCCTGGTGTGTTACCGTAAGTGTTTAGGAGTTTACACAAATCAAACAATTTTAAACGTCATTGCCAATTCTCAGATGTTTTTCACTGGGACTGCTTGAATGCACGTCAAGCCGGTTTGCCTGCCAATACAGCACCTAGTGGGCACCAGTGCCCAAGTTGTTGCGTGGAGTTGTTTCCAACATCCAATCTGGTCTCACCCGTGGCAGATGCACTCAAAAACTATCTGGCTCAGGTGAACTGGGGACGCAATGGACTAGGTCTTGCCTTGGTAAATGCTCCATGGGATGTCAAAGTTGCGACTGTTTACATATTGAGAATTCCTATTTGCAGTTGTCGGATGAACAGAACAATAGCTTCAAAGCAAAAACTATGGCTAACCAAGCAGCAGCCGTTACCAATATAACCAAAGTGCATCATCATTCCGCAGGCGAGCGTGAGCGCATGAAACCGAATGGAGGCATTGATAGCTCCAGTCCACATTCCGTGCTGTTAATGGATGCATTTAATCCGCCTAGTTCGGGCGATTTGCATGGTTTGTTAAACAGTCGAACTGTTATAGACAGTTTTGAACATATTTTCTTTATTATTAGGAACAAGTAGCCGGCGTCCTTTGCTGCCACGTCAGTCGCCAATTGGCGGCACTGATCGAGATGATAATAAATATCAGCGCCGCTCGCCGGCTGAGCTATTCTCACGTTGGACGCGTCGCTTTTATGCACCATCCTCGCGACCGCCTTGGCGTCGCACCTGGTTCTTGGTACTCAGCGGCATTTTGGCCTTTATTATGTTTATTTATTTAATGGCGCTGCTCGGTCGAGGCAGCGGCAACGAGAGTCTGGACGACAGCTGGAACAATCCGAACCCCAACCAGAATCATTACGAATAAACGTGTTTTTGTATGGTAAACGTATATCGAAAGCCCTTCCCTCTGTTAAAATCAAAACTTATTTATGTAACCAAAATATTGCAAGCAAAACTTAACACATAACTTGTTTAAATAACTTTTTAATCAACATGCGGCTTAATGTTCTGTACGCCGCTTACTTTAGGTGGATTTGCTGTCTTGTGTTTGGGGGCATCTAAGACCACGTCGTACTCGTGCAGCTTCTTGGCAAGGAAATACATCTCGGCCAGCGCTATAACGAGTGCCACAATGACGCCCAGCAGAATTCGAAAGCCAAAGGGCAGAGGACCCACCATCAAATTAACGCCAAAGAAACCAAAGGTGAAACCTGCTGCTACCGAGAAGATGAACTGGGCCACGGCTATGATTTGCTTGTTAATGCTTTTAACTGCAGGACATAGAGACGTTCACTTAGCTGTTAATTCAGGAATGGCTTAATGTTACTTACGTTGATAAGCCACGGTATCTTCGGGAATATGCTTTTGGCTCGCATCAACATTTTTAGTCATTTTTTGATATTCGCGATTTTGCTGCTCCGCACGCAGGCGCTGACAACGCGCCTCCAACTCCGGGTTGCGTGGCTTTAACTCATTCTCTGGCAATATGAGCTCGCAGCTCTCAATTAGCTCATAAAGAAATACATTTGTTTTATTCTTTTTGCGTAGCTCGATCAAAATCGAATTGAGCCAGTGCAAATCGTTGAGATACAAAAAGTGGCCTTCAGCCGGCTTCTGTTGCTGCTCTTCAGCCTCTTCGTCTGCTTCAGTTGCTTCGTAAGGCACATCCGGTACATTTGCTGTCAGTTTTTGCAGCAGGTTTTTATCGATCTGGGGTCGTTCAAAGACTAGTTCGCTTTCTTTCAAGAGTTTGGCGCTTTTGGGCACGCTGTAGCCGCTCTTCTGCAGCGCATTGGCCACATTTGCAGGCAGCTCATTGAAGTGTTCTATTTGTTCGTTTAGCAAGTCCAACAATTTCTTCGAAGGCCGCAGGCGCACGCGCGTGTCCACAATCGTTGATTTCAGCATGACGATGTCTTGTTTATTTGGTAATGTTGAGCTTGAGCTGCAGGTCCGAGTAAAGTTCAGCTATTTCCTCCTCCTTCTCTTCAAAGGAGTTGTCAATGCGTTTATAGCTGTGCTGCAGATTGGTAATAAACTCGGCTTTGCGTTGCTCACGTGCGCGTCTCGCCTCCTCTAACTGCGCGCTGGGCTGTTAGCAACAAATAAACATAAATATTAGTCACTTTTCAGCTGGTACATATTATTAAATTATATATACGCACCTTCCGTTCAACTTTGGCTTTCTCTAGCAGTGCTTCGACACCGCCCAACAAGTTGTTAACGCCTGTGGCTAGTTCGGTAAGATTTTGGTTACCTAATGCAATGCAACGCTTCGAAAGGTCGTATTTAAGTGAACCCACAATTTCGGTGACCTGAAAAAGTGTTTCGACTTCGCTATCGTTGCGTTTTACTTCGAAGTTGTCTAGAAATGCTTCGATTTCACCGTTTACAAATACTCGATGGTCTAAAATGCGATGCGGCACCTTGTATAACTCTGTAAGAGTTTAGTTTGTTTATATAGACGACGTCGAAGAAGAGTTCTCAAAAACGTACCTCGTCCAACTTGGCTTATCATTATTTTTCTTCAGAAAACGGCCAGTATTTTTTTACTCCTGTCACATGAGTGGTGCCAACGATTAGAGTTGTATCGAGTCGTTCTGAACAAGTTCGATGGAACTACTTATTAACTTAACGTACGCACTACGTCCGTGTTATCGTTGATCGGTGTATTTGCCAAATTCACTGACAAAAACCCCAGCTTTCAAAGCAATAGTTTATGAATAAATGATGTAGTATCTGTAATTTAAGCGTGTTGAATTATATTAGGAATAAGGAGGACTAAACGCACAATAATGGAACTTACTCTTTTATTTGAACTATGATGCGCAACACTACTAACGATACCGCCATCAACTATCGATATAATTATGCGTTCGATATATTCATATGACATTGGTGACATGCCTGAAATAAGTCAGTGCAAAAATATAAAATAAAATATGCGTTGCATAATTTTACTTTGTTTTTTTCAACTAAATGCAGAATAATATTGTTTAAAATAAAGAAGCATTGCATTTAAATATAAAAACGCACTGTTGCAGCAGCATTTTCCGCAAAACAAATCGATATCATAAGAACCAACCATTTTGAAATCGACATCTCGATACACGGCATTAGCAACTCACTTGCATTGGCTCCGTGTGCGACGTGCAGAAAGTCATTCGACAATTGCTTAATTACTATTTTTGTTCTTTTATCTGAAATAGCCACAATGAGCGAAGAATTTAAATTGCCAAAGCGGTCACGTAAGCGTACGCGCGACGTGAAGCGCAAAGCCCGCCCTGAGTTGGACGGTGAAAATGCGTGGATGGCAATGCGCTATTATGAAAAGTTCGAGCCATTTTGGGATTTCGTGGATAACCTGGATAGAATCGACAATGCAACAGTCACATGTGATGAATTCATTGAACGCTACGAGCATCCTTATCTGCCCGTCATAATAACCGGTTGCGCCGATGGCTGGCTGGCCCAGGAAAAATGGACGCTCTCTCGCCTGGCCAAGAAATATCGCAACCAGAAGTTCAAGTGCGGCGAGGATAATGAAGGATACAGCGTCAAGATGAAAATGAAATACTACGTCGAGTATATGCAGGGGACGCGCGACGACAGTCCGCTCTACATATTTGACAGCAGCTTTGGCGAGCATCATCGTCGCCGCAAGCTGCTGGAGGATTATGCGGTGCCCAAGTATTTTCGCGATGATCTCTTCAAGTATTGTGGCGAGGACCGTCGACCGCCCTATCGATGGTTTGTCATGGGCCCCTCCCGTTCCGGGACGGGTATTCATATAGATCCGTTGGGTACGAGTGCGTGGAATACGTTATTGCGTGGCCACAAGCGCTGGTGCATGTTCCCCACGCACACGCCCAAAGATCTGCTCAAGGTGACCAGTGCAATGGGCGGCAAGCAGCGTGACGAGGCCATCACCTGGTTTAGCACTATTTATCCGCGCACCCAGCTGCCCTCGTGGCCGCAGGAATACAAACCCATCGAGGTGCTCCAGTGCGCTGGAGAGACCGTTTTCGTGCCCGGCGGCTGGTGGCATGTGGTGCTCAATCTGGACGACACCATTGCGATCACGCAGAACTTCTGCAGCTTCACGAACTTTCCGTGCGTGTGGCACAAGACGGTGCGCGGACGTCCCAAATTGTCCCGCAAATGGCTGCGCGTGCTGCGCGAACAGCGGCCGGAGTTGGCCCAAATAGCCGAAAGTATTAATATAAATGAGAGCACGGGTTTCGCCTCCGATAGTTCGAGCAATTCAAGCTCATCCTCATCGTCCAGCAGTTCCTCATCATCGGAGACGGAGGCGGACGCCGATTCGAATACGGACAGCGGCCAGGAGAGTCTCACGGCAAAGAAGAAAAAGAAACGGCGCATGGGCGGTGGTGGCGGCAGCGGTGATGTCGGCAGTGCCATGGGCTCCTCACGGTCTTGATGCCGACACAAAGCCAAAAGGAATAGCCTACTCATGCGGCTGTTCCATCGTCAACTGTTGTTCTGTCGCCGTGCGCCGGCTCGCCATCGCCCGTGTGCCCGCACCGCCTGCCACAGTTAGCAGCGCAAATCCTGATCCTGCATGCATGTTTTAGTAATATTTTTCTACATAGACAAGTAATCGTGTTGCTGTAAAAATAAACTATGAATTATGATTATGCCCGGCTTAATATAAGCCCAAATAGTCGATTTGATATTTATATATTAAATTCAAGTTAATCCGCTGTGGATAATTAGCCAACGACTTAAATGCAACATAAATAAATTCAATATATTTGTAAAAACCTCCACTGCGTTTTGTCTATACACCTGATCGAACTATATAAACTAATGAATGAATCTGTTTCCCTGTTCTTTAAAAATGCATTCGTATTGTTCTTATACAAAAAAATTGATCATCTTTTTATTTTGAATCGGTGTTTTTATAATTTTTTTCCATGCAACTTAAAAGAAATGTAGCAAAAAAATGTTTCAAACTTCGTGAGGATTGCGGCGAGTTAAAACAATTTTGAAAGACCAAATTAAAAACTTGACAGACAATTTAAAATGTTTAAATAATAAAATTTATTTATGGAACATTAGCAAGCACATGTCCTTAAAAAATCACCTTTAATTTGCTACAATTTATTATTCATACATAATTAATTTTAAAAGCTTTTCCCACGCATTCCTTAAGTTTCCCGCTTTGTTATTTTCTTTCTATTTGGCGACCTGCGTGTATCTACGTTGAATTTTTTAGAAGAGTTTTTGCACTTTGATTTGTTTTAAAAAATATTGTTTGTTTTTTTTATTTAATTTAGTTGCTTCTGTTTTAATTTACGATTTATCATTGTGTGTATAAATTGGAAATTGCGCTCGCAGCTTCGTTTTGCTTACTGTCGTTATCTGTTCATGTTTGTCCCTTCTGAATTTAGCCATGTTCTCGGTTTGTGTGTTTGTTGTTGTGGTGTGGTTGTTGAATTCTGCTTTTTGTTATTGTTTCTTGTTTGTTGTTATGTTAATCATGACTTAATCAATATACTGCGCTAACCAACGGAAACCCTCGCCGTAGCCCTGTCGCTTCAGTACTGAGCACATGAACAATTCCAAAGGGCGACCAGGCAAATCGGAGCGTGCCACTTTGCCCTGAAAAAAAAACAAAGAATATATATTATCTATATATGCATATTAGTGTTAGGTCCAGCTTTACCTTTCCAGTCGTTAACTGATACAGTCCAAACACATTTCTCAGCTCATCCTCGCTGGCTGCGCCAGGCTTATCAATTTTATTGCCCAATATGAGCACGGGGCAGTTGGAGAGCGCCTCATCTGTGAGCAGGGAATCCAATTCGTTTTTGCTCTCCTGGAAGCGACCGCGATCCCAAGCGTCTATCAAGAACACGATGGCATCAACAGCGGGAAAGTAATCCTTCCAGACACGACGTGCTGCAACAGGCAAACACCCATCATTAGATAAGCATTTAAACAGCCCAATTATATGACTAAATCAAACACCAACAAGCCGCCCCACTGCTATCAGTCACAATGACTTTGATATCATGGCGCTGACGCTCAGCTGCTTAGCGTGTCCCTCAAACAGTGCTCTGTCTAAAAACCGAGCGTAACGCTGACAGCGCTACATGTCTACTATAGGGGTCTAATACATGTGAGTTATACGTGAGCTGCGTCTTGCTGCTCGCTTATCAATAAATGTATATATATGCTAATATACGTATATATATACGAAATACAGTCGCTAGCTATTTTCTGTCCTCTAACGCTTATATAGCTTCCTATAAACTTAAGGTATTCTTATATATACATATATACAGAAGTGCTTTTATTTGTTGTTGATCATGTGCATTTATTGTACTTGTTTTTGTTGCTATCTATTCATTGTGCTTGACACAGCGCCTTTTTTACATTTATTCCGTGCACAGTGGTTCGCAATTTATAATAAGAAGCAAAATTTAATTCAAAAGATGAATATTACCTTATTACTTTTATCTACCTATTCAGCTATGATATACAATGAATTAAGCAAGTCAGTATTATATTTTTTTCGATTAACCAATTGCATTCTGATTTAACCACAATAATAATTTTAAGCAAATTCTACTATTATGTACAATGAACGAAATAATTATTATCTTCTTTAAAAAATGCTCAGAACATGCTTTGTATCTCACTAAACAATTGCAAGCTGTTTTTAACACAATAAGACTAAATGCTTTTTTAAACCACTTTATTCACAAGCTTGCTTTTCACTAATTGACTATATAATTTAAACATATGTTTTAATTAGTTTAATATCTGCTTAAACGTATGTATGTATTAATTAGTTTACTATATGTTGTAATCTATGTATTTGTAATAGTTCTAGTATAGCTGTGTGCTACTTCCTATTTCATAGCTTAACTATGGCTTGCAAGCATACAAACTGACATATTTATATAACGCAAGCTAGTTGTTCACGAGTGAACGCAACAAATGGCAAAATTTACAACGTGTTTGCCAGTATGGGTGACCCCCTATACTATATTTATTACGCTGATTGTTTTGTTGTCATTTTCTTTTTGTGTCTTTTCGCTTAGCTATCTGTATCTATATGCATTGTTCTATATTTAGCTGAAGAGCACGTTTTAACATGCGCAATATTTATGATTTTAATAAGAGCACTTAACAGAAGAAGTATTTTCGAAATTTTGTTGCGTATTTTGGCCAAGAGCCTAACTTACCCTGAGTGTGGCCACCCAAGTCGAATGTAGTGAAACGCATATTGCCTATGGACAGCTCCTCGGATGCTAAGCAGAGAGATAAATTAATTTAACGATTTCTTATAATGAAAGTAGCAGCAATTTGCACTTACTTGGATGGAGTGTCGGCACATGCTGCGCCAGCTTATCATCTTTGAGCATATGCAATAATGTGGTCTTACCAGCATTATCCAAGCCAAGGAACAATAGTTTGCCGGACTTTTTCCATAGACCTGGCCAAATGTTAATGAATGTTTATTAATATACATTTAGGTAAATAGCTTGAGCGCTTGCTAGTCAATGCTAATGTTAAGGTCAAACTGCGACTTAACCAAAACGTTAATTATTAATAACCAAAAGCTGCACACATAAATAAAAAACAAGTCACGCACACAATCGAAAGATTTCGTTTTCTTTTGTTGTCTGCTGCTGCTGTTGTTGTTGTTGCTTTGGATTTTGTTGGCAAACGCTCAAGAAAATTCACTCATGTAGCAATGTCAAATTCCAATTGGCCCAGACGCTTACCTAAGTAGCCCAGAACACCCGTGAACCAGTCCCAAATGAACATCTTGGCTTGTGCTGTGGTTTCTTGCGGGCGCGAGCTTCAGTAGCAAAAGGCTGAGAGAATGTGTGTTTTGAGGGGGAAGTGCGGTGCTCTACTGAAAAGAAAAACACAAAAGCAAGGTGGAAATGAGAATGCGTGACAAGTTCAATGTTCAGATGCAGTGCGACACGAAACGCGCTCAGTTTTAATTTACTCTTTTTTTGTTATTGATAATCAATTTTTCTCTCGTCCGTAACCTAATTGTGACCGGAGTCAAATGCTGAAATGTAGCGCAAACGTTCGTATTTTGTATTTTGGAGCCAAGCAGCCTTGACATTAATAAATTCAATGAAAATACCGCGGCAATTGTTATTGCGCGCAGGAAGCAATGTCTGACCGATTATAATTAGGTTAAAAACCTGTTTTTGGTTCTTTGTGCAAGCTCTGGGCAACACTTTCTTTCTACTCATGTATGTGTATGTGTGTGTGTGTGTGCGCGCGTGTGTACGCTGGACCTATGTACGTGGTTAACACGCATAATACTTTGTAATTTTCATCAAATTTCTGTTGAATTTCGTAATCTCGCACTTTGGAGCTGTGCCCCACAATCATTGCAGGCTGCCGCACCTTAGCGCTCGCGCCATACCACTTATTCGACTGGGTTCATATGTATAAAAACAGCAGACATGACAATCTGATTTTGCACTACGTGGACACACATTTTTTTTGTTGCCCCGTTTTAGTTTTCTTTTTCGAATGCACGGTGATTGCGCGTTGCTGTTGCGTCGCTTTGCTGCACTAACTACAATGGAATGCTGTATTATGTGTTGTACTGTGCGTATGCATTAAATGCATTTTTCGTTTATTATTTACGAGTTATTATTTATTACTTTTTCTGCACACGTTGTATCGAATCGTTCGGAATAAGTTCAATCGAACGACTCACTAAACTGAACGAACGATTGTCACTCAACTGGTTCGTTGCAAATGGATCAAAAGTTAACATGTTATCGCACTGTTATTAACAGAGGCTGAATTTGTATGTCAAAAATGTACATTTTTGTATTCAACAATGTCCTACAGTGCCATTTAATATTCATATTTGCATTTGATGTTTATTAATATACATTAATATCGAAAATAAGATAGTGAACAATGTTGATTGCTGCTCAACAATGAACGTTCTGCTGAACCAGTTGAACTAGTATTTTTTCGCTTTACAGCACTGATAAAATGCGCGAGTTAAGCGGCAGTTTAAAAGTGTCTTTTGAATCAGGAAAATGGAAAATGTGTTTCAATTGGTTTGTCAGAACGGAATATTTATAAATTCTTTTAATTTATAAGATTGGAAGCAAGCAATACGACATGGTATTTTATTTCAAAAGAGTTTACAATATTTTTATAACACTACGCATATTTTTAATAAAAGTTGTAAAAGGGAGATAGAAGTTTTTTTTTACATACATTCAAACATTAAAAAATCATTTTTCAATTTAAAATGACTTCAATATCCATCGGCTTTACTCAACTTTTCGCATTTTCTGCAGAACAATGTCCTCCACCTGCACACCGTCGGGCGTGTCGAGGGCATAGAGAACTGCCTTGGCCACATCGACGGCCTGCAGTTTGGGCAATTCATCGACGGCCTGTGAGTAAACATTCAGAAAATCGGTGTCCACCATGCCGGGGCAGATGCTCTGTGCGGGCGAAAGAAGACGCGTCACATTTGTTTGCATACAACATGCGGGGCGCCACGGCCCCGACCCCCAGTTTGGGGCAATGTATGCACTGCATTTAACTTACCGTTAATTTAATATTTAATTTGAGAAAATGTATTTCCTGGCGCACCGTCTGGCAAAGTGCTGTAATTGCATGCTTCGTGGCCGGATAAACGCTGAATAAGGGCACCGGCACTTCCGGTATGCGATGGCCCAGCACGCTGTCGCCAATTGAGAGAGTGGGAAGAGAGAGAGAGAGTGTGAGAGCAGTGGGAGTAAGTACACATGAGGAGCGGGAAATAAATAAAGTCAACGTTGCTACGCAATGTAAAGCACTTGAAACAACAACAAAGGCGATTGGCAACTGCAGAATCACTCACGAAAAAAAATGATGGTCAACAGCTGTCGTCGCTTGCTGCGTGTGAAAGCAGCGATAGGCTGGGCAGGCACTGCATGCAGGTCCTGTCCGGGTCGCAGTCCTGTCGCAGTGCATTTTATGCAAACATTGCGTAAACTTCTTTTCATTTAACAGTGTCTGAGGCAGTTGGCCGGGCGCATTAAGTGCCAAACAGCGTTTCGAAAGGCTAGCTCCTCAGCGCCAAGCACTTTTAATTAATTAAGTCTTGATATTATTGCATTGACATTAAGCGAAATGCATATTGACGGATATGCCCCAAAGTCACGCCTGCAATCCCAACGACCTCACGACGTGCGTTCATTAGCAACGCCTCAGCGCATCGGCTCGTCGCCTTCTCCTGTTGTTGTTGTTCTTTCGCCTGCAGCCGCATTATATCAATTTTCTCATTAATTAACGTTGCAGCTCGTGAGTTTTCTTTTGTTGCACGGCATTCGCAGTTGCTCAATTGTATTTGATTACGGCCGGCATTCGTTTCTTTGCTCATTAAAATTGCAAATTATGCAATGACAATTTAAATTCATGTGCAAACAATGCGCAGGCAAAAGGCGAATAGTTAGGTCTTTACGTAGATCGGTAATTGTGAATACTAACGGAATGTCCTGATTTTGGCCACCAAATTATTTTTGGAAAACATTTGGAAGACTTACGCATCTGTTTTTGCTTGAAATATATTTTATTATGTGCATATAATTTTGCTTAAATAGCTTAAGTTTGTCATTCATTTGAACTATGGTCGCATTTAGCTCAGCTTAAGCGCACAGTGCGTATGCGCAATTTTTCAATTTATATTTAATTGGGTGTGATTTTCAAGTAAGTTGCATTAAAACGAAATCAATGCAATTTTAATTTAAAGCCAATGCACGAAATAAACGATGCGGCTTAATGCGCAACATTTTGATTTTAAATGCGTTACGCATTGGAATTCATGAAATAAAAATCAGCAGCAGACGCAAACACAACACGCCCATACCCTCACCCACATAAACGCATTTGTATGCGGACCTGCTTAATGCAAAATACTTAATTATGTTGAATAATTGAGTTGTTGTTGTTGCTGCTATTTGCGCAAACACTTTCGCCAATGCATTGCAAATGCAAAGCTTTTAATGCACAGGACAACCACAAAGCAACAACAACACCAACGATAACAATCGAACTGACGCTGCAGGAATCGCAATATTTAAATATCAATAAATATTTGTTTGTTTGTGCCATGGCTTTTAATTTAATTTAAATAACGCGCAATCGTCTCGTCTCCGCACACAATGCAAGCTGAAGCTTATGAAAAATGCATGCGCTGCCCAACACTGGCCAACGGAAGCGATGCACTATTGCACTATTTGCACTTTCATTAGCTCCCCAATGCACTCACACACACGCACACACACACATATACATAGTAGAATACACTAATATAAGGACATAATTTTGGCAAATGTTTTGGCACTCAAGGCAACTTCGGTCAGTTGTTTGTTCATTGCAAGCAACTGCTATAAAGCATACACATACATATGCAATGTGATTGTGCTTGTGTGTGTGTGTTAGTGTATTGTGATGTTGCATACGACCACCAATTCAAGCTTAGACCCATTTTGCTATTTTAGCTGGACAAACATCATTTCCAAAACGATAACACACTCGTCTCTTCAAACCAAGCTGGGCGATAATTGTGCTAATGTTGTAGTGCAGTCAGCCAATTTGAAAGCAAATTTGTTGTCATTTGTTGCCGAGTGTATTGGCTTTGTGAGTTAGCGGCATGCCTCCCGTATGCCCTATTTAATTATCGAACTAAATTTACCAGCCCGAGCACAGCAGTCAATTCAATTCAAATAATGAACACATTTGCGCATTCTACAATACTGGTATTTAGGGATGACTTAATGTAATGAACTTGTTCCGCATGGAAGAACAGAGCTGAATATACAAATATCGGTTAAGTTCTCTGAAAAGAGAGGAGGTTGGTTTTGTGCAATGTCCGCCTTACTGTCCGTTCGTGAGTTCACTATTTTTCGCTGCTATTGAAGCTAATTGCTGAAATTTAACCTCAATATTCGCCCGGTGGGGGCTTATCTATTGTATTTCCCTAAGTTTTAGCTCGAGACACAAAAATTTCAGTTTAATGATAACCTTTTTTAAAACTCAAGCAACAAATTTTAGCTACGCCCATTCTCATTTCTCAATTCTTAATCATTACGACCGTTTTTGACTGTTTTAAGTTGTTATTACACTATGAACGAGTAGAGAACAGTCGCTTACACCCGACTCCAACTTTCTTACTTGCTTATTAATAAATATTTTACAAGAAATAGAAGTGATGTTGGCGCTTTAGGAAAGAAATACATGTTTTAAGTTGAACTTTTCAATAGTTAACAGAATTTTTGATAATCCAAGACTTTGTTGATAAGAAATGTGAAAGAATTTGTTATGAAGCTAGCTTTAAATAAATATAAATTACCTGTTTATTACGATAATGTGGCAGCGCACCTTGATAGTCGCCATTTGCTTCAGGGTCTCCCGCAGACAGCTCGCGGTGGCCACCACATTCAAATCGAAGAGCTCCTTAATGTCCTTGGTGGGTGATTCTAATGGGTTACAGTGGAAGGCAGTCACAGTGATTAATTATCTAGCATACTTATCTAGTACAAAGACTTCATTTACCGCTCAGAAAATTGGCCTTCAGAATTCCTGCATTGCAGACGAGCACATGAATGCAGTAGAAACGCTCCCGTATCCAGTTGAAGGTGCTGATCAGTTGTTCATCATCGCTGAGATCGCATTGACGCGCAAAGATTTTGCCCTCGCCGGTCACTTGAGCGTTGAGCGCCTGCAATGGCAGTTTGTGCTGGGTATTAACTTGTTCTATGCAACTCCAAGCTGGAGATGCGCTCTCACCTCGACCAGTTCGACACGCCGGGCCAGGCCCACCACAACCATGCCGGCATTGGCCAGGGTAAGCGCCGTGGCCGCGCCAATGCCCACCGAAGCGCCCGTGATGACAGCCACCTTATTGCGCCAGTAGAACCTCTCCATGTTGATAGATCGACAAACAGCGCTCGTCAGAGATAACCCAACTGCTTCGTGTGCCTCGAGCAACTGATCTCGGTGGCTGTGCGCTATCGCCCCCAGAGACAATCGCAGCCGTTGCCACTCACCACGATTCGAGTCCGCTCTCAGTCGGCGACTTTGCGAATTGAACAGAGTTCATGGGGCCGCTTCGATTGACTTGGCAGACTTGCAGCTATCTCGCATTTAATTATTTGCAATTTACTTCTGTCATATTGTGCTGCATTTTAGATGTGCGTTCCTTCCTCCCGCTGCCCCTTATCTCACCACCGACCTTCTCTCTGTCGGTGCATTGCACTCGGCGCAGGTCGTTTTGCATCTGGAATTGTAGCTTACACGGGGTCTGGTTGTCTGTATACCCTGTAACTTAAGGGGTTTTTTTTAAATATTTTATTTATTTTTTTAAATATTTTTATTGAGTGTTTTATCGTATTCTAGCGAGTGTGCCGTCAAGCCAGGGCAGGCGTTAGAATATAAAATTATAATTTCTACGGTTTCCATGATAGTAACTAGATTTGAAATCTATATACTTTTATATACAATGCTTATATTTTAAGCCTTTATTTTATACTATTACGCTTATATATGGTTCGTTTTATCCACATAATTTTTGATGCTATGCTTTTTACTCATATTTATAATTCTTTTATTATTATTTATTTTCATTTAATAGACTATTCTTGCACACTATTAACGTATCTTTACAAATTTTCAAATTATCAGTCTGATGTGTTTTTAACCTTCGGCTAAGAATCTGCATTTCGAACTTAATTTCATTTTGATTAAATAGTTTAAATGGCTGGCGTATCCTTATTTTCTTGAAAGGCATATGGATTGGAGACTACATATATGTATATGTTTATATAGTACTTTAGTGTATTCTAGTGCCTAATAGTTACAGGTTATTTTTTTTACATCTTGCTTTGTGTAAACATAATACCTACTTTTAAATTAATTAATAATATTTTATAATAAATAATACATTTATTATATTTAAAGTACTATAGAGCTTAAGAGTTACAGAGTGCTTCTAAGTCAGGTACTCTCTGGACAAGCACACCTGGTTTTTTCTAGCATTTTTTGTAGAGCTTGTTTTGTGGAAATTTGATACAAAATGAAATTCTCATTTTGTTTTGCGGCTTTGGTTTTAGTTTTGTCACTAATCTCACGTGGCTGACACTTGCAGCTTATGCATTTTCATATTCCAGTTCAACATGGTGCATGCACAACGGAGACAGTAAGCACTCGCTAACGCTGCTGTCACTTATCGAATTGGTCAACCATGCCAGAGAGCGTACTGCAGCCACAAAAATTACCTACCTACAGGTAAACCATGCACATTGCATTTATTTGTATTTGCCTCTGATAGTGTCATCTGCTTGAAGCAACTTGGAACGGTTTCGCTCATGCGTTAAACCTTATCATATTTTTGTTATTACTCAACAACAGCTTCGGTTTCAGCTGCCTAGCGCATTCTTATGGCCTCCCAGCCAACACAGCAGTTGCCACGCCCGACTGCATCCGGAGCAGCAAAGCTGCTGTCAAGCAAATCTGAGATGATATTTAGCAGCATTTATATAAATGTTTGAAAAAAATATCATAGACTAAAATATACCTCGAAGTTATTACAGAAAAGGTAACCATTTTTAAAGAAAATATTATAACTAAGACGCTGTTAGTCAAAAGAGATTTTAATCTATGTGCGATTATTTCAGATTTAACCCAGATTTAGTAAAATAATTACAAAATTCGTAAGGATCGGGGTTCGAGTCCCAGAGTTAGCTATGAATATGAACTTTGAAGGTAATGAATGGGTTTGAATAGTGCAAACTTTTTTGTAACCTATATTGAACTGAAACTAATGAGAAATCAGGCCAGCAGGTTCGAACCCCTGCTTCCGTAAGGCGTCAAAAGGTTATGAAAACGGTGAGAATAGAGCACGTTTTACATTTTTCTGTGATGTCCATAGATGAGAACCTCATTCTTAGTTAATTTATCAATTGATTTGCTTAGCTGTGGGTTCGAATCATTCGGTTAGGTATGAAAATGTATTAAAATGTTGTAAAAGTGTTAAGAATACGTCACGTCGAACATTTTTCTATGCTTGCAACTCCAATGTGTCTCCTGTATATACTCAACACTAATCACCCCACAGCCACACTCTATCTGCACAGGGTATGAATTGTATGCAGCAAGAAAGTGAAGCGGCAATTGTAAAATGCAAAATGCAATTCAAAAATGCATCTAAAAATGCACTCAACTTCGGTTTGTCAGGGCAGCGTTGCAGATGACAGCAATAAAATGCAGGTGCTGCATCTCAATCCAGTGCCAACCGAGCCAAGTGGCCCATTGTCTGTGCATTTAAATGCATTGGTCAAGCCCATGGCACAGACCACTGGTACAGTTGTCCCGGCTGTTAACTAACAGCCTCTATAAATGTTTTTGTTTTTTTATTATATGGTTCAACAAATTGGGCTGCTCGTAAAAGAAACTTTGATTAAACTGAAAATGAACGCAGCCTGGTGGCAATAAACAGTCCCCGCAGGCATTCCATTTTAGTGGGCACCACACAGCACCACAGTTGGTCGCTCGGTAGTCATCAAAGTGGCAGCCATTTAAGCTAGACAAAAGCACAATTGCAAACGTTTTCAATGCACCCCCCAGTCACCAACTCCCCACTGAAATTGATAGAAAATTGGCAGGCAAAGTGTTTTTAGTTTTTGCAACAATTTATTTGTTGTTTTATTTTGATTTCCTTTTTGCCCAAATAAACCAAATAAATGACAAAAAAAAATCGCATCGTGCTGAAATTTATTGTTGCATACTTTTCGGCTCAGCGCGCTGGCATGCAAAAATAAAATTTGTGCTCCAGCCACATGTTGGCGGGTCCCATGTTGTTGGCCTTGTTTATTTTTCGGTTAAACCCAAATATGCATTTTTCATGGGCTACGCGCCACTTTTTGCCACTGCCACTTTTGTTGTTGTTGTTGTTGATGTTGTACTCCTTTTAATTGTAATAACATTTGTTGGGCACACGATTTAAATTGCATTTATGTTTGGCAATTGGTCCTGAGCTCTGTTCCTGCTGCTTGGCTTTTATATAACTCATACGTCACGTTGCTCGCCAGTGCTGGCTGTCGCTGTTGGCGGGATTTTCGCTTTCACAATCTAATAAAAATACGCGCACTCATTGTTCGCACACTGTCGCAAAAATAAAATGGAAACAATAGCAACTGAACAAACGAAATGTTCGTCGTCTGGCGAAACGAGGCCAAATTAAATTACAAACTTTTCTTTTAAGCAAGCAGTTTAATTGAATTGCTTTATTCGCGCGCACCCACACAAACGCACATAGAAGACATTCAGCAGTGTTTTTTATTGCATTTGAATGTGCACACACATACACACAATAAAATTCTTTGACTTTTCATATCAGCCACAACTATAGCATACTAAAAGTTCGGCAGTATAAAATACTATAAAATTAAACAATGCTTGGATTCAAGAGTAGAAGCGAGCAAAGGTCATGGGGGTTTTTTAAGCACACAAGGAATCAAAGTTCACACGGTTTCTTAAACATACAAGAAATAACAGATTATAAGGTTTCTAAAAAATACTATGAATTTGAAGTCTAGGGTTACTTAATCTATGAGTTATCTCAAGAAATCTGTTAGACTTTATGCGCTTTCTTTGTGCTTTTTTTCTTATGTATTTAATCTTGAACAAACTTACCAATTATATTCTTCCTGATGTAATTTTTTGTATTTAATAATAAAAATATCTTTGTGCTCCCTTAATTTAGAAATGTATCAAAGAATAGATATTCTTTATCCCAGCAAGGGTATTCAATCTTTGGCATTCCGCAGGTAGCTATTTGTTCGAGATTTCAAACATTCGAATACATTTGATATCCATTACGCACTTGTGTAGTTATCGTAAAAGTTATGTACACGAAATGCTGGCAACAAACAATTAATCAAACGTGTGCTTAAGAATTTAATTAAGTGCCACGCCCACATTGACACCTCTATAATTGACACGTAGACAATAGACGACTATTAAACAATTAAGTAAGGCGCACGCATGACACAAACTATATAGACAATGGATCTGTTGGCTGTAAAGCGGGGCGGGGTGGGGTGGAGGGGCGAAGGAGGAGCTGCCGAATGAAAGGCCCCAAAAACTATGCCAACAATTTTAATGTTAAGTGCCAGCCGGTGTTAGTGGTTAGTTGTTGTTGTTGTTGTGTTTTGTTATGTAGAGACAACTTTTGATTAAATTAAAATTTATTTTAATTAAACAAGCGTCGCAAATGTCTCATTTACGCTTCGATGATGTGACAGGCGACAGGGCTGGCCAACACACAGGCGTGCCGGGCATATTTGTGTCTGTATGGGGGTGTGGTAGTGCACTGAGAGAAATAATTTGTTCTAAATCCAAATTCGAACGGAATGGAGTTTGAAATAAGTATTTTGTTCTTAAAAGTTGAAGAATAGTTCAATTTTCTTGTAATCAAAATGTTTGTTCATTTTAAATTAAATATCCAATATTCCTGATTTTATAAAAGTAACATATGATGTAATATAAATAAGAATATAAATCTAACATTAATTCGTTTTAAGTCTTATATTAAAGATTTTGTATTTTGAAATATGAAAAACTGTTTTTATGTAAAGTTGTTGTTCTTAATTTTAAAAATTCCCCCTAACCGAATTTTGGTGCACTTCTCTGAGTGTGTGCGAGTGTGTTTGTGTGTGTTCATGTGTGTTTCAATTTCAGCAACAAAGTTGCTTTTTTGTTCGCATGTTTTGCGGTCTGCTGACAATTTATGCCCCACCCCAAAACAAAAATTGTTGATGGCATTTTTTTGTTTCCAACAACAACAGCAACAGCAAGAACTGCAGTTACATCTATTTAAGAGCCAAAAGTATGCTAACCATTTGTGGCTGGGAGACAAAAAAAAAGACAAAACTAAATGTTGCAGCGGGTGGTTTGGGGGGTGGGCGTTGTGTCTGCCACTAAGTGGCGCCTAAGCTCGCGCTTAAGTGCAACTAATTAGCCCACATTTTGGGCCAAGTACGCATGCACCTGCTAAAAGCCTGCAATAATATGTTGCCTGTTGTTGTTATTACTATTATTGTTGTTGTTATTGTTGCCCGCTAATTGCGCAGTGTTTGCCGCTTAACGCACGCAGCGAGCACAGAAACTTTTTGGCATTTGCCATGGGAAACTGTTGCAGCTCCGCTCGGGCACTTTATTAGCTCTTCTCTGCGGCTTGGACTATTAGTTGATGCTATTTATGAGTGGCAGACGTTTAGAAATGCAGCAGCAACAGTAATGGCATCAGCTCTTGACGCACCTGCCGCCCCCATAAGGTGTGCAATGTTATTTTCATTACGTGCAAAACTTTGCGTTTACTTTTGCCACAGCCAGTTGCAAGTAATTTGGCAATTAGATGCAAGCATGTTGAGCCATTTGCGAGTGCTGCATTCGTTAGAAGTTTGCGCTGCCAGCTGAGGCCTGATGAGGCCAATATTAAAATACGCTCAGATCTCCGAAAATGGTAACTGGGCTACAGGTTAACTGGGCAATGGTGGTCAAGGCGAGGAGTCGTTATGCTCTTTGCAGAGGATACTATAAATTGCCCGCGAAATATGAAATATATGAATATTGTTGATCTGTATTAAAGGGCGAGTCGATAAAACGATATCCATCTACCTCTCTGTCTGTTTCTTTGCAAACTAGCCTCTCACTTTTAAGGCTATCGTCATGAAACTTTGCTTATGTTGAAGTAGTGCTAGTGCTAGATAGATCCAATTGGATCAGCCGACAAATTAATATTTGTAAGAAACACTTTTTTGCTTTTCAATGTATCCGCATCAAACTTTGTAGTTTTGAGAACCACTGAACATCAGCTAATATCTAATATATAAAAATAATCTTATCAACGATAGGTCGCAACATGAATTTTTGTATAAAATAACTTGTTTGTTTTTAAAGATGTCCTAGTGAAACTCGGGAATTAGAACCCTTAAGGTGCTCCTATCAAAATCGGAGCAATTTATCGTTTCGATCACGATATCATATAGTTACCATAGGAATGATTAGACTAAACATGAGTATCCAAAAACTTTTTTTTTTGTTTTTCAACATATTCTCAGAAACATTGGCAAAATCGTAATAATATCGATTTACATTATAATATAATTATAATTATAACATTATACATTTTTTTATCCTTTGGTATCCTATCCAAATTTAGATATAATTTAACCAGATAAATATCACCAACATCGAACTACATTATACCTCCTCCTATGGAAGACTGCAAGGGTATTAAATTCTCGGCACCCCAAAGATAATATCTTTGTCCCGTTTTTGCCAGTAACTGCTGCATGCACTCGTGCATGTCGCCGGTGATTCTGGCCGGCGCTGGACAGGACGCTGCAGGACGTTTCGACTGCTGCAGGCATAAATCACGTGCGGCGCACAAGAAACTTTTGATTTGTGAAATCAAAAGCTATTTGCTGCGCTGCAATCAGCACAAACATTGTACAGTTGCAACTGCAACTGCAGCAACAGCAGCACCAGCAGCAGGCGGGAAAAACTTTTGCTTTTTGGCATTCGTCAGATATGGACGCCAAGAGGAGCAGGAACAGTGGCAGCAGCCAAATCTAAATCCAAGTCCATATCCAAGTTCTGCTGTGTCTGAAACTTTTTCTCTTGTTGTAAAGTTTTTAATAGTTTGTTGGCGCTTTCGCTGATTTGCTGTTGCAAACTTTGTCGCTTTGTTGTTTTTTTAGAGTATTTTTTTGTATTTCATTTTTTTTGTATTATTAAGTAATTTTTTTAACTTTAAGTAGCAAGCACTAAGTCGAAATGCGTTCGCTAAACTTCAATGGAGCGGCTAATGAAGCGCCTGAAAGCCGGCAGCATGAAGCCAGCCACATTTCACTCATGCTAAACGCGTTCTCCTCTTTCTTCCCCCTCTCTCCCCTCCCTCTATCACTTTATCTCTTGGCTCGCACGTGTCCACTATAATTTGGCTTTAGCCGCACTGCGCTGCGCCCAAAACTATGCTAAAAGAAACTAAAAGTGTGTCAGAGACTCTGCGCGTGGCCAACAGCATTTAGCATAGTCGCAGCAAGTGCCACCGAGAGACACACAAGAGGCACGAGAATTTGTCACATTTCACGTAGGCTGCAGCAACCATAAAAAAAGGGGGGAACGAAAAACAACTGGAGAAAAAGTGGAAAATAATCAACTAAAGCTAAGTGCAGCGATGGCAGCGGCAACTGCGACAAACTGTGCACACCAAATGAAGAAAGTTGGCATACGATGTCTACGTCTCTCTGTCTCACTTTCTCTATTTCTATCTCTCTCTGCGTCACTTAGTGTGTATGTGTTTCATACCCTATAGTCATAAAATGACTTTAAAAGGGCATCATTATGTGGTACATTTTTATGCTTTTAGTTGAAGAAGCAACCAATTTCGTTGTTAATGTATACTATATATATTTTTATATTATATTTTTATTATATATTTTTATTCACAGTTAATTTATTTGTTCAACAGTATAAATAAAGCTTTTCGAGTTATTATTTATTTCAAATTGGTATGAAAGTGTTTGAACCTGAAATCCTGATTTCATATGCATAAAAGATGGGTTCGAACCGTAAACCTACTAAGAATTTATTTTCTTGGGCTAAGGTATCTTCTAGTAGAGTACCCTTAACTTTGTCATTCTCATTTGTTTTTTTTACAGCATTACGAAAAACTCGTAGAAAAGTAGTTAAACTTAAACTTTTAGCTGCTTTGGCTGACATAATTTCACTGTGCGCGCCTTTGAATGATATATACAAAATGCAGTAATAAATTTGCACAAAGTATACAAAAAACTTTTTGGCAAAGTATGACGTCACACACACACACTCAGATCTGTGTCTATGTATGTATGTTTGGCTGGAAGAGCAGCTGGTGAATGGACTAACTGGCTACTGCGGCGTATGCGTATTAAAGTTGCATTTACTTTCTAGTGGGGTTTCTGGGAATACGTAAAGTCTCCGTTTAGAATTAGGCAACTGGGGAAGAGCATTTAATATTGATTCATTCTCTTCTGAGCTGAATGAAGGCCTTAATACTATCATATGCATCAGATAATTTAATTTTGTCATAATTCTTCCATTTTATATTATGTATATGTGATTAATTTTTACAATACGAATTACTTTAAAAACTGCATCTTATACTAATTTGTTTCAGATAAGGATTTTTTTTGGAAAAAAGTTATTTTCAAATAGTAAGTGAATTTAAATGCAAAATCTACCTTGAGGTAAAACCATGATGAAAATGGCAAACATCATTAAAATCGGTTCAGTTTTGACAAGTTTATGGGAGTTTAAAATCAATCAAGTATAGATTCCGGAACTTTACATGTCCAATATTTTGTCAATTTCGGCATGAAAAGTTTTCTACCCCAGAATCACTTTTAAAGTAGCGTTTTATACTAATTTTGGTATTCCCAATCGATTAAAAATAAAAATTCGCGATTCGAAAGTGGAAAAAAACTTTTTTTTTTAAATAAATAAGGGGGAGTAAAGGATTTTTTTTGACAAAAATATCAAAAAATATGTATTTTCAACTACGAAATAAATTTGAATGCGGAATTAATCTATAGCCACGATAACCACGATAAAAATGGTAAACATCATTAAAATCGGATCAGTTTTGACAAAGTTAGTTAGTTTGGTTAGTTTGACATTAAAATTGGCAAGTTTGAATATTCTTTGATAATGATAATTACATAAAATATTGATAAAAGCTAATATTGGGAAAATTTCTTTGATAATTCCATAAGCTATTGTCCTGGCTGACCTTCAACGCAGGACAATGAGCTCTTGCACATATATAAATTTATATATTTACTGTTGCCTCTCCGATTATTTACTAGCATTTAAGCCACAAATTGCTGCACATACTAGTTTGATGCAGTTAGCTACTTCCTCCCGACAACCCGTTTTCCACTTTTCCATTTTTTTTGTCCAAGTTCATGGCATGGCTGACGTCTCAGCACGTGCTGCCCAGATTCATCTCAGTCAGTGGCAGTCAGCGCACAATTTTCTCCATTTAAATGAGAAAAAATTGTGAAAAATTTGTAACGGAGGCGTTTTGTTTGGCCCCAACCTCTCGTTTTCTTCCCGCTTTGCTGGTCACGAGTTGTTTTTGTTTTTGCGTGTGCCGGCTTTGCCAGTCAAGTCAAGTAAACATGACGTGCGATGTCTAATTTTTTTACTTTTATTTTACTTTGTTTTTACTTTATTTTTATTTATTTGTTTTTGTTTTATACTTTTATTTTTATTTTTTGTGTGCTTATTTTGAATGCCAGTCGTTGACTCTGCGACGCGTTGTCCCTCTCACTCCTCCACTCACTAGCTTTCTCTCTCTGTCTCGCTCTGTCTCTCGCACTCTTGAGCGCAATATTTTACATTTTCATGCATGACGCGTTTAATCACGTGATGCATATGATTTTCAGCCGCTGAGGGCACCGGCAAGCAACACTTTTCCCCATTTTCTCATCCTTATATTCATGCATACAATTCCATCAGCATGAATTATTATGCCTTGCATACTTTTGGCTGTGTGTGTGTGGTTGATGTTGTTGTTGTTGCTTTTTAAGCTTAGGTCTTTCAGCGCTGTCTGCTGTTGGCTTTCTGTTTGGTGGCCCTTGGCGCCTTTACGAAATGTCGCCTTTTATGCTTCTGACTTTATTTGGGTTCTGTGCAACTTGGTTTGCAGGTTCTCATTCATTTTCTGGGGGAAGGGGGTGGTGGGGATGGTTTGGCTAGTCCACTCAAAAGTTGTGGATTAGAGCGTGTAATTTAACTAAAAAGAGCACTTCACATACGACGCGTTCTAAGCGTTTTTGGTGTGGTCGGTGTTCGCCGTTTTGGGCCAATGTGCTTTTAATTTCTCTCTTTTGGGCCAGCGCCGAAATTCCCATGTAATTTATGTGCTTAACTTTTACAGTCCGCTGGATTGTGGCAGTCACCAAAAAAAAAAAAAATAGTCATAAAAATGCTCGACATTTTCACACTTTTGCGCCTTTGGCCAAAAACTGAAAATGAAAGCGACCAGTCAGGCAGTCAGCCAGCCAAAAACAAGTAAAAGTGCTTCATTGAGAGAGTGTGACCGACTAGAAGATACGCAACCATGCATAAAAAGCTGTTACAAATTTTTAACACTTATACTCTTGGCTATATGCGAATTTTATATTTATATCTTTTTTCGAAATAATTCTGTTCAGATTCAAATGTAGAATTAATCCAAGAAAAAAACATGTTGTTTCTAAAAACAAAACCGTGAACAATAGGACAATCCTTCTGAAAATACGATGAGTTTTGGCAAAGTTCATACCCCGCCCCTATAGAATTTTATCGTATTGAAATTTTTACTTGGATTTTCACTAAAAAGTCCGTTACCAGTTTTGAATGCAGAATTAATTAATAGACATAACAATGAATGAAATGCTATTCCTGTTGGAAGCGTATTGGAAGTTTAAAATTCTGACCCGTGTCCATATGACAATTGTAAGATACAATTTTTAAATAAACGTCCAAAAGGAGCAATATTTACGAAAACGCACATAGCACATAAACTCCGTGGAATCTGTTTTCCAAATTTCGGCATTTGCTGCTGACCAGGAATATACATATATTTAATTTATGGTATCGATGAGGCATTCTTTTGCCTGTTACATACATTAACTTCAAGCTAGTGTACCATTTTCAATGGGTATAGGGTATAACAAGCGACAACAACAACCGAAATATATTCAAGTGAATATTTATGAGCGACAAAAGTAGCATTTGTGCTTTGCATTTGGCTTTCCAAAATGGCGAGCAGTTGTTGTTGTTGTTGCTGTTGCTGTTGGTGCTATTATCCCTACGTTATAGCTGTAAGCAACAGTCGGCCAAAAGCGACGGCCAGCGTCAACAGCTTTTGGCCAGCTTTTGTTGTTGCTGCTGCTGCGCTCTCGTTGTCAGCATTTCCGACGCTGATGAGTTTATGCTTCTGGGCTATATTACTTTATTCGCCAACGCAGTGTGTGTGTGTGTGTATGTGTGTGTGTCTGCGTCGGGCCTGTTACTCTGTGGTTATGCGCCTCACACAAACGCCCATTCATGACTGTCATGAGTTTTCCGCAATTGATGGTCTAATTATGCCGCCAACACTAAATTTCATGACTTTGGTGGTCGAGTGGAGCCGGAGGGGTGGGTGGAGGGGGGTGGTGACTGCGTGGCATGGTGGCAGACAGAACGCATGTAATTTGATGGAAAAACATTTGCCACACACACGTATACGCATTTAGATACATATGTGCACACACTATGATTAAGGGCTGTGTGTGCCAAGTGTGAAAAGATGCCCATCAGCGATTGCCCTTTAACAGATTGACAGTAAACACTAGGGCAATGACCAGTGCTGAATTGATAAGGCTACAAGTACAAGTATTATCGCTCAAGTGTCATTGACAGTTTGACAGGAATTGAATAGAAGCCGTGTTGTTGTTCCCTGTAAACAAATTATGAGGCTAAAGGGTTGAGCATGAATTACATCTGATGTTCGATTAACAAAAAAATATATGAATTGGCTGTTGGATGATTATTTTGATACTCCGTAAACAGGGTAGCTAATAGAGAGTAAATGCCTCAATTATACGTGTAAGTTTAATGAGCATTCCTAACAAATATAAAATGTATTAAAGAGCATATAGAAGTTAAACGATGGGCATTAATAACACGTAGTAATGGGTGTATAACAGCGGAGCTTTTGACTGAGTTTTATTTAATGCTCAATGCGTTTTCAGGCATACGTTTTTTAACAAGCCCTATAATAAAAATAATAATTTGCAATAGCCTATATTATAGGCACAACTTAGACGAATTAATATAACAAAGTACAAGGTATTAAATATTATCTATATGACAAAGTACATATAAATATCTCGATTAGATTTACGAAATCTATTTATCCTACAAATAAAAGGCATTAAAATATAGTATAGAATGAAGAAAAATTCTTTTAAGTGTAATTAACAAGCCGATAACAATTTTTGTATCTCGTAAGCTTTAAGTAAATACTAGAGAACTTCACCTATCTTTAAAAAGGGGAATTCCATAGAGAAGTCCTCTTGCCTTAGACCGTAAAATTATGCAGTCTATATTTAATAAGCATTGGTTATAAACAAAAAATTAAAAACAATATAAACAAACCAGAAGCTCACTTAAGATTTTAAATATTTAAATATTTACTTAACCAAATTGGCGATTTAATTAACGTGACTTTAATCAAGTTTTTGGCAGCTTGTTGTTGTAATAGACCTAGCACAAAATTATGCAAATTAGATTGTTCGCACTTAATAATAATTATATGCATATTTATGAGAACATATAATTATGTACACAAATTAATGCTAATATACAAAACGAGATAAAACACAATAATTAAATGCAAAAAAATTAAAAACAAGCTAGAGTGTTTTGGTAGGAAATGCCGGACTAGAAGATATCCTGTACGGAATCATGAAGAAAAATAAATGTATGCTATATATAGTACAGTGTAGTATATATACTAGTAGTACATGATATGTATAGTACACAATTTGTATATGTAAAACATTAGTAATAATCCATTTACTATAAAAATCTGACAAGTTTTGGAAAAGGAATTTTAGTTTGAGCTTTGGGAATGTTGCCTCCTCTTTGCTTGTTACCTACGTTTGCACAATCCCTTTATACCCTCTTTAACCCATTTTCAATGGTTACAGGGTATAAAAGCAGAACTTAATTTGCTGCGATCGACAAGTTTGCAGAGCGTCGATTCAGCCGCATCAGGTTTTGTACATAACTCTATAATTTGACCAGCTAGATTTTAGTTCATATTCGAATTTCCGAGCGGTAGGTTCCACTGAGACACTGCGACCAAATATTCCAATGCCTTTAAATTGGCAAACGCTGCTGCTGAGCGTGCTGGGAAGTTTGTTTCTTTGCCTGGCTCTAATCGGGGCACAAGTGTTTGAACAGCCGGCGACGACGATGAAGATGACAAAGTAGGTCGCCCATAAGCTTTGCTTAAGCGGGTCAATCTATTGAGCAGCCATTTACTTACAGTGTGGTTTACACAACCTATATACAACGTGCCAGCGGTGGCGCCACACAGCTGCCAAATCATGTGCCTGCTGAACGTGGTACAACGCATATTATTAAGGCAGCTGAACTGCAAGAAATCATGGATAGCGATGCGTTGGAGCCATTGTTGCAGCAATTGTTGAGACAAACTATGCCAAATTGGCAGCGGGCACAGGCGCAGCAGCAGCAGCAGCAGCAGCAACCGCAGCAACAACAACAACAGCAACACTTTTTTGTTTATGAAAATTCAGAGCCTGTGCAGCAGGCGAGTCAACAACCTCAAATATTGGCCGGGTTCAATGGCGTCAGCGTACGTCAGCAGCAGTCGCAGCAGCAGCAGCAGCCACAATCGACAACTATGCGGCAACAACAACAACAGCAATTCACTCAGCTGCCATTGCCAATTCAGTTGCAACAACAACAAAAAGCACCACAACAGCAGGAATACACACAATATTTACAAATAACGCCAAAAATCGCATTGGCGCCGCCTGCATTTGCAACAGCAACAACAGCTGCGGCAGCAACAGCAACTTGGCCGCCTGCAGTTGGTTTTGTGGCGCCAATTGGAACTTCGACCAACAGTTTTCAGCCTCCGTAAGCAAACAACTATTAAACATAATCCCTTTTGTACCCTGTACCTGCTGAAAATGACTAAAAGCGGATTTATTGCCGTAGTGCAGTAGTAGGAAACTCTGAGACCGTAACAACATATGTCCGTCCGTTGTTTTAAATAGAAATATTGCTGGCTTATTTTGGTTATTTAAAGTGAAAATTATAATAGTATTATAATAATAATAGTCCTGGTTTTTGGTAAAACATACGCAGTTCAACATTATTGTTATTTCTCCTTTTGCGTGATATAGTGTGTGTATATGTTTATAATCATGGGTGCAAACCAAAAATAATTTAAATTGCTTTGGTTCAGGTTTCGTGCCAATATTCCACAACAATGAACCCATGTCTTGATACTTGGTTCGGCTGGTTCTTTAAATTTAGAAAAAAGAAAAATGTGCTTTTATTAATCATATGAAAATATTTCATTTTTTTTTAAATTTTTTTTTAATTAATTGGTATAATATTCTCTAGTGAGTTCTCGGTTTCCTAGACAAATAAAAATTGACAGCTACAATTAAAGGAAACAATTTTAAAAGATATGGGTTAATTTTTGGCCCCCTGGTTCAAAGTTCGTCTTATGATTTCAAGTTATTGAAATTTTGGGTTCCAATCGGTTCGGTTCAAACTTGGTTAGCAAGCTTAACTTCAACATATACATTTATGAATATGACTCGGCAATTCACAGCTCTGTACGGAGTAATGCCTAGTCGGCCAGTCTCGACTAGAGCGATTTCACATACATTTTATTGTTGTTGTTCTTGTTGGCACTCAAACAATGCATTTTAATTAGCTCACCTCAAGCGAGTAATGCAACGGATGCGTTGTGCGAGCGCTGCTGCGACCCATCGGAGGCGCCACGGGATACGCCATGTGCCTGCTGCAACACGAAGCCGCTGCTGAGCGCATCGCTGCTCAAGGCGACAGCTGGTTAGTGGCTTTTAATTAAATTGCTTGCCCTTATTAATAAAGATGCGCAGCGGCTGCAAAGGAAGAAAAAAATATTAAAAATGTGTTGCATATTTCTGGGCTGCTCGACAGCTGAGTGGGAGTGTGCGCGTGTATGTGAGGGTGGGTGTGCATGTGCATGTGTGGGTGGTTTATTTAATTACATGCAGCAGCTGTCGCATATGTGTGTGCATCAGAAAAGTTTTTACAATATGTGTCTTATCTGTCATCAACGCCTGCCACGCCTCCGTCTGCAACGTCCAGATGACTTCACTGCCGGAGTTGCTGCCGCTGCCGCTGCAGCTGCTGCTGCTGCCACGTTGTCCAAGTTGAACAGCTAACACAAAAGCGACTCAACTAAAAACAATTTCTAAAAATATAAAACATGCCACAAAAAACCGCAACACTTCATGTTGAGTGCGACGTTGCAAATTGTTTGCCACCGTTTGTGTTTGTATTTGTGTGTGTTGCGCTGTCAGCAACAAAATAATAAATAAAAATCTGCAAAAAGTATGAGTCTCTGTGTGTGTGTGTGTGTGTATGTGTCGGTGTGGGCGGCTGTATGTGTGAGTGTTCCCACTGAAAAATGAAAGTGCTGAAGTGTTTGCCATTGTTTTGTGTCAACGCTAAGCGCAATCGCCAGACGACGTCAACGACAACAATGACTAAAACGAAGACGTTGACGACATCGGAAAGGTGGCAACACGACTCGTTTTACCTTTCATCTATTCTGCGGTTTTTTAAATGGATTGAACAAAGTAAATCTGTCTGTCTCAGCTATTACTGATCTCGAGCAGGTTTTGTGGTAGCTTGCTCGACGCACTCGGTTTTTCTATAGCACTTTACTCTCTTGCGCTTTAAGTTAAAGTCAAATGTCTGTTTGTATTCGCTTTGATCACTTATATGCAATAACTCATTTATTTTCGTAACTGGTTTAATCATCAATATGGCTCTAAGTTTACTCAATACTACTGTATGAAATGAAACTGCAGTAAGTCTTCTAAGTAATAAATTCTCTTATTTAATATATTTTAAGTTTTACTCTCTTGCTTTAATCTTAAATATAACTTTACTCTCTTGCAGTTGCCCTTAAAACCTCAATCGTATATACATTTGTATCTTATTAATTGTATTATCGTGCAGTATGAGATCTATAACAAAAAATCAATATATATCGAAATTCGGCACAGGTTTCTTAATCCATATTTTATAGCCAGATTTAGATTCTCTACTTTACTTTGCGAACACCAGACCCATTTTATGCAGCTAGTTTATAAGTTAAACGCAACTTACAAATGCTTCATCAGTAAATAAACAAATATATTCAAAATTAATTCAATAACTAAACAAAGAAATCAATAAATGCATTCACAAATATACTATGTAAATATATTCCCCATAATACCTAACATTTTAAAATGCAAGAATTTTTATATTTATAGCTTTGCCCTTTATAAATGTAATTTTAACACTTTTAGAAGGTCTCTAAACTGATTTTAAAGGTATATCATTTGGAAGTCTTTTATTATATAAGGTTGCTTATCTATATTTTATTTCCTGCATTTCACAAAATTCTATGATAAACACAGAAAAATAAGAGTTTATAAAGTAAATAAGCCATTTTATTGAAAGCATTTTGTAAAGCAGCATAAAGTCGATAAATGTTATTTAAAATAATTATGTTTAGTTTTGAATAGTCTGCATTATAAAGGTAATTTATTCCAACAGCCCTTTGGCTCTCTTCAAGACGAGCCCATTTAAGAGGTGAGCATTAAAGCTGCGTAATGTCATATCTTGTAGCCTTTATTATTGTTGTTGAACTTGGCTAAAAGGCAGCTGTAATTTCATGCTCGCTGCTTCAAATGGACCATAATCGGCTGGCGTGGCTAATTAAATTCTAAGCATTTGCCAGCAGCTCCAAGTGCAAACACTAAAAAATGTTTTATATGGCAACAGAGTAGCAAAATCCAGCAATAAAGCGACAGCAAGGCTAACACCCCAACCCCAACCCCAGCGACAACCCTTAACCCGCCAACCCCAAGCCCCAATGACAATTTCAATTGCAGATCCTGGACCCACACACGCCCCTATGCAAATGGCGAAGCTGCGTTCATTCTGCTGCCTGCTTGTGCCTCAGCTTGTGCTGACAGCTTTTGTTGTTGTTCTTCTTGATGTTGTTCGTGTTGTTGTCGTTTGTGTTGCTGTTGTTGCTGTCGTTGTCGTTGTCGTTGTCATTGCCGTCTAAATTAACCGTTTCGTTACATCAGCGCACTCCTTGCCTATCTTTGTGCGTTACCCGTTTTCAGTTGCCCGGGTTGCCTGCGTCCTGAGATGCGACTACGACTGTTGTTATGCCCTTGCCGAGGGTATCATAAAATAGTCATTAAATGCGTAACGCACAGCAGAAAACATCTTCACTTACATAGAGCATATACTTGGTAAAGCTTATAAAGTATATAAAGAAAGAAAAATAGAGTTCTAAATCTGAGAACGAACAAACTAGAATTCGTGCAATTTTGATATTTTTAAAATAATTTCTTAAATTGAGTATAATAAATTTTTTAATGAATTATAGTAAATAATTAACAAAAACTTCATGAACCACAACAAAATATTTATTACAAGAATTTTCATACTGAAAGTTAAGCTAGTTACATCTAATATTTATATAGGTTTTGGTATAGTAAAAAACGTTGCCTAAATAATATCTTTATTCTAAAGTTTAATGTCTACCATTGACTAGTTTGAGATTTTGCATAAAATTGTTTTACAGTTTTTAAAATACATAGTTCGTCAAATTATTTATATGGCTTTTCTGCATTCCTAATATTTAAGAGCAAATTGATTAACAACTTTATTATATAGTTTCCATAGGATTTTTGACATGATAAATCCTTAAGATTTACAAGATATTATGATTAAGCATAATATAATTATTTTCTATGCTTATATATATATACATATATATAATATATATACTACTATATAACTTAGTTTAAATAGTTTTTGTGCGCTAAGAATGTTAGACATATAAATATATATATATTTATGCATCGGACTTCAGCTTATTGTTTAGTTAGGGTACATAATATTCGTTATTCCCACGAAAACTGTTCCTTCTTGTTTAGTTTGAAGTTTGTGTGAGGCAGTCGTGCGTGCCCCGTCGCTTGCCAATTGGCGCAATCAGGCAGCGACTTTAGACAACGCCGCCACTCGACTCGACAGTTGGCTTTGTCTTCGGAGCGGATCCGGGAGCCGCCCTGATTGGCATTTACAATTAGCGCGCGGGTAAACAGAGAAATCGCATGGCCTTAAAAGTGCGCTCTCTCTAATGAACACTCCGCCTCCACTAGGAAGGCTATACAGTACTGCGCCTCCCCCTCCCCCTCCCCTCTCCTACCTGATGTGTGCGCGTAAGTATGGAATTGGAATAATGTACTCGTAATTGGATATGTGATTAATGAGCCATGTGCGCGTTCGCCTTTGACTCATCACACGTGCTGATTTATCGCTGTCAACGGGCGGTCCCAAAACACACATACACACAGGCCTACACACCAACACCCTCCCACACACACACACACACACACACATTTCAATTATGAGCAGTCGTTTAATCATTTCCCGATTAGCTGACCGAGCCACAGGACTATTCAAATTGAATTTGCTTTGATTTTCCATGGAGATTTTATTGTGTGGAATTTTCGATTATTATTGCAGCTGTCGGCTGCACTTGCAACGTCAACCGAATGTTGCAAGTTGTTATGAAAATTTGCAGTTAATTATGCATCAATGGAGCGACAAATTTCTTGCTGCTGCTGTTGCCACACCTTTTGGTGGCGCGTTGCAAGCAGGCGGCTTAAGTAAGAGGCATCGATGAAATAAATGTAATTAATGACAATCAAGTGGGCGTGGCAATAGCTGCCCATGCAACGCAAGTAGCCCATTCAGCGCTAATGACCCATATTATGAGCTCCCTGTGTGTGTGTGTGTGTGTGTGTGTGTGTGTGTGTGTTGCAAGTGCGCTTTTTACTGTATTTACGGTTGCGTTAAATAATTGCAAAAGCTTAAAGTTGTCAGTCAAAGATGCCGTTAATTGGGTCAGCCAGCTGTTGTAAGGGTCGAAAAGAGAAAAATAAATGAAATAAAAAAACATCAGCTGCACTTCATAAATCTTCAGAATGAATCGATTTCCTTTTTAATTCGAGCCTATAATTCATTACTTTGGGTATAAATCGTGAAAAAAATAAGACGTGCATCAGTAAGAGGAAAGCCTTTTTTTGAGCAGCATTAAAAGACGAATTGACATCGACTTATTTACATGTAAGCTCATTCCTTGCCTTATAAGAGTCGAGAGTCCTTTGCTTTAAAATGGGTATTAGTCATGTTTTAAATTTCATTTAATTTGTGGCATATCCGTGTGAATTCATATTCACAAAATCAAATGAAAATTTTGAAAATAATGCTTCTTTACTATGAATAATTTTTGATTTCAATATCTGTTAATGTTGCATAAATAGAAGCAGGATTCTTAAATAAGTTACACAATACTCCATAATGAAATGTTGTGTTCTTCATTTTGTTCACTTTTAAGATTAGATTCTGCATTTGATGATTATATTTAGAATATTTTAGATTATAATATAAACTGAAAACTATAACTACTATAAACTATAAACTATATCTGAAAACATTCTTTAAGCAAGAAATTTGTTCTTAAGCAATGAAATTTTTCAGCTTGTCCGAATTTTGACATCACATGAGTTAAGTACAAGACTGCTTGTATAAACCAAGAATATATTAATTTTTATAAACCCCCCGAGCCCATGAAAATCAAATTGACATTGTGTCATATATTGATATACATTTAAATTCTAAATTTAATCACCTTAAATAAATAATCAACCAATATCATAGTTATTATAAAGGAGCTCTAGAATTTGTTCTTTTTGTTGATTATTGTACATATATTAAAGCCAAGTAGCTTAAATATTTACAGTTAATATTTGATTGCTGTTTCCAATTCAAACACAAGATAAATGCATAAAGTTAAAATTAAATTATTGAAGGCAGTTTATCAGCTTTGAGCTTCAAATTAAATTTATTGAGTATGTTGAGGTTTTGGTTTAAATATTTAGTTGCCTATGGCTTTCCATAGGACAAGATTGGGGGAGCGGCGAGTCGGAAGTAGGTGGCGCACAAATTATGTGCACAGTTTGTTGTGGTTGAATTGCATATTAAATCTAATTCGATTTGCATTTGCTCTGTGCACCACCATTGAATGGATAATGATGTGTTGTGCTGCATGGGTTGACGCTCACTGTGGATTGAGGTCTATCGAGCTTTAGTCGGAGGCAGTGGAGAAGGGAGGGTGGGGGGAACCGCAAGGGCGTATGCAGCTTGGGCGTTGATGCGTCTGGTAAGTTGATGTAATGTTGTGGTCGAGTTTTGGGGCACGTTGCTTTGAGGCTTTTGGCCTGACTGTTACACGACCTGAGCAAATAGTTCAAGCCAGACAGTTATAGGGGCGCGCTTTGAAATACCAGCTTCTCGGCAAATAATTGAAATATTCTTATCGTTAGATGAAAATCCAACAAATGAGCAAGCAAAACAATTAATACTCAAATTCTTGTTGTTTGTTTTGCTGAATTGTTGTTTGTTTTTTCTTATTGTTGTTTTTTATGTGCTGCTGTCCAGCGCAATTTGTTCTGACGTAAATTCCCAACAAAATATTTTTACATATTTTTACTCGCGGCTGCTCAGCTTCCAAAAACATGTCTTTGATCTCAAACATGTACGACAGGCCGCTGTTCGACTGCAGCACAAAAAACAAAACACAATACAAAAACAATTTTTTATACACAAACAACAAAACGCCGTACCAATTTACATACAACGTAAAATACAATTTATAAAAAAAATTATAAAATGAAAATTAAACAAATATGAGGATAATGTAAGTGCCAAATAAGCTACAGAGTTTGCCGCTGCTGCTGCTGGAATTATTTGCGGAATTCATTATTTTCGTAAGCAGCAGAGTGTCGCCGGAATGCAAAAAAGCCATCTGCGGGGGCTCCGGCCAAACGGGCAGACAAGCAAACGAGCAAAAAGGGTAAGGGCGAGGGCCTTCTAAAAAAACCCACACTCTTATTTTTAATATCGCACATAAATTAATTGAAATCAGCTTTGATTGACAGTCAAAGGAAATTTATTTTTGTTTTTTCATTTTTAGCGTTACAAATGAAGTAACATTTGTAAAATTGAAAGAACTGGTAAAGCTGTTGTTTACGTTCAAGATTTATTAAGTGGTAGCAATTAAATATTAATGACGTTAATTGGCATTATTTTTGATTCATCTCTATATTTAGCTAATAGTTTTTATAGTTACTATAAATCAACCAAAATCTTATTATGCAAATCGACGATTATTTTTGTATTCTATTCCTCCCAACTAAAGGTTCTTTTTTCTTATTTTTCTTCCAGTTTGCTCTTTAAAGCTATTTAAATCAATCTTGATTTATTTCTATATTTTTCTTGTTTGCTATCGTTGATAGCTAAAAATAGATTTTCAAAATTTGTATTTATTTATTTTTTAAAAATGTATTTTTTTTAATAGTTCAATTTTTATTTTGTATAAAAATTAATTTTTCTATATTATTTCCAATTCCTAATATCATTCATCTCTAACAAATCAAGCCTTATGTATCTTAAAATGATTTATATGTGAGAATTTATTTGCAGTGGGCTTATCTAGCCTTACTTTTCTTTCTGATTCTTAATTATTTATACAACTTTTTAAAATTTTGTTTAAGTTGGGCTATCTATTAAGACTTCTATTTGTGTTGTCTTTTACTTTTGAGCTCTCACAAAAAGCAAATGATCTGGTTCTTTCAAGAAATTAATGAAAGTTTTTTCTTTCCACTGACAAATCTCAACATCAGTGAATTCCAGTTAATTTAAAATCTCATTTCTTATCATTGGGCTCAATTTAATGGGCTTTGCCCATGGCACAACACATATTTAAATTAAATATCTGTGCTAGTATTTCACTTAACGACACCCTTTAACTGGGTTTACGATATCGAAATGTTATATATATGTATATCGCATTATGCAAACGACAGGTAAACCGAAGGCAATGCACAGCAAACAGCAAATCCGTAATTAAATAACAATATTAAAATGTCACATTATAAAACCTTTTGATTGATATGCCAATTTGTAAAGTGCAGATGTGTGCGTGTGCGTGTGTGTTACCTGAAATCGGGCGTTTTAACTGCATAAAAGTTCAGTGGTACAAAGCGTGTGTAATTAATATTTTTATTTACATTTAATATGTGCGTATTAATTTGCCAATCAATTAATTGAAGACACACAAAACAAAGGCGACTCAAAGCCCAATAAAATTCAAATGAATCACACGCAAATGTGTGCCACAACAAGCTGCATAGTCGCAGCAGCAGCAGCAGCAACAACACCTTGTCACAGATGAATTAAACGTATTTGCATTTCTTTTGTTTAGCTGCGTTTTCTTCTTTCCTCAATGCAATGAACTTGGCATGCAACTTGACGCATGACGCGACTGCTCTCTGGAACAGCTTCAGCTGCAGCTCCATCCTGACCTGCACTGACGTCCGCTGCGTGTGTCAGTCACTCCGCTTGTCAGTCAAAGGCAGCAGCCGGCAGCAGGCAGCAGGCAGCGGGTAAATGGTCGTCGCGCAGTTGGAAATCGGAGCTTGCGAACCGGATTTTTACCCAAAACAAACAAAAACAAGAAAAAAAGCAGTGAAATGTGTTTTTTTTCTTTTCAACTTGAACTTGATGCGCGCCTTAAATATAAAAACACACAGCGCTCAGAACATTAGACGTGTTTAAGAGCTCGATTTAAACGTAGCGCGCAAAAAATTGACGGCACAATAATTAAAAAAATAATAATATAAATACATTCAATTAATTTAATGTATTTTTAATTTACACAAACATAGTTAACAGCTAGAAAACAATTTAAATTAAATATAAAGTTATTATATTTATATAAGTGCACGTTTAAGTGTGTATAAGTGTCCACAAAAATTTACCAAATGGCTGTCAAAAGTTATAGAAATATGGTAAGCATTTTAAATACGTCACATTTCAATTTAACAAGCGGTTAGTTAATTTAAATGTATCTTCCAAAACCTAGCTGGTCAGCTGCTGTCTAGCCCTCTTACTGGCCACAAGTCAAGCACTTCCGCGCTACAGTAAAAACTCGCCTAAAAAGCACTTCGATCTCAGCGGTGCCAGCAGCGAGACCGTCTTGGCCTATGCATCCCGTCCGCAGCTTCCGATGACATTGACTGGCAATTATAATTTAATCATGCCAGACTATTATGATCATCATCCGGCGGAGTCTATGCAGCTGCAGAACTTTGCCAATTTCTATGAGGCTGAAATGAGTCCGGGCGTCGATTTGGGCATGGATGAATCAGAGTTCCTGAGCAGCACACCGGTGCGTGCCCCACAGCCCATCAATGCCGACGAGGAGCGCATACGCCAGCAGCTGCATCCGGTGGACATTGGGCGGGAGAAGAAGGCGCTGCAGAAGCTGAAGAAGGGCAGCACAAAACCGCGCGGGGCCGACTATGCGGAATGGGATCAATTTGATTATGATCTTTATAGTGTGAATCCGGGGGAGAACAAAAAGTACAATAACGATTTCTAAATTTAGCATTTTTGGGGGCAACTTTCTAGTTAATCCCGATGTCTGTTTTTGTTGGCACTGAAATAAATTATTTATTTATTTGTAAATTGCATTTTGCAAATTTGTGTGTGGAATGTGGTTTTGAAAGCATTTGCGGCTGTCTTCGGTTTATTATTTATTGTTTTTATTTGATTTTTTTTGCACATTTGTCTGGCTAAAATAATTATTAGTTGCCTAATTTGTTTAATTGCGCTTGTCATTAGCATTTAGCCAGGCCACGCTGACGGCTTTAATTATGGACAAGATATATATAAATTTTGTTCAGTCTGGCGCAACAAACAACAGCAACAAATCAAATAAATTTCAAGCTGCCAGAGTTCCCACTGTCTCCTGGAGATGAGTTCAAGTGTTTGGCTTCCGTTAGCGCTCCCAAAGAGAGCTGTCTGAGCGGAAGCTTCATCATAAGCGCGACCCTAACGCGTACGTTGACACCTTGTTTACTTTTGCGGCTCTTGTGGCGCCTCGCCGTGGCACCACTTGTGACATTTCCGATGGACTTATAAGTCCACTGTCAGCTTTCGCCCACAACTATGTGACGAATCATTTGTTTTTATTTTTCCTTACACATTTTGACGTCATGGCTTAAAACGTGTTTCTATTTGTTAACTAAAAACAGTAAAAAAATGAAGCTATTTCGTTGCGAATGCTAAACAAATGACTAAGCCAAAATTCTGCGCAGTCGTCGGAGCAGGTTTCGATTTGTTTGGGTTTTACAGTAATCTGATATTGAATATTTCCCAATTAAGGAGAAATTAAGAATTTGTTTTTCTCTTTGTGTGCTAGTAGAAATCATGTTAAATTGTTTTTATTGCGCTGCTCGATAGATGAATGACCGAGTTCTTAAGGCAACTGGTGAAAGAATATCCGGGTTTCAATCTAGGGTTAGCGTATGTTGTTGAATATCTCAAGCAATGAGTGTAAAAAGTATTTAGTTAAAAATAAAGCATGAATATAGAGTACATATAAAATATTATTATATCTTATCTATCTCAATTGTTCGCTTTTTTTAATTGACGTTAAGTTACTTTAAAGTGCGCTTCTATAGCAAGTTTGGTTGCTTTAACAAATTTATGAGACCTATAAAATACAACAAAAATCAAAATCATCTTATATAAATGCTTGCAACAATGTTGCCAAGTTTTATACAAAAAGTGCTGCATGCTTTCAGGCTTGCCCTTATAAACATTTTATTTTTAAGCAGAAGCTAAATATGAAAACTAAATATAAAAACATAGAATAACAACATTAAAATGAGATTTAATTAACTACTTAAATTCTAATATATTGTGAAATAAAATTTCAACTTAAAAGACGAATAAAACAAAGCTTAATAAAATTAGAAAATAAATCATTAGGTAATTCCTAATAAAAACATTCCTTTTTTTAATATTTAAAGAATATTATATACCCTTGCAGACTTCAAATCGATTTGAGTTGTATTCAATTGACCATATAAAAGTTATAAGTTTTCACATTTTACACACAATTCAGTTGTATGTCAGCTTCTAACAGGTAAGTTTGTGCAAAATATAATAACATATATAAAAAGAATTAATTTATTTATAAAAATAAAAGTTAAAAATAATAATTTTTTCATTTTTCAAAAATAGTATTTTTGTATTTTTCTGCCTAAACTGCAACTTCTGCGTAGGAACACTTGAAGGTTGTTCAACTTAGGGGTACTTTATTTAACTCATAACACAACTAACAGGTACTAACAGGTATTAAATTCGCCTCGGTGTTGTTCCTAGTTATACGGATACTTGGCCAGTTGCTCTTGCACGTGCGCATAGGTGCGCCGGCCACGCGGACGCAGCTGACCCTGCGCGTTCGGCTGGGCGCCCGGGGGCACAAAGTTCTCCTGCTGACAGCCGCTTTTGGCCGGCTGCGTGTGTGCCCGCGCCGCCTGCAACAGCTGATGGTGATCGGTGTCGATTTGGCCCGGATTCAGCTGCAGCTGCTGGCACTGTCCGTTCGCCAGGCAGTTGGTCACATAGCGCTGATAGCTGCGCGCATCGCCCGGCACCGACTGCTTGTAGTTGTAGCTGTCCAGCGTGGCGCTCTGCGACTGGGCGCTGTAGTCGCCCACGCGCGTCGGCCCCGTCGCTGGCAGCGGCCCCGACCCGTGTCCGGCGTCGAGCACGCGTTCCCCGTGCGGCAGCGTGACAACGGCATACGGCTGTGGATTGCTGTGCTGCGGCTGCGGCTGCGGTTGCTGCTGCTCCGACGGCTGCCCATAGCTGCCAGCGGGCTGCGAGTGAGCTGCGGTGGCGACTGTCAAAGCGGCGGCCTGCGGCTGCCTGTTGTAGCTGTCAGCTGACTGCGGCAGATTGGCCTGGCCATGGGCGTAGTAGCTGCCGGGCGGTGGCGGTGGCGGTGGCGGCGGGGCCAGGCCAACTGTCACCTGTTGGTAGTTGGTGTTGGCCAGCAGCGGATTCTTGTAGGCCGAGCTGGGCAGCTGCTGCACATGATGTTGAATTTGATGCTGCTGCTGTTGCAGCAGCTGATGCTGTTGACTGCCGGGCACAGCGTAGCTCTCGTGCGCCACATAGACGGCCGGGGACTTGTGCGCTTGCAGCTCATAGGTGCGTCCATGTGGCCCAAATGTTTGCACTATAAACTTGGCCGGCGGCTGACGCGGCACGGCCCGCTGCGGCGTCAGGTGGAATGGCAGATGTGGGCGTGGATAATGATATTCTTGCGTCTGGGCGCAGCTCATTAGCGTCAACTATAAACATTTGCGGATTAACATGTTAATATTCATGAGGCAAGTCTACTGATGGCCCTGCTTACCGTCAAGACGAGCAGTAACATGACGGCCGTCCAATAAATTTCAAATATATAAATATATTAAGTTTGAGCTTTGTGTTGTGCACGGCTCGCCGACTAGCAAATGATTGAACCACGGGCAGCTGAGATCACATGCTCGGACTTCTGCACAGAAGAGTCAACAGAGCAGCAGCGGCAGCGGCAGAGGCTGCGGCAGAGGCCAGAAACTTGTTTCGGCTATTGAGTTGTAATTGTGGCAGCAGCGGCTGCTGCTCGTCGTTTGACTTGTTGTAACACTTTTGAATTTCATAATTTCTTTTTGTATATAGCATATTTTGTTTATGTTTTTTTCTTCGTTGTTTTTGTCGTTTGCCACTTCAGCGTTCGTTTGCTCGTGGCATAATTTGGCTATCACTCACAACTGTTTTGTCATCGTTAAGGAGCCAGCTTTTGCTTTGGCCATTGCGAAGAAATCATTTCGTGAGGGCCGTGAAAATGCTTTCCGCTCATCACATTTCTTTTAATATATTTTCGCTTTTTATAATTTTTTTCTTTTGCCTTTCCGCTCTTAACTACTTGATGGCAGTTCAGTTCATGCTCATTATTGTACATTTCTGCGTATTGACTTTATGTCTATAAAGATCATGTTGATCCGGTCAAAAAGTAAAAGTGCGATTCCGACGTTGCCGCCGGCCTTAACGATGCGGTCTGCACTGTAGTTGTCGTTGTTATTGTTGTTGGTTTTTAAATAAATTTGCATTAATTTTGTATTGGGGTTTTGGTTTTTGTTTTTTTGCTTTGTTTTTTCTTCCGCTGAAACAAACTGGGCTTGTGTTGTAAATTGGCCGACAATGAAATCAAATGTGATTTAAATGCAGGCGTGTCGGCGCATTTGATTAATCTCTGCGTGATTTAAATTGATATATCCATGCGGTTATTCAAATATCTTTTCGACTTGAATTTGAATTTCTTTTTAAAATCATGCCATCGATGCGTTTCAATGTCTTAGGCCCTTTTATGGGCCAGGTTAAAGGTTGTTGTAACCATATATTATCCACAAATATATTAAACATATGTATTTGAAACTTTTTGAGTTAAACTGGTTTTTACATGATGTATAATCGAATATATGAAGTATATATATGTGTGCATATAATGCGAGTAATTAAATTTATATTTAATAGGTGTAAAAAAGTATATAGTCGACACGCATGAATGGTGAATTCATTCAAATTGCGAACTTGCAAAAAATAATATAATTTATGGGTTTTAATTATTTTATTGCTGTTTATATTGTGTTCACAAATTGATATAAAGGGTGTATTGGTTTAATGCTATTAAAATTACAGATTCAAAAATGCCAATACGTTCTCCTAAATATCCGATATCTCTCCGCGATAGCTAGAGAGACTTATAATATTTGTTGCGAGTTTGGAAAAAATCCCAAGCGTATTATTTTTTTTAGCAACTAAATTACTGATGATATAAATATGAGTAAAATATATTTTTTTTAATTTTTTTATTTTGTTTTTATTAATGCAAATAACTTGTTTTCAAAATAATGAACAGAGTATGGCACAGTTGATTGCATTTTAACGTATTTTTTTTCTATTTTGTTTATATGCAAATAACTTGACTTATTTATCTTTATTCTGTATGTTTTCTGACAACAAATTAAGCTAAAAACAGAACAGGTTAGCTTGGCCTTCGAATGTTTAACATCTTTTCTCTAATTATGTGGAAGCTATAAAAAAGTTAACATCAGGCAGCTTAAAAAGCTAGACAAAATGATTGAGGTATTACAATGTAACTTGTCGAGTGGTTAGACAAAAACTATAACACAAATAAAAATGTATTGTGATTAATTAACTTAAACTTGTGGTGTTTGGAAGGCCCTCATATCGTATACGTTATGATTTATGAATCATGATGCATAAAAGTGGAAGCGAGTAGTTAAAAATTATATTAATATAAATTAGGTGCTGTTGATAAGATTTAAGCATAATAATTCATAGCCGCTCTTTGTAAAGCTTGAGATTAAAAAAGTATGATATATATATGTACTTAGATAAGAAAAACCAAGAATTTTGCACTTAAATATGTGTTCACGACATTCGGTCGATATAAGTATTTTGTACTTAAGTTAAGAATACGCGTTGTCGAAATAAGGCCCAATTGAAGATGTCACATCTTCAGAAAAAAAGTTTAATTTAATTTTATTAAATTTTTAAACAAATTATAAAGAAAACCTTGTACTTTAATTAAGAATGTTATGTGACAATTCTTAAAACTAATTTGTACTAAATTCTAGAATTTTTTGGTATTCATGCAACATTAAAGTCAAAAGAGAATTTTGCAGAACAAAATGTTCTTAAAACGTGTTGAATTTCGTACTTTAATTAAGAATTAATTATTGTTTTAGTGTACATAATTTTTGGAATTGGAATCGAAGATATCTAGTTCTAATCGTCACATATTCGCTGTAATAGTTTAGAACAACACATTTCTCCGAGTGTATGCGACTTCACAACCGGTATTGACCTCACTTTCGAGTACTTAAAAACTCATGTTTCAGAGATCGCAAGGGCAGCAAAATTTGCTGTTTAACTGGCTTTACTGCTTTCAAATAATGAAGTTGACGAAAACTTTCTTCTTGTTGCGAACGCAGTCAATTGTCTGATGGAGATTACGTCTTGCACGTCTTTGGGCCAAACAAAACATGGCTCTACGCAATATGTTAACGTCAATCAGAGTCGCGGCATGTAAAATGCACTTGAATGCCACTTGACAACGCAAACGCCGCAGCTAACCGTGCTGCACGTGCGGTTGCTCGACAAAGCAACTGCCAACACTTGACATTCACAATGAAAATGCAAGGCACACACGCACACACACGCACACCACTACACACACACACACTCGCACACACGCACTCGCGACAGCTTATCACAGCGCTGGAGTAGCGCTTAATAATGCAAGTGGCCAATGCTGCGTATACGCAATCTGCCCCGACACGACTTGACTTGGGCCCGACTTGACTTGGCGCAGCATGGGGCAACCCGAGTCATGGTTGGGGCGTGCTGTGCCTGGGTATGGGCGCGTCTGTGCGTTGTCTGTGCCCGCATTCATAAAATGCATTCAGGGTTAAAAGCCGCGCCGCGTTGTATGCAACGTTGCATGCACCGTCGAATGAGATAGCGCACGCCATAGAAATCTAGATGCAGTTGCAGTTGCTCTGTGTGTGTGTGTGTGTGTCTGGTATCTTTTTAGCTCACTAGACGGACAGACGGACGTGCAGTTTGTTTTTGCTATTTTCCACATGAAGCGTCAGTTTAGACACCTTTGCTGGGCATTTTTCCAGGCTTTTCAGTGGCTTTGCTTTAGTTGCGGCGCCTAATTAGGCACACCTCGGCTCAGCCCGGCTCGGAAATTAGTTAGCCGTTGCCAAAGGGTTGAATGACCCTTGGCCTGCCCCCTCAGCTGAACTCGTAATCCAACAAAAAAAACGGCAAAAAGCTTTAAGCAGCTTCGCCTACAACAATGCAAAAAAACATAGCACGAAAAATAAAAAAAATAACGTCAAGAAAATCAATTGCATAATGGCGCATGTGTTGCGCCCAGCAGCGGCAGCAGCAACAACAACAATAACAACAACAACAACGAGAAGAAGAACAAATTGCAACTCTTTTTTCCATTTGCACGTTGGCAGAAGCAGAGAAAATACCAACAACAACAACAAAATCAACCACCAGGCGACGCCACTCGACTTGCAGCAGGCAGTCAGAGATTTTTGTTGCTGCTGCCATATTTTTTTGTTGCTGTCGGAGACAAATACACACACACACACACACACACACACTGGCAGACACATGTGCGACTGGCAGGCAGGCAGCTTTTGTTTGCGCCCGCACAGGAAGCCATTTAAGTGCGGCTTCTTGAGAAAATTGCCGGCGCGACGGGCAGAGCGGCCAGATAAGCACTGGAGAGAGAGAGGGAGAGAGAGAGAGAGAAGAGTTGCAGCTACATAGCCAGTTAGCCAGCCAGATATAGTGAGGTCGGGCGAGGGACTGTGTGGGAGACTTAGAAGGATGTGCCTAACGAGCGCATCGCAGCCTTAATTATTAACAGCAGCAGCAAGGGAGAGGGGTGGGCGTGGGCTGGGAGGGGGCTAACTGTAGAGAGAGCTTAACTTTGTTGGGGCCTATCATTTACGGGGCGCTGTTCTGCTTGGAAACCCGCTCAGTGCTAAGCCGCTCAATTGTTGAGCGACTCAAGCGCCTTAATAGGCTTAGAAGCGAGTCAACTATCAAAACAAGTCCGATAAAAGCACTCACATACATCGCAGTTGCATGTGTGTGTGTGTGAGTGTGTGCATATGACATGCTCGCGCTCCAGTTGCCGCGCAAACAGCTTTGTCAGCGCAGCCCAGATGCAGGGTGTGCGTGTGTCCCTGTTACGTCTCAACTGGGCTACGCTTGTGTCTGGGATCTGTCCACACACACACAAACATATGTGTGTGCCTTGGCGCCTATGGGTATGCAATGCCCGCCGACTGCTGCCCGCCCCTCAGCCGCCCCCTTCACTCGCAATCGCTGTCGTCCTCATTGCCTTTGTTTTATAATTTTCTTTTGATTAATTTTTTGTATTTTTGTTTTCGGTCACATGCACTAAACAATGCCCACAAGGAATGCGGTCTGCAAATAAAAACAGGGTGTGCCTTATTTGTCTTGTGGATAGGCAAAACATTTATTTTATATATATACATATACAATATGTGTACCTGTATGTACATATATGGGTGAGTTTTTCATTTGAATAAATTCAAGAAAGTTTACATGTTTCAAATATTTAATATTTATTATTATTTTCAATTATTTGTGTAGATTCTTCTATTTATCAATATTAATAAATAATTTGATTGAATAAAAAAATGAGTTCTGAGGCATAAAAATAAAATTTGCCAACTTTAAAATTTTAAATCAATATTTAATGTTGAAGGTTTGGAATATCACGCATTTATTTCTACAACTTTCTGCCAAATGAGTATTTCTGGCTTAATCTTTAAACGATATTTTCAGTAAGCTCGCTTTTATGTTTTTCTTACCTTGAACTGTGAAAATTATAGATTTTTTCCAGTTAAAACCCGATGGACATCACACATAACTAATATTCAATAATTATATTTTAAAGATTATTTATTATACTATAGATTAACGTTTAATAATTCATTATTATTAATAGTTTTTATTACTAATTAGTAATTTAAGCTAACCAGAAAACATTTGTCATCGGCTAGCCAAGAAATGCATAATCTTTGTGAGAGGAGTAAAATATATTATAATGCAAGTCTATATATATTATGGTTTATACATAAATGCAGTGAGGTTTTCTTTTGGGGAAAATTTAAATTATAAATTAAATTAAATATAAAAATTATAAATATTAATTAAAAAAGATAGAACAATTTGTATATATGTATATTTAAAAAGCAAGACCCTTTATATATAGTGAGAGTATCAGTTGCAAATACAGTCTGTCTTGGCTCGATGTTGCTGGCGGGTTCCATGGGCTGGTGACTGCGAATGCTGATTATTGCAACAATATCAACAGCAGCAGCATCGGCAACAACTAAAACAACTGCAGGTTGGATGTGGACTCCTCGGACGTTTATTTGCAGTCACTCGCATGTGTCGCCTGGAGATGATGAGGCACAAAATGTGCCCAGGCGTAGTCGAAACTAAACTGCCTGGCTGTCTGTCTGCAACAACAGCAACAACAACAGCAACAAAAAGAGAATTAAAATAAAAAAAAGAGTTTGCAACAAACAGACAAATGAGGACGTCGGCGTTGACATGATAGCCGCCTGGGAGCCTGCGAGCGTCTGGCGGCGTCTCCCGGCATCTGTCGGCGTCGTCGCTGCTGTTGCGAGTGTTGCTGCCGCTGTGAATGTTGCAGACGATGTCGTCATTGCCGCTGCATGCGTTGCATTTTTACGCCACTTTTTTATTTTTACTTTTTGTTTTATTTTTCCACTTTTTTTTATTTTTTTTAGCTATATTTAAATACGCTGCGGGTTGCACTGTGCAGCACTTCATTTGCTTCACAGCTCATTCATGTTTTGTGTCGAGCCTACGCTGCCAGCCAGCCAGACGGAGCGTCAGCGTCAGCGTCAGCGCTCTAAGCCGAGGTAAACACTCCTCGACAGTTGCCCGTCTCGCTCTGGCTCATGTGGCCGTGTGGCAGCTGCCTCACCTACTTTCTGCACTTAGACAGCGGTGGTGGCTGCCTCGCTGGAGAAAAAAAAATAAAACCTCCCCAACTGCGCTGCGGCTGCCGCCTGCTCTGCTGCTGCTGCCTGGTGCCTGCTTGCTGCTGCTGCTGCTGCTGCTGCTGTTGCAGCTCCCTCGCGGCCTGCGTCTCGAGCTCTGGGTATCGCTTACAACAAACACTTGCAACGTTTGCAAAGCTTCTGCTCCGCCGCACGGTCGTTGGCCATGGAGGCGGCGACGTTAACGTTAACGTTAACGTTAACGTTAGCGTTAACGGCGGCCTTCCTGCCTCGAGAAGTTTGCCGAGCTCTCCTCTCTCTGGGTTGCATTTGCCGCATGTGGCACGGCCGTTGCCAGTACGTTCGCGTGCTTTGCATACTTTGGTTGCGTCTTTTTTACTGCTGCTGCTGCTGGCATCGAGAACGCGCCGCAATTTTCAGTTTGTTTTTTTCTGTGCGATTTTGAATCGCGCTTTTGCTTCGCATTGCATTCAACGGGTTAGCCTCCAATTGCATGCGTATATGCAAATAAATACATTGTGCAGCATTTTGTGGCGCCTCCAATTTCCGCCGGTGTTTGGCCATTTGCGCGCCAATTTTTTGCCGGCCCAAAGTGTCCGAAGCTGCCGCCATAAATCACATGGCATAATTGTGCAGGCTGGACAAAGCCATCGGACTCTGGACAACAAGTGGGCTGCCTTAATGGGCGCTACAAGCCCAGCGAAATCTTATAAATTAAGTGCTCAAACATCTGATTACTGCAACAAGAATCCCAGCTTAAGGATAACCAAAAGGGGCTTGGAGCCAACGCTTACATTGTGCGCGGATTAGGAAGCATATCTGGAGCTGCAAATAGGATATATATTGAAGAGCGCCCTTTGTATTCCAGCTTCAATTGTAAGTATCACACTTTCCAGTTGTAAGTGGGAGTAAAAATTCGTATCAATATATACATAATATTGATAATTGCTAGGGTTATTCCGTTCAAAATAAACTATAAAGAACAATTACAATAAAAATCTCTGTCCGACAAGTTTATATATATAATTTGTATACAAGGCTGCTAAGTGGTTCGAGTAAAAAAGTTAGGGTACTTGTAAGCCTGAACTAAGCCATATATATTTTTTAAAAAATGTTTCAGTACAGTGGGCAATATCAAACATAAAGTTATGTTGCCTGACCTAAGAGGCAACATTAATTGGCATTTCCCTATTTAATCATTTAATTCAAAATAAATATAAATATTTTGTTTTCAATAAGAAATTGAATTAATTATTTAAAATAAAGTGACGAAGCCCAGTTCGAAGCAAAACCTGAGAACGTTGAGGTCAAAACCCAAGCTCATGAACTCAGCCAATTGAAACTGTTTGGATGGTTCGAACTGTACCAGATGTAATTTTATTTTTTGACATGATTTTATATGAATTGTAATAGAAGTAATTTTTCAAAAATGCAAAACCAAAATCCAAAGCAGGAGAGTTTGAGCTGATAAACTTCTTTATATTGTTTTCTTTATGTCGCTATGTTTTTATATATAATATTTATGTATGTATCTATGTAGTCATATATACATGTATGTATATTTGTATCACTATATTTATATATATACATGTGTTTACCTGTCAATGCTTGTAGGAAAAATCTGATGTGGGCTTAGAAAAAATATATTGTATCTAGTTACAGTCCCGGGCAGATGAGTTACCTAAGTGCCCGGAGCAATAAGGAAACGGAAAAACCAGGATCCGGGTTTGAATGTCCGGTTTGTGTATGGATGCAGTATAGTGATATCAGCTGGGTGACGATGGGCTGTTCATAGTGTGAGACTTTATTCATACAGCCAACTATATAAGTTTCTTAATTGGGAAAGGTTTTCATTGAAATATATCTTAATTAACAGCTAGGTCTTTCAATAGGCGAAAACTTGAAAAGCTGCTGGAGAATGTCGAATTTTTCAAAGAAGCTGTTTCTTTTTTAAAACACGTATGATTTCGTGTGGTAAGAGCAGCAGCGAGATGTATATATATTTATTATATATATGTACATATATGTTTTATGAGAGCACGTTAACCGCAGTAATGATGTCTGTCCGTGCTTTCGGCTTGACAACTCGTCTTGAATTTGCATAACAAGCGAAACAAGTCTTGGGCTCCTTTTGTGAGGCACAAGTTGTAATTATGCGCAAACAAACGCAGCAAATGCAATTTCAATTAAGCACCGCCAACAAAAACAACAAGCCGACATGTCAAAGGCAACACGGGAGAGAGAGCACAAAAAATAAAATGTAAAAAAAGTGAAATCGAATCCGTTAACATCACACGCTTTGTTAAGCAGTCCCCCCAGTACCGGAAAGATGGCACTCGAAGCGCTTGTGAGGCTTCCCCCTGCCCCAAGCAACCGCAAGTGCGTAGCCTGCCTGTCAGAGGCTGTGGTGCCGGTGGTGCTGGTGGTGCTCGGTGTCTGGCTGAGTGCTGAGTGCCGTGCAGCAAGTAGCAAGTGCCAAGTGCAGCGTCAGGTGCACTGACATTGACGCGCACGAATGCAGCAGCAGCAGCGGCAGCAACAGCAACATCAGCGACAGCGGCAGCAGCAGGGGACCTGCCACACAGCCAGCTGTTCGGTTTTGCACCATGCCGCGCACATTGCGCCCAAAACAAACTCGAATACTTTTTGCTGTGCGCCTGTTACCCCAGAGTCGCGTCTGCAAGGGCGTTCCCGAGCCGGTTGCATTTGGCCACCTCTCGCCCGCTTTTCTCTGCTGTTGTTTTTTTGTACGCTTTTGTAGATTGTTGCATGCTGTGTGTTTTGTCAACATGGCAGCCATGGCAAATCCAGTTACAATTCCACCGCCAACTTGCAGAGCCGACTTCGGCATCAGTTCTAGCTCCAGGTCCCAGCTCCAGCGTCAGCTCCAGCGCCAGCTCCAGCTCCAGCTCCTGCATTGTGCGCCTTTTTGTGTGCATTGTTGTTGCCGGTCGGCGGGTGGCGCCGCAGTTGCCGTTGCAGTTAATTGAAAATACTAAATTTCCACTGTCTAGACGGCAAATTATATGACAATTGTTAGAGCGCATGTTTGACTTTCATATTAAAATTAATTACTTGGGCTGGTTTGCATAAAAATGGGCACTGGTTAAATATTAGTTATATGCAAATACACAAGTACATTTAATTCTATTAAAGCTTATGGAGTTAATTACTTTTTTGTAAATTTAGAAATTAAATATGTTAAAATATGAAGCTACAATTTAAGTTGAATGTTTTTAAATCAGTCAAAAGTTAACCACGTTTTATCCAATTCAATCTAAAAGAGCTGATCAGTAAGCCAACTAGCTATTGAGGCCGCGGAGATGTGTGTAGATAAAGATGAGTTATGTTTTGATATTTATTATCAAGTTAAAATTATATCTTAGCTATAATCTACAATAATGCATTGTATGATGTCTTTGGAAGATAAGTTGGCTCAGAACATTTATTTAAAAAATGATAAACAGAAACAAAAATTCTTTAAAAAAGTAAGCTTATAATAAAAAAATATTAATATTAGTAATAATATTCAAGGTTAAAAAGCGAAACGGTTCAAATCAAAAATTCCTATTTGCTTGAATTTGCCTCCTCTGACCAAATTATCCTCATTTTTTTGCAGTCCTAATATAAATTAGTAAAATAAAAATAACAAATTCAAGTCAATTTTATGAAAATGTCCAGTATTTCGGTTCAGATTTCGATTTTCGGAATGCACAATTTATGCAACACTCACACATCTTAATTTCCAACTAGGGAACTAATCACAAGTTGCCTATAATTAATGCCATAATTGCAAATGCATTAAAATTAAGGAAATCTCATAAACATGCCGCTTGGCAGGAAATTGAACAAAATTTACACAAAAAGCAATTACAAACGGAAATCGTGCGAAAGCAAAACACCTTTGACAATTGCTCCACATAAACATACACACACACACTCGCACACACACAGTATTAATTTGGCACTTAATAAACAATGAAATTGAAAATTTAAGACGCTTATCTAACAAGTCGAGGCAAAGTCGTATGTAAATTTTGATATTACAGTCATGCAAGTAATTACACTGACCGCCTGAGTGAACGAGAAATTTTATGCATTTCGCAATTGCGACAGATCACTTGAGTGTGCGAATGTGTGTGTGTGTGTGTGTTTGTTATCTGGTTGTGCTGCAGCAGATTCATTAACTCTTGCTTGTTGTTGTTGTTGTGGCCCTTTTGGCCGGCATCTTGGAAATCAAATTTGCCCGGTACGAAGCATCGTATGCAAAGCATCTGCTTCAACATTGACTTTACTGATTTTGCCCTTACGCATTTTATTACGTGTTTATTATGCTAACAATGCGAGAAAAGTTTTCGGGGAAAATATGTGTGTGTGTGTGTGTGTGTGGAGTGTGCACAGTAGCAAATGCAAACAGTGGCGTAGTTCTTCAAGGAACGAAAGTTAAACACAACCAATTCCACATGCATGAAACTTGTGTTAATGAATATGCAAAATAAACTGGCTTCGAGTATGATAAGTGAGCAGAAATAGTTAATTTTTTGACTGCTTGACATAAGTTTTATTTATGTATGTTTGTAATAAATGTCTGTAATAAAAGAGCATAGGTTTGTCTGTATAAAAATGCCATGAAATTAATAATTTAAAAAAATAGTACTTCAAATAAATAATAGTTGGTAATTAATGACTAACTAATCATAAGACTTTACTCCCATATGTTGTTTTCATACACTGATTACAAAGTGAAATGGGGTATATTAGTAGTTTGAAATCTGACTGTTCAAATTCAACATGATCGGCGCTACGAACATTGGATTTATATGTAGATAATTTTAATTTCATTTAATATATTTTCCAAATATATTTATATATATTTTAAATTAAATATCATGTTATTCCAACAATTTCCTTGTTTGGCAAACGCTCTAATTTACTGATATGTTATCACAATTTTAGATATCGTTACCACAGTTATCGATAAGAACAGCATAAATTTCATTAAATTATAGACTTTCTGTAAAGCACCACAAATATTTTGCCCTGAAATGTTTCAAATTTAATTTGATTTCTTATATAGCAATTTCCGCATTTAATTACTGAGGGCTGTTCACCCCTTGACAAAGAAACTTGACGTACACCCCGTGGCATAGAAATGTGGCACATCGAGTGCTGTTGATTGTGGTATTTGGCTGCACATGTTTTTGATCAATAAGTCGGAATGGCAAACTCAAGTGCCTGAATGTGCTCCCAAGTGGCACAAAACAACAAATGAAATATCTTATAAATATGTACGAGCATGAATGTGTGTGTGTGTGTGTGTGTGTGTGTGTAAATAAATCAACACACAGACGATGTCACTGGACCACTCCACTTAATGACAGCTGCAGCAGCAGCGCAACCGAAAACTGTAGCCACACAACATCTTTTCATTAGGGCATTGTTTCCTGCAGGTTTAAATTCGTAGGGCTGAAATCGGAGATTGTTTATATGTTTATATGGGTATGTGTGTGTGTGCTTCTCTCTCTCTCTCTCTCTGCGCACGACTGGCCACCTGAGCTAAGCCAGACGAATGTGTTGTGGAAATGGCAGCACATATTTCTAGTGGCATCAGCCATTTGCATTTCATTTTTCGACAAGCAAAAATATTTTTCAGGCGCCATACGAACTGTCTGCCAGGGCTTTATAAATAGTTAGACGACTTCCTTTTGTCTTTTGTCCAAGTCCGAGCCGGCTGCTGTCTGTGATTGGCCTCCTCTCACTGCCCCACGCTCTCATCCCCTCGCCCTCTCTGCGTGTCCTTAGTCCATCTGTCATTTTAAGTGGCTTATTCATATGCAAGTGGCTTCCGGGGCTAAACATATTCAAGTGTTTTAGTGGCCCGTGTACATGACCGAGCATTATCATTAAGTGCTTATAGGCTGGCAGGCCAGTCTGTCAGTCTGTCAGTCTCTCCGTTTGTGAACAATGATGGCTATTAACACAAATTGATATACATAGTATATGTGGCTGTCTGGGCTGCTTTGACATTGCATACTTTTGCGGGCGCCCGGAAGTGACGGGCATTATTAAGCATACGCACAGTTGCACACTGAAACATAAGTTCGCTTTCACTTTTCATTTATTTGCCGCTGATCTCCTTGCAGACGTTGCTATGAAGGCAACGGCCAACAGCATCAGCAGCAGCAGCAGCGCCGCCAGCAGCAGCAACCACTTGGAGCCACTGGCGGCCACCAGCAGCAGCTGCAGCAGCAGCACCACCACCACCAAGCCGCGTCTGCCCAAGGTATCCTTTGCACCGCTGGACATTGCCGCGCCCTCGGCCGCCACGTGATACGCGAACATGCCGCACCACAACATCGTTTGCGAGTGGCTGCGCACGATTGGGCTGCCGCAGTACGGCGAAAGCTTCCTGGAGAACGGCTACGATGAGCTCGAGATATGCAAGCAAATTGGCGAAATCGATCTGGACGCCATTGGCGTCGATAATCTCTCGCATCGCGGCAAGCTGTTGAAGAGCGTGCGCGCGCTGCGCGAGAAGGGCGCCGCCATTGTCTACGTGCTCATCAATGATCCGAAGGCGCTCAGCAACAGCAACGAGATTCTGGCCTCCGACTGCGACACGCCCGTTACGATGAAGGAGCTGGAGGGCCTGATGAAGCGCCATCTGGAGGCGGACGGCATACGCCTCACAGCGCATCCCTACTCCTCGCCGGTGAGTATTCGCACTGCGCAGCAGGGCCACTATTCAGTGACGGCTTATCTTGGCCATTTTATTTACCGCTTGCAATTTGCATGCTCGCCATGGGGGACTTGTTGTTGTCGTAGTTGTTGGCGCTGTTCCGGCAGCGTGTGACAGTCGCCGCTAGTTTGTAATGGCCACCGTTCGGGGACAGGCATCCGGAGAGCGCCTGGTGCGCTGTGTGCGCTCTAATGTGAAATTAACACGATTTTAATTTAGTTAAACCGAGTGGCCAACCGCGTGTCGGGTCTGGGTCTGTCCTGGTCTGTCCTGGCCCGGTCTGTCCTGCCCATCGACCGCCCACCGCGCGGCCAGTTGTACACTTTTCGCTCGAAAGTTTATTCTATAATATGTCGGTTTGGTTTAGCCGTGGGAAATGTTTTTGCCTTGCGTTAATTTTGTTTATTTTTGCTGTTGCCGTTTTTACGTATTTACCTCTAAATGGTGGCGGCCTTAACAAATTGGGCCATAAACGCCACCGGGCAGAGCAGCCGAGCAACAGTCGCCTTTAATGATCTGCCAATACACAAATTTGTGCAACGCTTGCAACATTGCCAAATTGCTGCCACTAGACACGCACGATAAAGCAACGGTGGCAACAATGTCCCCATAATGCAAGTGTTGCAACATCCAAGCAAATAGAAAGCGAACAAAATAATGCGTATAAACAGTGGGTTTAGCATCAGGAAATACCTATAAAAATGTGGCATTTAATGGGTAACAGCAGTAAAAAATTTAATTTACTTTAAATGTGCTTATAAAAGGAAATGTGTGTTTGAAAATTTAAAAATAAAACAAGTCTTTCTATATAACAATTGTTATATATGGGGGAATATTCTTTTGCATATAATTATTTTATTCTATATATATATTAATATATTTAAATTAGAGTACATAGTTATAAATTATTAAACCAAATTTTTTATTTGATATTACGTAATTTTATTTATTCAATTTTTGACTATAGTTACCATCAGATTTGACAACTTATTAGCAGTATGTAGCCCACTGTGCCTATGCATACAAAAGTGTGTATTAAAGGAAATATTTTTTTGCAGACATGCTCGCATTGTCGCATCTGATGTGATGAGTTTTGCAAGCGTGTCAAGCAGCAGCTTTGCCAAGCTCCAATTTCCAAGCTCAGTTGGCAACCCTTTTATTCATAGTTGTCATGCAGTTTTGCGGCGCTTTGTGCAATGGGCACGCAACAACTGAAAAAGAAAGAACACAAAAACATGTCACTGGTTCAGGGCCGTTTGCATTTGTGCAAATGCACTGCAAATAAATGCGAAATGAGCGAAATGCGCTGCTGCTTTTTATTTAAAGCTGCATTTTTAAGGCGACAGTGCTGAATGGGCGTGGCCGGCCGGCTTTGCGGCCTATTGAGCACGCATAGTGCTGGCACTTGGCGCTGGTTTATTATGCAGGCGCGTCACACTGCCACGCCCCCGCCGCCCCCCGCCGCCCAGCTCTTGTCCAAGCGCCAAAGTGTGCAGTTTGATGATGAAGCACGAAATGGAGTGTGCCTCTCGTGGCATGTTTTGTGGCAACTTTGACATAGGCTGTACGCCCAGTAGCCGCCTTGCATTTTAATTAGCAATTGTTTTTTTTTTTGGGCTTTTAACATAGTTTGCCTGTTCAAATGCAGACAAATATTTACAGTTGTTTTGGCAACATTTCGTGTTCGTTTGGGGCGGGCAACGAGACGTATGCGCAATATCACGTTCCGGACACAAATTGAAATGCAACTTAAATGCGGCAATAAAATTATATGAAATGGAAATGCAGTCAAGTAAAAATACATGTGTATATATATGTTGTGTGTGAGTGTTGGCCTGACAGGTGTCTGCGCTCGTGCGAGACTACAAAAGAGCAGGAGCGGTAGGAGGGGGTGGGGGGAGGGGGTTATGTGCTAGACTTGTTAGCTTCTGGGTGCATCCCTCTGTCTGGGGCATGTTGATGCGCGCAACTTCAACTAATTGCACTTTGCGCTGATGAGGCAGACATGAGTGTGTCTCAGTGTGTGTGTGTGCGTGTGTGTGCGTGTGTGCATCACTGACTGACAGTTGTAGACAAGTTGCATTTCAGCACAAATGTTTGCATGGATGCGACTCTAAATGAATTTGCCTCGCAGCCACAGCAGCAGACAACAGTTGCACACACACACACACACACACACGCACAGTCGCGCACACCCAGAGACATTTGGATTGCCTTGAGAGGATGCACTGATGCTTCAGTGGACGCTTTGAATGTCAAGCAGGACACATTTAAGTGGCCGCCTTACGCTAATTACCGGAAGATATTAACACTTCTGTTTCTGGGCCACAGAGCGTCTCAGCATTTGACCCTGGTCAACATATCTAAGGCGATTTGATTGTGGCTAGGATTATGGTTGAATGCGTGTGTGCCTATATGTAAATATATATCTACATTCGGACAAAAATATCGTGATTAATTAAAGTTCAACTGCGTTTAGATTAAGTATTGGACTTGTGTCTGATGTATTTTGAAATATTAATTTAGTTCTGGCTAAGAAACTTATACAATACAAATTTTGTTCTCTGGTTAAGAAGCTGCTACCAATTCTAAATTATAAATATGAAAATTCCTTTCAGCTTGGCACTTCAAATATAAAACAAAATAAACGCATTGCATTTATTAATTTTTGCTTCTACTCCACTCCCACAGGAGGGCAAACGCGGCTACTTGGAGGGCCTGGCCGCGCACTATAGCAAGCAGATTAATATGCCCTATGAGGATGTCCTGGATGCCATTGAGCAGGTGCGCCTGTCCAAGTGGAAGGAGCGACATGTGCGCATCTCGACGGGACACACGCTGACGCGCCGCAACGCTGGCGCCAGCAGCAGCAGTGGCAGCGGCAGTGGCAGCAGCAGCGGGGGTGGCGGTGGGCTGGTTGGCTCCTCGGTGCTGCCCACCAGCCACAGCCAGCCGCTTTATGTGCCCGGCAAGTATTTGGTAAGCAAAGTGCACGTGGACGTTTTACGGCTCCGTGTTTTTACGACTGGAGCTAATCAGGCCGCACGAGCCGCATCTCGAATGAGTTCTAATTCGTTTCGTTTATTATGCATGTGTGCAGCCGTCGAGCTGCCTGTCGAATCGCGAGGAGAACGAGATCTACAGCTACACCCAGAACGATTTGGCCAATCGGATGGCCCGCAACGCCATCGACTCCAAGTCGGCGCTCAATCTGAATGGGATGCAGCACAGCTATCCCGGCGCGCGCACCAATTTCTTTTACGACTTTTCGGCAACAGGTAAGCGGCCCAGCGGGGCATCGTGGTGGGTGGGGGAGGGGTGAACTGCAAATTAATAGGTTTTTTTTTGTTTTTTGGCTTGCCACTGTGTCGGCTGTTTGGCATTTTATGGCTTTTAATTCAATTAAATTGGTTTGCGCTTAAACTTCTGCTCGTCTCGCAGTGTATCTGTGTGTTGCCTGTTTGATTATGGCTTTTAATATTGGTCGGATTTCTGTTTTCTTTGCTGTCTCTTTTAGAGGGACGCAACAAGAACAAGCAGCGGCGCACGGTCTTTGCCCGCTTCCTGCAGGGCCTGCGGCAAAGCGGAGATGAGCTAAATGCCAACGAGGGCATGCAACTGAAGGTGAGTATAGGGAGCGAGGGGGGTGGGGGAATGGGGGGTATGCGTAACACATGCCTGTGATTATGGCATGTGTTTAAGGCGAAAGAGATATTTATGCAGGTAATTAAAATAAAACAACGTTAAACCTGTTGGCGATTTTTTCTCTCTTTCTTTCTGCTTAAATGCGTATGCTATATTGCTATATATTCCACAGTAAATAATTCTACAAAGAATTTATTCGGCTCTGGATATTTGTTAATACTGGTATTACACTGGCGAATAATTTGGATATGGGGTATTTTATTTGTACGTGATTTTAGTTTTTTTTTTATATTTAAAAGGCCAATTGTAACGGCGTTTTTTTACAGGATTTTTAATTGGTAGAAGGTGCAATTATGGAGAGGTAAATTGTTAACTATATTGGTCGAAAGTTTTTAATTCATATGAGGCAGATGAAATGAAATTGGAATTTTTATATATATGTTTTAAAAATAATTTACTGTAGTTTATTGGTGCGTGAAATTTACTATTACGGGGATTTTATGGGTAAAATGTGTTTCGTCTACTGGTGTGTAATTTCTTGGTTAGGTATTTCATTGGCAGTGTATATAATTGAGGCAAGATATTTCATTGATGCAGTGGTTTTTATTTATACATATATTTTATTTTATTGGTATATGTTATTTCATTGGCACACGTTAATTATTAATGGGTGTTTAATTGCAACAGGATACAAATAACTGGAGAATATAGGGTATTTCACTGAAAAATTATATTATAGTGATGAAAGGATGTACATTATATTTAAGGGGTACAGTATATTTAATTGGTCAATAGTGTGTATCTTTTAGGTGATTGTTAGAAACATTATATATGTTTTATTCCCCCCGAATAGTATGAATAATTTCGTTTCCATTGCTTTTTTTTACATTTTTCGATATGTACTGAAATTCTGCATGTTTAACTGCTATGTAATGTACTTCAAAGCATTTCCTGCCCTCAACCAATAGCAAAACTTTTCGAACGCTTTGTTTAATGTCTAATTTTTGCAGAGGCAAACTTTTGACCTCAGGGGTCGCCTCCCGTGTGGTACTTATAAAATTAAATTAAAATACAAAAACCGCGTAAACCTACAAATAACAACAACAATAAGGGCAGCTGCAAAGTTGACGGAGGAGGAGCGACAAAGGGCGCAGAGTGGAAAGTGGGACGCAAACAAAAAGAAAAAACTTATCAAGACTAAGCCGATAAAAGGCAATTACCGTTAATTGCGTTGCCTTGTGCGGTGCACGAGATGACAAAACAGAATTGTAAGAGGGCACAGGCTCAAGCGAGGTAGGGCGGCGAAAGGGGTGGGGCCGGGGCTGGGGCTGGGGCAGGGGGTGGCTGCAGCACGGATATGTGCAGGATGCAAATGGCAGGACGGCAACGACTAAAGAGATATGGACTGCTCGGAAGGTGCAAGTGCCACAAACAGGGCAGAGGATTTGTCCGCTCTACGTTCTACGGGCTGCAGTTGGTTTTTGGAGTTCTTGGGGCGGGTCCGGGCTCCCCACTCATTTGCACCTTTGCGCGTTTGCTTTTTGCGGTTGGCATCCGGTGATTCCCAACACACGAATGTCCTTTTTTTCGGCAAACGACATCCAACGACAGCGTCGCATTTGTTTTTATTATTTCAGGCGTGCCAAAAAGTGTTTTGTTTTGCGAGTCTCCTTTTTTGTGCTCCTGCGAGAGTTTATAACTTTTCGTGTTTTACGGTTGTTGTCCGGCGTTTCTTTGCCGTATTTGTGTAGCTTCCTTTTGTTGTTCTCTTTTTCTGACTTTTTGTCGTTGTTGTTGCTGCTGTCGCTGTTCATTTAATATTTAAGCGCAATTTGCTGTCGCCCAGCGCAGCAGACTCCGACTCTCGGACTCTTTGTGTGCTGTGGTCAATTTTGAAAATGACTTGGGCTAAGCACTGGCGACAATTGTGGCCCGCACCGTCGCCAACTTGTTGTGTGTGTGAGAGTGTGTGTTTGTCCTTTGGCACTCATTACCTTTTTTGTGCCCTGACCCGGAGGGGAGGGGCGCGGTTCCCGGCAACAGCTGCCGGCCATGGTTAGCCAAACAAGAGGTCACAGACGCGTATGTATAATTCTAAACTTGGCTACGCTCTCATTATGCGGTCTGTTGCGGAAATGTTGCTTTAGGGAAATTCTCTGTTTGGCCTTTCATTATATTTTGTTGGCCGGCGCTTTTCATTTGACATTTCATTTTCACTTCTCTCTCTGTGTGTGTGTGTGTTTCTTTTGTTGTGGCTTTGTTCCGAGGTGTCGATTTGTTTCATACCGTCTGGTTGTTTCTAAGTTCTCGGCTGCTTAAGTTAATGAAGTAATCATGGGCCAAAGAATGCCAACTTACATATTTATGCCATAAACTTGTATACTTTTTATTTTTGCATTTGAACAGACGAACGAGCGTTTGAAAAGCTGCGGCACTATGAAACGCCCGGAACCGCCCCAGGACTTTGAGAAGACCATACAGCGAGTAAATATAACTACCTGAACATGAGCAAAACACCCACTAATCCAAGCCCTCTCGTGCGTTATTTACATCTAATTTCTGTCCAATTTCCGTACAGCTGAAGACGCAGAAGGCCGCCCAGAAGAAACCGGCCAGCGCACCGATGGACATCGCCCTGCACGAACGCAACAAGGAGGTGGCCCACAGTTTGGCCACGGAGATGCCATTGAACAATTACACAAAGCATCCCTAGGACACGGCCATCAGCATTGATGCTGCATAAGATTTACATATTTAGAAGCTAAGAGCATTCATATAATATGCATAATGATGAATTTAGTTAGGTGGGGCTCGGGTGATACACACGTTAAGCAAGCAATACGAATTTAAATGAAGGCCTAGTTTGTGGTGCAGTGTAATATGGTGATATTGAACAGTATAGGAGCTAATTGATATAGTTGTTAGACAGAGCTGACTGCAAACAGTTAATGCAATTACAATAATTACAAATGCAATGCAATAGAATATTTTACGCATAGCTGAAAAACCCAACGCCAGTTGATCTGAATTTAAGATTTCATTTAACATATTCAGCTAAAGGACTTAATTACATTTATTTGGGCATACAACACACTTTGCAGCCAACTAAAAGCATCCACAAATCAATCAGAACTTCTCTAACATGCCAGAGCAAACCATATTCCATACGCCGTGCTGTCTACTCCTCGTTCCCTGCTCCCCGCTCCCCACTCGATATTCCATGCGCAGCATTTGGCAAAATCAGCTTTAGACACCGAAATAACTAGCGGCAAATGCATCAGCAACTTGGCAAGGAATGTTGACAAAACGCGAAATTCCAACAAGCTTAACGCTGAATCAACACGACCACACACACACAGTCGCACACACACACACACACACACACACACGCACAGCAAACTTGCGCCAACCGCAGACGCTGCATAGACAATCCAGCAACTGCTGCTGCTGCTGGTTGAGGTTGTGCCTGGGCCGGAGCATTTGCCGGAATGGTTTGTCTCGACTTGGTTTGGGCACTGGCATTTCCGTTCCGGCATTGGAGTGCATCGATTTTGGTCTTTGGTATATTGGGTTGGGTCGTTGCTGCCGTTGGCTTTTTTGCATTTTAATTGCATGTCGCGCAGGAAAGTATGCAACGAAGTTGACACTGGCCTGGACTTGGCCCCCTCCCCCATCTCGCACTCTCTCTCTCTTTTGCCGATGCCATTTGCATTTTGCAACGAGAGCGGCGAAAAGCATTTGAAATTCGCTTATAATTTTATTTGCTTTCTGGCCAAAAGGCACAAAAATACACGGCTAACAACGCTGCGCTGTTGTCCTTGCAATTCGCGCTGGCGACTGCATTTATTATTAAATGTCTGCTGGCGCCTTATGGAGCTGCCAAAATTGAAACATTTAGCGGGCTACGTGAGTGCAAAATAGAGCACTAAAAACTACGGCCATTTAATGCGGGCTGCGTGCCTGCGTTTCCGTATCCGTTTCCGGTTTGTTGGCAGCCCTCGCCGTGATTAGCCAAAGTACTTTGCTGGCAGACGGCAATGATGTTGTGTCGCCGTTTGCCAAACCGTGGGGGGTGCGGGGGAGCTTAAGGTATCGAGTGGTGTTCCGCTAATCGATTTCACCTCAATTTCGCCTCAATTTTGATCGCACATTAATGCCAATTGATGCATTTCATTTGTGGAAAGTGATGTGTATAACGTGCTCAATTATCCTGGATTTCAAATTGATTGCGATTCGCGTGTTTTATGCAGATTTTTATTTGCTTTTAATTTTTTTGTTAACGTGCAATTAAGCTTGCTTTCCGCTTGCCATTTTATCATTTTATTATTGAAATTTAATTAAATGCAATGAAAACTCATTCGTAAAATCAACCAGCCATAGTGAAATAGTATAGAGACAAACAAAATGCAAACAGTGAAAAAAGGTGAAATTAAATATAGGCAATATAGGCAGTCATGTATAAAATTGTGCGCCGTTTTAAAATATACAATACAGTACAGTACAGTTACATACGTACAGTTACATACAGCTAAAGCAGGATTACAATAATAGCAATAAAACATTGAATTTATATAGACAGTAATACTTTTCAATTTGTTGCAGGCTCATTTATAATTTCTTATAGACAAATATTAAGTATACGCAACAGGACAAAAATATACATATGAAAAATCGAATTGCAAACGATCTTGAATTACAATTTTTAATTTAATCTAATAAAAGCGAGACTGGAAAAATCTCTGTTATTATCTATATAAAAAACTTACCACTTGCCAAGTGCCAGTTGAAATAAAGAATGTGAAATCGGTGAAATCTAAGGCATACAAAATAAAATAAACAAAAATAAATTATCATTGATATACGTGTAGTCTAAAGTGCATTCAAATTTAGTATTACAAAAATATATACAAAACTATTCATAAATATGTTTAAGGCAAATGTAAAAGCAATCAAAAATTGCTCAAGCAATATCAAATTCACAATTGGTTAGAACCAATCAAAAGGCTCTAAAAGCGCTTTAAGAAGCAAACAATTTTGCAATGGCTATCAAAATGTGTGGAGATCCATACATTAAGAGACAAGAATACAATTATATATATAAATATATAAATGTATGCATGTATATTTATTGGTAACGCATAAATATTGATGAGATACAAAATATTTATATATTAACAATTAATAATACTAGAGCAAAAACTAAAATATATATGTATACGTTTGTATACGTATATATAAATATATATATATACATGCATATTTCAATTTGCATTTTTAAGTGTTTGAGCAAAATGCCAAAATGCATTTCAAATGCGTGGCTGAAGCGAAAAAGTTGTTTGCGCAATGAATAACAAATATTTATGAATGTAAGCGAATAAATATAAATACAATGGTTAAGCGCGTGTTAAAAATCGGACATACACACACATACACGTTAGTATGTATATATAAATTATCAATATACAATATATATATATGTATACACGAAAAATTTACAATATGTATTTTGAATAAACATTTAGGCAACATCTGATAAATATAACGCGTACTATATGTATGCCAGTTGGTTTATGGCACATTTGTAATGAATATATAGAAATTTTGCATGTATCATGTGGCACTTTTGCAGCAAATTGAATCAAAATTATATTTAAATGCATTTGAAAATGAATAAAGTGTTTCAAACTATAAAACGTGTTCAACTTGAGCCTTAAACATGCATTTTATATTTAATATTTGGCCGTTATTGTGTGCAGTTCAACTTTGCGCCTTCTCCTCTGCATATTTGTTCTTGTTTATATTGATTTTGTGTTTACTTTAAATTTTCGCAGAAATTTTCATTGATACTCTGTTTTTTCTGGACAAACACCATTTAACGATGGCCACAAGGTAATAAAAAGTATTAATTAAAAAACAGACGTTCGATTAATTAAAAATTGGTTTAAGACCTGTTAACTGCGTTTGGTTTCAAGAATATTTTAATAATTATATAGGGCATGAAAATTCATGATTTTATTATGTTATATTTTTTAATATTCTTACTCTGTAATCAGATTTTTATAAAGTTAAAGTTACGTTATTTTCTCGCCTTACTCATTTAATATGAGATAACATCAATTGAAAAATATTTTTGTATATATTGTGTTAATTATTTTTTAATGATGTAAACTGTGTCTTCTGATTTTAAATATTTTAGTAATATTGTCGAGTTCTCTCTCTGCTTGTTTTACTCACGTGCCGTTTGCCGACGCTTTTTGGTTCAATCATTTGGCCAGCAAATGATTTGTGTAAATATGAAAATGCTTAGAAATGCAAAAATAAGCAGACCGTCTACAAATACCATCTAACAGGCAGCTCCATTAAAACTAATGAAAGCAATTTGTAAAAATTGCAGCCTGAGTGAAAGAGGAAAATAAATGGGATATGCACCTGCACGTGTATTGCTGGCAAATATGCAGAGCTCACACAGTTCGAACATGTCATTGTAAGTTCAAGTGTAGCCAGAACGTCAGCAGCAGCACCTGGCGAAGGGGCCGGGGGTGCAGGAGGTGCAGGAGGTGGAGGAGTTGCGATATCAGACACAGTAGGAGTTTGGCAGGCACAATCCGGCACGGCAATAGCTCCTGGCTGCTGCATGGGGCTGGGGCTGATGATTGTGATGGGCACAAAAGCCAAACACCTCATGTAAAATGCATGGACTCTCTCATATGTTTTATGGCTTGTTGAATCTCGTTGCTGTTGTAGTTCAAGTTGTAGTCAAAGGCGCACTGCCAGCCTGTTAAATTAATAAAGGACATCGGGGCAGAAATCCCAAAAAAAGTAAACCAGCTTCCATGACAGAAAATTTCGTATGCGCCCAAAGTTGAGGTTTGTTTTTCAACAGCTGGGCCGGAGACAACGGCCGAGGCCGGTCAAAAATGGCTGGCTGGTCCGCCAGCCTCGTAATATATTAAAAATTTCTTTACATATTTTTATATACATTTTTTGTTTTTATAATTTTTCAGTTGTTTGTTTTGGTTGATTTGCAGCGCGCATTTGTTTAACGAACTGTGAATTTTGTTTTGGCTTAGCAAATGTTGTTAGTGTGGGTGTGTGTGGCGCCTTAGCTCATGTGTGTGTGTGTGCGGCTAAAGGATTTTATGCTTTTTTTTGCGATAGATTTTAATTTCCGTTTGGATTTTGCACGTTTTTCATAATTCATGCGCTCAAGCAGCGAGATTGATGAGGGCTCTGAGAAAGGGTTTGGGCCGCTTCGTATATGGCTGAAACTGGCTTAGCGCCCTGCCAGCGCACACACACTCACACACACACACACGACCACTTTCTCACAGGGCATAATCGTGCGGAAATGCCAGGCACACTAAGCTGACCTGGGCCAGTCGCCTGAGTATTACTTATATATATGTTTATATATATATGCTTGTGTGTACGTGTGTATAAGTAAATCACAATGAGTGCAACAGCAGCAACCAACCAGGCAAACCGAGCTAACCACCCGGCAGACCCCCCACCCCCCACCCCCATCCCCGGCAACCCTTTAGACATTGTCGAACAGCTGCCGTGACTAGCGCTGCCGTTGCATCCCCAAAGGGCCATTGACTAATAGGATTTGAAGAGCGTAAAATTGGTTCGTTGTGAACATGAAATATGCAGTAAATCCTTCTGCCAGCATCCAGAACAATCTCACTGCCCCCACCAATCCCTACCACCCCCCCCCCCCTGCCCCGCTGGCGCTTCGCATTCTTATTTTCACATGTTTTTCTTTAATATTTGCAGCAACGTCGCAGCTTAAATATTCTTTGCAGTTTGCCATATTTTGCGCCCCGGCAACGCAACCGGATCCTCGTTGGCGCTCGAATTCGCGCTGCCGCTGCCTGCATTGGCATCCGGGTCCGGGTCCGTGGTCCGGGTCTGTCGTCCGTGGTCCGGGTCCTGACTTTTGCTATTACCGCTGCCATGGAGGCCAATGTACGCGCAGTTTGTTACAATTTCGCGGTTCGATTTCGCCCAAAGTCGCCTGCGTCCTTGTTGTTGTCCTCCAGGGCGCGATGGTGTGTTTTATTATCGCAAATAAAGCGCAATCATTGTTGTTGCACCCGCAGCAAGCCAAACGTGCAACTCACCGCTCCCCCTGCCCCGCTGCCCTACTTGCACTTTTACCCCAACTGGATTTTGTTCACGTGGCAGCTGGCTGCATAAAATATTGCAAATAGTTTTATTCATACCCAATTGAGTGAAATATGAAGGCTCCAAGAATCTCTGCATACGCCCAGGCGCTGTCAGAAACTAAACAACTTCTTGAAATATATAATTGCATTTAATTTGTAGCTCATTCAAATGTAAATGTGGGCATTTGTTTTCATTATTGCCGCCACTTGTGGGTCATACTTAAAAGACGATGATAATTGTGCATAATATTTATGCCGTCTAGCACTTTAAAGTGCCACTGATGCCGTAAATCCCCTGTAAATCTATGGAGCGCGAGCCAAGGACTTGGAGCGTCGTCTTAGGGCTAAGCCGGCTGAAGACGTACTCGCCTGTCGTTCATTCAACTGCAGCTTGGCTGACTTCCGGCGTTGCCTTTTATGATAAATTGAAACAAATAGCCAGCAACACCAACACACACACGAGCACGCACACACACACACAGACACACATACACCCGCTTACTGAAAGTGCAGCCAGGACTTTGGCTTATCAGAAAATTGCGCTCAGCTGTTTATGAAAGCATAACAATGTTAGCTGCTGCTGCCAGGACCATTACTGAGCGGGGGGGCAGTGGGGGCCGAGGGGGCCACTGCGAACATCAAGCTGATCATCAAGCTGAATGGCTGCCCCGGCTGGCCGGAGCGTCGCAGCACATAACTCACAAGTAGGATAAACAATTTACTTATCGCTGCTGCAGGCCAGCAAGCAGGAAGCCTTCAGCTCCATCTCCGACTCCTTCTCGGTGGCAAGTTCTCGGCTCTCAGCGCTCAGTCTGAGACGCTGCCACATTGGCAAATAAATCATAATAAATAACTTGAAAAACGAAACACCTTGCCGCATAAAAGTTGCACGTCGTTGCCTGCCTGGGCAAACAAGTTTTGCTGCTGCCGTTGTCAGCTGGCTTGTATTTGAGGGGTAGCACAACTGTGTAACAACGTTTGTAACATGTGCCGACAAGGGACTTGGCTTGCTCAAAAACATGTCATCCATACGCGAACTTGGCTAGAAAGATGCGAAAACATGGCAATGCCTTGGGCTAGTTGTCTTAGATTGTAACTCTTGATATTGCACAGATTGAAGAGTTCGGCTAATTGGTGGACAATTTAAACAAGAAGCATTATTATTGCAAGTTGAGTTCTAGTTCTCAACGGTGTTTTCTAAAGGACCACTTGGACATAAGTTAACAATGAGATTCTGATTTCGAATATTAGGCTCATTTTCTTAGCCGAATCTTTTACCTTCTTACATAATTTTATATATGTATATTATTTAAAAAATTGTGATAAATATAAGAGAGCCTATGTAATTTGCAAAGATAATAAAATAAAAATTAAATAAATACTATATATCCCATATTTTCTTTTCTATAAGCCAATTTAAGGAAGTTAATAAAAATGTGTTTTCTTCAAGAAAGTTTAAAAGCAGGCAGATAAAAGAAAAATGCTCTTTTTATTTACTAAGTAGTATAAATTAAAAATGAAATTTATGGAAATTTCAATTTCCAAATTACTAATGAAATGCAAATAACAGAAATTATTAATATATGATCAATATTGAATTAATATTAATGTTGTATTAATTATAATATTATATTAACATTGAATCTTTTTACATTTCACAAATTTTTTTTCAATTTTTAACTAAAATTAATCGAAATTAAAATGAAGTAATAAATGAATTTTGTGAAGCTGCCAAAACTGCAACATTTTTAACATATCGAAATACCTCAGAATTAAAATTGGGAATATTTACGTGAGGCTGAAATCTACTCGATCACAGCTAAGCAATAGGGTATATGAATTTCGAGCTTATTAGCTTTCTTGCAATACTTTTCATTGCTTTTTTTGTTGTTACCTTTGTAGTCGTTGTTCCTGTTGTTGGTGTTAGTGTCTGCTTACAGTTTAACACTTTGCCAACTTTGCTTGGCGCCTGTGGGGAATGAGGGGGCGGGGGAGTGAGCGGGCGGCTCATTTTAGCAACTGGTGATAAAAATTGATACATAACTGGCATAAATCAGGCGAGAGGAGCGCATTACGCATACGACGCGTGTGTATGCCAAGCCATTTATTAAATTAGCCACAGTAGCATCAGCATAAGCAACACACACACACACGCACACCCGTATCTACACCTACCCCGCGCTTTGATGCCGAGGGCAATGGCAATGGTATCGCAGGTAATTTGTAAATATCTGACAGATGCGCTGATAAACTCATTGCAGAGATTTCATTCATTCTCGGCGGCGTCTCTGTGATTTATATGGGGCTTATTACAGTTGCCAGCAAACACACAAACACACGCACACACGCACACACATCTATAGACCGTTAAGTATAACAACACTTTATTCGTAATACTTGGGGCGTACTTAATGTAAAATCACAACGGGCCAAGCAAATCAATTGCCTTTCTGCCTCCGACTCTGCCCAACTCCAGCTCCAGTTTCAGCATCAGCATCAGCATCATTTTCAGCTGCAGATTCTGATTCATGGCGCAAATGTCGGCTGATTCAGCTTGGTTAGCTCCGGCTCTGACGCTGGCTTCTTGTCCTGCGCCAGCGGCGCTTTTGGCAGACTGAAGAATTTCTGTAAATTAAATTTGTGAAAAATGAAATTAGGCTACGGCTGCTTTGCATAATTTAGATTATAAATTAGATGCCGTCGATGGCTGATGCCGCTGCTGATGCTTACGTCGTGCCTGCCGAAGTTCTTCGCCTCCTCGATGGTGTCTGGCAGCTTCTTGTGCAGCGTCTCGGGCAGGAACATGGCTCCGGTTCCGCCCAACAGAAACAGGGTGCCCAGTATATAGTACGGGGCGCGTATATTCACCGTCGTCCCCAGATACACCAGATACGGTGCCAGCACACCAATCGCATTCGCCAGAATGCTGCCCAGCGCAATGCCCGTCTGGCGCATGCACGTCGGATAGATCTCCAGGCACTGCAGATTGGCCGTGAAGAACGTGACCGCGTTGAGGAACTTGATGAAGGTGGCCAAATAGATCATCAGCGCCTCGTACCGCTCGTCCGTCGCATAGAAGATAATGGGCAGGCAGGTGATGAAGCAGACGAAAAACGATACCGAATTGGTGAAGCGGCGTCCGTATTTGTCGCCTGCCGGCAAGGAAGCCACCAAGAGATGATTGCCAATCAGTGGTCAGGCTTTCTTTTTGCTTTTCGTTTTGTGTTGCAGATGCCCCACATACTCACCCATGTATTTGCCCACTATGTAGGCGGGTATTTCCACAATGCTCTGGTACAAAAAGTTCAAAAACGGATTGCCCGCCATGCGCGAGCTGAAGAGCACCAATGTGAAGTAGGAAACGGCTACCACGCACCTGTAAGCGGAACAGCAAAGGTGAGGCTCGGAAAGAAATCGACCAAAAATGGCGAGCAGTTAGAAATGCAAATTGGTTTTTTGGGCCACGCACCAGCTAAAGCCCATGATGATGGTGTTCCGGGCCAAACGCCAGCCGGCGAATAGCGAGGCCATGCCGTAGGTGACCTCCTGCTTGTCCAGGCTATAGATTTCGACCAGCTCTTTCTCGGTCACATCGAATGTGCGCCCATTAATTTTGGCAATCTTCTTGAACTGCACAATGGCCTCGCGGAAGCGTCGCTTGCTAATCAACCAGCGCGGGGATTCGATGACGTACCTAAGGGGCGGGTGTATGGTAACAACAAAAAAAAAGGGGGGGAAACAAATCCGCATGGGATTGGCGGGCATGGACAACAGTTGGAGCATTCAATTGAATTGACTGCGTGACTTACTTGGAGAAAATTAAAACCAACGCCGTGGGCAGCGATGTCAGCCACATAAAGGATTCCCAGTCGCGCAGGAACCAGAACAGCAGCGGCATCAGCGTCGTGCCAACGGACCAGCCAACGCTCTGGAAGAAGGCGATGCGACTGCGATCCTCCCTGGACAAATTCAAAGTTAGTTTGGCAAACTTTTCTTTTTGCTTGCTGTCCAACTTACTCCCGCGAGATTTCCATGCCAATAATTTGCGGCGATTGAAAGAGACTGTTCACGGTGAGGCCCACAATGCCGGACATGATGAGAAACCACGTATACGAGCCCGTGCACATCACGGAGCCCATGCGGCCAACCGAGCAGAAGACGACGCTAATGTAGTAGACCACGCTGCGGCCAAAGCTGCGCCGTCCAACAAATAGAAGCACAAATACAAACACAAACACAAATTCAATTACCAATTGGACACTGGCTCATAATTTAGTTGTCGGCCCGCAACTTACGAATCGCCCATTTGTCCAAATATAAATGAACCGACCACCTCTGTCACGCGGCCCACAACGAACACATTTGTCACAAACAAATCCTTGGCGCACACCCAGTCCTGGTCGGTGGGTATTGTTCTGTCGTACCAGGTCTGGTCGTAGCTCCAGCCGTGCTGGCAAACTGCTCGCCATCGGAGTGCCCCAATAAAATGTATTAGTGTGCAAAGTTGTAAAAATTTATAAGACAGCCAGCGAATGCTGGCCACGTTTTTCCATACGCTTAAATTGCCACAAAGCCAGGCTATATATATGTATACACTTAGAGGAAAGAATACGAATTTCTTATCCGAATGGAATACGGTGAATTTTTTAGCTTGCACATAACATTTATATATAATATTTCAACGATTCTAAAATTCTTTAAATTGAAATTCAAAAACACTAAAAACAATTTATCTGAAAAAGGCGCAAAATAAAAATAGTCTTGCTTTTAAATAGAAATCGAAAGTTTAAAAAACAATTATAAACAAAACGTAATTTTAGGGAATAACGTTTAAAATGTCATTTCATTTTAGATGTGATTTTCATTTGGTCGAACTCTTTAAATTTAAGCATATTGCTTCTGCTTCTTCGCTAAACGTGCCTTATGAATGTTTTACGCTTATTTTGTACTTTATTTAAGAGTTTTGTTTTCCTATTTAAGCAATCAATGTTAGAATATGCAAGAACAAAATATTCTTAAAATTTTAAAGATAAATCGATTCGAGTTCTATTTCAGTCTTAAATTTGTAGGGAAATTTTTCTCTAAGTGTATGTATATATATTTACCTATATGTACTATGCTCAGTAGTATGGCAATCTCTCCGCTACCCACCTGTGGTTTGATTTTTGCTTCGACTGCTGTTCCAGGCTGAGAAATAAGTTGGTTCTGTGAAGTTCGTGTCGTACATTTCGCAATTGCTGTGTGTTTCCTTCCCCCGATTGTCTTTTTGTCTAAAGGAAAGGTTAGCAGGGGATACGATCTCAAGTAATGGCCCACAAGCCAACTCACTTGGGCAGTGTCAAATCGCGCCACTGATCCAGGCTGAGGTTTGTGAGCTCCCTGCCCGGCACAGTGCACCAGTGCTCGGGTATGTTGAGTGCCAGAATGATATTCATATAGACCAGGGCGCCGGCAAAGGCCAGGCCCCCGACAAACAGATAATTGTAGAGTGTCTGATAGCGTCCATGGTTGCCCGCCTTCTCCATGATCGCCTGGAATGGATCATTCTGCGCGGATGTATCCAAATCCATTTCGTGCACGGTAGACGCTGTCGCAGATACTTTTCTACTATTTGTCATCACCTCCTCCTGTTTATCTTTCATCTTGTTGTATTTGTGTTGGCTGCTGTTGCTATCTACATAAACCGTTATAAAATTAACTCTCCGCACACAAATGCTGAAATAATCTTTATGAAGGGCCTCATGCCACATGTAAATAAACCACATTACGAAGCCTCTCAATTGCTTTTATTTGAAAGTTTGGGTGCGCTTTAGACAAGAAAAAATCTGGCGATGCTTATATTATTACAATATCGTATATTAATAGCCCTATTCCAAGCTCTTTAATACTTTATCTGAATTTTACGAATCATCGTTCTCAAAATGCGCAGAAATTATTACTGTGATAAGTGTTTAATGTGAGCGCCATTAAAGTTTAATTGTACCATAAACCATGGGCCATAAATTTAAAAGTAAGTTTTAAAATAGAAGGAAATTGAATGCGACCAATTTTAGTTTTGAGACAATGAAATTTGTTAATGAATTTTTTATCATCAATGTACGTATATTTATATTTAAATTTATGTTTATATTTATATTAATGCTTTGTTATGCGAGTTTTGATAATAAAAGTAAATGCGCTAATGGTTAAAGAAAAGAATTTTGGTGCGTTTTACAGAACTCGATATTTTTTCAGTTAGTTCTTACATTTATTATGAGCTTTCAGAAAAGAATTTGTTAATAAATGTTTAGTACGTTCTAGTAAGCGTACGACAAATTAAAGTATTTAGAAATAAAGTTGTTCACAAATAACGTATCACATATATAATATAATATTGGTCAAACTTTTATAGAACACTTACCGCTTCTTTTGATATTGGTTTTTTTGCTTTACGCTTGTGTCTCGTAATTGTATAACATTTAATGAAAAGATTTCACAACCAACGTCAACTCACACACTCTTGAGTTATTAATTTAATGAACGTAGGGCACTAAAGAAAATTCATAAAACCTATTTTCGATAAGATTTGTTTTGGCTTTTTAATGAAATTGCTTTCTAAGTGGAATTTAAAATTAAATTCGCGTTATGATTATAGCATCGATTAGCATTAGCTCAACCTCATTGAAATATGATAGTATTTGAAATTAGCCACTATTCGATTGCACTTCTCACATTTCGTATGCAAATTGAGTTTTTCAAGTACCCGTTGAATGGTAGAGCAGCTCATCAACCGTCAGCAATACTCGAGGGTGTTATTATGAATGCCGGCGTGGTGAATTGCGGCGTTAAAAGGGGCGCTCAGCTGTGTTCTAGGTGGCTTATCAGCGGAGACAGAGCGCAAAAGCATTATAAAATAACTGCTGATAAGAGAGGGTCTTTAGTTTACAACGTTATAAACGGCAACGTTTAACAGAGAAACAATCAAAATAAACGTCAGGCAATTTGAATTAGGCATATTTTGTTATGGAATCGGGACGATCAATTGTGCAAATGATGTTCATGTTAACTTTTTATGCCAACTTCATCGCAATTAACTAACTGTTATAACTATTCACTGGGTTTTGTTAAAGGACTGTACTCTTTGTAAAGCAGTGTTGTTATTATTGCAAATTAATAAATTTTTGCAAACAATATTGTGTATTTTGGAAAGAATTTTTGTTCCAAAATGTAAAATCTTAAAATTTCATTATTAATCGATTCCATATGTCAAAATTAGTACAAAAGGCGATTTTGAGAGGTCTGTTTTTTTTGTCAAAAACATGCAGAAATTTCAAAAAATTCAGCTTCTAAATTTCTCAAACCACAGAAAATCTTTTAACTAGACTTTAAAATCACATAACTTTGTCAAAACGAAACCGGTTTTTATGTATTATGGTATTTTTGACAGGGTTGATATTTCAAAAGTTATTATGTCGTCTTAATTGATTTTGAATAGCACTTTAGATTATTTTTTAAACATTTGCTTAACTATACAAAGTATTTTTAATCGTACAATGGGTAATTGGCGCGCATTTAACAAAAGTTTGCCTCCTTGTAGGTCAAGTTTCCAAATATTAGCTAGAGCTAAATATTGTTATTTTAATAATAAATGGAACAGCCCTAATGTGATATCACTAGACATAGAAATAGTATAGTCACTAGTATAGGACAAGTAAGTAAGTGTTGCTTGTGTAACTTTGAGGTCTTCGTAGTCATTAGAAATTGAGCACGTGTCTTCCAGGCGTAAATCGCGATAAGATAGCCTTTTGTTCAGTGAAACGAAACTTAAGTAGTCGTCAAACGGATAAACCACGATTTAAGAGCTTGAGATTGCATGAATCTCAATATCATTTCACCTTGTCGTAGTGTTTAGAAAATTTCCACTCGACTTTCACTTTTATATTATACACTGCAGACAATAAATATGCATGCTCTATGGAGTCTCTGTTGTCTAGGGTATTTTCTTTTATTAGATTATAGAATTTATTATTTATGCGCTTGGTCCGGCTCTGTGGCTCTGCATCGGAACGCAGAGCAACTGAAACTGAAACTAAGCGCAAAATGTGGCATAAAACGAAATAAAGTCCACGTAGTTTGTGCAAATGTAATAATATCAATTTTCATATTTTCAGTTACTTATTTGCTGGAAGAAAGACAAAAGCAATTTAACAATCTACTAAAGCACTTAAGTGGAAATTTACTTCCCGGCCAAGCGACATCAAAAAGCAACCAATAAAAAAATAAAATAGAATAAAGCAAACGGGAAAATATGCTAAATTCCATTCAGCATAACGTTTGCATCTAGTGTTCTAAAACTGAGTTCATTTACAAGCGAAAAGTGTAGAGCTTCTATGAATAAACATCACAATGCATTAAGCATGTGTGCTCGACTTAAGAGATACTAGATCTAGTATATCACGAGTGTCGTAAATTTAATCAGCATCAGCGCAGATTACGAAGACGCCGCTACGCCTCATTGATACCAGAGGCCGTCGGCATCCATCCAAGCATTACCCGCTCACATTGAGCCAGTTGGCTACCCGGTTCCTAGCTTTGTGCATTGTTTACATTCTCATTTTGGTTTGGCGCGACACCTTATATGATAAGATTATAAGCAAATGTATGCATACAAAGCAAATATTTATTGCTCACGTGTAGTTGGACCGGAATAATCAGAATTGATGCGAATTAGAGTGCTCAGTCAATGTCATTCTTATTGGTAGGTAAGTAGCGCCCATATCATCTGATATATTAAGTCATTTAGGCGGTCTCTTTTGTTTGATCAAACATTGAAGGTACCCCCTAGTAATTCATATTAGTCTATATTTAGAAAACTGTTTGTTTGCTTCTGAATGCCATCTAAGATTCCAGAGTATTGGTTGGCATATTCGACTCTGAATATACCCTATGGTCACCATAAAAAAAACTTAAAAAATATAATTTTGTTATTAAAATATGCTGTCAATAAAAAAATTAGTTTTAATGTTTAAAACTTTTATTGCTAAGCCTAATTCTCTTTTAACAAAAAAGATAGATATCTTACCTGTTCATCCACCCAGACCAGTAAAAATAAAACATTTAATTACTTTTTAGATATGTTCATTTTTATTTAAGACTTTTACTTGATTTATGCATAAACTTTCATCAGCTTTCTGTGCGCTCCTTTTTGTTTTCATTTGTTTTTTATTATTATTCTTTTTTTTGCTGAAAATTTCTTCTAAAATGTATGGAGCTCCGGAGAGTTAAAGTTCGACAGCATTTTTTGTGTATTAATAAATTGAAAGATTTTAGGTTTTGTTTTAACGTTGCTTGCCTGAAACTGCAGTGTGATGCCTTAGGTATTTTCTTTCTGTTATTTTAAACTTTAATATTGCTTACATATTCAATTTAATTACATAATTTTACAGTGATAAATGGAAACTTTTTAGACATGCTGCTGTTGCTCTTGTGCATGTTATATTGTGTTTTTTTTATATTTTTTATTTCTATTATAATTTACATTTGAAACACTTAAATGTATTTTTTAGATAAATAAAAATTCAAAATGCCTACATAAGAATATGTTTACTCTCTGGCTTTAACACGTGCGCTATTAATCTTTTGTTTTTTTTTGTTCGTTTTTATGTTTTGACTAACTTTTAAATTTTATTTAAATTTTTTGGGATTAAATTTAAGTTTAATTGTATGAATATTGATATATATTTATTTATATATATGTATATGTTGCTTATTTATGAATAAAAGCAGTTTGGAATTTTACTCGATTTGTTTTTGTTTTGTGTCAAATGTACATAAAGTCAATTGGTATTTGATATTTTTGTCCGCTATGATATATAAGTTTAATTTATGTATATATATATTTCTCTTTTGTGCTTGCTCTTGAATATTTGTATTGATTTATTTAACTAATTGATTAATTTGAAATCATTAAAATCTTTCGCGCTGCCTGACTAATTTCATTGTCAATTTTTGTTTTTTTGATTATCGCTAAATAGCTGGCAAGTTGCTAATAGTTTAGGTGTATATATGTGTGTATATGTACTTATGTGTATTATATATAAATATATTATTAATTATTAAATGGCATAAATATACACTCCAGTGACAATAATTTCTAAACTATTTACAGTTGGCTTGCATGGAGTCTACGATTTCCAATTTATATTGCTTAGGCATACAATTTTTCAAAGCTGGTTTTGCAAATTTACAATTTTGACGGATACATCATGATGTATGTGTGTGTATACAAGTGTTTTTGCTTTATAATACGCGCACTTAAGAATAACACATAATTCAAATGAGTTTTGTAGAATTATAAATAGTTGTAATTTGTATTGGCAATTTGGTGTTTTTGTTTTGTTTCGTGTAAATATTTAATATATTTTTGTTTTTTGTTCTTTTTGCTTGTAAAATGTAATTGGTCTATTGCTTGCACTCGGCGTGCTTTAATATAGGAATCAACTTGAGTTCTGTATACATATTTCTTGGGGTCCCTTAGCTGAGCCCGCGTACTAAGTAAAACGTGGTAATTGTTTTTAAAAAAATAACCGCAATTAAAATTGGACGTTTGACAATATCACGTTGCAAAAATACACATAGCAATAGAGAAACAATTGAAAATGGCAAATAAAAAATCATCAGGCTAACTAAAAATAGTTAAACGATTTGATTACATTACATTACTAAGTATATAGCTCTGTCTCTTTCATAAATATATATATATAAGTGTATATATATACATATATAGGTATATATATAAATGCCAACATTATCGGAGGAAGGATTGACTGACTAACTGACTGCCTTGTGCGCGCTCTCTCTCTCTTGCTTACTCTTACTAGCTCTCTCTCTCTCTCTCTGTCTGTCTGTTGCTATCTATCTCTGTCTCTATACACTATACATTTGAACTGAAAGACGCGTCTTGGCCTTTTTTTCACTATCGAATCACAGCAATTGAAATACATACATATATCTAACTCAAACATCGAATACAGTTCTATACGCTATATATATCGAGAACCTAAACTAAAATCTGTATGTAATAAATGGGTTGTTATTGATCCTTGTCGTCGTGCAGAGCTTGGGCCACATTGCCACCAGTATTTTTGCGCAAGTGGTTGCGCAGCATCACCAGGTTTCGATTGAGGGGCAGATTGCCGGCGAGGCCCAGCGTGCTGCTGCTGCCACTGGATGGGGCATGCGGCAGCGTGTTGCAAATGTTGCCAAGTGGCGCCGTTGCGTTTACGCTGCTGCTGCTGGGGCAGCCCACCGAGGTGGTGGGCGAGGTGGCGCCGATGCCCCCGGCAGCCACGCCCTGCCCCTGCCCCTGGCCCTGGCCCACGCCCAGCAGCAGCTCGTGGGCGAGTATGGTCGGCAAATGTTAAGTGCTGCTCTTCAGCGGACCCGACGATAGCGAACTGCTGCTGACGCCCGAATCGCTCGACTTCTCACTGAGTCCGCCACGCGTGAGCGTATCGTCGCCCATAAGACCCCCGCCGCCAAGAAAGGACTTCTTGCCGATGCGCGCCGGCAGCGTCGCCTTGAACGGATTGTCCTTGCAGCGGCGCGCGCTCTCCACGCGCTTCATGATCTCGCTGGAGCACTTGGACACCACGTCGTCGAGGCTGTTCGACTCGTCCGTCGAGTTGACCGCCTGCGTCGGCGTCTGCGAGCTGGGCAGCGGCGAGCCCTCATAGCAGCCGGAGTCGCGCGGAAAATGGCGCCGGCCAAAGGGCGAGGCGCCGTGCTTCTTGTTGATGTTGTTCAGGCGCGCCTCGTCGTTCTCGGAGCTGGAGCCGGCGATGTCCACGTCGGAGCCTGTGCGTGCGAAATTGGTAGCTGTGTTAGGTGTGTGTGGCGTGTGTTGCGTTGGGTGTGTGGAGTGGGGTATATCGATTTACACAGACGGTTAGGCAGGGGGCGTGGCAAACACTTACATTCAATGTCATGCAACAGCTGCACGGCCGTCAGCAGCTTGGCCCGATGCTCCTGGTTGAGTATGCCCAAATAATCGAGATCGGCCGGCTCGAGTTCCTTGAACAGCTCGAGGTCCTCGTACCTGCAAATGGAACGATAGGTGAAACAATCCAACAAAAAGATTTGTTGTGAAATTTGTTTCATCTACACCACTTACCCGTTAAGAACGAACACGGAGGTGTACTCCTTCAGCCCGATGCGTATCAGCAGATCCTCCACGGAGCTGGGGCCGCTGTTGCCGCTGCCGCCGGTGCCGCTCCCAGGTAGCCTGGCGGCGGGCGCCAGCGTCTTGCTGCTGGAGTTCTTCAGGCGCTGCTCGGGCAGCACCTCCACGTTGATGAACTTGAAGTGGCCGACACGTCCGTGACAGCGACCCTTCCAGATGCCCGAGGCATTCATGGACAGCACATCGATGAGTTCGCCCTTCTGCAAGCCGCAAATTGATGATGATATATGAGGGATTATATATATATGCATGTGGAGCTGCCTGCTTACCTTGAACTTAAGCGCCTCCTTGTCGTAGGGATTGGGCAGGCTGTCGACAAGTGCCTTGGCCTTGCAAATGGTCGCCAGGGACGTGCGATCCTCGGCTGAAATGGAGCTGTGCGGACTGCCAGGACGCACCAGTGCCTGAGTGCCTGTCAAATGGTGGGTTTCAACTTTAAATATTTGTCTCGGCAACATTTCGATGGAAGTTTGCCCAGGAAATTTTCCAATTAATGCGCCCACAGCCAATTAGCCAAGGGCTAAAGAATTTGGCAGTGCCCAAAATACAAACACACAAACACATACACGCACACACAGTTCGTTTGGTTAATTAAAAACTTTTCAAATATTTTTACACACACACACACACAGCTACAAAGATAGGGCGAACGCGGTGGGGCGGGGTTAAGGTTTAAGGGCACAGACACAAAGCCCCGTTACGCCCAAAAAATATTCAAATAAGCACTTGAAGTTTTTTGGCCAAAGCTTTGGCTAATCCTTGCTTTGTGTCCTGGCCACATGAAAATAAAGTATTTTTTCTTGCACTTTTCAAACTTGCTCCGGCAGAGCGCAATGTTACCCGCTACCCCTCCCCCTCTCTTTCTCTCGCTCTCTCTCGCTCCCATATACCCTTGCTTGCTGCTCTTGCTTTTTGTTTTGTTTTCTTTTGTGTTTTGTTTTATTTAGAGTAGAAATTTGCGCATATAGCGAAAAGTTTTGTTCATTAAAAACTGAGCAGCAGCGTCGACTGCTGCCCTTTATTTAACCACGCCCCAGACATTGCACTGGGCTGCATGCCTGGCCCATGCACTTGCCACATCGCCGGTTCCCAGTTGCCAGTTGCCAGTTGCCACTTGACTGTGCGCAAGTGCATTAAAAATTCATTAAGTTTGCAAAATTTCAAGTTATTGTGCAGCGGTTGCAGAACAACCGCAGCAACAACTACAACTGTTAATAGACCAATATGCAACACGAGGGGGCGGGGCATGTGTTGCTGATGGGCTGCAGTCTGGGAATTTTTATAAACAAACCGCCACAGCCAAGGCGAAGGCAAACGAAAAAGCAAAGGCAAAAGCAAGGGCTAAATCAAAACTCTAAATTGTAAGCACACACACACATACACACACACACACACACACACACACACCAAAATAGATATCTCGAGCTGTTCTACTTACTCGAACCGGATGCACTGGGCAAACTTTCAACGGAGCTGGCGGAACATGCAAACGCCTGATCGCTCATGCTGCCACGGTCGGTATTATCTTGGGAATTGCTGAAATCCCTTGATGTATCCTTTGTGGCAACAAAGTTTCGTCCATTCTCATTAAATGCGCCAATTTCCTTTGGCGAGCTACGCATTTCGCTCGACTGCAACAGCACCAGAGTGAAAGTTGTTTCGTCGTCGTCGTCGTCATGTTGTGCAATAAATTGCATGTTGAGCCGGATTTGGTTCGGGGCAGCGGAGGGTGCATGGAATAGAGCAAAAGTTTTGTTAGTTAAATCATTAAAAAGTTTAATGCTACCACACAAATTCCCACACACACATACACACACACTAATACACTAACAGACAGAGGATTTCCCTTTTTTCAGATCTTGGATTTGGCTGCGGCGCTTCCGCTTTGGCTTCGGCTTTGCAATTTTTGGGTAGTTTGACAGTGAATATTGAGCTGCGGCTGCTTGCCGCAAAACTTTCTTCATATCTCGCACAGTCAACAGGCCTAGGCGCCGATTGCAACTCTGGCAACAAGGCAACAAAGCAACAAAGTTGTCTGCAACATTTTTGCGTTGCAAGCGCGATTTAGAATCAACAGATTTTCAAAGTCAAAAAAGAAAAAAATTAAATAAATAAATTGTCATGCAATACTCTGCCCTAAGTTGGGTATTAAAAAGAAAAAAGCCCTTGTTTTGCATACAGCTTTTTTTGGCATAGCTTGCCCCGACTTAAGTTACAAACTGGAAAATATATATTTGGCATTGTTTGAGTTATTTTACAAATTGATACAAAATTTTTAACACTACTTTTTTTTTTGGGACGCCAGAAAAAATCTTTGAGCTAGTACAAGAATGGCCACCGTACATTCCTGCGAATTCGAAGTATTTGGCAAAGTGCAAGGTGTGTACTTTCGTCGTCATGCCGAGATGAAGGCCAAGACTCTTGGCCTGCGGGGCTGGTGCATGAATACGGCGGACGGCACGGTCAAAGGTTACATCGAGGGTCCCCGCACCGAGTTTAACCTAATGAAAGAGTGGCTCCGAACCACGGGCAGTCCTTCAAGCAACATTATTAAAGCCGAGTTCACGAAAGATCAGGAGAAGCGCGACTACGGTTTCAAGAACTTTCAAATCAGACCCGATGCGCCCAAAAACAAAAGTCGCAAGCTCACATTTAGAGAAAGCAAAATGAGGAAATGGGAACATGATTGATGACCCCGCAGAAATAAAGATAACCCAAAACAATGCGTTCGCTTCTAAATATCTTGTACAAAGACATTGATGACATGATTATATACGGAGTCCCAAAAAAAGTCTTTCATTCCATCAAACTATAACAAGTTTACAGATTGTCTAGGGTTGTAAAAAAGTTTATAAAAGAAAAAACATTTTTTTATATATAGATAAAAACGAAGGGAATAGGAACTTTCAGCGTTACAATTGTTGAAAAGGTAATTTTGTTTACAAAAAGTAATAAAATTTATTATTACATTTTGCTTTAAGTCTTAACCAAAGGAAACATTTTATTCCAAAGTATATACAAAGTTTTCAATAACAAAAACAAAAAAATATTTTTAAATGTTTTTTCTTTTTATAATCTTGATAAATATCAGAGAATGAGTATAAATATTTATTATTACAATTTTTATACTCGTTCACGAAGTGAAACTAGTTTATTGGTTTTGTGCAATGTCCGTCATGCTGTCCGTCCGTCTGTCCGGATGAACGCAACTTTTTTCGGCGCTATTGAAGATAAATACTTGTAATTTCGTATATAGACTTGTCGTTATCTGCTTCAGACACAGTGTTAAGATTTTTGTGCCACGCCCACTGGGAGGCTGGTAAATCGATACCATGTCGATACACCTCAAATCGCAAATCGATTAAAATTTGGTATGTAGATTGCTGGTGACCGCCCAAAAGATTGTGACCTTGAGAGTCACCAAATTTGGCTCTTAAGATCGAGCTAAAAAATATTGGCCACGCCCATCCCCGCCCCTACGAAATATAAAAATTCTATATTTTTCAAAGTAACAATAGTAACTTCTGTGTACTATGAACGAGAATTATGCAGTCGGTTACGTTTAACTGCAAGGTTCTTACTTGTTGAATTTAAAAATGTTTGTAAAACTTAAAAACAACCCTCTAGTTCAAAAAAATATATTTTTTAATAGCAATATACGATAGCAAAAAGTTGCAAGTTCCTGGCCAACTGCAGCGCAAAGTAATCATGGCCAAAAGCCCTCAACATATTAAACTGAAAATGAGCTTTCACTTTTCGGTGGTCAGCACGAAAGGCATAAGGATGCGCACCACGTGGCCGGGACTCATGTCCGTGTCCGGTGCATAAAAACTCATTTAACTGGCATTTGCATTTAGAGTGCATGTTCAAACGTTGCCCCCGTCGCGCCCATTATTTGAGCCATGTTATTTGAGCCTTTTGGCTACGTTTATTTTTTTGTTGTTGTTTTCTGTTTGCTGTTGTTTTTCTCTTGCATAGGCCGTAGACAAATTGCAAGTGGCTTAGAGAGAGAAAGCGCTCACAAATTCCAATCAGGCGCATATGTAAATGGTCTAAGCTAATTACATTTTGCACTTCACAGATTTGCGGCGAGTCAATACGCTCAATGCGGTTGTTGTTGTTGTTCCTCATGCTACCAAAATGCAATTGCAATCACACACATACACACACATACACACACATGCACACACACACTCGAATACACACCCGTGAACTGATTAATTAACTTACATGATGCACCATGGCCTTCTGGCAAATCGTATTCGCCTTGTGCGGCAGCCCATTCTTTTTGCCCTTCGCCGCAAAACTCGGCGGCAGTCCGTGCCTTGTGGCGCCAATGTCCTCGTAATCGGATGACGGACTCGGCGACAGCGACGGCGACTCACCAATGCCGCCGCTCAGCGTGCGGTATCGGGCCGTGCAATTGTTGGTGCCAATCTGCGGAAGAAGCAGACGAGGAACAATTTAGACGCGTTTCATATCAGCCGAAAAGTGCAGAGGAGCCAAGTCAAGTTTGCAAATGAAATGGCCAGCAGGCAGCCGGCAGCAGGCAGCCGGCAGCCGGCAACCGACATCGTTTAGCTGGCTTAGTGGCATCGTTCAGGGCTACCATTGCTCTGGCCAAAAAGAAAACTTTTGGCTAAAAAGCTTTTCCAGTTTTTATGCCCGCACACAGTCTACGTGCATTTTGTTATTCTTCCTGGTCGTTCAGCTCGTTGCGAACTTTGTTTGTCACTAAGTGCACTTAATCAATTTAGACGACGCATTGAGACGCACTCACACACACACACACGTGTGTGTGCGAGTCGACGGGGGTGTAAGGGGGAGGGGGGCGTCTGCAACTTAAATGAGCTGCTTCGTCTAATGGCTTTTGGCTTTACTCACCGAAACTGTGCTCAGCCTGGAGGTAACGCTTTGTAAATCCGAAATGGAGCCCGCATAGTCGCCGCTCTCACGATCGTGGGACCTGTAAAGGTAATAACAGTTCGCATATGATTAAAAATAGAGTTCAGTTAGGGCTAATGGCAGTTGAGCTTTTTGGCTTAACAAAAAACTATTGCAATTTACGGATATGGCCCACAACTTAGCTAACTAAAAGAATCTTGAAAGTATTAAGTCAGCGGAACACATTTATGTTCACAAAACAAGAACGTTATTTAAAATCAGCAAGAGTTGACACTTCTCAATCTAAATACAATATTCCTATTCCATTATTCCTTAATGGACCCGTATTTATTTTTCTTTAATTAAACCTTATAGCCAATTTTTGAACCTCTCAACTTTTATTTGAAGTTAAGACTTCATAAACAGCCGACTAGCTTTCTATGTATGTACATATATACTGAACTCCTTCAGTCGACCCCATATTGCTCCAAACTTACAACTATCCCACAATTTGACCTGCAGCAGCTGTCAGCCTGTTGAGATCTAAGCAAACTATTTAAATTATATAGCAAATATTTGTTCATCTTCACCTTGAGCAGCACGAAGTCAACGAAAACTGACGATAGGAGATTGGAGGGAGGTGGAAGCCATACTATTTCCTATATCCTGTATGCCAGCATAGACTTGAAGTGCTATACGGTAACCGTTTTGATTTCAAACCAGAGTTTGTTGCTGCTAAGCAAATATGTATACACAAGGGCAACAACAGCAATAATAACACTTGGCACAAAGGTCTTTGGGTCCACAGGCAAGCAAAAGCTCATATAAATAAATATTTTATACCTTTTTTTCTTCTACTTCAGCTTTTTTTCTGTTTGTTGTGCCTGGGCATTTGACTTTAACACTGTTGAGATTTTCACTTTTGGCTGTTTTTCGTTATTCGTTTTTCTTTTATTTTCATTTCTTGATGTTTTTTTTTGTTCATTTCATTTATTTATTTTTTATTTCTGTTTTCTTTTATTTGGCAAGGAAAAGTTTTTTGTTTTGGCCCTGAGGGCGCACAGGGCGTATAAGTTATTTCAGCACGTCTTTTGTATAGTTGCCCGGTGCGTACGTGTGGAAAACGGTTCTCCACTGCCAAATTGGCAAGAGGCAACTGGCAACTGGCAACTGGCGCTGGCCAGGCTGATCGACGAGCCCCGTGTTGCGCAGTGTTCTCTTGCCGCGTTGAAGTAGCAATAATGCCATTTCATTCAAGTGTCGTCGCTGTCTGTGCGCTGGCCAATATTGCAGACGTCGACGTCTTCTTATTAGTTTCGGGCCAACTGACTGACTGACACGCCTTCCCAAAAATCGTAGCCCCCCACCCATCCGACCATTCAACCTGCTTTATTCTTTGTGGCATGCGTAACAATATGAAATTGATGACTTTCGCTTGAATGCGTTACGATATGTTGCAAGCAGCCAGCCCAACAGGCAGACAGACAGGCAGACAGACAGACGGGCAGAGAGCACATTCAAAGAGTCAGTTTGTCATTGATTCATTCATTCATTCACTCGTTGGTCCGTTCGTTTGGCTCATTCATTCAATGTGGCTGCAAAATGTTGATAACGGCACTAATGAAGTGAGGCTACCTTTTTATTTATTTTTTTTTTGCTGCTTTTCCTGTTGCCTGTTGCCCGGGTCAATCCTTTTGCGCACCTTTTCACATTGACAAATAAATTCGAGGATTCTGGAGGGAGAAAGGTGGAGGTGCGTCAATTGAGCTGCTTGATTGCTTTGCTTTGCTTTGCTTTGCTCCGGCTCGATTCGATGCGATTCGATTTGGTTTGGTTTGGTTCGGTTGGGTTTGGCTTGGTTGGAATCGGCTCGGTTCGGTCAGCTATTAGTGTTGGGTTGTTTACAGGGCTAAATGTTTGGCCTTTTCATGCCACAGTGCACACATTTGTGGCACATTTTGTACTTGACTGCGTTTGTGCCCGGGCGCTTTGAAGTGGTCAAAGGGTTTAAGCAGGGCCGGCCACCCGGCAATTGCCGGATATTGCAAAAGATAACTGACCCGCCATTCATCTTGCCACACTTTATATGTATACTGCATACATATATATTTTATTAATTTTTTTTATTTCTGCTGCTGCCTGTTGTTGCTTTTGTATTATTAATGCCTTGCCCTTGGCCCCACAAATAATAATGGCAATCAGGCAGGCCCCGTGGCCCACTGTGGCAACACTCACCTGGCATGCGTTAACGGTATTATTGTCGGCGGATTTGGCGGCTGCTGCGGCACGATAAGCCCTCGTCGCGGCGGTCCGCGCTGCGGCAGTGAAATATCTCCGGCGGATCTTAATGAAATAACGCCCGTGCTCTCGCGGTTGTTCGAGAAGCGCACGCGACCACCCTAAAAGAAAAAGAGAGAGAGAGAGAGGGGTGGAGTGAGAGAAAGACAGCGTTAGGCAAAGTAAGCAAAGCATGCGGATTAGCGCTCAAGTAGAATTTGTTGCAGCAACAACAACTACAGCAACAACAAATTATGAAAAATTAACAAAGTTATAAAAGTTTATGCGCCGCGCGTTGCCGTTGAGTTGAGTTTACTTTTGGCCGTTATGGCTATTGTTGTTGCCGGTTGTTGTTGCTGCTTTTAGCAGTGATTTGCTGCTGCTGCGGTTGCTGCTTTTGTTCCTGCTCGTCGGGGTTCGCTGCTTTTTATTCTGCCTGGCACTTTAAATTTAGTTTATTGGAACGCGGCGGAAATTGCAAAGTTGTTTTAAATTTGGGCCAATGGCAACACACACACACACACACACATATACCTCACACACACACTTCTCAATTAGAGCAAGTTTTTGGGTATTTTGTGGCAACATGTAAATTGCAAAGTTTTGTATCATGTAGATTTGCTGTTGCATATTTTACAAAGCCTGTTCGTCAACACAACAACAACAGCAACAGCAAAGTTGCAAGTTGGCAACAGGGGCATAGATAATGAATTTGTTGCATATCCATGTGGCATACTTTGCAGGCATGCTGGTCGCTGCTGGTCGGGGTCGGGGTCGCCATCAAAGCAAGAGAAAAGAGCTCGAATGCTAATGCCACGCTTTGGGCCCCATTAACATTGGCCAAGTGCGGTTCGTTGAGCAAATACAACAACAACAATCGTGTGCTTTAGATTTTTATGGCCAGGCCGGGCAAAGTGCTGCGCAAACCGCAAACAACTTTTCGCCAAACAAATTTGGTTGCTAGCCGTTGTTGTTGCTACTTTGCGTATTGCCACATCAAAGCGAAAAAAAATGAAATTGAAATTGAAAGGGCACAAAGGGCGGCTCAAGCATATCGAACCGAATGCTGAGTGATTTCAATTGACTAAGAAAACAAAATTTCTGCGCTCGCTTCACAAGGCAAGGGGCTGGAGGCAGGGGGCACAAGCTGCACCCCCAACACAAAACCCAAGCCCCCACACCTGCCCACCATCTTAGGCGCAGCGACAAAAGCGCAACTTTTGTGAATATCACAAGGCAAATACAAAATGGGCGAAAAGGAAAGGAAAATTGTATGCAAAGCCTGAAGGAAAAGTCTCAAGACGTCGTCGCCGGGTTGAGTCAAGTCAACAAGAATTATGCACTTTTTGACTGTCAATAAAAATAAAGTAAGTTGAAGTTCAACTCGCAGTCGCCGACGCCGTCGCCGTCGCCGTTGAGAGTTGTCGAGTAAAAAATGCCAAAGGACATACAAATCGAAGTTGGAAATCAATGCGCAGGCAAAATATATTCAGCGTATAATTTAATAAAGCAAATAAAAAGAGAAGGCAACAGTACAAGAGAAAGAGAGGGAGAGTGGCAGCAGCCACTCGAAGTGCTTCGAATCCGCAGAGAAATCAAAGCGACCAACAAGGCGTGGCGCCTTCTCAGCCAGGATTAACAGCAGAGACGAATGTGCTGCATAAATCGAAGAAGAAAATAAAAGAATCGAAAAGAAATAAAAAACGACAAAAAGAATTGTTATCTGCGCGCTGCCGAAAATTGAATACCCTTGCAGACAAATAGAAGATGTGCGAAATATTTCTATAGTTAACTTTATTTTTGACCAATTGGCGGAGGCTATTTTATATAGAAGTGTGTAGCTATTTTTTTTAAATTCTATACAGAAGCATAGGAACGTTCACAAGCTGCCAATTTTACTGGTAATATTTTGAAAACCTAAAAAGATTTTTAAACAAACAACAAAAACTGAAATTTGTTTGATTGTTTGTTTTAAAGAGAATAACTTGGGGGAATATTAGTCATATTTGGTTAAGGATTGTTTGAAAGCAAATAAGTTTTTTATACAAAAATAAATTTTTCGATATATTTTTTATCCAAAACAAATTTTTCGATAGATTTTTCGTAAGAGGCTATCGGATATAAAAATCCGAAAATTATTTGAAAACACTCGCTAGTTATAATAACTAATAAAATAAATATATAACATTGAGAGACTAGTTTTCACAGAAACAGACATGATTTACATATCAAGAATATGGGATGTATAAGTTACACATTTTATTACAGAATTGTACTAGCCTCTGCAAGGGTATAAGAAAAGGATGTGATTGCATTGCCGGCGACATTGTTAAAGGCAAAGAATTGCCTGATAACTGTGACTGCCTGGCAAATGTCCTGGGGCGGCAGTTGAGACTGCGATTGCGACTGCTCCTGCAGCAGCTTCTGCTCCTGCTCCTGGCTTAGCTACTGTGCAAGTGCATGCCAATAAGTGGGCGCAAGTGTTTGGTAAACCGCGCGCATAAATCACAGACACCAGCAGCAAATTCTAGAGCTTACAAAGAGAGCAAGCAGACACACACACACACACACACACACACACACTTACCTGTATGGTAGCAGCTGGTCCACAATTGAGTCCGGCCATAAGAAAATCGTCGGGATCACTCTCGTAGGGCGGCTCGTCGTACCAATGACCTTGGTGCAGCGCACTGACCGCATAGTGTGCACCACCCCCAACACCACCCAGCGCCGCAATCCCCGGCCCAGTTCGCAGCGCCTCGTCGTACATGTACGTATCATCTGCAAAGGGATAGACTGTGAGGCGTTTTGCCATTTGTTTGGTGTTAGTCAGACGGGGAGGAAGGCGGGGAGGTAAGCAGGGTGGGGCACATCCATATATAGATATATACATGGATATATATAAATGTGGCGGTGCTTTAAAACTTTTGCAGCGTGCCGAAATGATGTGCAACGGCTACATGATATTATTATACGCAACGTTGGACACACACACAAACACACACCACACAGCAGACTTGAATTGCCATTTGCCACATGCGCTGCACACAAAGTTGCATAGTTTGTTGTTGCTGTTGTAAGCGGAAACGGACATAAGATTTTATGCTCGCTTATGCATGTGACGCCCGCCAGACGGCGCCACGCCCCCCACTGCAACAACATTTCGAGTGCACAACTTTTCGGCTGGCCCAAGTTTTAAAGCACCACCAAACCACCCAACTCCAACGGTACCAGAATGATATAAAATGCTTATATGTGGGCCAGGGCCAAACTGGCCAAATTGCTTTGCATTTTAATTGAAATATATTTTTGGTTGTCATTTTAGGCCAGCCAAAAGGCCGAAAACTTACCCGTGCGTCCCTCGCCACGACTCATTTGCAACAGACCCTGGCGTATGTCCCGCAAGATCTGTGAAATGTTGAAGGAAATGGGAGAATGTTAATATATTTTAAAAAAGACAATACTGTAAATCTCTAGTGTAGAACTCGTCAGTAATAAATATTTAACTAAATATATCATTTAAATATGAAGCAATTCCTAAGAGCTTCTTCAACACATATTTAAATACAGCTCGGGGAGCTGACTGAAGCACAAATATTAGAGAGTCTTGGCTTTAGCTCAATTTAAATGAATGCACTTTATGGGGGTATATATATACATATATATGTAAGCTGATTCTGGGCAGGCGGCACTTTGTCTAAGTTTGGGGCACGTGACTGCTGTGCACAATAAAGAGTGGCGCGGAGTGCTCCACATTGGCAGGCGTTGAAGTTTCAGCTTATTCGTCAGCCTGGCAGCTGCCTTTAGCCAGAGTGGATTTGCCAACTTCTTATTTTATTTTTTTTACTTTTACAGCTGCACAGGCAAAGGCGTTAAAATTACAAAATTCCATTTGAAAACTAAAACAATTTTACAGTGCAGCAGCACAACTGAAATGCTGCTGCTGTTGCTTGAATGTCCTGCAACATAATAGCGCAATATGTGCTGCATACTAATTTAAGAAGATGCCAGGGCCAAGCGTGTGTGTGTGGCTAAAAAGGATGCCAGGGCCAGACTAGCTTGAAATAGAAACAGCAACAGAAAGTAGTGTAAAAATTAGCTAAAAGCTTTTTCGAGGCAGCAGCATTAAAAATGCATTTAAATGGCCACAACAGCAGCAGCAGGAACAGTGGCACCAACAACAATTGCCTCCGCCTGCCACAGCAATTTGCAAATTTATGTGGCAAGAATAGTGCTTGTTGCTTAAGGCTAATCACATTGCTCTAGAGCCGTGCTTAATTGACTGCCCGATTGTTGGCACAAATTATTGGCTAGCAAACATTTGCTTTTGGCCGAATCCAGCAAACGCTCCAATTCACTTCACTCCACTCCGGTCAGAGGTTGTCCCTCTGTTTTAATATAAATATTTCATAAGCATGAACAATTTCTTTTATTTTTTTTTGTTGTTTTTTCTGGTTTTTGTTGCCTCTGCTCTGGGCGCTGCCAAATGGAAAATAAGCAGTTGCTGCGGAGGCTTCGGCTTCGGCTTGCAGGCACAGGACCAGGACCAGGACCAGGCTGAGAGCCAGTCGCAGGCACTGGCAACAAAAACAGCAATTACAATTAGACAAACAGCAAGTTGTTTGCACAAGTTAAGCAGCAACTACAGCAGCAGCAGCAGCAACTACAGCAGCAACAACAGGCCTGCGCGTGTGTGTGCTTTTCATTTATGCACAAAAATTATTGCCTTTGCTTAGGCGGACACGTCGTCGACATGCAAACAGACAAATTGTCGTGTAGCGCATGTGTGTATGTGTGTGTGCGTGTGTGTGTGTGCTTTCGGTAACTGCAAGAATTATGCATTGCAGTTCGGCTTGGCAACGAAATTGCACAGACTACGAGCTTAGTCTGGCAAATGGAATATGCCCCAATGCTTCTTCTCGTTGGCGCTGATAACTGGGCTTTGTATAATTAACTGTGAATATGTGTTGTGCACAGCAAAATTTCGATTCGAATCGGATAAGCAAATGGGTCGTATCAACCAGATGTTTTCATCGAGTGGAATTCTCAGCTGTGCGAGAAACTGAAACTGTTGCAAGCTGCTGGAGAACTCGTTAGGAAAGCAGCTCAAAAATTTCCCAGCAGAGCTTTTCCTGAAAGACTCTATAATTTTATGAGGAAAAGTGAGACATACAGCCTGGATATGTGTGTCAGCATAGGCGCCTTAATGGAAGTTGTTTATAGAACATAGTTCTCATGTATGTATATATGTAGATTTATCGCAAATTAATTATTGATTATTCATTGCGATATTCATAAGTGAACCAATTTATTTTCATTTAATTGCTTTCTTCTATTGTATTGAAATCCATTTTTTGTTTTATTGTTTATTGTTTATTGTTTTATTTTATTAATAATTATTTTATTTCTGTCGGTTCTACTATTCTTCCCAGTCTACTCAATTGAATCCAATTATTCTATTCTATTATTCTATTCTATTATATTCTATTCTATTCTATTATATAAAAATAGCTTACAATTATATTCAAAACAATTATATAATTATATATAATATATTTCTGTTCTATATTTTATTATGTTCTCTAATTTTCGTATTCTATTTCTCGCTTCTTTTTCTATTTTGTTCTATTATGTATTATTGCACTTAAAAGAGGAAAAAAGAACCCTACAAATTTTTTGTTTTATTTTTTCGACAAGCGACCTTTTGCAATGTCAAACAACATTTGCTCAAGCCCTGCCACGCCCATTCATTACACATATTACACACGTACACACACTTAGACAATTAGTGCGCCACCTTTTGCATATCCTTCGTCCGGTCCGGTGCTGTATACAATTTTCAAAATGTGGAAAATAATTTTTATGACAGACAAAAAGTTTATCATTTGCCACGTTACAGTTCATTGTTTTTGTTGATGTTGTTGTTGTGTGAGTGCTTAAGTGTGAATACATGTGTGTGTAAATAAATGTACGTTTGTGTCTGCTTTGCATGTTTTCGTGCATTTGTTGTGATAAACGCTCCGCCCCGCAGCGTCCCCGACTCTACAGCAAAATAATTGCTATTTTTCACAAGGAATATTTTGATAGCTTTTAAAATTGGGTCTACGAATTTAAGAGTTTGCCCAGCATTTAAATGTGCATGATATGACATAGCGGGATAAGAGAGCCCAGCGAGTGTAGGTAAATGACTAAACTGTGGGCGGTAAATAGCCGAGAAAATGCTATAGATATGGATTTTAATTTTCTAAAGCTGCTGATGTTTTATTCAGGCAAACAAAATGTTTTTAGGCCTAAGCACAAGCAATAACAACAATAACAATTACTGCAATTGCTTTACGAGCTTGTTTATTTATTTTGTGTAAACTGCATGAATATGTATATAAATATAGATATTTTATATACTTGCTTAGGCTATATTTATTTTTGGTCCACAATTGCAATTTGATTGTTTGCAATTGCAATTGGAGTTTGGCAAGAAAATTGATTGACAATATTTTTGTATTGTTGATCATAAAATTGTAATCAATTGCTTAAATAGTTAAACTATTTCGATTTTATTGCATTTGCATTGGCATTCACATATGCTTACCTCTTCGTGTTCACGTTGAAATTTTTCCTTTTTGCGCATGGCTTCTTGTACTTTTAACTGGTTGAGGAAAGTGAAAAAGAAAGGAGAAAAATTGCATAAGAAATTTATTGAAATAACAATATTTATTTGCCAAGTGCTGTCAGTTTATTTATGAAAATTTCAAGCCTAGAAATAAGTTTACAACAACTGCAACAGCAACTGCTGCAACTGCTGCCAACTTTAAAGTCTACTTTTAGGTGCTCGGCCAAAGTTTTGCTGGTGTGAAAAACATGCGTGCTATGGCACTAGTGGGCGTGGCCCATTGGGCGTTGTTCTATGCATTATGCAGCGCTTGCTGTTGCAGCTGTCGTGCTGCTGCTGCTGCTGTTGCTGCTGGTGTTGTTGCTGCTGTCTGTTTGTTGTCGCCGTTGATTGCATTTTGCTGCTTGTTTTCGGTTGCCGTGGCTCTGCCCGCTGCTCGCGCTGTCATTAATAATGAATGTTGACGGCAATGAACTTTTAAATGTTGCATGCATCTACTTTGTGCCCCGTTGTTGTTCCTGCTGTTGTGGTTGTTGTTGTTGTTATTGTTGTTGCTGCTGGCAGGTAAACGTGCTCGGCAGCAACGGTTGCAGCTTTCGTGTTGAAATTGCATTGCAAATGCATCATTTGGGGGGCTAGCAGGGGGCGTGGCATAAGTAGGTATGCAACTTTCTTATTGTTGCTGTTGTTGCAAACTGTTTTTGAAGTAATTTTGTTTGCTGTGGCAGCTGTTGCCGCTTGCAGCAACAAATGCGTTACAATGCATAAATATTTATGCAACTGCTGTTGCTTTTGCTGCTGCTGCTAGTGCTGCTGAAGTCCATACATATTTATTGCGCATACGCGCTGTTGGCTGCCCCCACAAAATACTTACCCTATGGATTGTCTCCTCGAAACTCTGCTGCGGCACGCCAGCCCCGCCGTTTATCATTTGAAAGTGTCTCAGACGATCGTTGGCCGCCTGAAAGTATGCAAATATAGGGTATCGATATAAATTAAAATTTCAATTTGAAAGAGCCAAAGGGGGAGAGAAGGCAGAGAATTCTTTCAATTTGGAGTCGAGCAAAACTTTGGGGCACTCGCAGCTTATTAGCTCTCGGCGAACTTCTTTGGTGGCTGGTCCCTTAAAATATGCACAAAGACGGCTGACCCAGCAAAGAGACTCATAAATCAGTGTGGCGGGGGCTTCACGTGCTTTATCGCCATTACGACGCCATTTTGTGTGCTTCACACCTTTCAGCCGGGCTTTAATTTTTAATTAATAACGAGTCAGGGGCAACGAGGGTCGCGACCCGAGTGTTGTGTGAGCCAAAGAACACGACCCTGCAACCCAATTCGAGGCACTCTAACTCGCTCTCTGCCTCGCCCCCACGCCCCCTCTCTCGCGCTCCCTCTGGCACTGGCCATCTAATGCGTTTGTTTTCTTATCATAAATAGCAAATCAGGTGGGCGGGGCAACGGGCTGAAGAATGGAAAAACACATGGGCCATGGCCAGGTGAGTGCTGTTTAATTATATTTTGAAAGGCTGCCTTTTTGTTTGCTAGGATGCTGCTACTTAGCCGCATATCCTTAGTCATTTCCTGCGCTTATCTGCTGCACGTGGCCCCCTTTTGGCTCCCCCTTGGCTCGAACTGCTCCAACTTCTTTACACATTCGCTTTATTATTTATTTTCAGCTGGCAGCTTCTTTTATTTATTCTGCTTTCTTATATTTTCGTCGCTTCGCTTTTTTTTTTTTCTCTTGCGCTCGTGCGCTTGCTTTTGAAAAATTTATGCATGTCCTTGCTTATTTATGAGCGGCGACGACGTCCTGCCACGGCAGCGTTATCTTTGGCCACAGTTTCATTGCCAGGCCCCCTTTTGTGTTGTGCGCGTGCCCCCTGCCCCCGCCCACGACAACGCCCCCGCCCCCGCCCCTCAAGAATAGTGGCAAGGTCTACTGAACTGCTGCTCCCGCTGCCGCTTGGCTTCCCAAAGGTGGCTGGGCTCTAATCAAAGGCGCTCGGCGCCTGAATGTATCCTTTGTGGAGAGTGCGCAGATAAACTGGCAACATACCAGCACACAGTGCCACATTATGCTCTTGCCTAAGAAAGAAGTGGCAATGTAGACATGGCCGCCAGGCACTGACAGCAGCAGCGGGAACAGCAGCAGCGGCAGCAGCAGCGGCAACGGCAGCAACTGCGGCAGCACATTTTTAACCTTTTCTGTTGGCGCGGGCGCATAAAAATTTACATGTCCCCGGGGCCAAGATTAAGTACAGCAGGAGCAGCAGCCAAGACGCAGTCACAACTGAAAGTCATAAAACGAACGACGACGAGGACGAAGCAGCTGTGGGGGCTCTGGGGGCGGGGGGTGCAAGGAATTGTAACAAACGAAATATTATGAAAAGTACGAAGGGATACGAAACGGGGCGAAAAACTCTGCGCAAATAAATTGAAAGAATTACCGCAGTTGATTTAAATGAAAGGCAAAAGGACAAACAATTTGCTTGCGGTCATAAAACCAAGCTCGAAAATGAGTTCCACTTGTAGTTGTTGGTTGGGCCAAAAAAAAAGGGGGGTAAGTAGAGGGGGCTGGGCTTTTGGCGAAACTTACCCTGGCTTGTGCGCCATTTTGTTGATTGTTGCGATCCCTTCGATTGACAGTTTTTAAGCCTTTCAACAGACGCGCCAACGTTGTCCGCTTCTTTGTCTCGCGTCCCTCTGTGTGGATTTGGATGTTGTATTGCGTTAGCCGTGGGGATTGGGTTAATTGAACTCACCTGCTGTCGGTGGAAACTCATAGAAGTATGCGGAACGTGGACTCAGGCAGCTGCAAGCGGAAAGAAAACATTTCATTATCAAATTGTCTGGCAAAAGTTCTTAAATTCTTAGCAAAAAAAAAATGGAAAATATATTTGTTGCAATTTATTACGCTTCGCTAGCTCTTGCACTTTCTTTTATTTGCAGGCTGCCTTTTGCTACTCACTTTTGTTGCACAAAGTTCAGATGCGCTACATTTGGCGGGAGTGTCTGATGCTGTTGCGGTCCAACTCCGGGCTGTCCTGCCGCCTGTTGGCCTGGCACAATTGGTAGTTGTTGCTGCTGCTGTTGCTGTTGCAACTGTTGCTGCTGCTGCTGCTGCTGTATGCTGTGCTGCGTTTGCAGCGTTTGCTGCTGCAACAGCTGCTGCTGTTGTGTCAAGCCGCCGCGTGCCACTCGCGGCGCAAAGACGCCATAGCCAAAGCCATAGATCTCATCCTCCTCCTTGTCCGACAAGCAGCTGGAGGGCTGCAAGAGTTGGTTGTGAAAGTGGAGGGAGAGGAATATACCATTAGAAATTGAATCTGTAGCTCAGTTGCTAAGTATTCAAGGTGTAAGCGTGCAACATGCGGCAGAGGCAAAGCAAAACGAAAAACAACACAAATTCACAAATATTTACAAATTCATAAAATTTTCGTATATTTATAAAAAATAAAATTGCGTCTTATTTTTTTTCCATATATATATATATTGAAACGATTTGCCAAATCAACGCCAACATCAATAAATGTGTAATTTTTAAAACCGCTTCTGCAAATATTTATAACAAATAATGTCATGGCATTTATTCATGTTTATTCTTTGTTTTTGTGCTGCTAAAAAGGGCCCAGTCTGTGTTGTTGTTGTTTGTTGTTGTTGTTCGTTGTTGTTGTTCGTTGGCATACATACCGAGTACTTTCCTGGCACATAAATTGGCTGACTATGACTATTTGGCAGGCCGGCGCCGTGCGCTGAATGGCCGCGATGGCCGTGCTGCTGGCGTTGTTGCATGCCGCCGCTGCCGCTGCCGCCGGCGCTGCCACTGAGGCCGCTGCCACCGCTGCCGCTGGCGCCGCCGCTGCTGCCGCCGGCTGGATGGAGCGGACTCCGCTCCGCCCACGCTGCTTGTCTAGCATTTTCTAAAGCACTTAAAATATCTCCAAAGGGAGCCATTAACAATTCGCAATAGACGGATGCAAGACCCTCTAAATGGCCGCGTTGTCCATCCTGCAAACAAACAGCAAAACAGCAGCAAAAATGAAAGTTACATAAACGTATCCAGAGGGGGTGGAGTGGGGTTTGGTGTGGGTTACAGAGTGTATGTTTGTTGTATGCATTTGATGTTGGTGCAAGTTGGAGATGGTTGTTGCAGCCAATTCGGGTTTTTGTTTTGGGGGAGCTACGATTAACGATATACGATTAGCGCTTAACGATTAATGATTATCGATTATTATGAGCTGGTTAATGATGGTTATTGATGTTGGCGTTGTTGTTGTTGTTGGGTGTGTTGGGCGTGGTCAGGGGCGTGCTAGCTGCTTAAGCGCTAAATAAATGTTTAATTCGACTTATGTCTAGGGTTCAAAAGGTCGGGTTAGTGGGTTACAAAGCAAACGGGTTGGCTTCGCTGCAGGCTCAGCTAATAGTCAACAATACAGAGTGTATTGTGAGTGTGTGTGTGTGTGTGTGTACAATGCGCTTAACTCAAATTAGTTTGCCGCTTGACGCCAATTCGCGCAAATTATTAAGTCGACGCCCCCTTAGGGCACTAAAAGCGTTCGCCTAATGCACTTACAGCCCCCTCCCCTCAGCATACCCTCGCACATCGTTTGTCTTGGCATAAATTATGGCAGAAAGTTGTGCGTGTGTGTGTGTGTGCTAGTCTCGGTACAGCTGTAAGAAGGCAACCCCACCCCGCCCTCCCACTGCTCGTATGTGCAAATATTTACAGCTCGGCAGGCAGTTGCCTAGTGGCAGTAAATTGCGTAACTCTCAGTCCCAGCCAGCACCTACCACCCCGAACCCCACCCCCTCAGCGACAGCCGAAAAAACAAGAGAGCGATAAAATTGTTAAGCAAGAAGTGGTGCTAAATTACGCAACATGCACACAATAAACACACACACACACACACACACACACACACACATAGCTACATAGCGGAATGACAAGCAAATGATTTTTATCCAAGTAGAAGGAAAATTGACGCCACGCACTTTTCCGCTGCATACCTGCAGGGGCCACTTTTTTGCATGGCGCCGTGTGACACTTGGAAGTGCCGCTTGGGGTAATGCTGAACTCTTGACATTGTTGCCACGGCGAACGAAGGAACGCGCTCCAAGCGGTGGCATCAATCAAATATGACACGCATTAAAATTCTCACGCTGCCTCGCATGCGTGTGCTGCAGGAAATTGACAGCCGGTGCGGCAACCTTACACCCCCACCGGCCACCTCTTCTACCGCCCAGCCGCCCACACTCCCCTACTCATTGATGCGACACGCTGCGCATTATAAAATGTCTGCGCCTCAGTGTTTTATGCTTTATTTATAGTTGAATTTTATGCCGCTGCCTGCCACCTGGCCGTATTCCTAGGCAAAACACACACAGCCATACGGTGTGTATTTGTGTGTGTGTGCTGTGCAATTTACCAGGAAATTGCTGCGTTTAGCGTAATTTTTGCTACTTATTGCCTCTTGGCGCGCCGCGTAAAGCCTTTTTCATTTCTAGCCTTTTGCCTGCTCGAAGGTCCTTTGCTTGCCTTGGGTTCAGTTTTGTGTTTTTTTCTCTCTCTTTTTGTGCCAGGGTAATTTTACAATGAACGCTTAAGGCGCCAAAGGTGTTGGTTGTTGTCGATTGTTGTTGTTGTTATTGCCGCTTGACTGTTTGACTTTTTTATTAAGGGGCGCTCGTTTGCCAGAAAAGTGTCAAGTTTTGATGGGCTAGCAAAGTGTTTTTTTTCTACTTCTTTTTGTTGGGCTTTATAGGGGTAGGAGGTTCTATTTTTAAATAAAATCCAACGTTTGTATTCTAGAGACAAAATTACCTCTTCACAATGTGTCCAAATAGATTTTTTAAATCTGGACATTACTTAAATTGAGCTTCGGCATTTATGAGCTTGATTTAAGTGGAACTTTAGTCTATAATAAAGGATGGGACTTAGGGGCCACTAAACGAGTGTTCGTTTTGATAGATACTTAATGTATCTATCTATATATAGATATATACATACATATATACATATATATGCCCAAGTAAATGTAACGTTCATTATGCATTCTGCACAAATTTATTATGCAATTCCAAGTTTATGCGAGGCACAGAATCAATTTGAAAGCTGGCATGCTTATTATACAAGATATAGATAGATATATAAATTGTATATATGCATGCGGGTGTATCTGTGTGTCCTTTTCTTGGCTTGTCAGTTCGTCACAAAAATTCATAAAGTCATTTGCAATTTGCTGCAAAAGCAAGTCAACGCGAAATGACAGCAGCTGGATATAGAAACAGATATATAAATATATATATATATATTACAGATACTGCTCAAGTGTAGAATTGACAAAAAATACACGCAACAACAACAATAACGACAACAACTTTTAGCGGAGCAGCAAAATAACTGTCGCAATAAAATAATTTATTGAAGTTTTGCAATGCCAGCGACAAATGCAATAAACTGCAAAATTGCGCGGGGCTCACATGACGTATGCGTTATAAATTTATTTTCAATGCTTCGACAGCAGAAGCAGCAGCAGCGAAAAAAGCTGCGCTGCTTCTATTGGCAACTCTTGACACACATCCACAAAGACGCGAGACACAGCTAGGAAAAAAATGTGCGAAAATGTGGCAGACCAAGGCACACACACACACACACACACACACACACACACACACACACACTGGCATGTACGGCAGTTAGTTAAGTATGGCAGCAGCGAGGATAAAGGCTAAAGTGATGTATGAGTTTAACGCCCTCACGTATCTGACGGCTGCGACAGGACAGCTGCAAAAGTTGTCTACTTATGAGGCAAGAATATGTTGCCAGCACAAGGATATTGACAGTGAATCGAACGAGCTGGCAGGCAGCATGAATGAGGATATATCTGTGTATAAAAGAAGAGATACATACACTCAGAGAATAATATTTGTCTAAATACATCACTAGTTGCAAAGCATTTAAGTGATAAGTATTTTTGAATTAGGTATCCGATTTTTTTTATTTCAGATAAGTAAAAAAATTTTGAACTTAAAATAATTTTAAAATTAAGAATTTAACCATCTAGAAATACGAATGTGGTACTCAAAAATTAAGAAATTGGAACCCTGCCTTGTATGTGATTTAAGCATAAACTTCTTGAGTTTTTCTCTGAGTGTTTAGCCATATTGAACGCTCGTGCTAGGATTTGGCAATGACAGCAGCAGGAAAAAACTTTTTTGGCAGCGAGTTTTGTTATTGGCACGACCCCTTGAGCTGGCCAAATGACTTTGTTTATGTGTTGTTGCTGTATTGTTGTAATTGTTGTTGTTGTTCTTGTATGTTGTATGTATTTAGTAATCAGCTTTCTGGCACAACACAAATTATTTGAGCTGAGGCTAATAACTTTTGACATGCGCTTGTGAGTGCCACTAAGCAGTGGGCGTGGCAGCCGCAACGTTAAAAGGGGGCGTTGGGGCGTAACATGTAGATTGGTCAGCGCGAGCTGCTTCACGTTTGCTCATTAGGTGCCGCAATGCCGCAAAATTCGCTCGAGCCTGTCAATTTTTTGCGCAAACTTGGGCCAACTGCTAATTGATGACATTGCTTGTGTTGTTGCTGTTGTTGTTGTTGCCTGCAAGCGTTTAATGAGCAAACAGAACGCACGCAAAATTACAAAGAAGCAACGTCTGTCTGGTCAGCCCCGTATTTACACAAGACTTCAAGCCGCATGCAAACACCAATTAGAGTGACCGCAATGCAAACAAAGGTATCAATTAAGGGCCAGTCAGAACCGCACACTCACACCCAGTCTGGCCTTAACTTAAATGCCGGGGCTGGCACTTTAAACGGCTTAAAGCATTTGGGCCCTCACTATCCTGCCCGTCGGCTGGCGGCTGTGTCTGCGCTAAATGGAATGCAAGTCAATTTGCGCTCAAGTCACATTCATTTCAGTGCCTTGTTGGCCGCTTCCCCGCACTTGAATCCCGTCCAGAAATGGAGTCATAACAATCAGTGGCACTGCATCCTGTTTCCGTTATGACAGCGCGTAATCAGCTAAAAGAAATCAACTTGAAGTGAAGCATTCACTGAAATGATGTTGATGTATCTGTCAGGAAATCAAGAGCAGCAACAGCAACAACAACAACGGCAACAGCAACAGCATTAGCAGCAGCAGCAGCAGCAGCAACAACTGCCGCTAGGCAGCACTTAAGGGTTAATTTCATAAATTGTAGATCAAAGCATTTGCCAGCGGCTGCTGCTCTGGCTCGAGGGGGGTTGGGGGCGCGTTCTGGCATTTGCCATTTGCCCTGCAGTTGACAATTTTTGAAAGTCAGTGATTTGTAAATAATCCTTTTATAAGCACAATAGCTGCTCGTTAACGGCAAATGAGTTTTGACATGCCCAGTGGACAACTACACACCCACACCCGCAAGCCTCCAACCCCACGTGCCGCCCACACCAGCTGCTTATCCCTCTGACAATCTGAGAACGAGACTTTGAATAATGCGTGGCCATTAGCACAGTCGTTGTTGTAGTTGTTGTCGGCAATTTAAGGCAACACATTTTGTGCTGCCACAGAACTTACACCCCGGCCCGTGCCACACCACGCCCCCCGCCTATCCCCTGTTGTAGTTGCTGTTAGTTTTTCGGTGTTAATATGCGGCATACATGCAAAGTTTTCAGCTGTTGCACGTCGCGTCGCGTCGCGTCGCGGCGTCTCGGTTCGCGTCTCGCCAAGTCGTATGCGCAATGCTTTCCCATTTCCACACTTTCCACTCTAAAGGAAAAAGGTATTTTGTTCAACATATGCGACTATGTTAAGTTGTTAAAAAGCACAAACTTGTGCACTGGCGAAATTCATTAGCACGCCCCACACACACACACACACACACAGATCAGCGGGCGCCACAGGTTGAGGGGGCAACTGAACGGAAACTGTGCAGGTCCCGACTGTCGCCCGCTGCCGCGCTGTAAGGCAGCCTGAAAGTATTTTCTAATTAAATACTCATGTTTTACAATATGACGCTGACATTTTGCGGAAATGCCTTTTAATTTTACATTTGAGATGCGAGCGCTGCGAACACATGTGCCCGAGCGTTTTGCTTTTAACTCATATTTGTAGCTGCCCCTGCTGCTGCCTCTGCTGCTGCCTCTGCTGCTGGGGCACATTTCAGTTTAATTTGGCAGAAATGAGTTTTAGTTTTCATTTCAGCTTTTTGGCCAGGCCGTCGTGTGTGTGCCGGCTGCTGCTTTGCTCTTTTGCTGTATCATTTCCGTTGCGCAATTTGCAAAGAACAGACCCCCACACCCACTAGCCCTCCCCCCTTTAACAACCTCCCCCCACACACACTCACAACCCTTACACGCGCTCTTTCAGACATTAGCAGCAAATAATTTAATTTCTCATTTTCAAGCTAAAAGTGCTTGGGCGTAGGGCAAAATCATTAAAAAAGCGAGCACGCGGGCGGAGCTGAAGATGGCAAATGAAAAATTACGCATACGCCACGTTTGACATAAAATTGCGCATGATGCGCGTAGTCAGCAGAGCAAATATGAAGTCAAATGGCGATGGGCAGCAGACAACGGAGCAACACGCAAAAGCGAACAACGTGCAACGTTCAACGCCAGCTGACAGCAGACAGCCTCTGGCAACACTGGGACTGCATTACATTTCAATTTCCAGTCGCTTCTTTTTTTCTGTTGCATTCCTTTTATTTCTTATTTTTTTGCCATTTAATTTTAATTCATTTGCATTGTCTTTCATGACAGTGCACGCGGCAGAGTCCTTTGTCTGCTTTGCGTGCGCCAAATGGAATGAAATCAGCCATAATTAGCATAATATTTCATGCTTAATGTAATTTAAGTTGGCAAAATAAAAAAAAAAGACATACAAAAAGGAGAAAAAAGTGAAATGCATGACAAGCTTCGAGTGACAGGCATGCAACAGCCACATCCAGCACCCACCCGGCTGTTCGTGCCACACCAATATTGCGCCGCATAACGCGTAGGACAATGCAACACCCCGGTTACGGCCAGGTCGAGAGGGTTGCCATCATTTGACATATGCGCAGGCAAAGTGCAACGTTTGATTGCTGCCCCTGCCGCACGATCAGAGCTGCCTGGCTGTCTAGCCGCCTGTCACAGCTCGATGGATGGCCGCGGAATACTCCACGTGCAACACGCCACATGCCGCATGCCACATGCTGCGTAACGCGCCGCCCCCAGGGCTGCTGTCTTTGGCAATTTATGCGTTTGCTGACGCAATTATGCGAAATTTTCGCACAGCATGAAAGTGATGGGCGTGGCTAAGCGTTTTAAGTTTTTGTTGAGCAGGAGATGAATCCGGCGTGGGGAGGTAAAGGCGGTTGTCGTTGGTTTTGTTTTTCAGCGTAATTTAATTACATTTCTGTGGCCAGAGGCAGACGTTGCCACCGCGCTCCAGCTCTTTGCTGGCCATTTGTGCGCTGCTTTTGCCATTTGTGTGGCAATTTAAATTTTGTGGGCGAACTGCTTGAGGTCATATTAGAAGCAAATTAATGTTGTTTTAATTGTAAATGGCTTTGCAATGGCCAACAGAGCAGACCACAGACACGCCAAACATTTGAAGTTTTCGTCGAAAATGTATTCAAAATAATTTATAACTATTTATAAATTACTTTTATAAATTTAGTTGAAATGTGTTTATAATTGCTTGTGAAAAACATATAAGTATTATTAGTTAAACCTATTTTAATTATAACCATGTCTGCTTAGTTCGCAAATTCAAAATAAACAACCCTCTTGTACTTTTTCCCTACTCAAAAAAGGACGGCTAATTACGCCGTGTAATTGGCCAGTTCTGCCCACTTTCAGCGCCTTTCTCTAATGATTTATTTCCTTTTCGAAAACATTTGCCTTGGCATCTCCGCCAATTGACATTAAATGCACAATCGAACTTGAGTAGTCTGGACTGAAGAAAACAACAAGCCCAAATACTAATCTACCACACAGAGAGGCAAAGAAAAAAGTAGGCGTTACTCTGTGAGCTGACAGCATGAGAAAGTGCCAAAATGACTAACGCACGAGCTACGAATTTTCTTTTTTGTTTTGGGGCTAGAGCGTCAATGCGTTGGCCATGACTGGCAGGCAGACAGATTGGGTTTCATTCGGCTGTAACGGACGCAGTCAAACCAAACTCATGCAAACAGTGGCAAACAGAGCCAAATGCCAAACGTATGCAGTGCGCCAACAATTTTGGCCAAATTACATTTGAACACAGCCTTTTGCTTGTACGACTACAATGTTTTCCCCATACCCTATTTATTTTGATGCTATTACGGTTATGTCATTTGCTGTGTGTGCAATGCATGCCAAGATACATTTACAAGCCAATATGTGAATATACACGGATAACCCTGGATATACACGGTTATATATAAAGCGTTTGCATCTGTAAATTAATATAGTTATTTATGTACTCTTCCTATTGCCGTTCGTTGGTTTGTTTACATCCTAAATACGCCTAATTGGAGAAGGTAATGCATATGTCAATACTGGCCGAAACGGATAATTATATCACACGTTTAAAGGGGTAATACACATTATAAACATATTAAATAGATGAATATAAATATGTATACAAATACAAATATAACTATAACTAACTGTATCACAGAGCTGGCCTATTTCAAACAGTTAGTTTTTTTAATTATTTAATTATTAATTTCAAGAGAAACCATTTGTTTAAAATGTAAGCTTGTTTTTGTAACAAATCATTGTTTTTATAAAAATGTATACGAAATTTTGCTCACATTGTGATATACTCAAAAACATTATTTCAAATTGGCTAAATATATCATTTAGCTATAGAAGCTTGCAAGCTCAGATAATATTTGAAAGCATATTAATTATATATAGGGAATTAGGTTAACACGCCTGCAAGGGCATTTAATATTCGTTATTACGCCGTTAACTCTTGTTTCTTATTTGGCTTTACTTTGCACTTTTTGCTTCACTTGGCCGGCCAGTGAAAGAGAATTTCCACATTTGGCACATCAATGTCAAATTGAGGCATCGCTCCGACAGGCCGACGAGGCCAACGAATGGGCTGCCAGGAAATTGCCAAAAATGTGCGTGAGTGTGTATCGGTGTCGGTGGGCTTGTGTATGTGTGTGTGGGTGGGTGCGTGTGCAGCAAAGTAGACATAAAATGAAATGAACAAAAAGATTTCTATCGGGGCTCGGATGCTCTCAGCGCTCAGCCCATTCGCCGGCCAACGGAATGGCTAAAGTTGCTTAATACGACTAGCGAGGGGGGGAGAGAAGGGAGGGGGCTGTCCAGAAACAAATGAGTGTGTAATAAACGTGGCCAGGGCGAGGGCTAAAGTTTGAGCATAAACTGCAATTGCCAGCAAACTAAGAAACGAGCTCGCGCGGATTCCAAGCAGGCAACAACTTTTGCTCGCTAATGGCAAGGCGGAGGTGGTGCGGGCTTAGCGGGTGGGTGGTTGGTGGTGCGTGGTGGGTTTTGTGCTTGTTAAGCCGCCAACTTCTTTGTCATTTTGCTAAGTCCGGCTCGTGCGTTGGCTATCAGATTTTACCCCACTCAACGCTCGCCGTTGCCGGCTGCCGGACTGACTGCCTGGCAAAAGCTGGCCAAAGCGTAAGCAGATGCTAATCGGAGCTCTACGCTCTGGACGCTTAAAACAATTTTCTTTGATGCGGCGGCAGCCCCGATTCCCGAGCCCCGAGCTCCGAGCCCCGAGCTGAGCGTCCAGACACGGCGCAATCCAATTGACTTCATTTGTCCAGCTAAAGAGCAAAAGACTAAATGATAAAGCGCCCGGAGCCGTTGGCCGGACTGAGTCCATTTTCTATATAATGGCCTGTCGCACCCTCGAGTCATATTTGCAGTTAACCGCACACAACAATGGGGCAGCGTTTTGATGAATTCATCTGTGCCCCCACACAGCACATGTCCCGGGCGGGAGTCTAGGCATATGAATTGATTTGCTGTCAGCGTCGGAGGCGGCAGCAACTGCGACTGCGACTGCGGCTGCGGCTGCGGCTTTGGCTGCATGCACGACTTGCCTTGGCGACGTCCTCATTATGCCGCACATATGGACATGTGAACGTTGCCGCTGCCACCGCTGCCACTGCCACCACGTGCCACTTAATATGCGCAGGCATGTGTGGCAAGATTTGGCTGACTGCCTGACGGCCTGCAACCACCAGTGAGTCCTGCCAGCAGTTAAGCTTCCAGTCTTTGTCTTCCTCATGTTTAGTATTTGTCATTGCTTTCTCTTTTTCTATTCTTATTTTTTTTTTTGATATTTGCCTTTTTGGGCGCACAATAGGGTTGTCAAGTTCTGTGCTTAATGCACAAATTATGAATAATAATAGTTACTAGAGTAAATATTACGCTTATGGGCGTGCCATCAAATAGATTATCTGATTGTTGTCTTACTTATGTTAATGCAAGAATTTTGGTCTAAATACAAATGAATACGCGGCTTTTCCTTAAAATAATCAGTGTTAAAAGCTTAGACTGTACTATTAATATTTATCCATAAAAGAGCTCATCAACACTGCCTTAAAATTATTTCATAGAGATTATTACATACAATCAAAATCTAAATTAATAGGATCCTTTCCATTGACACAGTTATCAACCGTTTGCCAACACTATACATATTTATTTTATTATTAGTCCCCCTTAAAATTGTATCCAAAAACCGAAGCTAAAAGCTTAATTTATAAAGAAAAGCTTCAAAGCCAACTTTGATGCATCAAATTACGCTCCCTACTCCCAAAAAGCGCAAACTATTCTTCAATTAGCAACATTTCTAGATCTTGCCACAGTGTTGCAAAGTCAGCTTTTCTTCAGGTTTGTCAGCGTCAAACTTTTGCTGCCAGCCAAACAAGCTGTCAACATTTTAATAAAACTCCACCGAAAAAATAAAGTAAGGCAAAGCAAAAAATTGCGACCAAAATATTTGTTCAAAATTAAAAAGGCAAATGAAGCAACAGTGGGCGGTGGGCGGGGGAAGTGTGCGGGCGTACAAGCTGCGTTCAGGAGTTGGCCAATAAAACTTTCTTCATCAAGTCAACAGCACTTGGACAAGCGGCGCCTAAAACTATGCTTAATTTTTTGTCTCCTTTCTCGGAAATGCGAATGAGGCTGAGCGGAGGGAGCTGTGTGTTAACCCAAAGACCAAGTTTGCGCGCTGGCATTAAGCCAAATTACGTAGCGGGCGGGCCGACTGGCTGCCTGGCTAAAAAGGCTGCTGAAAGCCAAGAGAAGAGACAGAAGAAAAATTGCCAGCCAAATGCTACATTTAGCCTACAAACTGGGTAGGCAAAACAAAAGCGCGTGCATTGAACTTTTGAGAGTGTCGCGCACAAAAACAGACAAGAACAAGCAACAACAACAAGCGAGCGACTGACAGCCAAGCCAGCCCCAAGGCGGCAAAAAAGTGGGCGTGTACGGCAACGTAAATAGTTTGTGCAGCTGCAGCTGGCAGCAGTCTGTTGGCACTTTGGCAGCCAGACAGACGGACAGGAGGGACAGAGGGACGCACTGGCAACAGACAGCCGACAAGTGCACATGGCTTGATTCCTAATGAAGCCAGCCAAAGGCGAGCAGCCTACCCGCTGCACCACACACCTTTCCCAGCCCCCACATTACCTAGCCCAACGCTAAGCGACACGGCGACCGCCGAAAAGTGCAGAGACTCGTATGTCAGTCGCGTCGGGGCGGCCTTCTGCCCATCTGCCCATCTGCCTCGTCTCGACGGCCAGCTGTGAGGCGTACACACTTGTCAGCTGCCGTTAGACACATTGTTGACAGGCGTTGCCACGCCCACTGGCAAATACCTGGGCGCTCATCGCTTTAGCCGTGTTGACAACGTGCAACGTTCTTTATTTTTTTGGCCTGGTCGGCCAGCTACTCAGTTTGTCAGTTGTTTGGCTTTTAGTGCACTTGCCAATTGCCTGACCTATAAAGTGCCCCCCTCCCCCCCCTGCCCCATCGACAACTGTAACTGTCTCTCAAACTGCGCCACAGTCAATTGTCAGTTTTTAGTGTTCATTTGGTTGCTCTGTCCTGTTGTGATTGCTGTTGTTGTTTTTTGGTATTTATGGCGCCGCTTTTGTGCTGTAAATCTGTTAAGCTGTTGAGTGCTCGACGCAGGATAGCCGCGAGAGGGGCTGGAAGGTGGTTAAATTAATAAAATTTTATATGGCACTCGCGTTTATTATGCTAATATAACAGTGCACTCGGAGAAAAATGCTGTTCTAAATCCAAGTATAAGCGAAATAATTTTCGGATCGTTTTGCTCTTTTTTTAAGGAACATTTCATTCTTGAATATGCTTAAATAGGATATGCAATAGGGTAAGAATTATTCTTGATGTCTTAATCTATTGTTCAAATATGAAATCAATAATAATTTATACCTTATTTGGAGATGTTGCATTAATAAACTTAAAATTCTTGAATTAAGTGCAAAATATTCAATACAAAACTGTGAGTAACCTTTTCTTAATTTGAGTACAGAGTTTCTTAGTTTCCGTGCATTGCATAAGTATTATGTTTGGGAAATTCTGGAACATTGCACTCTAAAATATTTACATTATTAGAATTTCAGGAATTTCAGGAACTTTTTTATCTTTAGTAACTTTTGGGATTAAAAAATGTTTTAGATATTAGAATTTTGTTGTCAAGCTACGTAATTTTTAACGTAATTTGTATTGTGACAGCACACGAATGTGAAATGCTAAAAAAATTCTCTGAATGTATCAATTGGCAACTGCCAACTCCCTGGCTGGCCATGGCTGATTGCAGCTTATCAAAGCTATTGGCCATCTATTTTTTTCGCAATTGCAATTTCATTTTATGAACCGCGAGCATTATAAAATGCAAAAGTGATTATCGCTTATTGCCATAATACACAAATATGAGCCCTTGCAACGTGAGTGTGTGTGTGAATTTTGATTGTATTTATAATGGTTTAGCGATGGCAGCGATTAGCTATGCCAGCTATTACAATGGTCCCTTGGCAATATCAAACTTGGTCAACAGCAAACTTGCTCTACGCTTGAGGATGACAGCAGATAATTAAACTGAAAATTTGTGGTGGTTATTGGAAAGGCTGAAAATGCTGCTCGTTTACACAAATTGATATCTATGCAGCCGCAGACAGACAAAGCCATCATTAAATGCGCACAATGCAAATTAATATAGCATACTTAGCAGCGCGGAGAGCATTCTGTGGTTTGGCAATGCCATTTTTTGCGTCCATTGGCTTTTTGCCCATGCCCCAACACGCTGCGAGGCTTTTCATCAAAGCAACAACAGCCACAACACTTGCACATTTGGCCATTTGCTGGTTTGCCGCCCAGCCACACCCCCTACAGCATGTCATAACGACTGGCTGAGCAGGCAGCTGGTGGGTAGACGCATTTAAGGGGAAAAGGGGGCGGGGTGGGTGCCAATGTCGCGTCGCAGGCTTTGTTGTTTATCAACGCTGACAAATCTTTATGCGTTCATTTTATATTACTCTCGCCTTTTTCCATTTTTTGATATACCCAGTATTATAACACAAAAGGTTTGAAGCACTTAAACTAGCTGAGCTTGAATTGTGGAAATATATTTATAGAATATTTTCGCATACTCCAGGCACAACAATACGTATTAATTAGAAGTAAGTATTACATAGAAGTAAGCTGAGAAGAGCTAAAAAATATTGTCCCGAATTTACTTCAAATAAGAGGGTACTTCATCTATTACATCAGATTTTAAACATTCAAAAATAATATAAAAAATATAATGCTAATTATAAAACACACTTTTGTACAATAAAATAGTTATAGGGTAGCCGCTAGTCGGTCAAAGGCAAATTTAACTTTTGTTTATATGCGGCACTCTTGCTATTAGAGCGCGCGAGTGGTTAGCTGCATTGTTGACATGCGACGGTGGGAGAGAAAGAGACAGAGAGAGAGCGGACAAAAAGAGAAAGGGTATTCAGCAAGGCAACGCTTCTGCGTCTGTGTGCCTAAGCCACAATAGAGCAGCGTGGTAAGGGGCTTTAATTTATTTAAATGCTTATCACGAAAGGCTTAAATGTTATTTTACTTGTTGTGGCGGTGGTTTAAAGCGGCTTAAATAAAAAAATTAAAAAGAGGAGAAATGTAAAGCACAAACGCACAGTGGTACACGGCCAACAAACAGAGGCGGATTTGTTGTCGCTTTTTGCAACTGCGTGAATCGCCTTTACCTTTTCTTGTTTACTTTTGCTTCTTTTCATTTTTATTTTATTTGCTTTCTTCTGCAATTGCAGATTGGACTTCCGGTTGGGTCAGTCGAATTGTATTGCTTAATTAAACGCAGCCAAGATGGAAGCCGGCAGCTGGGCACCACAAGACAAGACAGGAGCAGAGCACTGCCGACAGGAAGCGGCAGCAGGACGGTCAGGTGCCTGGCAAAGCCCAAAATGCCAACCGCAACAAGACAAAATCAACAAGGACATGCGGCAAGGGTCGTCTGGCTGGCGGCGGGGGTGGGGGTGTGGGGTTTACTGTGAATTGGGGGCCAACTGCCAACTGCCAACTGCCTGTTCAATTAATTATTCAAGTGAAAATTTTCATATCCTGTGCCACATACAAAATAAGTCAGGTTCTCGCTGTCGGCGTGGCCTCCCCCTATTCGACAGCTGTTGACCTTACCTCAAATGACTGCCCAAATGGGCTGGGTTGTGTGCTGAGGGGGTTGGGGTGGGGCTTTCGGTAGCTGTTGCTGCCTTGTTTGCTGCGGCAAATTTATGGTTGCAAATTGTTTTGCACCCGGCAACAGGCCAAAAAGGTTAACACGCGGCGAATGAGTAACATATTTTGAGGCTCGTTGAAAAGTCAACATTTGGCAGCACCAGCTGAGGCAGTCGTCCTGGCAATCGCTGTTTTAGCCACAGCTCTCGCCTGGCGCCTTGCCCGGTCAACGGTCGCCATTTGCGGCGGCTGCTACTTTGCATGCGCAACGGGACAGAGATAAGTTGACGGCGACAACGGGGAGCGCGGGGGCGAGGAGCTGGTTTAGCTGTGGAAAAGGTTCAAGGCGCTCGTTTGTTGCTGTTGTTGTTGTTGTTGATGATGATGATTGTAATCCGGTTTGTAAGTTATGTGCTGCTTAATTGAGTTCACATGCACATGACCTGAATTCCTGATTGCGCGGCGTAGGAGGTTGTCTGCCAGCCAGCCCAGGATGCCCAGGGATACTAAAAATTCAGCTAAAACCTAAAACCGTTGCCCATATTCAGGCTTAAGCGTGTGGCGGGAGCGCGCCAGGTGTGCTGACTGCTGATGAGCTACGGCACAATCGCACACACACACACACCACCCCTAAGAGTATGTGTGTGCACATGTGAATCTAAAGGCAAACACGTGCTGGCTGCCATTTGCCGCACAGCGGGGGCTGCGGGGAGCAGCGGGGAGCGGGACGCTTAACCTGCAAGTTGATTTCACTTGTGCTTTATCTTTAGCTTTGCTTTACTTTCGCTTTGCTCTTATTATGCAATTCTTTTGTTGATGTGTGCGTGTGCGTGTGCGTTTGCGTTTGCGTGTGTGTGTGGGTGGAAAAACAATCTCTTAATTTTCGTAAATCTGCACCTCATAATTTATTTTAATTGCCCCCAAAGACCCGGGCTCAGACCTGGCTCGCAACGCTTTGATGCTGCCATAAAAAATGACCCGGACCAAAGCAATTTATGATAGCCAGCCATCCTCATGGCCAACATGGCTCCGGCCATTGTTTATGTTGTCTAGCCATAGAATTTACGTGAGCTTTTACCCAAAAATTTAGACATTCGCCTCGGCGCAGGCAATTCAAACTTGCTAAATGCACTGCCAACTTTGGCCCAGAGTATGCTGAATAGGGGATATGGGGAAGTCGGGGAGTGGAGCGCAAAACTAATGAAACTAATTTAGTGCACAGCTCAAATATAAATACGGACGTCGGCTTCAAATCATTTAGCCGCAAAGCCCGCAAAAAACAAAACCCGAACGACCGCAGGACAAGGCTAAAAAATTGCACATGTATATGTATATTTAAATAACAAATAAGCTAATCGCAAGTGCGCGACTTGAAGATACTCTGTGGACAGACCATCTCTCTATATATTATTTGAATTAATTTCGTTTTTATTGTCCGATATTTATGACATTTCAGAGTTAGAACACGGATTTGGATGTAATTATAATGGATGTAATTGAATGGGGTGCATCATCCAAAAAATGGAATATCTACATACCAAATTTACTGTTTGTGGCTATTACTGTCTTATAGATATGCTTAAGAAAACTGAGACAAAACGGGGCGAATTATCAAAAAAATTAAAATACACTCATATGTTAAATTTCGAATAATCGACTATATAACAATAATAATATATAATAAAAATATATACTTTATAGAGTAAAAGTTTATTTATAAAAAAGCCATCTTCTGCCTGCTACATACTTTTGCGCAAAACCTTTATGCCCAGTTTTACACATTTTCGATGGGTGCAGGGTATAGAAAATATGTAAATATGCACCTGCTGCTGATCCTTGGAGCTGCCTGCTAACCAAAATACACTTCAACTTTTGTAAAGCACCAACACATAAAAGTAGCTAGTTTGCTGTGTGTGTGTGTGCGTGGGCGTGGCCGCAACAATGTTGTAGAACTTTTTGGCCCCCGAAACTGTTGCTATTTTGTGCGGCAGCTGCTGGAGTACGCGCGCGCTGCGAAGCCCCGCAACATTTGACAAATGCCGGCGAAAACAGAGCACAGCTCAGCGTGCCCTGCTCGAGAAGGTTGGGAAGGCTGGTTTCTGAGGGGAGTTAGTTGCTGACTGCGTTGCCCTGGCGGCTTTTCCATGGGGCTTTTAATAGTTTGATGTATGAGGCGCATATATGGCAGCCGCACATATGCAAATTTCACAAGGTCTTTGAGCGTGCGAAGCAGTAGGGGGCTGGGTATGGTTTGGGCGGGGCGCTGCCTTGTCAGAATGCCGCCACTAAGCCTTTTTATTACGCATTTGTGCAGGGTGTGTGAGTGTGTTGGAAAATTAACACAAATGTATTTAGTTTTGCCCCGAAAATGTTGGCCAAACTAATAGTCTGCTGGCGAAAGGGGTTCACAGGCGCACTTTTAAAGGTGCCTAAAAGCTATGTCTGTCTGTGTGTGTGTGCGTGTGTGTCTGTCTCTCTGTGTGTGAGTAATAGCTTTAGGAACTTCTAAGCTAATTTCTTGAAAAATGTGCTTTAGGCCGTATAAAATTCCAGGGCTTTCCCCAGCTTCTTTAAAAAAATTATGCAACAATTCGCTTTCTTTGTGCTTTGCTTTTAACGCTATTTCTCGCATTTTCTCCCAGTTTTCTCGCTTTTGTCTCATGTCTGCGCAAATAATGAGCGCAAGTTCAAAGCCAACATAAATAAAATTGTTAACATTTTGTGCTGTGCCACGCCCATACGCGAATCGCGTGCACGCCCCAACAATTGAATTTGCTTAAGTTAAAAAAAGAAATGCAAACGGAATAGCAGTTAGGGTGACGGGTTAATACCCTGTGAAAACCATAGGCTATAAACGAATTTTTTATATGGCAGCAGTTTTTAGTTTTTAATTGAGAGAAGTTTTAGAAAAGTGAAATATCAATTAAAATTTGTTTAAATTGAAAGAAAACCGGAATAATAAAATAAGGAATGCTTAAATTTCAAATTTGAAGCAGTTTCCTAAGGTTATGGCTCTCATTCAGACCTAGGACTCTACGCTTTTTAGATATAGAAATAAAAAAGAAACCTTAGCGGATTTATATTTAATTCAGCTTTCTGAACATAATATTAAAAACTATTTGCTTTTAACTTAACTGTCTCTAGTTTTACAGGGTATAGCTATAAAAATGGATATAAATAAAATAAAAGAGAAGCTGAATGGTACTGAGCTGAGCTAAGAACGAGCTGAGCAGAAACTTTTTCCTTTTCGCTGACGCTGGCACGCTGCAAATGGAATTCGCCGTTTGATGTGCTCACGTTTTTTTTTTAGCTTTCTTTGGCTCGACTTTCACTTGGGCGTCGCCTTGTGCAATTGTTTGAATACTTTTTGCAGCGCATTAAATTAGTTTCGTTTGAGTTAACGTGCCAAGCGATACAGACGAACAGTCAGAGGGACAGACAGACAGGCAAGCCACATGCTATACATAGAAACTGAAGAGAACAGAACAGAACTGAACAGGGCTGAAAGACACATACAACTTATAATCATGTCAGTCAAAGGCAACAACAATTTTTGGCTAACAAGAAAATGTAACGCACACACTCCCAAGGATGTTGACTGTCAAAAGAAAGTTTTGTGCAGCCAGACAGTTGGCGTGGGTGCACGTGCCCCCCCCCCCCACATCTACCCTAAGCAAAAGGCTGGCAAATGCGGCCAAAATGAACAAGCCAAAATGCCAGGGCAATTGACTTTAATATCAAGCCAAGCAGCTGGCTCAATAAAACTGTCTGCTAAAAAAGAAGGAAGGAAAGTAACAAAAATTGAGGCAATATCTCGGCAATACCTTAATGCCACGCCAAACAATAAATGTCAAAATGCTCAATGATGCTCGCAAGCAAAGGCAAGGGCCAAGGACGAAAGGCAGCACGGCCAGGACATGGTGGTGCTGGCCACAGCAAACTGCTAGTGAGTGGAAATCGGACACAAAAGCCAGCTTGTCAATAGCCATTGAGTTTATAATTGTATGGCGACAGGCACTGAAAGACCTGCATTAAAGGCTGCCAGCATTCTGCTGGGTATTTTCCAACACTAGCAGGGGTGCGCAGGTGTCCTTAAGCTGCTGAAAGCTGCTTTGATTTCCACATGCTGTTTAGATGTGCCAGCGATAAGTCTGCTTATTCCCTCCTTTGTTCTCATTTATTTATTTACATTTGTTTTTATTTGCACAGCTCTAATTGAAGTGGCATTTGGCATGGCGTTGAAGCAGGCGGGCGGGTTGAGGGTGCACAACCCTTGTGTATATTGTAGAAAATTATGCAATTTTCATAATGCGCAACATGATTGAGAGATCGTTTGTTGGAGATAAGCAACCAGTTGAAGAATTCCCCTTTTTGAAACTTGCCACGCGCCAGTGGCAAGCATTTGCGGTTGTGGCTGCTGCTAAGGGGGCGGCTGCTGAGCAATTTTCATAACTTCATTTGCATGCCGCTTGTGGGCCGGCGACGTCGGGGTGTTGCATCGTATAACAGTCAAAAATTAAGCACAATTTCTATTTGTAATTTTTTTTTTTTTTTTTTTGAAAAGGTTGTGTGGGCGGTTGGGTTGTGCGGGGGGATCCTCGGTCATGGCAACGACGCATGTCAACATGAAATAAATCACTAAACGCTGTGACAGTGTCAAATGTCAGGCGAGTCGAGCGGCCGGACCGTCTGCTGTTGTCTCGACTCAATGTGACGCCACACGGCTGTGGCACGGGCGCACAGGAGACTGGCGGCGGGCATGGGCGAGCAGGCAGGACAATGACCGTTGCCACTGCCGCCGCTGCGTCACTTCATTGTTGACATTTAACGTGTTCGTGTTTGGCGTGACAAGTGACATGCTGTGCGCGGACTGAACGGCGACGGGAACGGCAAACGGCAAATGGCGACCAACTGTTGAGGTTGAGTTGCCAGTGCAGGAGCTGAGCAGCTGAGGGGGCTCGAGTGTGCAAAGCCGCCGAAATAAAGGGTTGAGTGCTGAGCGCTGAGAGAGCACAAAAAAGCCGTAGCCGTAGCACAAAAGGTAGCGTATAATTGCATAAATATGCAAATTAGTGAAGGTGCGTGGCTGTGTGAGCGGTTGTCAGTGTGTGTGTGTGATCGGGCTGAGTGCGTGTTAAAAGGGGTGCGCCAGCTTGACGCATTGTCGCCCCAATGTCAACGAGTGTCGCCGGTGTCGTTGTCACACACGCACAGGATGTGCGAGGCGCTCGAGCAAAAATCTATAGCATACTTTTCAGCGCGCCCAACTACAGGTCTGTCTGCCTGCCTGTCTGTTTGTCTGTCTCAACCTGCCCACCCCACCACGCCAGCTGCTCAACTGTTTCACCTGCTTGTGCATCGGCATATCAATGCGCAAAATGGCAAAGTGGAAGTCTTTGCAGCCGTTGGCATTTTGCATGCACGGAAATGTGTCTAATTTCAATACAAAGTAACTTTGACAACCAGCTGGCAGGTAGTAGGAGAGTGGTGTGGAGTGCAGAGACAAAAGCTGCATTTGTCTTTATGCAATTGCACTAAAAAGCACACACATACACACACACACATGCACAGCTTCCAACCCAATGCACAACATTTTCATTGCACATTTTACAGTTGCCTTTTCGAATATTTTCTCTTTGAGAGCTTTTTTTTATTTTTTATATACACTGTAGCCATTAAAAGTTGGCTATACAAATATTGTAAAAATATTTCTTATAGGCAAACGATGACATTCAATAGCTCCCACTATAAGCAAATATATTTGCTGATCAGTCCAAAGAGCTGTTTCATGCCCAATCGATAAGTATCGATTCTCAGCATAGTTTTTAAAGTAATTTCAAGGATATGCAAATTTGGCAACCACATCTTGAATATTTCACCTATTTGTTGCCTATTTCCGTTTCTGCACATATCCCAACTGAAAAAAAATCATCCATTTGGCGCTAAGTGCAGGGTATCTCCCAGTCGCATAATCTTGGAAAAATTACTCCTACCTATGCTTCAACTCATGTGCATATTTTCATGTTCCGCCCCGTGGAAAATCAACAAAATGTTATTTATTGAAAATTGTTATGGACTTGTGCCGCAGCCAAGAATCTTAATTTGGCTCAGAGTTGCGCCATGTTTTTTCTCCCTTTTTTAAGGGAATTCCTTTGGCGCATTATGACAAAATGTGCATTTAAGTGCAACATTTATGTAAAATGTGCGTCTGGTAAGTTTCGTCTGGCGGCGGCGCTTTAAAATATGCGCCAAGCCCCAAAATCCCCAAACCCAAGCCTGCTTCATAAGAAGACGTTGAATAAGCGACCAAGTTGGTGACGAGCATTTTGTAAGCGCCGATTGGAGTGGTGCGGGGTGTCGGTGCGGGGGTGGCGAATGAGGTGGGGGATGAAGCGTATGCCATTTGCTTTGCCGGGCTACGAAAAAGTTCAGAAATTAAGTTTGCTGACAAACGTTTGTACAGGACGCCTGCGAAGGAGGGGAGGAAGAGTAGGACCAGGAGCAGGAGGCGTGGAGCTGGGAGCTGGCAACTTTGCCAAGACATTTCTAAACTTAAATAAGCGCAAGTTTGGCGCACCGAGTTGCCAGTTGCCGCCTGCCACATGTGCGACTCCGTGCAACTTTTCTAATGCAATTAATTTCTGCACTCAACAACGAGCAGGACCAGCCAGGAGACGGAGCAGCCGGAGTGGGCGGCCGTCCAAGGACTAGGACGAGGGCAAAGTTTCCCAAAGCCTGCAACTTGGCAGCGGCGTTTTGTTTTTCGCACTTGCAACTTGGGAATGCACAAATTAGTGTGGCAGCATGTGGCCACGGCTCGTCCCTGGCCTGGTGGCTCTTGCCTGGCTGGCAGCTCTGTGCCAGGCTTTTGGCCATAATGCATGTCATACTTGTAATGGGCCTGCACTTTACCGTTATTTCGGCTTGCCGTAAATTTGTCACACGCACAAATTGTTGCTTGGGCATTGTTGGTAGTCTCTCCCACGCCCTCATATTTGATGTAATTTAAATTTTTAATTAAGCACACAAATTGTTTTCGGCGGTTTTGCAAATCTCTGACAGATTTGTGTTGTCAGCGCTGGCGTAAAACAAAATGATAATGAAAACGTTTAAATATTTACCACAATTTGTAACAACACACACACTCACACACACACAGAACATATACAGCTAAAAGTATACACAGAGAAAAGAGTGAGAGCAACACAGACGAACATACAATTAGATACACACATAGAGTACGCATAAACCAAAGTTAAGGTTATATTCTAGGTTAGTATTCAAAAGCAAAATCAAACTACAAAAAAATTAAAATATATATATCTAAATATATATGCATTTGTAGTATAAATGATACGTGTACTGATGAATGTTCTTGAAGTGCATAGAAATACATTGATGAAACACCGAGCGGTAGTTGGACGTTAAATGATTTGCCTTTGGATTTACATACCTGCAAAGATAAAAGGAAACGCATAATTAATTATTTGTTTATTGAACGATTACATTTAAGAGCCAACCTTAGAGTTAGCAAACTATAACTGACAGGTCATTTATGTGATTACAATTAATTATTTGTGTAAAGATATCAAATTGAAAATTACTTTCAAAGCGTTTCTTATTTTTTCACAGAAAAGTGTTCAGTTAAAATAGCAACATGTATTTCTGACAACATAGCTTAAAGTTAAAGTTAAATATTTTAGATTTTCATTTTAATATTCCGGACTTTAAGTTTCTGCTAAAATATTTCATATTATTAAATATATCTATGTATTAATTAGAGTAATATATTTATTTTTTAATGAAAATCCATTTTCTTTTAAAATTTAAAAATATTTTATTTCATATATTACATTTGGCCTCTGGTGGTTAATAAGATTTTAATTGCAACTTTTTATAATTTCGTTTAACAAATATTCATTTTTTTATTGTTTCTTTTATTTTATAGTATAATAACATAATGAATTAATAAGCTATTTAAACAGCTTAAATGTACCTCAACAGAAATAATGCCCATAAATGTTAATTAACTTTCCTAACAATAGGTAAAAAACATATCTTTAGCTGTCTGATATGTGATAACAACAAATCGTGTTGCTGATATTTGCTTAAAATTATAAAACAAAACTTTTGCCATGCCACAAAATGTGGTTGTTAAATGAAAAACAAGCAAATCACGACAACAAATATTGCACGCAAGGAGGGGTGCATGCAGCAAGAGGTAAGGCTGTGGGGGGGGGGGGTGTTTGGGAGTGGTGCTTGACGTATGTATGAGCAGCTGTCCAGCTGACTGATCTCGGCTAGACAAAAATATTTGCCTTGCATTTCACAATATAATTTAAATTCCCCTCCGCCCCCCTTCACCTACCCCTTTTATTTTTTATTTTATTTAATTTTTATTTTGCTTGTAAATGGTTGTTGCGTGTGTGTCTATGTCTGTCTGCTATTTGTTTGGTTTGCGGCTTCTGCGGCGGCATTTATATCATTTTTGCACAGTGTCGCGAGTGGGCGGGGTCGGGGCGTTGATATGCGTGTGGGTCTACGGGTTCAGGAAATGCGCTCACGGCGATACAATTTCAGTTTCAATTCATGAATGTTAATATTTATGTTTTGATTTCAAACAACGCCACCTCTGCAATATTAATGAAATACAAACAAAATGTTAGCGCGCGGCACAAATACCCTCACACAGATACACACTCGCACACGCACACACACACACATGCAAACTGGCTGGCTGGCACATGCAGGCAAACACAGACATAGTTGATATGCAAATAAAGCTGACTGCGAGGCAAACGAAGAAACGCAAAACGAAGCACCTGGCCAAAAAGAAGCCCGTAAAAATATTAAAAAAATCAAACGGCAATGGAGCGAGCAAAAAAGAGGGAGAAACAGACAGAAAGAAAGAGAAGGGGGCAAGCTGTTTGCGGCAAGGCAATGTGAAGTTCTTTGTCAATTTGCAAGAGCTTAGAAGTGTGCAGCTAAGTAAAAGATACCAAAAAAAGATGTGCAAACACACACGCACACTCGCAGAACTTGCATATATTTGCTAGTGTTGTTTTTTTTTTCATTTCGGGCTGTGCCGCCAAAATGTATGCAAAGTCTATGAAAAGTCGCTTTGCGTCCAAGATAATCAAAATACCGCAAGAGCGCGACTCGCGCTCTAAAGCGTGCAACACATTTTTGGTGGTTGAATTCGGTTGCGAGCGATTTTCTTCTTTCTATTTTTTGCGCCTCAACAAAACAAATACATATATTTTATTTCAAAGATTAACGCTTGTCAGCGCACGTACGACTGTCTGACTGTCCGACTAACTCGCGAGCTGCTTTATACGAATGCAAAAATAACGCCACCCCCAGCTTCCAATCCAATCCGGCCCCCACACAATTTCAATTCGGTTTGTTGCACTTTGTAGCCCCGGCTGGAGGGGCAACAGCTGCCATGTGCCACACCTAAGCCGACGATGCCTGTATGTGTGTACACAGAGTGAAAGAAGGCGACACAGACAGTCAGACAGGCAAATTTAGCTGCAGGCTAAGCAAATGACAAAGCGACGACGACGTCGGCAGCGGAAGCTGCTTGTCCTCGCAGCCGCTGCCCGTGTCGCATCTTTGCCTCGACACGGAAAAAAGTAAAAGTGGCGGCAGCGCAGCGACAGACAGTGAGACGCGCCCAGGCGGCCTCGCATCGCACGTTTTATTGATTTTCCTTTCAACGTGGACGCCAGTTGCACATGCGTCGACCATCGCCCATGCTTGGGCGCACTCTGTTCCTGCCACCGCTGCTTGCTTCATTTTATACTCGTTCACGATGTGAAAAGAGTATATTGGGTTTGTGCAATGTCCGAGCGTCAAAGTGTTAGGAAAAGTAATTCGATAAAATAGATACATCTTACTCAGCTTTAAAGCTAGCTACATGAAATTTGTTCAGACAGATTACCGATGACCTCCTCTAAACATCAAACCAAATGTTTTTTTTATACTCCCAATAGGCGCGCGGCAAATTAATAAAAATCCATATATCGTGTAGGCGGGTAAGCCGATTAAATCCATATCTCCTATAATTTTAAAGCTCGAGTCAGCAAATTTGGTAACTGTTTTCAGTTTTCTGATGTTTTCCGCCCCAATAAATTACAAAAATCGACATTTTTCCAAAATATTTAAGACCGTTTTCAATTGCTTTAAGCTGTTATTGTGAACGAGTATTGCGCAGTCGTCTACACCCGACTGCAACGTTCTTACTTGTTTTTTTCTTTTCGTTTTTTTTTGTTCTGGCGTATTTCCGGCGATTAAGGCGACCGTTGCGCCGTTTGTTTGTAAATTATTTAATGTTGCGCTTAAATTTTCCGGCCCAGCCTCAATTTGGATCAGCGAGAGAGAGGCCTTGCAACAGTTTTTGGGCCTGCGAGTCTTTGAACTTTTGTGTCCGTCTGAACTGAACTGGACAGAGCGAAGCTTTCGGTTTCGTTTTCTGTTTTTCGCCATTCGCATTTTCGCTGGCCGTGTCCTTTGCTGGTGTCCTTTTTACGGCTGCTGTTGGCTCTCGCTTATGTCTTTTGTTGTTACATGGATTTGCTGCTTCCTTTTGCTGCTGCTGCTGCTGCTTTAGCTGCTGGTGCTACGTCCTCGAGTGGTATTTAACATTATCTGCTTGAGTACATGTTGCGGTATTTGCAGCAGACAACAGGCAGTGCCCGACCACAGCAGGGCACAGGACAACAAGGACACGCCGACACTCCTGCCTCCGCTCCGCTACCAATTGGGTTTCCTTTCTTTCGAGCTGCCATTTTTTTTTCATGTCTGCGTTTCCGTTTACAACAACGTTCTTGTTGCTGTCGTTGTCGCCATCTTTTTTGCTTGAGCGCTGCAAGCCGCTTATCTTTGGTTATGTTTTCCTACATTTTTGTTCATTGTTTGCTTTTGATTTGATTGTTGGCAGTGCTTTGCTCCAGCTACAGCTACAGCTAACTTTTAACGAAATGTCTACAAAGGATCAAGCATTATGTGCTTCCTCCTACACTCTCTCTCATTCTAATTCCGGCTGGGCGTCTGCGAGTGTGTGTGTGTGTGTGTGTGTGTGTGTGTGTGCGTGTATGCGATTGTCTGGCTTGTCAGAATCACAACTCTGCGCTTGAGGATTTTCCTTGGCATGCGCCTTGGCATTCCTCAGCACCATTTTCCGTTTGACTAAATGCACTCAAACTGCCAACGTGACGTCCCATGTCCGACGAGATGCGACGCAGCGCAACGCGACGGCAGCATTAAAAGCTAATTAATTATGGAGCTCAGCTAGTCAGTGCGGCAGTTAGTCAGCGCTTCGGGACGCCTTGTGATTTATGTATGTGCCGTTCCCGTTGCTGCTGTTGCTGCTGTTTCTACCGGTCAGAAACAGTTTGCAGTTGCCTGATTGAAAAGTCTGCGCTCAGATTTGCTGTCAAAGTATCAGTTTCAATAAAACATAATTTATGCTACAAGTTGTCGACGCGTCGCTGCAAAAGCACTTGACACCTTGGCGACGCCAAGGACAACGTGGCGGGTGTGGTTCTATAGAAGGGGTGGGGGCTGCCCGTTTCTGGTATTGGACATGCACAATAAATCTTCTTCGGTTTCATTTAAAATGCAGACAGATTGCTGGCATATTTGATATCAAAGCAAAGCGCACTGCAAATCAGACGGGTTTAAAAAATGTAGACAAAAAAAAATATATAAAATAAATGGAATCAAATAAAATAACAAGTACAAATTTGATGATTTGCAACATTGTGCACACATAAGCCCAGATTTAAAGGGTACATGTCTTGTACAAAATAAGATGGCTATATAAGCTGTTTAAGTAGGGACCTAAAGTATTGAACAACTTAAACTGCGTAAAAATTAAGAAGAATTTTTTTCTTCTTGTTTAATTATAGAAATTATAAAACAAATATTCTAAAGAAATAGAAGTAGAGCTAGACAAAAAAAGGAATTTAAAGCTAGTTCTAGCTAGCTAGCAAAATATTCTCTTTACTCTTTATTTTAATTTTAAAAATAATTATAGTTATGCTATTCTATTGTAAATAAACATAATATTTATTATGCAAATTTTGATTTTGAATACACAGTGAAAATCGTAACTTTAACAGTCTGCATTTTTTTATAATATTTTTCTTTAGAATATTTTAAATCGTAACTTGGTGAGACCAGATGCTCATAAATAGGATGAAATAAATAACTCCAAGATTTAATTTATTATCTTACGTAACGCCAAGAAATATACTTCAATAAGTGTATAGGATAACGCTTTAACAAGATTACAGAAATGTACTTATTAATAATAGTTTTCGAATAGTTATTGTTTGGTTCTCATAAAAGCGAAAACGAGGCTTTTGTTGTATAATAGTTAGCTACAATTTAAAAAGCTGTCCTCACGTAACATATGTTACAGTAACAATGGTTTTATAAAATATTTCGTTGCGGCTCGGATAAAAACCAAAATAAATGCGTCACGATCTACGTAACGGAAAATGCATTCAAAAAGAAATTCACAAAAAATTAGTAGGATTTTTATTTTTTTTGGCAAATGAATGCATTGTGAAAAAGCAAATGTCAATGTTATGTGTCAGCAGTTTACACAATTTTAGATATTTATCCGGCCAAACTTGTTGGCTATTTTGTGCATTGTTGTTGAGTTTGGTTTGGCTTTTGCGTGTTTTTTTATTACTTTATTTGCAGTCGCATAACAAAAGCATAAAAACAACGGCAACAACAACAAGGAGTCGCCACATTTTCATGTCAATTGTCAATAAGCTGCAAATGAAATGAAAATATTATTTCTTGCTGTAGCTTTGTTCCAGTTCGTCGCAAAACATTTGCACTTCCGCAGCTCGAAATATTCTCTGAGTTCCTGTGTGTTCTTCCTCTTCCCTTCTCCATTTCTTTTTTCTTTCATTTTACGACAGCCAAGACAAAAGTCGCGCCGCCGTGAAACATGTTGGAATTTATGCATATTTTATGTTTTGCGAACAACAAAAAAAAGTAAAAAAGTCACGTAACACGCATACGACATGTGTGACGACAACAATGACAAAGTTGTCAAGCGCGTCTAAGTGAAAGGTGTAACGCCGACTGCGACGCCAATTGCGACGCAAGCAGCGCACATCAAGTGCGTGCGCAAATATCAACAATAAATTGTTCGAGTGGCATTTAGCATTTAGTGTGCTGCGTCCCTGATGAAAGTTGTTTGCAGCTGCTGCTGCTGTTGTTGTTGTCGTTGTCTTACTCGCATTCTAGTTTAAATAAAAATCAAAACACGCCACACTTGAAGCTCAAGACAAACACTTCATTTAAACCTGAACAGTAAAGGAGTTATAAAAAACACTTGACGCAGTCAAGTGCCAGACAGCGGCTATAAGAGAGTTGGCGTTGATGCTGCTGTTGTTGTTGTTGCTGTTGTTGCTGTAGCTGCTTCATGCGCCATTTGGCAGACAACAACAACCACAACACTAACAGCTCTTGAGCCGCACATGTTCCAGACGCGCACCCAAACCCAAAACTTACAAAACCCAAGCCCCGAACTCCAAGCCCCATTCCCGTTTCAGTTGCTGGCGCTGCTTTTAGCCATTCATATTGCGTTTCTCTGGCTTCGCTCGCACTAATGAAGTCTCAAAGGCGCGATTAAAAATGTAACTTGTGCGCAAGAAAAACTACGCAAAGCGCAGACAAAGATGAGTTTACTCCGCACAGCCGCATGCAAAGCGCAGATAAAAAGCAAATCTGCCGAGGGACAGCACAGAGCGCAGAGCTCGGCGCTCGGTGCACGGAGCGCAGCTCGTTGGCGTTGATGCGCTGCCAAAGTGCTGCTTCAACACTTTCAAAAACTAAGCAGGAGCGGGTGCGGCAGCTGGCTCTGGCTAGGATGCAGAGACGGACACAAATACGTCTAGATATGGGAAAGAGCAGCTAGCTGGCCAAGTCAAGCTGTGGCCAAAGCGAGGCGAACAACTTCAAATGAAGTAAGAGACAAAAAGCTGTAGCACATTTATCACAAAGTCGGCAGCAGTCAGCAGTCAGGGCAGAAGCTACAGCTGGAGGTGGTGCCTGGCTTGGGTCTGATTGGAAGTTTGTTTTGCTGTTGGGTGCTTAGCGGTCGGCAGATTGGCAGCAGGCGAGGGGGTTCTGGGTGTGGGGGGTGGGGGTGGTGGCTGCTGTCTGACTGCCATGTGCGATTGCTTTGTAGTTGTTGTTTTATATAGATTGCGCGCACGAGACGCATGACATTGAAAAATTTATTGCACGCTTGTGAGTTGCAAGCTGAACTCTATTTTGGTTTGAGGTGTCTGGAGGGGGTGGGGGAGCTGTGTGTAAATGTAGAGGGTTGTTCAATGCCTAGGGGTTGTGTCAATGTCATCGTAAGCCCTAACTCCAAGCACACTTGCGCCCTTTGCTTTAATGCCAACTCTAGGCTGCTTTTCACGTTTCACGATTCGTTCGTTTAGCACCTAGACGCTAGATGGCGCTACCCTGTTGCTTCTTTTTTTAAGCACTTGGCTGTCATTTGAAATGCAATTAAAAAGCATTTTGAGCACTTTGGTCGACTTGACATTCGCGTGATAAATGAGCCCAGCGTCCAATGAGTCGCCAGTTGCTTGCGTCAGTTTTTCGCTCTTCTTTTCTTAATTTTTTTAAGCGTTTTATATTTCACGTTTTTTGTTGTGCTTGTGCCAAATTAACATTTTTTTTGGTTTTATTATTATTTTTGTTTGGCGGCTGTATAAATGCATTGCCTGGCAAAATCGCAATCCTTTCGCATCCTTTCGTACATACAGATATTTCACGCGCCAACGCAATTTGAAAGCGAAATTCCAGGCAAGCAGCCCTTGTAGAACCAACCCCCAACCCCTGTCCCCTGGCCGACCTACAGCTGGCTCTTTTGGTTGCTGCCTTGTCTATTTTTCGGCATTTAAATGTTTTACGGTGTCGTTTCAGTCTGTTTCTGTTGGCAGCCACTGTTGTCTGTTGTTTGCGCCTCTTGAGTGTGTTTTAATTGCGTTTGTATTACACGCACACCCTCACACCCCACATACACATACACACACTCGCGCACAGCTACAGCTGGCATAGCAATGGAAATTTAAAGCCCTTTTTCGCCACCAACCCCATTTTACAGCTTGCCAGCTCATTTCACCGTCCCCCGCCCCACTCCCTTTCCTCCCTCGTCCTTCTGCAAAGTTTATTATATTTCATTTGCCTGATTTTTCTGCCTGCGCTGCGCTTTTGCCTGACTGCTGTTGCTTTTGCCTTGCTGTTGCCTTTTGCTAAATTAACTTAATTGTTTTTGCATGAAATTAATTTCGGCGCATAAATTTCACCTTCGGCCATTCAGTGGTCCCCCAACCCCCTCACTCCCCTTCTCCCACACTTCTAGCCTGTCAGCTTTAAGTGTGAATTGCGTCGCCCGGCCCGCTTCGCATAATTTACGCATTTTTGTAGCCACTTGAGGCGCCTAGCAATTAATTATGTGCCACTGTGTAAATATTTAAATGCTGAAATTAATGAAAAATACTCGTAGAATTCTTAAATTGCAAATGCCTAAGACGCAGCATAAATATTGTCTTTGCCACTGTCCAAGGTTTTATAATAATGAGTTCATTTATATGCCGCATTGGGAGGGATTCCCGTTTCGTATGGCAATTGCATTTGCCTGCGGCCAAGAGAGAGAGAGAAGCAATAGAAAGAGAGGGCAGCGACAGTCATCGCTGCATTTCATTTGTCCTGGCCGGTTACTTAATCCCTCAAAAGTGGTTTTGTACTCTTTTTACTTTTCAGCTGTTTTATTTGATAAGCGAAAGAGAAGTTGAGAGAGAGAGGGAGCTCAAGGTTTATTTGATTTTAATTATGATTGAACTAGCTAGAGTATCTGTCAGTGTAGCATAGAGTTCTTTAGTGCTTAAGCAGCTGCTAATTTGCATAGCTTTCAAGGAAAAGTGAGTGCATGCGAAATGGGCTTTAGCTCTATAAGCTGCTTATAGCACACATCCGAATACTCTTGCATCTCGCATAATTTACATTTTCATTTTCAATTCGAATTTCACATTTGTTTCGCTGCCAAAATCGCGACATGGCCCAACAATCAGCATCATTTCAGTTTATGCCATACAAAAAGAAAGGGGGGCAAAAATGAAAAGGACTCGAATGCCTTTCAATTTATTTGCTGCTTAGCTGCTGATGACATAAAGCGCCCACGAGCACAAGACTAAATAAAAATTTATTTATAAAACGAGAATAGGAGCTTATGCACAGGGGCATATATAGACATGCATGCATGTATGTAAGTATGTAGTATATACAAATGCGAATATGCGCCAAAAACCTGCGCATTTAGACAAGTTAACAAGGATTTAAAAGGTTTTGGCTGTCAAACACACGCACACACACTGCCACACGCCAAATAAAAACGCGCAGCAATTCGGGCTGACAATGAAAAAAAGAACACAAAAGAAAGGTTATCTTTAGAGTGCCGCGCATCAAATACCCTAACATACATTTGACAGATGGGTGAAAAGTTTCTATGTAAAGCCAAAGAAATTTTATTTTCATACTCAGCCGATTTTTCCTATGGCAGCTATATGATATGATATAATGGTTCCATGCGGCTTAAGATGACAATTGAGTCATATGATATAGTTGTCGGATAAAGCCGACCTTGATATATGTCAATGACTGCAACAAGTGGACAAATTTACTTCAAGATTTCAAAAAGATTTAGAACTGAGAAACATTCGTCTCTTGGCACGCCTGTCGCTGCTTATTAACCATATTTACATATATAAATATATATGTCCAGTTTCGCAGATATCTTCTTCCATGCGTAACATATTTTCTACTGAAATTTTAACACCCTTAGCAAGGGCATATAAATATAAAAAATAAGCCGAAAATTGTCAGGCAGACTCAGGCACACATGATTAAAATTTGTAAAAAAAAAATGTGATATATATACACATAATGCCTATGTGCAGATCTTTAAATATTTATTTATATGTTTGTCTATGCTTATAAAGAAATATGTTTATCACCTACTTTGCCTGCCTAACTGACTCGCCCACCCCCGCACCCAACGCCATCTTTCTCTTTTTGTCTGCTTGGCAGCTGCTTTTTTATGCGCCGTTTAGTAAATTTTCATTTTCTAAATGAAATTTCAGCGCACAGGCCTGTTGCCACTTCACCTCCCCCAAGGCGCTGCTTTCTAGTTTATCTTAATTTTTTTGCTGTCTGCTGTCTGCACATGTCCCTGGCAGCTGCTAGACGACACACACACACATACATGCTACAGTTGTCTAGCTGACATAGGCAGTTTAATTTCATTTCAATCATGCTAAAAGCAAAACATAATAATTTATATAACTGTCAGGGGCATCAGCAACAAAAACCCAACAACAACAGTGGAAAGTGTAAATTAATAAAGCTTTGCACAGTGAGCTTCAATAAGCACATAAATCAGTTGCTGCTCAACGAGATTTGTTGCCAACTTTAATGCACTCGACTTCTTTACAAGTTTAAGCCCCGATCCACTGCCCCAGGCCCCTCCTCACCTAGACCTATCCTTTCCCACATATGGATATGTATTTGATATGCCCATAGATATGCAAGGTTTTTGGGCTATTGATGAAAATAAATATAAAAAAGGTTTTCCGACGTTGACTGTTCTTGAATTATTAATGAAGGCTGTGCAGCCCGCAGCACACAGTGTGAAATCAGATGCTACAGCAGCAGCAACAGCAACAACTTGAATCCAACACATTGTTGCTTGTGTGCTTGAAATTTGACACAGGGGATCACTGGCAAAATGGACGACAGCCGGTTGCCATATTTTTACTCCCATAACTCAAACACTCACACACACACATTCGCACATACAACACACTCCAGAGTGTAGCATATTTTCAAGGCGTTGCGTCTTTAATCTGACCTTGAGCATGCTTCAACACAGTGTTGTCTGTGTGGCATGAGGCATTATACACTTGCTACGGGGATTTGTATTTCATCACGAAATGTGTACGTCTAATTATCTGCATTTTCCTTTGCAAACTTGTCTCTCAAAATCAAACCAATAGTCGTGAAACTGTGTATATTTATGTATATATAATCGGCCGGATCACTGTTTTATATAGCTACCATAAAAAAATTATCCAAAAATATAGTTTTTGCATTAAGCAACTTAGTAAAAATATTATCATTGTCGAATTTTTATTTCCTATTACTTCCATAGGAACAATCTGCTGCAAATTGAGTGTTATAGTTATAGTTATAAAAGCATCATACACGTTCCATATCTCCGCAAGGGTATTTAATCGTCAGCTGTCCCATAAAGATTTCTCACTCTTGTTTTCAATTATGTTAATGTTGTCTGTGCGTCATTTTGCTGAAACATCTTTTGTGCAGTCAAATGGCCAACAATTTGGCACTTCATAACAAGCATATTTTACAGCCCACACCAATACACACACACATGTATACAAAAAGGCAAGCACGCCCAGGCTTTAATTAAATTAACACAACAAACCGCACACACATACACACACACACATACACACATATACATATACACACCGTTTGAGCCGCGTAGCAAAGTAAGCAAATTTTATATAAATTTTTTTGTGCAGTCGTGTCTGATTTTTATATAATTGCATATTATTGTTGTTGTTGCTACTGCTGTTGTTGTTGCAGCAATGTCCTGGCCAGGCCAGAGCCTGCTGTGTGCATTAAAAAGCCACTTTGCGGCTTCCTGTGAACACCGCCCCTTGGCGTGCCGACATGCCTGTGTGTAAATTTGTGGGCAGCTGCGGGGGAGGCGTGGAGGGGAGTGGGCGGGCACTTTAATCGTTGGCCCGGCTTTAAAACGCAGGTAAGCAACTGCTGCCGGCTCTTAATGCGCACATAACTACAAGTGCATAGGCATAAAAGCCAAGTTGGGTTGGGATTCAGTTCTGGGTTTGGGTTGGTTTTAATGCCAGGCCAAGTCGCAGCTTATCTAATCCTTTGCAGCAACTCTGTTGTTTGGGGCTTGTACCTGAGGACTTGGCAGGACCAGGAAGGAGGCCAGTTGCTGGTCGCTTTTATGAGGCATCGTAAAAACTTTTGTGGCAAGCAACGGACAGCAGCAACAACAACAACATCGGCAAGTCGAACGTGCGCCTAGAAATATGCTATGCATACAATTTTAATGCCAAAGCCAGAACGGCCGAAAAAGCCAAAGTTAAGTTTATATTGTCGACGTTTTTATTGATATCGTAAAATTGCGACGACCAGCACGAAACTGTCGCTACCCTGCCGCACAGCCCCCCAGCCCCTCCCACCGCCCCTTCTCGACAGCCTGCCGCACAATTTGCATAGTAAATTTATGAGACAATTACTGAGCATTTTTGATTTAATGACAATTATTGTCATAATTTTCATAAAATTGCCTGCCGTGCGCTCTTTTTTTCGTTTTTCGCTGACTCTCTCACTTCCTCCCGCGCCCGCTGTTTTGCTTAGCTAATGCCATGCTTTTTGCCACATTCGTGTCTCACAAGGAAAAATAAAAAAAACAAAAATGAAGGCCAAAAGCGAGTTTGGCAAAAACAAAAACGAAGAAAAGTTGGATATTTATGTGTTTTCGTGGCTCATGAATTTCGGAGCATACTTCACTCAGCTGGCAGCCCCAGGTTTGGCCCGGCTGTATTTTCCATATTCGCCTTTTGGGCTTTGCATGCGCTCGTAAAATGACGGTTTCTGAAGTCTACTTTTTGGGGCTGCTTTAAGTGGCTGCCCTGAAAGGCTCCCGGCTTTTTATTTTTTGGCTTTCACTCAATACGTATCCTAATATGAGTAGTTAAGTCTGGGGTATGCTATGCTTAAATGTATCGACTATTCACTATTTTCGTATCTGAGCTTATTCTTTAATTTTCAACTTTATTATTATTTGAAGTCTAGATATATTTAACTTAACTTTAACTAACTTAACTTGTAAATTCTTAAGCTTTGCTTACATGGTTACATGACGCCACTATTTTTATATATTTTCAAGCAATAAAAATAAAAATTACCTCTACCGATTATCAAAATACTGTAAAAACTTATATTTGTATTTACTCTGTGCTACCATTAAATTTTAAAAGTATTATTTGCAGTCTGGGTATCTTTGGGTCTATCAGTTATTTTATTATTATTTCCTTTGACTGCGCTGCGCTCTCATTTCAATTAACCAGTCACGCAATTTCCTTATAAAGTTGTCTGCCACGTTCGCATAAATCAACAACGAACCCAAACAATTCAATTTTTTGGACCTGGGGCGCGTTAAATAACTCTTTTTATTTCTTGTTATTAGTCTACTCCCGGCATTGTCAAAAATAATTTGACAGTAGGTTAGTTTTGGGTGTTAAGAGGTTATGATAATAGGACTGTTGTAAGAATTCTATATATTTGAATATTTTATAAATATATCTCTGAATATTTATATTTATATTGTCGTTTTTCTTCTTCATTGTGTCATAAATGCTAGAGTACAATATTAATTAGCTATGCCATAAATTGAGCAAACACAAAATCGCATTTGCATACTCTATATTTAAGCTCGCTAAAATACAGTGCAAATCCTGTTGATGGACATATCAGGAGTGCCATTGTGAAGAATGGAATAAAATTCACAGCTCTTGTTGAAGTTGTCTGTATTCGCACGCGTGTGTGTGTGTGTGTATGGGGGTGTGTATTTTTACCGTTTTGCGGTTATACGCTTTTTCGGGGGAGGTGATTGTGGCTAGCACCCACTTGTCTGGCATCAATAACCCGACGATGCTTATAAAAATGCAAACAAATTTCGCGCGATATGCTGAAAACACACAAGTACAGAGAGGCACACACACAGACAGGCAGATAGACACACAGGTGTTGTTTGTCCAGGCTTTGGGGCACTCAATTTGTCACATTTGAAATACGACGACAAACAAAACCGAACACTGCACAACACAGCTCAGCGGAGCACTGCACAACACAACAAAACAAAATCAAATTGCATTTTTATTTACAAATGCTTTGCACTTCAGTCAGAACGCAAATGCGAATGCGAATGGCGGGCGTTGTTTTTAGAAATAATACCAGAGACTGGGGGCACGGGTGTTTTAGGAGGGCAAGGGGCTCTTGTTGCATTTGGGGTTGACAACAACGTAGGCAAATGTGCAGCACTCAACTGCAAAAAACCGTTGAAATGTTGAAATATCCGAGTGAACCGAACTCAAGTATGCACCAAAAACATTTGAGCAGCTTTCCACAGTTCAAATCAATGCAATGTTATAAGCCCCTCCCCACCTCCCCCTCCACACACACACACACACGCATACTTAACGCCCACACGTCGAACAAGAAAATCAACTTAGAAATGATGGGTCCTTGGTGGGCGCAGAACGAAAATTAAACATAAGAAACAAAAGCATAAAATCATAAAAAACATAAAATAAATGTAATAAAAAAACAGAAAACGAGAAAAACAAAAAATGAAGAAAAGGCGAACAATGCAATTTTCGGGGCGTATGTGTAACAGGCCACAAAGGTCATAAAACCATATCAACGCCATTAAATGTACAACGGGGGGTAAGGCGAAGCACACCAAGTACTGCTCGACATGTGTGTGGGTGTATAAACACCTAAGTGTGTGTGTGTGTGTGTGGGGCGCGGGAGTAGCTGGCGCAGCTCAACAAAATGCCATAAAAAAGTGCGCAACAAAAAGTTGCCAGCTGAGGGATGGCAGCTGGGGGAGTGGAGACCGGGCGGCTGAGTGGGCCACCTATGACCGGGCTGCTGCTCCTGCTGCTGCTGGCAAATGAGATCCCGTGCGCTTGTTGGCCGTGCCCGGCCGTTTAGACAATGTAAACGCCGGATAACCGCAAAAAACTAAACAAACTGAGGCGGACGCACACTTTGGGGCCCGGCGGGGTAGGTGTAGCGCGGGGGAGGGGGAGGATTTGGCGTTGGCTGTTGCCTGTTTTTTGCACCGGCCGATGTGACTCAAGTGTGAGCACAGACGAATTTTTTACGATGCTGAAACGTTCCACGTGGCACACAGTAAAAACAACTACAAAAAAAAAGGTAAATGGAAAAGAAAAACAAAACCCAAAGAAAATAAAAATTGCTGTTGAGGCCATGTCAGCAAATGTGGGCGCGTCAATGAAATTAGAGGGCGGGGCTGTGAGGAATAGGTGTTGCCCGAGCAGCGACAGCAAACTAGTATGCTAGCCACATCAAAGAGAGAAAGAGATACGTAGAGTGAGAGAGAGAGCGAGAAAGTGTGCTCTAATGTTTTAATGAATGCTAACAGGTGCTGCAATGCCCGTCGATGATCACGGAAAACTACACACATTAAATACCACGCCCATCACTTACTTTTTGGCACTGCTCAACATTTTGGGTTAAGTGTTGCGCAACGTAATGAGCATCATTGCCTTGCGTTACGTTACATTACGTTAACAACAATGGCCAGCAATTAGCTTTTTATACCGTTTCGCTTTGGCATTTGCAACTCAATTAGGCTCCTAGCCTCTAACCTTCCTGAAAAGCTCTTAAAACTGACCGAATAGGGGCGGCATTTTGTAAACTACTCCTGCTGCTTTAATGCATATCACGTGCTGCTAAATGACTGGCAAACACAAACATACACACTTGCATAGCCAAAACAAGCTGTATTTACTTTGTTTTTATATCTTGGCCTTATCATTTGAATGCAATTTTAAATTAAATTCTATGGAAATTACATTTAGTTACGAGACATGCAACAGTTAAATTAAATTGTTATAAAAAGCTCTGAAAGTGAAGGAAATCCTTTGAAATCAGCATAGTTTTGCTTGTTAAATTTTAAACCGACAAATCTTATCAGATTATATACGTCTACTGCCTGTTAAATGCAGGTGCGCAAAGCATTTTGCCATTTTTAAACCATTTAGAAATAGAAATAATATATTTTACAAATATATTTAAATTTGTAATACTGAAAAGAATAATGTAATTCAATATACAACTAACGACATAGATAAGAAATAATTGCCTCCCAAAATGTATTGTATCCAAATAAAAAATAGTTGAAAACATTACTCCCATCGAAATATATTTATAATATAAACCGATAACAAATTTAATTATTGAACAAATCCAGAGTATTCATTTAACAGACGAAAAAGGTCAAATGAGATCTCTTTTATTTAGTTAAGAAAGTTGCAAATGAGAATGAGCTTAAGGATCGGAAATACATATAATAAATGTAGACGAAAATCATAAAATAATTGTAATGTGTCTTGAAAACTCTGCAGATCCCAACGCACTGAGCCCATATGCAAATATGCTGTTTACAGCTCATTTACAAGGTACCAAAATAGCATTGGGCATATGTCTGTCTCTTCTAAACATAAACACAGCTGAGACAATGAAAAATGAAACTCCATAAACAGTAAAAACCCATAAATTATATGCCAACAAACTTTCGCAGACTTAAAACTCAAAAAGCTGTCAAATGAGGCAACTTCATTTTGCACTTAATAAAAACAAAACAAAAAAATTTAATGGATATTCACATGCAGTACAAGCTGAGCCATAAATGGGCAAGAAAAGTTGAGGCCATAAGTGACTTTTAATGAAAGTGGCAAAACAAAATTTCAAACTGTTGTCATTACAGTTATCCGTTTGATCGATAAGAAGAAGCAATTGACAGGACTTAAAAAAACAGTGGCAAATCTTGTAAATAAAATAAAATAAAATGCATATAAAAATGTGGGTATTAAAGCTGCCCCGAATCGAAAGCCATAAATACAAAGCGCCAGCAAAAACCAATTTTTATGAGCGCCACCAGAAAAAAGAAAAAAAACAAAAACGAGTAAAACAAAAAATAATAAAAAAAAATAAACAGCAAAGCCTAAACTTGAGCCCGCTTTGGCAATCAGGAAGCATAAAAGTAAAGCGTGAAATATGTCAAAATGGCCAACAACAACTTTCGCCAGCCATAAAACTGTTGCCAACAGCAGCGACGGCGGCGCTTGCCACAAGCGAAACGCGATAAAATCCACAAAAACCAGCAACAGCCGCCACCAAACTATAAAACAAAATAAAAAAAGGCAGCAAACAAAAACAACAAAAGCATAAAAAATATGTTTTGCAAAAGTTTATAAACAATATGTTAAATCAAAGTAGCCCAACGAGGGCCACGCCCACAAGTTGGAAGCTGGCTGCTGGGAGTTGGCATTAAACGTTTATTAAAGGCGCCAAATGACAGATTACAGGTGTGTGCTTTTGCTTAACTTGGCTTAGATGGCCAGTGGTGCAGACAGGCAGGCAGGCAACATGGCGTATACGCAATAACCCCATATGTATATGTATGTACATGTTATTATATATATATGTAGACAGTTGGGGCATTGTCAACAAATTGACACATTAAAACAAATGAGGCCACTGCGACCGTTGAGAACGTTGCCAGCTGTCGAACTCTGGGGTGAAAGCAACTAATGGCGCTTGTTAGACGACTTATGCGTAGTTTCCTTTATACACTTGCGTAGGGTATATTAAATTTGTCGCGAAATTTGCGACGCTCAGATGGAAACGAGCCTATAAAGTATATATCAATTTATTGTCAGTACCAACCACCGAGTCAAACTCATTTCACAGTTTTATATCTATCGCAAAAAATTCCTTTCCTATCGGAAAGATTGCTTAAACAATATTTTTATATTTAAGTTTTCTAGGATATTCTGATAGAACTTGACAATTCGACACTATGCGCTTAACATGCGATCACAATATCACAATAGTTCAAAAATTAAGTGTATAGAGCACTTCACATACATGTCTGGAAGGGTATTTAAGCTTCGGCAGCCGTTCTTTCTTCTATTTTTTTTCGCACACACAAGCTCACAACAGTGGCGGGGGGCGTGGTGGCTGCTGGGGTTAGAACTTGAGCTAAAGTGTGGCAATAGACGGCCAAGTTAGTGCCAAGAGGAAATTAACGCCCCCCGTAAATGATTGCAAGTGTGCGAATGTGTTTTTTATGCGTTGTGTATTTTGTTTGGGGCTTTCGCCGAGCACACCTGGCGGTGGGCGTGGTCCGTGCCTTGTTGGCAGTCGGAAAGTTTTTGTCGCCGCACGCATAAATCAAGTTAATCATTTGGCGCCAAAGTTGCGCAGACGCTGCGCAAATTGGACATTTATATTTTACGCTCCCAGCAACGGCAGCAACAACAAAAGCAGCAGCAATCCTGTGGCATGTCCTGGCACATAGCTGCTGTGTTAAATTATGACGCGTACAAAGGCATTGCGAGTGTGTGTGTGTATGTGTATGGGTGTGCTTTACTTTGTTGTGCGCTGCGGCAAGATTTATGATCTTTCGACTTGTACTTGACATTCTCCGCTTTACTCCCAGCGCCTGATGGGTGAATTAGTGTAAATTACTGGGCAAGTCAACTTGAAAGTTAGATCATCAAGTTTAGACTTGTACACTCGGAGAAAAATGCAGTTAAAAGTGGCAGATTAATTTCTTCAGTATTTCGTTCTTTAATACTCTTCAATGAAATATAAATCATTTTAAATTTCATAGTCGAACAAAAGAAAAATGATTGTATTGAGTACGAAGAATTGTTAATAAAAATAAATGTATAATGCAACAGAAAACTTCTTCGACTAAGTATGGCATTGGAGTGTTATATTTGGTAATTTTGCAATAGGAAATTTGTTCTCAAGTTAAGCAATTTCCACCTAGGTCGTATTTTGACAATTAAAGTTGAGTAAATATTCTTAGTTTTGTTCGCTGAGTGTATAAAAGTTCGTGTAAAATATATAAAGCAAACCTGTAACACATCTGATAAATAGCACTTTTCTTATATACTTGAAGTCTGGGCTTACCTGCAATGAAAATAAACGGAGAGAAATGTGAAATGTTATTTAAGTTAATTGCATTTCAAATAGAAGAAAATTCACAAATTATGCAATATGCAAATGAAATGGCAGCAGCAACAACAACGAGAATGACAGCTCATAAGCAATCGAAACAGAATTTGATTATGTGCAAAAGCTAAACAAAAATTGATTATTTCTCTAGAGACTACCAGGAAGAGGAGTAGGGCAATTGTGGAGGGGGACTGGAGGCACGAAACTTTTGCTCTGCACAACAACTTTGGCCATAAAAATGCGTTGAAACACTCGAGAATGTGAGTTAAGAGGAAGCCAGAGCTCCGTACATAAATAAATAGCTGAAAAAGCCACTACCAAAAGTCAAATCAATAAAAGAGCAATGGCCAGGGGCGGAAGGAGGGCGGGGCTGGGCATATAGATTCAATATATACAGACATACAGAATGAAAGAGAACACGAGTTTTGTAAAGTTTTGCTGCAGTTGAGCAGCTGAAGTCGAGCTGCAAAATCAAATCGAAATGTAAAAAGAGTTACCTGACTTTATGCAACAGTAGTTGGGGCAGCTGTTGCGGCTGCTGCTGCTGCTGTTGCTCTTGGCCAGGCACAAAGCAAGCATCAGGCAATTGCATTTTTAACAAAGGGCCACCGGCCAACGAGTTGAGTTGGGTAGTTGTAGCTGCAACTGTCGCATTGATGAGCAAACGAGCTCGCAAGTGCGTGACACCAGCTGTCAAATGGGGGCGGGGTAGGCGGGGTCAGCAGCTGACACTGACTGTGTGACAGGAACAAGCACAAGTCCAGGTAATCCCTTGGGTACGACAAGACCTCGGTCACGCCCAGCAGACCAGACAGAGGCGGCCAAACAAATTCAACAAAAATGCTCGGCTTGGTTGATCACTCAAAATGTGGGTAGTTGCCAAGCCCGTGTGTGTGTGTGTGTGTGTGTGTGTTTGGGTGTGCAAAGAGGGTTGCCTTTACTTTTGGCAGCATTTTATGCAAAACTCTACAGTTGCGTGACTTTGCGCTTATTTTTGGCCTGCAGCAGCCGAGAGAGAGAGAGAGAGAGAGAGCAGAGAGAGGGGCGAGCGAGGGGCAAGGCACGTTTATGCTGAGGTATAGCCAAAAATGCTCTGCTTGGTTATTTTTTGTGGTCAGGTGGGTGTTGTTGGTGTTGTCGGTTTGTTTGCTTTGCTTGTTTGCAATTTGCGTGCGTGCAACGTTTTGTTTGTGCGCCTCAAGCTATGCTTCATTATTTTTGCAAACTTTTTGCTTGAACATATGTGAGTGTGTGTATGTGTGTGGCTTTAAATTTGTGTTTGCCTGTGTACCGGCTCGTACAGTTTATTGATAAATTAGTCTTGGACACTTGTGGACAGTCTGGTTTTTGGCATATGAAATGCAATTATTGTTAATAAATGTCCTGTGCACAGAATTCAATTAAAATGCACACACACCGAGAGAGAGACAATGGCCTGTCAATTGCTGTGCCACACACACAATCACATAAAGCGCCACTTAAAGTCGTGCCAGGTATTGTATGACAAACTGTCACGCCCACAAAGGGCAACACGAGCAAAGTACAATATATATATATATAAATACAATATATGTAGAAATCCGCTTAACTCAGCTTTTCTAGCAATTTTACTAAGTGCTAGCGGCGCAAAAGATTTACCACAAAGCCTGTTTGTGAGTGTGTGTCTCTCTCTCTCTATGTCTCTTTGGCTTGAACTAATTTGGCCCTGGTCTAGGAGCGTGGGCAAATTGAAAGGCTTTAGTTATGCTTGCGTGTTGCAGCACTTTTCCAAACGATAGAAAAGCAATTCACTTTGAAATTTGCACCTGTAAACATTGTCAAACAGGCAGCGGACGGCGACGTAGAGCGAAAGGACAATGCAAAGGACAATAGCATAACAGCACTTGAGTGCAAGCCAGTGGCCACACCTGATGTGCTTGCTGTTGTGCTTTGCAAATCGCCTTAGCTGGTAATTGTGTATATGAACAAACAGGACAAGGCAGGACTAGCGAGGACAAGGCAGCATAGGGGCACAAGACCAAGACAGCAATCCAAGCAACCCGAGCAGCCATCGACAGGCAGCAGACAAGACAGGTAAGGACAGCCAACGTCGAGGTGGGGGTGGGGGCGTGGCAGTTGCCTCTATTCGTTGCTCGTTAGCAACGCCTTATGCCACAATTTGCTGACGCTGCTCTTTGCCTTGGGCCCCAACCCCACGAAACCCCCCGCCTACTTAGCCAACAACTCGAGCATTCTTTTAATGCCATCAGCTCGACGTGAGTTTGACCAGCTGCAGTGGCAGTCGTAAGGACAGGGGGGAAAGAGAGCTAGGTAAACAAATGCAATCATAAAAGCTGTCATTATATTAAACTCACTTTCGCTCGGGTAGCGCCTGAAAGTATGCAACAAAAATTGCTAAACAGCACATTGCTAGAAGTTTATGGATAAATATAGCTACAAATGGCGGGGCGTAGCTTTTATTTGAAAACACACACACACACCCCAACAACTTTTATAGCACACACAGAGAGCGAGCACAATTAAAGTTTAGTTAAGTTGGCCACATCAGCTGGCAAATAAAAAGAAAGAAAGCAGAAGGTGCTCAAAGCGCATGGCAAGAAATAAATTGAAAATCGAAAGTTGTTAAATTTAACGACTGCTCAGTATCTATATATACATATATATATATTTATATATATTTGGACATAGCCTGCTGTCTGTAAAAATCGCAAATTTAGCCAACAGAGCGTCTAATGGTTAAAATTGACAACGGAAATCGTCGCAGTCGCAATGCCATTTAACAACCTTCATTATCAAGACCATCATCATCAGCATCGTTTTTTATGTTTGCATATTTTGTCCAAAACAACAACATTATCAACATCATCATCATTCTCAACCTCATCATTTTTATCATCAGCTTTCGCATCCTCATTATCTTCACCAACATCATCATTTTTCACATTTAGCATATTTACTTTTATTTTATAGATTTCCTTTTTCTTCAATTTCTTTTGCATTTCTATAGCTCACTTTCGTTCGCTTTGTAATTGATTTTCAACATTCATTAGCCTTAGCTTTGCTTTCTCTTTGCCAACTGACCCCCGTCGTTCTTTGTTTCCCATTTGCCACAGTGGCAAATATCATTCAACTGCCCTCGCGGGCATGCCCCATGTTTAATGTTGCAGAATTTCACTTTAAACATGTTGCGCTCTGGGTTTTTTATTTTCTTATTTTTTTGTATTCAGAAAAATGTTTGAATTTTTACTTTCGCATGTGCGACTTGATTTCCGTTGCATGGCTGCATGGTAAAGCGCGGGAGGGGTGGTGGCATTATAAGTGATATTGAAAGCGTTGCGTTTATGGGCCATTGTATTGGGTAACGACGGAAGGGCAATACCCGAATGCCTTTTATTGTTAAATGGTGCGCATGATTTATATTTCATTTTATTTTTGTATTCAACGCAATTTCGTGTTCTTAATGTTGATTTTACTTTCGCTGCTGCTTCGCCACAGACAAAATGCTCTTTCTCACAATTTCAATTTGAGATTTCTTTTTTTTTTTTAATATTTTTGGTTTATTTAATTTCTGGTCGCCCGTTACTGTAAGCTAGCAACTTTTATCAGATCGAGTAACGGGAATTCACGGCCTAATAAGAATGATGGGTTAGCAATAGTAGCTGAATATTAATTTAAGAAAAATAAACAAATGCACAAAATACTCTGCAATTAAATCACATGCGAAGGTTATATTAAATCTGTGCGCCTGGCCAAGCACGTTGTAAAAACAAAGCTGAACTACATAAATTTATGTCAGAGCTGCAATCAAAACAGACAAGGACATGAGATAATGCACATAAAATATGTCAGAAATGCTTAACAGGAAAATATATATACATAGAAAATTCGGAGACAAGCCAAAAAATGGCCAGGACACAGATATGCGAGCTTGCGGGGCAAATGTTTGCATGTTTTGGCCAAATAAACTGAATGAATTTAAATAGATCCGCTGGCAAGGCCCAAAAGTGAGAGAGACAGAGAAAGGGGGAAAGAGAGAAAAAACCAGGCAGACAAGTAATAAACCCAAAAAGAATGCGGCAACTGATATAAAAAAAATAAATATAAGCAAATATACAAAAAATCAAGACACAAACTGCAAAATGCCTCCAAAGCAAAATGTAGCCAAGCAAAAAGGGAACAAATTGTTTTGCAGGAGAATGGCATGCCAAGAGTAACAAAAACGACAACGACAACATTGCGAGGAGACACGGAAGAAACAAAAAACGAGGGAAAGAGGCGGAACTGTCGCCGTTGCAAAAATAATAATAAAATCTACAAATAGATTTTAAGCAATTTCACTTGTGAGCGAACGCAATAAAAATCAAGAATATTTGCCATGAGTTTTGCCGCAAAGGAAGCCACTCACATACACGAACACACTCTCAGCCGCCTGCCAGGAGCTGAACGGAAAAGTAAATCGGCGGCGTCGATGGCGTCTACTGATAAAGCGCAGCCATTGAAAGCACCAAGGATAACAGCGGAAAGCATAGAAAGCAGAAAGCGATTAAACTACATTTGTTTTGGCCTCTCTCTGTTGTGCACGGCTTTTCAGCACATGCATGCAAAAAGGTTGCAGGATATCTCAATAGAGTCACGATTATTTACACGCCAGGCACCAACATAGTTGGTTGCGTGTGCGTATGTGTGTGTGTGTATGGCAAATGGGAAATTGAATTTCACGCAGAGCGAAAACAAACCCAATCGAACCCAAGTAAATGGTCGGGACCAGAGAAAAGAGAAAAAAGAAGGAAAAATAATAAAATCATGCTTAAAGAAAATTTACGCCGTCCAACGTCGAAAAGTTTAGTGGAGCATCCTCGTCTTAGTGTCGCACGTGCGCGCTGTCGAAATGAAAATCGAAAGCAATAAAAAAACAAAAAAGAAGTATAGAAGTGAAATAAAATAAGAGTCAGGCACAACACGGCGTATACGTAATACGCGCTGCGGTACGGCAAAGCATGGCACAGTATGGCATACTTGACAATCAGCTAAGCAAAACGTTGCATACTTATTGGGGCATGCAGTCGGTCTGACAACGGCACTAAAGCACCAATTTTGTTGCTGTTGAACAAAAATCAAGTGAAAAATATCAAGAATATGAAAAGCACACGGCAGCAAACCACAGGCATTTTTAAATTTATTTCCCTTTTATTGCCCGTTACAGGGAACTGCAAACCACAACAATGATGAGCATTCGTGCGAAAAGCGTAGGTAAAAAGTGCAAGAAAAATCACGTATATATAAAAAATATATAATAAGCTAACAAATAAGTAGCTGAAATCGTATGAAAAGCTCAAGCAAGTAACTAGCTTTCACATTTGAAGTTTGAGTACTATTTGAAAAGGCAAAAAAGCGAAATATATTTATATATGAGTTCTTTCTGCCATATTTCGTAGTGCAAAATGTGTCTGTCTGCTGATATCAGAGACTACTTATGAAAGCTACAGTCAAAAGATTTAGCATACAAATGTGAGACATATATGACATTAGGTTTGCATGGCAACACAACTTAAGTGCTGTGTAACAGTTTACAATTTTGATTTATTTCCTCGATTTTTTTTTGTCAAGAAAAATAGGAGAAACGTATAATAATTGGCTTATAACCGGCTTTTCGAGAACGCTGCATTCATACAGATGGACAGACGGACAGATCGACTCAGTTCGTCGTCCTGATCAATAATATATATACTTTATGGGGTCTGAGATGCTTCCTTCTCCCTGTTACACACATTTGCACAAAACCATTACACTGTTTTTACCCATTTTCAATGGTTTCAGGGCATAACTAAATAACAAATTTGTTAAATATGTTAAAAGAAATTGGGAACGCCGTTTGAAAACAGTTTGATAAAAACTAAAGTTACAATAATTAAAATAAAAACACAAAACAGGTGACAAAAGCAATAATTTGACTCAAATAGTTTAACAAATTCATGTTCTATGTCATCAGAAAAGTTATAAAAACGATTGCATTAAGTTTAATAAACGTAGCAACTTAATAATTCTGAAAATACATGCGAGTTCTAATGTAAGGAATTATTTTGGGTTGGTAAGTAAAAATTCTAAATGAGTCAAAAGAAATGTTTTTAAACTATACCTTTATTCTTTTTAAAATTCTTATTATTGGTAATTTATAAACGAATTCGAATAAGCTTTAATGGCTTATTTCAAATACACTCGAAGCACATCATCAATAGGTTTCTTCTCTAGCTGTAGTCCGACGACCGTAAAATAAATATTGCCAAGCACTCTAACTTGAAAGTCCTGCTGTGAACTGCTTAGTGTAGGCTGTCCATTGACTTGGCCGTGACGACTGTTGGGTAACAATTGTTGCTAAATTTGGGGGTGCGAGCTGTTTGGCTAGGTAAAAGCCAAATGCCATTCGAATGGCTCACAAAATTTGCATTTTTAATTCGGCTTTTTGCCAGTTTTGCATAATGCCGCCACTGCCGCTGCCGCTGCCGTTCCCGCTGTCGAGGCGACGTGTGTCAGTTGTTGTGGCTGCTGATGTCAGCTGCCAGTTGCCAGCTGCAAAGGGTCCGCACAACTTTGTTAGAGTAAACCCCGAGAATAGCGAAATTGGCTTGTCAGTTAGCATTTGTCGCTGTCTCAGTTCTCAACTTTGGCCGCAGGAGAGCCCCCCCTTACCCGTCCTCAAAACCAGCTCAGCCGCCCCTCCCTGCTACCAACTTCGTGTCGTCCAAGTTGCGACTGAATTAATATACAATTGCATAGCTGAAGGCGCATTTAAATAAACAAACTAAACACGTAGCAGGGGCGCAGGGTGGTGAAAAGGGAGTTGGGGGGTGAGGCTGGAAAACTTTTGTCGCATTCATAAATATTCATAAATAAGCACTAAGTAAAACATATTTTCTGTTTGATAGCCAGGGCCAAGTTTTGTTTACAGCTCGCGGCCCAACAAAATGGCAGTCAATTTTTGTCAAAACTGTCGCCCTGATAAAACTCATTAAAGCGGAACTGCCAAAGCACGATATGGGAACAGTGGGAAAGCAGCGTAAGAAAAAAATTGGGAAAAAATCGAGAAAAAGCGAAAGAAAATCAGGCAAATGCTTTGCGCTTCATTACAAGTCACTTCCGTTTGCCCTTCCTCGTCTTGTTGTTGTTGTTGTTAATGAAGGCGCAAACCCGCCACGCTGATCTCTATCGAAAGTTTTTGGCTTTGATGATGTGGCCCTCTGACACGCCCCCCTTAAAACGCGCCATGTGGGCGTTTGAGGCGCAGCTGTGCGCAAGCAACAACTAAATTAAAATTTACAGCACTTAAAATGAAAACGTGCCTGTTTTATTAAATACATTTTATGGGGCCGACACACAGAGAGAAACAGAGACAAAAGAGAGAGAGAGCGAGAGTGCAAAGTGGCCAAACTGTGAAATGGAAAATCTTGTTGTAATAACGAATCTCCTCGCTTGCTCAGTTGCTGCTAGTTGTTGTTGCTTGGAAATAAATTAGACATTTAATGATGACCGCAGGCTGTTTGCTGATTGCTCTGCAACTGGACTGGACGTCGAGGATGTCGAGAACTCTCGTTGAAAACTTGCGCATTTTTACTGAGATTTATTTAATTTAATTGAAGTTTTATTGAACGCATCGTTGCGGCACTAAGCGCTACGAAAATGCGGCTGAAGCTTAAAGCCGTTGCTGAAACGAAAAGCGACACAGGGAGAAGAAAATGTTTCATGCTTTTAAAAGCCTCAGCCAAACTGAAAACAAATGCGGTTACAATTTGCGCAGCCTTAAGCAGTCTTTTGGTATATAAATTATATACAATAGTTGCACTTAAGAACATATATACTACATTATTAAGAGTCTACACTATCTACAAGTTGACAGGCTGCAGCAAGAAAATAGAGTGCTAGACTGGTAAATACCTTGTATTATAAAAAAAAATCGGTCTCTAAATTTAAATGCAGAGTTAGTAAGGGGTCAAAATCATGTACAAAAAGCTATTTCTGATTAAATCGTTTGAGTTTTGCCAAAATCATGGAAAAGTTTGAAGTTTCTAAATTTATTTGGTACAAATTTTACTTAAACTTTGACCAAAAATGCCGTTTCTAGATTTAAATGCAAAATTAATTAAGAGGCAAAACCATAAATAAAAACCTATTACTGATGAAAATCTGTTGAGTTTTGGTTAAGTTATTGATGTGCTATGATTGCAATATATGCGATTTTATGAGGAACATTTTTAGTTTAACTTTGAATGAACTTTATATTCAAATGTATAAAGGGGTTCAAAAAGCTATTCGTCATGAAAATCTATTGGACACACGATTTTGTGAAAACTTTTACGTAAAATACATTCTTACAAGAATTTATACCTGTTTTACCTGTTACATACATTTGCACAAAAACACTATACCCATTTAAAAAGAGTTGCTTTTTAAATGCATTTTATTTTTAATGGTTTGGAACTTTTGCCGCCTAAGCTGTCTAGGCACTGCATTTGCACCCTGCTGCTTCTCTATATCTCTTGCCCGTTCGCTTTCCCGCCCGGTCCCATTGCTTTACATTTTGGTAATTGAATTAGAAAACATAGAAAACAAAAAAAAAGAGAAGAAAAAGAGTAGGCGAACGCAACGTCGTTGCAGGATTACTTTCACTTGAGTGCTTCCGGAGCTTTTGACACTTGTCTGCAGCGAAGGATATGCAAGGATATGCAGGCGGTCATCAGCTGGGGACATCAAACGGCCATTGTCGGCTAATGAAAATTAGAAGAAAACGGCGTCCCTAATGCGCAGCCAGCCAGACAGCTAGACAGAGTGCGAGCGAGGGAGCTCGAGTGCGCGAGAGCGAGAGGCAACGCACATTTGAATATGAATTTCAATTTAGCTTGACGCTCGCCTGCGCTGCACATGTCTAAGAGTCGCACCCCAAGGACAAAAGCCCCACAGACACACACACACACACACGCACACACGCACACACGCACACCCGCACAAGCAGAAGCAGAAGCACAGTTTAGGGGTCGCCTGGCTGGCCCGACTGTGCCAACAAATTGCAGCAGTCAACAACCTTAGCCAAGTTTAAGGTAATAAGCTGTCAAGGAAAAAAAAGAAAAGTTGCCAAGACGCTGGCAAAAACTAAACATTAAGCATGCACACATGTGGGCCTGTTGGGTGCAGGCAGGCGGGCGGGCGGCCAACGCCTTTTCTCGGTGCACATGCATAAGTTATGCTTGGCAAAGTTCATGCAACTGCCACGCACTGTTGCAGGTAGACATTCCGGCGCGGCTTTAATGTGCCACTTTAATTATTTGAGCTCAAGGCGGCAACTGATGCTGCCGCTGCTGCTGCGGCTGCCGTTGCTGCTGGTGCAGTGTCTGCTTCAAATCATATTAAAACTTTTTTTACTTAGCTGGGGGACAGAAAGAGGGAGCAAAAAAAAATTAAGAAACTTTGTGCGCCCGCAAAATGAACTGTACAATGTGTCTGGGTTGTCTTTGTTTGACTGCGTCTCGCATTAACGGCCCAGGACGTCTGCAGGACACCCTCCTAATTATTATGCTATATGCGTGCGGGCAGCAAAACAAATGTACGCAGGACTCCGGCAAAAGGCAGCCAGTCCTCGTCCGGCCAAAAAGGAAAATATAATAATAATAATAAGAAGACAAGGCAACTCAACTGAGTTGGAACTAGGGACCAGCGAGCAGCAAGTTTAGAGCTTTGTTGTGGCCAGCTAATGTCCTCTTTCGATCTGTCTGCCTCACTCTCTTACTCCCGATCTCCCTCTTTCCCTCCCTCTCTATATATAACTGTATTTGCTGCCTCAGTGCAGTCGTATTCCCTAGCTATCTCCGCATTTTCGATTTCAATGCGAATGAAGCAATTGCCACAAAGCGTGCGAAAGAGACAGCGCCCAGATAGAGAGCCATAAATTGGCAATGGCAGCCGCAAAACTACAACAAGAACAAGACAAAAATATAGAAGAAAAAACTTTTCCTTTCAGTCTGCAGACGCAGCACTTAAGAGCCAACACAGTCGACATGGCCAGAACTGGCAGCCAACTTCAAATGCAATTAAGTCTCGGCCAGAGAGAAATCTCTGCCAAAGAGTTGCTCCACGAATGCGGCCCACAACAATTTCACGCGTTGGTCAGCTCAATAAAAATGGCAAAGGACTTGAGTTAATGCCACAGCCACAAAATGCCCGGGCTCTCCCTTACACACACACACACACACACACACACATTGGCTTTGGCTGCATTGCATTTCACAATGTGCGGCATTAAAAATGGCATTAAAAGTAACGAAAAAAAATAAAAAAACGAGTAGAAAAAATGCAAGAAAAATTATTATTTCACATTTAGCACGTAACGCACATAAATCCTTTTAAATAAACGTTTGGCACGTTTTTTGTAATATTTTTGCCAGCGTCGAGTGTCGCTGTCTCTCTTGCTCGCTATCTGTAGCCCTGTCCCTGGCATTGCCGTCCACGGTTGCCAGGTAGACTGGACCCTTAAGTCTTATCCTTGCCAACGTTGGCGCTACTTTTTTAATTTCTTTGGTTTCCTTAAAAAATTACTTAAAACAGCGGCCACCGCCAGCAACAACAACAACAACAACAGCAGCAAGAAGAAGAAGAGCAGACAGCGCAGACATAAAGCACAGCGCTGTGGCAGCAGCAAGGACAACGAGCTGGGGGATTATCCTGTCACGACTCTCGAGCAACGAGCAGCGCATGCAAATGGGTTACAAACGATGCTGGGCGTTGAAATTAATCACAGTGCATTATAGCCATGGCCAAACGGGGGCATGGGCGTGGCAAGACAAGGCGTAGCAATTGCTGTTTGCAACTTGCGCTCCATCTCGCTCTCGCTTGCCTCCGTCTCTTTCGCTGCTCTATTTTAATTGAACGCGCGCAGTCCAAAGTTATCCGGCATTAAGCGTAGCATACTTCTCAGCGCACTTGACATGCATGAGCCGCGGCAAGTGTCCTGCCACTAATTGCAGCAACGTCTTGGGGCATTCATCATGTTGCAGCAGAGCAAAAAATGCATAATCGCCTAGAAAATGCAAATGATTTGCCAGACACGGTCGGGAGATTATTATTATTATTTTTTTTTGTTGGCCACAATCGATGCTGCAACAAATGCAGCTGCAACTGCAACTGCTGCTGCTGCATTGCAGATAAAGCCTGTTTCGTGGCATAACGACTGACACGTGAGAAGTTTTTAACACGTACACACACATACAAATTTACGATTGCCATACACACAAAACCCTACTTATTTATTATAACTCTCTTTCACTCCTTCTTCCTCCGGCGCACTCGCTCTCTCTTTCTCTATCTGTCTAGTGCTTTGTGATTTATTTGGCGAGTTGCGGCAACTGAGTTTAATTCTGCTTTGGCCAAAATCACTTGGCTGCCGCCGTTGCTGCCACTGTCTGAAGGTGCCACTACGTAGCACGCGATAAGGCCGCACACTTGAGGGCGGCAACCGCAAAAAAAATAAAAATAAAAAAATAAAGAAGAAAACAAAAAACGAGAAGTAATGCAAAGAAAAGCTGGGAAAAAACTGAAAGCAATGCACAAGGAAATGCAAAAAATGACACGAAATCGTTAAGAGCTTCGCTTCGCTTCTAACAAGCGCGTGCCCAGGCAACGGAAATGCCACGGCCCCTTGTTGCAAGTTGTTGTAGTAGTAGGCAGCTGAAGGCGGCGCGGCAAGTGTCGCCGGCGATAAGCAGCCGTGGCACGCCCCCCTTTTAGACCAGCCCCTCGCCGCACCAAATGATATGCAAATGTGTGAAAAGCCAAAGGACAACTACGTGGTGCCGCTGTGGGCGTGTGGGGCTGGACTCGACGGGGTAAGCGATATGCCACAAGTTTTGCAACCCTTTGCCGCAGGTACAGGTTACACTCGACAAGCGGAATTTAGCGGGGGGACATGTAAACAAATGAAAGCTTTGCAGCACTTGCATGATTTATGCCTCAGTTTTCGATGGGTAGAGAGGGGCGGGGCAAGGGGGTTCTTCGCGGCAGGCTTTAAGTGCCCGCTGCATGTGAAGCGGCCATTTAAATTTATGAATTTGTTGTCTGGCTGCGCACGAAAATCAATAAGGGCCACGTTTATCGATACTCGCAACTGAAGTATCTGCTAGAGATGACAGCGATATGACAGGGATCAGCAACGGATATTCATATATATACAAATAGATGGTGGGGACCACATGGGCTTATGGTTATGCAGTTGCCCGAAGTACTCAGTGCGATGCGATGCGACGCATAAATTTCAATTTTCAATAAAATGCTTGTAAAAAAATGCGGGTAATTTGCTTTTTTTTTATTTGTTTGGCTACAAACACACACACACACACAGGCACGCACAACCACAAATATGCATGCAACTTCACTCATGTGTAGACATAAAGGCTGCAGCGGCATTCTATATATACACTATATATATACATATATTTATATATATATATATATATATATATATATATATGCTTTTTATGCGGTCGCTTTTAAATGGGTCTACTTGAAGTGCTAAAAAATTGTCATATGAAAAATGCATAATAAATGTGCTTGATTGCCGAACGAAGCGATTTTGGGTGTGTGTATGTGTATGTGTGTGTGACTGCGCTATGTGGCGTGTTCACATGCCCTTAGAGCGTACAACACTCACACATACACACACAGGATTTTGGGGTTTATACGTTTTTATTGACGGCGACATTGGCTGATTGATTTTTGCTGCTATTGCTGGGGCGTTATCCAACAGCTAAAGGGGGCGGGGCGGGGCAGGGCGTCTAACTAGACGTATAGTGCTGAAATAGTGACAGTAGCAGCAAATAAAATAGCTGAAAAAATTCCAAAACGAGTCATAAAATGAATGCATGTTCGGCACAAACACATATATCAAATGGTGGGTAATAAAAATTCGAAACTGCTTTGGTGTGTCATCAGCTTTTGACTATTGAAATGGTAGCAGGAAGATAGCTGACAAAAAAAAATTATTCTTGCATGATGGGATACAGCGGACAACCAAGAAATTAACTATAAATATTCCAACATAGTGAAGCATTAAAAAGTAATTTTAATTTTAGCATACAACTGTTTGCGAAGCATTGGAAATGGCTTTAAAAATTAATAAAAAGTCCAATTTGAAGTCCAGTTTGAAAGGTTAAAAAAAACATAATTTTATTTTTTAATTTGAAAAAGCCAATGTTTGCATTTATTGATAAATTTTAGAACGTCTGTATGGCAAAAATGACGTGGAGAGTTCAGTAAATGTTTATATTACGGTGGTCCGTAAATTGGACCGCCGTGATAAGTGTACTTGTGTTGGCAGGTGTTCGGGTAATGTTCTTTTTAATCGTCTTCTTATGTCCTGGAATTTATGTGCTTGAGCCAGCGGGTTAGAATGTAGTGTCAACTTGTCGTTTAGTGTAATACTTTTAGTGTTAAGAATTTTGAAGATGTGTTGAAAGCCTAAATCTCTATGTATAATAGTGTTACGGACTAGTGCCGGGACCCCCGCGACACGTCTGTATATGGTGTTCATTCTTGTTTTATGAATTTATTGTATAAGTATATAAATATTTGTATACTATTACATAATATATAATCATATGTAAAAGTTTTAATAAATATTTATATTTATACTATTATTGCATTATTTTTTATGTTTTATGTTTAAGTGTATGTTCCAAAATATATAATGAGCAATTGTTTGTTTATTATTTTGTTTTTATCTAGATAATTCAAGATATATAAAAAAAAGAGAAATTAGTTAAATCAACAAAATTATACATTTTTGCAAGCTTAGTTCGCTTGTTTACACATTTAATTAATTCCCGTGTCGGGTGTGTTTATATTTGGTTATGTTTAATCTATGATGAAGTGGTTCAATGCGTTAATCAGGGATTTTACATGGGCAGCAACTAAGCAAACAACAAAATATTTGCATGAAAGCGCTGAAAGCATGTTTATACATATAATTCATGTGCCAGCGTATTAAATATTTAATGTGTTTCTAATTGTGCGGCAAAGCCAACACTCATACAAAGCATATATAAATATATATATAAATGGTATGCGTAAATTATGCAGCTGCAAACATTTGTCACGCGGCTGAGGCCTCGCAATGCATTGCGCAATGATTTATTGTTTGAAAATTAAAATTGCATGTAGTTAGTTTTTGGCAAAGTTTAAATTTGGCCAAGAGCACAGATGGCCAAATCCAGAGTGTGCATGGCTTAAACATGTGCATTAAACTGCATTTAAATCTAATTAAAATTGTAGACAAGCACTTACGCCAACTGTTGTTTATTGTGGTCGCTGGTGTTTTTTTGTTTGTTGTTTTGTAGTGTAGTGTAATAAGCTTACCTGCAATTAGAAGAACAAATACGAAAAAAATTAAATTATTATTTTCAGTAGGAAAAAGAGAGTTGTTAGCGGCACGACTGCACCACCGCAGCAATGGTAGTTGTTGAGCCACTTGTGGCCCAATGGGGCCGCGGCACAAAGCTGTCAACGCTTTCAGCCGCCAGGCAGCAGTTTCTCACATGCCGCAGGTAATTTGCTGCTCATGACTAATGCACAATGGGCCGAGATTGGACAAGTTGGCTTGGACTTTGTCCAGCTAGCAAAAGGTTCTCATAAAAAAATCAAAAAGAGGACGACAACAAACAAACAACAATATCTCATGGCACGTCAACAAAGTCCCAAAGGCAACGCACACTTACACACACGCACACACACACGGGCACATCGAGTCAAGCCAAAAATGGCAGACGAGCAATTGGTTGTTGTTGTTGTTGCTGCATCTTTCAATTGAACCCTTTTTTCCGTTCGATTCATTTTCGTTGCGTCTATAAAAACTGAAGGCAGGAAAATTGAAATGACATAAAATGAAAATTCCAGTACGTGCGCACAATATAACCCAACGTCCATTGGGGATCATCAGCATCTGCCCCATCACATGGCCAGTAGAATAAATGAACAAGAAAGAACGGTTATCAGGTGGCCGAATCTAAAATACTCTTTCAGATATTAAGTAAATTTGCAATCTATTTGTGTATTCATCTACACAAAAATAAAAAAAATTTGACAGCTTTTTTCTAGTTTCTGAGTTGGATTAGGATATCCTGAAAATCAACTTCAATTAAGAGAGACAGAAAGTTCCTATAGGAGCTGTGTGATATTGTTTAGCAGCATCGTAGAGCTCGCAAGAGTTTGGTTAAAATATATTGACAAACATGTACTTCATACAAAAAATCATTGTTCGACCGATTGTTCCTTTAGGAGCTTACTATTTCGATTGCAATGATATTTTGTTTATATCCTAGGATCCTTATAAGGCTACAAATTGTTCAATTGGGTCAGGATATCTTGAAAACCAAACAGGTTTTCTATAAAAAAAACTCACTATTATTCGATGGATAGTTCGTATGGGAGCTAAATGAGATAGTTTCATCAAAATTCGAGACTAGTCTGCATATAAACCAACGTGCACACAGCTTTGCCTTGTTGATCAATAATATACGCATTTCTCGACAAACTTAGAATACGCTTTGGACGTGTATAAAAAGGGCTGTTCCCCCAGCCCCCTTGCAATAAGTAATCGAGCAGCATCGAGAAAAGGGCCCAAACACATGCAGCGTGCCAGCATCGATGTCGAGCTGTGCCTTGCTCTGTGCTATTCTATTTTGCTTAGTCATCGCTCACAACGGTTCACAAATAATCAAGTTAGGGGCCAGAGCAAAAATGTCACAATTTGCAGCCCCCTCCAACCCACCGGCTGACTGTGCCTGTGCCTGCGTCCCTGTGAATCCATTTAGCGCCCGCACGTCAATTACAATGACAATGAGTAATTATTTGTGCAAAGATCAGAGCTCGAGCCAGGGCAAGGGATTTGGCCAAAAGGAATTTTAATGGCAGCTGCAGCTGTTGCACGATTAAAATGGGGGTGCCGCAAATTGCTGGCAAATTAAGTTTTGCTCAAATTTTTAATTTGAATGCATATAAAGCCTGAAGTCCATTTCCATTTAACGTCGTGGCACATTCATGGCAAACGCGCAGCTTTTGTTTTGCAAATTTCATCTTCAGCCATTTGGGAGGACAACTTTTTCTAGGTGTTGAATACCCTTTATTGTTCTATGAATACGAATATGCAAATGCACTGCCATTAACAATGGCGTGCATTAATTACTTTTTCGCGGGTGGGTAGAGAATGAAAAATTGACGGCCGATTTGCAGGCATCGGCTGTGTGCTGCCAACTTGTTTCGCTTAATTACCAAAAAATTTTTAGCACATATGCACAAAATTAATGCCGACAATAGTTCAGACAGCAGCAGCAGCATGTGATAATGATAATGATGCCTCTCACAGGAACAATGGCCAACAATTGCCAATGCAACGATATGGCATTAGAGCACGTTCGCAGGCATAACTCTCCCCCCCAACCGGCACCGCTGCACCACTGCACCACTGCTCGTTGATGGTCACTAATCCCGTTGACAATTTGGACATTAAGTGGGCGACAATGTCTGCGTGCGAGCTGACATTATATCAATTACTCAATATCAACCACCAACTGAAATTGAGCATTGCGCATTTGATGTAATAATTTGGCACTCTGACATTTCTGGCTCTAGATACTGCGATTGCGATTGATGATGTGTTCGACAGATGTACGAAACAAATTGCCGTGCCACGCCCACGCAGCACAGCACCCCAACGTCAGTATATATTGTGCTGCATTTGCAGTTGTGATTTAATTTGGTGCCGCATGTGCGACAATTTTGGCCGCAGGGGAAAAGTATTTATATGTAGTTGCATTTTCATCTTTAATTGCCCGAATTGTCGTGACACGAGCATTCACGGGAAAGACATTAAATTTAAGTTCTTTTGTATTTTCTTTTATATTCTTAACACAGATATTCAAAAAAAAAAATAAAATTTCAAATTAAAATAAAACTTGTGCGTGCTTTCAATTTCTTACGTTCTCTATATCCTAACTCTGTTATTTATTTCTATACCTAATGTAATAAGTTAATGTATTTTTTTATTTTATATTCGTGTCCTATTTTTATTTATTTCATTTATAGTTCGTATTCTCACGCAAATTTTCTATGAAGTAAACCCCAAAAAACAGCCTAGTATTTTTCTTCCAACCATTACACATTAAAATAAGCCTATAATCATTTTTTTTACTTTTTATTCGTGTGTTGATTTTTTATTATATTTTTTTATGCAGCGCTGTCTTTTTTGAAAACGAGATTTTAGGCATTCCAATGCGATTTCGGAATTGGCTGCTGCTGTTCCGCATATATTTTGTTTAGACATGAGCGCATTTTTTAATTTTTTTTCTGTTGATTTTTTACAAAAGTGTGAATGTCTGCTGTGAAAATGTGCGTGTAAAGGGTACAAAATGCTAAGCTCTTATATTTTTCTCTTTCTATATATATACATACATATACATGCATATATCTAGATTGGTATACCTAATCTCTCTTTTGAGTTGATTTATATATTATTTTGTTGCTGTCGATTGTTTTTTTTTTTAGATTATTATTTTTTTTTTTTGAATTTTTTTTAAATTTTTATAATATTTTTTTTTTCTGGCAATATTTTCTATATGTTTTTTGATGTATTTGTACTGTGCGAAACTTGTTTGCAGCTTTTAGTGCTTTTTTTGCGACCACATTTGCGAAAGATTACAGTTTAGCTTTTTTGGGATACAATCGCTTGCGACGGAATCTTTCAAATGTTAAGAATCGAAATTGTTAAGTGTCCAACGTAAAATTTAAAAGTGTCATTCCGGTGCAAGCTACAAGCAACTACGATCATTTAAATATTGTAGACTTTTGGCTGGGAGCGGCTGGTTTAGCAGCCAAACATTAGCTCACCACTAATATCAGCTGCTCAAGTCTAAAGCTAGTTGTGATGAATGGGGTGGAGCTGATTTTTATAGTTGGGAGGGATGACCTCATCCCTATTTTTCATTCTTTCTAATATTTTTTTTTGTTCTGGTTTTGTTCTTAAGTGAGATTTGAAGTGGCCACAGGATATCGTCTAATTTTGTGGGGCACGCGTATTCTTCTTATGTTTGGCTTCCTTTGCCACATGATGCAACTGCTCCTCGACAATGGTTCCCATCTCGGACTGTTCTACTTTGCTGCGTATATCACCCCAGAGCGCTGTCGTCGCCTTGTCCACCATATGCCTGGGCGACGGCTGTGCACTGTTCGATTTCGACGACGTTGCACTTGGCTGCTTGTGGGCCGACTCGATGTCCGAGTCCTCGGTTAGCGGCGCCATCTGTATGGTCGGGCCATCGTAGCCCTCGAAGATCGAGTTCAGATTGCGCGTCGACTCCAGTCGGCTGTACGAGGCCAAAAAGATGGCACGTATGCGATCAAATGTGTCCGGATCGTAGACGGAACGTGCCGTATTTGTCAGATCGAAGGGCTCCTCGATGCACAGCTCATTCCACTGGTGTATATCGTTCTTGACCGCCTTCGAGGCGCGACACGTCTCCACCGGCAGCACGCCGCCGACCCGTATCGAGATCGCGAACTTTCCATACTCAAAGATGCTGTAATAGTGCAGGAAGCTGAGCAACAGCTCGCCCAGCGTCTGATGGTTATCCGACAGATACGGGGTCATCACCTCGTTCATATCCACATAGCCGAAATCGCTGGGCTGCAGTATGCAAAACTTTTCCGGATACAGCTTGTGCAGGCACGGCAGCACCGGCGGATTAACGCCCGCCTGCAGAAAGTGTATGACCATCAGCATCAGGGAATAGCTCGAGATGGTCATGTTCTTGGCATTGTTGATATTGTGATACTGTGCCCACTGCTTGATCGTCAGGGCGATGGGGCGCAGGCGCCACTCCAGCTGCGAGTAACAGTAGAGCAGATGGGTGTTCCGTATGCCCACCGAATTGTTGAAATTGATGTCCACCTCGACCTTATGGCGACGGTCCGTGAAGCGCAGGATGGGCACGCGTGCCTCGATCAGATTGAACTCCTGAAACTGTTCGGTGGCGTTCAGCATTTCGCGCATGATCTGCAAATGATAGACGGCCTCCATGCGCGGATCAATGTTCGGATTGGTGCACGCGAGCATGCAAATGTCCATGTCGGAGCACTTGGAGCCAAAGTACGATATCGATGAGCCGACCAGGTAGACACCGTAACGCGGATAAACAGCCTGTGCCGGGGGCAGGATGACACCGAGTTAACAGCTTGGTTAGAAGAACTGAACGCAATACCCACCATGGTCACCTTGTAGATGAACCGCCAGAGACGCATCTTGGTCTTGAAGATGTGTCGCGTCTGCTGCGCCTCGCGAAACTTTTGCCAAATCGCCAGCGTCAGCGGATCCCACTTGGAGCGGCTGGGCACCGAGTGCGGCGGACGCTTCATTTCCACCAGTTTGGCGCGCGTGAGAAACCGATCCGCCGGCGTGTAGCCAAAGAACTCGTGCCAGTAGCGATTCTGCATGGTCAGCGGCTGATCGTCGTCCTGGCCATCGTCCTAGGTGTTGTGTGCGAGGTGAACGTGAGAGAGCCTAACCACAAAGGTCAAATTGTAAATGCCACGATGCCTACCTTAATGATATTACCCTTGGTGGAGATGGCCAGCACGGAGGTGCTCGACCGGGCCGAGGCATTGCAGGACAAGACCGATGCCTCCGAGCAGTTGTCCTCGTCGACGTCGTTGCTCCGCATCAGCGGCGGCTTCGGCTCCACGAGCATATCGCCGCAACAGTGCGACGAACACTTGAAGCCATTGCGCACCACATGCGGACCTTGCGCTCCGACTCACGCAAGTGGTGCATGTCGCCGAAGGGTATCAGATTGGGGCCCTTGAGGTCGGGCATCTGGGCGCTGGTGGCCAGCGCCAGGCAGCTGATCGTGATCTTGCGCACCATCGACTCCAGCGAGGCGTCGCTCTGTTCGCTCTCGGTGCTCTCGCTGGACGAGCTGGGCGCCAGGCTGACAAAGGACTGGCTGTCGCAGTCGCCGCAATTGGTGCGATTCTGCTGGCCAGAGTTGCCGCCCTGCGGATCGGCGTCCGAGGAGAACTCCACATTTGATGTCGCCGCGGCATATTCGATGGGACTGCGCTGTTGCTGCTGCTGATGCTGTTGCTGTTGCTGCTGCTGCTGCTGTTGCTGATGCGGATGCTGGTGCTGCTGCTCGAAATCGGATTCGTGATGATGATCACCGTCGGAGGTGCCGCTGCTAGCAGCCGTTATCATCGGCATATCCGCATCCTCCAGCTCGACCTGCGCCTCCGGATAGTGGGCAATGGCCACCGAGTAGCCGGCGTGCTCCATGTGTCGCGAGTGATACGAGCGCGAGTGCTGGCGCTGCATCTCCGTGAACTTGGGCATGCGTCGCAGCGGGGGCTGATAGCTGCCCGCCGGCTGCTGGCCCCGGTGCTGGCCCATCAGCTCCATGCCCACGTTGGCGGCCATGTAGCGCGCCCGGTTGCGGTAGCTGCGCTGCTGGTGATTGTAGGAGGCGATCGAGACGCTGGACGGCGTCTCCACGCGCTGCTCGAACTGTGTCTTCGACGAGGTCGGCGACAGCGAGTCCGAGGAGTGCGAGCTGCGCGCCGTTATCATCTGGCTCTTGGAGCGCTTCAGATGCCTGCCCGCCGTGGCGTGATAGCTGCTGCTGGCCTGATAGCCGCCGCGGCGCCCCAAGCCGCCCGGCTCCAGGGCGTTCGCACTGTGCCCGTTGTGGAGCGCGACCGCCGAGTGCGGCGGCTGCGTGCCGCGCTGCAGGCCGGCGCGCGGATCGAACGGATGCCGGATCCGTGTGCCGGGCGCGCCCATCGTCACGTTGCCGTTGCTATTGTAGAACGTCTTCGATTCGCGCGCAAACGACAGCGGCCCGTTGGCATGGCCCCGCGGCCCGAAGCGTTCGCGTGGCGGCGGCGGCGGCGCTGTCGGGCGGCCAAAGCGATCCACCGGCGGATAGCCGTTGTTATAGCCATCCTGTGCCGCCGCCGCCGCCGCCGCCTCCTGCTGCTGCTGCTGCTGTTGTTGCTGCTGCTGTTGCTGCTGCTGTTGCTGCTGCTGATCCGCACTGGCCGCCTGCTGCTCGGCGACGGCCGAAAGGTTCGGCGAGACATGGCGATAGCCGCCGCGCGGCATCGCCGTCTGATTGTAGTAGCCCGGGAACATGAATCGCTGTGCGCCGTACGGATGCTGGTCGAAGCCCAGCGGCATCATGGGTATGCCGTACTGTGAGGCGTAGCCCTGGTTATACGGATAGTTGCGATCGAACTGCCACACGGCGTTCTCCGCGTGCCACAGACGCCGCTGCGGGCCCGTGTAGCCCGGACAGATGAACTGCGGCGGGGATAGATTGGCATTGCCGGAGGCGGGCGTTGCGGCCGCTGCTGCTGCTGCTGCCGCTGCCGCGGCTGCGGCCGCTGCGGCCGCCGCTGCGGCGGCGGCGCCAAAGCCCGTGCTGGGCGAATTGGTGCCGGAGCGCGACACCATCGGCACCGCCGGCAACAGCGGCAGCTGTGTGGGCGGCGGCGGCGGTGAGGTGCGCAGGGTCCGTGGCGTTATCGATGTGGGCGTGGGTATGTCCAGTGTGACGCCGGCCATGTGGCTGCCAATGCTGTAGAGGAACCCCATCGAGTATTTGTAGCCGCCGGGCGGACGCGGATACGTTTGCGTCACAGTTTTGTGCACCTTCTTCTTTCGCCTGGCGCCGGGCAGCGGGAACTCGTTGGGGTCCAGATAATCCGATTGAAACTCCGACCCAGCTTCCGACTCCGTTTCAGCCTGCTGCTGCTGTTGCTGCTGCTGCTGTTCTTCCTGCTGTTGGTATTCGGGCGTTACATCAGTTGGCATTGTTCGGCTGCGACTTACGTTTGTGCTGGCCTCGATTTCTGCATAGGTTATGGTCGTAGATTGCTCCACAAACTGCGGCAAGGTGTCCAGCAACATGGGTCTTGTGTTGGCCGCCGCCGCGGCTGCCGCTGCTGCCGTTGCAGTTGCAGTTGCAGCTGCTGCTGCCGCTGCCGCTGCCGCCGCCGCTGTTGCTGCTGTTGTTGCTGCTGCTGCTGCTGCCGTTGCTGTTGTCGTTGTCGAGGACGTTGCTGTTGTGGTCGCTGGCGGCGCTGTTGTGGACGTGCTGGTTGCACTTGCCGCCGCTGCCAGCGCAGTTGACATTGCTACCAGTGCGGCGCAATTACAAATTAAACGACATATAGTTCAATGTTCACGCAAATACAGAATTTTCTAAAAATCCTATAGAATCTAATGCGCGGGCGTGTGCTTAACCAAATTGCTCTAGACTTGTGTGTTCTTTATGTGCCTCAAAATTAGCAAATATTTGACAGCAAACTACACGCCTTTCCAGCAGATCCAAAGCTTTTTTGACCTGTCACTGCGACTATTATTCGAGTGTGCTCGTGTGTGTGTTTTTTTTTTCGAAAATCTCTATAAAAAAAAATAAATATATATAAATATATATATATTTATATGTACAGATCCTCAACCCGAGTGTCTTGGCTCTGCCGTCACAAAATTCGTTGTCTGTGCATTGTTTATACCGCGTTTCACATTTATCCGCTCGCTTCTCTTTCAGGCCTCGTTCGCCAATGTTTATTTCTTTTTTGTCGCACAATTCCACAAAATTTGTATACTATTTACACAACCGTAGAAACTCAATTGTCATCCGGATGACAACTGCTGCCAAGAGCAGCGTGTTGCAAACCAGTGTTGGTAACTCGAGAGAGCAGAGAAATGCAACAGTTCACTTGATACAGTTATATAACTGCACAATTGAAATAAAAGGTCATTTAAAGTCTTATTACATATAGCATTTTGTTTATAGTCGAAATGATGTAAATTGAAATTTCAATCTTGTTTGCTTTTCCATCAAAGTAAAATAAATAAGCCATAGGTGTGGACTTTGAAACAATACAAAGAAACTAGAGACAAGCTATCGGTAAAAACAAATAAAAAATTTAAATAGGAAAAAATGTTTATAAATCTATTGAAAAGGAAATTTGCATTTCAAATCAATGTTTAAAAAGTGTTCAAAAGAAAAGCAAATGTTAATTGCATTTAAAATTTTTTTAAGAATTCACAATCTTTTGCTGATAAATTAATATAATAAATGAAGTAGTACTAATTTTGTATGTAAATATCTTTAAAATACCCCTTATTAATGATATTATATCTATTAGTTAGCAATCTGACCTTAAAAGGGCACTTGCTATTATAGTCATTTCATTTAGACGCGGAAAAAAATCACTTTCAACCAAACTAAATCTGAGTAACCAGAAAAACAACTTGACAAAATCGGAGTCTCGCTTTAATATATATTGATTTGTCTTAGCCCACGGCCACATTAGCCTATATTACTGTTGTGTAGCTATAAAAAATCTATAAAAAAATATAGTCACACATATCATACGCTGTCGCGCATATATGTGTCAATCTATTGATAATTCAATTGCTTGCTTGAAACACTGAGAAGAAATATCTGACTACTCACGGCTCAAATATGCCGCCAGTACTATACTTGTACATATACACATATCTTCATTCTATATTCCCTTCGTTGTGGACAGACACATTGCAAAGCTGTCATATATACTAAAGCATCACTTGAGCCAAATTCTTTGACGCATCGACAACAAAAGACGCACAAAGTACGCATACAATAACAACTACAAAAAGAAGCAAAAAAAGCTGACACAATTTGCGGCAAGGATGATGATAACTTGCGAACAAATCTACGTCAGACACTCAACATAGTTCCATTTTCAGCTAGCTGGTTGCTGGTGACATAAAAGAGCCAGTCCCAGCGCCAGCACCCGCTCCTTGGGCCCCGCCCCCTGCCCGCTTCATCCAGCAAATTCCATTTACAATTTGATTTGCTTATGTAAATTATGAAAATTGCCCGCAGAGAGTAACCGCAAGTAAGATTCGATTTGGCGGCTTAACAAAATGCAGCCAACAAAATGAAGCCCAACACAAAAAAAATAAAATGAAATAAAAGAACAGCCAAAAAAAGCTGAATAAAAATTGTTCATTGCTTTTTGGCTGTAATTTGAAACAAATCAAATTTATTGCCCAGACGCACAGGCGCCGCCATTGGCAATTTTCAGTTGCGGATGCGGCCAGATGCGCTGAGCATATGAAATGAGCATCAGGAGTGAGCGATAAGCAGGCGAGTCGCCTGGTTGGTAGGTAGATGGAACCATATATATAAATACGTACGTATGCGGATACGGGGCGCGCACATATTCTAATTAGATTTATAATGCAACAAAAACGTTATGCTGCGCCAAGAGATTTTCAAATTTAAAATTTTTTGAATTATGCTCAACATGGACAGATGACACACGCACACACACACATATTCACACACACACACACATGGAGTTAAAGGGGTGGCTGGGCTTGGCTTTGGCAATTGCAGGACCAAAACCCGGATTCGGGCAGCAGATAAGCCAGCCAGGAGGTAGGTAGCCAAAAATCGGTGAATCATAGTCATGGCATATTAGTGTGGTACGGATTTTGGTTTTGTATACCCTGTACCCATTGAGAATGGTTAAGTAAGGGTGTAATGATTTTGAGCAAATGTATACAACAGGCAAAAGGAGGCATTCTCGACTTTATAAAATTTATATGTAAAATACATAGAATTTAACAAATATTTAAATATTTTCGGATCAACGATAATAATCGCTTTTGAGACACGGTTTTCTCAGCATATCTTGGAGATTACCAATTAATTTCTTGTAAGACATATACAAACCAAGAATCTTCAATTTTTTGAAAAACATATTTTTTTTAGTCCGAAAAATATTAAAGAAATTCAAGAATGAATTTTCCACATTATTTTGTGTATGTATGAATGCAAAAAAGATTCAATTGTATGCTAAGTAGTTTCCAGCTGGATACAGGACATGCCAAAGTCGGATTCTCGTTCTTGATGGTTTTGGTTTTAGTCCCAGCGGCCCCTCGTTCCAAGCGGCCTGCAATGCGTGACGCGTGTTTCAGATTTTCGATTTAGCACACACTTTTTCTCAGCTGTGTGACTCATTGGCAAACTAAAAATTAGCCAGGATACAAAACACAAAAAAAAATGAAACGAAAATAAAGAAGAAAAGTCTCATATTACATGCAAGCAATTTGCCAAATAAACTGTCAGCAACTGTGTGCAGGAGTTTCGGGGCTAAAGAAGATGCCATTGGTTTTAGGAATCGGCCTTATCGATTGAGCACTGAATAATTCACAGTGGAAAATGGCAAAATATGTGCAGCTTGCCGGGGCTGCACAGGGCGGGGCAGGGCAGGGCAGACAGCGACAAGGCAGAGCAGGCGATTCCCCAGGGCACGCACAATAATAATCAGCAAAGGGGCCAACAGCACCACCACCACCATTACCATCACCACCAGGTCTGCGTGGGCCACAGGGTTGCTTCGGTCCAGTCGAGACTACCTACATTATATTCGACATATACATATATCTATCAGAACAACCCAGCAGCCTCGGCCCGAGGGTGAGGCGAAAGAAAAATCGAGGCAGCTGAGTTTTATTTCAAGGCGCATTTTGAGCCAAGTTTTAGATTTCGTTACGCAACAGAAATAATGTGTGACGACAGGTAATTAGATTAAGCTAATTTTGCTTTTATTAGCAATCAGGCTCAGCACGTTACGCTTGGCGCATTTTGGTTAATAATTTTATTAGCTCAAACCCCCCTCGTCGCAATATTGCTCGTTTCACAGTTAGCGCCAACTGCATGTCAGAGCTGACATTCAGTGTTGCATGCGGCTGTCAAAGTGGCTGACAGCCAACGTATATTTGCCGCAATGCAACACTGGCCGGCGGAGTGTTGGCAGCTGAGTGTGTGCGTGTGTGTCAAGCTGTCTGTTTGCCAGTGTGTGTGTGTGTGTGTGTGCGAAAAATCAAATAATTAATAATTCATGCGACACGATTGACAGTGCGCCCAGCTGAACCAGAACTCTTTCTCCGACTTTTTCCTCGCTGTTTGCTGTTTATTTTATTTTATTTATCTTTTCTTTTTTTTCGTTTTTTGCAGCCGCCTCATAAATTTACAATTACAGATGCGAATGCGAAAGCGAGAGGGGAGAGCGGTTGTCGTTGCGCCTTTTGCGCTTTGTTTTTTTTAATTTAATAAATTAATAAAACAGCAACGTGACAACACTGGCAACGCGGCCATCGCGTTGCCATCAAAGTGGCAAAGTGTTGCCATTTGCATTTTTAATGCACTCGCTGCGTCGCGTAAAAATAATTATCAACTGAATTGATGATGAGTCCACGAATGGAAACGGGAACAGGCACGGGCTCATGGAAAACGGAATGCCTGAGAGACTCGGCGGGAATGTTGGGCACGTGTGTGCCAGTGTCAACACGGCCGCAGCCACGCCTCCCTTGTGGGTGCGTTGCCAACAAAAATAAAAGAAAAACTTTTCGCCCAAATTCAATTTCAGAATTTTGCGTGTCAACTTTGCTGACTTTTAAATGAAAATTGTTGAGACACAAAAATGTGTTTGCTTTTTCCAATTAGTTAAGCGCGGGCAAATTTTCTACTTTTACTGCAATTTTCACTTTCAATTCGCGTTAATTGCATAGAGCGAATTAAGAATAAAATATGAAAAGCATACAAAAAATGGGGAAGAAAAAAACGAAAAGAACTTTAGCCCGACAATTTATAAGTGCGGCAAAAATTTTACTTTTCCTTTTTAGCACACTTTGGCACAATGGGCGGCAGCGTGCCAGGCGCTTCCTGGCCGGAATGGGGCAGGAAAAAGGGGGAGGGCTCATAACTGCACCTGGGCTGCTTGCCGCACCTGGCCGTAGTTAACCCCAATTATGCGCACAAAGCCCAAACAGTGGAAACCGAACAGACAGTCGAGACAGACACTCGACTCAACTAGCAGCGACTGCAACAACAACGTGCGGTAGTTGATATATTTAAGCAACACAGTGCAAGGAAAATGCCAGGGAAAATCCTATAAAAAGTTGCGAGCGAAAAAGTAAGTAAGATGAAATGCAGCCGCAGGCATTAAAATAATAAGGATAAGGAAGCGCTTGTTAACCACGAAACCGCTCAAAAATGAATGAAAGCCAGTTGGAGTCGGAGTCGGAATTGGAGTTGGAGTCGGAGCTGAAGCCATGGCCGTCGCAAGCATTGTCGGCAGCCGGAGTGAGTCAGTGTGCCGCTGACGGCGGCGCTGCCGGACCGGACCGCCCGTTGCCGCGTGTTCATTATGCGTTTCCTGTTTGCATAAGCCCAGCCCAGCCCAGTTCTGGGTCGGCTAGCTCCCGCCCGAGGATTCGCTAGTTGTAATTGTTCTGCTGCTTGTTGTTACTGCAGCAAAAAATGCTAAGGAAACGAGTACGAACTTTGCGGTCGGGTGTATCCGACTGCGCAATACTTGTTCATGGTATAATATAATAGCCGTTATTTTGTCATTAGTAATCTGTAATCTGTAATCATTTGATATAGTTTGAAACTGCGGCAGATATATCGGTTTTATTGACTTGCCAATAGCGGCGAAAAAATATTGCACAAACCGAATATACCCTCTTCACTTTGTCAACGAGTACAAAAAACTTGCTGCTGCTGCCCAGACCCAAGTCCCATTGTGCAGAGCGTTAAATTTGGAAAGTTAGCCTGGCCATGCCCGGCGGGCTATTGACAGAATATGAGCTGAGCTAGGCGAGGCAAAAGTGAAATTGCCAAGAAGAGCGTAAAAATAGCAAGAATTTTAATTATGAAACGCAAATAGCAAGTGGCAAGTGGCAAGTGGCAACTAGCGAGTGGCAAGCAGCGAGTAGTGCGCTGCAGCGTGTTACCTGCGTCAGCTGCCAAACGTTTGCCAACACTGGCACACAGGCCAATCGCATAATTATGACTTCGGCGGTTACAGTCTGGCAAATATTCCATATGAATGATTTTCGCACAATTAACCGTAGGCAGGCTGTAGTCAGGGGTGGCCCCCGGGTCCCATGTCGGCACATGATGAAAACAACGCAACGCCCAGCCTTCCATTCACAATTAAGCTAAAAATACACCAAAGACAGACGGACGTCGTCGTGTTGTGCGTAGAGCTACAATAAAATTTATTGTCAAGTGCAGTCACAACGGCTCAAGATATGTAAAGGCCGGGGCGCCTAGGTGTGCACAGCAACAACAACAACAGCAGCAGCAACAACAACAGCGTGACGAAGTCTTCAGCTGGGACTGGGAATCACGCTGTCGCTCATGTTGCGACTGGCAGCCTGTGACGGGAAGCGCACAGCAACAACAACAAAAACAACAGCGAAAAAATCAACAACGCAATCTTAATGAAGGCAATAATTCAAACCAAATGCAAAATTCCCTTAACAAACTGTAGGAAGTCAGCCAAGACGAGTCAGTCAGTCACTCATTCATTCGCTCACTCGCACACTCACTCTCACACTGAGCTCTCTTTCGGCTCATTCATTTTTCAGTCAGACCTCCGACACAACATTGAGAAATTGCCGCCTAGTGTTGCTGTTGTTCTTTTTGTTGTTATTGTTGCTGTTGTAACACGCTGACAAGCATTCCTTGTTGAAATTAAATTTTTACAAAATCAAATAAAATTCAATGCGTGCCGAGTGGCAGCATCAACAAAGCAATGTTGCCTGTGTGGCAATTCCCTCGGCGTTTTTCATATTAATTAGTTTGTATTTTTGGCACACGAAATAACAGAAAATTGTTTAACATTTGCCCCGTAGCACATTAAGTGGCCACATTTGTCAATTTGCGTTTTGTGCCGGGTCAACTTTTTCGGGAGGGGTCCCTCCTCACACAAATGGGCCTCGAAGCTCCGTCGGCCAATGCCGATCCCCCGCTCCCTGCCCGCTCTGTAGTTAATGGCTGCACATTTGCCTAAATAATGAGCCACCGGTGTATTGCCTTGAATTCGATTTGGCTTGATTAAAAATATATTTCATTGTGAAGCGCTCTCTGAGTGGTCTGCGGCATGCGGGGGAGCGCGGGGGTCCGGCGCTGTGTTAGCCGGACAGAAGAGCGATTGCCGCAGCAGCTGAGAAGCTAATCAGCAAAATGTGGCACAGTTGAGGGGGCAAACTATATTGATTAGCGAAGCGACAAACAGAACAAGTGGACGATTTGGGAGCCAGCGACTGCGCCATACTCTGTACCAAAATTAGCTGCTAAACTGTAACTCAGAATATTACTCTTAAAATTATGGTTATAAAACTGTGGCTCTAAGGTCGCTAAACGGTATATTTAAAACAATTCTTTGGCATGATTCATTAAAGCGAATCTTCACTGATCCAATAAGTCACAAACCTGAGAAAGATACATATCTGCACAATTTGTGAAGACTAAAGTGGACAACATATATTTTAAGAATTTGTGCAACATTCGTATCGACAATTGCATACATATATATATATTTTTAGATGTTTCGATATGTTTGGATTCGCTCTACTAATATGCTTTATCTTCCTATAGAAATAGAGTATTTACAGCATGTGTTGTTTGAGAGTAGCTTAGAATTTGGGCATAGTCTTACAGATCGTCAAGCATTTTATTGCTCAATAAATTAAATTTTCAGCATTTATTTGCATTCAGTTTAAACAGCTAAAGCACGTCGAAGATTTTCAAGAAAGGTTCGCTCGTGTTTCCCATAGAACCATTGTCCATTGGCTTTCAGCTGTTAAGCAGCTTACAAAGCATTGGGAAAAAACTTTTTCAAGAGCCTCGAACTAAACAAGCAAAGCGCAAAGACCGAGAGAGAGAGAGAGAGAGAGAGAAAAAGAGAGAGGGAGGGAAAGACTACAAAAGCGCTGCCATTAAGCTACTCATAACCTAAATATTCGAACGCAGCCAAAGCAAATACTAAGGGCGCTGCAGGGAGTGGGGGATGGGGGTGGGTGGTTGGGGCCTGCATCAGGCGGCACTTATGTCAAATGCGTTTGCGATTTGTGTCAATAAACGTTGCAGCAGATGCGGCAAACAGCAGCAAAAGAAAGAAATTTCTATTATCTGTGCAAAGTGTGCGCGAAATTGAAAATTGCAGCCGGTCGTCAACAGTTCTCTGCCAGAGCCCCCCTGCCCCTGCCCCTGCCACCCCTCCAGCCGCAACTAGCAGTTGTCCTTGCTCTAGCTCTAAATTTTCATAGCGCTTGCCAGTTGATAAACTCTAATATGACATTGTGGAGCGGCAGCAGCCCGTGCGCCTTGGCTTATGCAAGCATTTTGTAAAATTGCATTTGAGTTGCTTTAGCTGCTGATGCAGCGCATTATTGCACAGCTAGCAGCAGTGGGGCTGGGGCGTGGAGGGGTAAGGTTGGCGCGTTAGCAGCAAAGATAGCTACAAATATGTGTGTGTTTGTTATATAGACATGGCAACAAGTTTACCAACACATTGCGGTTACGCGAAAAAGTCAATTACCATTTTAACTGAAAGAGCGCCGGCTGCTGCACTCGCCCCCCCCCCCCCCCACAACCCAATCCTGCTGCCGTTAGCACAACTCCGCCCAGGCGATCATCGCGTACGAACAGTCAATCAGTTGGTAATCGATTTTGTCTGGCTGGTTTGGGGTTTGGTTTCTGGTATCTGGTTCTGGGTTCTGGGTTCTGCATTCTGTTGCTTGAGGTTAACAAATATGGCAAACGCTTTTTACGCACAATTTTCCTTTGGCAAGCAGCGCGTTTGCCAAATGGAATGTAAATATTTATTTTTATTTGCCAAGCCAAAGCCGCATGCCGGGGTAGAAAATTGTTTGCAACTTTGCTCGACATAATTAGACGTCTGTGTTTGTATCTGTGGCTGCGAGTGTGTGTTTGTGTGTGTGTGAGTGCATGATAGTCATACTCGAAATGCGAATAGATTTGCAATATTTGCGCATGCAAATTGCCTTAAGCCACAGACTTGGCTTACACTCGTTGATTTCATTTGGCCAACAAGGCGCAGGGGCGGGGCCAGGGACAGCGGCAGGAGCGTGGTGGTGTTAAGGGCGTTAACCTTCTAAGTATTCATAATTGAATTTTCATGTTTGCCGCATTTATGTTGCTCGAGTAGTTTTTTCGAAAACGAGAATATTTAAAAGTTCAACACGCAAATGTTGCCAGAACGTTTTCTATTTACATTTATTTTTTTTTCTTTTTGCTCTTTACTTGTTTGTTGGTGGCAGCTCCTGCGCCTTGTTTTAATAACATAATTGAAAAATGAGCAGGGCCAGTCAGCGCGGAATGCAGCCGTGTGTCCTGTTGCCCCAGCTGGGCTCTGATTACAGCCGCCGCATTTGAGGGGTTGTTTGATCGCGTGCAACGCGCTGTTAACATGCGTTTGTCCTTTTAATGGTGCCCCGTTAAGCAGCAGCGGCAACAATAACAAGGCCTGCATTATTACCGTAAATCAATAAGCAACAGTCACACACACACACAGGGAAACACAGCCCGATAATTAACTGCAATTTCCTCAACGAATGGCCAGCGTTTCGCACAGTATTCAATGTCTTTATTTGCTGCCTGTCACTGGTTACCTCTCTCCCTCTATCACTCTCTCTCTCCCTCTCTCTATCTCTATCACTTGATTCTCTCTCCTGCTGCCACCCAGCTGGCATTTGAGTAATGAGCATTCCGCGCTCTGGCACAAAATTGAAACTATTTTGCATAGCATTGGAAGCATTTTAATTTGAATTTCTTTGCAAGTGATCAGCGTTGAAGTTGCACGTTGGGAGGGGGCAGGGGAGTTGGGGAGTCGCGGGGAATTGGCAGCCAAACGCAACTGGCCATTCACAATGCTTGGCTCACAGTGGACGCCTACTAATGGCGTCCATAGTTGCTGGCAACATTAAGGATAATTGTTGTAGTTAGCATGTACTTTTGCATTTATAATGTGCCTCATTTATTTCCACTTCTTCCTCTCGCTGCGTTCTTTTGAAATACTTCTTTGCATATCCTGGGCCCTAACGATAAAAATTATAAAAATGCTGATTATGCATTTTATTGCTCTCAGCTGTGGTGTTGATTGCGGCTGATTGCTTTATGGTGGACGGGGAGGAGTAGAGGGACATATCAAAAGGAATGGCCAGGTGAGCTGTAAAACTCGCGCAGCTATCTGCGAAATGTAACATGGCTAGAAATTAGATAGCCCTGGGGGGAATGGTCATTTATTATGCATTTCTTATGCAAAAATATTTCTAATTGCTGGCTTGTGTTTGGCTTAAAAGTGAAGACCAAGATTTAACTTCTTAACATCACCACTTTGGATAAGTTAAAGGCAGCTTCTTAAGCTAAGAATCCCATAACTGTTATAAATTCTTCTGATTTAAACGCCCAATCCCAAATGACTATAGCAACAACGTTAAAATAAGTATATTATTATTACAATTTATAATAATTCAATGTCTTTAACTTTATTTATAAAAGGTAACTTTAATCTTTAATAAACGTATCCGTCAGTGTTTCTTATAATCTCGTAACGAACTGTCTGTTCGTAACAAGTTTTTCATCTTTTTCATTTAAGATATCACTGCATCTATGCATTAGCCTCCATTATTCAAGTTAATTGAATAACTGGCTCACATAGTGCATATGTCTATTCTTTCTCTTCATAAAGAATTTATAAATATAAAAGAAATATTCGTAGATTTTCAGCCATATATCATATTTCAAACAATATATAATATAAACATCATATATCAAAATGACTCAACTTGAGCGCTCCACACATTTTACCTTTGCGCAATTAACTAAACTTTATTTTACACACGGAAATACAGTGTGCTAGTGTATTAGTAGCTCACGGCTTTCAGCCATCTCTGCCTGTCTGCTAATTGGCAGCCAATGAACACTTGCAGGCGCACACTTATTAGCCACAACCCGATCCGTTCGCTACATATCATAATTTCAAAAGCTGAGAGCCAATTGCAGCACAGAGTCGGACTCAGAGGCGTGGATGGGAGCGTGGCCAGCGGCAAGGGGCAGGAGCAGGGGCGGGGGCAGACAAACAAAATTGACGTGCCGACACGTACACCAGAGGCGGGGGGTAAGCGCCTGCTTCCTCTTGCCCGCCTCCACGGGTTGCATTTCAGCAAAACGAACAAGCTGACAGACAAACAGCAACAAATTGTTGGCCACTGCCAAAATGATAGACACATATCAGAGGGGAAACGGAAGGGGCTGCGCCGGGCAACTGGTGAATGTTTTGTGTTAAAAATTGCATAAATAAATCATGTTCTAATATTGCACTTGGCCTTGCAGACAATCTGTCAAAATGTAGCGCACTCATGGAGCGAGTTCTGGTTAAGGGTAAAGGGGTTTATTGCAATTGGCAGCCAGGACCAGTATCAGGGCCAGGGCCAGACACAGGCAACATGGCGTGAATGAGCGCGCACAAAATGGCGTTAAAGGCCGTTAGAAAACACCAAAACGGGCTAACGAACAATGGGCCCGAAAAACCAATCGATGCCCGGCCATAGATAGCGGCGGGCAGCGGCACAGTCATCTAAGACCGGCCGGATTGGCCGAGTCTGGCCGGGCACGGCTGCCGCCGTGTTGCCTGGCAGCAGGCCCACCGCAGCCTGCACTTGACAATGCGCCATGGCTGCATGTGAAGTGGGTCCGCAGTTAGCGAGTAGTCGGTCTACGCTCCCTCACTCTCTCTCTCTCTTTTGGACATAGTGAATCGCCTGTCTGTTTTGGCGCTTAATTCGTCACTAAATGAGATTTTTGGCTGCCCTTTTTTTCTCTCATTCTCTGTAGCAACGTGGCTGCTGTTGCCTGGCATTGTTGTGCGCCGTTTGAAATTGGTATTTTTGGAAGTTGGTGCTGCGGCTTTGGCCGGGGCAGTTGCAGCCACTTTGCAATAACACAGCGTGAAATTGCAACGGCAAATCGAATCAGTCCGCACGGGAAATTCGATTTTTTGTGTTGTTTTTCTTCTTTTTTTTTTTGTATTCTGCGCTGCCTTTTGCGGGCAATCAGACAGCAACAAATGTCTGGAACCTCGAGAGAGAGAGAGAGACAGAGAGGCAGCAATACAATTTAGCACGCGCGAGTTTTTCAACCAAAAACTGCTGCTAAAATCGACACACACTCGACAGCATAATACAAAAAATGTTAGAGAAAAATTAAGGATAACAGCGACGTGCTGATCGCTCAGCTGCCAAGTGCCGCACCAATGCTCCAGAGCATCCTGGCATTCAGCACTCTGTCAGTCGTTCGGCTGTCCATCCATCAACAACAACAACAACAACTACAACTCGACTTTTAACAGCTCGCATAATGAAATGAAATTACAAACTGTATTGCAGCGCACGAGTGGTGAGCGCTTTGTGGCACTTTTGCATAGTCCAATGGCACGCCCACAGCTACCGATTGCCGCCCACTGTTGTTCAACAAATTGCTTATTTATTGTTTAATAGTGTGATTGCTAACAACATTTGAAATTCGGTAGTTGCCAGCAGCAGTAGTCAATGCGGCTTCCATTGTTCTCGCATTGGATTTTCTGATTGAAAACAGGTGAAAACGGCGCGAATTTCCATCAAACTCCTGCTGGTTGCCTGGCAGTAAACAAATAGCACATACTGTATGCAGTTTGGTTTTTGGTTGTCTGAATGGGTTCTTAATTTTTGACTGGCTTTTCATGCCCAACACTATTCGATTGCCAACAACAATGCCAATTCGAAATGTTTGGTAAAGCTGCGAATTAAGTTGCAAATGCCACATAAGGATAATTGAATTTCCCGGGCAAAATTTCGATGGGGTAATAATATAATAAGATTCATAAAGCGCTAGTAGAAAGAATTTGATGGTCCCTACGTTACTAAAACTCTATATATTTCACTTGTTCGTCCAATTCTTGAATATGAATCTTGTAAATGGTGTCCCCAATACAAGGATCTTCAGGATAGAATTGAATCTGTACAAAAACAATTTCTGCTTTTTGGCCTCCGGGGTCTTAACTGGAATCCTAATTCTCACATGCTTTCTTACCATAGTAAACTATTGCTAATAAATCTTCCTTCTCTTTCTAATCGTAGGACCATGCTTGGTGTCATCTTCTTACACAAACTAATTAATGGGGAAATTGATTCTTCCAAATTAATAAGCCAAATTAGTTTTGCGGTTCCGAGCAGAATTACTAGAAATTTTTTACCGCTTTCTCTTGAAATGTGTCATAGTAACTATTCTATTCATAATCCATTTCGGATCTTATGCTCTAACTATAATAATCTTTTCCGTATAATAAGTAACGCTACTTCTGTCTATTTGTTCGCGATCGTCGTCTCCGTACGTTATGCGGCGCACCCTTCGGTCGGTTGGGTGGCATTTTGCCTGGGTCCAATAATAATAATAATAATAATCATTACTGTTATTTTTTTTTGGAAAAATATAGAATGTGTATATTTCATAGGACCGGAGGTGGGAGTGGCAAACATATTTCGGCTCGATAACCCAAACACAAATATATTGACTATTGAAAATGAAATTGTGCGGATTTTTCATAGAATATTATGTACTCCCTTACTCATTTTCGGAAATTTTTTTTTTTAAATTAAGAAATGCAAATTTACATTTTTAATCGATCGTGGTTGTCGCAAATAGTGTAAAAACCACAATAAAACCGATTCAGAGGGGTCAAATTTTTTGTCAAAAATCATGCAAATATTTACAAAAATTTTGACATGTAAAGCTCTCGGATCCATAGATCCCTTATTTCAAACGCCCATAACTTTGTCAAAACTGAACCAATTTTCATGCTTTATGGCATTTTTTTAATGGTTTGTCCTCTATCATGGCCGTGGCTGGGAAATTTCTTCTGTGATGTTAGGGGAGCTTTCCAGTAATATATATTCCAAATATGGTGCCCTAGCTCAAAAACTGTGGTAGATATAGATAGAGAGATTTCCGATTTTCTAAGGCGAGGGCGCTGTAAGTTATATTGTGCTTGTTTAATGAACTTTTCATTTAGATGAAGTTTTTTTGTGGGCTCCTTATATTTTATGACTATTTCCAGCCTACAGACATGCTCTCAAACTGATTTGCATAGTGATTTTCAATGAATTATAATAATGACAATACAATCGGAAATACAATGAAAACCGTTAAGACCATCAGCCAAAAGTGTCCCACACACTGGAACGCTCTTTCTCCCTCGCAATCTCTTTCTCTGTCCTTTTCTCAATCTTTCTGTGTCTTTATGGACTTCCAATTTTGGTCATCGCGGCTGACAACATCGCACATTGCGAGCCGTGCGACATCCATTGGCGGCCATCAGTCGGAGTCTTGCCAATCAAGCAAAAGTCACGGGTGGAGACAACTGTTGCGGCAGCAACTGCATAACGATATGCAAAATATGCAACAGCTGCCAACTGCTGCAGCTCCTGTGGCAGCAACTGGCAGTCTCCTGGTTGTTGTTGCGGCGACTGCCGCCTGTCGTTTTGCGCCCAATTACGCCTTCAAATTGAGTGATAAATGTCTTGAAGATGGCACATAAATAAGCTTGAGTTAAATTTATTACACAACCCACACAAAGACTTCATAAAAATGCAAACTAAATGAACTATTAAGAGGCGGCGGCAAACATGAGAAACAAATAAGAAACCAAAACCAATAAACAAACCCCCCCACCAACAAAAAAAGAAACTAAAGCAAAGAAATTCAAGACCAGACAATTGAATTACATTGCAGAAAAAAAGCGGGAAAAAACACAAAAATAAATAAATGAAAAAGACAACAAACAAGTTACGAATGCTGCGACCAAGGAGCATGTGGGAGGGAGGGGCGTGGCATGACGTGGCGGGGCAAACGTGAAAGACAGCAGCAGCGCCGTGTGAGAAAATATGCAAATAAATGCGCAAATAAAATGTGCAATCAACTGGAGATGGCGCACTGAGATCTTGGCAACTGGCAACTCGCAGCTCGCAACTCGCAGCGCGCAACTTGCAACTTGCAACTGTGGCAGCTCGTTTCCCCCAGCGAAAGGCAAAGTGTGAATGTTGCGCATGCGCAGCAGCCGCGTGGAGAACACTGCGCATCAATTAGGCCGCCAGGCGGCCAGAAACGAACAGAAACGGCAGCACGAATTGCCCAGAGAGCGTATAGAGATAAGCCAAAGCCAGAACACGAAGGCAGAAGCCACACACACAAACACACTCACACACACACATACACTTAAATGAATAAAACGTTTAGATAAACAAATACAGAAGAATGCTGAAATGCTGTTAAAAGCTACAAAATGAAGTGGCCGTTGGCGGCTTTGGAATTGGAAATTGGTTAAACGGGCAAATGGGCGAATGGGCATTGGGCATTGGGCACTGGGCGAATGGGAAATGGTTATACGGATTTGTTTTGGACCTGGCTGGCTGGCTGCTGGCTGGGCAACAAATTCAATGAACATGCGCGCGCACAGTTGAAGAGCAAACAAATTTATTACGCGCCGTTTGAACAGCGCATAAATTTAAGCAGTGCCCCAACAGCAGCAACAGTCGCAGCAACAGTCGCAGCAGCAACAGCAGCAATCCCAGTCGCAGCAGCAGACGCAGTCATGCGGCCCAAGATTAACATACTTGGCCAAAACGACAGACCGTTGGCCGCGAGTTTTGTTAGCTCGGCGTGCCAACACTCTCCGACTTCGGGCCAATCGATCGACGGGGCTTGCGTGCGTGATTTAAAAACAGCGCCACATTTGGCGAACATTTACGTGGACTTGTCTCAAAAAACTACGTAAAACGATTTAAAGCTGAACACGAGCAATTTGTGGATAGGCTGCAGTCGAAACCAGGAAAAAAACAACAACAACAAAAAATACAACCTGGTAACGAGTCGGACTCTGGTCTGCATTGCCCACCCGCTGGCCGTGCCTCAATGTGGCAGCGTCTGCCGCGCTGCTGTGTCACATTTCTCATTTGGAAATTTATGCGCACATTCAATTGATTGTTGGATATTTTTTTGGTTCTTTTTTCGATTCAACATTATGTAATTCAATATGTTTTAACGTCTAATTTCGTATGCCGTGAAATTAATATACTAGAAGCGAGTATGTTAATTTGTTGTTTGAGTATTTCTAGTTCCAATGAACTGTCCACAATGCCATTTACAGCTTTGTATCATACTCGCCGAGCTGCGGGACCCCACACTTATTAAAAACATGCAGCGCTGTGACATTTCGATTTATTTTTATTGATTCTCAAGAGCAGAGCAGAGCAGAGCGTTGCGTGGTGGGCTGAGACGAAGTGAGGTGAGGTGAGGTGAGGCGAGGCGACTCTCTGAAATGCAAGTCAGGCGCCGCTGGCACGCAAGTGATCATCACACCTTGATAAGGTACCGGGGACCCGAGTGCCCATGCCCCAAAACGTATCGAATTTTATTGAAATGCAGCGCTGCATGTGTGGTGTGCGTGTGTGGCGTGTGTGTGTGTGTGCCTTATCTGAGTGTTGGCTGTGCATTTGTTACTTTTATGCTTGATTTATTGACTTTATTTTATGGCCGCTTGATTGGACACTAAATGAGTTTTTAAACTGCATACGAAGCGGGGCGGGCCTTATCAATTTTTGTTTCCCTTTATTGTTATTGTCGCTGTTGTTGTTGCTTCTGCTGTCTAAAGTGAAGTTTTGTTCGGCCTGTTGCAGTTGCAGTTGTATTTGAAGCCACTTACTTTTACATTTAACCCACGTCAGACAAAACGTTTCGATTTTATTGCGGATATGAACTTGTTCTTGGTTCTTCTTTGCTTGCAACTTACCTGAAACGAGAAAAAGGGTAAAGAAGAAATGTTAATTAAATTGTATATTTCTTTAAGGTTCCTTTATTTTAAGCAAAAGCTTTTTATTGCAATTTAATGTTATGTGTTGATGCGGGCAGCTCATTGCGCAAACAATAGTTCATTAGAAGGATCAGGGAAGAAAAATAATATTAATGATAATATTAAAGTGATTTTGTTCTGTTCCTGCAGTTAAATTAAAGTTGATTTTTTAAGCATTCTGAATAATGACAATTGTGTCATTTCAATTCAATTAATAGAAGTAGCCGAATAATAATTCATAAACAGCAGAGAATTTTAATTTAAATCTGAAGAATATATTGAATTATATGTCATAGACATTCCTTAACGTTTTTGTCAGACAAATCCAAAATTTAGCATATTGCCGATTGGATTGTAAATAAATTTAAATGATAATTAGGGAATCTAAATTATAAAGAGATCATCTTAACACGAAAGTTATTCAAAAATATATAAGGAAAAAATGCTTCATAGAAGAAATACAGAAAGTTGTAACCTAAAATTGATTTATTGTTGTTAGAAAAACTTTTTAAATGTATTAATTTTTCGTTTTAAAACGATTTTTTAAGCAGATCAATTTTTTAAAATTCTTTCACAAGTTTGTTTGTTATATTCTGATCTCATTTCTATTTCCCCAGTCAATAATTATGTAAATCTTCAGCGTAATGGCAATTTCCTGCCAATCTAAAGCATATGTTAATTTCGCCTTTGGCATAACCCGATCAGCTTAGCGCCTGTCAAGTACTTGAGGATCTTCAAATGCAGCTCTACTCTCATCCCATATCGCATGTCTATCGTTGCCCACTTTGTTTTCAATCTCTCAATCTCGCTTTTAACTGCAACTCTTGTCAAACTGATTTGAATATTGCCCACGCAGCATATTTACGAACATCAAAGTCGTGCCTGGCCCAAGACATGGGCACCCCGCAACTTGAGAAATCATGTTAACTATTATTAAATATAAACAACAACAGCAACAACAACAACAAACGGCGTGAATAGCACAAATGTCCATCAAAGCGGCTCAGGCAAATGATGCAGAATACTTTTTAATTAAACATAAAATTACTTTGGCGCGCGGCGGACAGAGGCCAGACAAGGACAGACACAACACTAGACAACACAACTCTGCACTAGGCACACAGCTGGCAATAAATCATGAAATCTACTTTGCAAACAACTCTTGAGCGTTGTGGGGAGCGGGGGCTTCGAGTGGGGGCAGCGGGGCCTCTAGTCGGCACGTAATAATCATTTACATGAACACTCGCATAAATGTCACGTTGCTGCGTTTATAAAAATAGCTTGGAAAAACTCCAAACTGAACTCAGCTAATGGAGCTGGCCGGCGGACTGATGCTGTGGCTGTGGTTGGGGCTGGGGCTGTTTGGGTTCTGTCTTGCCAGCCGCTGGCAGTCATAAATTAATGAAATTTTATTTGCTTATGCAATGAGGGAAAAATTACAACGCCATACCCTCCTCGCCCCTTCGCCTAGCTAGGCTATCGTATCTATAATAATGAAAGCGTATCCTGCTTAAAAGCGCGCCCGTACCTCCGCCAGGTGGAAAAATTCAATTTCCAGGCCATGCGCCATGCTCGGAGGTTGGAAAACAAGTTGCATCCGCAATTAAGTCATCAAGTTGCAATTATTGCCATAAAAACGAACAAAACGCAGCCAGCGCAAGGCACAAAGCAACAAAAAATGTGGCCACGCATGAACGTGATGCTGTGTGGAGCGAGCGGACAGACTAGCGCGGGGCAGGGGCAGTCAGGGGGGCTGGGGCAGGACCAAGTGGATGCCATAGCCGTGACCGTGGCTGCGACTGCAGCGGCGGCTGGGGTGTCGACGCTCAGCGGGGCAGCCGCAGCAGCGCGTCGTGAGAGACTTAAACAAACAGCAAAAAAAAAAATGGAAAAAAACAAAATCAAGCAGGACAAGGCGCGCAGATACATATTGCAGTTACAGATACGGCTTAAGATACAGATACGGCTGCAGATACAGATACATACGCGGCTTACGCGCAGATAAATTATTTTTACTTTTTTTATTTTTTTCTTTTCCACACGGGGCAGAAATTGCAAGTCCGAGACGAAATCAAAAAACTAAGGCAAAAAAAGATACACAGATGGAAAAGCAGTTGGAACTGAAGCTGTAGCTGGGCAACCAGTTGCTCTTTGGCTTAATTAAAAGCTGCAGCGCTGCTGGATTGTTACACGGATTGGATGTGATCGCTTCGGGTTTTGGGTTTGGGCTTGGGTTATGGGTTTGAATGCGTTTCGGGACGGCTTTTTATTTGCTTTTCATGCTGCGGTCGTCGGCTGGACAAGTCGTTGCTGAAATGACACTACAATGTCTTCAAAATGAAAATAAATACGAGCCAGCGTGCGAGGAGCGACGACGACAGCAACAGCATGAGGCAACAACAGCAATGGGCCACAAATACGGCCGCAACACGCCGGCTAACTTGGCTACATGTTACACATTAAAGCTGCGGCCCGACCCGGTTCGGCGGCTCTGCCACATTCTGTGGCAGCCTTTTGTTTTGTTTGCTTTTCTGATTTCGCAGCCAAGCGCAACGCTGACAATGACTTTGCTCTTTTTTTCTTCTTTTTTCTTATAGATTTATATATATATAATTTTTTTCTTATTTTATTTTGTGCTGCGTCTGCTCAGTGTTTTATAAATCTCATTTCAAGAGGATTTGTGTGCCTGTCAAAATGTTGATGTTTCACAAAACACTCGGCATTGCAGTGAAGAGCGAGCGTGCGTGTGTGTGTGTGTGTAGTGTCTGCTGTAGGTGTGTTTGTGTGTAGTGTGTGTGCTCTGCTCGATTTCAATCATGATCGATTTCAGTTTGTTTTACTTTAGGTTACTTTTTGATCTGCGCTGCGGCGGCGGCGGCTGCCTGGGAATTAAAGTGCAAGATTTATACGATTTCTCGACGCATTGAATTACCCGCGGACCCAGCTGAATGACTTGTGGTGAAGTGTATTTGTATCTTGCTGTCTGTCTGTATCTTTGTGTCTGTATCTGTAGCTGTCTGCCTGACTCTCACAATCAGTCGCGGTTGTGGCCAAATAACAACAATTTGTTTGCCTTATAAAGATAATGCCACAACAAAGGCATTACACACACACACACACACACACTCACACACACACTGGGGGCACAACAAAGCACAATCATCATTATCGAAATGTCATAAAAGCAAATGGGCGTTCATTATTCAATTTTAAACTGCAAACGCAGCAGCTGCCAAACAACTTAATACAAAGGCAAAACAGCAGCTCTTAACGGCCAAAAGAACTTGCCAAAGAATGCGATCTGCTGCCAGTTCTACAGTTCGAGTCCGGCGCAAATGTATATAAAAATAAATGTTTCAACTGCCACAAATGCCCTTTCACTGCGCCAGACGCCACAAAGCGAACAACAGTCGAAAAAAAAATTAAGCATAATTACTGACAGCAATTCGGGCCCGGCCACACAGGCGCTCAGCGCTTGCTTTCGGCCAACAGCAAGAGTTGTTGTTGGTTAAGATACGTGCAGGCTGCTGGCAGGGATTGCAACGATTTCATTAAAATTGCCGGCCCCAAACGATCGCTCGTCGGTTTGCCCCCAAAAACGCTGCAATTTGCTTTGAGTGAGACAATTATAAGCATGACAAATGAATTTCGCATTTAAAACGTCTGGATAAAAAAGAAGACTGCCAGTCAATTGCGAGCATCGCAAAATGACCCCGCCGCCCCCGCTCAGCTCCTCGCCCGCTTGGCAGCTGCTGTTGCCGGTGGGCACACACCTTCGCCTTAGCATTTGACTGTGCGTGCATGTATGAATAATTGCATCAAGATTTTCGTTGTTATTTTTCTTATTTCTCTCCTTTTTTATATAATTTTTGAGTGCGGTTTTTTGGCCGCAGCATCAGCTGCCAACAGACCAAGCTGACTGTATTCAAGGTGAATTTCAGCATAAACCGCAGTCGACGTGACATGCGGCGACCACCGGCAGTGCAACAACAACAATAATGTGCAGCTTGCAACAAAACTCATTTATGTTTAATTTTTAATTTCAGCGCTTTAAAGAGCGAGTCAACAGCAGCTTTCATTTTAATGCAATTTGCCGTATTATGCACGTCAGCAAGAAGAATGGCAGCAGCAACAACAACACGTGCCGTCACGTTGCCTTTATGGAATTTCACAAATATGAGCAGCTCTCATGCAACAAATAGCATGGCAAACTCTTTTATTTATTTTTTTTATTTTTTGCATCCTGTGCATTGCATTTGTCTGACGCTGCGTATACTTGATTTTTTAGTTGTTTTTCTCTTTCTCTGTGTAAGCTCGCATCTCTAATAATTTGATGTTTATGTCGGATATGTGTTGTCTTTGCTTTTTTGTGTTCTCTGTGCCAGCGCATGACGAAACATTCTTTGCCATTGGGTTTAGGTGGGAAACCAAAACTTTACATATTTTTGGCATTGAATGCGGCCATGAAATACAAATAGTCACAGGGTCGGGTTAAAAGGTACAGATGTAGGCGCATATCAACCGCCTTTTTTACGTGTGTTAAATGGGCATTAGGGTGTCCCGAGTGGACAGCCAACATATTTTTCAGTTCAACGTGTACAAAATATTTACAATAGGATTGAAAATAGTCAACCAAAAATGCTGTTAATGCATTTATGTTGGATTTTCAGCTAACAACATTTTTAGTCCTTAATAAAAAAAATTATTTTTTACGATTTTGCAGTTTTCTTATTAAAGCCACAGTTCATCCATAACATTTGCCTGAATCACCCTAATGCTCATATATATATTTTTTATATCACTTATACATATACCGTCGCGCACGCATATTTTTACCAGCCACAAAATTTTGCACCATTACCAACGGCGAGAACCGAAGGCAAAATAGCTACAAAAAGGGCACAAACAGCACATGAAATTGTTTTCTACATAACGACCTACAACCGAGCAAACATAGGGGAAGCAGCAGAAGAAAACAAAAAGAAACACAGGGGGCAGCAGCAAAACGAAAATAAAGGCAGACACATAAAAAAATTGCGCACAATTTCAGTTATGCTAACAAAACCAACATGAAAATCCACATAGATGTAAACAGCAGCTATGTGCTATGACCTAACCCCTACCCCTTGCCCATCTACCACTCTCATAACCCACCCAACAAAAGAATCTTTTTGCATTTTTTGGCCACCACCCCGAAAACAAACAAAAGTAAAAGCCAAATTGCAGTGGCCTTTACAATTTTGTAAACCAAATTTACAGTAATGTAATGAAAACGCGGCGTTAAAAGGATTAAATTCACATTGCATTTATGGACTGTATCAAAAAAATTAACAAAATAAAAACCAAAAACAAATAACATAAAATAAAGTCGAAAAAAACCCAAAATTTCGTGGGTAATTTTATTAGCAGCAGAGCAAGTGACGCTTTTTGGGCAAAATTCTGGAAATTCTAGAAATTCTGTTAAATTTTTTATTCGCTGCGCACGTGTTTTTGTGTTTTAATTAACAAAAGGCGAAAGCGTTGGCTAACAATAAAAATGGAATATTAAATTGGGCTATTTCTAAATGTGTGTGTGTGTGTGTGTGTGTTGTTGTGGGTGTTGCGATGCCTCGTGGAGTGCTTCACCTTGGCGCCCATAAAAATGTAACAAAATGTTTACCAATTAAGTAAACAAAAAGTACGAGAAACTCTGAATTAATTGCGTGGGAACATTTTAGTGCGTTTTTATGCATTACGACAATGAGACTTCAGATAAGCTTAAGGAGGAGGCAGCGGGTGGAAATCGGGGGCACTGCGGCAGTTGTAGCTGCTACTGCTGCACATTAAATGTTAGTTTATAGCAAGCATATAAAAATGCCAGCAGGGATCGCAAGTTTATTTCACTGCAGATTTGACAGGCCGTGCTTATATTCGTGTGTGATAGTGTGTGTGATTGTGTGTGTGTTAGTGTCCCGTTAGTGGCTCATAAATCAAGCGGCATAGGTGTTGTTCTGCAGACAACTTAACGGCCTACACAGCGCAAAAGTGGCTTATGCGGTGTGCGTGTGTAGGCAAATTAAAATTCACACAAAGTGTTGCCTACTTTTCGGTTGCCATCGTTAAAGCTCATTAGCACCACAGGGGCGCTGAAGTGGGGGTGTGTGTGTGTATATAAGTGTGTAGGTGGGGCGGCTTTGGGTAAATCCTATGCATAACATAATTTGCCCACAGCCGTTTGTCAATGCCAATTGATGGATGGTTTAGCCAGCTGCACTACATAGAGCCAAGAATTAGTCAACAGAGTTGCAAAATGACACTAGTAGATACCCTGTAAACTAAAAAAAATATTTCTTTGCTGGCAAGTACTTTTCAGTAGGATTCATTTTCCAAATGCTCCTTTGAAGCATTTTAGTTAAGAATTAGCCAAGACAGTTGCAAAAGAAACTAACAGATACCCTGTAAGCTACGCAAATCATCACTAAAACTCTTAAGTGACTTATATATTTGCTAAATATGTGTAGTTTAAATCCAATAAATTTTCTTGCAATATTTAATTTAAATCATACTTAAAGATACCCTTAAAACTTTAGAAATTGTTTTTAATATTTCTAATGTCATATATCCAATTTAAATGTCATTAATGAGCATCAAAGCTTCTCCAAGCCATTTATCTTCATGCTAAATCGTAACACGACTAATTAGTACAACATAAATGACAAAAGCAGCGCTCAGCAAATCAATATAATTAATTAATAATTGAAGCATGCTTTAAGCACAGATGATGTAACGTCAAATGTTACTTGAGTTATTTCTGAATTGCCAGGGGTTAGCTGTATGCATATGGGATATTCATTTCCACCTGAACACCGCATTAATTTGCCTTTTTAATTATTCATTTAACGCTTAAACGATGAGGCAAACAAAAACAAAAACAAAACGGAAAACAGAGCTAAGCGATTTTCACATTTCCATTAAGCAGCTTATTTAGAGTGTGAGGAAAAGAGCACAACAATTTTGGGGTAACTGCTGCTAATATGATGCAAGCAATTTTAATGCAAATTTGTGGTCATGCATGCTTAATTACAAAACATTTTCAATAATTATAATTGTTCTGTAATATTTGGCAGCATTAAAAAAGAAAATAAAAACAATATTAACCAATGGAGTGCATAAAAACCAATCGATAGTTAATTAGCGATTTTTATTAATCTATTTTTTTTTTTTGGTTTACGTAAAGTCTTTTAATTGCAGTTCAAAAAAGTATATTACACATTAATGTATACGATAGTAATTAAGTGTCATTTGCATTGGCCTAAACGCGCAGAGCTAACATAAGCTGCAGCATTTCCCAGCTTAGTTGAAACGCTTTTAAAAAAATTGCTAATTTCCATATTAAACGAGACATTTTTTGTATTTGCAAGAACGTTGTTTTAATTTTTGTATGTGACAGTTGAACAGCTGGTGCAAATTCCATTTCGCTAGCAAAGCCAAATCTATTTCAATTAAGCCGCATACTCCACAGAAAATTGCACTACAAAGCGACAAAACTGTTATATTTTAATTAATTGAGAGTAGTTTCTGCTTCAGAGCAACAGCATACTCTAGAATATTGCAAAAAATATTTATATGACTCGATTTTTATGACCTCTTCAGCACGTTCTGAAAATTCTCAATTATCTTGCTTGGGTAATAGTTAAACTAATACAATTTATCAACCATATCGTTGCACATAACCACGGACTACTGTACTGTGCTCTGAAGAGCAACACATAGCATATATACTCAGCTGGCAATTCGCATAACCACTCAATTGACTTGCCTCCTGCTACTTCCGCTCCGCTCCTCCCCCTCCCACCGCCCCTGGCAGAGTCAAACATTTTGCCGCTCGCTTCATTGACGCTCATCATTTTATTTGTTTAGGCCATTGACTGTGCAAATCGATATGAAATTTGTTGCCTTCTCTTTTACCCATAACGCTTGCAATTTAATTTTTTTTTTTTACTTTTTTGCGGCTGCCACTCATAATGAAAATGGTTTTCACAAGTGGCAGCCGACAAAAAAAATTGGCTAAAAATTGAAATAAAATGTTGATATTTGCACACGTAATACGCGCCTTAACGCTCAAATACGCTTTCAATTGTCCAAATTTTATTTAATTTTTTTCGGATTTTATTTATTAATAATTTGATGGGCTTACTGCGGGTAATTTGGTATTTTGATGAGCTATGTGTGTAATGCTCGATTATGCCATTATTGCCAAAATATATTTTTGTTTTGATAAGACTTATTATCATCAAACCATAAAATTTCAATATGCATCGCATATTTTGGCAACAACTTATAAAATTGGAGTAATTTTTTAGAAACACTCAAAATATATTTTTTAAGACTTTTAAATGGAAAAACATATCTTAATAGAAGGAAATGCATCCAAATTTAAGGTAGTTTTATTTTTTATTTTTTGAGTGATTAAAACTATACGGACGAATATTTTATTCGTTGTATAAGAAAAGTATTTTTTTCGTTTTCCTTGCTTTGAAAACATATAGACTGAAATTCGGGACCAAAAAACAGCTGTTTGAATTGTGCATTTGTCATATACCTGTAGAGTATTTCTATTTTCGGTTAACCAAAGATACTTTAATTTCTTGTTTTTTCGGCTGGTGGCCTGGCGCACTGTGGATAAAGACAGTGAGCGAGAGGGGAGATAGGTGGCAAAGGGGTAGACTGCCTGTGGCACTCAAGTGGTTGACGTGCAAATAAAAATTGTTATACAATATAAATATAAATACAATTTGTTCGTGCGCTGCAATTTCAAGTTGTCTGCTGAAGTTCTCAAATTTTAATTTGCCAGCGTGGGGCTTGGTGGGGCGGGACGAGACGCGATGGGGCTAATAGAGTAGCTGAAAAGTGCATTTGGCCATTGTTAAGCTATGCCATGTGGGCTCCCCAAAAAGGAAGTGGAGTTGAAGCTGAAGCTGACTTTGAATTGCCGCCGTCGCCGGTGCCGCTGACGAAGCTGCTGATGCAGTTGTTGTTGTGTGGGAGTTTTCTTTATGCGCCATAATTATGTCATTTAAATGCAACAAGCTATGGAATGAGCCAGTCACTCAGTCAGTCAGACTGACGGACGGACGGACAGTGTAAGCCAAAGAGCACAGCGATAATTCATAATTAAAAAAACATGCAAGTTGCGGCAGATGAGAAGAGCACAACAGAGCAAGATACATATAGACATATATGTACAGGAGCAGCAAAAAAACAAGCAAGAACTTTGCAGTCGGGTGTAGGCGACTGCGTAATGTTCGTTCACAGGAAAAAACAGCTTAAAATGGTCAAACACGGTACTAATTAAAGTAGTTTTTTTTGGAAATATATATTAAATATAGTCTGCTTAATATTTAGATATTTAAAACTCTAGCTCTAAAATTTTGAGATATATGGATTTTTTCGGGTATGGTATGAATCGCATTGACATGGACGTAATAAAAAACGTAAAATAAAAATTCAAATATTGGCTGCATATGGACATTTCACAAACCCAATATACTTTTTTCTTTCTGTGAACAACGAGTATAAAGAAGATAATAAAGGCAGCGCAAAAAAGAGAAAAAAAAATTGGATGCCGCGCCCGCCCAAAGATGCAGCACGCCTACTTGGCACATCCTCCAGAGCCAGGCCGCAGCCTGGTGTTGCAGCAGCTCCTCCCTGCTCCTGCTCCCCGGTCCGGCCCGCCGCGACTCCGACTTGGCTTGGCTTGGCTTGGCGTGGCGTGGCGCGCGACTGTTAATTAAATGAGCGCGCAGGCAAACGAGCAAACGACTGATGGACATATCGCATGGAGGCCGCACACCAAATGGCACAGGCATTTGCAGTGAGTGGGTGTGCGGCTAAATTGCTAAATGGGTATACGGCCAGCTAGCAGCTAAGGACACCCGCAAAACAGACAGCAGAGGGAGCGGGGCGGGGGCGTGTGTGAGTGGCATAAGGGGTTAATAGTGCAAACTGCATAGTGCCACTGTTGCAACTTGTCTGGGGCGTCTAACTAACTTAGGCTTCTAATTAAGCCAGTCGTCGACGGTGCGACAGTTGGACACACAGTCAGGCAGCCGGCTGGCGTGCCAAGTGTGAATCTCTGTCCGGGCGGCACAAAGGGGGGCACAGAGAGAGAGACCAGCAGTGCCTCTGCGTCTGGCTGTGTGCATTTTGTCGCTCATTAGTTTATTGCCGAAAAAACACAAAAGCCCAGGCAAAAACCCTGGCAAATGGCATGCGAGTTCGTGTTAAAGTTCAAGCACCCCAACGCAGGATGGCAGGATGAGCAGCAGCAGGAGCAGGAGACGGAGCCAGAGCCGGAGCATGTAAGTGTGCATGCAAGTGGACAAAAGGCTTGCCAGGCTAAGTAACTGAGCTGCTCTGCTGTGATCTGTGCTGTGCTGAGCTTTGGCTTGCTTTCAGTTGAGTTGAGTTTAATTGCGAGCAGCTCTTTTTTTACTTTGTGCGCCATGCTCAGCCAATTAGGCGCACGCGGAAGTTGCCGCTTGGCCGGCACAATTGCTTTGCCACTTAAAGACTTGTCAAATTACGCATACGTCGTGTTGTCTACGCATTGCCATTTGCCAATCAAGCGCCGACTTGTCAGCATAAATCTAAAGTGACCCCCAACCGTGCCAGCTCTTGACAGCGCCAAAAACAAACATGGGGCGTTGATGCACATATGTCACATGATAACAACATGGGGCAAACACTGCGAGCCGGGACCAAACTTGTCTCTCAATATAATATAAATTTTGCAAAAATCAGCCAAGCAATGTGTGTGTAGGCGGTCGCAAGACAGTGCCTGCCAACAGACAATGCACAGACAGGCAGAAGGACAGGCCCAATAACCACAAACGACTCGACCCGACTCGCCTCACCTCGGCTCAACTTGACTTGACTGAAAGGTGTTGCAAATGTTGCCATGTAATGCGACGAGCGGCGTTGGTCAGCTGAAAAGCAGCAACAACAAAGGCGAAAAAAGGCAGTGAAAAATATGCTGCCTCATAGCAGTTGGCCATTGCCTGTTTTGGCATGTGTCAAGGCTTGCAACGAGGCTGCGTTGCCAGCAGTCAGCAGCATGTCCATCAATTGAGGCTGCCACTGCGACTGACTCTGGCGCCGTTGTCCTCCACAGTTGATGACCATGCGAGTGTGCTCGGATGTGAGAGTGTGTGTGTGTGTGTGTTTCGGTTTTTGCAATTATTTTCTAATTAAAGACGTGCCCGGCAAACCCAAGCCACAGCTACACAACACCACAGCGCCGGGCACTCTGAACGCAGGCATTTAATCAAATACAACGCATCGCTCTTTAAGGGCGGCTGCTGCTGTTGAAATGGGTCAAGAGGCGCCATGGATACAGCTGCAGGCAAAGAAAAACTGAAAACTGAAAATGAAAAGCGCACAAAAAACTGTTACATGTGCCAAATACATGTACACATACATGGCTGTAAGCCTAGGATATGTGGCATGATTAGCCAATTCCTCGTTTTTGTTTTATGGTTTTATTTTTTGGGTTTGTTTTTCCTTTGCAATGGGAACAACTGCAACACAGCACTTCATTAAATATTTAAATGAGCATCCTGTTTTTTTTGCTCGTTTTCTTCTTTTTATTTTGTTGTGCGGCACCTACACAACATGCGAGTGTTGCAGCCAGGGGGACGACAACGACGACAGCAACTGCATATGCAGATTCATAAGCAGTTAATTAAGGCCGAACTGGGGTCGCCGGCAACAACAACTATGCAACACAGGCAAAAAGTGAAAACTATATACATATAAAAAGAACCAAAAAAAGATAAACAAGTAAGTACGTTGCAGTGGGTGTAACCGACTGCGCCATGCCTGTTTACAGTCGAAAAGTTTTAATTATTATACTTTGTTTTTTTTTTGCAAAATAGCGATTTTTGTACTTTGTGGGGATGGAGTGGTTTCTCGGGTTACCCGCCCACAAGATATATGGATTTTAGCCATATGGCACGCCCCCAATGGGCGTATAGAAAAACTTTTTGTGCGAACTTAAGATTAATCTGTCCGAAAGGTTTCATATATCTAGCTTTAAAACTGATGAAGATATATATCGAATTGCCATGCCCTCTGAATCAGATAAAGTACCTGATACACAAATATATACTCAGTCTCTAGACGGATTGACATTGCACAAACCCAATATACTCTTTTCACTTCGTGAATGAGTATGAAAAAAACATAATAATAATAATACTTGCCACGGCAACTGGCCAGCCAAGGCATAGAGGAATGAGGCTGCAGCCAAGTCTCAGGCGTAGCTGTGCCGCACAGTTGGGGCAACATATTTTACACATTTCATTTTCGTTGCTGCACGAATTTATTTGGCAATAAGAGCAGCCCAGAGCCAGACAGAGGAACAGCCAGACGAACGGACAGACAGTCGGACAGCTGGCAGAGAAATAGGCTGGCAGAGGCAGTCAAGAAAATGGCGCAATGAATACGAATGGTTATAGTCGTGTCTGCCTCTTCCTGTGTGTGTGTGTGCGAGTGTGTGTGTGCGTGTGAGTCCATGTGTGTGTGTGAGTGCGTGGGGCATGTTGGTAATTTCGTACAAGTGGAATTATTATTTATAATTTTTAGCGACGTCAGTTGGGTGGGCGTAACGGGCGCTGCGCTATGCCGTAAATTATGTCATTTAAGACAAGTGCGAGAGGGGGTTGAAGGGGGGCGCGGAGCTCCACACGGCGCAATTCGCTATTCGTTTTAACATACTGCGGATACGAATCCCCAACGACATAAATACATATACATAAGTTCAACTATATGCATATGGAATTGGGTTGAGCAGCAGTCGCGCACTTTTGCGCAAATGGAGCTGGCTTGCCATGAAGGAGGGGCCAAGGGGAGGCGGGGGTGTCTGTTAAGTTTCATATGCATTTTGTCTCGCTTTTGGAGTCCCCTTCCCCACCCGCTCCCTAAATGAAGTGGCATGCGAAATTAGTTAGCGTTGAGTGCTGGGAATGTTTGAATGAGAGCACAAGAAAGCGAAGCATGAAACAGAGAGTGCCCAGAGACGAGTGTGTTGGTAAGTGGGAATGGGGGAAATGGGCCCACTGCTGGAAAATTGATATAAATTACTTTGAGCTGCGGATCAGACAGCTGTGAAGGCGACAACTCTTTGATTGGATCAGACAGATGGAAATACTTGAGGTAGAGCCGAACATGACATCATGTAGATTCTTGCGGCTTGTTAAGAGAAATCAAAAATATTATAAATTTCAAGAATACTTGCATGCTCCGACGTGCTTAAAGGTGCATATTGTTACTAATATATTTACGCTAAATTTAAAAACACTTTATTCTCAGAATATTGGATTAAATTTTAGTAGAAAACCTGACCCTGGGGGCTTATGCGTAGAACCTACGACAAGCTGCTTCTTTTTTAAATAAATCAATTGAATTCATTTCTTTAATTGTATATTATTATAATATAACAATATAATAGATTTAAAATATTAATTTGGCAGGTTAATTTAAAGTGGTCATTTAACAGTGTACGTTAAAAATAAAAATCAGAAAAATAAAATAAATCCCTAACAAGCAAGGAAAATTGAAAAAACAACTACAAATTATAATCTAGCGGAATCATCTTTATGTTCATGAATAAAGGCAACGCTATCATTTGCTGATATTTCTCATTATCATACTCTAAATGGTTTACTGCCTCATAAAAGTTATTTGTCCTATAAACTATCACACTTTTAAGTCTTCTTCATGTAAAGGTTTTTAAACTCCGAACTGATAGCTGATAATGTAATAATTTTTCAACAGATTATTTTATATTTCATCTGAATTTAAACACTTCGCTGCCCTAAAGTATTAAGCTACTAAAGTATAACAATTTGTTTCCGTTTTCCTGATAGTCTCAATTCCATATTTCATTCCTTTTATTCCACACATTTTTGTGCCCAACGTCGCAGCTCTGTCGCCGCCGCTACCTCAAGCTCCGTTTCTATCTTATTTCCATAACAATCCGACATATATGCCTATTAAAGGCAGCTCAGCTGCAGCTGTTGTCTCAATTCTCACACCTTTTTTATGTAGCAGGCAACAACTTCGTCATATCGCAAGCGCGTATACAATTTCCAGATGCAAAATGCAAAAGCCTAGCCAACATACGGCTAAATGCAATGCATAAACAACAACAACAAGAAAAACAACAAAAATAGCAACAACGACAACAACTAATGTCAACCAATTCATTTCATTGAGTGCAGCAACGCGTTGGCCGGACAACGCCTGGTATCCAGACAATATCTGAGTGGCGAGGCATTTAAGGCGCATGTTCAGCGGCTGCCTTAGCCCCAGGGTCAAGTTCAAGCGAGGAGAGCGAGCAGCAGCCAAAAGAAAGAAGAAGCTGGCTAAAGGTTTGCATATCGCATATCTAAATGAGGTGATGATGCTGCACATGCACAAGTATCAGACGCAGATACAAACGCACACAGATACAGATGCAGATACACCGACTTGGACACGGATACGGACACATTGCAATGGCAATGGCTTAAATATATAAAGAGCAAGGCTCAAATGTCCACTCGAGTGGGTAGCATGAACATGAAGTGTTTGCGCAGCAACAACAAAAACAACAACAACAACAACAACAGCAGCAACAGCAACAACAACGACAAAGAAGAAGCAGAGGAGTAGGCTGATGATGAGACGAGAATGTCAGTGCTGCCAGTGCCAATTATGAAAACTGATATGCTTGCGAAAACCCGTTGATGGGCGCGCTTCAAAGCGCTGACCAGCCGCCAGGCAACCGTGAGATAGAGAGAGAGAGAGAGCGAGCTATAGAGATAAGGAAACGTATCCGTCGGATCCATCCGTCCGTCTGGCTTGTTCGACTGGCGCTTAAGCACATTGTGGTTGCAGTTTTGATTGCATACGGATATTGGACACTCACACGTGGCACTCGGAAATTAATTAAGCAGGCAATGGCGCACAGTTGATGCACAGTTGCAGTTGCAGTTGCTGCCAGCCAGCTGCAATTGAGAGCGACTAGAGACACTCCGTCTAATGAAAATGTAATGCCATAGATGAGAGACCCGGGGGCCGGGTGTGCGACTAAATGCATTGCGGCTTATTTGCAAGTAATTAGATTGAAACTCGAATCTTGTCATTCAATTGCCCTTGCTCTCTCTTCGCCTGTGCTGTTGATGATGATGATGATGCATCGTCGGCATCATTATGATGCATCATCATCATTTACGGATTTGTCCAGCTCAAGTCTGGGGCGTGTCTTTTGGGCGTTTTGGCTTGTCTTATCTGCAAGTAATTAAGCACCGCAGGGCGGCAATACAAGCCAATATTAAGGCACATTGTGCATACATGTATACATGTAAGTATATATATGTGGGGCATAATTCACTTGGAAGCTGCCCCAGCAGCGCGCAACATGCTGGAAAAATGCCGAAATGTCGCCGTGGCGAAATTTATGACCCAAAACGGCAACAAGCAGCAGCAGCAGCAGCGGCTGCGGCAAACTCTCAACTCAACTTGCAACACAAATGGGGAGCAACAGTCGCAAAACAGTCGCAAAGGACGCTGTTGTAAATGTTTTCTTTTTTATTGTTGTTGCTGCTGCAGCCACAATGTCAAAGTAGGGAGAAGGCAGCAGCAACTGCAACAACTGCAACTGCAACAGCAATTTATGCGCAGAAATATTGTTGAAATTGTTTGACTTTAACAACTAAATTTCCAGTTGCCGTTGACTGTGCGAAAGTGGGGGAGAGTGTGCGGGAGTGCGGTTGTGCCAGTGTGTGTGTGTGTGTATGTAGACAAAAGTGCTCCAAATTGGTTTTTGCTACGACTGCACACAGTGGCTCCGGTGATAAACTGTGCAGGTGTTAAGGCTCCCGCTCTAGAGTTTTACAGCAAAGTCTGTGCCATGATTTGTGTTGCCCTAATGGCCACAGGTATTTAGTGGCAAGGTGTGGCAGCAACAACAGCAGGCCAGAGAGTTCTGCAACACGATTAGCCCCCGGTCTCAAGTGCGTATTGTCGAACAATACGAGTAGCTGGTTTATGGCGACACGGCGTGTCAAGAGAATGCGACGCTCAGCTGTTAGTCTGGACCGCAGACCATCATTAAAACGGTTAAAGGTGGCACACACACACGCACACAAACACACTCAGAGGCACATTATGCAAATCCGGTTCGCATGCCGTGGCCAACTCAATCACTCAACAACAGCTCCAACTCGAACTCTGGCCAAGCTAAGCGCTCAGCATTTATATCAAATGTCATACGCCTCAAATTGCCAAATGAATCATAAGAGGTGAGGACCACCGTCAAACAGGAAATAAACACAAATGCGATGGCTACACCTACCCAAAAAAAACAAAAAAGAGAGAAATGTTGGAGGGAGAGAGACTACGCTACGCCTACGGCCTGACAGAAGACCCCACCAAGACCCCCAGACAGACAGCTGAAGATGGAGCTGCTGCTGATAGACGGCGAGGGTGGGCGTGCAGCGGGGCAAATGTCTGCACATGCAAAAATAAAACGTGGCCGGAGCACCCACACCCGTGTCCAAATCTCCAACTCCAACTCCAACTTGCAACTCCAGGTCCAACTTCAGGCGGTTGACCAACATAAATGGCGCAAAGTTGAAATGCTGACAGGCGCACATTCGTTATGACGTCGCAACGTAACGTGGCATGAGCTATGTGGCATGAGGCCATGAGCCATGAGGCCATGAGCCTCTAGCATGCAGTGAGTAAATCAAGTTGTAGGTAAGTGAGATTTATGCTTATGTCGTTTAGTGTAAGCCAGCAACATCGCCAACTTCCTCGTCTTGTCTTCTCGTCGCGCCCCACCGCGTTGCGGTTGTCCTCTAGAGCATGCAAAATATGACAACGTGCCCCCGAACGGATCACCGGGAGGACGACCCCAAAAATGCAACTCAATGCAATGCTAGCAGTCGAAACTTTTTTGGAGCTTTTACCTCAGACTAACGGCTTCGGGCCTCGTTTGCAACCCATTTCGGTGTCAAGTTGCGGGACGAGGCAATTGCATCTGATTTGACAGTTCTCACTCTGTCATTCGGCTGTCTACTCAAAGTACGGAGACAGCTTTTGAAATGAATTTCAAAGCAGATGTTGCCTAAATAGATTGCTTTACCATTTGCCAAAATGAGCTCTTTAAATCTGAGATAAGAAGATACTTTAACATAGAATAGAACAAAACTATTTCTAAAAAATTTGATCCAGTTTTCAGCTGTAGGTTTTTCACATATTGTTAAAAAGACAGGCTTAATTAAATTAAATAAACTAGCCTGGGATTCGAACCTCGTTATTCAGCTGCTTCAAAACTTAGACAACTCATCATCACATTTAGTTAAAAATATCCTTAATATTTTTCTTCATATTTCAAATTAGCAAAAATAGTTTTAAGAGCTAAGTTTGCCTTTAATACAATTTAACAACCGTTTAGTTCGTTCACTAACTTTTAACGATTCTAATCAATTATTAAAACATTTCTTACAATTGTATATCAGTAGCTTCGGTAGCTCTTTAAACGCTCAGCTAAAAATCTTTAAAAAAATCTCTATAAAATCGCTTTCAATCGCAACACTTTATTCGATTATTCATGTGCTGACCCTTTTTTACTTTGTTGCATTTTTCTCCTTTTTTGGTAACTTGTTTCTAATCGCTGCAGCTGGCTGTTAATTACAGCAAACAAGCTGCATTCTAATCAAACTGAAACCCTTTTCCCTCTGTCGCACGCTCTTTCAGTTCGCTGTTGATGCACTTGTGCAATGTTTGATGTATGAAAGTCCTTCTCTTGGATGCTCTAATTAGCTGCAGCTGCAGCTGCCCCAGCTGGCTAACTGGAACAGGCAGCATTTGAAAAGACTTCAATGGTTGGGAAAATGTGTCAGCAGCAGCAGCAGCAGCAGCATTTAGCCACGAGGCAAATGTAAACAACTTTCACTGGACTTGCTCCAAGAATCCATTTGCTGTGGCCTGGGAACGCGACTCCCAAATGCAGAGCATACAGAAGTCAAGAGCACGCCAGCCAGCCAGCCCAGCTATCGCTGTTGCCGCCCACAATAATAAACCGGGAGTGAAAAGTGGGCGTATGGCAGGATAGATGGGACGCCAATTAAAAGCGAAAACGTTGCAAAAATAGTTGATGACATTAATTGACATTTAGCTGCGACGGGCATATCAATGCGCTGGACAGCACAATCACCCCAAGGCAAAAGACCAACTGGGGACGCCAGATGGAGATGGCGATGGCGATGGCGATGACGATGGGGATGGCGATGCCAATGGAGTGGAAGGCAGGGGGCGAGCAACTTCAAGCCGCCTGTCTGAAAAATAGGTAGAGTCGGCCTAGGCCTAGGCCGCCTTTCACTGGCGCAACTCTACGCAGCAATTGTACAATTGGCAAAATGTCACAAAATCCAAAAGGCAGTTGTCAGCGTTGCTTTGGACGTGGGACTCCCATCATTAGCGTGGCACAATTGTGAGATGTGTAATTGCTGCAACAACAACAACAGCAAGTAGCCACAACAACAACAACAACTCAGAGACATGCAGACGACACATTGACAGCGAGTTATGTCAAGTCGAGCGCGATTTGTTTAGCCCCAGCGCTGCCAATGAGAATCTTTGCAACATAAATAAATGCAAGCAACAAATTGAAAGCGAGACGGCAACAGTTCAGTTTGTTGCAGGCTCTCTCGCTCTCTTTGGCACTTCCTGGTAATTGGTTACACGAAACGCACAAGTGAAGCACTGAAGGAGTCGTCTCCTCTGCTCTTTTTGGGCCAGCGCAAAAGTGCGCGACAAGATTTATAAGCGGCTGTCAACGTAGCTGCAACGTGGTTGCCGCAAAACGTTGTTGCCGCACTTTTTGATTTATAAGCAAAATGTGGCCGCTTGCAAGTGCCCGGCCAGTATTTATGAAACATTTCAAGGCAGCGGACACACAGCTCCTTGAACGGCCACGCCACGGCTACTTGTGTAGGCAGTTGACATAGCTGCTGAGGTGGTGCAGTGGTGCAGTGGTGCCCAGTGCAGCTGCCCAGCTAGCCTGGACCCGCCAGCAAGTAGCCGCCGTGGCGGCAGTAATTGCGGCGGCATGTGAAATATGAGATAAACTCCAAGTAAGGTCCCAACAGCAGCAACAGCAACCGCTGTGGCAGCGGAAACTTTCAAGCATGTGGCAAGTTGTTTAGAATCCCAACTAGCCAACGCTGTGCGACAGGCAACAGGCGACAGCGAAAGAGAGAGAGAGAGAGAGAGAGAGTGAGGAGCCTGAAGACAAGCGACGACAGCATTTTGGTGCCACTTTGCGGCATGCGAAATAACTTCGCACAATTGAGCATGCCGACAGCCAAAGTCAGAGTCAGAGTCAGAGTCCAAGTCAGAGCCAGAGGCTGAGTCAAAGACATGACCACAATCAGAGGCAGTGGCAGTGGCAGCAGCGCAGTTAGTTGCAACACCAAACTTAGACATTCTATTCAATTAATCGTCAATTATCAGAGTACGTCTATAAATTGAATGTGTGCGCTGCACAGGGCCAAAACCGACACGTAACTAACGGCCAAATCAATTTAACTGCATGTCTAATTAAGCCGCAATTGCCAAACTACAAGCACTCGAATAGCTCACACACAGACACACATCTCTAGTGTGTGTGTTGATTTTGTTTCGAGTGCTGCCAAAAACTTTGCATGCAATTTGCACGAACGCCTCCTTCAGCTGCCAATGTGTTTAATTAAATAGCAAGCGTAATTAAATTGCAATTAAATTAATTAAAAAGCACGCAGCCCATTGCCGCCGGGAGCCACTGAAGAGGGTTCAAGCTGCGGCGTTTAGTTTAGGGTCGCTCTCTTTTCCTGCGCTCTCCTACGCGCCCTTAGTCGCTGGGGCGAGTTAAAAGAAAAACAAAACGTGTATCCGCCCCATTGGCCGCCGCCACAAAGGACATGAACGTGAACCTGAACCTGAACCTGCGAACGCGACCGTGGCTCGCTGCCGCTGCTGTTTTGTGTACAATTAGAGTTAAATTTTTTATGAGCAATGAATGCTTTCGCAGTTTCACATTTTTGGTGTTAAATACTTGATTAAGGCACTGTTTCTGGCACTGGTTCTGGCCAACAATCGAGTTGCTATGCAAATTATAATGGCCAGCCGGCCAAAATTGGGCCGCTTTGATGTCGACCAGCGGGGCGAATTTAATGCTTATGTTTTAATTTACGCAATGATAAAACGGGGTCAAATGCAGGCTCCAAAATGCAGGCTAATAATATGCTACACATGCGGGCCAAAAGGATATGTATGCGTGTGTGTTGAGCTCATAAATTACAAACAAGTTTTTGCCAGAGTTTTGCTATAATTCGTTTAATTAACAAGGCATATTTTCAAAAGCAAAACTTTGACTGGCAAAAATAACTAGAGATAAAGCTTAAAATTCTGAATATATACACTCAAAAAGTTTATTATGGTAAATTTGATTAAAAAGGCCAATTTTACTAATTTAAAATGTTACCTTTGAAAAAGAAAAATTACGAAATTTAATAATTTTGATGGTAAAGCTTTCTAAATATAATACACATATGTATTTATTAATTAATTTTTAAGTGTAAATACATAGAAAACTTAATGTAAAGTATTTCTCTAGCATTTAATAATTATAGAAAATGTAAGACATAAATAAATCAACAATAAAATACACAGAAATTGCAATTAAAAATTTACATCCGCTTTGACTGCATTTCTTATACGTAAATATTTTCTCAGCCACAAGTCAAATAATTATAAATAATTAAATATTAAAATCGTTGACTGCGTTGTGCAATTTGCTTGCCTGCACAAATATAATATGAAATTAAGCCAGGCAAAAAGGGCTAATTTGTAAGCAAGAAGAACAATAATAAAGCCACATTGCACGTAGGCAAAATGAACAAATTGAATTGCGGCAATTACTTGCCACGATACGCAGAAAATGCTCAACGAAACGCAGGAGAAGTAGAAAAAGAAAGGAGACGCAGAAGTAGAGGAGCAAAGGCAATGCCGACAGACTGAAATCAAAATGAAAATGCACACAAAAGTCAAGTTCATAAAAATGAAATCATGCCACAGCTCAGGCAGAAGATCAAAGAGGACAAATCAATAAAGCCCCAGCGCAGAAATAACTTAAAGTCAACCAAGTCAGCCAGGTCCAGGTCCAGAACAAAAACCCAGTCGAAGCGAGTCGCGTCGAGTTGAGCTGAGCTAAGTTGAGGTGAGTTGAGTTGAGGGCAAGCTAGGCAGTTCGACCCCAAAAACAACTTGACCTGGTCAAGGCTACAAGCACATAAAATAAAATTATACAACTGACAGCAGGGAGAAAACTAAAGCAAACTGTCTTTTGATCTATGGCAAAAGCAAGCGATGCCTTCGCTGTTGCTGATGAGTATGATGAGATGATGATGATAATGATGATGATGATGATGGGTCTCAATATGGAGCAGCGTGGTCGAGAGTAAATTGGCATAAGAAATCAGAAATCACAGAAGGTTCCTGTCCACGTTCACAAAGCACAGGCACACTGAGATAAATGGACAGCCAGGACTGGACAGTGGGCACACACAAGCACACACACACACACACACACACACTCAACACACGGTGCACAGTGCAGAGACCATTGCAATATTAAGTAAATATACAAAACGTTGTCGGCGCGGCGCACAAAACTAATGATGTCGATGTGGCTGCCGCTGATGCCGCCGCTGCTGCTGCTGATGCTGCTGCTGCTGCTGCGAGTCGGATGCTGTGGCTGCCACAGACGGGGCTGATAATGATGCGGCTGGCAAAAGTTTAGGACGTTGTCTGCGCTGTGTATGTTTCAGTTGGCTCTTTGGCTCGCTGGCTCTGACTGGCACTGGCGATATACACACGCCAGGTAATAAATTTCATTTCTCAGCTGATATGGGCAATTAAGGAACAATTTTGCAGCTGAATGAGTAATAAATAAAAATTGTATGCCAGCGATACGCAGATACAAAACTGCAAGAAGTCGTCAGGCAGCCAAGATAGTTTTCGGATAAAAATACACAAAACGAACGGGCGAACGAGCGGACAGAGAGGCAGACAAGCAGACAAACAGACAGAGAGACATACAGAGAGACAGACAGTCCGACAGGTCTGAACGTACGTCAGCAAATGAATGAATGAGGCAGCAAGACTTGGCCCAACTTGTTGGCAACTTGAGACTCTCTGTTAGCCGCGGTCTCATCAACAAAACGAACAACTGGCCAGAGCTGAGCTGGAGCCGAGGAGCTGGCCGTGGAGCTGTGGAGCTGGGAGCTGGCGTAGCTGCATGCTTGCCCTTTTGATGAAAACAACTCAATGACGTGATTTGTGCGGCAAGCGTTGCGTTGCCGCCAACGAAGCCGCACAACGTTATTGGGGCAGGATGTTGCATGTTGCACACATACATATATCTCTCGCTCTCCATATATACATATATTTATATATATTTGGTATGCCTGTCTCATATATAAATCACATTTTGCAACAGATTGACGTGCAAATTCCACAAGTTGCCAAAAGAGTATTCCTGTGTGTGTGTGAAGTTATGTTGTAGTATTTGCTGTCAGTCGGCGGTCAGTTTATAATTTCAGCTTTTTGCATAATAAATCACCAAGGGCTTAAAGTCAGCTCCGGCCGGTTGAATCATTCAGGCTGAGGGATTCGCCATCGCCCATTTTTCGGCAAGTTGTCTGCTCTTCAAGCATTACTTTAATTACACAAAGCCAACGGCGCAGGCATTTTTTAAATGATCCCAAAAAACAAAAAAAAACAGAAAAGAAAAAACCGTTTCGAGTGCTTTGGCTGCTGGACAATTGTTGGCCAAAAGCAAACGCGACGCGTCGGTGCCTTTTGGTACACATAATGGCACATGATATGTCGCCTACCTGAGAGTCCTGCAAACCCGCCCTGAACAATGGGGCAACATCATGACACTCGAGACGGCACCAAAGCCAAAAGCTGCATACAAAAGCCATTTGAGGGGCAGCAACAGAAGCAGCGGCATTGGCCGGCAATGAGCGAGCGAGGCTGCCGTTTAAATGTGCTCCATTTTACTGTCAAGTGTAGACCGGGTTGACATTTGAAAACGGTGCCAGGCAGCAGCACAAGCTACACTCTTTCTCACTCTAAAACCCCCCCGCAAACCCCCTCCCAACCCACCTCACAGCTCTCTCTTTGGCAGCACTTTGCTTGTCGGAGAATTTTAATTTAAGTATGTAAACTGACATTGAATAGTTTTCGGGCTTTGCTTCGGTCTACCTTTTGTTGTGGGTGGCTCTACAAAACTGAACTCAACTAAAACTCGTAGTCAACTGAGGAGGGGACGTGGGCGGGGCAGGGGGCGAAGGCACACCTGAGCGCAATTTAAAACAATTTTAAGTTTTTGCAATTTTGTTTGCAATTGGATTCTGTGTATTACAACAAGTAGGAACGTTGCAATCGAATAGTCGCCTGACTGCACAATACTCTGTTTCCAGAAAAGGACTAAATAAATATTGAAGAATAATTAAAAGAATGGATGTTTATAGAAATATTAAAACATCTTCTTAAGAGTTGATATCCCTTTCAAATGGTATCTGGGATTTTCAATGATTTATTGATTTGTTGTCTCTTCTAACGTCTTGAAAACATATTTTGTACATATAAAAAAAAACGTTTTTTATATAACTTATGAAAATAAAAATTTCACAAAGACTAATTTATTTTGCTTGAATTTTTGGTAAAACAACAAACCTAATTTGTTTCTGATTGGGGAGGCCTGTTACCTATTGCATTTATGTAACAAAAATAATCAAATAGACAGCTAGTCCCAAAACCTATACACCCTGCCTTAACCTAGGCACAGTGTATAAAAAGCTGCTTTAGCTTGGCCAGGAAATAGAGTTTGAATAGGTTTCTGGCGAGAGCTTGGTGTGAGCAACATTTAATGAAAACTGAGCATTGTATGCGAGTTGGAGTGTCAGCTTGTTAGCCTGATGAGTGGCTGTCCGGGCCGTCTACAGGACCGCTGGGCAGGGTCTAGGCGTGGCCGACAGCCATGTATAATCAATGCAGTTGACAGCCTTGGTGCGCTCAACGGGTGGTGCTCAATTGGTGCACAGCACAGCACAGCACAGCAGCCGGCGCTAATCAACGGCAACCCCAAAGCTCATTTTAACTGGCAATCAGTGGAATCTTATTATATATACGTATATGTATGCGTATGCGAGTTTGTGCTTACCGGTGTTGAATATGGATGCGCTGTCAGACGCACTCCGTCCGTCTCCAGCTGTTCGGCCAGCACCATTTCCAGCTCATTGCTGGGCGGCGTCTCGCACAGGATCTCCATGCTGCCGGAGAGGGAATTGGGATCGTTGAGCATAAAATAGACAGAGGCGGCGCCCTTTTCGCGCAACGATCGTATGCTCTTCAGCAGCTTGTGCCGATGCGCGGGATTATCAACGCCAATCGCATCCAGATCGGGATCGCCGACCTGTTTGCATATCTCCAAGTCGTCGTAGCCGTTGTCCAGAAAACTTTCCGCATATTGCGCCAGCCCGAGGGCCCGCAGCCACTCGCAAACAATGTTGCTAACGGCCATTTTTGCCACCTGCCGAGGGTATTTTTTCTGGTTTGGTTTCTTTTTCCTCTTTTTTTTTTGATGTGCGCTCACGTGTGTGGCACCAATTACCGTTACAAAATGGGTCGTCTATTAGCGCCGCGTCACGTGCTAAGCGCGTTGCCACAAGCTGTTAACGTTGTTGTTGGTGCTGCTTACTGCTTGCAATTTCCTTAGCCAGTTTTTTTTGTAAGGTTTTAAGCGCTTTTGGTATTGTTTTAAATGCTCTCGTTAAAATTCATTGCCTTTGGGCCGCACTCACATAAAAGTTGATTTCACATTTTTGCATTTTCACATGCCCCGTCGCGCTCTTCAAATTTCCTGCCAGCGCTGCCATTGCTGCTGCGGCTTCTCTCGCTGCTGCTGCTGCTGGTGACGCCTGCAATGCCATCCGCATTCTGTTTCTTGGTGTTTCTGTAAATATGCACAATAAAAAGGAAAGTAAACTTTAATGTTTTGGTTATGTTTCAGAATTTTTGTAAATCAGAAAGAGCATTGCATAAATTTCAATTTAACGCGAGTCTGTAATACCCGCTCGCCCGCATTTGCAGCGTTGGCAGTTGAAAATTTTCCCACAATTTTCTCCACTCTGCGCCACGCTTCCCCGTGCCGCACCGCGCCGCGCGTTGCAGGCAAATCAATAGCTGCTGTTCAGATTCAAATCAAATTCAGAATTCTAGAAAATTAATTAAACCAATGGCAGCTGATGCGGTTTCCGTTTGCTACACTCAGTCCCACACTCACACACTCGTGCAATCAGTCAATAATTCTCACATTCTGGCAGCGCCTTATCAGGCATTCAGGCAACAACTGAGGCACACCACAGCGTATAATGCGTGCCACACACACACGCACACTCATGCTCGAGCATATCACTTTATCATAGACACACTGACGTCTCCCATGTGGGCATTCCCCCCACTCTCGCTCCCCTTCACACAACGCTGCCTACGCCTTTGCGCTTTAGAGAATCTATGAGGCGTTAAACGCAAACTAAAAGCTTAGAGCAACCAATCAACAGCAGTAGCAACAACAACAACAACTTGAACAACAACAACTACAACAACTACATCAACTGCAGTTTTGGGGCGTGTGCCGTCGCTTATTGATAAATGATTGATTATCAGCGTGTGGGTGCGCTGCGGTTTACTTTGCTTTAGCACAAGAGTTTAGTGTTTGCTTTTAGTTTATCTTTAATGGATTATTTTAGCGGTTGGCAGCAGCAGCAGCAGCAACGAAAACAACAAAAATACCAAAAATCATTGCCATAATCCACGTTCTTTTGCCACGCCACGCCTCGCCACGCCCCGCCTCAAAGGGAGCCATCATATAAGTAATTTATATATACAGCCCCTGCCGTGTGCATAAGCTATGCCTGCTCTCTCTCTCTCTCGCTCTCTCTCTCGCACTCCTTCTTGTTGTTGCTGTGCTTGTCTGGCAGCTGTTTTATTTCATTTTCATTGGCATCGAATAGATCAATCATGGCTGGTCGACATGCCGTACAAATGGTTTAATGATACGCAATTATTCACCAATAAAACTGTCGAGCAAATGTCAAGAGTTGAGCTTTTTTCTACAGAAACAAAGGGGAACAAAAAAAAAACGAAAATTGAATATAAGTCGAATTGCTTAAATATTTGCTCACAAAGTCAAATCAAGTCCAGTCATAGAAATATTTGCCATATTTTTGGCAGTTTTTACAGTATACTTATATACTCTAAACAAGAAAGCTCTGTTATATGCGTTATATTTCTATATATATATTATTTTTTTCGCAACACACTTTATTTCTGCAGAATTGTTTTTATAGAAGGTTTTATGTAGAAGTTCGATGTTGGTCAAGTTTGGTTAACATATCTTTAAACACAAAAAAACAATTCATAAAAAACTTGTTATTCGACCGATTAAGATCTATACGATATAGTATTTGATACATTACACATTTCGTGTCCAAATCATAAATACCTCTGCCAAGCAAAAATCTACATAAATTAAAATAGAATATATTTACAATTAATCGATCCTATTTATGCTCAGGTTTTTCGGACAAACTTCAATAAAACTAAAGGTTAGGGTCCACAAATATTTTTAATGTCCTGTAATTCATTATTTTTCTAAACACAAACAGCAATCAAATATTTTGATGCCAATCAAATTCGGCAACATTTAACATACATCAATTAAACATGCACTTTAAAAACTTTTAAATTACCAAAGACAATTAATGGCCAGGTCTGTGCGGTGTCTGTGCATACTCATAATTTCTAGCCGACTATTTGGCTAAAGTGCCCGCCAATTATGGCCTATAAATGCCTCTTAAATTTATTGCACAATTGCGGCTTTAATTAAAGTGCGATCAATTGGACAGCTAAAAAACAGACAGACGGACACATTTATTATTTCGTGCTGTCAAAATGGTCGACATACGAGCAGTAGGGGCGGCACCCCTCTGTCTTGACTGTCTTGACATTTAAGTTTGGCGTTTAGTTAATTTATTGAATACTTTCAATTTCGTGGCTCGCAATCAGTTGCAATGTGGCTGTAAAATTTTAATGTGCCCCGTTCATTATCTCAACTTGAAAATCTAATTACCAAAAGTGACTGCAGCGACGTGTACTCTGTCGGTGCCCACTATACCCCTCCCCGCGGACCCTCGTTCGGAATGCCCAGCGAGCGATATGTGACCTGCTCGACTTGCAGCTGACGCTGTGGCTAGCTAGCTTTTGTTGTTTTTTTCTTCACTCTCGCAATTAAAGGCAGCCAAAACCAACAGCGAACAGAGGATAAAATAACAAAGCAAACAAAACTTGCTCGCTGGCCTTTATTATCTTGATGAGCGGCCAAACTATTTTACGAGCTCGACAACAAGTTAATTAGCCATTGGTATTAATGCGCCCCAAGGCGGCCGAAAACAGTTGGCTGAAACGAACATTTTTGGTGTTGTCAAAAGTATTTAACTTGACTTTTTTATTTTGCTGACTGCCTGCCTGCCTGCCGAAACGGCTCTCTTTGGCCTACTTCCTATCATTAATGAAGACGCCTTATTCTTGCGCTTCCATTCTTTTCCTTTTGTTTTCTAAATTTGATTTGCTTATTTTAATGTTTATTGCTGCCCCAGTTGGTCGCTTCCTATGCCAAGAAAAAAAAAAACTTGAATGAACAACAAAAACAATTGCTCTTCTCCGGCTTGTGTTTGCTCAGCTAATGACAATAATTAAATGCTCAAGTGCGTGGTGCTCCGAGTTATGCATATTAATTAGGCAAAGTCGCGTAGCGTGTGAATTTTTTCTTGTTGTTGCCGTTTCCGCTGCGCACCTGCACGCCAAAAAATAATAATAAAATAAAGAGGAAAATTAAATAATAAAAGCGGCAAAAAAAATACAAAAAATAATGTGGCCAAGCGATTGGCGAAGCTGTGCAAACAATTTTAATTAAATGGCAATTGCGCATACGCCGCGTGTGCATGCGCCGCAGATGGCCGATAAAGCGTTCCCAAAGTGCCAGCTGACAGCTGTTGCCAGCGCCGCAACGTGTTGCAATAATCGTTACCTGCAACAGCAACAACAACATAAATTTGCCTGCCACAGTTTATTGACGCTCAATTTGATTTGGACTCGCCTTGTCCACCTCTCACAATTGTTTCTGCCTCTAAGGCCAAAAGTCAACACGATCAGCGTAGGGCGCTTGAGATTGTTCGCTTTGTTATTGTTGTTGTTTTTGTTAATCTTTTCGAATTGCTCAAATGACACCGTTTAAAACAAACGGACGTGCTATAAACAAATTAAACTTGCCACGAAACACAACAACAAAAATGTGAATACACTCAAACATAATGCGTTGCGACGACGCCCACGAAAACGAATTGATTGTGAATGAAGGCAACAACTGCAACAAGGCAACAAGTCAACAATTTATTGTTGTTGCCTGTTTTGCGGTCGCTGTCGATGATGTTGCATTAAATTTGTTGCCCCTTGCTGCGCTGTTGCGTTGGCGTTGCCGTTGAATTTTTGGGAAGACCAAAATAACAACTACAAAGCAGCTAACTCTGACAAACTTTGACCCAAAAAATTAAAAACAAAAAAAAACATAGGTAATAGGTCGGAAGTGAAAGGGTTTTATTTTTGGGCACTGATGTGCTTCGTGTTGCCGCTGACAGCGCCACAATTTGTGGCATTTTGTTTACATAGCATTTAAGCAGTTAAGCATTTACAGAAAGGCGCGCCCAAAATAATTATTTCGTTTATTATATGGGTGTATTACAAAGCGAACAATATCAGGAATGCGAGACATGCATAGAGTCAATTGAATATTTAAATGGAAATTCTTGCTATAGGTATATATTTGATCCACTTTACTAAATCAACGCTAAGATCATTTGTGGCACTTAATGAGACTGCATTTAGTATTATTTTATAGTGCGGTTGTGTTCGCAACAACTTTGAATAAATCATGAATCAAAGCTTGTAAACCGCAAAGCGCGCAGGTAATTCATAAATTTTATGGCCAATCGTAACTAATTGTGGTTACACCCTAATATAACTGATTGTTATTGTTGCTAGAGGCTTACAGTGGTCACTCGCAAGTGCTGAATGCAATATGATTTTTATTTATCAATCTTATATTTGAGTTTTAATAATTACAGACCGAATTAGTTTCTATGTTTTAAAGAGTTTAAAGACAAAGTTTTTCAAATTTAAATATATATTAAATTTAATTGTTGAGAACCATTATTACTGTATATAATCATAATTCATTACTTATTTCATAGGATTTTTCAATACTTTCAAAGTCGAATTATGTCAAAAAAAATGTTTAAAATCAACAAAAACAATAATTTCTCAAAGATAAAAGTTTTATTTTTACGCGTCTAAGCCCAGAACATTTTTTTACAGTTTGGAACGATTTAACTTTATATATTAAAACGAACGATCACTGTAGATTTAAATATATTTAGTATATATCCGCAGCTGCATAGACATTGTGTACACTTTGTCAGTTTTGGGTGTGCATAAAACCAAACCCAACGTGTTGCAATGTTGAGCGCCTTCTCAGAGATGGAGCTGAGCTCTCCAAGCAAAAGTTTCACGCTGCGCACAAGCTGACGACCTTTTGGCATACACACTCACACACATACACACTCACATGTGTGTGAATATTGGCAATGCCTGAAGCTGTGCACAAGTCAAGTCAAAAAAGTATAAATTTATATCATTTGTTTTTTAGTCTTTTCTTTTTTCGTCGCTCGTTTTCTTTTTTTCAGCTTTTTTTGGAATTTTTTTTTTGTATTTTTTGGTTTTAAGCGCAGGCAGTGAGCAGCGGGTGGCCAGAGCGCAGGTGGCTTCAGAGATTTTTTTGGTGCTTTAAGCGTGTTTTCTGCTTAATGTTTAATGCCCGATAATTTAACATTTGTGTTGTGTGTATTTTCTACAATTTGTTATGCAAACAAACGGGGCCACAGTTTACTTAACAGCCGCTTATAAATCATCATCAACAACAACAACAAGAACAACAACTGTGGAACGAACGCACAGCGTACCCATCGATAATATCGCCATTGTTTAAACAATGAAAAATGTGCGATATGCCCTCATAATATTTATTTGGCAGCCTATAACTACACAACAACAGCAACGACGACATCGACATCATCATCATCGATAATCATCATTGTCAGGGAGTTCATCAAGCAATGTGGGCATTGATTTTCGACAGTTTATTTTTGCCTTGTCTTGAGCCCTGCAACTTATATACATATGTTTCCTCTTTATTGATTGATATTGGCCCAAAAAAAAAAAATAATTCTTACTTGAAGCTCATTACGAAGACACCCAGTTCTCGCCCCATTTCCACTCCCTTTTCCCAAAGGCAGTGCCAATGAAATGCAATAAATTCACATTAAGCCGCTCACATAAAACGCCTGATTGCACACAGCGCGCTGTGGCGGCAAAAGCTAAAGTTCTCCCGGTGGTTCTATGTCTCTCTCTCTCTCTCGCTGTCTCTTTCGGGGAACGCGCTGAAGCCAACATCCTGTTGACAGTCGACTGTTGCAGTCGCAGCAGCAGCAGCTATCAATATTAAAAGCGCTTATTTGACAGAAATATGACAAATGCCTGACAGCAAAGCTGAAAATAAGCGCGCACAGGTTGCCACAGTCCGCAACGCATTTGGATGGCTGCCACTCCCTCTTCGACAACGTCTCTCGATCTCCTCGCCCCCTCCCCCCCCCCCCGCCCCCACGCCCGCTCGATGTCCTGTTGTGCTGCGCAAAGTGCCAAGTCATTAGTAACAGGCGAGAGCAAACGTCAGATATGCTTTTTGGATTAGTCAATTCAAATTGCGTGCGAGTATTGAACTGTTGGCAGCTGCAAGGGCGAAATGATTTTAGCTGCCGCTGCTGCCTTTGGCCTGTTAACTTGGTCCTGGCTGTTTGTATGTCTGCACATGTGTGTGTATGTGTGTGTAAAACATTCGAACTTGCCACATGCTGTGCCCAGGCATTCAATTCGCGGCTTCTGCGCGGCTGCCGTTGACAACGCACGACACGTGCAACACTCACGCAATTTCAATCAGCCCCCTCCTAGACCCGTCCCTGCACCCGCTACCCTGGCGAGCGTGTGTTAAATGAAATAAGTAAGCATCGAAAATGCGTTCAACTGTCAAAGTGGTGCACCACCGCCATCGGTATATAGCAAACGTTGGTGGGTAACTTTACCCAACCGCCATATTCTGCCGCCTTTTACCTTTATGTTGGCATGCAATGAAGCGTGCCGCGGCTACAATGCAATCACAGTCCAAAATGGGGCATAGCCAAATTGTAGGATAGCTTATCAGCGATACGTTTGTGTAGGTGTGTGCACGTGTGTGTGTGTGTGTGTGTGTGTGTGTGTGTGTGTGTGTGTGTGTGTCTGTGTGTGGGCTCTCTGGTTTTTCAATTGGAAATTGAATTGAGCCCACGTCGAGTTAGCGCTAATGAAAACCAGACGGATGGAAGTGTGCGGAATAATTTCACAAAGCGAAAGACATCAATATGTCAGGGGAATTCCTTTAAAATTTGAAAGTACTTGTAGTTGTACTTGAAGTGTAATTTTAAGTTTATATCTGCTATCTGCTTTTCATAAAGTTCATATATCGTAATGAAATAAAAATATTTTTGATGCATAAATGCAATCTCATTGATAATAAAATGATATTTCCTAATGAAATACAAAGCAAGTCCAAATTACAATCAGATCTAACATTCTTGAATAAAGTTCGTAATTTTAACTTTTTCATCGTGAATAAGAAACTTGGCACTTTTAATAAAAACAGTTGAATAATTTAAACGAGTCAAGAGAGCTCTTTATCAGCTTTTGATTGCCAATGCCAATACAATGATTATTAAATTTGAGCATTATTGAAATTCAATGCAAAACAATAAACTGTAAAATTAAGTGCAAACCTACCTATATGAAACCAGCTAAAATCAAAGCTGCCTTCTAAAATATATTCACTTATTAATTTAAAAGCACTTGCAATTCGCCTTAATCAAAATCAAATGCACATTAAAATTAACAATTATATCTGTGCATATATAGAGATATATGCATAAGCGTATGTATATATGCCACTTCTCGTTATATTGGGCTCTGCACTGTTATTTGGCGCATTATCAGTCGGATATTTCGCATAATTTTCGCGTTATTTTAAAATGCACAACAGACAAATAAACACGACGCTTTGCGCCAATTTCATAAATATTTTTATGGCGTTTAATAAAATTTTATTGGCAGGGGCTGCATGTTTTATGACCGTCTGCGACGCTTGCTCCAGCTAGCGGCTCCGGCTTGTCCGTGGCTACTCCAATTTGTCGCCGCGTTGCAGCAGTTGATCAACTCCCTTTCGCTGCCAGCCCGACCCGCGCTTGCCACTCATTCTGTCTGCCACGGCAGCTGGCTGCATGCAATTTTTTGCGTATTTTAACGCTTCATTGTCAATGCAACTGACAGGCACTTGCCGCTTGCCACTGGAGATGGCGATGGCGATGCCGATGCCGATGGCCGCGGAGCTGCCGCTATGCAACGCGACGTTGTCATCAGTTGCAACAATTACTTAAATGCAGCTATAATTTTTATGCAGACGGGCGGACAATTTACTGGGCCAACCATCCCTGCCAGCGGGCCGAGCGCTTATGGCTATTTTCACAATTTTATTTTTATTATTATGGGTCCAACTATTATTATTATTATGCCATTGATGTTAATGCTGATGGGCCCTGTATGCTTCACTAAAAAAAAACAATAAAAAGAGCAGCAAAAAATACCAACATTCCAACCAACAAAATATATATATATATATATATATATTAAAATACCAACTGGCTGTGATAAAATAATTGCATTATTGCTTTTCATGCCCGTATCGTCAGTGTCAACCATCAACGGCGGGCGATTAAAAAAATATTTGTGATCCATTAGCTTGTCGCATTGTTATACATAATTCTACCCGCTGTGCATTTATTAAATTCTTTGGTATATATACGGCATATATACATAAATACATAAGTGTTTTTGTCTTTTCAGTCTGCAAAATATGTTAAGCTTTCAATTAAAGCAAAAAGTACGTTTTTGAATAAAGTTAACTATCGCCTCTCTTGGCCCATTCATTAATTAAGATTTGGCTAACAACTTGCCCATAAATATTAATTTGGGATTCAATTAAGCACGTCACAAGAAATGCCGCCGGCAGCACAGCAACAACACTATTTCTTACTTAACATACCCTGTACAAATTATTTGTATCAAGATTTATGGCAATTTTGCATATTTAAACTCATATTCTATCGAATAGAAATTATATTTATGAAATGTGCTGACTTGTCATTCCTAGTTGTTTTCCAACAACTTCTCGTTCTTCACCGTCTTGCCACGTAGACAATATGGCTCCAGCCTGCGACATATGTGTTGCCACCCTTTCTCCTGTTGTCAATCATCATGGCTCTTTACAAAACTTTTTGTTAGAATAAAATTTAATTTCAAATTTCTGCGTAAGAATTCTTTAAATATCTCTCCATTCTTTAATGCTAACTTACTTTTATAAATACTTAAGTTAAGTTCTTGAACAACATGATTCTTGCAAGCTAAAAATTCTCAAATTGAATTTTTTTATCATATTTTTTGATGTATTTGTATATTGATGTTATTTATGATATGACTGAATGCAATGACAGTTTTACCTAATGATGCAATTGATTTCTTATAGTATGTTAAGAATTTCAAATTAATTTTTTTAATTAACTTTGAATACAAAAAACCTCTCCTCTTTACTTCGAAGCCTGCCTTCTCTTTCGCCAAAGAACTATGCCAACAATTTATCCCAGCCCACTTCCATTGTTTTTGTGTACAGGGTATTTAAGTGACTCAACGACAACTTTTATTGATCAATTTATGTATTTAGCATTTTGTCAATGTGTCATATTGCCTTTCCATAGCTCTCTTTGGGTCCCTTGCTTCTTCTTATACTTCGTCTGCCGCCCTTTTCAATTTCGCCGCGCGGCACATAAATCACATCACAGTTCGGCAGGCAAATAAAACATTTTTACAGCATCTTTTTTGGCATTGGCGCTGATTGCCGAACAATGGCAATTAACCCATAAAATGAAAATGCCCACATTTAATCGTAATTCAGCCCAGTCGCAGACCCCGTGCCCAGTGCCAATCAAGGGGCGGAGAGTGGGGAGTGGGGGACTCCAATTAATTGAAATTCAAAGCTTTAGCTTTAACTTTGAATTTGAGTCAGTTTTATGAGTGTAGCGGCTGTGTTTTTTGCCGGTTTCTGTTTAATTTCACTTGGCTCTGTAACAAGGGCCATCATCATTGCCAGCCCCATCATCATTATGGTCATTATCATCATCATCATCATCGTCGTTGACTTGTGTTTCCAATGAATAATAAAGTAGAGTGAAGTATACCAAGCCGTCGTCGTCGTCTTCGACGCCGCCAGTCCAACAGATATAAATCAATTCCAGAGAAGCGACAAAATTTACATTCCGTTTTGAATGTGTGTGTGTGTGCAGAGGACTGGAATTGGAAGCCCGGGCGGGACCTGGAAATGGAGCCGGGCGAACTGAATGGAATGGGGATCAGCCATTTGGCTTATTGAGATTTCATCGGAAGTTTTGTGCGCATTGTGTCACAGGCGCATGCGTATTAAAATTTATGGGAACGGTAAAGCCAAATGGCATTGTATTAATAAAAAAATAAAAACAAAAAATCAAAGAGAAAAAATCTGAAATCGTTATCGTTGAAATCGTGCGAGGCGATACAATTCGTAAGCGTTTAACTTTAAGTGGGCCTTGATTAATGATTTCAGAGTGCGTTGCGGTCGACCACGCACCACAGGAGGCTGGCAGCTGGTCTAGAAAGAAGCTACAGCAGGGGGCCGCAAGAATCCAGTCCAATAGAAATGCGTACAAAAGACGCCTGGCCTTGGCAAAGCTATATTCGATAGCCGGGGATCATGCTGAGCTTAAGCGCTGATCTATATGCATAACTAAGCTAGAAATATTTGTTTATTAAATTCAACAAAATACCAAATACCAAAAATGATAATGCTATCAGTAAAAAATTCATTCATAGCTCAGCAAAATTTGATACGTTTCTAATGGTTTTCACATAGAAATTGCTCGACGACCTTATGGACCATTTGTCAGACGGCAACTTTGGCCTCAATATCTATCTACCTGTCAGACCTTTGGCTGCAAACATGTCCAATCAATGCCAGTCCCATTACTTTAAAAACCCATCAACACAATGGCCACTCGCTGCCAAGAGAGTAGCTCAAATTACACATTAAAATAAAAATAAAAAATAAAAAAAAACACAACACACACACATTAGGCAAACATGAAATAAAAATCGAGAGGAGACAAAAACGAAAGAAAAAAAAATGAAATTTCATCATTCTGATTAGCTTGTCGCCATCAACTCGCGGCTGTCGTCTAGAATTTGTGCTTGCGGCGTATGCCATAAAAATAAAAGACGAGCCATTAATGAAAATTACGTAGCATCCTGAGCTCCACACGGCGCATATAAATTTTCCAACTGACTGCAAACGACACACGATCAGATAAAATATAAGAATATAATATTAAAGTTGAAAATGTCATGTCAAAATGTGGCGCTGCTCAGCAGCAACAATATGACAGGGAGTGATCAGAGAGCGTAAGAGAAGCAAAGATTTTGGACAGGACAAGGTAAGGGCAGTCCAAAAATGTGTTGATACCCACACATACACACACACACACACACACACGCGTCTCAGTGTAAATCGATCCTCCCCACGCGGCACAATGAAATTTCAGTTGGAATGAAAAATTGACAAAAAAAATAAAATAAAAAGGAAAGTGAAGCCGGGCCCAAAGACGGACAACGGTGGATAAGGACGACGACAACAATTACACAAATAAAATGCACAATATTAAACGAAATTATACTCTATATATACTTGTCTGTCGCTGTGTGTGTGTATGTTTGTGTGCGTGTGTGTGTACGTGCAGTACTTCCCCTCTCGGCTCAGTTGGCAGACAAGCGACACAACAAAGGCCAACGGCGGCATAAAACAAAAGGGCCCAAAGGCATAAGGCTGACAAGGCAGCTGTCCCTACGCTGCTGCTTATCCCAACCCATATGCCCCTCTCTCTCTCTCGCTCTCCCTCTCTCTCTTTTTCGCTTGCCGTCTCTGTTCTGGGCTCTTTGACAGTGCCTGCGACTCTGCTTGGGCTTGGGTTTGCCTTGAGCCTGCAGCGCGCGTTTTGTGTATCATTTTTCATGACAGGCAGCTACTCAAACGCACACACACTCGCACACACACTTACACACACACGGTCAGCTGAAATGTCCGCCTGGCTTGACAGTCGCGCAGTTGGCAGCCACTTCAAAGTGCAATTGCTGCAGCTAATTACAACTAAATATGTTTTTTACCTAACTTAATGTCTATCTCCCTCGCTCTCTCACTCTCTCTCTGCTTCCCCCTCTCTTTCTTCCTTAATTTCTACTGCTTTTAGTCACACATTAATCAACACGTTGCCGATGCTAATGAAGACGCAGCTCTGCACTGCACACAACTCACTTAAATTCTGATTTAAGGCAGCCACCCAAAAATGTGCCCAAAATACATATATCATTATTTGGAAACTGCCAGACAGCATGAGTTCATATTACGACAAGTGTGTGTGCGAGTGTGTGTGTGTGTGTACTTGGGCCGTAGCAAAGACTTCATCATTTAACGATTATTTCTAGCAATTTCAATGCACTCACTCAGACCCCATAGCCGCTCCTCTCGACTGTTGCAGGTCTCGTCAGAGCGCCCTCTCTCTCTCTCTCTCTATCTTTCACTGTGCCCCCTCCCTTTCACTCGCTGCAACATTGCGAAAATTTACGATGCCTGTGACACAGTTAACTCATGCTCGACACCAAAACATATATCAAATGTGTGGCACGACTTGGAATGGCAGAGGCAGAGCCACGGGCTTAGCCTGAGGGTAAAGGCTGCGTTACCTGCCGCTGGCACCCAACAGCTCCCCCTCTCCCTCTCCCGCCCTCGATCCAGTTCCAGTTTCAGCCAGGCAAACAATAACGTGAAATATGTGCGGCGTTTTGCAATTCATACGCAAAAATGGATGAGCGGCGCATTTGAATCGCAATGCGGATGGTTTCGCGCTGGGTCTGGTCGAGGGCAACGGTAGCCATCGCCGGCAGTCGCCACGTAGCTTTGTGGCTATGTGGGTTGTGGCATCAAGGACACATATTGCCGGGCACAATAACACATTGTATGGCAATGGCAAAAACATAAAATTAAAGTGTCGTCGCCGTCGCCGTCGTCGTCGTCGTCGATGGCGGCCCCAACTGAAGTGTCTGCGCTGGCCCAGGAACTGGCCATGGAGCGGGTGGTTTGCATTTAATCTTCCAATTGAGTGCGTGCTGCTGTTGTGGTGCGCTGACATAGATAAACTGGCATATCCTGACTGTCTACACTTTCTTTTTTTGTTGTTGTATTTTTTGTTTTTGCATTGCCAACATTTTTGCTTTTAAAAAACAATTAATCTTTATTAGCCGGCAGCGGACGGCGGCGCGTTGGCAACTTTGTCGATGGCTCAAAAGCCAATTAAAAGTGTTTTGCCAGTGCAACAATCAAAAAAGGCAGCACCCAAAAAAGAAAATACTCGAGTGGCACGCCTCACAGCCCTACACATCTACACACCCCTCCCCCATTCACCCTTCGCTTTTTCGTTCTGTGTAATTAATCATTTTTACTGATTTTATATTACATTACTTGGCCCGTTCTTCTCTTTCTCCGTCTCGCTGTGGCATTAAAAGTCAACGCTTTCGGCTGGGCCGAAAGGAATTGTGCAATATCCGTAAAATGCGCAAAAGTTGCCATCAATATGCTACGCTCGGATACGTCCATCAGAAATGCACTGAAGCGTAGATCCTTTCGTGTTACCGTGCCCCGTCGACAAAGGATTCGTTACGGATTTATTGGCAACTTGATGCGAACCCTGGCCATGGCCCTGGCCCTGACCGTGATCCCCGCCTCTGCCTGGCCGGGCTTTGTGACTTTTCTGCTTTTGGCTCGTGCTATAAATTGACTTTTTTCTTAGTTCTGATTTGTTGAAACGCCTTTGCACATAAAAAAAAGAAAAACAACAACCAAATAGAAACTCAACCCTCAAAATTAAAAAATATTTTAGGCCTATGGCTGTAAAAGTTTTGTGTGGTCAGTTAGGCAAAAGGCCAAATAAATAAGGTATCTCAAAAAGTTTTTCATGATGCCAAATTAATCCATAGACAAATCATTAAAGGCCAGGGACGATATTATTGCGAGCCTAAAAGGGACTTTGCGCGTTGGCAGCGCACTTGAAAGGGATTAGTTGCCGTTGGCTGAAACAATAACGACGACCAAAACCGAAACAAGAAACAATGGCTCAGGGAATCGGTGTAACCGGAGATTAGATACCCTTTTTATATGGGTTATAAACAAAATATTTTTTAATAATATTTCAATAATATGCAAATTATTTCTTATATTATTGAAATTATTTCACAGATTAATTTTTGGTTTCAAACAAGGATAACCCTGGATACATATGTAAAATCTATATATAAAATATGTTCCTTTAAATGATGATATATTTTATAAAATTTTTATGAATTTATCGTACCAACATAACACGATTATAATAAAGCCAAAAAGCATGCGTTGATTTATTTCACACATTTCAAAACCCACCGATGAATGCCTAATGCCCATTCGTAAGGGTATCAACTTTAGCTGTCGCACAATAAATTGTTAATCATCCCCGCGCCTTTTGCGATACATTTTTGGGGTGTGCGCAAAAACTGGAATCGAGCAATATAACAATGCATGGAAATCCCTAAATGCTGTTAAACAGAAAATAAATGAAGTCGACGCGGTGCGCGGGGTGCAAAAGGATTTGTGCATTAGCGCCGCAGACAAGTATTGATGGCTGGACACGGACTACAGCTGGACGGAAAGGCAAACAAGACAGACAAAACATTTGTATAGAAAATCAGTTGCATGTATTTATTGTTTAGGGGAGGGCCAGAGGCCAAGAGGAACAGTCTAATAATGTCGCCAAATGAAAATATGCGGCATTAGGCAACAAATTTTCAAACATACGGTGGTTGCTATTATTGCTGCGTGCTCAGAAATTCATGTTTGTTGTCAACATTTGCAGTTGTTGTTTATTTACATATTGTTGTTGTTCCTGTTATTTCTTTACTTTGTCATAGAAAATTAGCAGCACCCCAAACGTGTCTTCAAATCAGTTTATCAAAAATATTTACCCAAATGCTTAGTCTGAACATATTCCGAATTGTTGACACTTTCCACAATGTTTGTTTAGGTCGCACTCTGGCAGCAGCTGATTGGGTTAGCTGCTAATTTGAGGCACTGTCGCCAAATGCATTTTTAAATTACATTTTCGTCTAAAACTCAATTTCCCATAACTATTTGTATGCACAGCTTGTAAATATTCAGAAAAAAATCATATGTTGCAAAATGAAAGCTTGAAAAAAAAAAACTAACAAAAATATGAACAACTTTTGAGCTAAAATTCGCAGTAGGAATCAGGTCAACTGGATATATGCAAATGCCATGTACAACTATTGTACAACATGTAGCCCAACAATGCGCACAACTTGTTAAAAATGTTTTCCTCTTTTTTTCCGCTTTTAATATAAATCGTACACACACAGAACACGCAGCCAGCCTGCCTTTTAGCCTGGCCAACATGGCTTTGGTCAAAAGGCGGCTGCACCAAAGCCAGCGCCAAGTGCAACAGCAACTGCAACTCGGCTGCGGCTGCGGTGGTGGCGGCGGCGGCGTCGGCTGGCCAAGACAATGCCAAAGCAAACAGACGGCACGCCAGGCCACCAGCAGCTCGCGTGGCGGCTCGGCAAAAGCCAATGGCCCAAGCTAGCAACTGTCATGGTCGCTCCAGCTGCTGCGGCGGCTGTGGGGCTATGTTTGGTTTTATATTTTCGCTGCAGTTTATAATTCACGTTTTTTTCTTTCTTTTTTCAAAATCTTCAGCTTCATTTGCATTAAAGATGCATAACTGTTCACTTGGGCAACCTGTGCTGTCAAATTTTTAACTTTTTAAACAGCATGCAGAAGTAAAAAGCTTGTGAATTTAAGTATTAAATATCAGCAATGTCTAAACCTTAAGTTACTTACATATTAAATATACATATAAAATAAATACTATTTCTTATTTTAATTTCAGCTTCTCGTCTAAAACGTTTTAAATTCTTTTTAAATAGTTTTTGAGAATTTGAATATTTATTATATTTTAAATTGCCCTCATATTTTTAATTTAACTATAATATTTATAGAATATCTATATATATTTAATAACAATTGTTTAATTTTTTTATTTTTAAACAATTATTATAATGCATTTACAAATCCAATCCTATCCGGTTCAATTTCAATCAAATTTAACTAAAATTTAAGGTCTTTAACCATCTATCTAAAATTCAGCTAAGCTGAGATTACAACCTTTGCCAAGTGCATTTGAACATCGACTAATCTTGGCCTATGTGGCTCTGCAATTTTTTCGGTATATTTGGCACCACCTCCGCCCTGGAGCCAGCACAAAACAAAGTTTATTCAACGAATACGAATTTTTCTATATTTTTTTGTTGCTGCTTTTTTCCAGGTTTACATTTGCTCTAAGCCTTTTTTCGATTTCGGGAGAGTGCAGGCCGGCATAAAAACCAGTTGCAGTTACAAGTTGAAAGGGGGTACAAATTCAAAAACAACAAAAACAACTACAACAAATAATGGCGTCTCTCTATTTCACAGTGCAAAGTGCATTGAGGCATGAGCCTGCAAGGGATGGCCGCCATTTGTTTACGAATAGCCAAATACAAAATTCAAAATGCAAAATGCAGAATGGAAATGGGAATGCGAATGTGAATACCGAGAGAGGGAGAGAACTGTTAGATGCATAATACATAACTATGTATAACTATTTTTGCCATTTTTTTACGTTCCTTTTTTTGTATTCATCCCGCCCGCCCAGCTGTGAAATTGTGTCAAAATCGGATGCTGCAGGCAGCACTTGCTGCAGTTGCAGTTAGCTTTAAAGGCGAGTCAGGTTTTTTTTTCTTTTGCTGTTTTCAAACATTTATAGAACTGGCTGAGCAATTTTCCAGCTACGTTACCTGGCAATTTTAACGGTATATTGTAAATTTCATTTAATATGACAGCGCAGTTTGCCAATGCCGCGGCCGGCGCGGTTAATAAAGCTGTGCAGACTCCAAAGTCAACTAATTAGTAGCGGCCCAGATTTTCCGAACACCAAGAAAATTACCTAAAAAGAAAGAGAGAGAAAGACAGTTGAGTAAAGCATACAAAAAATATGATTTAATAAGCAATTAAATTATTTTAATAACGTTGGCGGCGCAGTCAAACAAACTGCACATAAAATTGCAATTTTCCAGCAAATTTCATCACAACAACAACAGTAAAAAAAATGGTACAAAAACCAGGCCGCAGGCGTTTGGCAACAGAAACTGGCATTAAACAAAAATTAAGAACAACTACAAGAAGAGGCTGTAGAAAATGAGTAGTTCAAGAAAAACATAAAAAAAAATTATACTCTAGTCAAAAGTGGCCAACGCGGAGATATCCTGTACGCAACCAAGAACTAAAATCTATTCCTCATTAAAAACTGTTGCGTCAAAGTTATGGGAGTTCCAAATTTTCAATTATATGGAAATTTATAGTGTAAATTTTGCACATTAAGTTCGACTAAGAAATTTCACAATTTAGTAGCAGAATAATTCTAAAAACAAAACGATGAGAAAGTTATATGTTAAAATTTGTATACATAGGCATTTATAGAATTTATATATAATTTGTACATGAACTTTCAAAAAGTGAAATATTATTTGATTTGGGTATATTTACGAGAGCCTGCATAACAAATTTTGTGTCTCTAGCTCCAATTAGTTTCGAGATATGCTTAAAATAAGATATGCTTTATAGGGTCAGGGATATACCATTACAACAAATCATTATACCCTTTTTAGCAATATCCAATGGGCACAGGGTATTAAAATTGAGAACATCTCTAGCAACTGGGCAAAGGCAAGACTCAACAGCTGCCAGGCCAAGTCGTCGTCATCATCAGCTGAGATAGCAACAACTCAAGTGGCACAGAAAGGGAGAGAGAGAACAGGGGGCAGGCAACAGGCGGCAAGTGGCAGGCAGCAAGCGGCAGGCGGCAGCAGCATCTCAACTAATGCCATCAAGCTGATGCATATAGTGATTAGAGTGGACGCACTACTGACTCGCATCGGCTGCAGATGACGATGACGATAAGTGCAGTTTGCAGTGTAATAGAAAAGTTACCAACACACACACACACACACATGCCCAGAGTCTGTGTGTGTGTGTATGTTACTGATGATAATGATAGATAAGTGTGCGCCAAGTGTACTACGTAACTTTACTCTAACTTCAAAAGCTATCAGCAGTTAAATCGAAAAGCAGTAACCCAGCCACAGCTCGACTGCAGCTCGCGTCCCGGCTAAAGCCAACGGGCAAGAACTGTAAATGTGGCGCAGCTTAATGACAAGAGCGCTGCCAAGGAAGCTGCTGCAGCAGATACTCATAGCAAAGCTACCAAGTGCGCGCAGCGGACTCTTGCATCATTAGCAATTGGGGGCTGGCCAAGGCGAGCCGAGCAGGCGGGCCAAGCGTGGGCCTGGGCATGGGAAATATTTGCTATAAATGCATGCAACATTAAGTAGAACGCATTTTTGCCGCAACAACAACGGCAGCAGCAACCTGATGATGACGCTGTTGCTGCTGCTGCTGTTGTTGTTGTTATTGTTATTGTTGTTGCTGCTGCTGCTGCCGCCAACGCCACACGCCACTTCACTTGACTGCAGCTCCTTGTCGTAGCTGTTGTTGCTGTTGTTGTGCCTTTTCACAGCTCAACGCTTGCGCGCTTTTGCAGCCAGGCTCAGGCCCCAGCTCCAGCAAAAGGGTTTCATATATATATTTATTTTTTCCAAGAATCTTGACGGCTATTAAGAAAGCAGCCAAGCCAAGCAGGAAGCCTGTGCGCGAACTGGGCTGCCGCTATAAAATAAAATTATTATTTTCTTTTCGTGCTCATAATTTCAACATTTTCCTAACTGTTTTTGCTATTGCAGCGCTCTGCATTTTTTTCTTCTTTTTTTATTTTGGCCCCAATTAGTAAAAGTCTTTTCCTTATTACTTTTTAGCCTTGGCTTTTGCCCGCTGCTGCTGATAGATTTCTCGAGCACAATTAATGTAGATAAAACAAAACGAAAAACAAAAATTAAATATTAAAACAAAGTTTAAGCTAAGCGCAATATCTTGTAGTTTGCCTGAGCTGTTAAGAACTACAATTTTAATTAATTATAGAGCACAGAAGATTCGTTTTTGCTGTTGTTATTTATTTAAGCTGTAAACAACGCATGATTCATGCTGTTTTTAATGGCATTTCTTGGTCTTTAATGTGCGCTGTCCTTTCGGCTTTAATGCCAAAGTCAAACACCCACTCAACGGACTTTTATTTATTGACTATTTATTTTATTTAACTGTGGCGAAATCAAGCTCTGAGCATTTGCGGCCATTTAGCTGCGATAAAAACCGAAATTTATGCAGCTAAATCTTGTTTTATGCACAAACAAAATGCAGCAAAAGAACAACAAATAAAAGGAAGAAAAAAGCGCAAAAAATCATATAATAAAATATAAGAAAAATTCTATTTTCTCGGGCAATAAAAATGTCAACAGCGTCGCCGCAACGGACACAGCCAATTGCAACTGGGGAGGCGGCTGCTGTGGGTCGACTTCGCTTTGCCTGATTTATGCATTTCGCATGCAAAACGCTAATCAGTGTGCGACCCCTGCTCCTCACTCCCTCCCCCTCACCACGCCCCTCGTACCGTTGCCGTCTCGACGGGCGGCCCAATAAAAACCCCGGCAGGGCACGGAGTCTGTAATACAAAACTCAAATAGCGTTTAGCCAAAGATGACTAATGGCGCGTTGCAGCATGTTGCAAGTGGTCAAGTGGGCTGCGACTGGGTTGAATGGGCTGCATGTGGAGGCTGTTAAATGAATGTTAACAGCAGCAACAGCAACAACAACTACAGCATCGCCGACCGACTTGTGGCATTATAATATCAAGCGAAATTCCATAAATTTGCATGGCATTTGTGGCAAGTGCGCCGATTGACATGCAACGCGACGCAGCAGCTACAAATGCACACATACGCATGTCTATGCTTGTATGTATTTGCATCTGCATATAAATATATGTACATATGCTTGGCTTGTAGTGGTGCTCAATTAATTTTCCTTTTTACGCACTGACTGATGGACAAACTGAAGTCGATCGTTGTTGTTGTTGTTGCAGCTTTTGCAGCTTGTTGAATATTTTGCGCTTCAATAAGTTTTAACCCCAATTGAATTCAACGTTTTTCCCGGTCAGCCTTGGGGTTGCTTACTATTAATTCTTGTTCTTCTTTTTGTTGCTGTATCGAAAAAGCAAGTGCAAAAGTTGTTGAAATGCTCGCATATGCCTTGCATAATTACATAATTTTAAGCGTAATTTGTAAAATTTTGTAACTTTTGAAGTGCTTTAATAAATAATGAGAGCCTGGCCCGCTTGAGTTCCAGATTAACATTTTGGCCTGATTTTATACTGTGTGCGCCTTTTGCAATCGGGTAGCTTTTCTCTTACTCTATATTGATGCTTAAATGTATGGTTCATATATAAGTAGAAAAGATTGTAAATATTTTGTAAGTCATTAATTAAAAGAACTAAATATTGATTTAAATACGGTGTATTCTAACGTTAAACTAAATATTATAACTAATGTACTTTTTACAGGGTATTTCCTAGCCTTATTGTTAAATTTATGAAGTCAGATTATCTGTAACTTCACAAACGTTAAACACAGCTAATGATATTCAAAAACTGCTTGAAATTCTGTTTAAATTTGGGTTAATTAAGTTTAGTTATCTTTACATCAAAAACTGTTTGTCCTGACAGAATGAAGGACTGACAGATAATCAACGGTCAGCAGTAATAGCTGTAGTAATTTTTACATTAACCTCGGTTCTCAACATTGAAAACAGCATTAATATAAAAGCAGAGCCCCTTTAAAATATGTTGAGCTTTGGCAAAGTTATGGAAGTTAGAAATTCTTAATCATGCCCAAAAAAAAGTACAGAGTAAAATGTTTACTAAAACTTTGACTGAAATTTCCATTTCAAGATTTAAATGCAAAATTAACGCAGAGTTAAGACCGTGAACAAAAAGCCTATCCTCATAAATATCTATTGAGTTTTAATAAAGTTATGGAAGTCCGGATGTTTGACCTTAAGAATATTTATAAGGTAAAAATTTGAAATTAACTTGGACTAAAAATTCGGTTACCAGATTTAAGTGTAAAATTAATCAAGAGGCAAAACCATGAACAAAAAGCTATTCCCCGTGGGCCCCCAAATCTGATTTTTATTCAAAACTCATTAAGAGGCCAAATCATGATAAAAAAAAATACCCAAACGGAATGAAAACATCTGAACACACGAAATAATGATTGTGGGAAATTTTGACCGTAGATTAAATTTAATATTTTCAGCATGTATCGATTCATGCGTTTTTAAAACAGCCCCACAACAATTATATAACTGAGCCTGCGGCAACGTCTCGCAGCTGCAATCCAATCCAACAAATTACAATAGAGGCGTTGCATGCCACTTGTCAATGATAAGCCCAATCAAATACAAATATATACGCACACATGCAATATATATATATATTATATATATATATATGTGAATGCACATATAATGCGATTGATGTGCAGGCGAGTGGCCAGCACTTGACCGGAAAATTAATTAACTAAAATATTTACATATATTTGCACAATTGGAGAGAACTTGAGTGCCAAAAACCAAACGACACGCACACACGCACACTCGCACACACAGCATCGGAACAGACAAGTACATGGTCTGCCCGCCCACTTGAACAGAGTTATCCAAAACCAAGAAATATGAGTCGCATATGTGGCCAGTGGGCGGCGGAGGAAGCGGCCAACAACAACTGCGGCAAATGTCACTTAAGCGGTCATGTCCTGTGCTCTAACTAGCGACTATTTGCAGCCGTGTGTGTGTGTGTGTGTGTGCACAACACATGGGCTTAGTTATTGTGCATAGGCAATGCTCATGTCCTGCTGCCACAATTAACTAAAAGCGCGCATCAAATTACAAACAAACAGCAGCAGCGGCAACAAGGCTGCCCCAAACGGGCGGACATACGGACGGACAGACGAGTGACAACGACATGAAGCGGAAGTAACAACTGTGCATATGTGTGTATATCAAGTGTGTGTGTGTGTGTGTGTATTGGTTGTATTATTGTTATTTCACTCGAACGCTTGTAGATTTGTCGCCAACAGCTGTGCAGCTTTTGTAGCCCGACTCGACGGCCATTTTGTCTCTATCTATATATATGTATATATAGATAGATACATATAGATATTTGTATATCTGTCGCTGTGTATAACTGTGTATCTTTAGCCGTGCACGGCTGCAATTTATGTATCTTTTGGCTTACAAGGATAGATGGTCATTGCGCTTGTAGCCAACTGTGTTGTGTGTCGTGTGTTGCCCACAACAAACCGACCTCAATCAGGGCCCCGCCGGCAGAGCCGGGCCAAGCGAGCGAGCGTTCCTCATTGTAAGCTACTTAAGATTTTGCACAGATTATATTATATATGCTAAAATAGACGCGCAAATTGAGTGTGAGTTTTCCATAGATAATCTTTTACAAGCAATTTAAAGCTAGACAAGTGCTAATATAACAAGCCAATGGCAACAGCCAGCCAGCCAGCCAGCCAGGTAGAGATACAACAGATCTCAACAACGGCAACAACAAAAGCAACAGCAACAACAATAGCAAGCAAATTAAAGGCTTAAGTACTTGCTGCAGAGCCAAAAGGCCAGGCAGGTCGAACAGGTCGGCCATATCACGTGCGATCAACTAATTAAAGCAAAAACCGTAAAAACAGGAAGCCGCACATTAGGCAACAACAAAGCGGCGAAAACGGGAGCGGGCGAGGGAAGAGAAAAAGTTTTAGTTGAATGATTACCACGACTAGAGCAGAGTTTTTTTGCTTCCTTCCACACCGTGCAACATTAATGAGGCAGCGAGCTGCAGCAGGAATTAAGGTGGGGCAGCAGCAACAACAGCTTCCTGGCCATATTCAATTATGAATGAGCACCTAAAATTACAGTTAGCCGTGTTCCCAGCCAACAACAATGCTCTAAGCCAAGGCACAAGCTATATAATAAACACGAACAAAACTTCAAGTCAAATCAGTTGGGCGTGGCTGCCACCAATTCATGCAACATTCGTTGACAGACAGCACAAAAGATACTTCAGCAGTAGCTGACGCAAAATAAAGCTGGCCAAGAGAGGGAGCGAGGGAGAGAGATAGAGAGGGGAGTAGTGCGCGGTGTCGTATAAATCTCTGGCATGCGTAGATAAATTGAATTGAATGGAGGAGGCGCCACTGATTGGGCCAACAGCTTTGCCTCAGCTCCTCAGATCCATTCAAAGTCTGCCTGTCAGTTGGCCTTAACGTGCGCAGCAGCGCTTTCACATTTTTCAATTATGGTTAATCATGCAAATGTTTGTCGCCTGTGAAAATGTTTTACATAATGCAAAGTGAAATGATGCTGCCGCCAATCGAGGAGCCGCTCGGCAGCATTGCAGCCTTTTGCTGCATATATGAATAATTGTGTCTTTGTGTATGAGTGCCCCTCGACTGGACTTACAGCTGGTGCCCACAGGTAGCACAAACAATTTTTGCCACTTCATTTCACACACAGACCCTCACACACATACACACACACACACACACACAGAGAATGACAACTACCTGGCCGCAATCGATTGTGTGCCTTTTGCTACGTTTTGGGATTAGAAACAACCCCGAAACGTGTCGCATTATGCGTGCCTCTGCCACAGACGAAACGAAAGAATTAGATTGCTGTGTCCTTCGTCCGGGCAATGCCGGATTTAAAGGGTGTTCCGGCCAATGCAAAATACCTGCGGGCCAAAGGTATGCTCACCGGTAGATAATACACATTGTTGCTTGCCGAAAAAAGGTAATGCAAATGGCTTTAGCAATAATTGGAATTGTTTTCAAATAAACTGCGCTTATAATGGGCAAAGGATATTCTTAAGATTTCTAATCTTTCATTTGAATGAAATGTAAAACTAATTTGAGAGAAAAGGTTCAGCTCAGTTGCGTAAATTATTAAGAAATATTTTGGGGCATTGTAAGAATATATACACGTTATTTGATCAAGTAAAACTTTGCAACTTTTGTATTTGAGAATGATTGTGCAATATTATCAAACGTATATATAAAAATGCAAAAGATTATTAAGATATTAAAATTTAAAAAACCAAAGACATTTTTAAACATTTAATTTCCCTGTCGATTATTATTTAAAAAATACAATTTTCAAACATTCTCCTTAGCATATATTTATTTTTTGATATATTGGCATACAAGAAAATAATTTTTCGTGTATCTTTAAATTATTGTTCCAATATATTGCTATAAATTATAGAAAAATTAGAGGGAAAAAATTACAAGAGTCCAGGGAAGGAATTTGATATCTTATACGTCTTAAAAATATATCTTCAACACACAGAAACCATTTAAAAAACACTTGAAAATAAATCAGAAATATTTACAATATTTTTAAAGAGCTGCCTTGCGTTTCAGAGAGTTTATAGTCAAAATGAGATATATGTATCTTCTAGCTCGAAAACATATTTCCAGCATATGAAAACTTGAAAGTTTTTTAAATAACTTATATATATAACTCATTCCGGATATTATACGGTTGTTTCTAGAGTTAATTTCCAATTTTCTCATTTACGCTAGCTATTTCGTTTAGTCATGCAAAACTGTGCAATTCATCAACATTTTACCCCAAGTTATTCCATAATATATGGTTTATTCTCATGGCATTACGTTCTGCGTGTGTATTTGTTACCCACATAATGCCCCATTCAGTTACGCACCCTATAGCTATAGCTACACCCACACGCCCTCTGCATCAATTCCCATGCGTAAACCAGACTATTTATATGTCTGCATATGTGTGTGTGTGTGTGTGCGTGTGTACTTGTGCCATTTGGTCATAAATTCAAAAAGCTGTCCAGCTTAAATTTTGGTTTTTCAATTTTTGAATGTTAGACCTAGAGCAAAAACTCTTCCCCATTCCTCCGCGCGCACACACATCGAATGCCACTCAGGCAAGTCGCATAGTTGTGCGTGTAACTGTAAAACGTGTAAGGACCAATGTTCAGGAGTCCGAAAGGACGAGCGTCACACAAAAACCATGAGATTTCATTTAATTAAAGCATTTTTTCCCATCTGGGCTACCCCAAAAATAAAACCGAAATCCTCGCATGCATGTTGAATTTTTGACGCCATATGTGCGTGGAATATATTAAATAAATATATATACATATAAATGTACAAACAAGCCTTTAAAAAGGATCAGCGTACGCTTAGGCGTCGTCACATACGAAATATTTGTAGTTTTGCGTTTTACTTTATTTTTTTGTTGTTCTTTTGTTGTTGGTGGTTTGTTGTTTCGCAGCTCCTAAACAAATATGCGACATTGGCCACAAAAACGGTTTGCCTTTGGATTAAATATTATTAGCTGCCCCACAACACGCCCCCACGTTGGCATGGAAAATATGAAATCGATGTTGGGTCTTGGCTTAAAAAGGTTAAACAAAGGTTAAGCCTGGCCCCGCACACAAATAACTGGTTGGGGCTTAGGCAGTCATCAGAGTTATTTAGTTAAAATTAGTGCTGTCGAGGATGTCTTTTCAATAAAGCAAAGCAAACAGGCGACAGACACCAAGCCAAATGAGCCTCGGGCACTGGCAAAGGATAACACACAGCAAGGCGAAGGATGTTGTCGTGCCGCTGTTGCTGCTGCTGCTGCTGACAACTGCGACGCAACGTCAAAGGCCGCCGTAGCTTAAAGGCATCTTGGAACTGAAGACGCTCAGCGGGAAAATCGAGTTGGCCACCCAAACGGACCCCAAGCCGCAAATCATGAAATAAACTCTTTAATTACGCCTCACGACTTGCAGCCAGGCGGCGACGACGACGGCGGGGCAGTGAGGCACGCAACAAGCTAAATGGAAAATTATGCAAAATGCGGCAGCATCAGCAGCAGCAGCAGCAGCAGCTACCGAAAAGTAAGTAAAAATTATAAAATCTTTGGCACGACGTCGACGCTGGCAACGACAAAACTGCAAATTACCAAATTATAAACAAAAAGCAATGTTGATGACGACGGCGACGAAGCTGCAGCCAAGCCATAAAACCCCGAGGATGCAGCAGCTCCAGCAGAGAGTGGGCGCAAGAGAGGGACGTGCAGCCAGACCGCACACAGCATGTAGCCCAGACAAGCCAAAGACCCCCCTTGCCACGCCTGCTGCAAGCGCATTTAAACAACCTGACTGCCCGCCCGCCTGCCAGCTCCCCTAGCCTGGCCTGGCCTGGCCCGTCAACCTGCCTTGCCTGGCCTGGCCTGCAACGCTTGGCACCCACTCGATTATCACCGAAAAACGATTGACCTCACGAATTCGTAATTAATTTTCACAAAAGTTTTCCATTCGAAGACAAACTTCAAACAAAAGGCTCGCACACAATGTGAACGTGGCGACCGACCGTGTGCTGGCTCCGGCTGTGGATCGTTTTGGGTTTGGATATATTTTGTTGTTATTTCACTCGTTCACGGAGTGAAAAGGGTCTATAGGGTTTGTGCACTGTCCGTCTTACTGTCCATCTAGAAACAAGTTAGAAACTTATCGTATGTTCCCGCGTCAGACAAAGTGATAAATCGATATATCTCTCCCAGCCTTATAGCTAGATGTTTACCATTTTCTCAGACAGATAACTATTGACCTTCTCTAAAGATCGCACAAAAATTTCTTGGATATATTCCCTTGGGTCTTGGCAAATTGGTAAAATCTATATATATATAAATCCATATAAATCTCCCTATCTATTTTCCAGAAATCCATATTTTGCCAAAAAGTACATTTAATCCCGTTTCTCGAATGTTTTAAGCTGTTATACTGCCAACGAGTATTGCGCAGTCGGTTACACCCGACTGCAACGTTCTTACTTGTGTTTTTTGGATTGATTTTGCTTCGGTTTCTTTACACTCGCAATGTGTTTGTGTGTGTGGTGTGTGGTGTGTAGTGTATGCAATGGGTACAACAATGTTTAAACATTTGAGCAGCGGCCCGGCACTGTGGCACTGTGGGGGGGCAGCAGCAGCTAGTTGCAAGTGACTCTCGCTCCACGCTCGAATCTTTGCAGCCGTTCGTTGGTTCATTCGCTAGTTGTGCGCATGATGTCGCTTAAGTGCTGAAACAATGTTCCAAGTTGTAAGAGCAGCGACGACAACAGCAACAACAACATTAGCGGCAACTGCCAGTCGTTGCACCAAAAATAAAGTGTGTAAAAATGAGCAACTTTTTCAAGTGAGAAGCAACTATGCGCCCTGGCAAACAGCACACACACATACACACATATAGGCCAGGCGACGCATAGACTACGCCAACGACAACAACCTCAGCCACAGCCTCTGCCTCAGTTGCAGCCTCGTTGACGACGCTGACTAGCAGATACTCGCAGTCTGCACCACAAACTGGCAAAAGATACAATTTTGCTGCGGCTCAGGCTGAATGTACGCAATGCATGTGTGCGTGTGAACATGTATGTGTGTGTGCACACACAATGTTCCAACTGGCAACGTAAAGTGCACAAATTGCAATTGCAGCCGAGCGCGGGAACCAGGACAAGAGCACACACACATGTCCTATGGAGGCAGGCGCTTCAGAGGCAGCCCTTGTGCATCTTACAGAGCTGCCTACAAGTGCCTAAGTATTCATATTATAGCGACTGATTCGATATTAAGTGCAAGTGCAGTGCACGGAATTGTTAACAGCATGAGACGATCGAAAATATTACAATAAAAGCGAAATCGAACTAATTTATAAAGCATATGAAAAAGAGTCGAAGCTCCTGCTTCATATTGTGGTATAAATATTTTAAAATAAGCTCTTTCTAGCCATGTTCGTATTTTGTGTGAAAACAAAATTAAATACATATCTTGAACTTACGAACATAACAATTAAGGAAACAATTATCGATTTAAAACACAACTACTGCTATAAATATTAATATATATTAACACCAGCTTATGTAAAAATAAGTAAATGATTATTGAAGTGCATTAAAATTAAATATATATATTATATTTTTGCTGCATTTCTTTTTCTAAGAATAGAAAAACAAATATGGTACACAAATTGTAAATGCAATTTTTAATTGAACATCGAATGAAAATTGCATTATTTTAATTATTTTTATATAAAAATATATATGGTTGTACACCCTATTTTTCCCTGGCTAATATTTAAAGTGCAAAAATTAGATAAATAGAAATACATATATTCAAATATTGTACAATATTTTATCTTAAATGATGTCTCCGTATTCTCATCGCATAAATCATTTAATATTCTCTTTTAGCAATACGGATTTTGAAAATCAAATGAGTTATTACCTAGAATATATGGTCTACCATATACACACAACTTTCCGATAGAAGCACAATTTGGAATTTACAGTGAATTGCTCATTTTCCAGTTTATGGCCAGATGCCAGAGCTTTCACTGTAAGTGCTCTTGCATAGATTAACGCCATCTTTGCTTGTTCTACAGTTGCCTTTCCACACACACACATATGTCATTATGATGCAACCCTTTTGTTTGGCCAAAATGCAGAGTGCAAGTCTGGAATGCAACGTAAAGAGGCGATGACCACAACACAATCTGCCAACTGATAGTTTCCTGGCATTAGACTCTGGCCGACCACTTTTGCTCCTCCTCGCATTCCTCCTGCTGCACGCACATTGACACTTTGATATGATATTGGGCCACATGCCTGTGCAGCATGATCTGCGGTCTACTCCTGCTGCTGCTCCTGCTCCTGCTCCTTTTAGTCCGATGGCCTGCCAAACTTTAATTTAAGCTCCTTTTGTGTGGCATTTTTAGCATGATTGCACTACAGTTTGCAACTTCTGTGCTTGTGGTTTGTTGTTGTGGCAGACACCCAGTGACGCTGCACAAAATGTTGGCCCGATATAAAACACAACTGGACATCAATTTCTGCCTGTTGCAAGTGCTCAAACTTATGTCAAAATGTGGCTGTGCAAAGTGTAAATAAAATTCAACCACAAGAAAGATGCAAAAACTAAAAGTGGAGCAACGGAATTAAAAACCTTAATTTCGACTACAGCTTGAGTTTTTGGAAGCGAGGTTGTTTTAACATGTTTTCTATGTTGTTTATATTATTGGAAGAGATTTTTAATTGTAGATGTAATTGTTGGTTTTTGAAGGAATATCTTAAAAAATATAATATAGTGATTTTTAAAATTTTAAATTTTAATATATTGTTAAATCGAGATTTAGATCGAGAATACATAAATTTGTATGGCCTCAAAAATGCCTCATTCTGTGCGCTCAATACGAGATCTTAAGTGCTCAAGACCCTCTGCAAGGGCAACAAGTTTTGTCTGTCTTCACCAAATTCGCCGAATTTCGCAATAAAGTATCTTAAAGTTTAGCAGACTTGAGCTCAAGTTTATCGCATTTTTCTCACTTGTTTCTTGATATTGAAATTAATTTTTGGAGCTGCTGGCGACAACAGTACAACAGCTGTTACCAGGCACAGCTCCCCCTCCGCCCGCCCTCCCTAAGATCCTCCCTTTGCAGACTTTGTTGTGTGACTTGTAACTTTTGTAAAGCGTTTTTGGCGCTCAAGTTGAATTTCAACGCTTGACTTGGGCAACTTTCGCAAGTGACAGTCAGCCCGTTTGAGCCAAAGTTGCTGCAGCGGCCTTTTAGACGGCGCAAATTACTTCAAGTTTATTTCTTGTTTCTTCTTGTTTTTATTTGGCATTCAAGTGCTTAAATGTCTCACGAGTCGCGCACGCTGCGCTCTTAAACGTCAGTTGAGTGTGTGCACTCGAAAAACTACAACTAAGTAGAGCCATGAATTAATCGGAAAGCGGCGACTGCAACGCTTTTTGGCATTAAGCATCACTTCAGGGAGGCGAGTGGGGGCAACCGCAGCGCGGAAATCCCGCGACGTCAAAGCTGGAGACAAGTTCAACTTAATCAATTTAAAGTGCTTACCGCAATGTCAACAGTTCAAACTAACCGCAAGGCGGTAAACACACACCCACACATAGACAGCCACACACACACACACACAGGCGAGCGCAGAGCATAAGCCGCATGCCACGCCCCCCCCCCCTCAAGCCTCCCTCGCATCCAGAGCTCGAGTTATTAGGCAAATTGCCGCACATAGACACTCAGCAGGTTGTCGTTTGACCAGCAAGTGACCACTTTTCAGTCCACAGTGGAGAGTGGACATTGCCTAGTCCAGTGTCCACTGTCCAGTGTTCAGTTACCTACCCCCCATTGTCCTGGCACATTAAGTACCCTTTTCATTATACGCCTTTTCCTTTTGTTTTTTTTTTCAATATTATTTTCTCAACAGGCTGCGACGCTGTCAACGTTCTACTCACACACACACACACACACACACTGTACCCGCCGGCTGCCCGCTTGCCTTGCGGCTTGTTTGCCTACGTGTATTTGTGTTGACTCTGTTGTCAACATTGGAAAATTATGAAAATTAATATGAAAATTGTTGTTATTATGGGCACTCTCCTCTTTCACTCTCTCCTCGCGTGTTTGTGTGCGCCTCTGTTTGCCTAGCCAATTGTTAGTTTTGGATTTAATTACTTGCCTCAACTTGAACGTTAATTTGATTGAGTATTATGCGACATTGGGCCCTGGGTTGGGTTCGTGCCGAGTTTAAAGTTGCCCAATTGACAGCGCACTTAACCCATCGTACCCCCTCTCCATCACCCGTTCTCTGTCAAAAAGGGTCTGCTGTTTTTCTGGGCCAAAGGCATTTGTCAATAGGTAAACCCTGAGCAAATCAATTTGACGATCGCTTTGCACTCTCGACATTTGCATTGCCTCGCTCTTGTTGTTGCTCTATTTGCATGAGCATTATGCAATCAGCTTACTTGCAACACACACACACACACAGAAACACACTTTGCTTATAAAATATGCGGGAAAAACCTTAGCTAAGCAAAGGGCTGCAAGGATATGCAAAATAAGGCAAAAGTGCTGAGGGAAAAAAACAATGACAGCTTAATCTGAAAGCTGAATACACTCGAGGGTTGCAATCTATGATTATCCTAAGCCCGATATATTTTAAATGCACATCTAAGTAAAGCCAAGTTAGCATAATAGCTTGTAAGAATTTTGATATTTGAATGGCTAATACATATCATAACGTACAAAAGTATTATATCAAAGTATCTTTATTTCAACAAAAAGGCAATATATAAAATGGGAATTGTCCAACTATGGACAATGCAATAAAATGCGCTTGTCTAATTAACAGCAACACTTCTAATTTGTATAACACATAGATATATTTTTGGGAAATTGTACCATCATTTACCCAACTCATTAAAATGTGGCACCTTCAATTAGAGTTCCTACTAACCCATAAAAAATCAATTCGAGATCAATTAGCGAGCACTTAAAAAAATAGAGTAGAAAAAATTGTTAAACAAAATTGTTGTTAATAGAAATGTCATAAAACGCTCAATTATAAATGTCGAAAGTCAATGGAAATCGACGTCGACGTCGACGTTGGCCATAAAGTGAAATTGCCCAAATTAAGCAGCTGCTTAAAAAGTGCACAGCCCCCAAAACGCGCCCGCGGCTCGCCCCACGCTTTATGCGCCATAATTCATATGCATTTTAACGAGTTGCGGGGTTAGCGCAAGAAGGGGGTGGGTTGAGGGGGACAGCAAACAGCCATGACAGTTTTTACGACACTTTTATTTCCTGTAGGCAAATAAAGCAAGCACCAGACCAGACCTGGCGCAACTCGTGCAGTCAAACTTTAACTTCATTATCACGATGATGGCTGCAGTAAATGCATTTCATTTATTATTATTATTATTATTATTATTTACAAATGCATTAAACACCATATTTAATTGCATCATAAAAACGAGTCGACAGAAAAACAGACAAACTGACAACTGGACAACCAGTCGAACTGTCTACCACGAAAAAAAACATACCAGCAATGCAATTGAAAACGCTTGCGTATGTATCTGTATCTCATATGTGCGTGTGTGCTTGTATTTGTATTCGTATCTATAGCTGTAGCTGTTTCTGTTTATTTAGTTGCATTGCTTATCGCAAATGCTTTTCCCTATAACGCTTATGCGTGTGATATTTTTATGGGTTTTCCAGCCAAGCTGATAGACAAGTAACGATTTTGGCTGCTGTTCCTGGGGTCTAGTGTGGTTGTTGGTGTTGTTTACTGTTCACAGTTTTTCGTTATTATTTACACAATTGACCCTTTCACACCAAAAACTCATTGAACTTCGGCAGCAAGAACAGCAGCAGCAACAGCAGCTCACGTACACAGGGCCAGTTCTAAGCTGTTCGAGTGTGTGTGTGTATTTGTTGTGTGCACCTCTCGCTCAACTGTAAATAGTCATAAATGTTTTGTTTATGTTTACAATTTAGCTGCTGTTGTAGTTGCTGTTGCTCTTGCTGTTGCTGTTGCAGTTCGTGACTCCTCTAATGTTGTCGACGTGGTTGTTGCTGCATGTTTCCCCTCAGTTGTTGTTGCTGTTGCTGTTGCCGCTGCTGCTGTTCGGGCCAAGATTTCTGAATTGGTAATGGAGCATGTGCAGTTCAGAGAGGTGAGCGAGCTGCATTTTATTGCTATCTAAATCGCTGACCGGCCATTTACGTATGCTCGCTTGTGTCTTGGCTTTTTATTTGCTTTTAATTTGACTCGAAACGGGACTTAAATGTCAGCCGCTTAAGCTCTAATCTACATATGCCAGTAGCAACAATCTGACCTCCCCTCCAGCCGTTTGACTAAATAAATCTCTGTTTTTGGTAGCTGCATTTATAGCATATATGCCATATTATTAATGCATTCAATTAAGTGCCCATAACAATTAAACTCATTATGTGTATTACAAAAATTTAAGCTAAATGGCCCAAAGCCATGGAAATCGCTTTTATGTTGCAGCTGTTATTGTTATTGTTGTTGTTTGAGTGCTTTGTCAACTCAACATAAAGTTGCGCACTAAATTATTTACAAAGCCAAAAAAAAAAAATTAAAACATGCACATATGCACTTCACATAATTGTAAACATAGTCCGCTATAATTATAAAACATAGTTTATTTATTTATTTTTTTTGTATTCGCTATTTGTGTTTGCCTAATGAAGAGCTGGCCTAAAGCAGATAGTGAACAAAGCTCTCACGAAAGCGGCATTAAATAAATTAGCTAATTATTTTGATAAATTAATTAAGTAAAGAATCGATTTTGGGTTCAAAAAAATATGAAAACAACACTATTTGTATAATATAATCGAATTTAAAAATAATGCAAAAATTGCAGTTTTATATATTCATATTGCATTAGTAAATCTTTGAATCGTTTTTTATTTAAAAAATATTTATATAAATATTTTCATTCAATCCAAAGTTTTCCATAAAGCAAAATTGAAATGTATTTTATACGCCCTTACCTTATGTTTATTTATTTATATTTTATATGTTTTTAATCTATCATTAAATCTGAGCAATATATCTATTAGGCAAATTTTTAATGTTTTTTATGCGCTGTTAAGTTTTTATTCAAGCCCAAGCGACTGGCCATTATAAATTGCCATTAATTTTATAGCAATTCTTTGGGCCACACAAATCATCATCAATTTCTACTTAATCTTCGTCTTTTTTGTGTTAACCTGATTAGCCAAACCGGTTGCGCCCAAAGAGCCCCCATACAACTTCAACTTCAGGCTAATCGGATGTATACAATAACTAAATTAGATTAGGGAAAATTAATTTTTATGCCAAAATAAAAGGTTGGCCTAAGAGCACAGAAAATGGAATCCCAACATATATAAAACAATGTATAAAACATTAATTAGGCAACAACAAATGACAACAACAAAGAAGGCAAACTAAATCATTTAGTTGTCTTTTGCGTAAAGCATTTTAAACGCAATTTATCATTGGGATTGATGATCAGCGGAGAAACAAAAATAGAACTGACAAGAGTGTACGCGACTAGATGATGCCCTCTTAAATATACTAAAGTATTGAATATACTTTTCAGTATAAATAACAAAATTAATTTATATAAAATAGAGACAGGAATATATAACTGTTGATACTAACTTCTAATATATATACAATATAGAGGCAAGAAATCTCTGACTGAACACCCTTTTCAGCCCATTTTACAAATTACAGGGCATAACAAAGCGAACTTAAACCATATGATTAATGCCCACATATTGTAGGCAATCAATAAAATGAAATAACACACAATTTAGCATAAATTATGCAAAGGGTATAATTAAATAATAATAAAATCGTATTGCCGTCGCATGCATTGGCCCATGCGAATGCAAAATTAACTTAAATTATTTAATTTATGTGCCCCAAAAACTAAAAAAGCCAAACGGTATTTTGTGATATGCAGCGAATACGATTTCGAATACGAATTTCGTAGCTGCAATTAAAAATGCGCATAAATTACAAGTAAACAACAAGAACAACAACAAAAACACGTCAGCGACAACAATATTAGTTTATAATTGCAATATAAATTATAAATAAATGCGCGCGACTGTCACAGCAACAACTACAATGCGAATATTTTGCATAAATTAATGAATTTCGAGGACCAAAAAAGAAAAACCAAAAAGTGGAAAACAGCTAACAATGAAAATTAATTAAAATATTCATAAGGCAACGGCGAGGGCGTCATCAAACTGACGATTAAATGTCAAATGCACCAAGAAAAAAGTGAAAGAGTAATTCAAAGCTTTTGCCTCACTTGATGAAGTTTAAATACAACTATTCATCGTAATTTTTATATAGATAAAGATTTATAAATATATATACAGCTATATATAACTTAGTTTTTATCAGCTCAATATATATATTTGCGCAAATGACACACTTATAAAATTATGTTTGTTATTCTGTAGTTAACAGGAATTTAAAGTTAAGATTTATGTGGAAACCTAATGGGAATATAATAGTCATGGAATTGGTAAATATCAAATATACAAATATAGAATATATAGAAATAGCAAAAAATCTTGATGATTATTCTTAAAATATTATGATTATCACTATTATATTTGCATATTATATTAAATCTATTTTAACAGTAGTTTTCTTTTGAACTGATGTAATTGAATTTTTATTATTTACTTTGTGAATATTTCAGTTTTTATTTTTCTTTACATTAATATAGCCAACTTTAGAATTTCGTATGGTATTTAATTTGAATTTCTGAGAACCTACAATTTAGATTCCCAACATGGATTAACTCTTTTATGAAATAAAACTGAAGTATTTAGCGTGGGCGCGACGTGTGAAATGCGGTTCTTGTTTTCTAATTAATTCTGCAGTCAAACAACTACAATAATTCCAAACAAAAAATGCCTTGATAAAGGGTTCAGTGCTCTTGATGTTGTTGCTGTTGTTGGTGTTTGGCATTTCCTGTAATTTGTTGAGCGCGGAAATTGCCAGCTATGCCAGGCTGACACAGTGTGTTTTGAGCTGCTTGCATATTAATTTAAATATAATTATGATAATTTTTATTGTCAAGGCAGGAGGAACAACGCTGCGGCCACATGTTGTTGTTGGCCCTGGGCAAACAACCCTTTTCACAAGGAGCAGCTCGTCCTTTACCATCCGATTGGATTAGTTATTGAGTTATTTTAAAACTAAAGGCAACGATCCTCAACAACTGACGCGCCTCGATGAACCAGTCCAGTTCGGGCCGGGCCAACAACTTGTGACTGACATTTGTGCGTCAAATTAAGTGAACTCTTTTTTCTTTCTTTCGGGTTTTTAGTTTTTTTTTTTTTGGTTTCTGTTGCAAGGAGGCAGCCGCCGCAGCAGCAGCAGCGGAGGCAGTGGCACATGGTCAACAAGAACTCGGCTTCCTGCCTGGGCTCAGTCTGACTGACAGACTGAGTGACTGTTATTGTTGTTGTCTTCGGCCTGTCCCCTGCGTTGCGTAAACTATAATTAATAACAAAACATGTTATGGTTATGGCCGCGCTGCCGTCTCTGAAAATTGTTTCTTTGTGCCCGCGCCTGCGGCTCACAAAAGCGGTCGCACTCAGAGTCTGAGGCTGGATCTGGGTTCGGGTCTGGGGTCTGGCCTGGGTCTGCTGCTGCTGCTGCTTCTGTTTCTGCTGCTGCTCTTTTCAGATTCTTGGGCCTGTGCAACATATGTTATGCATTTTTTAGCTGTCTTCGGCATTCGAAAAATTATGTAGCATTTAATTAGCGCATAATTGCAGCGGCCGCAGCTCACTCGTTAGCTCCAAAAGCTGACAAAGACAAAGCTCCCGCTTAATCCAGGCAGCTACTTAGCAGCCCCCTCCAAACTACCCAGCGAAATGTCAACGCATGTCAAAACGTCTGCCTAGCCCCTCTCCCCTCTCCATTGCCTACATACGCTAGTTTTATGCTTTCTTTTATTTTATTTATTTTTTTTTTTTGGTCTAAGTATGCGACACACAAGTTCAAAACCAGTCAACAGCTTCTGTTGGAAAAGTCTACGTCTACGACGGCGTCATCCTTTTGCAGCTCTTGCCCCTTGTCGCTTGCCAGTTGCCAGTTCCTTGTGGCTTGGCAAATACTCAACAAACCATGAAAGTAAATAAATGTTTTGCAACGTTGCAGAAATAAAATGCAATTTAAGTCGCACCAAAATGACTAACAAAACCAAAAAACTGAAACTGAAAAAAACGGAGTAAAAAACTGAAATATCTAGAACGTTGCAGCAGCGCAGCATGCGTCCTGTCTAGGCTCTATGCTGCACGGTGCACATTGCTCGGTTTTTGTTTTTGTTTGTCTTTATATATGTATAAATATATATGTATATATATACATTTTTTTTTATTGCATTAGAATTGCCTGTTTTGCTGGCAGTTAAAGCAACCGTCGGAGTGTTTGGGGGCTTCGAACTTTTGCATTCGGCACAAAGGAAAGTGAAATGCAAATTGTGCGCTTGGGCCGTAATATACCTATGTATTTGTATATGTGTATTTATGTGTAGGGAAATGCAATTGCAAAACAGCGACAACAGAAAAAAAGAAATGCCTACCAAGGAAATTAGCAGCAAAAAAGGGTTTTTTACAAGCGGAGAGCATAGGGAACAACAAAAAAATCATTCATGGAGAACATAAAAAGTGTGTATCTTTAAATTATCGTTAAGTGCAATAATCATTTTTAGAAATACAATTTATATAGTTAAGAATTATGTTATATTTGATTATAGAAATAGTTAAAACCAATATATTGAACAAAAGTATTCATCAGTATTTTTATCTTTAAAATTAAAAGTAAATGAATACCGTAGAATATATTTCTTGCAACAACTGTAATTGAAACTTTCGGACTTTGATTAGTTTTCTGAAATATCTAGTTTTCTTTATTAATGTTTTACTTATGATTTCGTCAAATTTTGCTATTTTCTTTTTCCAACAAATATTTTACTGTGAATGATTTCAATAATTTGGTAGGCCTATTGTATTGAATGCTCCTCCTGGGAAACGTTCAAATAAAACGAATTGAATACCAAAATAATAAAAAAAAGCAAAAAAAAAAAAACACGCAAAAAGAAAATAAGAGCTGCAAATGGCAGACGAAACGGAACAATAATTAAAGCAAAATCAACAACAATAACAGCAACAAAATGGGAGCACAACAAGAAGAAAAATCCAATGCAACAAAAACGCAGCAGCATCAGCAGCTCCTCAAACTTTGAATGGATGATGTGCGCCTGGTGGATGGATGCCCCTTGCAACAAAAATCATGTCGTTCCAGTTGTCGCTTCTTGTTGCTGTTGTTGTTTTTGTTCTTCTTGTTGTTTTGTCATTGATGCCGCTGCGTTGATTTGTTGTTTTTGCTGATGAGCCCAGGCAAGAGATACAACAACAACAACAACAACAACGAAATCAGTGCAAAAGTCGAGTGCAAGCCAAGGCAAGAATCCAGAACGTCAACTGGTTGGGTGTTGCTGCAGACCACTTGAACAAAAAAAATCAGTAGTGAGTGGGGGAGAGAAAAACTGCAGCACCAGCAGCAGCAGTAGCATCAGCATCAGTCCGTGCCCCCAAATGCTGCTCAGCTAGCCGCGCCCCTCAATTGACAGTCACGTCATTTTAGCCAGCGGAACACACACGCAGCTAGGCCAACAAACAGATTTACCAGACAAGCAGGTGGCAAAGGCTGCAAGCAGCAACAACAACAACAACCACTACAGCAACAGCAACTACAACAACAACAGCCATTGATGTGCCCCGCAGTAGCAGCGGTAATTGCTGAACGGTCTACGTCCATGCAAATTTTGCCTTTGCGTGTCTAGGCCTAGACACACACACACACACTCTGCCCCGCCCAGCACTGCCTGCCGCCTTTTGTGGCAAGCATTCAGTTCAGAGATTGTTTCTGGCTGAGATTATGTTGTACTTTTCGAATTTAGTTGTTTCTATGCCCTTCCAAATGGGCATTATTAATCTGTCACACAATGTGTGAAGCATTTGCAAATATTGCTGGAATATGAGAACTGGCCGAAATTTGAATTTTTCACATATTGGCATAGTAATTTTCTATGTATTAAATGCCGTAAAATCCAAATTTTTATTTTTTAGGAAAAGTAATTTTTTTTGTATTCGGTTTTTAAGATTTTTCATTTTTCTCTGAAGAATTTCCTGTAGAATTCATTTTTTTTTGCTTTTGGTGGATTGGTGTATAATTAATTTTAACAATAAAACTATTGGAAAAACAAATTTGTTTTAACATCAATTTTATTTATTTTCCTCCGATTTCTGCTATGATTCTCGTTTGACTTTAAATTAACAAAACATAGCAACCATAATAATAATAACAAATATAATTGTACAAATAACTATTCTACTAGAGTATTTAAGCTTCGACTCTGCACAGTTGTTTCCTGTTCTGACTTGTTGTTATTGCTGTGCTTAGGGCTTGGCTCCAGTTGAGATGATTTCAATTAGTGATAAATCAGCGACTCGCAAAGGAATAAACACACACACACACACAGACAGAGTGAAGTGCAACGGAATTATAGCATTAACAAATTTATTTATAACACAAATTAAATAAAGCATTGCGAGGCACAGTTTGAGGCAACTAGCGAATGCAATTTGCAGATTTACCAAGCCCCCCACCCAGTTACCCCACTCTCATTCAGCCTCCCTCGAAGAACTCATCTGCCAAGTGGGCCCGTCTGGCTGGCTGTCTGTCCCTGGACTGTTGCTGTGGCTTAGGCCAAATTGCAATTGCAATTACCAATGGCCGTGGCGCAACACAACGTGGCATAAAACAACTAAACAACGCAGAGCGACGACAGTTTCGACTTGCAATTTTGCTGCCGCTGCCGCTGTTACCGTTGCTGCTGCTGCTGCTGCTGTTGCCGGACCTGCATCATCATCAAGCGCGCGCGCCTGGACTACCCCGTATCCATTACTCGTTTCGAGGAGCCGCCGCTCGGTCAGCGCCAAATGGATATGGGCCGCTTACAAGAGAGGCCGAAAAATGCGCGCGTTTCATGCCCTGCGGCCTGGCCCGGCTCGGTCCGTCTCGGCCCGGCCCGGCCCGGCCCGGTCCAGGCTGGCCAAGTTTGCGAGAAAATCGATTTCTGCTGCGCTGCCACGCTTGGGCCAGGCCAGGGCCGCCTTTTGGGTCCAGCCGCAACCCGCTTCAGTCCGCCCCCTGCCCAGCTGCGCTCTGGCAGGACCTGTACGTTTGTTTGTTTGTCGCTTTTAATGTTCGCAACGTTGCAGCGCGCGGAGGCGACTCTTGACTGATTTTTATGCTTTGTGCCCCAATTGCCCCGCAGTAGACCGACCGGTTTCTCGGGCAGCGTTGATCTCTGCGTCAACAGCATCAGGCAACGTCCCTACAACCGCCCTACGACCGCGCCGCCCGCCGCGCCCCATTAGCGGCTCTTTGTTTGCCTTGCAGTTTGCAATGCATAAGGTCATTCCCATTGCTCTCGTTATTGTTGTTGTTGGTGTTGTTTTTGTTGCTGTTGTTGTTGGCGCGCCTGCACGCTTTTCGTTTCGTTTGATGGAGGCGCGCACGCGGCCTTTTGTTAGTTTTTCCAGGCGCATTTTCATTATTATTGCAGTACATATATACCCTTCTGCAAATGTGGCACAATTACTTTAATAACACACTTGCCGATTAAGAAATTTAGCTTTAAAGGTTCGCATAAATATAGAGACATGCATATCAATTATCTGGGTAGCTGCATTTCTTAGAAGATGTATGTTATTTACTTGAAATTTATATTTAAACTATGGCCGCTAATAATTTGATTTACCTACTTTTTTTTATTTATTATTATTTTGCTACGCTCCTTTGCTGAAAATCGTATCTTCACGGTAATTCAATGAATTGGGGAAAATGTACAATCATTTAAATAAGTTATATTCCAGCTTCAGGCATTGGCAGCCAATGCTTGCCAGCTCTAAACTCAACTTTAAGACAGCTTTATAAAAGTTAATGTATAAGAAGTATTTCAATTATGCAATTTTCGTTTCAAAACATATAGCTAATATTTTATTTTTGAATGTTATATTTGCGAGTTTTAACGATTTTTTTATCTTTAAAGCACTTAACATATTTTTGAAAAGCATAAAATAAATAAATAAATTGGCTAACGAAAAAACATAACGCATTCAAAAAATTAAAATTTTAGTTTAGTACAAATATATCGACTAACGAATATAAAAATTTTTATCGTTTTGTAAATGTTCTAATAGAAAGTAAGAAAATTCAAAATTTTAAGATATTTAATAAAATAAAATGTTTATTTTAATTCAAGCCTAGCACAAGAATATTTATTTTTAAAACATAAAAAAAAGAAACTCGTTTAATTAAATGTAATTCTAAATTTTTTTATAAACGCAGTTTTTTAAAGTGAATATTCGCATTTTTTCTATTTTGAGCACTTTAAAAAATACATTAAATACTTTTTAATTAAAAGTTGAATTAATTTTGTAATATCTTAAATCTTTCAAATATCTCACTTTTGTAATGATTTTATGCACACGTTAAAACTATTTTTATTGATTTTAATTCTTCTAATTTGCATCGCAAACACCTCAAATAGGGTATTCATAGTTCGTCAACTAGGTTTAGCTACTTATTTCGTATGCTGACTACTGGCAGAATGCATATTTGAGTGCAGTATTTTTTATTGCTTTAGTATTTGTTGTTCAAGCTTAAAGCTCATTTCTGCTCGGGCCGCGGCTTAAAGTGCGCCCCAGAGTTGGCCCAAAGGCAGCGGCCGAATGCTTATCGCATAATTGGTAGCAATGTTGGCTGCCACTTTTTGCTGCTGATGCTGCTGCTGCTGCTGCGAGTCGGACGCATTCCGGACATGCCGGCAAAACACTTGTCAGCGACTTAAATGGCGCGCAGCTGGCCAAGAAGGAGCCCCATCCACGTCCAACGGCGGACACACCTCTGCCGCCTGCTGCCACTGTGAGGTGTTGCCACTGTTGTTGCCTTTGTGGCCGTGGTTAGTGAGACATTTGATGTGATTATTGAGTTATGCCCAACGGGGGCAGCTGCTTCGCATATTTCTCTTAATTTTTTGATCAAGTTATTTTTTCTTTGGCTGCAGTCAAAGTGAGAAATATGAGAGCATGCCCACGAAAGCAACAAAACCAACAGCACACGAATAACAAAGAGGAAGTTAAAGCTTTTACCGTTGCGCCGGCAAATTCACCCACAAAGCGGCGGCAGCTGATGAAAACATGGAATGACAAAACTAGGAAAAGCAAAGTCAGCAACGAGCAGCAGCAGAGCAACGCAGCAGGCACACATTTTATAGCTTAGCAGCAGCAACAAAAACAGCAACAACAACCCCAAATGAGTAGTGGCCAAGGAAGAAGTAAAAACATAAAAAAAGCAACACAGATTGCCAGCAACAGCAACAACTACATACACAAAAAAACACACACACACACGTAGACGTAATGCTGGCACTCCAGCTGTGCTGCCTGCAATCAATAAAACGGATTAGGAATATCCTCAAATGCGACGCGCTCACTGGGATGCTAACAGTAAGAGCATAAGAGCGGTGAGAGCGATTGAGAGTGAGAGTTAGAGTTAGAGCCGTGGCTGCTTAGAGCAGCGTAGGCTACGTCGAAGGTGACTGCAAATCAGCATTTACAAAAATAACACGGCAAATGCGTAGAGAGCGCATAAGGGTAAAGGGAAATAAAAGTAAGGACACTTACCATTCGATTTTGGGGAAGGCTGCGTTGACGTTGGCAGCGAATGCTGGCTGCTGCTGTTGTTGTTGCTTGTCGTTGAATTCACATTAAATGTTATCGAAACACACGCGTTTACCGTTCGATGGCGCGACAGAAGTCGTAAAGCGCTTCAATTGTTGTTGAGCTCCTCTTTTTTGTCACACTTGCACTTGCAATATTTTGTGCACCCACTCTAGCCCTATCTCAATCTCTCTCCCTATCTCTTTCTATGGCGCGCTGACTGTGACCTTAGCGCCAACGACCTTTGGGGCGGCGGCCCTCGAATGCGTCTGCCGGCAAAACACACAAATTGTATTCGCTGCTGTTGTTTTTGTTGTTATTTATGTATGCAAAAAAACTGTGTACATTAATTGCATGCAAGAGACAGCGACAGAGACGGCGACGGCAACTGAGGCTGAGGCAGCGACAGCTTCTGCCCGTTGTTGCTGTTGTTGCTGTCTACCTTTTATTTAAAACGTCGCTGCTGCTACACATAATTGCAGCAGCCGGCAGCAGCGCCGTCGACGCACGAAAATTGCTCGTTTGTTTTTGTTGCTGCTGCTGCGGGAACACACACGATGTTAACGGCGATTGAGCGTGCACACGACAAGAACAACAAAATACTGATGCTGCTGCCTGCCTGTGTGTGTTTCAGTGTGTGTGTTATCACGATTTCTTATGCTGCACGTGAAGCTCTCAAGCTTGTCATACTCGTATTATAATTATTTGATTGTCTTTCTTACGTTCTGTTTTATTATTTTTTATTATATACCGCACACGCGAACCGTTAAATTATATTTACGTACAAACATTTTTATTTATGTTCAATTGCGTACAATTGCAATGAAATGACAACATAAAACGAAACATAAAACCAAAAGGTGCAACATAAAAGATTTCCCTTTTTTTTTTCTTTTTAATGATTCCGGAATTTTTTCACTTTTTTTAGAGAAGACAACAAAAATACAACACACGTCCGTTCTGAGAAAGTATTGAATTGATATTGTGCTGTGTTTAACGTTCTTGCACTTGTGTTTTTTTATCCTTCTGCGAGTTTTTGTATTTCTCGCTGTCTGTTCTTTCGTTGCGCTCGCAGTTATTTTGCCGCTGCGAAGAAAAACACGTCCGCTCTCGTCAAGAGTTGCTCGGCAACAGCAACGAAACGTAGAAATGAAATCGGGACCCAACAGATGAACTAAACGAAACGAACTGAAACGGCGGCATGCAATGAAACGCAACCACGGGATTAAATGAGCCGCGCCACATGAAATGAAACAAAGAGAGCCAAAGAGAACGATGAAATCGTATACACAGTGTGTTAAACTAAACGAAACTGGCTGGTTTGAAATTAAGAGAAAACTCAACGAATCATAAAATAAGCAAAGCACTCAACAAAATATCACACGCACTTACAGGTGACTCAAGTACAAAATTTACGAAATTTAATGCAGGCGATCCAGAGCATCCAACAAGCATCACCTGTTGGTACTTAGGGCGTTAAAAGTAAATATAAATGCGAGACAGAACAATCTATGGAAAAATATGATAAATGGAAATAACAATTTTGAGATAAATTTAAACTAAAATAATATTAAGTTCAAACAAATAGATGTATAAAAAATCTTCATTTCAAACAAAACAAAAACAAATTTATATCACATTGTTAAAATTTCATTTTCAAAACTTTATAACATCGAGTAAGGATATCATTTTTTTGTTTACAAATGTCAACGTTTGCATTTATTGATACATTTTAAAACGTCTATATAGTAAAATGACGTGGATTCCAAAGTCAACTTTCCAGATTTCAAACTAGCATACGCCAATTCAAATTCAAACGCCAATAACTTTGTCAAAACTGAACCGATTTTATGCTTGATGGCATTTTTTCCATGGTTTGTCCTCTAGATTGATTCTGCATTTCAAATATATTCATTATTGAAAATATTATTTTTTGGAGTTTTTGGTATTTTCGAAAATTTTTTTTTTTAAATTTAGAAATGCAAATTTACATTTTTAATCGATTGTGGTTGTCACAATTAGTATACAAAACACAATTAAAACCGATTCTGAGGGGTAAAATTTTTTGTCAAAACAAAAATTTTGACATGTAAAGCTCTCGGATCCATAGCTCCCTTATTTCAAACGCCTATAACTTTGTCAAAACTGAACCGATTTTCATGTTTGATGGCATTTTTTCCATGGATTGTCCTCTAGATTGTTTCTGCATTATATATTCATTATTGAAAATAAAGTTTTTTGGATTTTTTGGTAAAGAAGCATGTTCATACGGACAGACAGACAGACGGACAGCACGACGGACATTGCACAAAACCAATATTCACTTGTCACTTCGTGAACGAGTATAAAGATATAAGGACGCCTAAATTGATTATTAGATGCAACTAAACTCATGTTCCTTAGTCATATTTTAATATACATACATATATATTTATTTATACTTATGTGAACTTCGATCAGTATCTTAGCTATGTGTGCCAAGACTTTTGACAACGTGTCTTTGAACAATTGAATAGCAATTAACTTAATGTGCAGCAATGTAATGGAGAGTATAAAATGGCGCAGCTGGAGCTCAGTTTGTCGTTTGTACTTGGCCCACAATGTTGGCCTTAAGCTCGTTTCGTCTTAGCCTGATTTTGCTGCTGCTGCTTCTGCCAGCGCAATTTCTAACTTATCCCACATTATTGGAGTCTGAAACCGGGCAAATGAACCCAATCAGCAGTATTATCGAAAAGGTGCACAGGTCAAGGCCAATTGAGACGCTGTTGCTAATGAAACGCCGAAAGGATAACAATTGTAATGAAAAGGATATAAATCAAATGGGTATACCCAGTCTACGCCTGGACGAATCAAACAAGATGCGCATCAAAGAGCTCTTCAATAGCGAGGCCTTGGCCCTGATTTGCATGCGGGAGCTGGCAGATCTCACTCTTCTGAGCAGCCTGGGCCAGAATCTGCATCGGATGCGAGAGACCTCAATCATTATCTGGATATATAGTGCGGAGGCTGATCTGAAGGCATTTCTGTACATGATCCGTGAGCAGGCGCGCAGATACAACTTGATCAATGTCCTGGTGCTGCACTCTAGCGCAAATGCTATCGATAAATCGATGGCTGCCTATCGATTGCAGCCATTTCCCAGGCCAACTTTTGCCACCGTTGAGCCCTTAAGTGCGGAGCCCGTTTTTGCCACAGCCCGGCGCGACTTTCGCCAAAAGCGGGCAACAACAGTGTCGAGTCTTTATCCGCCGGCCACTTTTCTGGCCACCGACAAAGTAACTGGCTCGACGTACTTGGACGGCTACGTGTGTCGCCTCATAACGGAATTCGCCGCGAAATACAACATTCAGCTGCACGCGCAGCGACCCCACAACGAGAGTGTATTCACCGACGATCGCAGTATTGTCCGCCTGGTGGCCAACGACGAAGTCGACTTGCCGATGCACTTACGCATCCAAGCCACGGACGTGGAGCACACGTTCCCTCTGGATATTTTACAGTTGTTTATTGTGGTGCCCTGCGGTCAGAGGATGAGGGTCGGCGATGTTTATCGAGGTTTGCGAACGTATCTACTAATCATGTTGGCTGCGTATTTTTTATTCGCGCTGCTGGAAACGGTTTTCAGGATAACCACCGGCAGGATCTGGGCGCGCAGATATAGGTTCAACTATTTGAGTTTCTTTGTTAATTTGCAGGCATTTGCCGGAGTGCTGGGCTTGCCCGTGGGCTTGGCCAGGTATAGAGGTCCTTCGCTGCGACAGTTCCTGATGATAATGAGTGTATTCAGTTTGGTTGTCAGCTGCTTCTTCAATGCCAATCTGAGTGCGCTGCTGACCAATTATCCCAGCCACAAGCATCCAGAGAACTTTGAAGAGCTGCAGAAAAGCGGCTTGCCCGTCATCTTCGATCGGGCTATAGCCAATGTCACGGAAATGCAGAGAAACGAGCAACTATTACGATTATCGAATATCATCTATGAGCACAACAACATAAGTATTAATATGATGTTTGCCCTGAACGCGAGCTATGCCTATCAGATCTCTAACACGATGTGGGATGCCTTGAACCGATTTCAAAGGATTCACAATAAAAGGATCTTTTGCAAGTCTTCGAGCTTGATTCTGTTTAATAGTTATCCCACTGCCATCGCTATACCGGAAAATTCGATTTATCGGCAAGCCTTAAACGAGTTTATTCACAGGACTCACGATGTTGGCATCATCAGGCATTGGAATCTGGCATCTAGGCGAAGCTTGGCGGCATCTAAAATAGTGCACTCAAATCAAACAAATTATAGTGACGAGAATGCGAATGCTCCATTGAGTAATGAGGATTTGATGTGGGCCTGGAAATTAATTGGGTTATTTTACGCAGCAGCTGGATTCGTATTTATTGGAGAACTATCTATAGTACGTTGGCGAGCTCGAAAAGCTGTCAAAGTACCTTTCACCGTGTAGATGAAACGATTTTTGACTCATTTTAAATATTAATTATCCCCAAATATGAAGAATATTTAAAATTATCTTTCACAGTGTCGGAGAAATGATTACTACTTAATTTCAAATATCAATTATCCCCAAGTAAGAAAAGTATTTTTCGCAGTGTAAATGTAACTATTTTGAATTAATTTAAAATATCTACTATATCCAAATATGCAAAATATATTATGCACATAAATTTAATTAAAAACAAGCTAGTAAAATCTAGTAAATAGATTGCAAATATAAACCATCCCCAAGTATGAGAAATATTTAAGCAAATAAATTAAATTAAAGACAAGCTTCTAAAGTATCTTTCACAGTTTAGAACTATTTTGACTTGATTTAAATTATCAAATATCCGCAAGGATGAAAAAATAAAAAGCAAATAAATTTAATTAAAAAGAAGCTGCTGAATATTTTAATTTGTAGAAGAAACTATTTTGAATTTATTTCAAATATAAACCCAATCATAATAAAAAAAAAGTCATGAAAAAATATTTATTGAAGAATATTGAATAAATATTGTTTGAAATCTACTCAAGAAATATACGCACTTAAAAACATATTAAATTATTATCAATTATATCCGCAAAAATAATTAAATTTAAAACAAATTCAAACAAATAAAACATATATTATGAACTGTTTTCTTCCCTGTTGTGTTATTTTACATAAATCTATATAGGCAATATTTTTTTGGATAATTAAAAAGCAATAATAACCGATCGTTCTCATGTTAACTATGATAAAGTGATCCAATGCGCTAATCATCTCTGCCAAGTTTTATCAGTTATAATTATATTTTCGGTATGTATCCAAATGTGTGTATCCCAAAACTAAATTTAAAAATTCGTTTTAAATTTATATAAGTATATTCATAATATATTTTAGTTTCGTTACACTTCTTATAGAAAAGATAAAATAAGTTCCTACATTTCGAATAATGCTTATATGCCAAATTGTTCGATTTCGCTTGGTTTTTTACTGCCAAAAAAACTCTTCAAGATTTGTTAAAAATATTTACATTTATTTCGTTTTTTGTTTGTTTGTTTTTTTAGGCGGTTTCATAAACCAATTACATAGAATATATTTTACAATTTTTATGTGTTTAATTGTGGGCTTGTGCATGTTTTGAAAACTCTCTCAATGGTGCAGTTAAAGGACATCTCTGGTCAACAGATCCCACAGAAACTTGTTAGTTGAGCGAAAGAAAAACTCATGACTGGCAAAGATCAGCTCCAAGTGCGCATCGAATATTGCGAGTATTTAAAGACTTTCGAAAATATTGAAAAACAGCCACGTGCGAAGAGGAAAACCGAAGTTGAAAAATTCGCGTTGAGTTGATCACACGGCGGAGATCATGTGGGCATCGTCCTCGTTGATGCGATCGCTGCATTTGCCGTTGATCTCAATCGTGTGATTCGATTCGGTATCGCTGGGCTCCTGTTCGCCCAGCTCCTCGGGCTCCTCCTCGTCGTTGTCCTGGCTCGAGGAGCTGCCCTCCTCGTGCTCGGGCGACTCGCGCTCCTCGTTCTCCTCGTAGATGACATCACAGCTGGTGGCCAAGGTTTTCGGCGGCGGCTTCTTCAGCGCCTTGCCGCGCGGCGTCGCTGCCCCCTCGCCGTTCTGCTGCAGCTCCGACAATTGGATTTGCATTTCGCGCAGCCGATCGGTCAGCACAAACAGATCCCGCTCCTGGCTATCGCAGCGCGTGCGCAGCTCCGAAATCTCCCGCAAATCCTCCGCGCGCGGATCGCGTCTCTCGTAGCGCATGCGCATCTCCTCGAAACTGCAAGGACAAAATATGCACACGATTAGCCGGATGGAGCAGGGGGCAACGTGGGGGGGGGGCACAACAATTACGACATGGCTAAGCGACGAGACGTGGACTATTAACCGTTTTTTCGGGGTATTAGGTGGACTTACAGGTTCGTCAGGCAGCGGCACTTGCGATGCAGTTGCTCGATCTCGTTGGCGTTGCTGATGTCGCGTTTGTCCAGCGCCGCCTTCTCAGCATCGTAAGCTGCCTTCAGGTCCTTCAGATTGCGCTGGTGCCGAAGCTCTACGTCGCTGTTGTTGTTGTTGTTGTTGTTGATTTTGTTTGGGTGTTAGGTTGGGTTCAGGTTGTACACAAGCAAAGAGAAAGAGACAGAGAGTGAGCGGTAGTGGTAGGTATATAGCGAAAAAAAGAGAAAGTAAAAGATATATATATATATATATATAATCGTATAGACCAGCTCCAGCTGATACACTCAGCGTTAAAAAGCGGTGCTAAATTCAAGTACTAGCGGGTTAGAATTTATTTCTATTTAAACACTCAAAAAATCCAAATAATCTTAGTTAAAAAAATTAAATTAATGTATAATATTATTAGAAATAATAATTAGAAATATATTTTTGTATCTAAATATTTTGATTCTACTCTTATTTAATTGAAATTATACTTTCTTACGGAAATGATTCCTAGTATGTCAATAAGAAAACTCTTTTTATATAAAAACATTTTTAATTTAAATAAATTGTTCTTTAGTAATTGTTTTTATTCAAAGCACGGTAATTTACCTTTTTAACATTTTTAGAGTCATTTTCTAAAAGTATATCTGGTTTTCTTTTACTTTTCTTTTGAGTGTACTTAACAAAAACATTTTTCTCCTGAATATTCTTAAATTAAGTATGAATTATTTTGATTTTTAAATTTTAACATTAAATAAAATATAAATTGAATAAATGGGAACAAAATTGCTTCTGTTAACATCAAAAAATTGTTATTAAATAATAAATAATCGGGCTAAACGTGTATAATGGATGAAGAACACTTTTTAATATCAGCGTTAAAGTTTCATAAAAACAAATGTTCTTGTGTTAAGTTCAAAATACTCTAAACAAGGATTTTTGTACTTAGAATATTTTGAATAGAAGCAGTATGTTTTGTAGATTTAGCACTATATTTAAGTCTGATATTTAGACAATTTAAAAATATATATGTATATAACTATATATATCTAAATATCAGACTTAAATACAGTACTAAATATATATTATATTGTCTTTGCTTAAACCCTAGTTGGACAAAGCTTGTACTTGATTTAGGCACAGAATTCTGGGCTATTTCACTGAGTGTAGCAAAGCAGGCACAGACTTGATAAATGATTGATTGATTGATTGTTCGTTTGATTGATTAACACATTGCTATATTTGAAACTTAGTTCTAGTTTAAAAGTTGTTCAAGAGATGACGATATTTGATATAGAGCACAGCGATAATATTGAACACTAAACATGCGAAGGCAATCAATGGCGACATGGTCAGATATAGCACATAGATGGTGGGCACATACGGACACGCCCCCTTCGCAAGCACACACAGGGCGGTCGCAGCGGATGTCGCACAATCAGAACCAATGCAGCTGATCGTGTGTATGTGTATGTATGCGTATGTATGCGTGTGTGTGTAGATAAAAGAAAACAAGAGACAAGTAAAATGTATGAAAATGTGGCAGGCAAAGAGAATGAAAGAAATGAGTTGAAGCATTCAGAACTGGTGGAAAACTACTGGCAGGCACTGTACACAAATCCGTTTAGCTCTAGGAACAGTTAGCGTGGGTGCACGGGCGGAAGGGTGTTGGGAACGGCACTATAACGGTCACTCACTTGATTCGCTCCTCGGCAGCGGCCATTTTGGCGCGATGTCGCTCCACCAGCTCCTGCATGGCCTCGTCCTTTTCGCTTTGCAACTTGGCCTTCTGGGTTTCTAAGGGTTAAAGCAGGTATTCAAATTGAATTGTTTCTCTCTCTCCCTCGCATTTTCTCTGCTGCTCACCCAGCTCCTTGCGGTGCGTTTCCAGCATATCCTGTGAGGATAGCTGCAGCTCCTTGGCGAACTCCTCCTTGACTTGACCCAAACGTTCACGGAACTTCTCCTCCATTTCCTGCTTTTCGGTCTCGAACTCCTTGCGCAGCTTCTCCTCGAGCTCAACGCGTCGATCCTCCTCGCGGCACATGGCATTCTGATACTCGCGATCCGCCCGATCCAGGTGCATCCGCGTCTGCAGCAGCGCATTGTCGGAGCGTTCGCGCAGCGCCAGAAAGTCCTGTTTCTTGAGCTCCAGGTTTTCGGTCAGCTCATCGATCTGCAGTTGGGGATATGTATATAAAGTGTATCGAAATATAAGCCTTTTGTGTTTTCATGTTTGGGGCTCAACCTCTGCTCGCAGCTCATCCTCGTTGGCCGTGTAGCGATTGGTCAGCGCTCGCAGCTCCTCAATGTGCTCCGCCTGGAGCTTGTCCAGGGCATCGCGTCGCTCATCCACATAAACGGATTCCAGTTCGTTTGTCAGTCTTGTCATCTCTGTGCTGTGGGTGAGATCATATATATTACATAATATAAATACATAAATAATAAAATATTTATAAAAGTGTAGGCGCAGTTAAACTAGGCTTTAAAAATGTTCCACCTACATAGGTGAAAAATGGGTGAAAAGCTGTGTTATGAATCTTAATAGCTTTTAAACCAAGATTTGTTGGTTTGGTTCATGGTTCATGGATCGGTTCGGTTTATGAACCTAGTTTTCTGCATCAGGGAACACAGATTTTAATTTGAACCTTCATCACATTATTATTTATAGGAAAATAAGTTATTTTCTTCTTCTTTAAAGTTTTATCTTTTTTTCCTCATTTAAATTCACATTGTAAACTTTTGAAAATAATTAAGTTCTTATTTCCCTTTAATGTTTTGTCTCTTTTCGCCTTATTGTGGTTTTTAAATAGTGTAGGAAAATATAGTGTACTTTTCATTTAATTTGATCTATTATATTCTTCCTTTTCTTTTTGTTTTTCATTAGGAATTTGAATATCTTTATGTGAATTTGTTTTCTTAATGTTGTTGAAATATTTTTGTTTCATAGATAATAACTCAAAATCCAATCTTCTAAAAATCGAAAACTTTGTGTAAGACAAGATTTTTGGTTTGAACAAATCTCGTTAATTAGCGAAAGATAAATAAAATACTTTGTACTTATAGTTTAGTTAGAAGAAAAATAAAAGTACCTATAAAAACTACTACACTTAACTGTAAATCTAATCACAAACTTACTAAAGTTTATTCTCCCAAAAGGCGGCAGCTTCGTTGCGCACCTCATCGATGCGATAGATCATTTGACGCTCCTTATCATAAATGGCGCTGCAAAGATATAGAAGAATTGATAGCTGCGATCTCCAATTGGTTTCCGGGTTTGCTTACTTATCACACTGGTACTTAATCTTGCGCACAGCTTCGATCTGAGTCTCCAGATTGCCATTGGCCATTTCCAGTTCACCTTTCAGATTCTCGATGCGTTCCATCAGCGTCTGTATGGAGCGCTCCTGTTCGCTGACCACGCCGCTCAGCGACTTCACCTGCGCCTGGCAAATGCGCAAGCTTTCCGCCTCCTTGCGCCGCGATTGCAGCTCCAGCTCGAGTTCCTCGGCCTTGGCCGCTGCCTGTTTGCGTTCGTAATTGGATTTGTCGAGCTTATCCTTGCACTGGCGCTGCATCTGCCGCATCTGCCACTCGCAGTCTGACATCAGGGTGTCCTCGCGTTCTGTCAATCAACAAACAAACATGTTAGACTGCTGGACTGAGGAATACCCTGTAACCAGTGGTGCATAGCCCACCTACACAAATATTCAGGCACCTCATCAATTTTATCTGCTAAAAAAATGAGGATTGGGCATCAGTTCAATATAAACCTTATTTAAATTTATGAAATTCGCATAGAAAGGCGTTGTTTGATTGAGAGTGAGAGAGACAAAGAGAGTAAGGGTGAAAGAGCGATGAAAGAGAGTAAAAGTAAGCGACAGGAAGAATAAAAGTGAGAGTAAAAGAGAAAAATACAACTTTCTGAAATTTTTGATATCACGAGAATCGCATAGGAAGGCGATACGAAAAAAACTGCAATTTGCGGCTAAGAGGGAAATCAAAAACTGAACAAACTGAGCGGCTTGTGGCTTGAGGATTGCCTTCTTCTGCCTGCAACTTAATATCGCCTAACTTAAATATACCCCCTTTATAATTTTGTATTGGGTATTTAAAAGGAATATTCTGCTTTGCATGCATCGCATTACAATGTGTATCGCACCTCGGTTGTGTGTTCGGAGCATCTCGAACTCCTTTTGCCACTTATCCTCGCAGATTTTGCGCTCCGCCTCGGAATTCTCAAGTGCATTTTTGAGTATGCGTATCTGTTCCTCCAGCTCCTCGCGTATTTTGTTCACCTCAGTGCGCCACTCCTCCACCTCGGCCTGGGCGCTCGACAGCTGCGTCTGCAGGCCGCTCGCCAGGCTCTGCGTCTGTTTGTACTTCTCGGTTAGTTCGTTGTACTGCGCATCCAGTCCGTCTAAAGAGGAGTTTTATTTATTTTATTTTGAAGTATAGTTCAATGGGTTGATCGGCTTGGAACTCACTATATTTGCGTCGGAATTCGTCCTCATCATCGCTGTATTTGTGCCGCAGATGTATTTTTTCATCCTCGAGCAGTTTTAGCTTTTTGCGCACATATTCATCATCCTTTTGCGCCGCTGTTAATTCGCCTTGGAGTCCTGCGGAGAAATGACAATAAGTATGACTTATTGGCTTGTCTTGCTTGCACTTACTGTCCACATTCCATTGCTTAAGCGAGAGTTCCTGCTCCAGATTTTGTATCTTAATCTGCATATCCCCAACTTTGACCTCAAGACTTTGAACATTTTTATGCGCATCTTCCAGCTGTGTGCTGAAGCGCGCCTTCTGCAGCTTGAGCTCTTTTCTGCATATAATTAAAGAAGAAAATTTAGTTCATTGTTAAACACTTAAAAGTCAGACAAAAAAATTATACACATATTTATATATATATAGAAGGCTATACATTTAGTCAACAAATCTGTAGAAAATCCGCGTGAAAACAAAAAATGACTCAGCTACCTCACGTAGCGCACGCACTGGTTTTTTATGTTAGATTTTTACTAAGCCACAACATAAATAAATAAAACAAGAAATTTTTAAAATACAATTTTAGTACTTAAACAACACACCTATATACCAAACATTCACACATATATTATATATATACGACTTGACGCACTTGAATCGCAAGACTCGTAAACTGAAAATGAGGTGCAAATAACACTTCGAATGTCTTCCCCAACAGTTACCCATAATTTGCTGGCGACGTAGGCAACGCAGACAAGCGCACTTATATAATATTTGTTTGTTTTGTGTTGTGCTTTAAATACCCTTGCTGAGGGCATTATCATTTTGTGGGGAAAAGGCGAACTACATATGCGACTCTCCAGGTCTGCGAGCTTAATTCGTTATAGCTATTATAGGTTTATGTATCTATAAGCTAGTCTTTTTATTGCATGGGAAGACATGTAGTAATGTCCTTTTTGCTTAAGGCAATACAAATACTGCAGATAATGGAATAACTCAATATTATAGCTGCCTGCGAAGCAATCATTAAAAGTTCTTGTAAAAAAAATCTTTTTGCACTTCTAAATTAAAATTGTCAGAGCGTACAATTGATTTAATTTTTACCTTAGTAAAATAAAATATTTTGTTTATATAAATGAAAAATTCACCTCGCAAATCAAAAATAGTATATATAATAAAAAAAATAATGACTTCGATTTCAATATGCTGATAAAAATAAATATAAATACAAAACTAAAAAAACAGAAAAATAGTTATACGAATATTTATTTGAAAAATTGTTTATTCCTGCATTGTTTTTAAAAGATATTGACTTTTCGGCAAAACCGCCGACATTTTCCAGATTTTTATTTTGTTTTCGCAATAAAAACTTATAAGATATTAGAATAATTTTGGACACAAATTAGTAAATATTAATTTACAATTTCTATATCATTTAGATTGCACAGAATCATTTACCTTGAATATATATTTTTGTTGAATATTTTATCCTACTTCTGGGCTTTATTCAAAGTGTATTAAATCTTCGACCAAATCATAGCTAATTTCCTTGTTTTTATGTTGTTTTTGCATTAAACGCAAAATAAAATACGTTTTAATTGAATGTAACTTATTTGAATTCGTTGTCTTGTCGCGCAGCGAATTGCAAATGCGCAAAGCTATTTTTAAAAGATACAACGTATCTGTATCTGTATCTCTGTATCTGTACGATTTGGCAAGTGTTAAGCTACTCGTATAGAGACAATGAGCGGCGAATTTATCAAATTGTGACACGCGATGCTGCGTTGCGTCGAGAGCGTGCAACAAACACACAAACATGACACTGGACACAAGTCACACAGATACACAGATGCACAGATACATGGATACAACAGCACAGCAGACAAAATGTATCTCGCAAGTTATTTCAATTATTTTGACTCAAGTTTGCCGAAGAATGTTTTTTGCTGCTGTTACTTTGTTTATGCCCAAGTTGTTCATGAAATTACTTAACCTAAACACAGCAGAGCTGAGCAGAGCAGCTCATAAGTTAGATGCAGGCAAACGAAATTACGCATACGCCCCATTGTGCTGAGTAAACATTCTACCAACGCTAAGTAATTGATGGGCTAAGATTGTTTACTTGGCCACTTTCATGGGCCAGATGCTAAATCAAGTGCAGCACCCCGCCCCCGTCCCCCTTAATACCAACACATGACAAGTATTTGAAATTTAGAAATTTACAAATTTTTGCATTGCCCGTCCGATGGAAGAAAATGAGGAAGAGAGTGAAGAGACGGGGGACTGCAAAAAAAGAGAACTAAAATAAGCCGGAAAAACTAGAGCAGGCAGCTCGGATTCTATGCACATTTGACGTAGCCGCCTGCGAATATGAAAACGAAATTATTGAAAACTGGCGTGGGAAATGCGAACGAACATGTTGCCAACAAATGACGAAGGAAATTTATTTTCAGATGATTTACGACAAACGCTCAGGACCCGAATGCTATGGCACAAAACATGCCATTAAATGCCGTTCAATTGGGTTATTTATTTAAATAATTCAATAACTCATATAAATGCACGTAGGTGCATAATTAGTGGACTGCCAAAAATATATAACGGTATATATATTTATATATACTTGGTCAAGACACTTGTCGACCGGCTGTCACGATCCATCATAAATTTCTAAAGGCCAAACAATGGGCAAGTGGTATTCGGTATTTGATATAAATAAAAATAAATATAAATAACAATTGCTTTAAACAGAGATAATTAGGAATATACATTAGAAGATATATTAAACAAAATATTAAAATAGACAAAAAGCAAGTCAATGAAAACAGCGAAACCACAAAATTTGGTTTAGAACTGAGAAATATATGATTTATATATGTATAAATAAATATATATATGCTTATTTGTAGATCTTGTTAACTTAGTTCAAGGCTGTTTTTTACTAAAAAAAAATAAAAGGCATAAAATGTCAAAAACAATTTTCAACAATTTTTATGTGAAAATAAAATAAGAAATTTAAGGAATTTTTAAAGTTTTATCAGTTCTACATAAGAGTTATCAGATTTTTATACATTTGAATAATATATACAAATAATAAATTGAATATTAATTTGCATTATTTCAGTCTAGATTCCCATGTTTTATATTTCTGAGAAATTTTGAAAACATTCTTTGAGAATACAAAAATTATTGGCATATGCCAAAAAATAAAAGGAAACAATTATAATAAAAGCGAAAAAAAATTCTCTTGAGGAAGCCGAACATTAAATACCCTTGCAGGCAAATAGAAGATGTGCGCAATATATATCTATAGCTAACTTTCGTTTTACACAATGATATTTTGATTTTAAGTTTTTACGGACATATGAAAACTAATAATCTGACATACATGATAAAATGACAATCCAATAAACTGTCAAAAACAATTAAGAACCATGAAAATGTAAACATTTCTTTAGGAATTATCTATATATATATATATATTTTGTGTTGCTGTCTCCGTTCTTTAATAAATACGAATTATTATTTGAATATACAGTTGTATATCTGAATAAATTTCCGGTTCACGACATTTATAATACATTTATTGAGCATATATTTAACTGATTGGCATATGCCAAAAAAATTAAATGAAAACCAAATAATTAAAATAAAAAAGCTTCTACATATTTCTAGCCAAAACAAAGAAACGCAATAAAGAATTGTGTTCTTTATAAAAATAAAAATAGGCGCCTTGACTGGACAATTGCCACACTGTACACACACTTATACCACGGTATATGTATGTGTGTATAAGTATCTGTCTTTAAAGAGAGACAAAGGCAGTTCAAAGCAAGAGATCAAGATGAATGGCGACAAGATAGCGTGGAAAATTGTTGGCAACTGATTAATTAACGCGTCACAATTGATGGCACAAAGTAAAACTTCAGTTGCAGTCAGTTAAAGACAAAAACCACACATACACTGAGCACAATTTGTTAGTGGCACAAATATTGCGTATACGCCGCGTTGAGCGCCATGCGCTGCACAAACAATAAACAAAAGGCTAAAGCTAAAGCTGGCCGGCTGAATCACACCAGAAGGCATTAGATCATCGCTTGGTTTTTTGCGTTTTCTAGGCATTAGCTATAGCTGGCGTGCAAGACATGGCGTATACGTTACTTGAGCTCCAGCGCATCGCGACTGCCCGTCGGCGCCTCCGCCTTGTTGAGCACGCTGCCATCCTCGACGATCTCCACGCTGGGCGGCATATTGCGTCCTATGCAGCTATCGTCCAGACTGCGCACCTTGGGACTGCTGCTGCGACTGCGTGCGCCAGCTGCCGCTGCCCCAGAGGCGCCCTCGATGTGGATGGGTATGAAATGCACATTGCCGAGGCCATTGCCGCCGGCGCCATTGGCAATATTGATATTCAGATGGCCATCGTTGTGGCCGCTACCGCTGCTGCTGCTGCTGCTTCCGCTGCCGCTGCTGCTGGCATTTGTGCTTGTTGCGGCGGTCGTTGACTCGACGACAACGTCGGGCAGGCTAATGCTCTCGATGCACACCAAACGCTCATCGAAATGCCGCTCATCATCGAGTTCGTCGCACTGCAGCAGCGCCTCCTCGCAGTCGCAGTCGGTTGACGTTGAGTTCTGGTCGCGCACGAAGGGCGTGCGCAGCTGCGACGAGCCGCGCGGCGGCGGCTGCGGCGGCTGTGCCTCGCTGTGTGGCACGCCCATGGCCATGCCGATGCCCGAGTCCGCATAGCTGCTGCTCAAATTGGAATCGCTTTTCAGGGCGCTGCGTTCGCTGCTCGCCGATTGCCTTGAGCCGCACTCCAAGTCGAGCGCCTCGTCCAGCTCATCGTCCTCGGGCTCGGGCCCTGCCTGCGGATCGTCCTCCTCCTCCTCCTCCTCCTGCACATTCTCCAGCTTGACATTGGTCAGACGCGTCCAGGGTCTGGGCATGCCATTGGCTTGCTGATAAATGGTAGTGGGTATATCGAACACCTCATCCTCGAGCGTCTCCTCCTGCGCCTCATGCAGCTCCTCAATGTTGACGCCGTGCGGCGGCTGGCTCTCCACTTCGTAGAAGTGCTCCGACTGCGGACTTTCGCTCGGACTATGCTCAAAGCTGCAGTCCACGACGGTGATCTTGGGCAGCTCCTGCGGCTGCGCTGGCTTGTGCTGGTGATGGCGCGGCGGCGCCACGGGCACGCTCTGTGGCTCGCTCACGACAGACTCACGAAACTCACGCGGCGTGCTGGCGCGTGAGCTATGCGCTGATTGCGTGGACTCGTTGGGCTTGGCGCTGGTTTGGCCCATGTTAGGGATTATGTCACTAGTGTTTATGTTGTTGTTGTTACTGCTGGTGTTGCTGTTGTTGCTGTTGTTGCTGCTGTTGCTGCTGTTGTTGTTGCTGCTGCTGCAGTGCAGAGTTGCATCTCTGCCTTGCCGATCTTCCGCGACAGTGCACAGTTCGACGTTTGCCGCTTGAATAAAATCGACACTCGCTGCTCTGTGCTCATCTCGCGGCTCCTCTCTCGCCAGCTGGCGGCTCTCTATTGGCTGCTCCTGTCGCACAGCTCCAGCTGAATTACTTCGGCTGCGCTCTCGTTCGCGCTCCCGCTCTCGTTCGCGCTCTTTGCCCGCGCTCTGCCGCCTCGGTGCGCTATTATTAGACATCGTCATTTGATAACTATTTGTGGACGCGGTCGCGGGGTCGGAGTTCGTTTCAAGGTGTACGGATGCCGTTGCCAGTGCCGCTGGCCGCGCTGCCAGCGCCTGGCCAATGGCAATTACGTCGTCGTCGTTGGCTGTTTGGATTTTGCTTTTGGCCTGTTGCTGCTGTTGCTGTTGCTGCTGCTGCTGCTGTTGGTTTCGCTGCTGGCGCTGATGATTACGTCCACGCGCCATGAAAATATCACTGAGAAACTCGCGACTCTTTTGCAACGTTTTGCGTTTCTTGGGCACCAACTCTTCGGAGCCACTGTCACCGTCCCTGCTGCCACTAAGATGCAGGGCAAAGTTGCCCAGCGATAAGCGCGACTGTCGTTTCTGCTCGTTCGATTGTTTCGATTGCTGGCGATAAATCACCGTGTCCTGTGCTGCGTTAATTACCGTGCCAGCGATTTGTGTGCCATCGATAGTGGGCTCGGTTTGGCCAATGATGTTGCCAATTAGCTGATCGCCGTCGCCGTCGCCGCTGCTCTTGTTTGCTTTTGCGCTCGCGCTGGCTGCCTCGTTTTGACTGGCCGTGCCATGCCCAGCGGCGGCAGCATTTCGATCATTATGTTCATCAACAACAGTCGTTGTCCTCGCCGCTGTCGCCCCAACGCCTGCGCCCATGTTATTTATATACAAATTGTCGGAGCGCCAAGAGATTGCTGAATGGCCATTAACAGCCGCAGCAGCAGCAGCAGTCGCAGCCGCAGCAGCAGCAGCAGTCGCAGCCGCAGCAGCTGTTTTAGCTAAATTTACACTTGCCCGCTCTTCGTCGTGTTCGTCTTCGTCGCTGGCAAAGTCCTCCAGCTCTTCGATCACAGCGCGTCTCGCTGGCGGCTGCAAACGCACTTCGTGCGCTCTTTGCTGCTCGCCGGCTCTCTCGTTAGTGCTGAATACGCAACGGTGCTCGGCGCCATTATTGCTGGCGCTCTCAGCGCTCCTGGCTGTTGTTGTTGTTGTCGTCGTTGCCTCCTCCTCGTCACTTACATCGTAGTTTTTGTTTTTATTCTGCGCTTTTCTCTGACGCGTGCGTCGCAGCAAATTAAACATTTTTGTCAATTTAAACACACAAACACACACACACACGCGAATAAACAGATGTGTATATAATATATTGGATTTTAAATATAAATTAAATGCATGTCCATCGTTTTGTTGCTGCTGTCTACAGCTTTTCAGCTGTTCGTCGTTGTTTCGTTTAGTTTATAAACAAATCGTTTTGATCGCGTTATTTCAGTGTATTTGTCGCCACCTGTTGATAAACATAAATATTTATTTACATTTGCATTTATGACACTTGTCGCTGACAAAATGTTGTTACCCAATTAGCATTAATCAATTGTTTGAATTACTTACAGTCGCTAACTATTCCACAAGCCGCGCGCTTTGAACCGGCTGACGGCTGAACTGGAACTGGAACTGCGATTGCGATTGGGATTGCGATGGCTCCAAGCGATGACAAATATGAGCAGCAGCACTCGCTGTACACTTGACGAAAAGACACATGGCATAATTAATTTTAATTGCGATTGTATTGTACAGAAGTACGTTTGTATGTGTCCGCATGGACACATTGTTTATGGCCAGCTAACTTCAGCGCTTCGGATTTAACGCTTCGGACGGGCGTGTGTTAGTGTGCTTATGAATATTAATTGATGCGTGGAAAGCTAAAGGCTAATTGTTCGATTTTATCATAATGTGTCATCGGGGAGCGACAACAGCAAGCGCTTTAGTCATTCCACATTCCATATCTGTGCCCGGTTGAGTACTCAAGCCAGCTCACATAGCGCGAGAAGTGAGTGTGACTTTGGGTATGAGCATTTATTAATAATGAATGAATTATAAACAGATTTGTATTAATTGTTCTCAATGTCGGTATACATCTTTTGACAAATACATATTATGTTTTTTATTTTTGGCGTAGCTTAAATATTCTTAAAAATTACGATCTGTGTCAATGGAGCTTACTTCCGGTCTGCCTGTCTGTTGTTGGCCGAATATTTGTCATTGTTTCTCTTTCCTTCTCTCCTTTACTTTTGCCTGCTCTTTAACTCTTTCGATTACCTTTTTCTCTTTCTCAATATCTATGTATTTTATTTGGCTATCTTTTACGCTCATTCTCCTTGATGTCTCTCCTAATATTTATATCAACTTTCTATTTCCCTATCGAAATCAAGTCTATCCGTCACTTTCTTGATATTCCCATTACTTCTCTTCTTTCTCTTTTTTCCTCAACTATCTCCCGTTCACTACATCAAATAACATAACTCTTGAGAGTTCTCTGACAACTTGCATTGACTTTCTCTATGCCTGCATGCCTCTTTCTCTCACTATTTGTCCTCTTCTCTCTTAGTATCTACAAACAAAATATATTAGAATACAAGTATACCCATTTCCTCACAAGTTGTTTATTCATTCAGCAAATTTGCTTTTCTTCGCCACAAATATTTGATTTATTTAAAATCTTTACAGTAAATCCCAAGTCATTTTTTCCAGTGTCATTGCTTGCACTGAGTCAGCGGCCACTTCAACGCTCCGCCAAAGTTCAAATTGCAGCAACGTGACAAAAATAAACCTAATCACAGCGCCGTGTAGAACATCATAATCCCAGGAAAAACTAAAGAGTTGCAGCAGGCCAACTCCAAACGGACTCCAGACGGACTCCAAACTGCAAGTTGCAAACACCAATGTTGCCCTGTCGCATATTGCTCTCATGCCACATGAAATCGTTTCAAGTTCAGGGCGCGCACGTAAACAGACCAATTATAGGCAGCAATAAAATGGAAAGGAAAATGGCAAAGAGCAGAGATGTATAAAAGAGCCGAAGAGATCGCTAAAATTAGAGGCCGTAGTACTTATAGACGAGGGCACATTTGTAGGGCCCATCGCTCAGGGGAAGCACACATTGACGTCACCATAAATGATGCGAAAAGGCAGCGCGTGTGTTATAAGTAGATACAGCGTGATGCGGCACAGGACGGCGCGTTGCATTTGATTGTGCCACTAATTGATGGGGCATGGCGAAATATTGTGCCTGGGATTTTTCGCGAACTTTTGCGGCGCAATTTGTGCATATTTTGCTTCCATTGAAATTATATTTGTTTTCCAAATAGATAAAAGCTAAAAATATAAATACAAATGCGCGAAATTTGCGCAAAATTTGGAAAACGTCGAATTGCCCGAAGGAGGAAGGCTGAGGTGGGGGGGATTTGTCGATTGGTTTTTGGCAACAAATTAAAGATAAGCAAAGCCGACAAACGGAAATGATGCAGCTAGAAATATATAGAAGCAATCTGTTCGGATGAGTAAAGCCAAAATGAATGGTTTGTTAGATCTGAGGAAATGTAAACAATATAAATAAAATATTTGAAAATAAGGTATTAAAATTATGATGATTGCTTTTATGTGGCGCCACACAAACCCAACAACTGACCCAATTTAAAAGTCGTTCAAGTTTACGGCCTTCGTCATAATCTCTCGATTTTACATGGTAAATCATTGCCAATTATTGCACAATTCCAAAAAAGATTTATGAATAAACTTGAAAAGTTTTACAACAGAACAAAAAAATCAAATTTATAAATGAAGCAATAAATTTTGCACTTGGGCCCAGTTCCAGCCATAGGCGTAAATATTTATAGAAATATGCGCGCTGGCAAAAATTCGGAAAAAACAACACAGTTAATAATAATTAAAATAATAGATAAAATATGCCACAAAAAATATTTGGCATGCTTTGTTGTCGTTTAACATATGTTTTCAATACATTTTGATAATAACTGCGGCATGCCACTTGATACTTTGACGTCTGAAAAAACAATTGAAAATTGCTTTGAAAATAAATTGTTTTTTTTCTTTCTTTTTTTTTTGTTAAGTTGAGCAACTTTTCTGTTGCTCTGTAGCGCAGCGAAATTTTCCTTCGCTCGAGTGCAGCTATGTCGTCGCACACTTTCCCTTTTCTTTGTCTGTCCGCCCCCGCCGAACTGGCAGCGTTCCAACTGACATTGACTGATGCCAGACTCGGCCGAGCCGCTGGCTGGCCAGCGTTTTGTTCCATGAGCGGCCGCTGGTCGTCGGCGTGTGTGGGTTAATGTTTTGCTTGGGTCTTTTTGTTAAGCACTTTTGCGCTTAACATTTGTGATTTTATAAACAATTTGCTGCCCCAGTCGGCTTTACATATCATTTCTAGCTAAATAAACCAAAGATCGCCCCACGAAGGTGATAAAAATTGTTTGGCTAAATTATGAATGCGCATAAAACAGATTTGTAAACCGTTACAGGAGAGGGTGGTGGCCAGCATAAATTTAGAAAAATTAATGAAAAAACATTTCAAACTATTAAAGCATGTGACAGCGTCTAAATTATTGCGACATGCGGCATTAAATTGCGCTGAGGTGTTGAGCAAATTAATTGAGCATTTGCTGGAGCTTATCTGAGGCGCGGCAAAGGTTAATAAATTTCCAACAATATCACATTGAATACTTGTCAACCTACATAGAGCACAATAAACGTTGGTTGGTTGGTTTTAGCTACAATTAACAATAATAAACACACACTTTCAACTTGGCTAATAGAATTCACAGCACATATTTTGATAAAATTTAATTGTTATTTTATTGTTATATACATAATATTATATGTTTTATTTATTTTTTTAATTTTTCAACATTTGTCATTTGTTGATAGCACTTTCCGCCCATGCTTGGCGTTTGCAACAGACACATATTCATTTGTCACTGGCAGCGGAAACACTTGTTAATCGCTCACAAGACTGGCGGCACATGGGGCGTATGCGCAACAAATGAACATTTTTCAAAGCACACGGCGCACGTACCTAGCGGCGCAACAAACTTTTCACGACTGAAAAACCGGGCTGCTGTGCGGCGAACGTGGCGACGGGAACATTTTTGTCGTTCAAAGTGAAATTCGTTGGCAACAATCGCTTATCGATAGGCGCCAAATAAAGACAAATGTATTGAAATATGTTATAATAAAACTCTTGAAAGTTCAAATTATAGAAAAGAAAAATTTATTTGCTGCCTTACATTTCAATATGTTCAGTGCAACCTACCAATTTTGCCCAACTTGACTAAAACATTGAAATTGTTAACAAAAGATTCAGCAAAAATAATTTCATCTAGAAAGAAAATATTTGGTTTTTCAATAGTTAAGTATTATTTGTTGATCATATTATAATGCTAGGCGAAAAACAATATTTTAAACAGTTTAGATATTTTTATTAAACCTTTATAAGTACACATATATTGACAATTTTATTTTTATTTTATTAATAATTTTCTCACAATAATAACTCGATTCTTAGCCCTTTTCATTGGCCAACGACCTACACAAATTTCAATAATAAAAACCAAACCAGATACACTATAGCATACTATAAGTAATTTCCAAAACCATTTCAAATCATCAATATTAAGTGGGGCAAATTTAAATTCCTGATTATCTGCTGAAATGCTTTGACTTACAAGCGAATTTACATCCGACATCGTTTTCTGACCAGCATACGTTCTCCAGTGTTTTTGAAAACCATAACTGAAACTATCTTGGGCAAATTCCAGAAAAGCCTCCCGGAAAATTGAGTTATTCTTTAAGACACTAATCATGGGAACGCCGGATAACATATTTAAATCCCGTGACTTACAGAAGATAATGCGGTTATGGGCCTTCTGATAATTATCCAAGACTTCCCACACATTCGTATGCATTTCATAGGCATAGCTGGAATTTAAAGCTAAGACTGCATTTTTGAATTGTGTGGATGTCACAAATTTAACATTCGGCAATGCCTTTTCAAAAGCAGCTTTTCCAAAAAGTTTATATGTGGCAGATTTTGAGTTAATATGGAATAGTATACGTATTCCACTAGACCGCAACTCCTCGAAGTTCTGAATCTGCTTATACTGCGGATGCTTTGTGAGCAGAGTGCTGAGATTGGCATTGAAAAAACAGGTGAAAACCAAACTGAAAATGCTCATAGCCATGACGAGCTGCTGCAGTGAAATGCTAGTTCTATATCTCTTTAAAGGCGTCGATACACCCAAGACTCCGGCAAATGCGTGCAGATTAACAATCAGATTGGAGTACCTAAAATTATGTCGCCGGAAAATGCGATAAGTTACCGCCACAATTAAAGTCTCTATAATTGCAAACATAAAGTATGAGCCCAAAACTACAGCCGAATAGGTCCTCAAGCCTGTGTAGACATCGCCTATTCGCATCTCTTTCCCACAAGGAACTAAAACAAAGGAACTTGTTATATCCATAACATAGGTATATTCCAGACTACTTGGCAAAGGGTCCGACGAATGCAAATGGGGTCGAATGGGCAAATCAATGTGACCTCCCTTTGTTAAATTATATATATCGGTCGTGTCAAAATTCCCGATCTCACTTAAGGGTCGGTACCAACGCAATTGAATGTTGTATTTCCTGGCAAACTCCATGATGAATCTATCGGAGGATCCAGATAGTTTTTTCTCTCCCGTGCGAGGATTGGTCACCAGCAAGCTGCGTGGTGGAAACAGGTCGGGCAATATAATAGCTTTTTTGCCAGAAAAGCTCTGCCAGACTTTTAGAAAAATTGGAGTTTCATTTAAATTCGCAATGCGGTCGAAAGTTGGTTTCGGAAATGGCTTAAGACGGTATTCAAGAATAGGTCCTTCGCTATCATTTGAAGGTGAGTGAAGGACGATTATGTTGATCAGGTTATAGGTATTCGCTTGCTCACTAAATATACGCAGGAACTCTTGAAGACTGGAAGCCGCAGTCCGCAAGTAGATTATAATGCGAGCCGTCCTCATTCGATTCAGGTTCTTGGCCAGCGTGCTCAGCAGCAAGGAGTCTACAAGGTCGGACATGCAAACCACAGCGAGAGCCTCGCTGTTGAAAAACTCTATCACATTAAACGTGGTTTTTTCATTTAAGCGTAGTATGGGTAGTTCAATTGGCATGCCTTCCATAAATACATGATTGAGGTCCTGTGAATGTCTCATAAGCAACAGCGTCTCGACGGGTCTCTCCTTGTGAACTTGCTTTATTACGTTAGTTATAAATTTAATATGTGCAGCTTCAGGTTCCATTAATGTTGGATACGTGAACAACTGAACAGGTAGCAGCAACAGTAGAAGAAGAAGCAGAGTATAATTATTCTTGCTTAAGGCCAACATTGCGACCCAACTATAAATTTCGAACTGAACTCTGGCTATTCCATTTTACACTTCAATTTAAAAAGTAGCACTACAATTAATTTGAGTATTACTCTAATTGAGTACACGATATAAACGACAGTTCAATTGAGTGTCACAACATAATGAAAAATGTCTATCAAACAGTTGACACATGATTTCATTTGATAGGGTATAGAAAATTGGAATTGGATTTCGAAGTGAAATTCTTTGGCAACAATCGCTTATCGATAGGCGCCAAATAAATACAAATGTATTAAAATATGTTACAATAAAACTCTTGAAATTTCAAATTATGGAGAAGAAAAAATATTTTTTGGCTTACTAACTTGGCCCAACTCGACTAAAACATTGAAATTGTTAACAAAAGATTCAGAAAAATAATTGTATCTAGAAAAAAATTGTTTGTTTTTCAATAGTTAAGTATTATTTGTTGATCATATTATTATGCTAGGCAAAAAACAATATTTTTAACAGTTTAGATATTTTTATTAAACCTTTATAAGTACACACACATTGACAATCTTATTTTTATTTTATTAATAATTTTCTCACAATAATAACTCGATTCTTAGCCCGTTTCATTTGCCAACGACCTACACAAATTTCCAGAATAAAAACTAAACCAGATACACTATAGCATACTATAAGTAATTTCCAAAACCATTTCAAATCATCAATATTAAGTGAGGCAAATTTAAATTCCTGATTATCTGCAAAAAGGCTTTGGTTTACAAGCGAATTCACATTCGACATCATTTTCTGGCCAGCATGCACTTTCCAGTGTTTTTGAAAGCCATACCTGAAACTATCTTGGGCAAATTCCATAAAAGCCTCCCGGAAAATTGAGTTATTCTTTAAGATACTAATCATGGGAACGCCGGATAAAATTCTTAAATCACGTGACTTACAGAAGATAATGCGGTTACGGGCCTTCTGATAATTATCCAAGACTTCCCACACATTCGAATGCATTTCATAGGCATAGCTGGAATTTAAAGCTAAGAGTGCACTTTTGAATTGTTTTGATGGGACAAATTTAGCATTCGGCAATGCCTTTTTAAAAGCAGCTTTTCCAAAAAGTTTATATATGGCAGATTTTGAGTTAATATGGAATAGTATACGTATTCCACTAGACCGCAACTCCTCGAAGTTCTGAATCTGCTTATACTGCGGATGCTTTGTGAGCAGAGTGCTGAGATTGGCATTGAAAAAACAGGTGAAAACCAAACTGAAAATGCTCATAGCCATGACGAGCTGCTGCAGTGAAATGCTAGTTCTATATCTCTTTAAAGGCGTCGATACACCCAAGACTCCGGCAAATGCGTGCAGATTAACAATCAGATTGGAGTACCTAAAATTATATCGCCGGAAAATGCGATAAGTTACCGCCACAATTAAAGTCTCTATAATTGCAAACATAAAGTATGAGCCCAAAACTACAGCCGAATAGGTCCTCAAGCCTGTGTAGACATCGCCTATTCGCATCTCTTTGCCACAAGGAACTAAAACAAAAGCACTTCCGACATCCATAACATGGGTATATTCCAGACTACTTGGCAAAGGGTCCGGCGAATACAAATGGGGTCGAATGGGTAAATCAATGTGACCTTTCTTTGTTAATTTATAGATATCGGGCGTGTCAAAATTCTCGATCTCACTTAAGGGTCGGTACCAACGCAATTGAATGTTGTATTTCCTGGCAAACTCCATGATGAATCTATCGGAGGATCCAGATAGTTTTTTCTCTCCCGTGCGAGGATTGGTCACCAGCAAGCTGCGTGGTGGAATCAGGTCGGGCAATATAATAGCTTTTTTGCCAGAAAAGCTCTGCCAGACTTTAGGAAAGATTGGAGTTTCATTTAAATTCGCAATGCGGTCGAAAGTTGGTTTCGGAAATGGCTTAAGACGATATTCAAGAATAGGTCCTTCGTTATCATTTGAAGGTGAGTGTATGACGATTATGTTGATCAGGTTATAGGTATTCGCTTGCTCACTGAATATACGCAGGAACTCTTGAAGACTGGAAGCCGCAGTCCGCAAGTAGATTATAATGCGAGCCGTCCTCATTCGATTCAGGTTCTTGGCCAGCGTGCTCAGCAGCAAGGAGTCTACAAGGTCGGACATGCAAACCACAGCGAGAGCCTCGCTGTTGAAAAACTCTATCACATTAAACGTGGTTTTTTCATTTAAGCGTAGTATGGGTAGTTCAATTGGCATGCCTTCCATAAATACATGATTGAGGTCCTGTGAATGTCTCATAAGCAACAGCGTCTCGACGGGTCTCTCCTTGTGAACTTGCTTTATTACGTTAGTTATAAATTTAATATGTGCAGCTTCAGGTTCCATTAATGTTGGATACGTGAACAACTGAACAGGTAGCAGCAACAGTAGAAGAAGAAGCTGAGTATAATTATTCTTGCTTAAGGCCAACATTGCGACCCAACTATAAATTTCGAACTGAACTCTGGCTATTCCATTTTACACTTCAATTTAAAAAGTAGCACTACAATTAATTTGAGTATTACTCTAATTGAGTACACGATATAAACGACAGTTCAATTGAGTGTCACAACATAATGCAAAACGTCTATCAAACAGTTGACACATGATTTTATTTGATAGGGTATAGAAAATTGGTCAGAGCGAGTTGACTCATGTTTTTATTGGAGGTCGTACAGGAAATGCCAATAGCACAGAGCAACTAAATGTTTGTTTATTTGTATGAATTTAATTGCTTAAAATTATTTTACACTTACAAAAAAAATTATATACATAAATAAACTTCTAGATATAAATGATATATTGGTTTTCTGCAATGGCCGTCTTGCTGTCCGTCCGTCTGTCTATCTGTCTACCCACTCACCATTTTTTGCGCGTAACTGATTTAAGTACTTGTAGTAATTCTTATAAAATATTTATTTGAACTAATTTTATTTATCTCATGTCGATTAACAACCTCCTGGAATTTGTTAATGGCAACTTAAAAAGCTTAATGGTAAAAAAACAACAAATAATTGATGCGCACAGCTGCTCTGGCAGCTGACCCGCAAATACGTGGAACTAATCTGATCTATAAACAACTTATGTATGTGTTTTTATGACTATTTTCATTCCGAGAACAAAAATCATTTGTTTTGCCAGGCAAAAAAACGAAATAAAACCAAATCTAACTTATTCATTTATCTTAACCGATTTTCAGGTTTTCTAAGCTGTTTGGTGTACATTCAGTAATTATATAATATCTAGTTGCTTACATTTTGCGCTTTAAGTCAATTACAAGTCGCATGCCAAGTCTTAACGATGCTAATTTGATTCATTTGCAATGCTCGCAGCCCACACACAATCATCACACACACACACACACACACACACACACACACGCATACACTGTCACACGTGTCGGATGTGTAATGTACGTAATACGCGCGCTCAAACAGTTTATTAAACCTTAATTATCGCTTGTTGTTGTTGCAAAGGCAGGTTAATTGAACAGTCACGTCCATTTCATTATGCTGATTGAGCGCGGCATCTTTCGGCCGGAATGCAATGACATGTCGAGACTTGGGCCATGTTAACGACCAACTATCAGTTCTATAAATAACATAACTTTTGGAGATATGCAAAAAAAAACACTCCTCATTGAAATTTACTCTAAATGATAAAATTAAATGTATGTCAAAATTAATAATTGCAATTATCAATTAATTTATATTTAATTGAAGCTATCTAGATAAACTCGGTGCTGTGAATCTCGACGTTAAGTTTTGCTTTAATTAGCTTTGTGGATTAATTCCATACTGCCAATGGCCATGTCAGAGGCATTCAATAATTGTTTAAGCACATCTTGGCCTGGGCAACCGCAAATTTAATTTTGAAATCTGATTATGCGTCAGATGCACACTACAAGACACACACACCCACACACACACTCATACCATAACGCACACTATTTTCAATCTAGAAACCGCAATTTGTATTTGCCTCCAGTCTGCCATACATACGATTATATACATATATTTTTTGGTGTTTTATTTTTCAGCGTATACACATATATTTATGTGTACATATATATTTTCCAATTTCCATTGCTGACAGTTGCCAAACTCGCGTGCGCTAAATGTTATTTATAATGGAATTTATGCCTAGAACCGAACCTGAACCAAAACCAAACCGAAACATCCATGGACCAATGCAAATGGCAGCCTGTCGCAAACGCTCCAATTTCGCTGTGTGTCATTTTTTTTATTATTTGAGTTTATTTTGTAGAGAGCGGTAAAGCCGGGCAACCGCAAATTCAACAACAGCAATGGCGGCGGCGTTATAATAAACCCATTTGTGGCACTAAATGCCCCAAAACTGGGCGTAGAAATGCATTTGAACTAAGCGAAATTCTTGTGCCATGGCAAAGTATTCATTATTGGATACGAAATTAAATCTGGCAATGCGCAAACAATGTTTGACATAATATTGAAATTTTGACATAAACTGTTTCGAGTTCGAACCAGGGCAAGGTTTTGATCATAGCCAAACATGTTAATGGATAAAGTAGGGTTTTGGTTTTCAGCATATCTGGAAGACTATAGATAGAGAACTTCTTATTTATGCTGTCTTAGATTTTAGACATCTACCCGTTGTCCCTAATTTAAAGTTATAACCGTAAATTAATTTTTATTAACTAAACATTTGCTTTCTTTGTAAAAGGATGTCCGAATACCTTTTATGGCTGCATGGACCTGGGTACAGAGTATCTTCTAGTGGGGAACTCCCGTCTGAAGCACTCTAACTTGTTTTTTGTTGACTATGCCGATACCCGTTTTGTGCGCTCTGAGGCGTTAAAATTACACATCTCAATGGCGGTTCGTTTGGAGAGTGCTCTCTGTCTCTTTCTCGCACGCGCTTCCTCTCGCTCTCGCTCGGTCGCATAATGACAGCACACTGACTGACGCTGGTGTCGGCTACAAAATGGCCGCTGGTGGAATGTGTCAACAGCTGCTCGCGCACTCGCGTGTGTTGCATAATTTTTGGCATTTGGTTTTCCGCTGTGAAAAACAAAAGGGTCCAATGTGGAAAAGTCAATTTAATTACAACACGCGTATTTAAATTTAAATCAACTGGTCATGGTGTGTGTGTTGCGTGTGTGTAGGTGTGAGTGTGCGTGTGTGTGTGTAATTTACAATGTCAGCAGCCGCGCTGGCCATATAAGCACATAATAAAAGCTTTAAATGGGCTTTAATACCTTTAAAAATGGCATGAGGCTTTGCGTGTGTGTGTGTGTTGTGTGTGTGTGCGTGTGCATGTAAATAGTTCACACGGCCAACTAAACGGAAACCGCGTTACACACATTCACACACACAGACACACACACACACGCTCGACAATGCGCTGTGTGTTAGTGTGCCATGCGGTTGTTGCCGCAAAGTATGCTACAGGAAATTTTCAGTTTCATGCGCCCAGCAGCTTTACATTTATTGCACACTGTCCTTGCCACGCCCCAAAAGAACGGGGCGCAAAAAATAAATGTTGAGCCACACGCCCCGTGCGCCACGACGCTGGGCAGCAAGAAAAATAGAATTGTTTATTTGCCTTCGCCTTTCTTATTTAAAACTATTTTATGTGCCGCCTGTCCCAACGTAAACTTTTGCAAAAATCGTAGCAGTGCCAGGGCGTGGGGATGGGAACCAGGGCGAGGGGGAGGGGGGAGACACAAGATAGAGCAATTGGAGTGTGAAACGTTTTCACTTCCGTGTGTTGGCAGTGGCTGCTGCAACTGCTGCTGCTGCCGCTTGGCTGCTGTTTTCCAGCACTTTTCCTAACATGCACATAAAGTTTAGTCGATTTTATGCAGTTGTTGTTGCCTCTCCTCTTGTTGTTGCTGTTAGCCCAAAATCCCATTTGGCACTGAATTGTGTGCACACATTGAATATTTGTAGCAAGCTTAAGACCCCAGCTATATATATGGGGCATTAATAGATATTTTGTGTGCGATGCTGGCGATACCAGTTTTTCCTCCATATGTGTGTGTGTGTGCGTGTGTGTGTACCTTGTAATTGAATCGTGAATGTTGCATACTTCGCAGGCGGCACAACACTTGATTGGAATGCCAACCGTTTGTGACGTGTTTATTTGCGGCCCAATTTCAACACAATTGCAAGCTGCAACACATTCGTGCCACATGCACTGACATTTATGTGACCAACGCTTCGCATTCGGTCAACACTCGAGTGTCTTGTCTATGAGTTATGGCTTTTCAAGCACCAGCAGCAGCGGGGCCAAGTGCGGCAACGGGGGCAACAATCGCATTGCATGCGGCGTTGACACATTTAAATCTACATCTATATCTGTGACAAATGAAGCACATCGGGAAAGGACATTGCCTTGGATTCCCCAGAGCAGTGGCTGCTTTAAGCGACAGTGTTAATATATTGCTTTTAGATTGGTGTCATAAACACATTGCATATTTTTTCTATTTGCAAATAGTTGAGGAAAAATAGGTAATAAATAAAATATAATTTATGGAATAGAATCTAATATTCAACATTATATTTTAATAATATTTTTATAATTTAAATATTGCTATTATTATTTTCTGTGTTGTAACCCAGATAGTTATAACATATCTACCAAATTGGTTCTAGCCTTAAAGAGGGTTTTATTATTTATTCATGAAATCTATTAACGTATACAAGAAAACAAGTTCGACCATTTAACCATTTCAACTGGCTAAAAATACTCTATAAATCCTTCCTTGATATTGCCTTTATAATTGGGTAAGTTCGCCAACAATAAGTGAAATTAACAAATACACAATTACTTCCTTATATTATTATGATGTTATAGTAATAAGCTAATCAGTGTTCAGAGTAATCAAGTACAACATTTAAGTATTTATTACAAAGGTTTAATAATTGCGAATTAATTTGTTAAAAATTAAAACCTTATTAAAGCATACATTGCTTTTATAAGCTTTTATAAAAACTTGTTTTTTTTTATTACACTGTTATTATAACGTTTCTTATAGGTTGTTTCTTTAAAAAATGTGCTACACAAACTTCCCCCAGAAAAACCAAACCTGCCAAGCTGTAGCATGCCCCAAGCAGTTTCCATAACCATTTCAAATCCTCAAAATTGAAAGGTGTTATTTCTTGATTACTTTCGAGAAACTTTTGATCTAAGAGCGGCTGTATGGATTCCATCATTTTTTGGCCAGCCGTACGAGTCCAGTGCTTGTCAAAGCCAAAGCTGTGGGTCAATGGGATAAATTCTTGTAAGGCTAATCTATAAATTGAGTTCATCTTCACGATATAACCCAATGCAATATCACCAGTTATACCCATTCTGGACTTACAAAGAATGTTTCGCCTATGGGACTTTTGGTAATAGTCCAAAAAACGCCATAAATAGTGATATGACTGATGAGCATAGCTAGAATTTAGGGTTAATAACATATCTAGAGCTTTTTTTGTTGGTATAAATTTCGCATTAGGTACTAAGCTTTGCAATTTTTCTGCTCCAACCTCGTTTTGTATATCAGTTTTCAAGCTGGCGGCAAAAAGGACCTGAATGCCACTATCCCGCAACTCTTCGAAAGTCTGAATCTGTTTGTACTGAGGATGTTTTGTGAGTAGTGTGCTGAGATTGGCATTGAAAAAACAGGTGAAAACCAAACTGAAAATGCACATAACCATCACCATCTGCTGCAGTGAAAAGCTAGTTCTATTTCTCCTTAATGTCATGGGAAGTCCCAAGACCCCGGCAAATGCGCGCAGATTTAACACCAAGTTGGAGTACTTCAAATAGGGTCTGTGCTCAAAAATGCGATTAGTTGCCGCCACAATAAAAGTCTCTATAATTGCAAACATAAAATATGAGCCCAAAACAATTGTCGAGTAGGTGCTTAAGCCCTTGTACACGTCGCCTATGTTCATTTCTTGGCCACACGGAACTATGATAAAAAAATGTGTATATTCAGTAAAAGAAACAAATTCCACACCTTCGAACTTTTTTAGCGAGTATATAGCGGGTCGGGTCGGTATATCAATCTGACCGCTTCTTATTAATGTAAAGACCTTCATAAATTCCGTTTTCGTCAATTCACTTAAAGGTTTCAGCAATTGCAGTTGAATGTTGAACTTGTGTGCAAACTCCTTGGTGAATATGTCAGAGGAACCATATAGTTTTTGCTCGCCCGTGCGACGATCTGTGGCCAATATACTACGAGGGGGAAACAGGTCGGGATTTATAACCGCCGTTTTCCCGTGAAAGTTAAGCCAGAGCTTGGGGAAGATCGGTGCACCATTTATATCCACAATGCGATCGAAAGTTGGACTCGGAAATGGTTGCAGACGATATGCAATAATCGATCCTTTGACATCATTTGTCGTTGAGTGTAGTACGATTAGATTGATGAAGTTGTAGATATTTGCCCGCTCACTGATTAAATGCAGAAGCTCCTTTAGATTAGATTCCTCGCTGTGCAACAGAACTATAATACGCGCCTCCCTCATTCCATTGAGGTTGTGGGCCAGTGTGCCCAGCAACATGGAGTCTGCCAGCTCGGCCATGCAAACCAGAGCGAGACCCTCGCTATTGAAGAGCTTTTTTACATTCATCTGGATTAATTCATCGTGGCGTAGATTGGGTATTCCAACTGGATTGAAATCCCTTAGCAAACAGTTGATATTCTGCTGGCGATTCATGATTAACAATGTTCGCACCGGCCTTTCCTCGTGCACTTTCTGAACAAAATCGTTGAGAAAGTTAGGTCCTGGTTCCAATAATGAGGAATAAGTACCCAATTGGCCGTGTTGCAGTAACAGTAGTAGCAGCAGCAGAACACGTTTATATGAGCTTAAAGGCAACATTGTTAGCCAAGTATAGATGACTTACTGAACTCTGGCTTTCACCATTTTACACTCGTTATACATTATTCTAATTGCATTGAAATTTAGTTTAATCGCAGTTTGCAGTCTTGACAAAACATCTGCTGTCAGACGTCAATGCATTAGATAGCGTCAAAAGTGTAAAGAAGGTCTACACGTGTAGTTTAAAGGCAAATGAAGAAATATTAACCATTTTTAGAACTTCATAATTATTTTGCGGTCTACAAAAGGAATTTTTTCTTATAAACTTTGACCAAAGATTATGATTTGCAGATTTAAATCATTAGAAAAACCAACAGCACTGCAGAATTATTCAAAAGAGAAAATAAAAAACAAAAAGCGTATATGCTGATGATGGATGAACGATAAATAAAAATATACATACATTTTGGTGTTGAAGAAGCCTCCTTCTGCCTGTTCCATTCATTTGCTTCAATCCTGTTTTACCAATTTTCAAAGCAACGCGATACATATAGATACTCAAAGTTGTAAAACAAGAACTGCGAACATTATTCTGAGTGCCTAATCAATATGTAAGCAGAAAAATATAATAGTTATATATAAAATTAAATGTGCTATTTTATCTAGCTTCGCATCAAGTACTTCATTGCCTTTTCTTTCTTTATTTTTATAATATTTTTATAATTTAAATATTGTTATTATTATTTTCTGTGTTGTAACCCAGATAGTCATAACATATCTACCAAATTGGTTCTAGCCTTAAAGAGGGTTTTATAATTTATTCATGATATCTAGACAAATCTATACGTATACAAGAAAACATGTTCGACCATTTAATCATTTGAACTGGCTAAAAATACTCTATAAATCCTTCCTTGATATTGCCTTTATAATTGGGTAAGTTCGCCAACAATAAGTGAAATTAACAAATACACAATTACTTCCTTATATTATTATGATGTTATAGTAATAAGCTAATCAGTGTTCAGAGTAATCAAGTACAACATTTAAGTATTTATTACAAAGGTTTAATAATTGCGAATTAATTTGTTAAAAATTAAAACCTTATTAAAGCATACATTGCTTTTATAAGCTTTTATAAAAACTTGTTTTTTTTTATTACACTGTTATTATAACGTTTCTTATAGGTTGTTTCTTTAAAAAATGTGCTACACAAACTTCCCCCAGAAAAACCAAACCTGCCAAGCTGTAGCATGCCCCAAGCAGTTTCCATAACCATTTAAAATCCTCAAAATTGAAAGGTGTTATTTCTTGATTACTTTCGAGAAACTTTTGATCTAAGAGCGGCTGTATGGATTCCATCAGTTTTAGGCCAGCTATACGACGCCAGTGCTTGTTGAAGCCAAAGCTGTAGGTCAATTGGTTAAATTCTTGTAAGGCTTCTCTATAAATTGAGTTTGTCTTCAAGATATAACCCATTACAATATCACCTGTCATAACCATCCTCGACTTACAAAGAACGCTTCGTCTATGGGACTTTTGGTAATTGTCCAAGAAACGCCATAAATATTGATATGACTGATGAGCATAGCTAGAATTTAGGGTTAATAACATATCTAGAGCTTTTTTTGTTGGTACAAATTTCGCATTGGGCACTAACCTCTGAAATTTTTCTACTCCAACCTCGTTTTGTATATCAACTTTTGTACTGCCGTCGAAAAGGATCTCAATACCACTATCCCGCAACTCTTCGAAAGTCTGAATCTGTTTGTACTGAGGATGTTTTGTGAGCAGTGTGCTGAGATTGGCATTGAAAAAACAGGTGAAAACCAAACTGAAAATGCTCATAACCATCACCATCTGCTGCAGTGAAAAGCTAGTTCTATTTCTCCTTAATGTCATGGGAAGTCCCAAGACCCCGGCAAATGCGCGCAGATTTAACACCAAGTTGGAGTACTTCAAATAGGGTCTGTGCTCAAAAATGCGATTAGTTGCCGCCACAATAAAAGTCTCTATAATTGCAAACATAAAATATGAGCCCAAAACAATTGTCGAGTAGGTGCTTAAGCCCTTGTACACGTCGCCTATGTTCATTTCTTGGCCACACGGAACTGTGAGAAAAAAATGTGTATATTCAGTAAAAGAAACAAATTCCACACCTTTGCCCCTTTTCAGGGAGTATAGAGCGGGTCGGTTCGGTATGTCAATCTGACCGCTTCTTATTAATGTAAAGACCTTTATGAAGTCCGTTTTCGTCAATTCACTTAAAGGTTTCAGCAATTGCAGTTGAATGTTGAACTTGTGTGCAAACTCCTTGGTGAATATGTCAGAGGAACCATATAGTTTTTGCTCGCCCGTGCGACGATCTGTGGCCAATATACTACGAGGGGGAAACAGGTCGGGATATATAACTGCTGTTTTTCCATTAAAGTTAAGCCAGAGCTTGGGGAAGATCGGTGCACCATTTATATCCACAATGCGATCGAAAGTTGGACTCGGAAATGGGTGCAGACGATATGCAATAATCGATCCTTTGACATCATTTGTCGTTGAGTGTAGTACGATTAGATTGATGAAGTTGTAGATATTTGCCCGCTCACTGATTAAATGCAGAAGTTCCTTTAGATTAGATTCCTCGCTGTGCAACAGAACTATAATACGCGCCTCCCTCATTCCATTGAGGTTGTGGGCCAGTGTGCCCAGCAACATGGAGTCTGCCAGCTCGGCCATGCAAACCAGAGCGAGACCCTCGCTATTGAAGAGCTTTTTTACATTCATCTGGATTAATTCATCGTGGCGTAGATTGGGTATTCCAACTGGATTGAAATCCCTTAGCAAACAGTTGATATTCTGCTGGCGATTCATGATTAACAATGTTCGCACCGGCCTTTCCTCGTGCACTTTCTGAACAAAATCGTTGAGAAAGTTAGGTCCTGGTTCCAATAATGAGGAATAAGTACCCAATTGGCCGTGTTGCAGTAACAGTAGTAGCAGCAGCAGAACACGTTTATATGAGCTTAAAGGCAACATTGTTAGCCAAGTATAGATGACTTACTGAACTCTGGCTTTCACCATTTTACACTCGTTATACATTATTCTAATTGCATTGAAATTTAGTCTAATCGCAGTTTGCAGTCTTGACAAAACATCTGCTGTCAGACGTCAATGCATTAGATAGCGTCAAAAGTGTAAAGAAGGTCTACACGTGTAGTTTAAAGGCAAATGAAGAAATATTAACCATTTTTAGAACTTCATAATTATTTTGCGGTCTACAAAAGGAATTTTTGACTATAAACTTTGACCAAAGATTATGATTTGCAGATTTAAATCATTAGAAAAACCAACAGCACTGCAGAATTATTCAAAAGAGAAAATAAAAAACAAAAAGCGTATATGCTGATGATGGATGAACGATAAATAAAAATATACATACATTTTGGTGTTGAAGAAGCCTCCTTCTGCCTGTTCCATTCATTTGCTTCAATCCTGTTTTACCAATTTTCAAAGCAACGCAATATAAAAGGTACTCAAAGTTGTAAAACAAGAACTGGGAATATTATTCTGAATGCCTAATCAATATGTAAGCAGAAAAATATAATAGTTAAATATAAAATTAAATGTGCTATTTTATCTAGCTTCGCATCAAGTACTTCATTGCCTTTTCTTTCCATTATATTCAAGAAAATTACTCAAGAATGTCATAAAAGCCTGCGGCCTCCATTGAAAGTGTATAAAAGGCGCACAGCCAAATGAAATAAAATGCAATAAAATAACAACTTAACACCTTTGGCGCAAATAAACAGAATGGGCTAAAACGAAAGGGTCCGAAATAGTGGAAGAGCAAAGAGAAAAGACAGAGGGAGGGGGACACAAAAGCGAACTATGCTCGTACACACAAATGCGCAGGCAATGCCAAAAGCAAACCGTAAGCGCAGACTAAGCCGATTATAGCCGGAATGTAACGAAAGCAAGTGTTGGCAAAAGGGAGGGGCGATAAGTTTGGTCGTGAGGTGGTCAGAGGATAACTGACTGTCTGACAGGAAGTGCGTGGCAGGCAGAAAACGCAAAAGAAGAAGCAGGCAATGAATTATCGCACTAGCTGTGCCAGTCGACGAGACAAACGTGTTGTAAAAAATGTAGTACTATTAATTTTCTTGCATATCTTATAGTATCTTCATAAGCAGACACGCACACACACACACACACACACAAACACACACAACCCCTGCGAGACTGTCTCAGCAAATGCTTTGGCATTGGCTTAGTGCTAAGAGATTTCTAATTCAGTTGAGCAGAAATAAATTACTTACCGTAATTGTTTACCATATAAAACTGTAGCAAAGGCGTTGAGCGTAAATCGAGACAGTTGTTTGTTGTTTCTCTGCTGCTTGTGTGCTTTTGTGTTGTTTTTATTGTTGTTGCTGTTTATTGTTGTTGCTTTTGCAGTTCTTACGGCTTTTGAGAAATTTCGGTTTTGCCAGCTGTCGCACTGTAAAAAGGATTTCACATTTTTGTTTTTTTGTTTGTTAACCCTGCTCCACACAAATGAAACTTTAACTTTAAATATTTTTAATACATTTGGAAATTTATTTACTTGTTTGCTTTTAATTTATCTACTGCACACTTATAGTTGACACGAGCAAATTATTGCCATTTAATTTTGTGCTTTATGTCGACATAAATAATTGCGCAAAGGCAGGCAAAAATTGTACGTCGTTCACAATTTTTAATTATTTTTTAATGAAGTACAAGTATTAACAAAAAAACAAAAAATTAAAAAAATTGAAAAAAATGTTATATATAAATATAACAACTGCGCTTTCACTATAAATTTATGCGTGCTTCGAGTGAATTTATTGCATGTGTAATACGTATAATAATGTGGCAGCGAACAAGTCTGGATATTTGATATGGCCAGCCGCCTGGCTCTTGGCTCAAACTGTCCATTTAGTAATTATGAACGTAGATAAATGCCGGACAAATTGAAACTGTAATAACAACGGTAAGAGTGGCTACATGAATAGCAGAATGTGGTCGATATAAGACAATCGACACATATTTTACAATATTATGAACATATTTGAGTTAGGTGGTAAAAGTATATAAGAATTTTAATTATATGCCGATATAACAATTAAATTAAGTTAATGAGTCAGTCAATAAAGCAATAATTGTTTAGGCAAAACAAAACTAATATATAAATTAGCTAAGATTGATAATTCAATTGAAATACGAGAATGATCTAGCTGCCGAAATATGATAACAAAATTTTCTTATCAAAATCGTTTCAGTTTTGACCAAGTTATAATAGTTAGAATGTTGGACCCAAGGCAATATTGATATCTTTGGTGCAGAAAGTGGAAAATCGCAATGCATATTTCGTCAGAGCTAGAAACAGTGTATCTTTAAGTTCGACACTCAAAATTCTAAAACTAATTTCAGCACAATGTCAAATACTTAAAAATAAAACAATACTTTTTTCAAATAACTGAAATAATTTAAATTTTAAGTAAAACTTATCGTTTGTTTTAGTTCCTCCAAGGGCCCGGCTCGCTTATAAGTTAACAGAATTTTAATTCCGAGTTGGTATGAAGGGGATTTTCAGTCCTTGTCCTTAATTTATTTAACAAGCGTCAATGAGATTTTGAGTTGAGTACTATTTGTGACACAATAACTTCTTACAGTTTATCACTTAAAGTGAATCTTTGTATAAAAGCCAATACCCAGTGAACAGCAAGTGCTTAGCAAAAGCACTCAATTAACTGTTACATCTTCATTTTTCACAGCTTTCAATGTTGAGTATCACTTGAAACTGTTGTTATTGTGTTTATTTAATCAATCACACTAAGCAGCAACAATAATACCTATTATTGAGCCAAACTTCTTACTTACCTCAATAAGCGCATTGACTAATTGACTAATTCTTAAGCAGCTGAAATTCCTTTCAACAATAAGAGTCGCATTTTCCTACTTCTCCTTGGCAGCCCGGAGTCACGTGTCTGGTGCAACAACGTCTTTGCCGTTGGCCTCGTTAAAACTCCAAAAATCACGCATTAGCTGCCAGTTTGCACTTAAAGTCATAAATTTATTCAAATATATGTGGGGCGCATAAGACGCACACGTCTGAGATGGGCGGGCGCGTTAAAGTAAAATTTATATTAACTTCATTTTGTGCTGGCTGCCACGCAGTCGTGGCATAACTCATACGCACCGTGTGCAACCGCAGCGGTAAGCACTCAGCCGCCCGAGTCGCGGCGCGTGTCGGCAGCGCCGGCTTTGCCAACAGCCATATCACTGATGCCAGGCCAAAAGAAAAGCGGGCTGGTGGCCCGTCGGCTTGCTCCACGGTCCAAATGGCAGCCAAGAGAATTTTAAATTACGCTTTTGAGTGGCGACGCGAGTGCGAGTCGATGCCGAAATGCAGCTGCAGCCGGAGTTGCTGATGCCGTTGCAGTTGCCGTTGCCGTTGCAGCAGTCGTGTGTTGGCTTTTTATCATGCATTTAATTGCAAATGAAGCAGCAGCAGCTACAACAACTGCAGCAACAACAGCAAAAACAACTCTGACATCTCCGGCAATTGCGTGCTGCTGCACTCAACTCCAAATCTCAGCTGCCGCTTGTGGCAACTGTAAATGACGTTTAATCAAAGTTGTTGAAATTGATAGCATTGTTTGTGCGTGTGTGTGTGCGTGTGTGCGTGTGCGGCGCATAAATTGCATGCTGCATTTTAAAGTGCGCGAAATGTGTTAATTAAAGCCGCAATGTCCTTCAGATTAGAAATAATTATATTGCCGTTGGCGAACTGAAAAGACATAAATATAGAAATAAGCAAGCGCTGCATGTGCTACAGCTTTGCATTAGACAAATCTGTGGCAAGTGGCAAAAGCAAGAGGTAAGCGCTGTGGCAGTGCCAGCGCCAGCACTACTGGTGGTGCCAGTGCCTGTGGCTGCTACAGAACGCACAATGTGCAACTTAGTTGTGGCAGGCAATAAAATAAAGTCTTAGCTCCCAGTTCACAGAGCTTGCCACATTTAATTTGTTGCGCAACAAATTAGCATTTATTTTCATTAGAACTTTAACATTGCGTTGCTTTTCTTTTTTTTTCGTCTGTTGCCTTGTACGTTGTTTGCTTTTAATTATAACAACAAAAACATTTATAACTACTTTTAGCTGTTTTAAATCTTAAATATTTGGAAAAGTTTGGAAAGCAATTAAAAAATGGGTCACAAGTATACATAAATTAAACATTTCATAATTATGCCACTTTTTACGATACAAACTTTCACAAAATATTTTATAAAACAAAATAAAATTTGAATAAAAATCCTAAAATATTTACTAAATATAGATCTACACTGAAATATAAAAAAGTTGAAATAAACTTCATCTGTATTTGATATACAATTTAAAATTGTCTAAAATTTCTGAGACTAAGAATATATATATAAGAATGAATGAATATTATTTATATGGACAAGCCCGTTACATACATTTCCAAAAAACCATTATACCCTTCCTCACTCATTTTCAATGGGCACAGAGTAAAATAAATAAATATATATAAGAACTACACAAAATATTTCAAAGTCCACAAATACTTGTTTTATTTAAAACAATTTATATCCAATTTTAATTAAATTCAGGCGTGTATTAAAGTATCTTTTTTGCCCAATTTTCAAAATTTTATTTTGCATACTTTTTGGCGCACACATAAAATACTATTTTTAAATGTTGCTAAAATATCAATTTTCAGAAATTAGCATTTAATAATCGTTGCGTGCGCAAGAGAGGTGGCTCTGTGAAAATTGTGAATTCATTTTTGAATATTATGAGCTTTTCATATAAAACAGGAATAGAAATACTATAGCATACAATTCTGCGCGCATTTAATTATTGCGCGTGTAGAAAGTATCGCCAGTGCGACGTTGTGGACCTCGGTCAGCGTCAGCAGCTGCATAATAAGGTTGCTGGTTGTTGTTGTTGTTGTTGCTGTTGTAGCGTTGATCATAATCATCTTCAACATCATCATCGGCATCGGCATGCCTGTACCGCGCATTATCCGAGTAAGAGCTCACGCCCGACTGAGCGCCCAACGAAGCTGAAGATGAGTAACGTTTGTTGCCAGCTGCATGCGAATATGAATGCGAATGCGGATTCGAATGCGAATGCGAATGCGAATGCGAGTTACCATTGGCGCCATACGCCCAACCATGCCCGCCGCCGCCGTCCATGTAATGCTGCCGATGCCCCTTCCTTTCAGGGTAGTAGTGATGCTGATAGTAGTCCGAGTCCGAGTCCGAGTAGGAGTTGAAGTCGGTGTTGGAGTCGGGCCGCAGCGACTGGTCAATGTGTGTGCGATTAGGATAGTAATCGGGGGCCGATGAGGGCGTGCGATGCCCGTTATTATAATCATCAACGGGGCGATGATGATTATGTTGTTGTTGTTGCTGCGACGACGGCGAGTGCTGATACGTAAGGGTGTGCGTAGCTGGCTTATTAGTCACCAGGCCACTGCTATACGGCGTATGCAGCGTCACAGCTGGCGTAACAATGATGGGCAACACGGCGGAACTGGTCGCTGGCACCAATGCCGGTTGCTGCTGCTGCAGCTGCCAAGATGCCGATGCCGATGCCGCTGCCGATGCCGTTGTCGATGCCGGCGATGAGGTTTGTTCCCGTGAGTTCATTTCAGCTAATTTATTGAAGCGATTGCGACTGCCGACCGACGAGAGCACCATCACGGTGGGGTTCATGTCAGAGATGTGCTCCTTGATGCAGTTCTGCAGCATATTCACGAAAAAGAAGAACGAGAGCAGCGTCAGCGCCGACATCACAGAGTTGGCGCTCTTCTTCTTCCTGGTGCCGGCCGTGGTGGGCGGCATTTTGGGCGCATGATATTGCGGGGCATGCGGGGCAGGCGGCGGTTGCGGCGGATGTGCCGGTGCACTGCCGCCGCTTGGATGGTACGAGGAATAGCTGCCAGAGGGTGGCGTATGCTGCACCTCGAACTCCACGGATGGCTCGATGCTGTTAATTTAAAGTTGCATTAGCGCTGGTCTGGTGAAGTGAAGACGCGGAGGCATGGATTACTTACCCATAGCCCGAGTGGCCGCTGGCTGCGCTGGCATAAGCGCCGTTGTGGTTGCTGGCAGCGCCCAGCAGCGGTCGTCCATAATGCAGATAGGGATTCTGATGGAGCTGATGCTGCTGCTGATGCCAGGGGTAATGCGCGCGGCGCGTTGCGCTGCAAGAATTCAAATCACCAGCTGAGTATGAGTAAGTGCAACAAATTGCGAGACAGCGCACACACACACACACACACAGGCACACGCACACGACTAGGCCAAAGTGCCTCGCAGGTAAAGGCAACCTGCCCCGCGGCCAACATTTGCTTTTGTTGCGTCACAGCAGCAACCGCATAAATTTCGCGCTGTCATTTTGCTTACGCATAATTATGTCCGGAAATGGCTGACAGCAGCGGATGTTGTTGTTGTTGCTGCTGCTGTTGCTGTTGCTGCTGCTGCTGCTGATATTGCATATTCCCAAAGGACATTTTGTTTGATTTGCAATTTTATTGCTAATTGATTTCCGCTAGACCTGTGTGCGTTTTTTGGCACGTCATAAACTGAGGCACTCGAAAGTCAAAACCAACTGCCGGCAGTAAACAGCAGCAACAGCAGCAGCAGCAGCAACAGCAGCAGCAACAACCGCAAGTGACAGAGTTGCTTAGGCAACCTGCAAAAGCGTTTGGCGAGTTACTTAATGGCAACATTGGCAACGCCTGTCTCTGTCAGCTGTTAAGTGCGAGTCAGGCAGGCAGCCAGCCAGGCAGGCCCCCTCCCCCACTTTCACACCTGCACACTGACAATTGCCTGCAAAGTGTTTTGCGGCGAGTGGGGCGACCAACTGACATACACCTGAATTGGAGCATTGCATGCGCTGCACATTTTGGCCACAGCCAGACAATTAGTGCACGACAAAGGCTGTCCGCCCACGCCCCCTGCCGCCCACTCCCCCTCCTCTTTCACTGCTGCTGTCAGTGTTAATGACGGTGTTGCAGCCGCTGGTTTATTGCATTAAAAGCGCTATGCAACGTTATGCATCAGAAATTGTCATAATTGTGACATGTCTGGGCGTGCGTGCGGGCCATGTTGTGGTTGCAATGACAAAGTGGTGGGTGTGGGCGTGGCTGCTGTGGTGGCATGCCTGTGCGTCTCTCCCGCTTATGTCGGGTTCTCATATCGCCTTTGAAGATTTATGTTGCCGGCTAATAGTTTTGCACTGGCAACAACATTTTTGTCTTAGATCAACAGGAAAACATTAGACTGCAATAACAAATATTTAACATTTCCGCAGCAGCTAGCGGCAAGTCAAAAGCATATAATAAATTGTCAAATTTCTGCGTTGCAACTTGCCACCGCGTTGCTGGCCTTTGTTACGCTTTGATTTGTCGCCCTCGCACCCCCAGGAAATGGAAAGCAACAAGAAGAAAAAAAAACAATAATATAAAAAAAGAAAGTAAGTAAGAGTGCTTTTGTTGAGGGTGCCTGACTAGCAGTTGCCCTGTATCTAGCACCAAGAGGTTGGAGTAAGTGTATTAAGGCGTATTCATATAAATATTGTGATTATTACTTCTTCTTTTCTCATTCCTAAATAATTTGAAATTTATTTTTAATTTTTATTATTATTTTTATTTTTATTATTATTATTTTTATTATTATTATTATTATTTAATATTTATTTTAATATAATATAATATTATATAATATATAATATATAAAAAAATTATTGCCTGTGCTTTTTATAATTTCTTCAATTTTGTGGGAAAATATATACTTGGTCTGTCTATGCTAGATAATAATCTGCACACCTCTCAAATTAAGCCTTCTTAGTTTCTAGGAAAAATGAGAGAAGCTATCGATCGTTTTTGAAATATACTAACTTGATTTGAACCTTCTACAGGGCTAACATTTGAAGTCTATAGGCAAATGGAGAGACAAAGAGACAGCCAAAGAAGGCAGACAGACAAACAGACAAAGGGACAATCAGAAGCACGGCCAGCAATATACTTCCTTCATTCCCAATACAGGGTATATAAAGTAGAAAATAAAACTATTGCCCGAAGTTTTGCTGATGCTCTCAAAAATAAGCAAAAAAGCGCAAAGCAAATCAAAAACTCAAATGCCGCGAGGGGTTGAAAGAAAATGAAAGAAAAAAATTGGCTTGAACCAAGTTGGGTGCGTGGATGGTGGTAAGGTTTTTTTTCGTGGAGGGGCGGAGCGGGGGGGCAATTGTAAGACTGCCGACTGCTTTGTTGCTGGCGCCATTGTCAACATATTTCAAGCCGCCAGAGACTCAATAATAAGCTGTGAATCTTGACTACATATTGTAGTTTCGGTCATATACATTTTTATAAGCTCTTATGGCGCCCCTCAAATTGGTCAGCGGCCCAACCAAAATTTAATGACTGGAAAATGAGCCATTTAAGCCGAGTGCCAGCCAACTTTGCCCCACCCCCGAAACGAACGTGCCCACCGAGCATTTGGATATTTATGGCTGTCTGTGCCCATCTCCAGCGTACGTCTTTGATTGTATCTGCAGCTGTAGCTGTCTATCTGTAGCTGTATCTGTGCCTGGCTACGTGGCGGCTCGCTAGGTCATTCATTAAATGCTGTGATTAACACGTAGACGCATTAAATTATATAACAAGCCCCGGTCCAGACGCGCATTGGCCACATCAATTAACGCATATGAAATGCGCGACTTGAACAAAATATTGCAGCATACTTTTAGGCTGCGTAGGTATTCCATTGGTTGCATGTGTGTTAGGGGTGTGTGTGCTCGGTGCATGGTTGGGCATACATAAATCATTTGGCTACATTAAGCGCAAACTTTTGGGCCAGCACTGAAACGAAAATAAAAACTCGTTAACACAGCACGGAGCGTGGCCGCGGACGAGGACGAGGACGAGGACGAGGACGAGAACGAGATCGAGGGGCGGGAGTGTCTTGGTTCAAGTCGTGCCGCTGCCTTTCGACTCGAGTTGGCTACGTGCTTGGACTAGTCCCTCGACTGGCTAGCCGGACGGGTGCTGGCCCGGCCCCGGCGGGCACTACACAGTGTCAAGTGTAAAGAAGAACTACTAATCAGCAGTTAATTCTTATCTTTAATTAAGTGCACGTTCCCACTAGCGCTGGCAAAGGCGGACCGAGCGGCAGCGGCATCTGGTCGCGTTTATGGCAGAGACGTCTAGGAGTCTGGGCCAAGTTGGCTTCAACACTTTTGTTTGCCTTTGCTTTTTGGCATTGTTCGGCACAAAGGCCAAGAGCTGGCTGCTGCTCGACCCGCCTTTTGTCGCCCGCTCAATTTAATGAAATAATCTAAGCAAACACTCTCGAAAATAAAGCAGTTTTTTTTTTGCTTCGCGCAGTTCCCTGAAATTAAAAATGTAATGCGTTTTTGCCCGTTTTTCTTTTTGTTGTGCTTGGCACATAATTAAATACGAATTTTCGGTAGCATAGCTGGCCAATTAAAAAGGCCACGCAACAATGGCCAAGGCGACCGTCCATGCATGGCTAAGCGGCAGCTCGGCGCGCCTTGGCCGAAAGAAAAGGGTTCATAATGAGCCCGCATCTGTTATGCTCTCTATGCCGAGGCATAAGATGCTTGGCCAGCTCAGCCGAAAATTGTGCGCTAAACTCTTGAGTGTGCAGTCAACTCGCCCCCCCCCCTCCCACCACCCCCCACCGCGACCCGCCTCCAACAGGTAACCATAAGTCATTACCCCCATTTAAACGCCTGTAGGGGGTTGTAGGTGCTGCAGCCGCTTTTCCGTCAAGTTGCTGCACAAACAATGCACAAGCAGAGTCAGTTACTGGCAGGGGGCGTGGCAACGGTGGGCGGCACTCAAGCGTGCCTGTCACATTTTGTGCACTTTTTATGTGGTCCCCCACAGCAGCCGCTGGCAAAGCCCAAAAAGTTACATCAGATACATGAAAAACATTATTCAAAAGCCCCACTAAAAATAAAATAAAGAAAATTTTATTGAAGTGCCAAGGTGGCTGCCGTGGGCTGCTGAGCTGGCTGGGATCGGGCGCCCGATGGCTGTCCACACGGGCGGCGTTCGCATCCCGGCCACACAGATTAATTATGCATCGCAAAATGCTAAGCCAGGTAGCACCACCAACAGCACCAACAGCACCAGCGGCACCACCAGCCCCACAGCGACCAAAAAAGGGCACACACACGCGATTGCGGATGTCTGTGCATGTAAAAGCCAAGTACAAGCCATATAAAAATAAAATAAAAGAAAATAAAATAAAATACAGTAAAGTAAAAACAAAAATTATATCTAATTGTTCAGCAGCCGAACATTAACATACCCTACGAAAAGTCGTTTTTGAAATATATATATATATATATATATATATTGCACATAAAATATTTCGAACAAGTGTCTATACTCTGTTAAAAACATTTATATTTTTGAAATATAAAATAAATATATTAAATTATTTTTAATATCAATGTTTAGTATTTCATATTTTCAGTATTTTTGAATTTATTTAGACTCTAAATAAGGCTTACTTCAAGACTTTTAAGTCAGTATTTAAATTTAATTATTATTTTGTATCTTTAAAATAGAAATATTTTCAAACAGGAAAAAAATAGAAAAACTAGTTTATCACGTTTTGAATAATTTATATTATTTATATTTATATTATCATTTAGTTAAAGATTTTCAGTATTAGAAATTATTGGCACACAGTTGCATGTAGATCCAAGACTTAACCGAGTTTTAAGCTTAGCTTGAAAAATATATAAACTACATCAGTTAAAATGCGTGCTTTATGACTGTTTTTTCAGCGGTTTTGAATATTAGATTGCAATTAAAAGCACGTTTACAACTCCTCCCAACCATCGATATATTTCACTTGTTAGCATCAGCAAGCTTGAGATGTGATGTACGCAGTGTGGCTGTCACAAACACGCCAATAGAATTAACATATTCTCACCACATAGCGTCCATAAAAATGCGCATATAAAAAATTAAAATAAAAATTAAAAGCTGCTGCTAAAAATCAAGCGCCAAAGTCGACGTCAGCGTCAAAAGCCAAAAAGCGCGACGTTGTCGTCGCTGTCGTCGTGTCACTGCACCCAGCAAGGTGAGGGAAGGTGTGCAGGGGGGGGAGGGGACGATGTGCTTGCTGGCACACATGAGGTGTTTTGCGCCTCAGATACACACACACACACTGGAGACACACACACACGAGCACGACGACAACATCGTAGTACCCACTTGAAACGCTTTTTAACAAAAATTCTTTTAATTTTTTGAGCTTCTTTTTTGGGCAGCAGCAAAAAAGTCAAAAAATAAGAGAAAAATTAAAGAAAAATCCGGGAGTTTGTCTGAAATAGCTGCCTGCTGCTGTTGCTGCTGCTGCTGCTGCTGCTGTATATTTGCGCAACCCTCACTGAAAATGAAATTTTCCTGCAAGACGACGGCAGCGACGACAACGCCGCATTGTTGATGAACATGAACAAGCGGCACGCTAACAAGTCGCCTGCCCGTGCCCCTAAATCCCTCTATCCGCCCTTGCAGCAGCACCTTGCTAACCGATGCACCTTTCAGCGCTGGTGTTGGTACGTGGGCGCTTACATTGTTGTTGTTTCTGTTGTTGTTGTTTCTGTTGTTGTTGCTGCGGATGCACATGCCACGCCCCGGCCCTCCGTGCCTCTGAGGCAGCTAGAAATTATGATGTTTGAGTTGTTTCTCGTTTGCAGCCTGCGTTCATTTTAATTTCCATTTCTATTTTCTTTTTTTTAGTCTTTTTGGCCTTCGAAAATTACAACAAGAACAACACAACGAAAAACGATTAAAACAGTTTGGCGAAAATAGAAAAATTCAAGTGCATTTTTCACTTCACTTTACGGTGCATTCACATTTCCGTTGCATTGCGCTGCTGCAAACCGTTTGCAGGCCTCAAAAACGGCAGCTTGGGATTTTTCGCAATTTGTCGCTGGTGCGAGAGGGCTAAGAAAAAGGCGGGGCAGCTGCCGGGCTGAACAGCTAGCAGCTCTTTGTTCTGGCACCCCAACTGCTTAAAGGTTTATTTTACCTATGCAATTTGTTTCGTTCTTTTTTTATTTTACTCTTTTTTTTGTCATTGTCATCGTTTTGTTGGTGGGGTCAGTCTGCCGTCTGCCTGCTGTGTTGCGCGTTGCACGTTGCGCGTTGCACGTTGCACGTTGCCGGCTTTTAGGCGTTTTTTGCAAGAGTTGCACTTTTGAGCGGCGGCGGCGGTCGCTGCTGCGTGCTGTTTGTTGTTGTTAAATTTTTTATAAAATTGGCATAAAAAGTGCATTTGCTTTGCATTCTTATTTCTACCTTTTTGCGCTTTTTTTCGGCAATTTTTTTATTTTAATTTCTTAATTAGTAGCCTTTGTGGTGGATACAAAAAATGAAGGCTGGGCGTGATGCCTGCCTATGGGGAGGGGGAGGTTTGCTATAAGGGTAGCTGCAGCAGCTTAAAGGCCAAAAGCTTTTCAAATTAGTCAAATTGAAATGATTTGCATTAGGCATTTGGCCTTTGAACCATGCAGCCCACGCAATCAGGCCAAAAACTATTTAAAATCTAATTTGCATTCTCAACTTTTTCGGCGCACACAAAGCAAACAACAACAAAAACGGCAGAAAAACGCGAACGCAAATTTCAGCAGATTTCGAGGCATATCTAAAACGCAAACTCCCAATGCATAAGCTTCAAATTTGTCATAAAACTTTGTCAGACTACAAATTGGTTGTTTTTGCAAAAAAGACTCTGAGCAAAATTAGCCAAAAAAAGAAAGATGAAGTCAAATATCAAGAGAGAGCTGACAAGCCGCACAAACAAGCCAAGTTAATGTGTCTTATTTATGCTCGGCGTGATGCGTGTCGATTTTCTTTGCTAGCCAAATATTCAGATTTCAGATTCATGCAAATATTACTGCAACCAAAAGCCCCCCGCATTTGGTTGCACTTTTGGTTGGGTCTAAAACTTTTTAATTACCCTCATCAGCGAAATGCAATGTGCACTTCAGAGCTGCCAAAGAGCTCAACGAGACGGGGCGGGATTGGGCTGGGGGCGTGGCATGCGTTTCTGTGGTCGCCAAGCTGTATTTTGTGCACACAAAGTTTTTGACGCTGCCGTTTGAGCCACAGCGAACGTGGCATAAATTCATGAACAGTATTTGGTTTATTTTATGATAATTGCGTTTAATAAATATACTTGCGGCGCCTTTTCGACAGCTCTTGATTAATATTAATGCATTTCGTCGAGTTCAAGCACCTGGAGCCCTTGCACTTCCGGCCTGGAACCTTAGGGAAGCGGCCAAATAGCCAGGCCATATATCGCTCCAAAAAATTATGACGCAAATTTGCCAGCTATCGGAGACTCGCGATCTAAGTGTGTCAGTGTGCGACAAACGGAAAGCGAAAACTCAATGCGATAGCTGATGGCTATCTGGCTGGCTAAAAGAGTGTGAAAAGCGAAATTCACAAACAGTTGGCAAACAGCTGGCAGTCCACAGAAATGAGCCGATCTTATCTGTAATTGCTTTTGGTAGAACAAGGCGACAAATACGCTTTCTCAAGAGGCTGTCATCTTTTGGGCTGATGCTGATGCTGCGGCTGCTGCACTTTAAGGAAATGACCCAAATTAGGGCTGGGCTTGGAAAAGTTTTTGCATTAGCATGCGAGCTGCTGCTACGTCTCTGCTACTTTGTCCTTAGTTTTTGTGGCAAACTTCAAGAAATCGACATTTACTTCAGTCAAGTCAAGAAATCACGTAGCTGCAGCCACACCCAGGTGCGTGTGTGTGTGTGTGTGAGTGCAGCATATTTTTCTCGCACATTTTATCTGCAAACATATCACACACACACACACGCACATACGCTCCCCTTCAGTCAAACACAAACATGAGCAGAGTTGAATTTGTACTTCCGCTTCTTTGGCAGCGCCGGAGGCCAGCAAATCATATTCTTTTTTCTCTCGTTTTTTTCTCGCTGTTGATTTGTCGCACGAGTTGAATTTATGATTATGCCGCCAGCGTGGCATGAACATGTGTAAAAATGATTTTTGTTCAAATAAAAATTCAAACTCGCATTGAAGTGGCATTAATTATGCGTAAATGAGCTTAATGCATCAATTAATCAAATCAAAGGCGGCGCCGACTGCGCTGCCCGTGCACTGCACCAGCCTCTGCCTCTGCCGGCGCATGCAGTTTTCAGCCTTTGTAGTGTCACACAAAAGCGCGAGAGCTCGCCTCGTCGTCGTTAAAAATGCAACTCCGAACTGCCAGTTGGCTCAACGGGCTGGTCACTTTACGGGTTCGAGGGGTGGGAGTGTGTGTGTGTGTGCGGGGGGAGGCACTGATGCATAATCGGTCAGCTTACATTTATACAAAATGCTTTTGTCGCCCACACCAGTGCAACCTTAGCGACACCTGGCGTTTGCGCCGCTAAACTAACAGCTTGGCTTGTGTCTTGGCTAGACAGTGCTACCACACAATCCGAATGACTCCACACTTGCCGACGTGATTGTGTCTAGGCTAAGTTAACGAAGTTTCATTTTAACGAAACTAAAAGCTGAACTTGCCGAAAAGCGTTTGATATTCACATATTATTCTGAACAAGGATAATTTGTTGAGAAAGCTTGACTGGGAGATACCTTACATGCTGGTCTGAATAACACATTAATAGTGAATCACATGCTATGTCTATTTTTCTCTCTCTCTATTTCGTTCGATTAAATAAGCTTACTATGCTTACAGATAAATAGTTTAATAGAATTAGAGAGAACTGAAGAGAGTGTGAGAAAAATAGAGAGACAGGAAGATAAAAGATAAGAATGTGAGATAGAAATAGATTAAGGTTAAGAGGTATCAAGAAGGATTTTCGAAAACTTGTTTATTAAAGAAAAGAGGTAAGATAGGAGGGGTAGGATTTAGAGGATGTCAATGCCATACAAGCAAAAAAAAACTGCCTTATATATGAAATGGAAAAAGTTTGTTACTGAAACTTTTCGTAAAAGCACACGTTATAATTATTATTACAACTATCAAGAGTATATGTTATAATCCCAACTTTTATAATAGCACTGGCGTTCCTTTGAAACGAGGAACATCGTTGCAAAAAACTAATGTTTAATTTTTTCAACAATTATAAATTATTCAATTGTTCGCTCATTTCCCGAAATTAACTTTATCCCCAACCGCGAGCAGCTCGCGAACTCAAAAGCCATGGAAACAAAGTTTGTATGGTTGCCTTCCTGTCGGAGCTGTCGGAGCTGTTGAAAGTCTGTGTGATTAAACAAAGCAAACATTGAAGTCCTTCAACAAACTCGCCTCACCATAAACCACATCCATGGCTAACTCTTCAGCACTGAGCGCAGTGCCAGTCAAAGCTTTGATGTACATATACGCCGGCCATTAACCGCATTCATAAAGCATTCAGATCTATCAAATTGGGTTCAACGTGCTACGTTTCAGGTTTAATTATGTGTAACCGACTAATTGTGTGCAAAGTGTTGGCAAACATTAAAGACGTACCGCTGAACCGTACCACCACAGAAACCATTAATTCAAATTTAAGTGCTATCTGATTTCCATATACATACATACATACATACATACGTAAATTGCAAGTATGCCGCAATCCCAACTCCCGCACAAATGTATGCAATGTTATTGTGGGCTGCCAGTTCACACGATTGTCTGGGTGAGCCGGGTTGCGGGTTGTGTAAGTCATCATTATCATCGACATACTAATCGATTCGGGCAGCTTTAATATGATTTGAAGAGGCAGTCGGAGTCAGAAACCATTCAGGCATTATCTTTGATGACAGCTAACACAGGTCCAGGGCCCTTCAATGCGAGTCGAGCAACCGCAACAAATTCAATTACGTTTAATTAGATATATTCTCAATGCAATTTATTAAAAATACTAAATAATTATATTTAATGCTGATAAACGACTTAAATATAAATATTAATATATATATTCAACTGCCTGAATTAATCGGATTACACTTAAACCGGAAATAACATTGTTTATTGAATCGCCGAAGTTTAAATACCCTACCAAACATATATTTAAATTAAAACACAACAAGAAGATTAATTAAAAACGTTTACGAGTTAAAAGCGGAAATATAAACTGAGCTTTCTGTCGTTACAGCATTTTAATTAGGTTTGATCAAACAAAATCGTGTATCAAACTGTTGCCGACAATGAATAGGTATTCGAAGTTATCTATTTGTGTTCACTGAGTATTGAAGGAGGCAAGAACATCAAAGTGAAACGTGATTAACTCTTTGTTTGGACAGGCTTTAGACAATAAACAGTGCATACCCAGAAAACTGGGTCATGCTCACAACAATTACTAATTACTTTTACGCATGCAGCAGGCAAATATCATTAGTAATTCAAGGATTGAGGGCGCAATCAGCAGCATTGCCTTGGCATCCATCAGGTGCTGCTGCTGGAGAAATGTGCCCTTTTCCTTACACTAATGCCATTAACATTGCGGCAGTGCCAATGATTGTAGACACGGCATTCCTTTTTTATGTCCTTTTACATATGCAAAATAAATTGCAACATATTCCAAACCTAATCAACATAAGGCAAACGAAGTCGTTTCTATTTATTTTATAGCTAAAAGAAATCAAAGATTTATGCATGCGAACTGCGTACATACATCAAAAGAGCTTCTTCTAGGACAATGTGCCTAGTATTCAAGCTATAAAAATTTTAACTTACACTGGCAGAAAAAACCAGCCAACAAAGTCAGTCAAGCACAAAACATTTTGTGTGCTTGCAAAACATTTATTTCAATATATTTTTGTGTATTTTCTCACAATATTTAAATACTTGATTGTGTTTATATTCACAGAACTATTTATAGCACTTATCAGGCAATTATAGCTTGTATGTTGGCTCACTAATAATTATTAGTGATTATTATAATCATTAAAAGTAAATGACAACCAACAAAAACAAGAAAAGGGTCTCCGAAACATTCTCTAGAATTCCATTTTGCTAATTTAAGATTTAATGCTTTGACAATACCAAGAAATGTGTTAACAAAGGACGAAAGTAGATTATATTCATTTAATTATATTAGGAAAAGCTCTCTAAATTTAAATTCAAATGTATTTTTATTGTGACCTAGAGACATAAGTACACATTAGTAAATGCACATTTATTATGCATGTACATTTATTTTAGAACTGTTGCGCAATGTGCCACCTGACTGTGGTAAAAGAAAGATTTACAATTGGGTATATAGTCTACACGACTACCCATAAAGGTAACTCACACAAGAGATAAGCGATTTGGGTACTATAAAAAGACATTACACGTGACGTTTCACCAGAAAATAAGCCAAGCCAGAAGTCTTTCGGTTGCCATATATTAAATTAACTGGGGCCAAAATAAGAAAAAACAACAAAAACAAAGTTTTGGCACTTCACCTGATGGTCCCGGGCAAACATTTAAGCGAGCTGTCAGAAATTGAAGCGTGGGCGTAAACGAAAGTTGATTTGCCAAAGTTATTTGGAAAGCATTTTGATACCCTGCTAATAGCAATAGAAAGGGAAAGTTGTCTACCTTAAAGTATGGAGATTAAATTAGGTAATTTGTTGATGTTAGATAATTTATATAGAAGCTAAGGTAAAGGTGTAGTGAATGCAGCTTTAGTATTATGTGAATGTGTTATATAAGATCTCATGACGTAGAACAAAATACAAAACAAATTAAAACAATGTTGTTGCCAGAGCAATATCTGAGTGGAAGTAAAAGTACATGCAGACATCTGCCTGTTAACCCTGTTAAATCAATTGTAGCTGTTCATCCAATCCAACCAGACACCAAATGAGTTCAACCCGAGTGCATTGACAGGCCAACGGTGTAGCCACTATCAGTAGATGTTGAATGCGCATAAAAATCAGAGATATCGGATGGGTCTGTTAATGGTCAGCAAACCAAAAGCGAATTGATGTATATGCGCATCGCTGGCTTTCAAGGACAACAAATTATGAATAGACTACTTTAAGTGAAAATCATGAAATGTGTGTGTTTTTTGTCAGGTTTTTAATTGTAATACAAATGCGTCTGCCACAAAGTCTGCTGAAGTGAAACAAAGCCACGAGGTGGCAAGGTCACTGCCTGCTGAATAGCACACCTCAACATCATAAAGCACCCAAACACAAACACACACACACACACAGAGCCACGCACACGTACTCTGTCTATTGGCCGTAAACTTTGGCGTAATGTATGAACGACCTTCGCAAAGGACTCGCTAGCTGTGAATATCAAACAACTTGATGGCACACATATGCAGAACAACGGAGTAGTTTTTGTTTTTTGCTTTGTGTTAGGTGAGGCAGCGTGACTGACAAACAGAACTAATTAAAAATGAAACAGGTAAGAGAGCGCTGGCGAGGAACGACGGGAGCTAGCTGCTGTATGGCAAAATATGCAAAATCGAGTCATAATCGCATTACCACAGCGACAGCAGCAGCTGCCCCTGAAAGCATATGCCCTTTATATAAGAAAACTCTGGGAAAAATATCATAATTAACAACATGACTAAATAGGTTGCTTTTGATATAGACTTCTGGCTCACACAGCATAGAGACTTATCTGGTTAATTATTTAGTTGAATTTGTAATAATACCAAATGGCCAAATCATTAGTCTATATACGCCAAAAGCAGTGTTAAGTAAGGCAACACAACTGCAACTGATTACAATTAATTATTCAGAATAATCAGCTTTGGGGAACAAAGACGACAAATCTATTGCTCATACGCCATATTGTACATGGCAGTTGCTGGTGAAGGGCAAAGGGCACAGCTCGCATTTCATTTAAAAGCCATTCAAAGAACTTTCCATTCAACATTATTGAATGACTAATTCAAACAAAAATATATAAAGCACATTTGGTTAAAAGGGTCTTTCTGGCATAAATATCAAATTTTGTTCAGGAGCCAAACGTGATAACAATGGCATATTTGTTGATTAATTAGTTACGCAATTTAAACACCACATATGTATATAATACGCATTAAAGTTTAAATTTCTCCTACATTTCATTACACCTATGGTTGCAGTTAAATACTTTAATACTTGTGTTGGCTTAAACTCAACCATTTATCTAATTACCGCTTTTTACCTGTCGTCTTGTCAACCATGTAGGCCTCAACGTGCTTGAGTGGGCAAATAACGCACTTACCTTAAGGCGAGTCCCCTAAAAATAAAGTATACGACCCTAACAAACATATATATAACTGTTGCCAACCCGAGGTAAATACAAAGAAAAAAACCACTGTACGTCAGAAATGGATTCTTTCTTTTTTCCCAGTGGTTGTTGAGAGTGAATGCTGTTAAAAACGTTTAATATTTTGGCCAAGGCAAACATAACTGCTAAGTCAAGTGCCCCCAACCCCGAAGTGCAGCCACTCCAGAGTTGCCAAAGACGAGGCGCTTGTCGCCAACAAGAAGGGCAAACAATTCCCGGTGAAAAATCACTGGGGAAATGCGTTCTAAAGATGAAAATATTGTTGTTTTTTTTAACAAAAAATATCAAACAAATATTTTCTGAATAAATTTGTAAATAAAAAACAAATAAGTAAATGTAATTATTATACAAATATAAATTATTCTAAGTACAGACCCTAAACGCCCAAAAGGCAACCGAAACAACCGTAATTTGACTACAGGCTTCTCTTTTCGTACTCTTTTATTTTGTGAGTTTTTTGTTTATGTTGAATAGCAACACATTTTTTCATTGTCTGGTTAAATGCAAATGAAATGTTTATTGTTGGTAGCAAAAATAATTGTCAAAAATGCATTTAATTAAATGTCAACTGGTTGGCTAAACTTTTGCTTTTCCAGGTTAACTATAATAAAAAGCATATGCTTAGAGATTTATTTTTAACTCCATGTCTTTTGTGTGTATTTTTAATAAACATACGTGCAGTCATATGTGTTTTAATTACAAGCGCAATCAGTACTCTGTACCCATAGAGAACAGGAAATGAAAAGGAATGGTTAAATATAAAATAAAATGAAAAATAAGTATACATTTGTATGTACAGTTTGTATTTATTGGCTTTCTGTCATCTGCATTTCAATTAAATGCTCCATAAAGGCAGCAGAAAGGAAATGAACACAAATATTTGAGATTGCCCAATGCGAATAAATTAATCGTTACAAATAAATTTCCGGCCGTGCCACGATATTAAATTAAATTGAGTTCACAGTAAGACCACGGTATCAAAAAAACGTGACTGTATTAACTGCCTCATATACACTCAATAGAAATTCAAGTAACGACAATAAATCAGTGTGTTCTTTCCAGTGAAATTCCGAGTAAAGTTAAGTAAACGCCGGGGAGCAAACTCAAAGGCAACACGCTCGATACATCAATGCGCACTTTAAATGCCAGGCAAATTGCGCTGAACAAAGGCAAAATGTGTTCAAAATAAAATTTAAGTCAAGCTGGCTTGGTCGAAGCCAAAGAAACGTAGAAATCAAATTACAAACTGTATCATTCGTATTTATTTTTTGTCGTTATTTATGCATATTATAACTAATAGCCAAGAATGAAGTCAAAAGCTAACATATACAATTATATTTTAATTGGCTTTCGCAAATCAAAATTGATCCAAATAATATACGAGTTACTGTAGCATATGCTAAGGCCTGGCCGGCAATTTGCACCTTTACGCAAACATTTTTAATAATTTGTAGCCTTTGGTTTGATTGCGGCTAAAATCAAATTAGAAATTGGAATAAGCCGTGAAATATTTTGTAGTTCCACGAACAGTTTCAATGATGTTTATTTCAGCTTTAAATTATAAATTTTTAATAATATTTAGCTATTTATAGCAGTATTATATTCAAGCCTTATCTATTGTTGTGCAGTGAGTTCATGCTGCTCACTAACACAGACAAGTCAAAGCGGATTTTATCTCTTAAATGCTGGACTGACCTTGTGTGCGTATGCATTAAGCATACGCACTGTTGCATAGTCGCAAGCGCCGTGCTGCTAACTAAAGGTTAACTCAATTTTAATCGCTTACGTATGGCATAAGCACATGTTTGCTTGTGTATAAGTACATGTATTATATATGATGTAGCAGGTTAATTAACAATCAAGGCTGTCAACCGGATTTAAAGCGGGCCGGGTCGAACACGGAATTTCACTTTTATTCTACTGTGAGCCCTAACTCAAACTTGATTAATATTGGTTTAAAATTATTTTTTAAATATTTCAATACATTTTCATTTCTGCGATTGTGCTTACAAAATTTCTTTAATTTAATATGTTCATTAAAAAGTTAAATTACACTTCCAATTAAAACCTGAGTTCATTGATGTGAAAAACCGGCCCTACTAACTAAACTGAAGGAAGAGGCATTGGTGCGAACTGTAAATCGAATTAACTTCCTTTCCTTCCAACAACCATGTTGCCCACAGAAACGTATATGTGTCAGCAGGTTATCATTCAATTCAATTGCGTTACAACACTTATAAAATTTTCACAAGATAATGCTTTGAAGCAGTGCTCTCATTGTTATTTTTATATTATCTTGTTGATATTGACGTTTTTTATTTGGCTGCTTCCTTATTCTCCCATAACATCGTCTGTGGAATTTCCGCAATACTCACACAAAGGCAGCTGCTTCAATTGGGAGAAAAGAATACAAAAAGAAAATCAACCCCAATCGATTACCCCGTGCCTGCCCTTTGTGTGCAATTTGTGGACTGTATCAAAGAATGCATCCGTAATATTGTCACATTTTGACCAAATTGGAATCTTTAGAAGAAAGTGAATACATAAGGAATGTGTTGCAGAAGTAAGCAGATATATACATATATCACTTGTATGTCTAAATCAAATAAAAAATTCAAAAATGTTAAGTTCCCAAATCCATGCTTTCAAGATTTCAAAGTCAAATAGCCTTGTCAAAACTAAAACTATTTTCAGTTAAATTGATTATGTATTAAAAAATAGTTCATTTTTTAAAAAATATTTTTTTTTATTTTTTTCAAAAATATCCTCACTCCCTTACCTATTTTGAAACTTTTTTTTTGTTTTACTTTACAATCGGTAAAACGCATCTTTACACATAATTTTGAGGGGTCGACTTTTCTGCCCAAAATCTTGTCAATTGACAAAAATTAAAAAAAAATTAAAAAAAAACGTAAAGTTCTCGCATCCTCACTTGCTTAATTTCATAGTCTCATAACTTTGTCAAAACTGAATTAATTTTCATGAAGTTTACAATTTTGATTATGGTTTGACCATTTGATTGATTCTGAATTTTGATTTGTGACTTTTTTCCAAAAATATCCTTTCGTATCGTAGCCGATTTTAAACTTTTCCTCTATATATAACTAGACGCCTTTTGTATATTTATTGATGATTTGACACTAGCGTGGACTGACGTCCAGAGTGCTACGCTGTCGCATTCAGCACTTAAACCGAATAACTGACAGTATATTAAACTAGTTTATTTCTGAGAATTTTTACAGAAAACTGCTGACATGCATATTTATGCACGTGCAGTTATTTACTGAGCATTTTGACAGCCGTTCAAACATCAACATTGCATATCTCACAATTGCCGTTGACCACAGTAGAACCGCCACGCCTCACAACTGTGGTGCGTCCATTGTTATAACCGGGACGACTGACAACCACATTGCCGTTTGAGAAGCTGCGATATTCCTGGCCATCTATATACACCGGTGTTCCGTTTGGATTGGGACCTGTTGAGGCATGACGTGAATGCTTTGATATTGAATGCTTGAATGCAACTGAAACTTACAGGTCAAACATACGCCATTCACCACCACAGTGCTGGGATAAGCTGCAAAATTGAGTATACGCCACAGTGGCAATTAATATCAATCAAGCACTAAACGTTCTAAATGCTCACCGCTGATCAATGCCGGCAGCACAGCCAACAAGAGCAATGTAGACGTCAAGTACCTCATCTTAGCTGAAGTCAACTGTTCACTCGCATTATGTTCATATAGTTTTTATATATGCCATGTAAATCAAAAACAATTTCCATAATGTGTATGTGCTAAATATTATCGCTAACGGTTCAATAATAAAATTGTACAATTATAACGACTTCGAAGTGCGCTTCTCAAAATAGTACTAGCTATTTATAATTGATAAAGAATTTTATTAGAAGTCCAAGAGTCTATCATTTTAATCTCATTTGTATTTAATACAACTAAACAAGTCGCATCAGTTAAGGAATATAGCCATTTACGTAGAGCGTAGACTGGGAAAAACTCAGATTGATAACTCTTAAATAGAATTTCACAAAAAGAGCAATATATTTAGTTTATTGACAACGACAGCGGCACTCCCACTAATGCTTGAACTTCGCATTCAACAGCAACCTTAATTTACATAATTAATATAGCTATATAACTACATAACATTGTTTATGAACATGAATGATAATTGTAATTCCGTCGAAACTGGCGTTTCCCACAACAATGCAAATTGAAAACTTTGTGATATATTTAGCCAAAGCATTAGCCAATTGTCGTGACTGACAGAAATGTTCATTTTCAGGTACAACTCATCCGGTCGACGTAGTGCACACCGATTACCTGCTAGCTGGAGCAGAGAATTGTTTTTGTAACTATTGTTGTAATTGTTCTAGCGTCAGCAACGCATCACATACACAGATCGTATAGTATTTACGTTCAGGACTGGGCATTTCCCCACATTGATTAATACTTGTCTCTGACATACAGACATGCATACATACATACAAACATACATAATCCATATTATATACCAGTTTAAGTGTTTTAGCGATAAGATGATCATTGAATTGCAAAATAAAAATCCCACACTAAGTGCCAACAACGCCGTATAAAATACGCCGTCGCCTGTGGCCAGCAGCCAGACCTGTTTAACACCTCAGCACACCAACAACGCAAACACTCGACGCAAACAAATACGAAATAGAATAAAAACAAGAACATGGTGAATTTTACAGCGGTTTTTGCGGTTCTCGTGCTGGGCGCTTTGACAATGACGGAGGCTGCTGTCTACATTGGCGGCGGATGTTATGACTGTAAGGGCCTCAAACTCAAATAGGACTCGATACAAAATAATAACACATAACTAACGTTCACAGGTAATCCGCCCGGTGGTCAAGGACCAGGCATATATACAGGCGGAGGCGGCGGCAGAGGTGGCGGCGGCGGCGGCAACTACTATAATCCAGGATCTGGTGGTGGTGGCGGCGGCGGCGGACGTCCGGCTTACTCGGGAAACTATGGTCCAAATGGTTATAATGGGGGAGGCGCCCGTTATAGCGGCGGCGGCGGCGGCGGTGGCGGCGGTGGATACGGTGGCGGCGGTGGCTATGATGATGGTCTGACGCAAATCATAAGCGGCTGAATGCAATTTAGAAACTTAAATAGAAATACAAAAAAAAAAAATCGTAACAAAAGGCAAATAACACATTTTTAAAGGGAACTACACATATATATCAAACCAATGTGCCGCCGGCTACTTGAACTTTTCTAATTAATACGAAAATGCGAATGCTACAAAGCTTGTTGCATAAGCTGAACAAACGAATATGACTTCACCGCAATAACAATAATTGTGGTCAGCTCAAAGTGCAACAAAACAAATCTCTCTATATATTCAAGTTCGTATTTGTAGTATTTTCTATCAAAAAGCTGGGATTTCCTCTTGTTGTTTGCGCATAAAGCGTTTACTTTTCACATGCACATCTGAGAGCTATAAGAACCAATTTAAGGGTTAATTGATGTTCAGCCAAGCGTAGGCCGAGATAATAATTACTAACTTCAACATGCTTTAAGACCATGTAGCAATTAAAAGTATTAGCTTTTATAAAGTGACAAATATACGAGTTTACAAGTTATGCAATCAATTTTCAATCTGTAGCATTTTAATTGACCTGGCTATAGGGTATCAATTTTATTGGTATTTATTATCAGCTATAGACTGCATTTGTTCAGCTATTCGCTGAGCTATTTTAATAACCCCCATTACTCTATACATATTTCTGTGCCCCACTCAAAACAATCAATAGCACTCTTAAAGTTCACAGCTTGCATTTTTATTATTTATGCACTCAATATGAAGTGAGAACTTTGTGTGGAGCTTGCACTATGGCATTACAAATTTATGACGTTTTTTCTCAAAGCATTTTGTACTTTTTGAGTGCATCCAACGAATGCATTTACATTTTTCATAAGCTTCTTCTAATTAAAGTTCCTTACAGGTTTCATTTCATTTCCAAATTTCAGTTGTTAAACAGTGCCTCATGGCTGTACTCCCACATGCCGCTGCTGTTGTATTGTTGAGCTGTGCTTTTGCATTTGCATTGTACAGGTCTCACTATTTAAACCCGAAAATCAATCAATCGAGAGTTTGTGAATTTAATAATAGACCTGTGCAATTCCTGGAAACCAATATTCCGGCTTTATTTTGTTGTTAATGCAAGTGCAAACAGCAGGCCGCCAACAGTGCTGGCTCAAAGGCCCGGCATGCGCCCGACACTCGGAAGGTCATAAATTCCATTCACACGTGTCATCACGTGGGGGCAGTTTATGCAAGCAGAATTCTACGAAGGACATACGAGATCGTGCTATCTAACAACCAGCACAATATTACTAGCTTTTTCAACTTAATTTGCATTTCACCACAACAAAATATTATTTTTATTAATTACTAATAAAAGTTCGCTTCAATTAGCAAATATTCTAGGTATTCATTTTGCTGGTGAATCCCTTTTAAATGCATCTGCTTACAGCATTTTTAAGTTAATTAGCTTTGTTAAAAGCAATTTGTTTTCTCCAGTTGAAATTGAGCCTGAAGGGGGCAAAAGTCGACGATCTATTCCACATAAAAAGAATGAATACATTCAAAAACTGGTGTTGAAGGAAAATTCATGCAAACGCCGACTTAATTAGGCATTAGACGGCTTAAGGCGAAGTTACCCTTAGTCCTAGCCCCGGCAGCCCTGTCAAGTCTCATTCTTTTACTTTAAATTTTAGATATTTAAGCAACATAGACAAATATAGACAAACATTTGTTTGTTTGACGAACAAGATAGCGAACAATTTTGTTTTTTCTTGCTCTCCAAATCTAAGAAAAAAATCTACATAGTCTAAGATAAAGTATTATGGACATACAAATTTGTACTAAAAATATAATTATTTTTTATACTCGTTCACGAAGTGAAACTAGTATCTTGGTTTTGTGCAATGTCCGTCATGCTGTCCGTCCTTTTGTCCGTCTGACCGTCTATCGGTCTGTCCGGATGAACGCAACTTTTTTCGGCGCTTTTGACGTTAGAGAGTTGTAATTTTGGATATAGACTTGCTTCAGACAAAGTGTTAAGATATTTGTGCCACGCCCATTGGGAGGCTGGCAAATCGATAACATATCGATACATCTGAAATCGCAATTCGATAAAAGCTCAATATTTGCCACAATATTAAAGTTAGTCGCTAAATTTGGAATGTAGATTGCTGGTGACCTCCTCCAAAAATTACGACCTTGATATCTCGGCCATGCCCACTAGAAAGCCCCCAAAATTTACCACAATTTCGATTTCGGGTACTCAAATTAGAATAACTAAATAATAACGCAACTTTAAAAGTGATACTGAGAGGGTCGATTTTTCTGTCGAAAATCATGCCAAAATTGACAAAAATTTAGACATGTAAAGTTCCCAAAACCATACTTGATAGATTTTAAAGCCTCATAACGTCGTCAAAAATTAACCGATTTCCACGATATTTACCATTTTCTTCATGGATTAATCTCAAGATTGATTCTGTATTTAAATTTAATTAATATTTGAAAATAATTTTTTTTCGAAAAATATCCTTTACTCCCCCCTTACTTATTTTGAAAAAAAAATTTTTTTTTGATTTTGAATCGCGAACTTTTATTTTTCATCGATTGCGGGTACTCAAATTAGTATAAATCGCAACTTTAAAAGTGATTCTGAGGGGGTCGATTTTTCTGTCAAAAATCATGCCAAAATTGACAATAATTTAGACATGTAAAGTTCCCAAAATCATACCTGATATATTTTAAAGCATCATAACTTCGTCAAAAGTTAACCGATTTGCACGATGTTTACCATTTTTTCCATGGATTAACCTCTAGATAGATTCTGTATTTAAATTTAATTCATATTTGAAAATAATTTTTTTTCGATTTTTTTTCAAAAAATATCCTTTACTCCCCCCTTACTTATTTTGAAAAAAAAATATTTTTTTTGATTTAAAATCGCGAACTTTTATTTTTCATCGATTGCGGGTACTCAAATTAGAATACATCGCAACTTTAAAAGTGATTCTGAGGGGGTCGATTTTTCTGTCAAAAATCATGCCAAAATTGACAAAAATTTAGACATGTAAAGTTCCCAAAACCATACTTGAAAGCTTTTAAAGTCTCATAACTTCGGCAAAAATTACCCGATTTCCACGATGTTTACCATTTTCTTCATGGATTAACCGCAGATTGATTCTGCATTTAAATTTAATTCATATTTGAAAATAATTTTTTTTCGATTTTTTTTTCTAAAAATATCCTTTACTCCACCTTTACTTATTTTGGAAAATTTTTTTATTATACTCGTTCACGAAGTGAAAAGCGTATATTAGTTTTAAGCAATGTCCGTCATGCTGTCCGTCTGTCTATCCGGATTAACGCAATATTTTCGGCGCTATTGAAGATAGAGATTTGAAATTTTGGATATATACTTGTAGTTATCAGCATCCACGCCCACTGGGAGGCTGGCAAATCGATAAAATTTCGATACACCTCAAAACGCAAATCGATTAAAATTTGGTTTGTAGATTGGTGGTGACCTCCCCAAAAGATTGTGACCTTCATATCCCGGCCACGCCCACTAGAATGTTCCCAGCCACCCCGGCCCACGAATCGCCCAAGCCTTTTTCTCCCACACTTTTAGAGCTAGAGTCACCAAATTTGGCAGACATTGTTTGGGTGACCTCCTCTTAAGATCGAGCCAAAAAATGTTGGCCACGCCCACCCCCGCCCCAACGAAATACAAAAATTCGATACTTTTCCAAAATAACAATAATAACTTCTGTGTACTGTGAACGAGAATTTTGTAGTCGGTTACGTTCGACTGCAACGTTCTTACTTGTTAATTTTAAAATGTTGTAAAGTATACTCGTTGATTTGCCCAATATTTAAAATAGAGTATTTGCCCCAAGGAATATGTATCGTTTTGTCTGCTGCACTCTATGCACAATATAATCATTCAACTATTTGTTTACCCATTTTATGGTTACAGGGTATACAAATATTTCATTTACACACACAAGCTTAAAAGCCCATAAGCATATTTGTGCTTGTGAAATTCACCAGCTCGTGTCAGATGCTCTCCAAGCTGGTTAAAATGCAAGCATGGGGTCTGCAAACAATCGAGATATTCGATTCAGATATCTAGTGTGTAGGTGTGTGTGCGAGCACTTTACGCTTACCATTCAATATTCAAAATCACAGCAAGCTTATGGAATTTCTCGTTGCCCTAATATGATTGCACATGCATAAAAAAGTTTCATAATTCAATTGAATAGTGGAAACCCGTACAAAATGGGCTAGGTATGACCCCACTTTAGTTATAGCTTTAGTTGATACCTACCCCGTGGACCTTTTTTTTTACACGAATACCAACTTCTAGCCTTCATGCACATTCAATTGTAATTGACTTTAGTTTTAGAGAGCAAATCGAATTCACATTGATACCATATAGCCAGAGGCACTTAATCCCGGATTGGATGGTGCACTTGATGGCAAGCTTCTGTGTGCTGAACATTATTACATTGATAACTTGGTTAATGGTTTATTATGGAAAACAATAAATATCTTTTTATTCAAGATTAACAATAATCCTTTGAAACTTCATGAAAAGTTCAAGTATATTTGCTTCCAAGAATTCTTTGTCTCACGTAAGTGGTCTGCTTTGTTTTATTGGCACTCAAATAGCAAGAGGGCCAACCTTTGACAGCGTAATGGGGCACAAGTGTGTTGCATAAACTATTAACGTTAACTTACATTACAAGCAACAGGGCAAAATAATTATCGACCTTTATTGAAAGCAAAGCGACGTAATAAAATTAAATTCAGTAGAAAATTCCTCGACTCGTATTCGCCGCACAAAGTTTAGTAACTTTAGACAAGAACTCTTATACCACACTTGTGCAGCAAAATATACGAGATATTTGAACAAACTTACACGCCATTTATGTATATATATATTATATTATATGTACGGTAGGTAAAAGCTGTTGAGATGCGTCAGGATTGGCTTACCATACTAGACAGTTTGTTTAGCTAAAAGTTTGCCGACAGACTTTAAATGGCCCGCCAAAAATATGCACAAGCACACGCACAACTAGTTGGAGATAACACCTGAACAGCTTTGCAATTCAAAGTGGAAAAGCAGCACGTGACCAATTTGCGTTATCTGGCCATGCCATGAATTGTACTCTATATATATGCATATATGCATATATTTTTTTATATTATTATTTTTATATACATACATACGCATAAATATGTGATTGCTCATTCTGTGGAAGATGTTTGTGAATCCGTTTCGCTTATCACGCATACGCCGTGTGACCTTAGCAGTTGTTGAACTTTCGTAATAGATATTTGTACAACAAGATAAAGGCCGAACAGGCAAGCAAACTAAAATTAAATTCCCAATTAATCATAGAATATTGCACAACTAAAGTAAAGTTTATTAAATACACAGATATACACATAAAACATCCATATCCAGCTTAAAGACTAACAAGTGTCGCTGTCCGACCCTAGAGAATCACACACCAACCCACCCACAAAAAGCTCAATGCTATGCATTTTCAATTGGACAACTAACACCACAACCAGCCACAGACCGGGGCCAATTTACGGTCTGGTGATATGACGCAGGTATCGCACCGCCAGCATCAGTGCCAGCGGATAAATACTACTCCTGATCCAGGCAATGCGCACCGAATGCGCACAGGCGTCCTCCAGATGACGACAGTTGCTGAAGTGCTTCTCGTCCGATAGCATTTTAGCGGTTTCGCGTGCAAACTCGGCCGAGTGTTTGTAGCATTTGTACCGTGCGCTATTATAGATGCAATTCTCGTATGCGTAACGTGCGCTGCAAGCAAGTGCCCAACAATTGTTATTTCTTCGCACACAGTACCAGCTCGACGAATTCAACAGATGCTTACCAACAAAATTCCATAAATTTATCGCTCACATTGCGTGTGCTATCGTGCAAATCATCAGTGAGTATATTTTCAAATTCAGCGGTGCAACTTATCCAATCCACCTGTATGTGTGTAAAGCAATCCTTGTGTCGCAAATAGTCTGCAACGGTTACGCAACATTATAAGTGGCAACAATTTATATATACATATATATAAATAAGTACATTAGAATGAGAAACATGCAGCTAAACGCCTTCTGAAGAAAGCCTTTACTGTCGTCATAGCTACTTATAAAATTTTCTAACTAGTTCTCATTAAAGGTTATTTGCATGAGAATTTATTTGTTCAGTGGCAAATATGTTTGCTTATACATATATATGTATTAAATATCAAGCAATTAATTTTTAAGTCTTCTGTCTGTTGCCTTAACAGCGGGCTTATCAATTGCATAATTAATTTGAAGAAATTTAATCAACCCAGATGATTATCCTCGTCTACTTGAGAACTTTTAATTTAATTTTTTTTTCTGAAATAAACAGTCTCTAATATTTTAATCGACTACTGAATACAAATTTTTATGTTAGCCTTAATTGTGCTTAATGTATAAAAAAGGTATATTTAATTAATTTTAATTTTTTTTTATTTTTGACTGATATATGTCTTATAATAATATTTGCTTCATACAACAATACAAACAAGCAATCATATTTGTTTCCCTTACCTCGCTGAAAGTCTTCATCGGTGCAAAACTTTTTGAAAAATTTCCGAGCGCCATCGACATTATTCTTAAACAAGCTAAGCTTCCGATTCTGTAGACAACGGGCTGAATAGGCATCAAAACACTTCATACCACGATTGAATACACTACAAAAAAATCAGAAAAATATTTATGCATATTTAATTACTTGTAAAGTTTGGGTTGATTAGTTGTGTCCAGTTGAAACACTTAAATTATAAAACTTCCAATATCAATGTAATTATTTTAATTTTATTAGAAATTTAAATTCAATTATTTATTGCGAAGTTGTGATTTCGCTAAAGTCGCTTTAGCATAAAATTATAATTGGTAATCAAATTTCACTACTGGTCCCCTGAAAATTGAGTACTGCTCATTAAATTATGTTGTTCACGGAAATCAATATCTCCCTTACTTTATATATGCGAAATTTTAAGAGAAAAGTAAAAAGTTTCTATTTACTTTGAACTTTGTTGTTATTTATTTTTTTTGCACGGTACTTAGCTTTAACTGAGCCCAAGCTCAACCCTTTTCAAAAAGGCACAAAACTTTGTTTTCTTTTCTTGCTTTTCAGCCCAAGTCCTATAGAAAGGACACGCAGAACACTGATTAATTATGAACTGTAAGCATCTTAAGAGGGATGCCACAGCTGAAGGGTAATCAAAAACGAATTTCACTTAATGCTTGTTGCCGAGGTGTTTTATTTATAGGGGCACTCAAGCATTTCAAAGGCACTTTGTTAGAAACATATTTTGCGTTTCAGTCAGTTTCAGATCCCGTTGAGACTTACTTGCACTTGGCAACGATCTCTTGCTTGCTTATGACCACCTTGGTGTTCTGCAGAAACTCCATTAGATGTGGCGGCAAGTCCTTGAAGCATTCGTCAACCATCTTTTGAGTGCTGCCGCACTTATCCACATGAGCCAAGGGTGGCGGCTGCTGCTGTTGGGTTTCATTTCGAGACTCTGCCATGGCAACCAGCACCATACAGCAGCACAAAGCCAGCACAAATACTTTTGTCTCGCACATTATCGGCCTCACTCAACTTAAATACACTTGTTGCTACGAGACGTTTAAATAACTATCGCAATATTTGATTTTTTACTCCCGAACGCGTTTCGTCCTTGCAATTCGCCTGCTACCAAAGAACTGAGCCGGCTTACCAAATTCGAACTGCTTTTAAAGCTTGCTAACAGAGCTCTGTTAAATCGCTGTTAAGTACAGCGCATGCACCTTGGTGCCTTTCGCACGTGTTCTGTGGTTTGTTTACAATGCGAAAGGAAATCCATAGACAAGTTTTCTATAAGTGGAAGAGTCTGCTCGCATAATTGAGCTCTCGTTTACTTACATTCATTTAGTGCGGTGTCTGAGTCTGCTAAGACGAGGATAATTAGCATTATATGTTGACGGCTTGTTTCGCTCAAGGACCAATTAAGAATCTGTTTTAATTGTCACAATTATCCCTTTTTGGTAAATAAGCCTCACGCAGATTTTTACTCTTTTTCATAAATGACATGGCAAAGTTAAAGCAACTAATTAAAAAGAATAGAAAAGTTAATTAACTAACTTGAAAAATCTTAATTCAATTCAAAACTGAATCGAACGAGTAATTGGATTGTAGCCTTGCAATGCCAACTTTTGTTTGATGTGGCCGACATTACCAAATTTTGTCGACTAACCAACGATGAGAGGCCGGAGCACATCTGTGGCAGCGTAAGCTAGCTGGAAAATGGCATTGATTAACTTTTCAATCAACTTTCATAAAACATAAGCTCTGAGTACTCTGAATGCAGTACAAACTATCAATGAATAGCATTAAAACTTCACTTTTAAGGCATGACACTAATTAAAACAGTCTTGACGGTCGATATTATAAGACTACAAAACTATGTATGTACCTTCCAGCTAACGTTATTAAGTTGCCTTTCATAACTTAAAAGGCATTCTTTAACAGCAAAAATGCAAGACTTTCATTCAAAAGCCTGGCAGAGATCTGCCAGAATCCAAATTGTATCCTGATGAAAATGCGCTCACAGGTTCGTGCGCAGCTCACAAATGAACAAATGAATCCGTTGCTTTTGGGCTTTTGCATTACGCGTAGCTGTGCTTTCCCATATAAGTATGCTATAGATTTTTGGAAAATCCCATTGTTTGCTTATCAGAAGTCAGTTCCGTGGCGTATTGTTATACAAACGCCGAAGCCTGGACAGCACGAACAAGACAACATACAATGCGTACAATTAAGGAACATGTACCAGCAACCACCATTTGGTTAGTTTTTGCTAATGAGGGGTTCTCTAGTTTCGCTGGGCGCATGCATAATGCAGTTGCAAATATCCTGTATTTTTCGATGCATCATTGATGTCAAACATAGCTCCAATAACAATAAACAATGATTGGTTGCTGGAAAACAAATTGATATTCAAAGGATGTTTAGAAAAACAAAATTCAACGATGTTTGCTTTTAAATAAAGGAATTTAACAGTATTGGTTTTTTATAAACATTTATTTTATGCAAAAACTTGTACATCATTTAATTTGATTTTGTTACAGTTGCGTATATATGAATTTATTATTTGAACATATGCGGATAGATTTTGCAAAAATTCAATCAATTTGCAATTATGTGTTATATAAATGATGTTTGTATGAGTGAATATTGTTTGAAATAATATTGTTTTTCAATTAACACAATACATACAACATTCAACTTTTGCCATGTGCTTAAGCTTATTACTATGCACTATATCTGATATATAGTTCCTTTATTAAATTACTCACAATCATCAATTGAATTGAATTTCGATATTGAACACGAAACCAATTATCATCGAAAAGATTTTTTAGGCAGCACACCAAAAGATTTCAAAATTTTGGCGGTGCTCATTGCTACGATTGCACGATTGCCGTTACTAATATAAATATTATTAAAATTGTATCATCATTAAATAGATAGTTAAATTATTTTTAATTTGTTGTAAGTATGAGTATGTTGCTTCACATAGTTTGTATTATAATTTCATAATGTAGTGGCTGCTGCCTAGCGATTTAGGTTTTCATTTAAGCTATTTTCCCACTTTTGTTTTTGATTTGTGCCGTTTATATAATTAATTTAATATTTAACTTAGATGCAATGTTTGAAAGGCACACTAATTACATATTTGTTTCAAATTGGTTTATCGTTAATATTATTTATTGTTAGCTTTATTCAAAGATCAGCTGCATTAAAGAAAATTCTTTAATTTAAAATAAAATGTAGCTGTTTTTCTTTTGTACCATAATTTAAATGCAATTTCATTTTTATTTACTTTTCTGTTCTGTATTATTAACATGCATTATGTTTTTGATCGCATACAGATAGGATAATTAGCTGCTAATGGGCATAATGTATTCAGAGATTTTTTATGCTTTCGCGTATTAAAAAAATAAAAATTTATATAATAATATATAAAAATTTTACACAATCTTGCGTTTTATAACTGCCAGCAATTATTTTAAATTAAAGAATTTTGTTACGTTATTTTGGTCAAAAACTTTTTTAATCAACGTTATTGTTTTTAATTTTTTTTTGTGTATAATACATTGTGCTTGAGCTCAACATTAATATTAGGTATTAAAATTATTTATGTTTTACTTGTACATTATTAATGCGTGATATTCGTTACTTTTCATTAACTAAATATGGCTGTTACTTGTATTTTGTATTATTTAAAATGTAGTTTAATTAGCACACGCGCTTCGCTATAACTCACAATCAGAACTAAAACGCGTCGCGTTAACTATATACTTTATATTGATGTGCGCGTGTGTATGTATAGTATAGTATAGTATATAACATTATCATAATCGAAATACTTCATTAACAAGAATTTGCGTCAATATAACAAAAATATACTCGCATATTGGGTATTTTGTTACAAACTTAAAGATTAGCAGACCATTTGCTGCATAATGAGTTGTAGTGCGATTGTGTTTAATTTTTTGTTTTTTTTAATTATTACAAAGATAAAACAACTGTTTAGCCTTAAAAGCTATAAAAAGATTCTTTATCGCGTTGGAGAAAAAATATGTGTTAAAAATGTTTTGCAGATGAGATTCTGTAAATGATATTCTTTTCGTTTTTGTTTTGTTTTATTTTTTCGTTTTTTTTCTCTATAATAGCATATAAACAAATTGATATTGTTATGTGCATATGATTTGTATGCACGAGACTGCAATTTAATTAAGTAATTTTTGTTCGCTGAACTTTTTACTATGCACTATAACTTATAAGTGGTTAATAGATCATAATTATGTATGTGTTTTTTCTTTCTTCTTTTAATTTAAACTAGACACTATGTTTGATTTGTTATTGTAATGTTTGTTTTGTTTGCTGGCTGGCTAGCAAAACGCAACAGAAATGGCCACAAAATTCAATACATTATTTTCATCATCTTCTTTTTGCTGCTTGTTGCAGTTGCTGCCGATGCATTTAGATGAGTGTGTTGCAAGCACAAGCAACAGGCCACAGACTTTGAGTGTGTGTATTTGATATAGAGTATATGTATGTGTTGTTGTGGGTTTGTGAGCGTGTGGTATGTGTGTGCGTGTGTGTGGTCTGTGTGTTTAGTAGTTGTCAGTGACAAGTTTTCTTGCACTACTTGCGATTAGAATTTCACATTCCTTACAACATGGCACACGATGCTGGGTTATTGCCACTGCCACACTGCTTCCACGCCCGCTCCCGCCGCTCCTCTCATTGCTGTCGTTGTTGTTGTCATGCTGCTAGTCCTGCTGCTGCTGCATTCTGTTCTCTGTACATCATATGCAAATCGCTTGCTGCTGCTTCCCGGCTGTCTCTCAATTCTGAGTGCATCTACCCAAAACGCAGGCGGCAGACGGCAGGCGGTTTATAAGGAATTTGGTGGTTTTTGTGGTTTGTTTTGTTTTGTTTAAATGCATTTTGATGTGTATTTGAGATGTGTTGTTGGTAGATTTTGGTTTAGGTTTTATATTTTTTGGTTAGCATGTAAATAAAAAGAGTCATAGAAAATGGAAATTGAGTTTTAATAAATGGTTAGCAGTTAGTTATTTTCGTTTTCGTGTTCGTTTATATATTTTTTTAAATACCTAGTTTTAATATGCGAATTATGAGCACAAAAAGTTACTAAATGAAAGCGGGCATATAAAATGTATGTACTTAATTTATGTATGCAAATGTGGAACAATAAATAGATAATTAAGAGCAGGGCACACGACATGCAGGCCAAGATTTCAATAGCTCACAGACTTTTAGTAACTTTTTTATTCATTCGAATGTACAAAAACTAATCAAAAAAGTTATATGCAATTTCGATATTTGAAAAAATATATATAAAATGAAAAAATAGGAGCGTTTGTACTAAAAAACAACATTCGAGTTGAAAAGGACAAACACATACGTAATAAAAATCGTAGATAGTGCAAATCTAAGTGTATTAAATGTTTGTATATGTCATACTGTTTAATACGTTATTTAAGAAACATTTAATGGTTATTTAAGTCGCTTGAGGAATTTATCGAGTAATTTACAAAACAACGTAAAAGTTTAATTATTTATTAAATAGTTTTGTTCGCTATTTTTTTGTTGTGTTTTTTTGGTTTGTTTTGGTTTTACTTTTATTTTCTTTGTTTAGTTAACTTGGCCTTTGGTTAGTTAAAATTAGCAATAATATTACATCACATATCATTTGATATTTTTTATGGTTTTTATACATATGTAAATGCTATAGAGTATAAAATTTAAAGATTAGAGAAAATATAAAAAAATAAAATTGCAGGTGCATTGGCTGTCAATTGTTTAAATAATAACTTTACGAAAAAATGCCAAGGTAAAGCGTTATTTACATTGTTTCTATTTTATTTATTTTTACATAAATAAAATGTATTTTATCGTTTTTTTTTTATTTTTTTAGCAGAGCCAAAGGGATTTTAATTTGTGCATATCACAAGTTATTATTTTTTTAATATCATAATCAGAGACATTCTTCAGCATGGCATTAGAATCAATTTAGTAATTGTATTTGTTTAAGTCTGTAAACGAGTAGATTTTATGTATGTAGTTGGGTGTGTGTTCGTTTTGCAAATGTTTGTGTTTTTTGTTTTGTGTGCGCGTAGGTATTACGGGAGTTTAAAGCAAATGCATATGCAATTTTATAAAACGTTACACAAGTATTCTTCTTAATAGACTAGAGAGATATTAAACATATGTATTACTGATACCAGAACCATTAAGCTTATAGAGTAAGTCTGTTAAATACACATCAAGATTTATTTGTATGTATATATAAAATGTATACGTGGTAGTAGGTGGACTTGGTTTTTGCATAATTGATGTTTTAACTGTTTCTGACGCAACATTGCAATTATTTATTAATTCATTATTTAATACTAGTGTGTGTATATTATGTACGAGTGTAAAAGTGGATAGGTGAGACAGACGTTAAGCATAGAGTTATGCCCCGGACTAGTATGTAGTAGTGGTTGTGGTGGTTTTGTTGGTGGTTGTGGTAGTAGTAGTAGTAATATATAGTAGTACATCAGGCCCCACGCTGGCTACGAATGGAGCGTACATAGAGCTTACGACTAAAGTTAAGGTTCTTAAGTTAGAGCACTAGAGTTGCAAACAAAAGTTAAGTGTTTTATTTTTTTGCTTTTATCATTTTTTGGATTATAGTATTATGTATTTCATCTTCTTTTTGAGGTGATCAATGAGTTATGTGAGACGACATAGGAGTGGTTTTTTTAGTTTAGTTCAGAAAGCGTTAGGTTTGAACGACTGAAAGAAGATTCACGACAAATGCCCAAAAGGCAATTCGCTAATCGTAGTAGAAGTGAAATTATAAGACTTGGTATGCTGTTTTGTTTGTTTGTTGGTTTTGTTTTCTGTGTTCGGGTTGCACTTCAACAAAAGTCATTGATCTTTATTCTGGTACACTTTCGGTTCAATTGCAACATACATTTAAAATGATATACAAGGTAAACTTTACAGACTAACAGGGCCTTAATCTAAATACACATATAAAATTCATGTTGCATAATTCATAGATAATATTATAATAATAATAATAATAATATTTATATGGCTTAAGAAAAAGTAATACAAAATGTACTAAATTGCTTTTGCTTTCAAGTTTGCAGTAGAAATCTATATTCGAATTTCTTACCCATATATTTTTTTCTCATTTTGTTTTTTTTTTTCAATTATTCTTTTTGTTTTTTTAAAACATCAAAGGCACAAGTCAACGTCGTCAACAAAGAAATAAAATAAACTAACAAAAATATAAAAACAACGTTTTTTATTGATTTTTTTTTGTTTTAGCAGCTTTTAGCGGCTTTTCTACGGTCTATTGCACTAACATTTTCAGCATGTGTCTGTCTGTGTTGATGTTGCAAAATGGTTTTTCAATTTTCATTTTACTGTTGTTTTTTTTTTGTGAGTGTTGGAAAACGAATCAAAACTCGCAAACGAAGTGCAGCCACTATTGTCAGAATAGCAATTGCACTCCATGTGAAACAAAAATTAAGTAATAAAAACAATTTTTATAAATGAGTAGAAACACAACTAACCTGTGAGGCGCTTGATTTATTTATTGGACTGAGTTAACTGAGTTACGGAGCTGCACAGACCGGCCTGGCCAACTGGACTGGCTGGGTTTCATTGCGTACACACACACAGCATAGCAGCAGCAATTGATATAAGAGGTTATTCTTTTAAACAGATTTTCGAAAAAACAATAATAAGAATAGAATGAAGTAAATTTGATATAGTTGTAGAATGCAAAACAAATAAATACAAATCCGTTGGCATAATTGAACTAAATTGAATAATGCCCAGTTTGAACATAATGGCGGGCAGAGTTTATAATTCATATAATTGTTTGAAAGTTAAACGATAACACTCATCGTTCAGTAATTTAGCATTTTAAAAAAAAATTAATAGTTTACTTTAGATAAATACAAAAAAGTGTTGGGTAAACGGTTTGTTTCGTAATGAAACGAAGTTCATTTGTTTTTGTTTTTTGTTGATTGTTTTGTTGCATTTGCTTTGTTGTTGCTGCTATTGTGTTTCTACTGTATCTCAATGAAACCCGCCGGCTTGGATGGCACTCCGACCGTTGTACGCTGATATGGGTGTTCTCTGTTAGCCGCCAAACGACGTTGCTGCTTAAGGGCGCCTACTAAAATATACGATACGATACATGTAGATATGTGCATATAAAGTTGTATATATATTGTATTGGTATATAGATTATATAATGTTCAAGGCAATAAATATATATATATACATATAAGTATATGTATATACGTATATTGTCTACAAAACTTAAATATAGTATAATAAAAAGAAGTATATATATTTATGCTTGCTCTTTGCTTTTGTTTTAAACAATACACAATTTCTTTCGCTGCTGTTGGAACACTGACACTGTTTGTTTTTAGCTAATTACCAATTTCATTATTTAAAAAACAACAAAAAAATGAAAGGTAATTAAAAAATATAAATTGTTTAGAATTATATAACTGCATTGCATGTTGAATTACATTTAAATTCTGTTTCTTTGGAATGAGTCGTATATATGTTTATATGCATGTTCTTTGCTTATTGTTTGCTACTGGATACCTTCGACGAAATAAGTGATCTTTAAGCAGCTCAAACTAGCCTAAAATATTTAAACAACTAATTGTTTATATAAGTATATGTGTATATAAGTATATATTATATGCTTCTTTTTGTTCATAACTTTAGTGTAATAGTTCTTTAGCATTCTTCCAGCTGTCTATCTCAGTGTCTGTCTGGTCTGTCTGTCAAACATTTGATGCTCGCTTTTGCTGACTAGTTGTGCAAAAAAATGGTTGGACGGCTGCCTAAACCTCAACTAACTTAAGTCTACAAATGTTTTAAGCACCAACTCGATTCAAGGCTCCATATAAATCTAAAAGGAGATATATATGTATATAATTAATTTTATTAAAATGCTACAAAACGTGAGGCTGTTGCTAATTGCTCAAAATGGCACTGGCTGGAAAAAAATCAAACGGTACGGAAATCAAATGTAAAACTTGAACTTGTCGTAAGGTACATTTGTGCATAAATACTGCGCTTAATTGCTACACAAAATCTAATTAGCTATCAGCTAAATATTGCACTTATATAGAAAAGAAAACTCAAAAAAATTTTAAGAAAACAAAATCAAATAAATATCAACCCACACCGAAATAAACAAAAATAAAAGAAAATAAAATAAATAACAAAAGTTATTTAAAACCTAAGCGTAGATATATATGCATAGAAAACTAGAAAACATAGACAAAAGTAAATACACTACTTAAACGCTAGATAACTCTCAGCAACTTAGTTGAAGGCTTTAAGTAATATATATGTATGTATGTAAGTAAGTAGAATACTCATTGTTCCCAAACAACAACCAACAAATTGCGCCGGCAGTTGCTGTCATTGTTGTCTCTGCTGTATTGTTGTTGTTGTCAACTAGAATATACTCATGTCTCAAAAGTAGAAAATTTGCAATTGGTTAAAGAGCTCGAAACACATCCGAAACGAAAAAAATTAGAGAACTCTAATCTGCGTCTAAGCGCCTAAAAATCACTTATTTGCTGATCGCCAGTTGCCAGCTGATAGAAATGTTTGCGACCTATGAACTAACAAAAACTTTGACGAGCAATAATCATTTTTACTTATGTAGTTTTTTGTTTAATATTTTTATCGTATTTTTCATTTGTTTTGTTTTTGCTTTCAAGGAAGCTGCAGTTTTGTATTTGAGTATTTGTTGTTGTTCTTGTTCTTGTTGTGCCGTTTTGCATTTGTTGTTGCTAAATAAATATATATAAATGTATATGTATACATGTTTGTATGTATCTATAGTTAAATATGTAATATACTACGTTCAATATGTTTAAATATGTTCCGTGTTGTGCACTGTCAACGGCAGACTCTTTTCTTTTATTGTTTTTTTTTAACTGGAACTAAAACTAGTAATTTATGGACTTCAATAAATTCTTGGTGCACGCAATTAAAAAAAGTTCAAAAGACGGAGCCGGCATGCATATATCGACCAACTGTAAATATTTGTTTATATCAGATTTCAGATAAAAAATTATTTGTCAAAAAAGAAAATTCAAGAAAATCAATATAATATGAAACAATAATGTGTTAAGATACGTTTCGTTAGCTGTGAGCGGCATGCAGAAGAATGTAAAGCAAGCGATGCCAAGGGTTAAAAGCGTGCAATAATCAAATATTTGTAGCATACTTTATGGCACTGTAGTAATAAAGAAAATCAAATTATAACAAGAAGCGCACACTTCGGTTCGCCGAAGTTAAAAATACCCTTACAGAATTGTTCAACAAATTTGAATCATGGCTAAAAGAAAATAATTATACACAATATTATTTTCTTTAAATTATATATATCAGAGTTTAAAACATATAGAAAGCACTTTCGGACTAATTAAGGTATATTAATTCAACTATTAATCAAATCAATCGAAAATGCCTTTTATGCTCTCTGCAAGAGTATTAGAAATAAATGCGTTAAAAAGCTTCAAATCGAATTATATCAAAAATAATAATACCTATTGAAAAATACTACTCAAGACATTTTAATATTGCTCTTGGTTAATAATTCAAAAGAAGCAAAATGTTGCCTAATAAATTGAAAGTACAACTGGACGTATGCTTTATGTGTATATGTTTTAAAATGGGGTATTTATACAAAAACTGTTATAGGTATGAGTATTTTTTAAAAATTTTTAAATATTTTCAAATTAAACCGTTAACAGATCAAGTGAAAAAACCCCTTTTATGTGTGTGGTAAGTGTTGTAAGTAAGTATTATTGCTCGCAGTTTGGCACGATAACAAAAGTTAAAAAGATGGCTAATCATAACTCAACTGATTGTTGACTTGCCTCATCAACTGGCTTTTTAGATGTTCATATTCTTTTTTTCTTCTTAATATGTTTTCTGTTTGTTTGGTGTAATTTCAAAATGATGTGTGTGCATGTGTTTGCTTGTGTCAACAGTTATGGCGCATATAGTTAAGAGTTTATCGAATCAATATTTAGCTGATCGAAAATCATAATTTGTAGTTATAGATTATAGATTGTACGTATATGTATATGTTTATATAAATATATATATATGTGTTTTAAGTAGTTTATCTAGCAAACAACCCACCGCTATGATCAGCATACTCCGTCAGCAGAGGATTACCGGTCAGGGCCGCATAATTTGCAAAATCGCCATACGGCGCAAAGATCATGCCATGGGCAGTCTGATCGAAGGCAGCTGTCGGCGCTGCCTGGGCGGACAGTATACTGGCCGCTGTGGTGGGCACGGTCATTCGTGGATTAAGTATCAATGGTGCGCCGAGCGGTGCATTGGCGGGTGTACGTATCTGGGACAGTCCGGACAGTGTCGGCGTCAGCAGGCGATTATCCGATGCAGCAACCAAACGGCGCCAGTCCTCTTCGCACACTGCGGGATACAGAACAGAAGCAGAAGGAGAACCAACGCATGAGAAAGCTGTCCATATAGAAAATCCATGTAAATTCAAAGAAAAACATAATCATTATATCATTATTGGTTAGACGTATTAGATCACTCGATTTGCTTTCGCTTTCTCGATATTTGCATTGCTTATTGCTTGTTCAGAGCCGGGTGGTTTTTTAGTCAATACTGGGATTAGCTGTTGGTTTAGACAAAGGTTTTTTCTTCTCGGTTTTATTTTTTTATTTTTTGTATGAGACGAGTAAATATGCATTTAATGTATTTATAGTACTTAGAAGTAGAGCTTGATAGACGTACCTGCGACTGATTTCGCTGTTGTGTCCCTATAAGTGCCGTTAATAATGGCTAATTCCATAAGTTGACGTTTCTTTAGTTCATCTTCGCCTTCGGCTTGCTGTTAGTACAAGTACGCGCACGCATGTGTGTGTGTTCAGAGTGTATGTGTGTTTTGTGTGTGTGTGTGTGTGTGTAGTAATAGTAGTACATTTTTTCAATGTATTAAACAAAATACATTTAAGCATATTAGATTGGTAAGAGAAATGAAAATAATATAAAAAAATCATTATTAATATTTTGGTTAACAATTTTAGCAATGATATATATTTTTTTTATTTATTTTATACAGATAGATAGATACAGCAAACGCAATTTCTTCGCACATATTTTTTAATAGTGATTAATTAATTGATACAGGAGGGATATTTTGGCATTAAACGCATGCCCAAAATTTATTTTTTAAACTGGCTCAGTTACACGTTGTGTAAATTTATTTTTTTAAACTGGCTCAGTTACACGTTGTGTAAGCTTAATGAGTTTCTATTTGTGTGTTTGTATATATTTATTAAATTTAATTTGAATTAATTTCAATTTTATTAATTTTTTGAGTGGGAGTAGGCATAGAAACGCATTAAAGAGAGCTGCGCGACCTAGATATATATAGCTTTTATTATGGCTATTAGGTTTAGACTTACCGGCACGAGCAACTTTTGCACTTCAGCAACAGCCTGGGCCAGTTTGACTTTGGCGCGATTCTCGGTATCCTCGACAGTTATCAGGACATGCAGATCATCGGACAAATGCTCCCAGTTCGGTTTACCACGATTGGCATCCTCCTGATAAATATAAAAGAAATTTTAGGTTATTAAATATATATGTATATACAAAAGGAACTTGAGATGAACTTAAATAAACTTTAATATATCAATTGTTCTTACATTATCTGAATAGTTTACTCCTTGACTTAAGACATTGATAAGGACATTATATCTCAAATTTAACTTATAAGTTTGTATATATGTTTATATAAATGCTGTGCTTCATACGAACTTAATTGAGCTTTAAAATTTATTTTTTTATAGTTTTTCCTCATTTATTTCTCGTCAAAACATAAACCAAAAAAAAGTTTTCTCTGGACAAAGACGTGCTGAAATTGAGAAAACATTATTCCATTTTTTTTGCATCTTCCGGTATTTTTAACACACTTGGCCAGTTTCTGATTATTTCCAACACTACTTTTAACAAAAAGGCAAAATAATATATTATAGATTTAAACTGGATACTAGTCCTCATATACTACACTATTTTCTATACTAAAATGTTAAAGTTCCGGTTTGCCAGTTTACCTATATTCTTATCTATATCATCAACGGAGCTGCTTAAATATTCGTACATATTTTTTTTTAGTGCCTCCCAACCGCAAACTCAACCGCAACCACAAGCTGCAACAGTTTATTGGTGATGCGCGTAATAACAGAACCCGCCAAACGTGAATGCCAATAAAATCGCACTCTGCCCCGTTCCGTCCTTGTCCTCGCGCTGTCCCTCGACATATACTCTTTCATTCCGCTATTGCGAGGCAATAAACAAAGTCCAAAGGGAGGGGGGGCAGCAAAATGCTTAGAAATTCGCGCTGTAAGACGACATTTCCTAGCGCGTGTTTGCTAATGCCTGCAAACAATTAAATGTGGGCGTTACGCTCAGCACACAGAATGCATTTTTGTAATTTCAAAATTCTACTGAAGCTGCTACTTTTTTGGGCCACGCCAAATGCCGGCAGGCACTTTTGGCTGTCACGCTCGAAATATGTGAAAACATGTACTTAATATTTATATTACATGGCCCCAAGTTCTGCGCAGCGCATTAACTTTTGACCCAAAAAAAGTGAACAAAAAAGTCACTAAGAAATATATTCATAGTTTAAATATAATTTCTTTAAATTACTAATCAATTAAGCTCAAAGTGCCAGAAGAGCTGTCAGTTTAGTTGGCTTTTTGAAGTTGCCTCATCAGCGTCCAGACGGCAGCAAGGCTGCCTGGCTAATTCCGCCAGCACTTGTCAAATTAAGAACTGTCAAGCAGGCAATGAGCCACGTTAGTGCAAACACTGCCCCCACCCCACTGGCTGGCTGCTCGTTGCATGGATTTTTCAAAACGCCACTTATAAGGTTTTGTTTATAAAAGACGGCTATGAGTAATATACATATATTTTTCTCAATTTCCATCTCTTGCTCGCCTGCAGCAGCTAGTAAACATTTTGCGCGGTTGGCTGCTCTGGTCTTACGCTTGTCATTTTCATGAAAACCTCATGACTCACGACAATTTGGCTGACGTTATAGCACAGCCCGAGCACTGAGCACCTGAGTGGGTGTCAGCTCTTTGTGTAGCTACTAAATAATCAAAATATTGCAACGTTATAAAAGTGTCTTGTCTGTCTGTCTCTCATGCTTAAAATGGCGCGCTACATTTACGAATTACGAATATATATATATATATATATTCATACATATATATATATATATATTTAATCATTTTAGCTCTGGTTTTTTTATTTGTTTGTTTGCCGAACGCCAAAAGAAATTAAATCATCAAGAGCATTTTGAGTGACAAGATTTTGGATATATATGTATATATGTTTAAGTATGTGTATCTGCATGTATTTTTACATACTGCTACACATTTGCATGAGTCCATGGCGTAAAACCAAACAGCAGAGAGAAAAAATAAATATAAAAAACAAATGGGAATTAACAGTTTTTAACCCTAGTGAATTTTTAATACTCTTGCAAATACTCGGACATTTCAATTTAAATGCGAGCACTAACTGGATTATATAATAAAATATGTACCGATTTCCACTTAAATGGAAGCAGACAATTGGTTTGTCGTATTGCCCAGATAAGCACAATTAATTCGAAAATTACCTCAACACATTACGAATAATGACTATTAAATAAGAATTTAACTTGTGTTTTAATTGACAATAATTTTGAATTTTGGCACAGAAACCGACTGTCAACCGACATTGCAGTTGGCCTGAGAAATTCTTCATAAATTAGATATGAAATGTGTTGGGGTTTTATAGTAATTTGTGGGTAATGTGTGTCTCATTGCATGTGTTTGTGTGTGTGTGTGTGTGCTTGAATGGGTGTGTGGGTGGTTGTAGTTTTTGGGGCTTTTAGATTGGCATGCAAACTATGCAGAGCATCGGAATGACGACTGTTGATTGGTATTTTATGAACTAATTTAATAAAAAGTTTGATTGTTTTGAATTGCTTTTGTGTGATTTTCAAGTTTGTGGGGTAATGGGATTAATCTCTTGGAACACATATATGTATGTATGTATATTCAAACATAACTCACCTTCTTCTTGTCCCGCATGGAGCCCTTGCCGCGTACCATGATCTTACAGCCAGTCTCTTGTTCTAATTGTTTGGCTGTCATGCCGCGTGGCCCCAAAATGCGACCAACAAAGTTGAACTGAAATGATAATGTACAAGAAAACACAGGAAATGAGCAACAATTATAAAAATATAATAACAAATTAGCCAAAATCTTAATGCCAAAAGGCGAGTTCATAAAAATTTAAAACACATTAATATCAAAAAATTATATAAAAGAAAACAACAAAAACGAGAAGTCTGACTCATGAACGAAATCCATTCAATGCACAAAACATTCTTTCAAAGTCAAAATTATTATTTTCAGATGGCGAGTTGAGCGCTGGAAAAATCACAATGTGCGAGTGCACAACCGGACAGAAACGTAATATGACCTAAGGCGACACGCCTGAATTTGGCACGATAAACCAATCAGCCAGATACTCAAACCGATTGCCAACTGCAGCAGCAAATGTTCACCGGCGGCGTCAGTCAAAGGCATTTGCAAAACATTCAGCGGGGTGCGGGGGAGTAGCTGACTGACAACAGGTCACATTGATAGCGCTGACATGAAGCCCTGCCTGGCTAGTTGCGCTTTGGCCAACAACGGCTGTGTAATTGATGAGGTTGCCAATTATCATATCTTTCTAGCCGATTCTATGCCCACGCCCGCAAGCGTAGTTTGCTGCTCATAAATTAGGCGATAAAATTGTAGATTTATTAAGCTCACTCAGAGACGCAGATCAAAACAATTTAAACCTGAATTATATGTTCTACATTATCTATATATACACCTATATATTGCAATTCACTGGGCAAACTAGCGCGACGCTAGCCCAGAGGCGACCACCCACCAAATGTGGCGCCGTTTGGCTTTTGTTTGCAAAAGAAAAAACTATTCCAAACTGATGATGTGATGCTGTTGTTGTTGTTGTATTAACGATGATGTGAGTGGCAACAGCAACTACAACAGCAGCACTCGTTGTTGTCGGTATGCTAGTATATTTATCTTTATATCTTTTACTGCTGCTATTCGACTGGCCCGCATCTGTTGTAACTGCTGCAGGCGGCAATTGAGATCGAATCAATTGAAATTGTTGCTGCAGATGCACAAATGCAGTTAGTTGCTTAATGACTGCTTACAAATTTAATTAAGATTTTAGTAAAGCGCATTTTTAAACGTTTTCGCATGAAGAGCTTGAATCAGGGCCACAGCCAGTCCAAGGAAAATCGATACGCATTAAAGTTTCCACGAAAAGTTTACAATACTCGGCGAAAATAATATTTGCATTAGCAATTGTTGGTCCTCCACAGCGAGTTATTATTTAAAGCCGAACTCAAAGTTTGACGTTTGCATAAGAGGAACTTTATGACGTTAAACGGAAATTGAAATAACAAATATTTGAAAGAGCCAAATAAAGATGAATGGGCAAATACATTATAAATATTTTTTAAGGGTTATTGGTAATCAATTATGAAGTGAGTGCAGCGTCAATTATGCGACTCAAGTGGAACGCATGCCATTAATACTGCTGCAGCTGCAGCAGCAGCTACTGCAACAAAAAGAACAATAACGATAAAATGTAAACAACATTTGATGTAGTTATTTACAGACATCAGCACTTGAGCAAAAAATATATGCTGTTAACAGACAAACGACGAGGCACGTGGTGGAAGAACGAACAGGAGCTTTAAGTGAACTCAAGCAGCTAAAATTGTGTGCGTTGGGCTCTGCCTTATATTACAGATTGTGAGCAGCGATAAGAACGCATTCAGTGTACACAAAATTCACTTATGTACTATACACTTATATGTATATAATTTTACAGCAAAATAAAAAAGGAAGACAAACAACTGATAAGCCAGCAGCAGCTACGGGCATAAAAGGCAGTTTGAAAGCCTCAAAGAGGAAAAGATGCACCCAAATTATAAATTTATGTTAAGATATAATGGTCAATTGGTCAAAAGCTGCTTAACGTTATGTGGCAACTTTTCATTTCAGATACACAAAAAAACATCAAGCTTCTGCAAATAAAAGTGTATTATTCATTACTGTAAGTTTCATACTCTTATATTAAAGCAATTGTGTCTCCTTCTGTAAGGTGGCAATGGCCACAAATTTTACAAATAGTTTTCAACGGCAAAACATCTTTTCATATTAGCCGCCAGTTAAGTGGAAAAATGCAAAACTAGGCAACAGTCGGCGCAGATCAAATAGATTACAAATCTGTATAAGTACATTTAAACAAACACATACTAGATGTCTTCTCTATACGTCCGTATATTCATATCTACAAGTGTGTGTGTATGTATGTGTGTGTAGTTACGTGCGAGTGTAACACAAAAAGTGTGTCTATATTCCGCGGAAAAATAAATCAAAGTTTGACATCTAACACAAAAAACAAACTACCAGTCAGTTTTTTTGTTGCTGTAGTTTTTTGGTTTCTAATGCACTGCTGTACTTATTAAATAACTCAAAAACCAAAATGAGAATTTTAGTTGCACGTAATTAGCATTTTATGTTCATGACCGATTCGCTGCAGTTTCCAGATTAATTGCCACTTTATTTACGACAAACACAACACATAAAATGTGCAAAATGTTGCGACAAATGAGTTATACTCAGTTTTTGTTGTTGTTGAAAACAATTTAACATAAATATTCCAGCAGTTAGTAATGTCCGCTAATGGACACGAGCAATATGAAGGCCCCTCTAACAGCCTGTTAATGTAGCATTCAGCTTAGATGTAAAAGAAGTATTGCAAGAAGTTAACAGTTGTGGAATCTGTTAAGTTTATCGAATGAATGATGTAAGCGCTTTGAAACTAGTGTTAATGTTAAATACAAAAGAAAAGATAATAGTAGTATTTTTTTTATGAATTTTAGAAGAAATTCATAAATATTTAAAAAAAAGCTTTAAAATTTATTTAAAAGTATTTTTAAATTACAAAAAAAATATAAAGGAATATTTTGCAAATTCATTATAGACAAATATAAAAAGTTAAAAAAAGCAACACATGACTAAAAATTACGAAATAATTAAAAAAATAAGCAATAATCTTAAATCAAGACAAGTTAAAGCCAAAATCACATCTTACGATCTACGATTATATATTATATTTTGATGACCTAAGACAATATGTGAGATGTTATAAACTTGGCTGTACATATTTTTGTAATGATAAATGCAATTCCATATATTTGCCAATCAAAGTACTCAGTTTTGAATTTAACAAGCCCAACACTCGAATTAAATATTAATGTATACACCTTTAAATATTTAACTATTTATCTAGCTAACAACTTTGACAATATTTTTACATACATACAAATGCAAAAAATATTTGTCAATAACTACCTAATATTTAAACAGTTGCTTAGGTGTTACATACGTTTCATCTTTTATCTAACCTCTTATCTGAGTATATAAATTGAAAACAGAAATCGTTTAATAGCTTGAAGATCTGCCCAGTGGGTCAATTTTAACATGTGGGCTACTCACGCCACGGGGCGTATGAACATTATGTGAACAAGCAAACAACTCAGATAGACATGGACAGAAAGAGAGAGAAAGAGTGCATTCGAAATGGACACTAAGATATAGCTGCGGGGCAGCTTGAGGACAGCTATGTGCGGGATAGCTGCACAGTAATTAATTATTAACTGTTAAATGCCATTGTTGTTGTAGCAGTTTCTGCAACAGATGTTGACTTTAATTAAGTTGTATTTATGTTTTGGACACAGCAACAACTGCAACAACAACAACAGCAACAATCTACGACAATTGAGCGCATTAAAAGACTGCATTTGTGGTCTTGCACCATGCGATGCGTTTGGCTGCGATGCAGTCGAAGCTCTCCACCTCGCTACCTCCCTCCGTTTTAGACATAGCCAGTGTTGACAAATTGCTGTCTATTTACATGGCGTTGTTGTTGCCGGTTGTCAGCCAGCTGACAAATTATTATTTACATTGTTAAATATGGTATAAATTATTTACTGCTATTATTTTTCGTAAAAACGTTTCGGCTAATGCCGGCTGCTGTGCCAGAGTCAGTAGCTATAATGCATTGGAAATTTATGGCCAATGACGGGACTACGCAAAACATACATATATATACTATATACTATCGGTATATATGTTTGGACAATAAATATTGTGAAAACTTGTTGCATTTTCTTGTGTATGTGCCTCTGGCAATTTGAAACGCAATTTGTCTTGCTTATAACCATTTGACTTTGGTCATACGGCAAGAAAATGTCCGAAATGCTGTGCGATTTTCATGTTTGGCTATCGAGCTAGAAATATTGCAATTAAATGAAATGATTTATAGCAATGCTGAAACACCCGCGCACAGCGCCCAAAGCGAAAACACACAAAAAATAATCTTCAGCTGGTCGAAGGTATAAAAATAGACTGTCGAAATACTCAGAACACCTGAAATACCAAAAACAAGAAATGGTCAAATAAAAAAAGGTATAAACCAAATTGAAAATTGAATTTTATATGTTTATATATTTATAGAGACTTATCTATAAAACCTATGCCCTGTGGTCGTAAATCTCGGCCGAGCTGTGCCAATTTCCATTTGGAAAGCAAGAGAACAGCATCCGAAACAGCAAAAGCAACAGAAGCAGCATCATCAAAAGCATCTTGAACTTAGTTTTTTGCTCTGTTTTAGCGTCAAATTATGTTCGTTTTTTATTTATGACTTAACTCATTCATATTCATTTTGCTTTGCTCTTTGGAGGAGCAAAACATTTGACATGCGCCGCCTTTATAAAAACTAACTTAATGCTAATGCGCAAATATTGCTGCTGCTTCTGTTGCTGCTTCTTCTCCAACTTGACCAACAGTTAACAGTTAAGAATTATGCAATGTACTACTAGTAATTAATTAAGTGGGAGCAACTGATGACAAATGTTTGAGCATGTTCCTAATTAAATTTATATAGCCTGTCACAATTTTAGATAAATGTAGATGAGCAGAAGCCTTGGTAAATATCGTTCTTTAGATTTGAGATTTAAATTTGACAAACATTTAAGCAAATTTAAAGGTTTTTTTCAATTTTTCAATTACAGGGTACTGGCTAGTCGCAGCTCTTAACATTTACTTTGTACTGGGTTATTCTCCAGTTAGAGCTTCCCACAAATTTAAGCGTGGCTGGCTAATTAACAGCTTTTAGCCAGCACATTTGCATACCGAGCGACCAAAGTGATGGCAATATTTAAGCCGAGCCAATAAATACCTAAACTAAATGAAAGTTTCTTTAATAAAAATATATAGTAAATTAAATGTTGTTTGTTTTTCTTTAATTAATTTAATTAATTTGTGTTGCGGGCATAACGAATGGCGTCATGTCAAGGCAAATTGTTAGCTCCATTTGGCCGAGCGAAAATATTTAGACAGCTGTTCAGCAAATGCTTTTCTTGTAGACCCAATGCAGTTAAATTTATGCATTTATGTGGGGCACTTAATGGAATAAGAGAGAGGGAGAAAGTGGAAGAAAGAGAGGGAGCAAGCCATAAACCTTAATTGTGTCAAGCAATGAAATAAATTCACTCGGTTCTCGGTTCACGATGCTGTCAGCCATAAATAAGCCAAACTACACCCAAACATTTTCCAAAATACAAAAACAAAAAGAAACAACAACAAAAAATAGAGAAAAGCCACATTTGAAATTGCATAAAATTAAATCAAATTCTAATTTGCCATGGCGTTTGGCTAGGCGGCATAATAAAACGCCTACAACGAGACGACGTCAAGCGACTTCCTAAAACGCTTCACTGATTTTGTCTAACCCATTTAAAATACACATGTATCTAGCTATATGTACGGGTTGGACGGGGGACCGGGTATTACAGAGTGAAGTACTGCTGCAGCAACTGATACGCATTTTGCATTTGGCGAGTCTTGAGGCGAGCCCCGGCCTGAAGCAATTGCCAATTGTCTTGGACAACTTAACAGCCGACTGATTCCATCAGCTGTCTAAAGGTGTGTTACACTGTGTGTCCGTGTGTGTGTGTCAGTGTGTTGGAGTGTTGCCTAACCGCCCATTCGTTGCAGCAACAGCAGCAGCGTCTCGTATTCTTCGCGCGCTGTTGGAGGGCGCACCTTTAAGCGATTTCCGGTGTACCAGTTGCTCATTGGGGCTCATTGAGCAGGCCGTGCTGTCAATTCTAATTAGCGGAAGCGCTTCAAATGTGCTTCGATTCATAAATTAGATCATCGTTGATCGCTCATCAATCTATATACGTATACATATACAAATGTATGTGTGTGTGTGTACTTACATCTGGATGCTCACGCACTGGCACATAAACCTTCTCATTCAGCGTTACCATGGCGCCCTCGGGCTCGGGCAGGGTGAGGGGCTCCTTCTTAACGCCATTTATCTGGAATAGGGAGGCGCGCACGCGTGCAATTTCTGTAACAATAAAAAATAATTTAAATAAATAAATAATAAATAGTTAAATAGTTAAAATAGTTAAAATTATTAAAAATAAAAAAATTATACATTAACTTTTTCAATGTAGAATAGAATAGTAATAATATGGTAATATTTATTAATAATCAAAACAAATAAATATTACCAAAAATATTAAATATTTAGAGTGAAAATAATAATAATAGTAAGAAGAAAACCTTCACAACAAACCATGTTTTATGCCTCTGTTCATATAAAAACATGTGTATTTTTAATTGACTCAAAGTTTGAACCCGCGCGATAATCATGCTACTCGGTCATTAGAGCAATTTGTCATTTAGTTAAATGCGCGTATTAAATTACGCTTAATTTGACTTTTAGTTATACATATTCTGAGCATGGTGCCAGCAACAATTGTGCCAGCATATGCCATTAACGGCGTGTGAATGTTTACTTTATATTAATGCCGCTAATTTATTAGATGCAAAATACTCGACAAGTTGGTGGCCCCCTCCACCGCCGTCCACCCTCAACGATTTTGCCACCTAGTGAAATCATTTGGTTTATATATAAACAAATTATGGCATGCATTTGCCTTTCAAATTACGGCGACTATAAAGCTGCGATGACCTGAGCGGAGCGGCAGCGGAGAAGCGTGTATGTAAAATGCAATGCCAAATTGCGCATACGCCTCATTGTGCGCCATAATTCACACATTCGCCGTTTCGGCTACCGCGGCGAGTAGATGTACCCCCAACTGTGCCAGTTGACAGCGCCTTTACAATTGATATGATCAACATTTTGTTGTTGTTTGTTGCAGTTGTTGTTGTTTGCTTTTGGACAAGCTCAGTTGCATTGTTTGCCTTTGGCATGTGCCCCTCTAGCTGGCTCATACAATGGCCGACAATTTGTCACCAGAATGATAGGACGGTCTATGATATATGTGTAAATTGGTATAGATACTATACTATATATCCGAAGTATGGGCGTGTGCTAGGCACATGTCACACGGCATGACTTAAGAAACAGCCACTGTTGTGTGCATTATTCAGACGCTATGACATCAATTTGATGCATGAATAGTTGGCCAGCAAGCTTATAAATCGAAATTCCTCTTATGGCCATGCAATACTTATTGCCCCTTCAATGGATTTATTTATTGTTATAATATTTGTATTTATGTCTGACATCTATTGGATTCCTGGAACTGGCAAATTGAGACGTGCATTACGTTTGCCATTCGTTATTTTGCAAGCGTTTTCCTCAAAAATATATTCAATTCATGCTCTTGATTCTTAAACTTAATTTTCTGGGAAATCATTTTTTATCAGAGTGAAAATAATTGAGTGGGTGTGATTTGTATACGTCTAGACACAGGCTGAATGAAGGTACGGCTGTTTATTTATATATTAAAAATCGGTGCTCTAAATATAGTTATATTACTTTTTATTTATTTCATTTTATTCCTATTAAATCTTTCATCTTAATATTTTTGTATAAAAGAATATTTATTTGATATATCGATTTTTTCTATTCACTTTTTAATTTAATTATTCATATACTAAATAAAATATTGTTTGTTAAACTCTTAGGTAGCTTTTATCTTAACTTTTAACTGAAGTTTAACTTTTAGCAGTTGCCCAAGTCAGATGTGTATTTTTCTTTCTAACTTTTTGCCCCATTTGTGCCTCGTAGCCCTCTGTCCCAACGGTTGGCGCAAATGCAAAATCGCTGCCAAAAGTAAAATCGCAATGCATAAAATTTGACAATTTATTGACGCTCCGCTGCTGCTCATAAAGTGCAACAGCGCTAGGAAAATACACAAGTCTAAATTTAAAATTTTGCAAAATGCGGCAACCGAGCGAGCAGCTCCCAGAAGGGCGTCATAAAGCCGTCAAATTATATACGGAGAGTGTTGGACACATAGGCAAAAGCAAAGGCGAAAAAATGCCGAGCACGTCTATTTTTGTAAAATCATCTGCCCAGAAATGCATAAAATTTATGGCGCAACTCGAAAAATCAACACATCACAAAATTTTGGCACATCCCTTACAAATGACCCTGTCAGGGGAGAGAGAAAAACCAGTTGTGGGTTTTGTTGACTTTTAGCCATTTTTATAGACAAGCTCGAGTTTTTAAATAGTCAAAAGCTAATAGGGAGACACTTAAAACAACGTGCGGGTGTTGGCAATAAAAATTAAGCAAAGGAAAAAATAGCGAACATAATAATAATATTTAAATATTGTGTTGCCCACACAAGTAAGAGTCAAGTTCTTTTTGCAAAAAAAAATACAAAAAGTTCTTGGCGCCAAATTTGGTTGCGCTGTTCTGTGCCATATATAGAAGTTCGATTATTTGAATTTCCAAGATAGAGATAGAGTCATAAGCATACACATGTAAATTATGACTAAAACTTGACTTGCATTAAGAGTGGCGGCATTTGAATGAATGAGCGATACACATTCAAAAAGCGACTGCCTTATAAGCACAAAAGTTGGAGAACTTGTTAATGAATATATAAAAACAAAGAATATATAAAAAAGATCTTTCATTGATAATTATTAGATTGGCAAAGCCGCACCGCTGCTCGACACCTACATAGACGAGACCCACAACCTGCTCGCCAACTCAACGAATGCCCTTAAATGGGCAGTTAGCAACGACGGACATGGGGTTTAATTATAGCCAAGACTGACACAGCCAGATATAATAAATAGATAATATAGATATGTAGATGTAAAAGAAAGAGAGAGAGAGAGAGAGAGAGAGCACAAAGGCATGTTATTAATTAAGCCGCCTGCGCATATGGCTTGGCTGGGCTTAATTATTGTAATTTATCTAAATGCTCCTATCAATTCAGTTTGCCAGTGACTAATCCGTTTCTATGATAATAACAAACTGCCTCGAGCACCATTGGCTTCGTCATATGCAAATGCAATTCTATACGAATTTGGTACGGCTTATTCATCTAATTCGCCGCAATCTTCGTGTGCCGCACATCGGTCACGTTGCCCGTCTGTCTGTCTTTCCATTTTGACATTTGACCGATTAATATTGGCAGCTGTCATGATTGCATTTATGCTCGAAAAGATCTCAAGCGCTGATTTCATGATTGCATTTGAATCGAAAGAATTTTTCTAATGCGTGCGTCTTTTTACCGACTAAAGAAATTGCAACCAAATGAAAAGCTTTTCGCCGAACTGCCCTTAATTTGCTTTTGAACATCTATTAAAATCAACGCACACTGTGACAAAAACATATTGCACGCTCATATTTTGCTTGTTTATAGCGACAAATTCCATGCTGTATTCAATATTTCAGTTTTCACTCGCGTCTCTTAATGAGTTCTTTGGCCGACTCTTAATGCTCTTGGACAGCTAGAACGAGCCATGTCTTGTTATTTATTTTGGTTGTTGATTTGTTTTCTTGCTTTTTGCTAGCAGCTGAAAAACATTTTCTTGTTGTTGTTGCTCATCCACTGCGCGATGGCTAGCAAATTAAATTATATGTGCAATTTTTTAAAAGTCTCGAGAGGCTTTCCACTTTGTTTCTGCTGCCTTCTCAGAGGATAATTAACGTATTTTTCTGCTAATAATTTATTTGGTGGTGGCCAATGCAAAGGCGTCGCTGAGATGAACATAAAGTTCAATTAAATTGAATGTCAAAAAAAATATATATATAAATAACATTTTTAAGCGATAAATATAAAAAGAAAGAAAGGGAATAATTATATTTAAGACATTACTATACTTAAATCGGTTACTGTTGATATAATATATATATATATGATATGTAGGAATATGTTTATGTGTTATACATATTATTTTTGTTTTCATTATGTGTGCTACTTTTAAATGAATTTTGTAGGTTTGCTTGCATTTAATTAATAAATGAACACGATCGTTGCTTCCACACAATCGCAGACAACCTTGTTCACGCCAAAAACTAATCCCAGCTTGTCAATCTTATAAGATATGCCAAACAGGCAGACAGGTAAAAAGGCAGGTAGGCTGTTAGGCAGTTAGCCCAGTTGACATCTAATCCAAATTAATACGAAGCTCAGCTCACAGCTTGGCGACTGCGGGCAGATCAGCTGATTGATTGTTTTGGCGGGGCGCAGTAATTTGCATTGGCTCACGACTTGGCTTCAACTGAGATACATAAGTATCTAAAGTATATGGCAGCTAATTTATGAATGCAAGACCATTCATGCCACGAATTAGATGACGCGACCTGTGGGTTCCAACGGCTCAGCTTAACGTGGGTGTTGCCAGCGTATTTTTGGCCTTAACAATGCCAACAAGCTGATCGTGTGGGTGACAAGCCGAGTTTAACAAATTGTCACAGCAATGACAAGCGCCTCGTAATGGCTCAAAAATATAAAAAAACAAAAATAAAAAACGCTTAAAGCTTGGCTTGAATGTCGGCGGTTGTGTTTCACAGCCACTGCAATTAAGGCGTTCGCCTCCGGCCATAAACCAACTGCAAGCACATTTGGCATGAACTCCCAAATGCCTGGGCCGGCCTTGAGAATTCGCACACAAAATCAATTTGCTCAAAACAAAATCGCACACACACATAACGCATATTTATGCATTCGTATATGTATGTGTATTCAAATAATTTTATTTATTTGTTTGTTGTATTTTGCATACTTATTTTGTGCGCATTTCTTGCCTTGTGGTTTTTAGCCAGCACATTGATATGAGAATGTGGGCAACAAGAATTTTTTTGTAAAATCAAATTTAAATGTTAATTATGATATTTATGTGTGTGTGCATATATATTTGGTTGGTTGACTTTCTTTACTCAATTTCATTAGTGTGCCACTTAAATTTTTTGTGGTATATTCTCATATCGTAAGGCTGTCGTGAACATGTTGGTTCACACGCTTCAACAACTTTTTCGCAGCGATATTTGGTTTGTTTATTTTATAAAATGCTTATTATTTCTATCAACATATTAAAAATATGCGTGAAATGTTTTTGGACTTTTGAAATTACATTTTAAAAATATTCCAGGGTGGGCGCCTTTTGTGATAAAAGGGAAAAAGGAAATTTCCATAGTTAAGTGCTAACTAAAAGAAACTCCATAGCTGGATTTGAAGGATAATGTGAATTCGCCAATAATATTGAATTAAAATACCGAGACCCTTTAAATGTATACAAAAGGGTATAAATTGACCATGCAATCAGATTCGATATCTATTAGTTAAATAAATATGCATAGAGCTTATTTTACCCTTTTAAAGAACTTAAAATGGGTGTAGGCTAAAAAACTAGTAAGCGCCATAAAAACAAAAATGCAGCAGCCAACCAACATGTTCATAAAAAAGAACCAACAAGTACATAAAAAACATTTGTTTACCTACATAAATTTGGGTCATAGTGAGACAAAAGCTATAGCAAGCGAAAATTGATACCGAAACAAAAATATAATAATAACAAGCAACACTGCTTTCAACAGTCGTGACAGACTGAAATACACTGTGTAATTAATTTTAAAATATTGTATGCCGTATGACAAATACAAAGAGATTTTAGCAATAAATCACTCTTATATTTAACAAAAATCTCATCTGCACATCTATGTTAAGATTAAAAATGAAATTTTGTGATTATTTCATTTTTATTTTTGTTAGCTAATATTTAAATACACTACAGTCCATTCCCATAACTGTAGATTATCCTTTATATACATTATTTCAGGACAAAAACAAAAAAAATCGTAAAATTAATGCACAGAAATTATATTATACAAAGAGGCGAGAACAACAAATACAGATGAATGAAAACATAATTTTTTCTTTGTATATATACAGTCGTCGGCATAAATATTTTGACAAAGAAGTTACCATGCGTTTCGGTTAATAACTTTTTAAATGAGCACTAAAAAAATTTCAAATAAATATGGTGTAACGATGAGTTAATTTATTTTCAAAATATATAAAAAAATATTATATGAGTATATTAATAACAAAAACAAAAATAATTTTTCAGAAATGTATGGTGGCATAAGTATTTTTACATATTGTTTAAGATTAAAAAAAATTATGAATGCACATGTTTTTAGATAATTTTACTTATTATTAATAAAAAATATAAGCTCCCTTAGCACTTATAACTTTTTGCAGTCTTCGGGGAACGGAATCAACCAAAGTTCGGATATAATCCAATGAAATATCCTTCCAGAGTGTTTCTACCTCTGATATTGTTTCCTCACGCGTCCTTGATAGATTTGGACATCGTTTTTTCTTTAAATAAGCTCATATATTTTCTATAATATTTAAATCGGGGCTTTGTGGTGGCCAATCCAGCGTATTAACACCAACTTCACTTAAAAATTCGGTAAATAATTTCGCCTTGTGGCACGGCGCGTTATCCTGCTGGTATATAAAGTTTTCTCCGATCAAATTTTCTCCAGAAGGGAAAGCGTAATCCTTTAAAATATGTAAATATTTATTTTTATTCAATGTTCCATCGATGGGAACAAAGTTTCCTAACCCATTATATGCAACACATTCCCAAAACATTACGGTTCCACCTCCATGGCTTACTCTCTCACAAACGGGGACTCTTTTTTTATGTGCTGTTCTTGGCATTCTTACGAAAACTTTTTTTAGAGCAGTGGTAATTAAAAGAACTTTCGTCAGTCCACAAAACACTATGCCAAAAGGATGGAGGCTTGCCTACATATTTTTGGGCAAATTCAAGGCGTTTGATTTTATTTCTCATGATTGTTTGAGGAATAACTCTGACTATGTACGTGCCGTAATCAGCTTCCTTTAATCGTCTGTGAATTGTCCTTTCACTTATGTTAATGTTGATGTAATTAGAAAGCCCCTTGGCAACAGTTTTAGGATTTTCTAAAGGATTATTCTTAAATTTCCTTAGAATCAAACGATCGTTCTGACCTGTTGTCTTACGCGGTCTGCCACAACGCGCCAAGTTTTGTGTGGTGTGGTTTTTTTATAGTTAATAATTTGATAATACACAGTTTGGCGAGGTAATTTGTATAATTTACTGATATTTTCTACAGAAATACCAGAGTTATACTTCGCCACCATATCATGTTTCACAAAGTCGCTTAATTCATTTGTTTTACCCATAGCTAAGCAAATCTATGAAGCAAATTTGTTCTTATCAGCACTTTGAATCAGTAGACAATATTAATAGATGCGTAGCTTAGCTTTAAGATCGATAGTAGTTTAACACCGACTGAATAGAGCAAATGTCAAAATACTTTTGTCCACCTGCTTTCAGCTTGCGTAAGAGAAGAATGCGTAAAACAAGAAAACGCATAAAGGAATTAAAAAAATACTTTGCATCTTCCTTTTTGCATAACTGTACTTAACTTTTCAGTAGATAATGAAACCGTTACATTTTACAATTCTTTCAAGAAGAAAGAAAGAACATAGCGCATAGTTTTGTCAAAATATTTATGCCGACGACTGTACTTCATTTCGAAGGAAGAGTAGGAGATGTCATTGCACCACAATCAATTTGATTTATTGACATTATATTATTGTTTTATTTCGAACGAAACCAAACATAAAACATTGCATATGTTGATTTATTGCTACACAAAGTACGAATTTTCATAAAAAAAAATGAATTCCTTAAATTATTCCAACAAAGCTAACGCTAGGAATCACAGATACGTGCCTATCACGAACCAAAAAGGCGAACGAATAAAAAGATTTCAAAAATTGGAAAATGAAAACGCACCTGGCAGCAATCTGGGTTCACTCACTGTGCTGCCACATGAGCGTATAAACACTTGAATAAATACGAAAAATGTGCATATTAAGCTAACAATAATACCGAATAATCTATAAATTTTTAGTTAAACAAAAGCAATTTTCCAATTTTTTGAGTTGAGTTTGCCACATAGTGCGACGTAGTTTGCAATAAATGAATTTAGATTTTCAACATGTGTACATACTATATAACTATGTATATATTTAGAAATTGACATGCCAATGCAATTATGCGATTTTGTATAATTTTCTCATTAAAAAGAGCATGCAAAAACGCGTACATTGTGATATATTCGTATAATGGTAAAGTCCACTTTGACAGTCATCAAAGTTTTGATGAAGTAATATGCTTTATTATTAGACTGTTTGTCAAGTTCTATTATTTTTATTAGTCACTGAATGATGCTTTAATAAATTTTATTTATATAAGGACTGACAGCTGGGGCAAACAAACAATCTTTTTAAGCCAATTTATTTAAGTAATCACATTTGGAAATTGCAATTGTAACAATGATGTTCAATAAACATACATTCGCGTTAATTTGCTAATAAAATGTATTTTAATTAAACTTTTATTTGTTGCAAATTAAATAAACCAATACCTCCTACGCAAGCAAATACATATATATATATTTATATATATTGTGATTAATTTGAGCGAAGTACTTATCCCCTCACTCCGAACATCACCTACCAAAGTCGTGACTAATTTCGTTTTGGTTCTTAGCACTTTTTATAGCCCGTTTTATTAGCCGGTGTCATTTAATAAGCCTCAAAAAATAAAAATTACGACAATATATTAAAATTTTAATGAGATAATTTGAAGGGACACCGACGTATTGCTTAGCAACACAGCCCCCGTTTTATACTTATTTTGCCAGCCAACAAAGGGCAATAAAGCAAATGCGAAATTGGCAATACCCCAAAAAGTATATGCCACTGGGCCAATTCTCTGGCCACAAAAGTCTCACTAACTAGTAAATGAAAATGTGTCAACGTTAGTGGAAAAACAATGACACAAATGTGGATTTTTTCACACACACACAGCACAAGAGTATATAAAGTGAAGGTGGTCGACACGCCAGAATGAATTTGACAGCAGCAAAAAAAAAAACAAAGAAGCGAGTCATGAATCTTAACTGATTTTCAGGCTGGTTGATTGTCTTAAGGGCGTTAAAGAAAGGAAGTGAAATGCTCAGGCAGTATGGCGTGAATTTGTTACAACTTTCAGTTTCAACAATGGCCAAAATGGAAAGCTGTTGTCAACAACTGGCACACAGAGAGTAAAGTCAAACATCTGTAATGTAAACAACAACTACAAGTGAACACACACATATGATAGAAAACAAAAATAAGATGAAAATGCAAATGATATTTTAATGCGACATGCTACGCGTGTGGGTGGTGGCAGCAGCAACAACAACAACATCAGCTATAGCATTAATAACATTACGACAATTTTTTCACACGCACACAATAAAAACAAATAACTGTATATCAGATAAATGTGTGTGTGTGTGTGTGTGTGCAACACAGCGGCAGCCTTGCAACTTGACATTAAGCTTTGTGATTACAACAACAGACAACGGGAGCCGACGCAGCAACAAAAACAACAACAATAACAGTCACAGCAGCTGCTCGATGGGGGCGTGTCAATTTGCGTGGCTTAACGAGTCTTGGCAATAGCAGCAACAACAACATAATAACAACAAATTACTGTCAAAGCGTCAGCGGTGCAAACAATTAACAAGTAATAAGATATATATTTTTGGAAATGCTGCGGCCTGCCCTTGGTATCTGTTAGCCAGGCTCACACGTACTTGACCAGTATTTGGGTTTTTTTCTCGACGAAATTTGAGAATGTTTCACAGTTTAAAAATATCTTTAAAAAAACAAACTATTCCCAGTAGTTGTGTCATTAAATAAATACTCGACTTGGCCATACGATACGTGTACCTTGAAAACTTTAACTTAATTCCTATTATTTATAAAAAGAACTAAGATTTCACACACTCATTAGAGCTTAGCTGATATATTCCACATGTATATATGTACACCTAATAAAAATAGGCATTATATGATCTGGCAAATCGTTGTTTACTATAGCCAATGGTAAAAAAAACTGGCTATAATTACAAGAAAACGGCAAACGAAACATGTTCGAAAATTGCAAACAAGTTCGTAAATTGTAAGCCAATTTTTCCAAAAACTTTTTTTCAGCAACTTGTCATTGCCAAAAAACGTTGCAAATGTCGTTGTACACAGTTTAACAGTTATTGTTGTTGTTGTTGTTTTTGCTGTCGCTGTGGGCAAAGTGGCGCAAGGCATCGAGCCAAGCGAAAATTGGCCGCAAATCAAACAGTTCCCATGTGCACAATTTCATACAAAATGCCGTCACATAAGCAAGAAAAACCCGAACCCAAAACCCCAAAAAAAAAATCAAATTGCGAACCGAAGCCAAATGAAAATGCATTAAATGCGTAAATTTGTGAAATTGTGGAAAAATCTTGGCCCCTGGTCGCTTACAAAAAAAAATAATAATAATAATAAGTGCTCCTAATGAGTCGCAAAACAAAGCAAGATGAAAGGCAGGAAGCCACACCCCGAACCTGAAGCGAAGTCGAGCCGAGACGAACAGAGTTGTGTCGAGCCAAAAAAAAAAGATACAAAAGAAAAATACCTCACGACGCGTCGCAACGCCTCGTTTTGCGTATTATGTCAATATTTCAAAATTAATTAAGATTCATACAATGAAGGCAGCGGAGCATGGCGGGGTGTGGGCGTTAGGGTTCTCTATTGAAAAACCTTTTCAGCAAATAGCTTATGGCCGGCACAAGGCACAGTGACAAGTAAAGTGCATAAATTGTTAGCTTAAGGCCCGTCCCTCGGCCCCTAGCGAGACTATTTTCAATCAGGCACTTAGTCAGTTGGCCAGTTAGTCACTTAAAAAAAACGGTAGTCGATTCGATACCCCTTCGCGCCCGTTTTAATAAAGCAATTAACCGAGCTTATTTGATGGCCCAGCTCATAAAACTCGACGCCAGACAATATAGAACGAGCAGTCGTTTGCAGGCCCATTCTCGCCCTCTCTCGCTCTCTACAATGCTCCCTTTGCTCAAGTTCTCAATTCTCAGTTCTCGAAGCAATGGCTGCTTAACCAATTAAAAATTAACAGCATATATAGTATAGCTAATAGACAATTTGTGGTACTCAGCCAGCCAATCAGGTTAGATTTCGCCCCACGGCCGACGGCATTTTGTGCAACCGTTGTACTACAATTGTCGGCATTTTTCCAATGGGCAGCTACCGTGTTATCGCATTACTGATAAGTCCTTAACCAAACACTTACCTGAAACGAGGAAGACAGGTAGTAGAGATAAGATTACTTGAAAATACAAATGGTTCAGTTTGGTTTTGGTTTGTTTTTTTTTTCTTATAATACGTAACGTTATTTATGGCCAGTTCAAATTGGGCAAGGTAAAAGAAAGATACCGCAATTCAGCGCATGTTAAGATAAAAAAACAATGCTCAAGATACATATGCAAACAATTTTTAAAATACAAATTGTAAGAGCACTTGAAAATACTCTTATAAATGTTATAGATCCTTAAATAACCAATTAAATTTAGAGAATCAATTACCATTTGCTTAGCCACTTTTTATATAGACTGCAGCTGCGCTCAAATGCAATTGTTGCAGCTTTGAAAGAAAAACACATACTTGATGCCAGAACAGCTCAATCAACACGTGTGGGGGCCACGTTGCATTTGAGCTGTTAACACCCGAAAAGCGGCTTGCAGCAGTGTTCAATATTTGAGGCTTTCTATATTTTGGTTTTTCCTTCTTTTTTTATTATTTTGTTTTGGTTTTTGCCCGTTAGCTATTTTTAAACAAATCCAAAAGATAAAATTTCTGTCAGGCCCCAGCAGCATTCGGATATGACTCGTCTAGCCAAATGCTGTTGTGTTGCCACGCTGGCAACGCTTGTTTATTTCTGGAGTAGCCGAATGACTTTTCCGGAGCCCCTGCTACGTGTGTGGAACATAAACAGACGATGCCCGGCGCGGCACGGCCAAGCACAGCCCGGCCACGACCACAACAACGACTACAATAACAACAACGAGTAGAACCAACAACAATAACAAGAAGATGTATCTCACAAATCACGCACCGAATTGAACACAGAGATGTGAAGAGGCGAGCCACAACGAACCGCAAGGTTCATGACCTTTTGTGCTGAATTATTTCCTAGATGATATTTCGATGCTCTGCAAACTCTACTACCTGATTCGACAGGGGTATTGCAGAGTATTCAAATGGGTTTTATTGCACAAATAATGGCGTTGAAATTTTTAAATAAATAAAATTGTTGCTGTTGTTCCTATTGCTGCAGATGAGACACCGCGAAAGTTTAGATAATTTGTAAACATTTCGTTTTACAAGCTGCGTTCCATCAACAGCAGCGCCAACAATTTGCCTTAGCATTGTTTTCATTTCAGAAGAAATATTTTTTATATTTGGGTACCCGATTTTTTTTTGCTTTGAAAACTTACAGCTGTTATTAGATTAGAGAACGGTGCGCGTGGTATAGCGGAAATTAAAAATATATTTATGTATATATATGTGGGGAATTCTGAATGCATAAACAAATATTTAAGCAGATACACATGCCATGTAAATATGTATTTTGTGCAGTTAACAAATGCTTAAAAATAATATAGTGAAAGCTGCACTTGTCGTTATGGGAACAGCCCCGATAAGGTACATTTGTTATCATACTACAATTAGCTCAAATAATTTAATTTTTATTTAATTTAATAATGTACAAATCATACCAGAGACAAAAAAGGCTAGTGAAATTCATTAACAGCATATTTCGAAATAATATATATAGTATATGAATGTTTGTTTGTAGGTATGTGTGTGAGCTGTGGGCGTCTCTTAAGCTCTTTAAATAGGCCATGCATTACTTGTGGCTACGCAGCATGTCACTTGATCGTGCTGCCTTTTACTTGGCGTATAATTAATGTTGTTTATCGCGCATACGCAACGTGACGCACGTCTCACAGAGCCCCCCACACAAACACAGACGCCAAGATACGACTGTGGCAACAACAAAGGCCCAAAGCCAAACCAAAGCCAAAGACAATACATGAAGAGCTCTCGCTATTGCTATAAATTATTACAAACCCCGTCTTAACTGCCTACCACTTGTCCACCTACCCACTGTCACAGCTAACTTTTGTTACTGAAAGTACAAGGCAAATACATATTTCTCTTATGTATGTATGTACTTGAGCTGTTGTACATATGTATATGCATAATTATAATGTGCTTGACCAAAATTGAAGTGTCCAGCAACTCGTTTTCAAAAAAGTCAAAGATATGCCGCCTTTTCTCTATTTGTTTTTCTAGTTATGCAGCATATTATTATAATAGCTATAGGGTATATTAGACTGAGCAATTGACCACACATTTACACATAAATAAACATAAACCAATTAAGCTCAAGTGATGCAAATGATATAATAAAATTTATAAACATTTGATTTATGGACAAGTTATACCCAATGCAGTTACAAGTTACAGTTAAAAATACATTACATGTGCTTAAGCTCGTAAAATTTCTCGAAAATACCAAAAACGTACTGGGTATCTTAAATGCGACCACGAGGTAGTATAGGTTTTATAGCAAGCTATTTATTAGTATTTATTATATGTATTTCAGCACTGCAGGTTTCTTTCTCAGCGTTGTGCAACTTGTTCTTAACACCTTTGAGCGCCCACGTATTTTATTTATTTTTAGTCAAAAGACGGCTGCGACAACAGGCGACGATGTCGCGCTCCTTCTTTGTATTCGTTTTTTACCTGCCTCTTTTCTTATGTATTTATTTGTATATATGCTGTCGCTTTGTCTGACAAAATACAAGAAATATTTTATTTTGATGTGGGCATGTGCGTGGAAAACCGGAAAAGCCTACGTCTATATGAGCTGGCCTAAAGCCCGTTTGGGCCGAATGGCTTTTGTAGAAAATGCAAGTGCACTCGTTCGTCGTGGCCAGCATCGCAGCATATGCCAATGACATTCATCCGACTGTCACTTTGTCTGATAAGCCTCAAGATGTCCTTGAGGTGGATCGAATCGGGCCTACAAGTGTGGGCAGTTGTCCATTTGAAAGTGAAGCGGAAATTGAATGGCATTGCTCAGTGTAGATGCTGCTGATGATGCAGCTCATGACGCAGTTCTCACTTGTGCAACTGCTGAAAATAGAAAAAGCAACACATGCTGGAAATTTGGCACTGCTCTATTGCAGGAATGCGTTATTACATCGGAATAAATTACTTTTCTAACAAAATTAATACATATACAGTTTGAATGGACATTAAAATTCAACCTAACTTCTGTAACGTAGCATGAACATGTTATTAACACTCTGGCATAGAAAGTCTGGGACAAATATCCAAAACAAATATTTCATATTATAGCGTACCTCAGATACATATGCTTTCATATGACAAACAAAACACAAAATTTACTTTTATTTCTTTAACTTTACATACAAATGTTAACAGCTCACATACCCTGTTAAGTGTTTAGCTTTAGATAAATGTTTAATACATATAAACTAATGTTAATGTTAAGATTCTAGAAAAAATTCTAAAAAAAAATGCACAACAAAAAATCATATTCTATTCTCAAATTCTGAAACATATGTATAAAGCTAACAGATGTTAAAACTTTATATAACACACGTAAGCGCAGCTTTTCAAGACATAAAAACTTTGTTAAAATTGTGAACTGATTGTAAAATTCACCTTGTATGGCCTGCTGAACAATGGCAGCCCCATATGGCCATGTGGCGCCCACGCACTTAACGCTTGGATCATAAGAAACATGGAGCTTCCATATAAAATGGCATTTAACCCAAATACGCAGAGAGGAACAAAATAAAACGTGGCAGCACGACATTCAATTTTTTATGTCTCTTCAAAAAAGTGCCATTATGAACATAAACAACAGTCAAAATGGCCAAAGGTAGAGACAGAAGCAAAGACAACGACAACATGCAACGCGGCGCGGCGCACAAACACACGCACAGCGCTCTGCAATTTAACAGCTGATGGCAAATGCAACAATTAAGGCGTGTTGGGGGCGTGACAAGTGCCAAATTTTAGGCTATACCAAAGACTTTCAATCAAAACAGTTGAATGAGACGAAAGTGCGTGAAATTAGCGGACGCAAATATGCGAAAATAGCGCAAAACTAAAACGGCTGTCGGCCCCACAAAAAACACCGTCAAAATGTCCACACACATACAGAGATTGGAAACAACGTGACAACAACAACTACGACGACAACAATATTCATTCATGCTGCACACAGTAAATACGCGTCGTTTTGGTAAATTTCTCAATTGCAGACAGCCAAAAGATACAAAGATACAAAAGCAAGCAGTAGCTAGAGTTAAGCGAACGAATTGAGAGTTCTGCATGTGTGTGTGTGTGTATATGAGTTTGTGTTTATCCCACGTTTTAATTATCAGCTGCAGACATTTGCATGCTGTCATCATATATCTATTAAGTATGCGTATTTGTATCTCCAAGATAAGCATCGCAGCTTACATGTTTAACGTTCGAAATGACGGCGAAAACAATGCCAAAAAGAATTAACTCAAATTTAGCGTTGATTTTTTTGGCAACACTTATGACGCATCTATTTGCTACATATTCATATAAATGTATATATAAATAGTATTATTGTGTTTTATTCAAACTTGTGACATATTCATTTAAGTTTCTTTTGCTTGTTTTTGTCAGCTTTGTCATAAGTGGACGCCCCTCTTTTGTTTTAGCTTGCCAGAAAAAATTCGTTTCTTTATACCTATAATTATGATCAATTCATTTATGCTATTTAATTGCAATAGGGGTGTGTCTGTGTGTATGTGTTTGCGTGTGTTGTCTGCCCGCATTTCACACGATTGGCAGCCTTTTGGTTTTACATTTTCCACTCTCACACAGTTCGCCCGTTTTGGGGCAATTGAAAAATTCAATTGATTGGCCATAAAAAAAATCGATATCGCTGCAGCATTGCACAATAAAAGTGATTCACTTGCCACACAGCTCAAGTGCCATCGCCTGCCCATTTATGGCAGAGAGCACTAGCGAGTTCGAGTTCGAGTTCGGATATTCGATTTAAAGTATAAAGCTGCAGCCGAACCGACCATATGGCACAACTTCAAAGCGAAATTTATTGCCTTTTGTGCATCTCGCTCTCCGCACTCTCAAGTATTGCGCTTTGTTATCAAATTGTTCAATTTGTGCGGCTTGGCGGCGGCGTCGGCAACTGTCTGCCGGCATATTGAAGCAATTGTCTAATGCCACATGGCTGCCGCTGCTGCTGCTGTTCAAGGCGGAATCTGCTGCTGGTAGTCGCGTGCCATGCATGGAGTCAACAAATGTGTGTGCGAGTGTGTGTGTGTGTGGGAGGGGAGCGTGTGTGGAATATGAGCATGCAAAACACATTTTAATTACGAGCTTTTCGACATTTCAGTTCAGCATTTATTTAGCTATTTTTGTCAAAATTTTTTGCTCGGTTTTTTTTGCGCTTTTTTCAGAAATTGTTGCAGGCTGTGTGTGTATCAAATGTCATGCAAGATGAAAATGACGCAATCGAGAGGGAAGGAGCCAACACACTGGCAGACACTTGAAAATGCTAATTGAAGGCTGCAGATACTCATTCACACACACACTCGAACTAACATTTGTATCTTTGGGATTGCCATGTGCCATATTATGCTGAGTCATTTGTGCTTGGATGGAGATATCATGTTTGGCTGCTGCCTAGATGAGCGCATTTCTATGAATTCTGCCGTCGGTTAGTTAAAAGCCAAACAAAACACGAAACTACAACAAAAACTTGCTAATTGACTGGCCCAGTCTTTTAAATCTGAACAAAAAGGTTCGCAAATGTTTGCACACAAGAAATGCGACTGTTTTGTGCGTATTTGCAACGGATGAGCTCTCAACTTATAACTGTGACAATTTTGTTTATACATTGGATTTGAATTGGAAATAAATAAATTACTATTTACAAATTCTTCGAGCATTTGCTTTATTTATATTATTTGTATATAATGTATTCCTTAAATATAATTACTATTTCAGTCTTTAAATTTGCAAATAAACACTATTTACAATTTACAATTAAATTTTGTTTATATATTTTATTTGCATATTTTCATTATACACTTTATATCTTTTTTATAATATTATGTTGTAGTGTTTCTCGACAGTTATCAAGTTAAAATTTTATTTTGTTTATCTATTATTTGCACATTTTTTGTGTTTTGGTAAAACATAAAAGCTTATCAAGATCTTGAATGATTAAATGCTTGCACCATTTCAATTTATATACCTGCTCTTGTATTTTACCAATATATTGTTATCTAACATGTTAACGATATTTTATTGTGGAAAGTCAAGCGGTAGTCTGCATTTTCCCACCCACTTTCCATACCAGGCCCAGCCGAGCATGCAACCAAAACCAATCAGGGCTCACAACTTTCGCCTGTCAACGTTCAGCGTTCAGCGATCGTTGATCGGTGACCAGTGATCATTGATCAGCGTCGATCAATGCCCTTTTCATCATATAATAAAGTTTAGCAAATTCAATTGTTTAAGCTGGCCGAGTCGATTGCTTTATTTGCGGCAGAGTTATTCAGTGGTCAATAATAATAAAAAGTGCAGCCAGCTCCTAGCCATGGTCAACTTCCGTGCTGGGCTGGCTGCAATGGGCCAACGCTTGGCTGCTTCTTTTTTTGGTAGCGCCCATAAGGCCGAGTTAGCCAACATGAAACGCACAAACGTAAACAACAACAGCAAATCAAAACAGCCAACGGTCGCCATGACAAAAGATTTTAATTGAATTTGAAAAACGCAATGAGACGTGTAGATGGTTACCCCGTGCCCTCTCTCCCTCCCTCCCTCCCTCGCCTCTCGCACTCTCTCTCCCTCTCGATCAGGCAGTTGCTGTTTGTGCTGCGGGTGCGGGGATATTAGAGGGTTTGCCACAGCTGTGCCCACGCGTTCCGCATAACAATTGTCAACAAATTTATGAGCACGACGTCAGCCCAACTAGTCGTATAAACATTGTCTCTGGGCCCGGACCTGGGCCTGAGTAATATGGAATTGAAATTCAAAAGCGCTCATTGCGCATTTTGTGTTTTTGTTGTTTCTGATTTTTTTTTAATTTAAAATTTAATTTGTTTGTGAAGCGATCGTTGAAGCGTTCGATTGATGATGCATTTTAGCATTGCTTTTGTTTGCATTCCAAGCCAAGTTAATGCTAATGCTCTTTAATCTATACGCAAACAACGCCCTAAAAACGCTCAAATAGAGAGCAAAGCATTCCGCAGGCGGACGCTCAACAGGCTAGAAACCATTTCCAATCATCTAAAATTAGACGAAATGAAACACATTTCAAATTTTTCATGAAGAAAAAAATACAAAATACAACAAAAAAAAATGTCGAGCACTGAAAATGTTGTTGCGTGTATGTATCCGAAAGAGAAATGCCAAGTATATATGTATATATATATATATATAAATATATATACACAAGATACTGAAGCATACGTGCATATAGGTTTTTTTCTACTATACAAACATATATATAGATGTGTGACTATATAAACATTTGCGCGCTATAGTCCGTATAGCGGGTGTAGTCCGTACGTAATTTGATTTTTTTTAAATGCACAACGCAAGATACACACAAAGTTTCTGTATCTATAAGATCGCGGCCGCTGCGTTGCGTGCCAGAGATACAAAGAAAGAGCAACAACAGAATTTTGATGTTTTCGTTGTTGTTGTGCTTATTTCGGCCAATGCGTGGGCCAAAGATGAAAAAACACCTTTTAATAATAATTTGATTAGAGCTGCGTTCTGTCTGCTTTGATGTAGACAACAGTTGATACACACACAGATACAGTTTTGGATACAGATACAGAGGCCTTGCAGCATTCTCGTAATGTGTGTTAACGTCAGACGTCATGCGGAAGATACTTTCGAGTTATATTTACTATATATATATTTTTTACATATTTAGCAGATAGTACGTGCAGTTATGCTTGGACTGCGTCGCCGTAATCCGAGCACACCGAGCACACCGTCTTGACGTCGTCTTTCCACAGTCTAGGCACACTTCAACTGTGCAAATTGCTCGGCATGCATCAAGATACAAATACGCTAGAAACGTGCTTGGACGGCATGTGTCATATGTATCTAACAGATACAGATACAGCCACAGATACAATAAACGCCGCTTCTACTGCGAACAATATCTTCTGCAGCTTCTTAATTTTATTAATTGTGTTTTTGTTTTATTTCGTTCATTCTTTTTTTTTAGACATGAGTCACTACCCCCAACATTTCAAAAAGAAAATAAAAAGGTAAAAGAACAAAATGAACAACGAAATTTATGTCAGCAGTGCCAAAAGCGACGAGCGAATAAAGACAATAAAAACAAGCGGCAAATAAATAAATAAGAAATTCTAAATGAGAAAGAGGCAAACAAGCAAAATAACAAAAAGCCGAACAAATGTATAGGTGTGTGTGTGTGTGTTTGCGTGCGTTTGTGTGTGGGGTTATACTATCTGTGGGGGCACGAGCACACTATACATATTTAAGCAATGCAAATGAGCGCCCAACAGGTTGCAGCAAAGATGTGTTCAAAAATATCCACATATGGTCAGAAGATGCGCTGCAGAAACTGACATTTGTTCATTTATTTTATTGGTATTTTTCGCAACCAAATAAGAAAGGTAGTTTTTTTTTAAGAAAAATTAAGTTATATATTAAATATTTACCAAAGCTGTTACACCTCATACAAAAAGTTCATATTTGGAACATGCATAGAAAAAGTAGAATTTATTAAGGCTGCAAAACGCTTTCGAACAGAATGTGTTCGGACCCGGAGTTTCAATATTTTTACAATTCATATTGAATTGCCTTTAATTTTTTTTTTAATTTTACTTTTAAATTTTAATAAATGCAATGAACCAATGTATGAATAATCAGGAAAAGGTGTAAAACCAAATTTAATAACCGAACCACATGCAGCGGCAATTGCTCGAGCCGTGAACTAAACCGTAGACATTTCTTTATTGGCTTGCAATCCCGGGCACAGTTAAAAAGTTACTTTAAAATTTAATTCTATATGATTTTCCAAATTGAATCCATGCTTGAACATAAATTCTATTTCACAATTTAACGTAATATTTTCATCTCTCTGGTTTGCAATCAACAACAAAATTGGAATTAAATGGTATTCATTCCATTCAAAACAAGTTAAAATGAATGACATCAAAGTGTTACAACAGGGAGTTCATGCAGCATAATTGTGCAGCCCGCATAGCAGCAGAGCAGCACCAGATACTTTGCCACAACAACATTTAAGACCCAACGACGACAGCAATTGAAAAGAGAAAGTTGCAATAAAACGCAAAACAAAATGAAAACGCAAACGACATAAAACAAACTTCTAGCAGAAAGTTGAGAAGTCGCCAGTTGTCAACAGAGCGACCCACAGGCCTGGTTCGAGTCCGAGTCCGGGTGCGATCGCATAAGCAGCACGCCCAACTCCCACAGCTGTTGATAAGCGGGCAACAGCAGCGGGTGGGTGGGTGTCAAGCAGGTAAAAAACAAAAACAACAAAAAAACTAATTTTCTTGTAGCTGGTCGAACGAGTTTTACAAATTGTCAACGCTTTGCTTTTGGCAAATACAATTTGTAGACAAAAAACTAGTTTGCGGCGTACGTACATTAGCTCTTAGCATATATGTGGATGTATCTGTATCTGTGCAACATAATTTTGTCATTACCAAGCGGCGGCACACATATACATATATATACATATATGCATATGGCCAACAGATGTTGAGCAAACAACAACAATGTGAACCAAATCAGGCGTTTGTGACTTGAGCAAACTGTGAGCTGCAAGCGTCCAGGTAGTCGTCGCACAGTTATCTTTGTGGTCCTGTGTGCCACGCCCCCTGGCGTATTGATTTTCGGCTCTCTTTTGTTGATTCGCTCAAGAGTATTTACCCACCTCAGGCAGAGGCGTGGGCAAAGGCAGCCAGACAGACTGACAGGCAGGCAATCCGATTGAACGGGCGCGCCTCATTCAGTTTGCAGTTCCCGATACAGATACATTTCGTTGGCGCATGCAACACTTTTTAGCATTCGGAAGTGATCAAGGCAATGTTACATCCATAAACATGAGTGGGGGTCCCGTTTCAAGAAGCAGCAGGCGAAAAGGCGAACGAAGATGAGAGTAGCATAACAAACAGTCGAGAGACAAAAGAGAGCGAGGAGAGACAACGACAACGAAGTGGCACACAAAAAGGGAATAACTAAAAATAACAAACAACTGACAGCGCAGCGTTGACTTTGGTCTCTCAGCAAGGTGGAATGAACTCAAGATCAGGGCAGAGACGCGACTTTAAATATAGAAAGCAACACACAACAAAGAGCGCAACACAACAAAGTTGCGCTTATTGGGGGAGCGTGATTAAGAGATAAAAGATATGGATAAAAGACACACGTATGAAAAGCATTTGCTTTGCTTGGACCAAGTTTTTTAACGCATTTTCCGCTCAATATCGCTGATATATATAAAAACTTTATATATATATATTTCTTTGTATGTAAAATTGTGTATTCCCTTTCCTTAGAATCGTTTTCGGATTTTCATATACATTATCATAAATTATTCGAAATTAAAAAAAAAATTTTAAACTAAAAAGCAGTCAAGATTTTATTTATTTCTCATTTTTATCTAAATACAACAAATTTTGTCCAGTTTCCAATTATCCAACAAAATCGGTAAACTGAACCAGATCACACAGTTTTTACTTTGGCGCATTAACACGAAAACGTATTTTCACTTGAGTTTATAGTCTTTAAAATGAAGCTAAATTTTGATCGGAAGAAAAACCAAAAAATGTTATAGAAATGTTGGCCACACATTTTCCATCCTTACAGTTGGCAAAACTCCAATCTGAGTTTTTATCAACGTCATCAAATTGAACTACAGTGAAATTTTTACTTTTGTAAAACTTTGACTTCAGATGGGTTTACAATTTGTAAAAATTCTAATTTTTAAAAGTTATATTTTTCCATTTTAAAATTTCTGAAATAATGCGTATTAGGAACAATCAATTTTTTTAATAGTCTATATTCACAAGTTACAAAACAAAAAAATATTTGTATTAAAGGCATTTTGTGGCTGGAAAGTGCGGATTCTAGTTTGTGGAAGTTTCAATTTCGAAACAATTTAAAATTTGCACATCTGTTAACCGGGATGCTAAGTGGTTGACGTTATACCTCTATTATCCGTGATTTACCTCTTATATCTCTGACAAACACTTATATATAATTAATTAATTAAATTAATTTTTTAAATAGATGTACTTCTTTAAATAGAAAAGGATATATATGAATATATCGATGTATATTTTAATCGTAATTTACGATTATCCATAATGCTCCACCGAGCTAATTAGGAGGATAATCAACTGTATATATAGCTCTCATATTTCGCCCATATTTCTTTGCAGGTTTTTAGCATCTACTATATAGTAAAATCTATGGTTTGTTTCTTCTTCGCTTACCTTCATCCAGCAGGCGCTCCACGTGTGTGAAGACGTTCGGGAATGCAGCCAGCTGCTTGCGATCCTTCAGCAATTGGGCCAAATAGTCGGCGATGCTTTGTGTGCTCTGTTGTTGTTGTTGGGGCGTCATGTGCTGTGGCTGTGGCACCACTTGCGTGGGCTGTTGTTGTTGTTGCTGTTGCTGAACAACAGCGGCGGCTGCGGCAGCCGCAACAGCAGCGGCGGCTTGTTGTTGCAATTGCTGTTGCACAACGGTCTTATTCTCACAGACACTCATTTTGCTATTGTTGCTGTGTGTGTGTGTTTGTGTTTTTGTTAAGCTTTTACAATTGTTTACGTTGTTGCACAATTCTGCTTCTTTATTCTTTTATGATGCGTATTCAACTTTTCGACTGTTTTTTCTGTTCTGCTTTCACTTGACTTTTTAACGCTATTGCACAATTGCTACACAAAAGGCAATTTATTCTTTTTTATTTTCCTTTTTGTTTATAGTTGCTGCAAAATAAAGCACACAAAATTGTTTTTATTACGAGCCAAATTCTCAATAAATTGTAGGCGAGAGAAACAAAACAGGAACAGATTGAAAACAACTCCACCCAAAAAAAAGTTTGAGAAGAAACAAACGAAAACAGAACAACAAGCACGACGGCAGCGCAGAAGAGAGCGAGCGCAAGTCGAAAATAAAGACAAAAAATTCCTGAGCGCAGCAGCGCGGCTGCCTCTGATCGGTAAGAGGAAGAGCAGTCAGACGGCGCAGTCGCCGTCTGCGTTTTGTCAGCAGCACACACAAACACACACACAGGCGCAGTTAATTTGTATGTGTGCGTAATCGTAAGCAACGGAGATGAATGAAAGCAGAATGTCAAAATAGCTGCTTATACGTTGGCTCTCTTGCTCTCTTTGTCGTTCTCTGACTGCAGCAGCCCCAAGTACAACAAAAATGAAATTAATTTATTATATGCAAATTAATACATTTCTTATTTGCAGCAAAATTAATGCGAAATTCATAATCACAATTGCAGAAAATGCCGAATTCGACTCGTTTATTGCCACAAAGAATGGCAATAATCATGTTATTTCAATGCAAACGTTGGAAATTTCGCATGAAATATGCACCATTTACTGTTGCTGTTGCTGATTGTGTTTTATTTATTTTTATTCGTTTGAGGGTTTCTTGCTTTCAATATGTTTCACATTTAAATCGTTTGAAAAAGTTGCATACATTTGCATTAGTTGCACACTGCATTTGTTAACTATTTAAGAATTCCTTTTATATTTTTTGTGTTTATTTAAAATTTATTCGAGTCGGGTAAAAGGAAAACGCACGGATCTCTCGCCTCTACTTGAACGATTCTTCCTACTTCTACAACTGAACCGCACGCAAAGACAGAGAAAAAGAAACTGAACGCAAAGCGCACTTACGAAAGAAAAAGAAAAGAAGAGAGCCACCATGCCATTTTGAGTATAACAGCGGCTTAACAGCACTGAAGATCATTTACTAGCGTTGCCACAGTGAACATATTGCGCAGCTGTTTGCTATATTTAAGAATTATAGCTGAAAATTAACTTGTTTCGCTAAATTTACAACCAATCATGATGGCATTTGTTGAATAAAACATGTATTTATCTATTTTAACTTTCTTTATGGACAAAAAAGGGATCATCAGTTCATATGCGAAACAGTTTATGTTAGGTGGCAGCACCAAGCCTGTCTAACATGCGCTGCTAACAGCAGCCATCTCGCTTGCACCAGTTCGGTTAGGCACATTTTGGCGCGTTGGCGTCAATTTGAATTATGGAACACAGAGAGCGGAGGCATTAATTACGTACGGAAATTGTTAGAAGGCAACGAATGCGAATTAGAACCACATACAACGCTTCGTCAAGATATGTGGGCATTTGGCCAAAAGCCTATGCAAATGGCTGGATGGAAATGTGCGGCCCAAAAGCCAAATGTTGGTGTTAAACTTGCCTCAAATACTTCAAATGTATGTGGGAAAAATTTGGAATTCGCATGCGATGGCAGCAAATGCTGCCATATAAGCGTTCCTGGACAGCAACAACTTTTACTTTCCATTGCAAATGCGTTTCGCGTTGTTTTTGTTATTGTTGCTGGTGTTGTTGCTGTTGTTGTTGTTGATGTACTATAGCCCGGCGAGCTTCCGTGTATTCCGCAAAAAGCCATCACCAGCGACCGCTTTACACTTACAGCACCCGCATGCACTTAAAAGAGACGTGAAAGTTTTCAATCAGCGGCAGTGGAAAGCCAGGCGCCCACCGACCTGACCAACAGCTTCGTGTGCACCTTGGCATGGTCATATATGTGTGTGGGTTGGCTGAATACATAAACATACAGATAGTCACATTATACATTTTATTGCCATTGGAATATATGTGTCAGCGTGCGCAAAGATTTAGACATTGTATTATTATTATGGTTTTTCGATTTACAGCCAGCAAAGCCTATTTCGATGCTGACACCTACACGTGCTTGCACCTAGATAGAGACGCGATAAAAGCGGACAAAAAGACACATAATTTCCAAACGTGGGCTGCTTAAGCTGTAGGGCTTTGTATTTGGGCCATTTTGGTAGCACTTTCAGTCTTTTTGGCCTATATGACAACAATGCATTTGAAAATTTATCAAATGGCTGCGAATGATTTTCACACAGTACTGTGAAAAACCGACGCACCTCACCTCCCCCTCTAGCCACTCGAGCTTGAGTTATTAGGTTTCTCTCAGAGCACTCATAGGAGACAAATTGCATTCGAAATGCATTTTCATTATTCGAATGAGCCCACCGAATGTGTCCTACAACCAGAGGCGACTTTTTAGGCAGAGTTACCCAGGGCAACAAATTGACAAACGCCCAGGGCACAGTGCAGCAAGTGTAAGACAGTCTGACACCAAAATAAACATTTTTATTAATAAATTATTATAAAGTAGTATTTTCTATTGATCTGCTGATATTCTAATCATAGCTGCAAACCCATAAAATAGTGGTTCGGTTCACGGTTCAAGTCAATGCCAATACCCCAGTTCGCATTGCATTTTGTCCTGAAATTTCAACGTAGAAATGAAACAATACCTTTCGGCTTTATCAGAAATGTGGTTGGTTGAATCGCAGTTAGAATCAATAAACTCAGGGTTTGGTTCGAAGGTTAAAGGTAAAATTTATTTATTTTCATTATGTTTATTTTTAATAAAGAGGTAGAGCATCTCATAAGTTACATCATATACATTTTGAAGTTAAAATTTTCCGTTCTACTGAAGTCAAATCACAACCTTTAAGAAAGAGAATATGGTTCGGTTTGGATAACCTTTTGCATATCTCTTTCGGTTCAAGATTCAGTTTATGTTTTTAAAAATATTGGAATACCAGATGCAAACCTGTTCGATTCAAACCCAGTCTTGCAGCCTTGATTCTAATTGCATTCACAACTTTTCAAATTTATTGAAATATTGTTAGCCGCTCACCACTGTGCCTAGCGGTGGCTTGATTTGCCAAGTGCGCTCTGTGGCAGCCATATATCACACTATATTTTGGCATCCGGCATCCTTGAATCTCCGCCACCAGCACTCGCCCATTTTGAAATATTTTGGGCCTATTCAGATGGATGGCAGACTCGCTTTGACGTTAGCCGACAAAATTATGCACTTGCTTTTTTGGCCAATTTGCAATTGCCACACAAAGCACAAACCGCCTCACCCCCTCCCCTCCCCCCCCCCCCCCCATACACACACACACTCCTTTGTATAATTAGTAGCGGCATATTGGTTAAAAGCCAACTTGTTGGCCATTAAACAGCCTGCAGTGGGCTTTGCATTACGCATGCGACCGTTGCGTAGGTGCCCCAACTTTGTGAGCCAAATAAAACCTGCTTAAACACCCACACACCTGCTCGCATCACAGGTAGTCGAGAGTGGCTGTTGTTGTTGTTGTTGCTGTTTGGTTTTTCATTCACACACTCATGCTCGCATTCATACTAAACATTAGCTAAACACAATTTTTACTATATGAAAACCGTTTGCCGTTCAATCAGAGCTTATTAGATAACGCTTGTTGACGATGTTGTTAACAGACTGACGTAGTACGAACCAGAGAGGGAGCATCTGTAGATACATATACATGCATATATATATGTGGTATATATAACACATTTCAACTTTTAAACAATGCTTCAAGTAATGCAATTCGTTGTGCAAATTTATGTGTTTTAGAACCCTCTTCTGGACGACAAATATATTTATAGGCTAACTGGGTGTTTATCTAACATAAATAGTTCGTACCATTTTATTCTTTAAGTTTCAAGAACAAATCGCTTTTGAATATTTTTTAATGCTTAATAAAAACAAAAAACAAGTTTACGCTATGTTTATTCAACCCCCTTATTGTTCCGCTTTCTTTTCTATTAGCCTTAATGTCATGTTTTTAAAGTTATAGAAAAAGATTATAGAAATGCATTCTCAACATTATTCGCAGCTATCGGAAGTGGAAAAATTAATAAATGGGTTGTTCTATTAAAGAAAATGGCATAGAAAAAACAACTGCAAATTTATTCGCCTGTTTTCATTCATAAGAAACCGTGTTTTCTATGCCCTGTAAACATTGAAACTGGATAAGAGGGTATAAACACGTAACATGTAGAAGAAAGCATTGTCGAGCCCATAATGTATATATATTCTTGATCAGACAAACGAGCTGAGTTAGGGAGCTTAGAATTGATAAGAGGATTCTTTTAGGGCACGAAAAATATGACTGAACAAATTTATCTCTTATTTTAACAACTTAATATTAATACATATTCTAAGATCTAATTATTGATTTACTTAAACGGTATTTGAGCCGATTTTGAAGTTTATGCTAGACCTTATCATCTCCAAAACATACTCAAAATCTTCTAGACCTAGGAACAAATTGGATATGTATATTTTTCAATTGTATAAACAAATCAAAATAAAAATTTTCAGATATATAGCCTTACTTTTTGGCAAGAAAACTATCAATAACTATAAATACAATAATTTTTTATGAAATGATTTTTCACAGAATGGAGCAGAGGGCAGTAAAGGTCGCAACCTCTGACACTCCTTGTATGTTTTTAAAGTAGTTTTATTATTTATTTGTGAAATTGTATTTGTTTTAAATATATGCAGCTGATAAACTCAGGGTATCTGCTAGTCAAGCAACTTCTTCGAGAGCACACAGCCTCATTATACACGTTGGCAGTCATGCATTCATGAATACAGCCGCATGAATGAATTTCGAAGCTGGTGCCAGCATCAAAAACAGCATCAGACGCAGCTTTAGCATCAGCATTAGCATCAGCTCCAGCTTTAACTCGACTCCATTCACAACCATTTGTTGGCTTGATTAGCCTCGCTGTTACAAGTGCTATGGCCGTTAGTTGCATGCAACCAACTAATGTGGGGGGCGTGTTCGTGTATTTTTCGGCATATTGCACGCCCACGCCGACGCCCAGGCCCGAACATAAAAAAGTAAACTATTAATTTGTTGCTAGCCGTGCCTGGCTGCTTGGTTTGATTAAACAGCGCATTAATTTCTTGATGCTGTCTTTTGGACAGCGCGTGTGGTTTGTGAAGTGGGTGTCGTGGGTTAAACGAGTTTTATTAGAAAATTGTTTACAGCTTCAATGCTATTTCAATTGTGGGCGCCAGTAAGTCACATTGCTCAATTGAATAAGATACGAACCGCATGTGGCTGTCAAACTGTTACAGTTTGAGTGGCACTGGCGAACGGATGCAGACCGTCACTAAACTGGAACAATTTAATGAAATAACAAATATTGCCAAAAAGCACATGCCCCATATTGGGCATGGCAATAAATATGTGAAACAAACAACGCACAAATATGGCAAAACCACATCCGTGTGGGTTGGCTTTAAAATGCTTATGCAAAGTTATTTGTGAAATTAAGACACTTTTGTACATTAGCTACAAATACATACACACACACACGTGTGTATAGGCGTATATTATAATATGTAAGTGTACATGGTTTAAACTTAAGTCTAAAGCATTAACGCATAAACTTCTTGGCCTGATCCCGATTGACCTGCTTGAAGATGCGCTGCTTGCCGCCGCCGTTGTTGTTCATTTGCTTGTAATGGCCAAAACCGCCGCCGCCCACACGCTTCTCGGGTCGCTCGCGCTTGGCAGCGCCCACCTTGAGGTCAACCACGGGTGGCACCAGAAACCCAAAGCTCTTGGACACCGCCTGCAAGTCCAGTGTGTTCACATTGAATATCTGTTTCAGCTGATGCGAATCGTAGGAGCGCACATACGACTTGAAGGCCTCCTTGGCGGACTGATTGAGGAAATAGTTTTTGGCGATCAATTTCTCTAACTAAAAAAAGAGAGAAGATATAAATATTTAACTAAATCAAGCCTTTTAAAGTTTGCATACCTGCAGCTGTATATCGGCTATCTTCTGCCAAGAGAACTCGAACTCATTGAGCGGCACCTTGGCCGCCTTCAGGTAGCGCAAGAAGCCCAGTTCCTCTGGTCGCAGCATCAGCAGCGCATGGCCCGAGGTGCCCGAGCCGCGGGCCGTACGACCCACACGATGGATATACTCGCGCGGATCATCTGGCGGATCGTACTGTACAATCCAATCGACTTGTGGTATATCCAGACCACGTGCCGCCACATCCGTGCAGAGCAGGATGCCCGCCTCGGCGTTACAGAACTGAAAGAAGGTCGTTGTGCGTTTCGTTTGCTTCTGTTTGCCGTGTATGGAAGTGACCGGCAGATCGATATAATTGAAGAGCTCGTGATGGTACTTGACCGACATGCACGACGAGAAGAAGACCATGACCTTCTTCTTGCGATTCTTTTTCAGGAACGTGAAGAGCACCAGCAAACGCTTCTCCGAGGGACAGACAATATAGCCCTGCTCCAGGCCTTCAACGGTTGCCGTCTCCTCGTTGTCATGCACGCCCACATAGATGGGCTCCTTCTTCAGCGCCAGCTTGGACAGCGCATCGATGCGTTCCGTCTGTGTGGCCGAGAACAACATGGTCTGGCGGCGTTCTAAAATATATATGCGGTATATACAAGAGGCAATCAACAAGTGAAATGTTTCCTACTTGGCAACAGATTAATAATCTGCTTGAGCTCCTCCTCGAAACCAATCTCCAGTATGCGATCCACCTCATCGATAATCAGACACTGCAAGTTTTTGTACAGGAAATCCGGTGAGTTCTGCAAGTGATCCAGCAGACGACCCGGCGTGGCCACCAGAATGTTGATGCCCTTGCCCAGTTTTTCGCTCTCCACCTGACGATTGGAGCCACCCATGACCAGGCCATAGGTGTGATGATGATGCGCCATCAGCTCCTTGAGCACACCAAATGTTTGCATCGACAACTCCCGAGTGGGCGAGATGATGATCACGCCCGTTCCATTGCGTGGCATAAAACGCAGCTTGTTGATCAGCTCCACGGCGGGTATGAGGAAGGCCAGCGTTTTGCCCGAGCCCGTTTGGGCGGCACCCACCAGATCCCGACCCTTGAGCAGCGGCGTAAGTGATTTCGACTGAATTTCGGTCATCTCCGAGAAGCCCATCTCGTTAATGGCACGCAAAGTGGCCTCGGAGACGGCGCCCTTAAGCGAGGCAAAGCTGCGATCATCCGAATCTCGTTGATCCAGCGCAGCTAGTGAAGATTCCACGCTAAAGGGCGTGTCATCTTCTACAGATTTGCCATTTGTTGAGGCCGCCTTTGGCTGTAGCTTGGATTTTTTAGCTGGCGCCGGCTCGTCCTCTTCGCTGTCCTCCCCGGATTCGGTTGAATTTGCAGCTGCAAGAATAATGATGAAATAAGTGGAATATTCTTATCAAGTAGTCCTCTGCCAGGTATCAAATGTAGTATTTTTTCAGATATTTTTTCAAGTGTATCTCATGCCGGCACTTGGCAACATTAACTCGTTACTCGCGTGTTTATCGAATTCGCCTTAGAATCATCCTTAAAACCAAATTGTGTACAGAATCTGTTTATCTCAAATGTAAACAAACCTTCGCTATCTATCTCCTCGTCGTCTTCTTCATCCTCTGCCTCACTGTCGCTCGGCGCGTCCTCCTCTTCATCCGATTCGGAGTCAGAATCGGAATTCGCCACCTGAATTTGGGGCCTCTTCTGCTGCTGGCGCTGCTTTGGCTTTAACTTTGATTGCGGCTGCAGTTGGAAATCGTCTGCCAAGTCATCTGGAGAGCGCAATAATTAGGTATAAGATAAGATGCTTTTTAATGCTTATTAATTAACGCACCGTCTTCATCCTCCTCCACAGGCCGCTTCTGCTTCTTCGTGTTGTTTTTGCCAAGCGGTTCTGGCTTTTGCTGTTGCGCTTTGCCCTTCTTCTGAGAGAGCTGCTTCTTCATTTTCTCGCGCTTGACTATTTTTTTCATTAAGAGCTTTTCCCTGATGGACATTTTAAGCAATTATGGGTTTTAAAACGTGTATAAAACAAAAACTTGGAATAAAACAAGCGCGCACGTGTTGCAGCCCACGATTATGCCATTCACATAAAAAGACGACAACAGCTGGGAATGCGATAACGACATAGATTCGATAACAATTTAATCACATGTTGGTATGACACCTATTAATTTTAATGATTTCTAAATAAATTTGAAATGATATTGTTCGAGGTACGCAAGTAAATTAAATTCCATCCAATTACCTGAAATCCGACTAAATAGTCAAGCACTTGCACAACCTATCTACCGAGGATTGCAACTAGATGTCGATACATATTCGATAACATTTCTCATTTCGGTATGAAGCTTACTAGTTTTTTTGATATGTACATATTTAATTTACTACAATTTATGCCAGCACGCAAATAAATTAAAGCCCATCATTTACCAATCAAAAATTGTTTTTTCTTTATCAATAAAATATTTTGTTAGATTAAGAGTTGACCGACTTTCGCCACAGTTGGCATGCCCAAATTTGCCAGTCACAGCGAAGTAACGAAATTTGCTTTTATACGCCACCTTGATGGAAATTTCTATAAGCGTCTTTGTTTTCATTTTGTACACGGTGGTGGTTATCTATTTGCAGCATTTCGTCAACAAGTACACGCAATTGGTGCGCAACCTGTAAATGAGCATGTTGGGATTGCAATCTTACGGCAGCTCCTCCGAGGGCGAATCAGATGGCGAGCACAACAAAGACGCGGCGCAAGCGTTGCCCGCGCATTTGCAGCCGCTGGAAAAAACACACTCGCTGTCCACAGCACTGGCCGTTTGCGCCGCGCCCGATGTGGTGCCCCTGGGAGCCGTGGCCGTCTCGCGCACGCTCGACCCCACACTGAAAGAGGTCGCCTACAATCCGCGCTTCGACGAGATGTACGCTCCGGTTCAGGGTCCAGAACATCCCAATATGACGATGCAACAGCGGGCGCCGCGCAACACGCTCGCCGGTTACGTGGAAAAGGCGCACATAAATGCCTTTGAGTTCGAGAATCAAAGGCGTACGTTTCACACCTACGGCTACGCCTTGGATCCCACCGTGGACGAGGCTGCCGATGGACAATCCTACGTGGGTGATCTGCAATCCGCCTACGATGACAATGGAAAAACAGTTTTTGAAGGCCCCAAGGTGAAGAAAATGCGCAAGCAGGAAAAAAACGATAATCCCGAGGATGTTGAGGGCTTCCTGGGGCCATGGGGAAAGTTCGAGAACGAAGTGTCCGTGGCCAAGCCAAACGAACAGGAACGCGCGGAGCTGGATGAGCTGCTCTCGAAGCGTCACAAACGCGGTCGCATACCCGAGGACAAGCCGCTCGAGGAGAAGTCCACGCTGCACAGTGAGTTGGCCTTACCCACATTTACCCTTAAAATATGTATTCATATTCCCCTTGTTTTGCAGTCAAGGATGCCTACGATTACCAGGGTCGCTCGTATCTGCATGCACCCCACGATCTGGGCGTCAATTTGCGCTCGAATGCGCCGCCGCCGAAATGTTTTCTGCCCAAGGCGCACGTGCACACCTGGACGGGTCACAACAAGGGCATCTCGTCCATACGCTGGTTTCCCAAGACGGCGCACTTGCTGCTCTCCGGCTCAATGGACTGCCGCGTCAAGCTATGGGAGGTCTACGGCGATCGACGCTGTGTGCGCACCTTCGCCGGACACCGGCAGGCCATTAAGGACATCGCATGGAACAACAAGGGCAGCCACTTTCTGTCCGCTTCCTATGATCGCTACATCAAGCTGTGGGATGCGGAGACGGGCGACGTTGTGTCGCGCTTTACCACACGCAAAATGCCCTTCTGCGTCAAGTTTCATCCGGACAATAGCAAGCAGCATCTATTTGTGGCGGGCACCTCCGACAAAAAGATTATATGCGTAAGTTGAATTGTTAATCCAGCTTTGTCAGAGCTACTTAAATTTCATCTTTTCGACAGTGGGACACACGCAGCGGCGATATTGTGCAGGAATATGATCGTCATTTGGGTTCGGTGAGCACCATTACCTTTGTGGATGATAATCGGAGATTTGTGACCACCTCGGATGACAAATCCATGCGCATCTGGGAGTGGGACATACCCGTGGACATGAAGTACATTGCTGATCCCACGATGCATTCCATGCCAGCGGTCACATTGGCGCCCAATGGCAAATGGATGGCCTGCCAATCGCTGGACAACAAAATCGTGATATTCTCCGCCTTGAATCGCTTCAAAATGAATCGCAAGAAGACCTTCACCGGGCACATGGTCTCCGGCTATGCCTGCCAACTCGACTTCTCACCGGACATGAGCTACCTGGTGTCGGGCGATGGAGATGGCAAGTGCTACATTTGGGACTGGAAGACGACGAAAATGTACAAAAAGTGGCAGGCGCACGAGGGCGTCTGCATCAGTGCGCTGTGGCATCCGCACGAGGCCAGCAAATTGGTCACCGCCGGCTGGGATGGTCAGATCAAGTATTGGGACTAAATACACAACTAGCTAATTAGATTTTAAGCGCAACTGTAAAATATGAATTGACTAAATGAGTGAAACCCGCAACGTTTACCTCGTTACCAAAACAGAAAATGTTGTCTTTGTTTACATTTTGTGTGCAGCTGATAAGAGAGCGCATGCGCAGTGGCTGCCAAACTGTACAATATGGCTATCAAACTATGCGCCCACCCCGCAGCAGTCAAAACATATGCGATTGCCAGCCTAAAAATCAATATTTTTCACAAAAGCAAGCAAACAGCACAGAAACTGTTTTCCCGTAAAAAAAAAACAATTGCACAAAAGAAGTTTAAAATTGATGCATAAACGCGCTTTGCCAGTGCCGGCCCAACTGTAAAGTGTGACAGTTTCGGTGGCATTGAAAGAATGCGTTGAATGAGGACTTGAGCATTAAGTAAGCAAAACAGCGCAGAGACAACACTTCCAGTTCCGATTGAGCCATGGCCAATCCGCCCACAGATGCCTCCGGCCTGGGCTATGCCTATCATCTGCCATCCGGCGGCTTTCTGCTGCGCCTCAGGAACTCCCTGTCCCAGTTCAGCGACCTGTTCAGCGAGTTCAACAAATACATCTCACCCGCCTTCTTTCACGATCGCTGCGAGCGATCCGTCCACATGCGCATGTACTCCATGCACAAGCGTGAGTTCGTCATGGTCATTCTTGGCTTCTTCACGTGCTTCGGCCTGGGCATCATCATCGGGCTGACGGGGCCGCCCATCACAACCACAGACGCACTGACGGCCCAGCAAATACTGGCCAACACGACGCTGGCGCAGAGCAAAACGGTGCTGGCCACGGGTCCGTTCGCCATGAAATCGCCCCTGATGACAACCTATTCGCAGCAGATGTGGCTGATTGCCAAGCTGGTCACCGACAACAACGATGGTGAGTGCTCCGCGAGTGCCCGAACCCAACACTGAAGCTGACTTCCTCTTTAGATGAGCGCTACGACAAGAGTTTCCAGATCAGCGTCACCATCGACGGCATCAACGAGCAGCACAAGCCGCTGAGCGTCCTCGGCGCCACCACCGCCCACAATCGCACCAGGCACTTGCTCTGCGTGCGCAACGATTGCGAGGAGTTCACAGTCATGCATTTGGGCTTTCTGGACTACGCCCACTACATCATCACAGTGCGTTTCCTGGGCCTGGAGTCGTTCCATCAGAAGTACAACATCAGGGCCATTACGTTCTATGTGAGTAAAAAGCTTTAAGGAGCCTTTCCAGAGGAGTTCCGCGCAAGTCCAAGTCCTAGACGCAAAGCTATTATTCGAAAACGCGCTATGTTTATGTATCTACTTGTTTACATATAAATATCTTCCAGACCACAGAATACGACCGAGAGAGATTCAGATAGTTTCCCCAATAAATAATTGATCATTATTTGATTTTATTTTATTTCCCGAAGTAGAGATTTTTCTTTTGGAAAAAAATCAAGACATATTTAATTCGAAGTACGAGTTAAATTTAAGTGCACAATTAAATCTACAAGTTAAACCATGAGAAAAAGGGAACACATCGTGAAAATCGGTTCGACTTTCAAAAAGTTACGGGACTTTGAAGTTTAACAAGTATGAACTCGGGAACTTTACATGTCTAAATTTTTACCAATTTTGGCATGATTTTGGACAGAAAATGGACCCCTCAGAATCGTTTTTAAAGTTGCCTTTTTATACTAATTCACAATCGATTAAAAATATAATTTCGCGAATCTAAATTTAAAAAAAATGTTTTTTCAAAAATAAGTAGGATAAGGTAAAAGATTCTTTTTTGGAAAAAACTCAAAAAAAAATTTTTTTAGATACAAATTAAATTTAAATGCAGTCAATTTAGAGGTCAAACCATCATTAAAATGGTAAACATCATGAAAATTGGTTCAGTTTAGACAAAATTATGAGAGTTACTAAATTGTGAGTTATGAAATCTAGACAGTATGGACTCGGGAACTTTACATGGTTTCAAAGGTTTTTTTTTGGGGAAAAAATGTATTTTTAAATACGAATTAATTTTAATGTAGAATCAATCAATCAAAAATAGAGTTTTAGTGTGCAAACGCAGTCATCTATATATTTTATTTTATGTAGCAGTTATCTATATATTTTATTTTATGTAGCGCAGAAGTTCCATGTGCCTGCAAAGATATTTAATATTCATTCTTATTGTTGTTATTATCGTTATTGCTTGATATTTTTTGCTATCCATGCTACTTATAAATCAAATTTCCTAACTCCTTTTTCAGTTTAAGACGTACAGCCCGGAATTTACACAGATTGAGATCTGGTTTAGGTTCATCTTTCTGCTCTTCACCTTCATAGTCATAGTAAGTAAAAGAAAGTAAATAAGAAAACCACTATATTAATACTCCCTTCTTCCCTTCTTCCTCGCCCAGTGCTGGTTTGCCCACACGCTGCGCAAATATCCGGTCTACGACTGGTCCATTGAGCAGAAATGGATATCGGTTCTGCTGCCGCTGCTGCTGCTCTACGATAGTGGGTATTACTTGGGGCCAGTTTCAATTCGATTAATTGAGTTGCTGCAATTTCCGCAGATCCCTTCTTTCCGTTGATATTCCTGATGAACTCCTGGCTGCCGGGCATGCTGGATGCCGTTCTGCAGGCGACATTCCTTTGTGCCCTGCTCATGTTCTGGCTGTGCATCTATCATGGTCTGCGCCAGAATGAACGACGCTTTGTAAGCTTCTATATGGTCAAGATTATCGTGGTGCTGCCCATTTGGCTGTGCGCCATTGTCCTGGCCACCTGGGAGAAGTGCAACGAGCTGCGAGATCCCACATACAGCCATTTTGTGGATACCAAAAACTATAATGTGAGTCTAGTTTGGTTACCCCAGGAGTTCTTTACTAATATTCTGTGCCGCAGGGCCTCAAGATGTTCTTCTACATTGCCTGCTGCATGTATGTGCTTTATCTGGGCCTGCTCCTGCTGCGCGCCTACACTGAACTGCGTTCCATGCCCTACTTTGGTAAGCGCCTTCTAATTTTAGCTATATTCTCATAATTTCTACTTTATTGCCCTTGCAGATATCCGGTTAAAGTTTCTCACGCTGCTGATGCTCTTCGTCTTGTCCATATCCATAACGGTGACCACTTGCCGTTTCGGGTTTGGCATACTGGAGGACAACTTTGTGGCCACGCTGAACACCACCTATCGTAGCTCGGCCCAGTTTATGTGCTTCTATGGGCTGTTGAATTTCTATCTGTACACCATGGCGTATGTGTATTCGCCCGATGGTCGCTTTGCCCAGGCCGAATTGGCCGTAACTAAAGATAATCCGGCCATTTCCATGATTGACGATTCCGACGAGGACGTCGTCTACGGCTCCGATGAGGAGTCGAGGCGTCCGCTCACCTCCGTGGGTGGCGCTGGAAAAAATGATTACGACAGCGATTAACGTCGCACGCTTCGGCGTATAATCATATTTTAAACGTTAATGTTCCATAGTAGGCCCGAGAAAACGGCGCTACATTAATTGTACAAATTACGTATTCCACAGGTATAGCATTCAGCCAAGAGTTTTCAATTCCCTTAACTAAATTTGAAGTAAAATTAATTGGTAATTAATCGTCTGTGTTTAATATGTGGGTAAACTGAATTCCTTAGTCTTCCAGCTGCAAGATTTAATACCTTTGCAGACATATTGTCGATTTTTAATTTATTTGTATACTTAGCTAAAAAGTGAGATTTTTAATAATCACTTTATTTACGCCAGATTGTCCTATGGAAGTTTAATGACTGTTTTCTGATATCGGACTTGATCTGGACTATTATCTTTATATTGAAATGTTTTGGCTAGGATCATAATAAACCCAGTGATTTATTAGGTTGTTTTATATATATCGAGAAATAAAATATTTGATTGTGCTTTGTGTTGTAGTAGACACATTTTGATAGAATCTTATGAAAATGCTTGCATAATACCCAAGCTCATAATTTCTGGATTTGGTTAAATTATCTTAAGAACCAATATAAGCACTTAATTTTTACCAGTAGTCAAAATCGTAATTGAAGAGTATTGTCAAGACATCTTAATATCTTCTATGCAAGAGATCTGTTTTCCAACGTCAATTTCTAGAGGCCCTGTCAGACTTGTAACAAAAGAAAATTCTTTATTTAATAGCGCTTTGAAAAGACATATTTTTTGCAGAGACAGACACTGATATATGAAATCGCCTGTTGTTACCAATTAAGAATATATATGCTAGATGGGGACGGGTAATATTTATAACCTCTGCAAAAATATATAATATAGAATATCTAATACGTTTCGCGTCCTAAATCCTACACGTATTTTCTTTGTGTAACCCAATTTCTTAACAAAAATTTGAGCTGCGCAGATTAAGCTCAAAGGATATATCTTTTAATATAAATACATTTAAAATTGAGTTCATTCTCATAAATTAGACAACAGGCAGCTCATTGTAAGCAAACAGATGACCGTTATTTTACTAGATTGTTTATTACATAATTAACACATTGCGCCAGTTGAATTCAATGCCCACAAATGGCCGCCTAGAAGACCTCGTTGATGCCCATTTTGGTTTTGGTCAGCAGACCGCTGTCACCCACATCCGCATTGTAGCCGGGGCGGAACTTCATGCCGGGCGCCTGGTAAAAGTGAAATACAATTATCAGTTTGAACCTGGCAATAAGAGTTAACACTTGACTCACATTGAACCAGACGTCACGCCAAACTTTGCTCTCGTCGGCGGTGCGCAACAGCTCGGGCACATCGTAACGGGGCACATTGAAGTAGTTCATCAGATCGGGCTTCTCGTGGCAGTACTTGATGCGCGCCTCGCAATACTCACTCTCGAGCGGGAAGCGCCAGTCGAGCATTTTCTTATTGTGCGGATCCGATTCGTGTCGCAGGAAATCAATGCGCTCGATATCCTCGACCACGACCTCAGTTTCGCCACCGGCCGACCAGTCGTAGATGAGCAGCTCAGCATGTCCGGCAATGTCCTTCAGATACTGCTGCTTGTACAGGACCTCCAGGTCGCGCAAATACGCCTCGGTAAACAATTTTGACTTCACCTCGTGTTCCAAATTGCGTGCCGTGATTTGTTTCTGAACAGCGTCAACGGGCAAATCCAGATAAATGACCAAATGCGGTTTTAGCAGCTCATTGATGGTGTTCTGGCGCAGGTCGTTGTAAACGGAACGTGCGCCACGCGAGATATAGCCCTGACGGAACATGGTCTCCATGAAAACAAAGTCGGAGTAGGGACAACGTTCTAGGACGACGCCCTGGCCCGTGGAGAAGACGTGCTGCAGTGCATCAATATATTGCGAATAGCGCAGCATGTACATGCGTATCTGGAACAGGGCAGCCAGATCATGGTTGGGATTCTTGCAGTAATCCTTAATGTCATAGCTGCGGCAGCTGGGCGGCAACTGTGGATCCAGTTTACGCATATCATAGCCATACGGATTGATGTACATCAGATCCATGTCGACGGCCGGAAAGTAAAGCATATCCAGCTCAGTGGCCAGCTCCTGGGCAAACTTTGTTTTGCCCGACGCAATCGGACCCTCAACGCAAATAACTTTCGAATTCTCGTCAAAGCGCTTTGACGTTTTGTCGAGCATGGCGCTGAACAAGTTGTACTTCTTCGTCTTGTACGGATATGGCGCCACTTTGGGGCAGCGTGGACCGCCCCGCATCGTTCTTCCAGAGATATTGCACTTCTGCATGAATGCGGCGGGCAAAGCATTCGTCTGAGCCTGCAGCAGTGTGGCAGGCGCGGTTGCGCCGCGGCTGACAAGCCGCACCAGGCCAACACGTAACACGGCAGTCATGCTGCAAAGGCAAACAAACAACATCGATTACAATAACAATAATAACAACTATCAATTTGTTGGCATTTTGTGGTGTCTGTTGTTACATCACACGAACTTTAAATAAGCTGCTGCAAATTGCAGTTAAAAACAGCCGTTAATTGCATTGTTTGCCGCAATTAGGCATAATAGCAGACGTAATTCAGCTACAGCCATAGCCGTAAAAAAATTTGCCAAAATATCACGAATCAGTTACTCACTTTTAATGCAAAAATCTAAAACCTATTCAATAACAAATTTCGGCCTATGTGCTTGGTGTTGTGAAACGACAAGATGTATAGGGTTGTTCAACACTTGCAACTGAGCTGACAGGGTTTCTAAATTGTTTGTTCAAAAAATTTTAGGCTTACAATCTAGACGTTGTTTCAACTGAAAATTGTATAATTTACTATAATTTCAACCACCTGGTCGCTTCGCAAATTCAAGCAAAAGAAAAAAATTAAAATTATTTTTTTCGGATGCTGTGACAGCCCTGTACGTAACCTGCCGCATTTTAAGACATTTGTTCTGTTCGCAACTTGGAGCTCACGATGATTTCAAAAAACATCAATTAAAAGTGCACGCAATTTTTTAATTTAACAACGCAACATTTTGTACTGCATCTGGAACATAAACACAAGTAAGTTGCAATTTCCTAATTGATTTTGTTGACGACAATTGTGGCTGTGCACAGTTACGCAACGGAGAATTAAAAAATGTTGCCGTGACACGGATTTTGAGGCATGAACAGATTTTAGCTATAATAACTATATTTTATTTTAGGAATAACTATTTGAAGAATGGGCAACACAACACTATCCAAAGTCCAAATGGAGGCTTCCAAAACGATGCCACCTGACCATGCCAAGCATATGGCAGCAGCTGGTGGCGCCCCACCGCCGGAGTGTCCCATGCACCAAAAACACGGCGACAATCAGTCCGCCTCGGCTGTGCCGCCACATCCCAAGATGCAGGCCTCTGAGTGCCCCGTGCAGCACGATAAGAGCGATGTCAACCCACTGAATATGATGCCGCCGGCCAATCAACAGCCAGCGGCGGATCAACCCTTTCCACTGCCCACGGATCGCCAGACTTCGAGCATACCCAAGGTCACCGAAGATGGCACTGTCCAGTTCTGGCAGTATCCGAGCCAGCAGATGTTCTGGAACGCTATGCTGCGTAAGGGCTGGCGCTGGAAGACCGAGGATGTCTCGCAGAAGGATATGGGCGACATAATACGCATTCACAACGCCAACAACGAGCAGGCCTGGCAGGAGGTGCTCAAATGGGAGGCGCTGCACGCCAAAGAGTGCGGCAACCCGCGTCTAAAGAGCTTTGGCGGCAAGGCCAAAGATTTCAGTCCACGTGCACGCTTCCGCAGCTGGCTTGGGTAAGCATATCAGCATTTATTATATCCTAAACCAATTGAAATGGGTAAAAAGGGTATAATGGTTTGAGTTGAGTTGATTAAGATATGACCGTCTGTTTAATCGCAACGATCTCGGAATTTACAAGAGCTAGGGACCTAAACTTTCGACTATAGATGGCATACCAAACGGCAGACCGAGCTTATCATTATTTGTATCGATATTAAGACATGGATTTCTTAGAAGATCTCAAAAACTATAAACTAAAGCCAGCATATTTGGTTAAGTATGTTCTCGTAAAGCATACACAGATCAAGAATATTTTTGTTTCGATGCATCCGTGAAAATATCATTAAGATCATAAGATTAGTTCATAATTTATTTACGAGATTAGTTTCCATAGTCGGGCCAAGACAGCTACAGAATAAAGCGCGCAACTTGCGGCCTGTGCCTGTGCAGTGAAGTGCGAGGTCGTCTCGGATCTGGGTTCTCCCTGAGCACTCTTACTCGTGTATTTATACTAATCCTAATATTATTACAGTTATGAGCTGCCTTTTGATCGTCACGACTGGATCGTTGACCGTTGCGGCAAGGATGTGCGCTATGTCATTGATTACTATGATGGCGGCCTGGTTGATAAAGACTATCGTTTCGCTCTGTTGGACGTGCGCCCGGCTATGGATTCAGTTGATAATGTTTGGGACCGCATGCGCGTGGCCTACATGCGCTGGAAATACGAGTTGTCGGCAAAGTTCCGCGACACCAGCGACAGCAAAGTACCAGCTGGTAGCGAATAGGCCATTTCCTAGAATTGTACAAAATTGGTATAAGTTATTATCGAACACTAAATATATAAAATGTTTATATACTGTTTAGGCTGCACATAAGGCATTAAAAGTTTGGTGCTGCTATTTAACAGAATGTCCTCAATTTTAAATCAAAAATGATTTGTAGACTCAGATTCTAGGCACGGCACGAACACGACCAAATGTTTGAAATGACTTGTAAGAATATTGCAAAAAATTGCCTAATTAAAGGAAATTAATGTTTTATTGCTTAATAAAGTCAGACTCGATTTAAAGTAATCTAAAAATGTGTTTTTTCTTTTGTTTTCACTCACGAAGAATATAAATTCGTGCCTGATCGTGCCACAGCAGCAAAACTCGATAGGCGCTCATCTTTAACGTTCTCCCCTGGAGCTAAAAATTCCATTCAGTGAATGTCCAACTGCATTTGCGGCAGTGTTGGAAAATGTTGGTTTATTATTAGCGGTTTTACGTCACGTAACCATCGCCTTACGCCAGTCTTTCAAGTGGAGCCAGCCCCTGATCCAGCGAACAGTCTTAAATGTTGGCTGCCAGAATGCGTTTCGTTCAGTATTTGCGTAAGGGTGACCTCGCCAAACGCCTTGGCCTGCTGGCCGACGACCAAAAGTCGCTGGTCGAGCTAACGGGTGTGACAGGTGTGCCCAGCGACTTGAAGACTTTGATTGCACAAAACCCCAATCTCGAGGAGCTCGCGCAAAAGGCCCAAAAACAGCCGACGCTGCCTTTGAATGATGACATCACACTGCTGCCGCCACTCAGCGAACCTGGCAAAATAATTTGCATTGGCCTCAACTATCAGGATCACTGCGACGAGCAGAACAAACCGGCGCCCAAGGAACCCATGTTTTTCAGCAAGTACAGCAATACTTTGGTGGGCCCCAGAGACAATGTGATAGCCCACACGGCGAGCGATGTATGGGACAAGGGAGAGAGAGAGTAGGCGATAAGTGTGGTGCAAATCGATTAAATTACATTCTTTTGGTTATCAGAAAATCGACTGGGAAGTGGAGCTGGTTGTGGTCATTGGCAAGGTCGCCCGCCAGGTGCCTAAGGAGCTGGCGTTCGACTATGTGTTTGGCTATAGCGTGGCCCAGGACATCTCGGCGCGTGACTGGCAAAAGGAACGCAATGGTGGGCAATTCTTATTGGGTAAATCGATGGACACCTTCTGTCCGCTGGGCCCAGCCGTCGTGCACAAGAGCGTGATCAAGGATGTTAACAATTTACCGCTGAAAACGTGGATTAATGGCGTGGAGAAGCAAAACGGCAACACAGCCAATATGATATACAAAATCGATGATGTAATTAATCGACTAACCCAGTGAGTAGTTAACCAGAAATGATCCAATCATAATGGTGATCGTGATTTGGATATTATCAGGTCCATTACACTGCTGCCCGGTGACATCATCCTAACCGGCACTCCGAAGGGCGTGGGCATGCATCGCAGTCCACCCGAGTTTCTGAAACCAGGCGATGTCATCAAGACAGAGATTGTTGGTCTAGGCACAATGATCAATCCAGTCGTTGCCCCATCAAAGTAATTGTTACCCATATTATTTAAAGTAAACAACAACTGTTGTGCATTTGTTATTCAACATTTTAGACTACACTTTGAATGTTTTTGACTTGGTGGCAAAGTACTCGTCGCGTTTGTGATAGGGCGCATAGGGATCATCGATGTAGTGTTTGGGCCGACGCCAGTAGCTCGTGACCATCTTGTCCAGCAGCCAGCTTTGAGTGGCATTTGTGAATACGTGCTGCCGCAGACGCCGGCGCAGTTCGGCGGACTTTTTAAACAGTTTCTTTTGGCGGCCGGAGTGCGTGCGTATCCAGGCGCCCCAATCCAAGCGCTTGAAGCGCTTCACCACGGCCTTCACAGTCTTGCGTTTGCCCTTGATTAGCGAGAACTTGGTGACGCCACGAGCAGGCAATGCAGTGAAAACAGGCGGCTGTAATAGCGTGGCTGTCGTTGTTGGCGTTAGGCTGCAGGCGGGTAGTATATTCACCCTGCACTGGGCAGGAATGGACGCGCCAATCAATTGGCCAAAACAAGCACGTTGCGTTTGCTGTAGTGCCGGCTGCACACGGCAGACGCTGCGTAGCGCTGTTAATCGAATAGACATATTAAAAACGTATATATTATTTTGTGTGAATATACTTTACCACCAGCGACCAGTGTGCGCAGCATTTCATAAAGTTTTATGGATTAAAATATTTTGTAAATTCTTTTTACTATCTGTCGCGTAACAGTTGCCGCTCACTCAGCTGTTTGCCGATAACAAAGTTTTGCCATTCAAATTTTACTTGGACGTAGTGCGCACATTTTTAAAACAAAAATGTTTATACTTCATTTACATTGAATTTTTAAATATATATATTTGTAAATAGGTAAAATTGAGTCAAATTAAAGTTACAAATTTATGTTGATGAAATACTGCACACGCACTTTATTTGCGAACCACGAATGGAAGACATTGGCTGCAATCGGTTGCCATTCTTCTGTAAACGTGGACATAACGTCGACGGGCAGCGCGGTGCCAGCCAGTATTTGTCGTTGAAGCGAAATTGGGCAGGAAAATTAATTTCGCCGGCGGTTCGAGTCTGCAGTAGGCACCATCAAATTAGATTATCAAAATTCTGTGGCTTCATTATGTATCGGCTAGCAGCGATTGAGTGCAAGAGTGCGATGCAGGTAATCTATATAAAAATGTTACGAACAGCGTGAAAATCAATCGTGTGTAGGGGACGTCGCCCCCCGTGCACCCACAAACAAAGCCAATTGCAAAAATATACAAGAGCGCTTGTGTGTTATGTCATCTGGCAAGTGCAGTTATTGTGCTGAAAATGTCCAAAATTCCAGCAGGACAACACTGCCTGGTACCTGGAGTGTGCTGTTGTTTCCAATTAGACTCCTTTTCATTCTTTCTTTGTAGCGCACTCTGCCGCCTACCAGCAGCAGACACTACAGCAGCAATAACAACAGAAGTCACGGCGGACAACAGCAGCAGAAACGGCAAAATGGTAGCCTGCCCCCACCACCAAACGCACGGGAAGCTGGCTTTGGCAAAGTAATGCTCCTGCTGACACCACTGGCAGCAGTCGGCGGCGTCATCACCTATTCCAAGTGAGTGGCGATCAGAAATCTCCGGTAGACTTTTCCTTATTGCGGGCGTGTGGCATTGCAGGTACGACAAGGACTTTCGCAAAATGGTCGAAAAGAATGTGCCTGGTGCTGAGTCGGTCATTAAAGTTGCGTTGCAGGAGGAGGCGCCGTTCCAGGGCATAACGAAAAATGTGAACGAACAAATCGATAAAGTTAAATCGACATTCAATAGCGTCTCCGATTCTATTAATGCCGTTGGCGACAAAGTAACGGGTTTCTTCGGTGGCAACAAGGCGCCCGAAGTGAAGCCGGCGGCATCGACCAAAAAGCAGAGTCCAAGCCACAGCTGGCTGAAGCGCCAAAGGCCAAAGAAACTGCACCGGCTGCCAAGAGTGAACCCAAAACTGCCGCCAAGCCAGAGGCAGCGGTTGCAACAGCGAAACCTGCAGCGCCAAAAGTGCAACCGTTGCCTCAGGAAGTTTTGGAACTCGAGAAGGCCATTGAGCTGTCGGCACAGCTGGCGATCAAGGAATATAATGCGGCCATTGCAATTTTAAAGAGGTGTGTAGTATATAGCCGTTCGGTAAACTCAAGATATAAGCTAAAATTTCGTGCAGTTTTAATGAGGATGTGCGACGAGTGGTGGACAAGGCGGTTGAGCATGGTGAAACCGCGCTCTGGACGACACTAAAGAACCGAGCTAACGCACGAGATACGGCTGTAAAGTCGGCCGAGCGTGCGGCTCGTGAGGCACAGGAGAAGTTAGGTGAATACTGCTTAGCATTTGTTAACATTGAGTGAAACTAAACACCAATTTCATTTTCAGAACAATGTGAGATTGCCCTGAGCAAAGCGGCCACAGCGAAAAACCACGAAAAGGTAGAGCAAGTGCGTGACAAGATTAAGAAGCTGGCGTCCCACATTAACACAGTCAAGGACGAGCTGTACAGACACAAGGATACGGCGAGCGTATCGGACAAATATTGGCGCAGCGTTGAACAGGCACGCAACTATTTTATTGACGAAATCGAGTCTCTTTTCCCTGGCATCAATCTTTCCGAGAAGAAATTGAACTTGTCGAAGGAGGATTTGGATTTGTTTATATTGCACGCCTATTCGCATGTGGTGGCCTACCAAAAGGAGCTGCAGCGCCTGCAAACTGATGGCGAATTGCGTCTCAAGCGTGCCATTGATTCGTTGCGTGGCGACAATAGCTCTGAGGCGCTGCGCGCCCAGCTTGAATATCATCTGGAAGCGGAGAAACGCAAGCTTGCGGTGGAAAATCAGAAAAAGATATTCCAAATCCATGCTGAGGCGGACAAGCAGTTGCGTATGCAGCTGAAAAGGCAGACCGAAGCGCACACCGATCACCTCAAAGATGTTGTGGCGCAGCGGGAAACGGAGCTGATGCGAAACTTTAAGCGTGAGCTAGATGAGAAGTTGGCCGCCGAAAAGGCCAACTACAAACTTCAACTAGCTGCCATGCTTGGCAAGCTGCGCGGCATGGATGTTGCTCTGGCTGGTAAGTTAACTTTTTAGTTGTAGCACGTTTTCCATATTGTATATCGAAATTATATTAATTTGAAATTTAAGCTGGAAAACTTTCGAGCGTGTCTATTCGATTATACATATTTGTTTAGTTTTAACTGTTGAGATTTAGTTCATTATTAGTGTACGAGTTTCCTGAACTTAGGTTTAAATTTCACTTTTCCTTACTCACTTTTACTTACACCTAGTACTTAATTGAATTTATGAAAATCGCATAGAAAGGCATTGATTAATCGTAAGAGAGTTTTTCTTATACATGTATCGCACATATTTGATGTGTGTAGGGTATAATCAGCTGACTTAACCGTTTGTTGCTATATATGCACTTCTATTCTTTTGCCATTATTTTTATTATCAGTCGTTAAGCTTTAACGTCCAAAGTTTATTACAAAAAGATACTCCACACTCCAGTCAAAAACATCGATTGTTTTCCAGCTTAAAGTACACAATGGCTAGCATTTTAATGTTATAAATACACTTTATTGCTCGCATATGCTGCTTGTCTAGAAATAGAGGATAAGTTTACAGGTATTCCCTAAGCTTACGATAGTTCCTTAAGGGTAATTAGGTTTCTATTAAACACAATTTGCTTGATCCTTAATAGAACGCGCGGAAACTGAGCGCTCAGCTAACCAGGCGCAAGCCTTGTGGGCTGCCTGCCAAGCGCTTTGGGCCTCCGTGCGCACTGCCACGCCTGGTGTCCACTATAAGGATAAATTGCGGCCCCTGAAGAACGAGATCAACGCAATTGCCAAGGTGGCTGGTAAGTTAAATAGAACTAAGCAAAATATTGCTCGCTAATATTTGTAAATACTCACAGAGGGTGACGAACTGGTGATCGCCGTTTTGGAAAATATGCCGAAGGAGGCTCAGGAGCGTGGAGTTTTTCCCGAGGATGCGTTGCGTGAACGTTTCTTAAATGTCGAACGTATTGCGCGTCGTTTGGCGATGGTGCCCGAGAATGGGACTAGCCTGCCCATTTATTTCCTATCATTTCTGCAATCGATTTTTATCTTGCGGCCAGATAATCCCATTTCTAGGGATGAACTCGAGAACAAGCCCTTTGATTTTAGCAAACTCGACACTTATGATATATTGAACAGAGCCAGGTTCGTCTGCTTAGTTATATAGCAGAATATCTATTAAGACTTTGTGTTTTGTTTTATTAGGTACCACGTGGACCGTGGTGACTTCCTACAGGCGCTCAAATACTTAAACCTACTGCAGGGCGCGCCCCGCGAAGTTGCCAGCGACTGGATGAAGGAGACTCGCCTCATGCTGGAGACACAGCAAGCGGCAAATACGTTGATGGCGCACGCCGCAGCCAGCGGTTTGATGTATTTGTAAATTATGTTCCCACATTACGTCGCCCGTTTAGTTTTCAACAATTTGTTTTAATTTACTCAAAAAAGAAAAACACTACTTAAAAGCATTGATTGTAAAATTTTGTTTTAGATGCAATTATACAAATTACAAATATAGATGCCTTTTTAAAGGGAAATGAAACTAGTATGGGATTGAATTTAAGCATAAGGATTTACGACTTTATTTCTCATTTTTCCCAATTTTTGTATTTCACTCTCGACGAGATCACCAGGCTTCAGAAAGCTTGACGGATTACGGTATGCACCAGAGCCAGCTGGTGTGCCAGTCAATATTACGTCACCAGGGCAAAGGGTCATGAACCTATATTACAGATATAAAAAATTAAATGTAACTATATTCCTGTTACCCAGCTTACTGAGATAGTCGATGTATGAGGTAGTCAATTTTAAAGATCATATTCTTCGTATTGCCGCACTGTCTCTCCTCACCATTGACAATCGTCTTGATCCACAAATTGTTGACATCAGGCACGTGACATTTATGTACTATGACCGGTCCCAAAGGACAAAAGGTGTCTAGCGACTTACCCAACATTGTTTGACCACCTAACAGTACATTCCAATCTCGTGCATTAATATCCTGAGCTATCATATAACCAAAAACACAGCTCATAGCCGCGTTTCGAGAGACGTGGCGGCATTTTTTACCAATTACCACGGCTAACTCGCAGCCGTAATCAATGCGCTGCGGGGCGTAAAGGTCACAATTGGTATTACAATAATGTATTAGATGATTAGCACCTGCCTTGGCTATTTGATGTGCACGTATATTGTCAAGAGCACCAGTAATGGAAGTACCAAATTTTACAAAAAATTCGGGCGTTTTTGGGACACCTTCGTTCCGTTCGTTACAGCTGTCATAGTAGTTGCAGCCAACGCCAATAATTTTACCCGGAGAATTAATAGGAGGCAACAGTCGTAGATCCTGTTTTACGTCGTCCACATCCATGAACTGTGCGCTGTCGAGCAGACTTTTCATGCAATACCTCTGATGAATAAACTGCACCATGTCTGACGATGCACATGTTTTAGTTGACAGTTCAATCATTTTTGAACCGTTCTCTGATACCATGCCAAGACGTTTGTTGGTATCGCCGGAACGTATGTACTGCATAAAGCGGCATTTCGGAATATGATATTCGCTATGGCAGGATGAGATTATTGGCTCTAATGGATTGCTTTTTAACTGTTCCCAACCAAATCTTTCTAATGGTGACGCTTTAGCGTGCAGGCGCGCAAAGCCAAAGCTGTTACGCAGCAAAGATACTGCAGCTCTCATAATTTACATTCATGTATTCGTTTATGGTAAACAATGTGGTAATTTAGAAACTGTGGAAACTTTGAAACCAAAAAAAAATTCCGAACGTAACGCTTTGACTGAGTACAGTTTCCAAAATAAGTTGTCAGTCCATTTTATTGTATTGAAATATAAATCATGGCACAGTTGCCGCATTACCAAACATATATGCTAAAGATTCATATATATCACATTTCTAAGAGCACAATATAATCTCGTTTTTTAAGCTCCTTCATAGACAGTGTCATTATTAAATATGTATTTGCTATATATAACTTTATATTATATTACATTAAAAGGTCAACGTGTAAGAACGCGTATATGTTTCTGTTAAATACGCATTCGAATTAGGCGGTCAGTATTGATAGCGCAATTCACCATAAAATTATCTTATCGATATGTTATGACATAACGCCTGAAATAAGGAATTATTTATTTCTATAAATTAAAGTCATTATTATACATGAATATTATTTTTGTTAATTTCTAATCAATTTAATTTTAAGCTAGAGCTGTTGCAGCAATTATCGAAATTTCTGATTTTCGATATCTGCACAGCAACCCTAGTCAGCTGTTCTGTTGGTTTCCGATTAAAATTTCGCAAAGCAAAATTTAATTTTTAAATTTGTATAGATTAAGGTATATTTGATTTATCCCCAGTAAGCACAATAGTCCAACGTACGAGCAAGATGTCGATGCTGGCTAGAAATCTGGGACGCACCTTTTTACAGGTAAACCACACACTGAGGTTCCACGGTGCGCTTACATAAACACTACGCAAGTTCTGTGCAGCAGCCGCTTGTGGCCAAGACCAGCACACAGATGCCAATATTTTTGAGGTTAACATCCTCCCAGGCAAATAATAGTTACTAATTGTGGTTTTCTTTCCTGGAAATAGGCAGCCGCAGTGCGCAGATTGCATGTCTCGGCAGCGGTCAACGGCGAGGTGTGTATTTAAATGCAATAATTGTTATAAGCATGAATGTTATAACCGATTGGAATATTTTCAGGATGCCACCTATAATGCAAATAGAACCACTTGCACCCTGATACCCGGCGATGGTGTCGGTCCCGAGTTGGTCTATTCCCTGCAGGAGGTTTTTAAGGTGAGCGTCTTTTTACCAAATACCAACTCTTTAGTTTAAATAATTTGTATTACGTTCAGGCAGCGAATGTGCCCGTCGACTTTGAATCGTACTTTTTGTCGGAAATCAATCCCGTGCTAAGCGCCAAGCTTGAAGATGTTGTGGCCTCCATACGCAAGAATAAAGTGTGCATTAAGGTATGCTGTAAGATGCCCTTGGCCGATATAGTGTATATAAATCCATATGTTTGAAACTTGAATCTAATCAAAATTCAATCTCTAAACTTACACAGGGTATTCTTGCCACACCCGATTACAGCAATGAGGGTGAACTGCAAACGCTGAACATGAAACTCCGAACAGACCTGGATCTGTATGCGAACGTGGTGCACGTGCGCAGTTTGCCTGGTGTAAAAACACGGCACAGCAACATCGATACGGTCATCATTCGTGAACAGACCGAAGGTGAATACTCTGCCTTAGAGCACGAGTCGGTGCCCGGCATTGTGGAGTGTCTGAAGATCGTTACGGCCAAGAAATCGATGCGTATTGCCAAGTTTGCGTTCGATTATGCTACCAAAAATAACCGCAAGAAGGTCACAGCTGTTCATAAGGCCAATATCATGAAACTGGGCGATGGTCTGTTCCTGAAGTCATGCGAGGAAGTCTCAAAACTGTATCCACGCATTGAGTTTGACAAAATGATTGTAGACAATACGACCATGCAAATGGTTTCCAATCCCAATCAGTTCGATGTGATGGTCACGCCGAATCTGTATGGTGCCATTGTAGATAACTTGGCTTCCGGATTAGTCGGCGGCGCTGGCGTCGTTGCTGGTGCTTCATACTCAGCGGATGCGGTGGTATTTGAACCGGTAATAAAAATTGAAAAGAAAACTAACTCGTGATCTTCAGCTATAAAATCCTTATTATTTTTGCCTTACAGGGTGCACGTCACACCTTTGCTCAGGCTGTTGGCAAGAATCTTGCCAATCCCACAGCTATGTTAATGTGCGGTACAAAAATGTTGCGTCACATTAATTTACCCACTTATAGCGAAGTAATTCAAAATGCCATAAACCAGGTTCTTAAGGATGGCAAGGTGCGCACCAAGGATTTGGGTGGTCAGTCAACTACGTTGGACTTTACGCGTGCCGTCATTGCCAATCTGCACTAGGCCAATTACCGAATTCAGCTGCTAATATAGCCACACGAATAGGTGCCCCAAGGATCACGCATGCTTAGACAATATACAGTTGTGTTATTGCCTAAATTATTCAATTGTTAAACATGTTTCACATTTTTAGTTGGCTTTCATTCATTCAGTATGATTTCTTCCCATTATTCAATGCATTCTTTGAGTATTATTTCTGGCGAATATTTATGTTTAGTGCAATTTCCTCGCCCCCGTATCCCGAAAACTTTAGTTATACAAATTGGCCGCATTGTTTATTATTTTGTGATTATGTATTATATTTTCGTGCAAAATCCAAATTGGATTTTAAATTTTGCCACCAACTTTTAGTTTATGACGAGCAAAAACAAGAAAAAATCAATTAATTTAAACCAACTCAAAGTGTAGCGAGAACCACAATGGAGAAAATACTAAAAATAAATAAAAATTTTAAAAGCCATGCCAAATGTGCAACTCTTTGAGCTGGCCAAATATAACAATTATTGTAATATCTTTTCTTGTGCATATGAAAGAATTTAGCATTAATTTTTAAGGGTAAAAATGAATATTTAGAACACATTCCACATTTTATTTCACAAACTAAGATTAGAGAAATCCGAAAGACTGATACCAAAATGTCAAGAAAACTATAAATATCTAGAGTTAAGAGCCCTTTGGCTTGGCCAATTCTATAAGCCGCGGCGAGGCTTTGGCCTTGAGCGCCGCCGGTGAGATGGCAAAAGGATTCTCTCGAATATGAGTATTTTCGAATTCCTTTGGCTCGGCCAGCGTCTTCATGCGCGAGGTTATCTTGTACTTGAGGGCGTTTGGTGATATAGCAAATGGATCGTCTTTGAGATCGGCAGGCCCCAAATTGGCCTCGTGCTTTGCCAGTGGCTGTGACATCTCCTTGATGCGTTCGCTCGCTGTCGAAAGTAGTTTAATGGAATTCTCATGAAATTTATATGTTTACTTACGCTTGTACTTCAATGCATTTGGGGAGACCTTTTCCGGATTTTCGTTAGTGTGGACATTAGGGCGATCCACTGGCTCGGCCAATTTCTTTATACGATCCGTAGCTTTGTACTGTTTCATGCCAGGAGTGATCTCCCACTCGAGCTTAATATCCTCTATATACACCTTTGGACGCGACAGTTTTTGAGACGGCGCTGATCCACCTCACCCGATGTGCGTTCCTACAGACAAGTGTAAATTAAATGAGATATTTTGCCAACATGTGCATCTTGCTGACTTACCGGCATTGGTGGTTCGATCGGCTCTTTCGGTTGAGAGATTTTATTAATATAATTCTCTCGAATCTTCTTTTGCTTCTTTGTAAGCTTCTTCTTTTTCGCTCTGTTTAGAGTAATCGGATTAATGAAATGTAACTGTAAAGCTATGGCAATTGAAAACTTACGGTTTCTTCAACGGCTGCACGTTGCCCAGACGACTGTATAGTGATAAATAGCTATAACGCAACCAGCGATTAAGTATACCCTCGCCAATTTTATCACCGAGACTAATGGCCTCCTGTCGACGGTTGAGCAGGCGTCTGACAGTAGGCAATGCTAATTGTTCGGTGCGTGTATATATGGGCGTATCGGCTGGAACTATCTCAATTGTCTTCTTAAATGGACACGCACACCTGGGCAAAAAACGGCATATGGGATTTCTGGGTTCTGCCAGTTCCATGATGCGTTGTCGTTTGGTAAATGCTTTGTTATGTCGTTTGTAAAGCTTATTTAGTTCCTTGGAGATGTCCCTGAGAAAACATTCGGCATCGCTGGGTATACGCTCTCGTATTGGACAACAATCGGGACGAACATTGTCGGCTAGTTTGAGACAAGTCGTTAGCTCCGGACTTAGATCACATTTTAGCCGTTTCAAAGCCATTTTAATTTTTTTTTAGAATTTTTTTTTACTACTATCTAATTTTTCATTTATTTTTCACAGAAAATTTTATTGACATCTGCTTGAAAAAAACAATGTGAAATAAAAGGATACTAAGGCACCTCTACAAAGCCTACTACCATATAATAATTACCTTGGCTAAAATATAATGAAAGGAATACACTGTTTTCTTGAAATAAAACGCAACCTAATCTTTTTTTGTTTTATTAAATTTTTATTGACAGTATTCATCAAAATACTGAGAGCTCCATGTTCACATCATTACAAGTTAATAGTTGTGTTTTTTCTCATTTGTAAGTATGTATGTTTTAGTAGATCTTGCCATTACACTTCCTATTTTTCACATTCATATACACAAATCTAATCATTATTATTTTTTGCAATTTATGTTGTATTTTCTTTTCGTTTTTACAATGATTTTGACATGTTGGTTGTTAAACACATACTTTATAGCAACCTAAAGGTTTGTTGTTCCTATAATTGCAATGCATTTGCAAATATTGATCTTGGCATTGAATTTGTAGTGAGAACTGAAGAACTTTTGTAAATTAAATATCCATGATATTAATAATAATTATTTTTGCGTACATAGAATTTTAGCAGACATACACAAATATATACTATAAATTTGAATTTATCATTTACTAAGTTGACATAAATTTTGCTAATTTAATTGTTTAAATTTGTGTGACTCCGTTTTTTTTTTTGCCTGCTGTAATAAACCCACCTAGCATTTCGATTCTTGATATTTTAATTTATTTATTTACACCAAAATTACACCAAATAATAATTTTCTATTCAACTAAATTATATTTGGTTTGAAATTTGATGGCGCTTATGAATTTTTAACACACAATTCCAGCCAAATTCTTAGTTCTTGATTATTCTTAATAAAATTATACTCAATTTTGTTTACTCGCATATCGTATACAAATTTCCTTACATTAAAAATTTTCAATATCCTGAAGTTTTGACTGACATTTATTGAAATTTTTGCTCCGTTTTATATATTTAAATGTTTATATTACCAAAGGGGATTTTTATGTACATACGTACATCTGTTTTTATTTTATATTTTTATATAATTTTCATTCACATACATACATACTTATTTATTTTTGGTATATTCAAAATGCTTTCCTAGACGTTTATTAGACTTTTTTTTGGTAGTTTATAAATGAATTTTTTTTGTTTGCATATCGGTGTCATTTTCTGTTCAGATATGCGTCATTTTTTTGTTTGAATTTTGATGAACATTTTTCAAATGATTACCAGTTTTAAATAAATTTTTGTTTGGTCCCTGAAGCTGTTGAGTTTAGATTAACGATAGCTTTATTCGTATGTGATAGTTTTGCCTCCATAACCAGGTCTAGAACATTGCTAGTACATAAGTATCTTCTTTCCAAAGTGTTTAGTGGGTTGAACTAAATCAATCATTTGAAAATCGTTGAGAAAAAATAAATTGAAATGAATAGAATATTGTTGTGTATTTTAATTTTTTGTTAATTCCTCAATCAAATGCGGCTTTTCTGTTCTTTGCCAATTTTTTGTTTTTCTTCTTGTTTATCTATTTGATTTCGTCAAATGTGAAAATGGAGCACATATTGACGGTATTGGGATTAAGTCTGCCAGTTGGCAACCCCATTAAAGTCAATATTTGCTTCGGGCTATTGTTAAGTTTGTGTACTAGTCATAGATTACTATGGCATTTAAAGATAATACCTTTAGCACTTGTATGTGTGTAAATATATAGAGCATATTATTTTTCATCTAGCCGTTTTATTTAGAGTAAAAGTTTAAAATAAAAGCCTCTGTGTTTCTAAAAACATAAATATTGAAATCAAAGTAAAAACTGCAGTTGTTTAACTAAAATATTTGTTTTTATTAATAAACATTTTCAGCGTAAATATGTGATATATATAAATATATATGTATATATATACATATGTAAATATATAAATAAATAAATATATATATATATATATATATATATATATATATATATATATATATATATATATATATATATATATATATATATAATATATAAATCTGTTTGCGTTTGAAACATAATAAGTAAATAATAAAAATAACGAAAATCATAAACTTAATCTTAATTATAAGTGTATGTATAACAATTATGCACGCTGAACAAATTTTAATTTAAATATAACTTATCTCAATCCTAAAACTCTTTTGTTTATCTTTTTAACCAAATTAAGCATTTTTTGTTGGTACTTAATAAAATTATATTATTTTTTTTTTCTCATATTTAAGAAAGTTATTTCTTTTTTTTGTTTTTGTAAAAATTAATATACATAAATATATATAACATTTTTCGCTGTAAAGAACTAATTGTATAATAAAGAATTTTTAAAACATTATTTCTATGGAATTTAGCATTCAAATAATTGGTTTTTAGAAAATTCTTATTTTGCATGCTTGGCTGGTGATTGCTTAAGTTTTTATCTTTGCTATTTTTGTTGTTGATTTCCTGGTTTTTAATGCTAAATACATACATATGTTATCTGTACTTATGGGCTATTGCTAATCATAATGCATATATATGTAGTTACGCTTATTGGCTGTGAAACAATTTTCGTCTTGTTTTTGTTTTACACAAAAAATGATTTTGCTTTAATTGTTAAATGCAAAATAAAATTTTGCTCAGTTTGCTATGTTCTTGTTTGCTTTTTGTTTGTATTGTACTTGCATCAGTTTGAACGCAACTAGGGCGTTGTCTTTGTTGTAGTAAAAATAATCTAAATGTATGCTGTTAAAAACGAGAAACTGTTTCTTTTTTAATTTTAGTGCTTAAACAAAGAGAAATATCGCATACAAGTTGTAACAAACTGTTCGCTAAGAAGAGTATTACTTTTCTGCTTTAGATGCAATCTTTTGTTTTCTATTGATGTTTGCCTTTTGGTTTGCCAATAACTTAGAACTATTGCTGTTGGTTTTTTGTCTTTCTGTAATTTTATTTTTATTGGTTAATATGATTAATATTTTCTTCTAGGGCTATTGTTTTTTTGTTTTTCTTTTAATTAATTGTATCTGTATCTATGTAGAGTGATGGATGAGTGGATAATTGAAATAAAAATTGTTTCATTTACTTATGACAAACGTTTCGAGAGTTGTGCAAATGCGTTGCATATACCTGTGCAATGTTGCGTATACGCACTGTGCAAACTGCTCGATGCTCTCCTCGATCTTGTTCTGCTTCTTTTTTCTCTTGGTGTCTTTAATTGTCTTGTCTATTGAATGCTTGGCTATGATCGTTAATTATGTGGCTATTGTATTGGTTATTGCTATGAATTGAAAACTGTTTGAAAATTAATTGATTGTGTTTGTTTGTTTTTTTCGGGTTTGTTAGTTTTTTAAATTGTGTGGGTGTCTGTGTGTTTGTTGTTGGTTTTTAAAGTTAATTGTTTGTGGCTATGGCTATTTCTATTACTGTTGCTATTTTAGTTTGTAGTAAGAGTAGTACTATTGTTTAATAAAATTGTTTGGTAATTGTTTGAAGAGAAAAGAAAAGTACAATCGACGTCAGGCTTTGTGTTTTGTTGTCTCATTAATTTGTTTGTTATGGTACATATATATGTACTCGTATACAATATGGAAATATTGTATATCATATTTTTGAATATTACTCAATTTTTAGTTCAATTATTTTGGGCTATTGTTGTTGGTTTTCGATGTTGCTGTTGGTTGTCTTTGCTGGGCTGATTTGGGCTATTGTTTCTTGTTGTTTGCTTGTGTTCTTTGCATTTTCTTGTAGATCGCTTACCGCTCAAGTAAAACGTAAAAAATAGTGTTCTGAATTTGTTTTGTTGGCACAACTTAACATTGAATCATGTTTAATGGTTTCTCGTTTCTAAAACTGCTTTAGAAATAACAATATAATTTTGTGATGTTTGGTTCTTGACTGCAAATCTTTGTTATTAATAATAGGTTTTGATTTTTGATTTTTAGCAAAATGAAAACTAACTTTGACTTTAGTTGCGTGCGTATAATTGAAGAACCTAGTCACATATTTTAAATGTCTATAAATGTTATGTGCACTTATAATAATTTTTGATTTTCAATTAAAGGTTTTCTTGGTTAAATAATAATGGTTGCTGTTTACATATACATACTTCTTGGTATTGCAAAGAAATCTGTTAAATTATATCAGTTGTTATTAATATATATTTGTTTGTTGTTTATTTGTTTGTTTGAAACAATTGCACTATAAGTCAAATGTGTTGCCCGTTCGTTATATTATAAAAATTGATTAAAGAAAATAGCTTATAATGTGGTCTAATATATACAAAACACAAATCAAGGTTAACAACAGTGGCAACACGCCAGTCTGCTACACGCTGGTAATAATAAACATACACATATGCACATGTACATTGGCATGTGTGTACTTTAATAATATTATTTAAAAATATATATGTATAGGTAATAATAATAAGTAAAATTTTGATTTGTCTATTTTGCGTAGACTGCGCGTACAGATAATTAGAATAATTGTAATAATAAGCACTAATTCATATACATAAATTAAAGAGAGAAAATAAACACTAAGTATATGCACTTATATTCAGCAAATTTTGATTCATGTTGAACAAATTATATTTTATACACAAGGGTGAGCAATTCTTTAAGCATGCTAAAAAACTCGTCTTTAAACAATTACATAATTATTAGTAAGTATATCGATTTAATGTTTTTTTTTGTTTTTTATACAATTATTAACTATTAATTTGTAGTAAACAAAGAATAAGTAATGTATGGGTAATCAATCTTTTTCTCTCCGAAAAATAAAACACGTACCTGAGCGTTTTTGCACGCTTACCTGCTTGGCTAAACGCTTCGACGCTTACCCACAAATTGTCGTTGCCAACTTTTGGGCATGCGAACAACGGCGGCGGCCAGAGGTTAGCATGCAAAAATTCTATACAATTCAACATTCTCAAGCTGTTACTCATTACACTCGACTTTTAAACCTACCTATTAGGTTGTTATTTCAGTATCTCACGCCCTTAACATTCGGCTTGGTTGTTATCAGTTTTCAGTTTTCTATTGTATATATACTCGTAAGAATGCCATTTTTGTGTGTATTGTTGGGTTTTTGTTTTTCATTAAATTTTTCATTAATTTTTTTTTATAGTACGTTTGGTTTGTGCGATGTTTTCTGGTTAGCTCAGACACAAAGCACAAAACAACGCGCCCAGACCTGGTGTCTAGGCTGGCTTGCTTATTGGTTAAACGTTTATAAACATTTTAAATAATTGGTTGCTTGGGCGAACCGGCCTTGAAATTATGCTGAACATGGTCGAAATATTAGCTAAATTTCGTATAATTTTTAACGTTTCGCTTCTTAATACATATAAACCGTATAATTGCACTTTATTTTTTTATTTTTCATTATTTTTAGTTTGATTTTTTGTTTATCGTCTTTTTACATATAATTTTTTTGTTTTTGCGTTTTTCATAAACAAAATAAATGTAATGCAATTGCATATATTTTTTGTTGTAATTTTGTTGTTGCTTTTTATAAATTTTTTTATTTTGTATTTTTTTGTTGTTTTGTTTTGTATAATTTTGTTTTATAAAATGTTTACACTGCATTTTATTCAAAGCTGTTATTATAATTTTGTTTATAAGTAGACTGGTTTTTCTGCAATTCTTGTAAGTTTTGAGTAAAAAATTTTCCAAAATATATGTACACCTATATATGCTCTGAACTGTTGTCTGTTTTTAGTGATGTGCTGTAGTTGTTGCCTTGCTATTTATCCGTTTGAAAAAGTAATCAGGCTATTATGCTATTGCCATACTTTTCTGCTGTTAACTGCAACCTGTTGTGGCAACAGTTAAGAATTCCCTTTTGCTTCAAAAACATGATAGTTTTGCTTGTGCTCTGTGTGTAGCTATTGTTGTTAATTATTTGTATCCGATCCTTTTACAATTTGTTTATAGCTTTTTCTATATGTTTTATTATTATTATAATTAGTTTTCATTGTTAAATTTTTGTTTAGATTGTGTTTTTTTATGTATGCCTAACCAACATTAGTCAGAAAAAGTTTCTTCAAAATTTTGGATTATTAATCACAGATAGTGTGTCTAATATATATGTATATATGTATGTATAATAAATATTTATGTATACTTCAAATATAATTAAATTAGCAATAAATACTTTTTGTTTTGATTTTTTCTTGTCGTATAATAAACAATTTTTGTTTTTTTTGTTGGTTGATACGCATACATTTCGCATGCCGTGATGCAAATAATTTACTAAATTTTACATTCCTTGCTTATTATTGAATTTTTTTGTTTGATACACCAAATGTTTTGTTTTTTGTTTTATGTATGCCTCAATATAAATTTCGGATTTAATAGTACAGATATTTGTTACTAACCACAACATTTATGCACATTGAATGTATTTTTAAAGATTAGCCAATAAATATTCTTTAAATTTTTCCATGCTTAAATTATAATTAATTTCTTGTTTTGCTTTAAATGCTTTTAAATGATTTTGTTTATATAATTTTTTTTCTCACAAATTTGCTGAATAGAATTTTTTATATATTTTTTTGTCTTTACAATTTACTAAACATTTTGACATACCGACTTTAAAAATACATATGTATGTTGTATATATATGTTTTTGTTTTTAATAATTATATTGTTTTTGTTTATATTTTTAATTTCTTTTGACACTTACTAGCTAGCACACAAAATATGTTTTTTAGGTACATTTATATATATTTACTCTTGTTTTTATTTCATTTACGCATACATTTAGTAACCCATCTATAATTTTGAAACGTTTTCTCAAATCAAGAAACATCGAAAGGGCGTGTGTGACTCAATGTTGGCCAAAAAGGTGTTACGAGTGTGTACTGGTAGGAGAGGTTGTTACTTTTTACGGTGTAAATATGTTAGACGTTCCATTTGTTTTGTTTGTTGTATATTGTGTAAAGAGTGTATAGAGTGTATATAAGTACATTTAAATATATAGTTGCTCAAAATGATCATGTGTTTTGTTTGAGGTATACGCGTAGTGATGAAGACACACACATACATAAATATATATAGATATAGAGTTATTTTATGCTTACATCAAAAGTTGTTTTAATTTTTATATATTTAGTTTTCAAAGAGGCATCATATAGGCTTTTAAATATTTGTTTTATATGCCTTTATAATATCTGCCGAATTATTCAAGAGCCAATGTGGAATTTTTATTTTTTATATTCATTAACTGCCTAAACACATAGTTAAATTTTTATTTTTATAAACACCGAAACATCAAAATTTTTTTCTCATACATGTACGTATATGTATATATTTTAATTTTTTCTATATATATATATTTATGTAATTTTCTTTTGGTGTGGCTGCATAAAGTGTCATTTTAATTTCCAAATAATAGTTTGTGTAAGTAATTAATAATAATTTTTATATGTTTTTGTTTTTAATGTGAGCTGAGATGGGGTCGCTTGGGTGTGTTTTAGTTGTTGTTGGTGGTTTTAGTTGTTGTGAATTTAGCGTTTGCGTATATTTCAATTTGCTGTTATTATCATTTTGTGTGCTTTTTACTTTTTATCTAACGTTTCTCGTTCCTCTTATCAATTTATTTAATTTGTAAATGTGAAGGCAGCTTTGTTTATTGATTTCCGTTTTTTGTATGCTTCTTTTTCTTTAAGGTTTCAGGGTTGTAAGTTTCATTTATTTATGCTTTAAATCAATGGAAATTAAAATTTTATAATTTTCTTAGTTGTGTTTTTTGTTGTTTAGAAATGAATTTAGTTATATTTTTGTTTGTAGTTTTTGAATTTTGCTTTGCTATTTCGTTTTTGTATGTTTGTTTTTTGTAGTGTTGTATTGTTATTGTTATTATTGTTTGTTGGCTATTAAGTTTGTTGTTGTTGTTATTGATCGGATATTGTAGATGTTGTTGTTGTTGTTGCTGTTATTTTCAGTTATGGTCTTTGCTGTAGTTATTGTAGTTGGTTTTGTCAGTAGCTATGCATATGGCGTCTGCATTGCGTTTGCGTAGATCAAGAATCACATATAAAGTTTTTATGTTTAAGTTTTAAAAAAATTAAAAGTAGAAAGTTTGGAATGTTTAGATATTTTCCATGAATTTTGCTTACAAATCGCATGCAGGCGCTGCATAGTTTTGGCTGTTTCTTTGCTTGTTTTATTTATTGTTGTATTGTATTTGTTTTTTGTATTAGTTTGTTGTTAAATTTAAAGAAAATATATGTATGCAAACGCTTTATTGTTTTTTTTCGGTTACTTGATAAACTAATAAAATTAAATGTTGTTTGTATTTTTTTTGCTTAAAATTCAGTTTTGGTCTTAAAAAATGATTTTGCTTTTAATATTGTTGATGTTTGTTGCTTTAATTATTTGTAGGTTTTGTTTTTTAAAGTTATTTTGTTGTTTTTAGAAAGTTTGTACAAGAGAATGCCTATTTGTCGATTGTCAAAAACTAAACAATAAATATACACAAATACTGTGTGTATTTATGTATGTTTGCTTGTTGTTGTTTGTTGCTGTTCTTGTGTACTTCATATGTGTAAATACATATTTAAGTATGTATGTATGCTAATGTATCCTTTGTGTTGTGTTTATTAACTACTAACAATTGGGGCCAGGACGCGGCTCCGGCTTTTCGCATTATTCAAAATGGGGCTCTTTTCTTTTGTTATGTATACATATGTTTGTGTGTGTGTGTGTGTATATATATAGGTATATATACTTAAAAATTTGGTTTGCTTCTTTCTTATGTGATTTATATATAGACACATACACAATCTTAGAATGTCTGTACAATACAACTACACTCGACCGGGAGCTCATCTAACCACTGCCCAACTAGAAACTATAGTAGTGTGTGGCCAGTGGGGGCCACACAAATGTTGATGCCACCTGTTGCTGCTGGTGCTGCTGCTGCCACCTGCTCTATAACTGCTCCTCGGCGGCATTGCAGTCGGCCTGCTCGGCCTTGATCTGCGCCAGCTTCTCGTGCAATATCGAGTTGCTGGGCGAGATTTGCGCTGCTTGCGGCTCCGGCTCGTATTTGACGCTGTTGCTGCCATTGAGATCCATCATTTTGTTGCCAGCACTGGCCAGCCGGGCCGAGCTCTGCGACTGCTCGCTTTTCAAGCTGCTGGCGTCCGTTTCGGAGTCGCGCGATGTCATCCGGCTGCGGCCATTGCCGTTGTTGTTGTTGTTGCTGCTGCTGCCGTTGTTGTTCTTGTTGTGCGCCAAATCGCTGTTGTTGTTGTTATTGTTGATTCTGCTGGAATGCTCATGATCCTCATCGCTGCTGGCACTGCCGGTGCTGCGCATGGGGCTGAGACGCTCTCGCTTGATATCCGCATAGGCGCCCAGCGGGCTGCCGGACCGCTTAACGGTCTCTGAGGCGCTGGAGCAGGCGGCGTTGATGTAGTCGTTGCTACGGTTATTGGTAAATGGCAGTGGCGTCTTCTTCACCAGCAGCTGATCCAGCAGCGCATTGCCATTGCCATTGCCGCTGGCGATGCCGCCGCCGCCGCCGCCGCTGCCGCCAATGACATCGCCTTCGCTATTCAGCGTCTTCCGTATGATGCCGTCGTACATGTTCTCGGTAAACTCCAGGGCGCTCTTCATGCCGGCATGGGCATGGTGATTGGTGCCCACGGCCAGCGAGCCGCTGCGCATCACCTCGGCCAGGTGCGTCGTGATAAACTCGGGACTGCGATTGAAGTCCAGTGCATAGTTGGCGCCGGCATTCGCCTGCGGCCAGAACATGTTCGACTGGAAGGCCAATTGCGGTCCGCCATCGAAGATGGGCAGTTTCATGCCATTCGGCGCCGTCGCCGCCGTTGCCGCCGTGCTGTTGTTCTTCAGGGCGTTGCTCAGCTTGGAGCCGGCGCTGTTGTTGTTGTTGCCGCTGCTGTTGCTGCTGCCGCCGGGCTTCAGCTTGTCGAGATGATTCAAACCGACCAGATTTGGATTCACCTTATTCGCTGCGCCCGTCAGCCCCACGAGATCCGGCTGCGGTTTCGGCTCACGCTTGCGCGGCCGCATCAAATGCCGCTCCTTCACCTTGTACTCCAGCGTCGAGTGCGGCACGCCGTAGTAGCTGCCGGCCCGATGCACAGACATCTCGCCGCGCTGCACGGCCTTGACCGCCTCCACCAGGCTGTCCCGGTCGTAGTTGCGGTACTTGCCGCGCTTCGGCCGCGTGCCCTTGCCGGCGGCCAGCGCGGCCGCATCCTGTGCGCTGAGCTGCTGCTGATGCTGCTGGTGCTGGTGCTGATGCTGGTGGGCATGATGCGCATTCAGATGGCCGTGATGCTGCTGGGCCAGCAGATTAGGTGAGGCGCCGAAGCGTGAGGTGTCTGTGCCGCCAATCATTTTCGCCACCGATATGCTGGGCTTTCTGCTGATGTTGCCACCGCCGCCGCCTCCACCGCCTCCGCCGCCGCCGCCGCTGCTGCTGCACTCGCTGCCGCTGGTGTTGCCATTGTTGCGCTTATCGAGGCCCAGCAGGCTGTCCTCGTTGATCTTGCGCTGGATGGTGTTGGCCATCATCTTCTGTATGGCCGTCGGCGTCGGCGACAGCAGATTGTTGCTGCTGTTGCCGCTGCTCTGCCTGTAGCTGCTGTTGGCCGCCGCGGCGGCAACAGCTGCTGCCAGCATTGGCGAGGCCGAGTGTGGACTGTGATCGCCGGCGCCGTTGCGGTTGCTGCTGCTGTTCGAGTTGTTGTTGTTGTTGCTATTGTGATTGCTGTTATTGTTGTTGTTGTTGTTGTTGCCACTGCCGCTGCTGTTGCAGTGCAGCGTGGGCGAGACGCTGGGTGCGCCGCTGACCTTGAAGGACGGAATCTTCAGTATGGGATCCTCGCACGCCTCGTTGGCATCCAGCGAGGAGCTGGTCTCAGGCGTTTCAGACTTTGGTAGATGACGACGAAAGGCCGCGACAGCGGCCGCAGTATTCAGCTGCTGCTGCTGTTGCTGTTGCTGGTGTGTCTGCTGCTGCTGCTGCAGCAGCGCGGCAGTGCCATTGCTCTCTTGGCTGGACGCCAACGCGCCGGCGAGAGCGTCGCCCAAAATGCCGCCACTGTTGGCCATCAGCAGCGTTTTGAACACGTCGCCCACCGTCTGCGTCTCGTCCAGCTTGGGCAGAACGCCGATGCCCGCGGCCAGCATCAGTGTGTGGAGCAGCACGCTGGCATCGATGGGCATGGGCAGTGCGGCGGGATTGCCGCCAGCAGCTGCTGCTGCTGCTGCCGCTGCCGCTGCCGCTGCTGCTGCTGCTGTTGCTGTTGTGGGTCTGCCGCCGCTCTGTGACCGCGCCGACTTCGGCGACATAATCGGCTCCAGGTCGTCGCCCAGTTCGCTGCCATTGTGCTCGGACATGCTTCGCAGCTGTTGCAGTTGCAGTTGCTCGTTGGCCGCTATGCGTTGGGCAATGCTCTGATAGCCCGGCGTTGGCGTAGACGCATTGCTATCGGCATCACCAGCCTCCTCGCCGGATTCGTCCTGCTCTTCCAGCTCCAGTTCGTGCTGCTGCAGTTCCGACGGCGTTGGCGCATTCGGCCGTTTGCCATCCGAGGACATCTTGCACAGCTTGTTGCGCAGCGTCGAGCGCGGCACCTGGTACTGACTGGCCGCTTTCCGTGTGCCCAGCTTGTTGCTCAGCACATCCTCCAGCGCACTGTTCAGATCCTCGTGGTTGTATGTGCGACGTGCTGCGGGCGTGGCACAGTCCGTCAGAGCTCTGCAAGAATGAGGGAAACTTCATTTTATGCGTGATTGAAGCGGTGTTATTAAAGCTACTTATATTTATATAAAAAACATATAAGAACGTTCGCGATTCTAAATCGAAAAAAAATTTTTTTTCAAAATAAGTAAGGGGGAGTAAAGGATATTTTTGAAAAAAAATCGAAAAAAAATTAATTTCAAATGCGAATTTAATTTAAATGCAGAATTAATCTAGAGGTTAATCCATGGAAAAAATGGTAAACATCGTGAAAATCGGTTAATTTTTGACGAAGTTATGATACTTTAAAATCTATCAAGTATGCTTTTGGGAACTTTACATGTCTAAATTTTTGTAAATTTTGGCATGATTTTTAACTGATATTTTAAGGCGGGTGGCTTGGGGTTGTTCTAGTGGGCGTTGCTGGTGAGGGCACCAGCAATCTACATATCATGTTTGGTGTATCTAGTTTTAAAATTGTGTGAATTATGCATATGTTACCATTTTGAGCTTTCAAGTATATCGGTTTTAGCGATTACGGAGGAGGGGGGGGGGGGAGCGTGGCTAGAAAATTTGTTCTGTGACGTTTGGGGAATCTTTCCAGTAATATATATTCCAAATATGGAGGCTCTAGAGTAAAAACTGTGGGAGACATAGTCATATCCGATTTCTTAAGGCGGGGGCACTTCGTGAACGAGTATAAAAATTTAATTTACATATCAAATTTAATATAGGTAGTTTTGTATATACATATTTATTTCGTAATACAATATGTAATACTATAATTTATCCTATAATCTTCTTTATCAATAAAGCTGAATAGCTTTCTGTCTGTACTTAACCACTTTTTAATGCTCTTAAAATATAGCCAACATTTTATGAACAACAACATATTTTATTTCATTTTGCATTTGAAAAAAATTAAAAAATTATTGGGCCGAAATATACCACTTTATTATATAGCTGCTATGGGAAATATCTGTCATGGCGTTTTTGTATGATTAAATTATGTTTTAAACATTTTTTTAACATATTTTTATTTATTAGTGTATATAGTTTGTAGTTTTAAAAGAAAACGCTGTTTCACTTTCTCTCTATATATACAAATATACAATATATCCCACACATTTTAGCTAGTTTCATCAAATTTGGCGGACAATTTTCGGATGACCTAAAGATCAAGCGAAAAAATGTCCACTTTAATTACAAAAATGTTCGACTGTTTTAAGCTGGTATTATACTGTGAAAGAGTAATGCGCTGTCGATTACACCCAATTGCAAATGCAAAAGGTTAGAGATACAATTTATATATTGAGATAAGCACGGACTGTGCACGACTATAATATACATGGACCATGGAGGTAATTGACCAGTCAAAGGGTATATATATACATATTCTCTAGTAGCTTTGCTGCCACTTCAGTTCCCTTTGACAGCTTTTTGTGATTGACTTCAGTTCAAAGCACAAAATAGAAGCTGACAAAATATTATTTTCACTCTTGCCACTTCCTGATGCCCAGCGAACATACAATTTTTTTTTCGGTGCTCATATATTGGGCATTCACACACTCGCACACACACTTGAAAGCACTGACAATGCGCGCTTCTTAAATGTCTGCAGCAGGCAACGGCGACGTTGTCCTTGTCAAAGGCAATGGCAAGGATGAAGCACAGAAAAATTTGTTACTTTTTTTTGTTCTTTCTTTTCCCTGATTTTGGCTGCTGCAGAGACAAAAGATGACACGTCACGGGGTGAGTGATGACGGTCGTGGCGCAGGGGGTGAGTCGGGGGCTTGGGGGTAACGAAGATGTCAGCCTGCCAGCCAAGGCAGGGACAAACATGTTTTTGAAGTTCATTAGACGAATTTTGCAGTAAAAACAAAAAAAAAAAAAGAAAAAGAGAAGCATTTTTCACTTAATGCCAAGCTCGAGCCAAGCCGCACCACTTGGCGCTTTGGTGGTGCCTCCAGCCACTCTGTTGGCCGGGTGGAGCGCACTTTTGGTAGCCCGTTTCAAAAGGCAACTTTTGTGCAAAGCAAAAAACAACAAAAACAACAGCAACAGCAACAACAACAACAGCAGCAGCAACATCAGTGAAAGCCGTACGAAATTTTTCTTTTCTTTATGCGCAGCCAGCAGGGAGACGAGACGCGACGAGACGCGCGAGACTCGGCGAGACGAGTTGAGACCAAGACCCTTTTGGCAACACAGTGGGTGGTGGGCAAGGGCGAGCTGGGCTGGCTCTCACTCCTGGCCGTGGGCTGCGGCTGCAGTACATTGCACTGGCTGTCGCCAGGCAGCGGAAACGCACAGCTTCTTGTCCTCGCTGTGGGCTGTGGGCCAGCCCAGAAAAGTTAACTGAAAAGTTGGCGTTTTTTTTTCTTTTTGTTGCAACGGTGTTTTTTTCTTTTTTTTTTTGAAGGATCGCGCGCGCTCATGTCTGGAAAATGTCTGAAAATTGCGCAGACAACAAAAATTGTGTGCGGCTGCAACAGCAGGTGGCGTGTGGCAATGACTGCAGCGGCAACTGCTGACCGAGAGCTGGACGGGGCGACACTTTTTATTTTCCTCTCTTTATAAAATATATTTTTTGGCGCTTCAGCTCATTCTCGTACTAAGTATATACAAAATAATATGACCGAAAAATGAGAGAAAATTAAATGCAAAAAATGTTTATAATTGCGCCGGGCGAACTGGTGCAATTCCAGGTGCCGAGGTGCGACGGCAATAAAGGGGCTCAAAAAAAGGATTGCAAATATTAATGAAAAATGTCATTTCAATGTCGTTTTGATTTTTGTTTGTTTTTGTTGCTGCTGCTGTTGTGGTTGTTGTTGTTGTTGTTGTTGGTGTCGTTTACCTTTTGGCTGCACTTCAATTGCAATTTGCTGTTGCAACAGCCGCTGCCGGCGTCGACGCTGACAGCGTTGCCGATGCCATGAATTTCGTTGCTGCTGCTGCTGTTTTTGTTGCACGCATGTAGCGAGGATTCATTTGCGTTGCAGTTCGCCCGCACCACTGTGCTGTTATTTTTTTGTCGTTCTCGTTTTTTTCTCTCAATTTTCGCTTTTTTCGTTTTTCTGACATTTTGTTTTAATTTGTGGCAGCAACGGCTACGGCAACTGCCACGCGAAAAAGGGTTGATTTTTTGCATTATTTTTGTTGCATATTTTCGTTGTTGTTGTTGCTGTTGTTGTAATTTTGACGCTTGCTGCAATTGCATCGGCAACTGCTGCTGCAACTGCCTTTGTTGTTGTTCTTGTTGCTGTTGTTGCTGACATTTTTATGCGCATATCGCATTTTTGTCGGTTCATCCCACACCTTTTGTGTGCCTTGAATACACAACATACACACACACACACATACCCACCCCCACACCACCCAACCAGTCACACACATGAAATGCACAATGCGGCCAATACGTTGGTAATAATTTTGGGCTTACCGACAGCGTTGGGTTAAATACAAGTACACATATAATTATATACCAGTATCGGCCTTAATGTAACCAAAATGATAAAGTAGTAAAAGAAACTTTAGCCTGTAAATGATTGGAATATTGCAAAAAATAAGGTATTTAATTACAAAGAAATATGGGGCAAAAGAAACCAAAACGACTGTTATACGAAATATGATATAAAATTATATGTACATTTGTAGGGATTATTGAGAACTCTTTTACATTTCATTCAAGGAAAATACACGCAGGTGTCAAAAAGCGAATTTTTTAAGAAATTTAGCGTATGAATTCTCAAGAATCTACTTTAGCCGTTTTTAATTATTTTATTATAACCATACCAACAATTAAGCAGACACCAAAAAAATAAAAATATCGAGGAAAATATAAAAATTAATAAATAAAACATTTTTCGGGAAAAACTTACTAAACTTGCGTAACTTAAGAGTAAAACAATTCTAGAAAAAATGGAACTGATATTCACTGATTGATATTGCTGCTTGCGTATTGGCTATATAGTAAACGCTTTGGTCTTTGAATATAGCCAGGTTTCCTAACTGTGTATTTTCATAAGTGCATACATTTTTGCTGCAGAAGATATAAAGGAGCGATCAAATCTTGATCGAAATGCCTCATAACATAAAAATTGTTAATTTTTGTCAAAGTAATGCGATTTTGAAGTCTGGAAAAAACTTTCCAAATGGGTTAGAAATTTAGCAAACTAATTTTTTAAAAATTGTACCGATTTTTTATTATTTTTGTGCCCTTCAACGTGCGTAATTAATTTATTTAATTTTTTCCGTCTGCTGTCTTTTTATTTTGTTGCATGCAACGTGGCCGCTAAATTTGTCAGTGGCGGGACGCAACGAAAACATTGCTCGGCGCACCGGATAGGGAGAGGAGCTGAGGCAGTGGGATGTGTGGGGCAAAAGTGGGTGTGGGGCGCACAGTGTCCCGTTCCAGGGTTATGTTCCATGTGTTTGTGTGTTGACGACGTCGAATGCAATTTTGTTAAAAATGCATTAAGTGCATGTGTGCGTGTGCCGGTGCCTGCATGTGTGTGTGAGTATTTTTATTTGTGTATGAATGCAATTGCATGTTTGTTTTTGTTGCCAATGCAGGCGCCCCAACCGCGTTGCCCCTCACCATCTGCCTGCCGCTTGCACTTGATGCGTGCGCAGCAAACAACCACCCACTCACATACGCACACACACACGCAAATATATATACGCATATGCAGTTGCATTTTTTCGGAAGATATGCACTCATTTTTTTACGGCCAGCGCTGTCGGCGTCGCTGCTTACGTTGCAGCTGCTGTTGAACTTTTTTGTATGCGTTTTTTTTTCTATCTCGCTCATTTAAGCGACATTTCATTCACGCACACATATAACATATAACGGCAATCAGGCAGGCTGACGGGCAGCGGGAAGGGCGCGGAGGGAGGGGGAGGGGGAGGCGTGCAACCAGCCAACCAGGCCGACCCACCTGACCGCCCAACGGTCATTGAAATGACAAAAATATGGCAAAAAAAGAAAACAAAACGAATGAATGGGGTAAATGGGGGCAACGAAAAAACGGTTAAAAATTGCTGGCCTGCAGCAACAACAACAACAACAACAGTTACAACAACAGTTACAGCAACAACAACAACAGTACCGACTATAACAATAGCAAGTGCACGCATTAGGGTTTTTTATTTCGCTCTCTTTTTTTATTTAGTATTTTTTTGGGGCCAAATGGGCGAAGCGACGCTGCAGTCGCTGCCGACGTCAACGGCAATGGCGACGTCAACGCCATCAGTCTATGCCAGTTATTACGCTCACAATCTTTTTTCGGTGCTTGTATGTGTGTGTGTGCGTGAGCGTTTGTGTGGGTGTGCACAGAGAATTTTTCGTAAACGAAAAATAATGAATACATATATACATAGCGACAACACTCTGCCCTCGCGTACACCCCTTTGGCACATTGCATAGAAAAAGTAGCAAGAAGAAAGACCAAAAAAAAAATAAAAATACGTAAAAATGTAAAACGCAGTGGGGAAAAAAAGCGATCGATATGATGCACTCATTTTCTGTCTGCTGCGCCCGGTGCCGACGACGACGACGACGACGACGACGACGGCGACGTCGCTGCTGCAGCGCCGACATCTCGACGCTTGACTTGGAGTGGCGATGTCGCCGCCTCATCATCAACAGCAGTAGCAGCAGCAGCAGCGGCAGCGGCAGCAGCAGCAGCGACAGAGCTCTGTATATAAAAAAGTTCGTAATAATAAACGCTCGAAAAAAGCCAAAAATTGCAGCGTCAGTAGCTTTTGTATTTCAAGTGTTTTTGGCTAAGTCCTTGGGGATGGGGAGATGCATTTCCTAACTATGCATGTGTGTGTGTGTGTGTGTGTGCCTGTTAGCTCTGGCAACTGGACATGTTTGGCAAGCCATTGAGCACTTGTCGATCTGTGGCTTTTAACTTCTTTACCCTGCTGCAGTTCCTGTCAACTCGCTTCCTGTAAGTCCTCCATTGTTTTTCACATTTTTCGTTGCTTTTTATTATAACAATTAAAATAGGTGCACGATGATGCAAGGCAACAGCAGCAGCAACTGCTAACAAACACTTGGCCATGCTTTAGACAATAGACAAGGACTTGTGTTTTGCGGCTCAAGTGGCAGCCACAGCCGCCGACGTTGCCGTTGCACCCACAGTTGCCACAAAAATGAAAAAAACAACAACCGAAAAAAGTAATGACGAAAATTGTGGAAGTGCTGGAAAATTATGCACACGTTGTCGACGCCCCTGACGCTTGTCTCTGTCGTCTGAAGTGCACACACACTCACACACATACCCACACAGAACATAAATAATAGGCTAGGTGGTCCTGAACATTTTAGAGTAATTAAAAAAATAGCAGGCAAAAATATAAAGGAGTTAAGATGCAACACACACACAGCATGAAATACATAAATTTGTGTATTCTCTGCTAGCTTTGTTTTTTACATTTTTCTCCTTTTTTGGCTGCTTGAATTTGATGCAAATTTATGCGGTGGCAGTGCCCAACCGCCCCCCGCACCGCCCTGTGTCAGTAATTAAGCGTGGCCAACGCAGCGCTGGCTGCGTGCTATGGGGCGTATGTGTAATTTTCGGCATCGTTTCATAAACCGCCCTCAAACCACAGAGCACACACACATAGTTGCATATGCTCAGAGCAGGCGCATCACACATACTTATATATTTGTACACACACACGTGTGCATGTGTAATTGCACGATTTTTACATAGGCGCACAACAATAAAGCTTCCGAGTGCCACAAAGTCGTACCGCCCCGCCGCCCTGTTAAGTATGCTACAATAAATGCGGTGTCAGAGGCGGGCCAGTGCCCAAAGTGCAATTATCTCATGTATTGTCTGCTGGAACACCACATTTTTTTTTTTTTTTTTTTGTATTTATAGTTAAAGTGTGGCATAGTAAATGTTTTATGACGTTTGTTCGTCTAACCAAATCTCACTGGCTTTAATTAGTTTGTTTTTCTGACAGACTGTCTTCGTTTTGTTTACGAAATTCTTGATTGTAATTCTTAACTGGCATTCTTCAGAAGAGATGCGGAGATTCAGTCTTATTATTTTACAGACATATTTATTATTAATTGGCTATATATTTTATATGAAAACTATTCTATTTTTATATATATTTAATTTATTTCTATTTCATAGTTTATCTTTCGCGTGTCAGATTGATACCAACTGAAAATGTTTTCGGCGTGAATGTAAGGCTTACAAATATTTAAGCTTGGCTTAGAAATATTTGTCAGAGTTAGAAATATCTGCCTTGGCCTAGCACTCGGGCTGGAAATGGTTTGTTGCATTGCTTGAACACCGATTAACAATCGTAGGTCCAACATTCATATTAATCTTAAATATGGGTACTCTGTCAAATTTCAGACTTTATTCGGAATTCATGTTGTAACAGATTACAATAGCTGATCCCAGCTTCACTTATTTATTGCGCACAGTTATTCACTATAAGCTAAATTATAAAAGAGCATTTAAATGAGGTCTTTTTTATTTTTGTTTTCTTTTTTATATATTTTTATGTATGGCGTTAAAATACTTTTTGTTACGTTTGCGCATTGCCAGATTTAAATAAAAAAAAATACAAATACATATATACAACGCACATAGGTAAATACGCAAAGAGATATTAAATATATACGTAGTTCAATTAAAACTTACCTGGCTGTCTTTATATCGCCGCTGATCGATGAATTTGGCGATGGCTTGCTGCTCAGATCCAAAGGCGCGTCTGCACTGGGACTGGGCGTATCTTTAAGTGTGGGACTGGCGGCGGCGGCAGATACTTCCGAGGTAGTTGGTGTTACCGAGCTAGCGTGTTGTTGATTGCCCAGCATCAGATTGAAATCGGCCATCATTGTGAACTGTGCCAGCTTGGCGGCCATCGATTCCATTGATGTCATTTCGGCTGCTTGGTGGGCGAGCACCCTGGAAAATTCTACTGAGTTTGTTGACAACGACCACAACGACGGCGACGTCGTGGCGGCGTTAGCGTTGTTGCGTGCTCTATGCTTGTTGTTGCTGTTGTTGTTGTTGTTGTTGCTGGTGGTGCTGTTCCTGTTGTTGTTGTTATTTCTGCTGCTATTGTGCAGCGATGCGCTCGAGTTGCTGTCGCTGTCGTGCTGCATGGGAAGGTTGCGTTAAGTATACGATAATTTAATGTCATATTAAAAGAACAACATAGAGTATGATTGGGAGGGGGAGACAGAGAGAAAGAGGGGGAGAGAGGGCTTACCTGCTGCACAGCTGAGCCGTTGTTAGTGTAGTTGTTACAGTTGTGGCTGGACGCGGTTGCCGTTGTTTCGGCCACCAATTCGCCTTTGGCGTTTACCGTTAGCAAGCGACCGTTAACACAGAAATTGCACTTATCAGACGGTGTCCAATCGTTGGGTTCTGGCGGTGGTGACGGTGAGCCTGAGCTGCTACGTGATGTTGCACTTGAGTCGTGGTCTTGTGATGTATGGTTGTTGTCTGCAATAGTGGCCAGCATATGTGGATGTTGTCTCTGCTAAACATTCGTTTGTCTTTGTTTGTGAACTTACCAAAATCTCTATCGAATTGCAGCGCGCCGTTGTTGCTGTTGTTGTTGTTGAAATGTTGACCGTTGGACTGCGTTAAACGGTGGTTCAGTGTCTTGCAGTGGCTCTCCTTGTGTTTGCTGTCTTCTGCTTCTGTCGTTATTGATATGGGCTGTTGCTCTGCGATATTCAATTGGTTGCGCGTCAGTTGATCTTGATAATGTTTCCATTTCCTGCGACCCATGAATTCCTCAGCGACGCGTTCTAAGCCTACAAAATAAAAACGAACGAACAAAGAAATTTAATTGTAGTTAAATAAAAAATGGTGCCACCTGTGTAATGAATAATGCATACGATGAATGGTCTATTAAGTTTTTTTTTCTATTGGCAGTATAATTTGCGTATGGCATTATTTATTTGATTTCTTTGTTATTTCTTTTGCTTTTTTTTGCCAACCCCTTAAGCTTGGGAATTTGTACAGACATAAATTACTTAATTGAAATGTAGGCAATGGAAAAAGAATGTAAAACAACCGGCGCAGGCTGCGTATGCGTATTATTACGTATACGCCTGGCAAACCGTTGCGAGCGGCAAATTGATAGATTTGCGTTCGCTGTTTGCATATGAGAACTGCATTTCCTTGCATATCCTTGCGAACGCCGTCTAATTGCACACAAAAGTTATGCAATTTAATGCAAAAGTGCATAGGCCGCTGCCCGAGGCGGCGGCCACTTCAACTGTCGGGCATGCGTGCCGCAAAAGCGAAATGCAAAAAAAAAAAAAAATAATACAGAAAACAGAAAAGTTTTTGTGCTTATATGGCAAAAGGTTACGCGTCAACTCACACGAAATGCGAATTAAATATTGAGGCAGAGTGTGCAACACCACAGCTGCAAAGCTGCGAATTTGGTGGCAAAACAGCTAGAAAATGCAATTGTGCCGCATTTTGTAGCACTTTGTTGCAAGCATTTGAATTTACAAAACGTTCGCTTCGTTGTTTTTTTCTTTCTATATTGTTAAACCGGAAGTTGAGCAATATTTTCGCAGCTGCTCCACCGGCCCAGTCTATGTCCTTGTCGCTGGCGCGTCCTGATTGCGCAAAAGTGCGTGCTGTGCGTGCGCTGCGTGCGGAGTGCGTGCCCCTTGGCTACCTTAGCTGCCACCTCAAGTGGGCCACCGGCGTCACAGCAGCAGTAGCAGTAGCAGCTGCTGCTGCTGCTGCTGCTCATTCCGGTGCATAACTAGAGCGGCATGTTCAAACTTTTTAGCGTTCAAATTGTATTGCAACTGCAGTTTGCTGTCGCTGCCGTTGTCGCTGTCGCTGTCGCCGTTGTTGTTTTTGTTGTTGTTTCTACCCGTTGCATTTTTGAGGCGCTCAAATAAACAGGGTCGTCGCCGTCGTCGCTTCAGGGGTTGCTCCCGTTGCCGTTGCCGTTGACGTCGCACGCACCAAAAAAAGGCGAAAAAAACGAGGTGAATGCACGCGTGCAACTTACGAAACTCCAACTTTAAAGTGCAGCCAGCTCGCGCACACACACACACACAGGTGGGCGCATAAAAAAACATTACGCACACTCGCATACGTAAGGAAAATTCCGAGGGTTGCGCTCTGCCAGCGCGGTTGCATACAATGCGGTGCACGCACGCACGCACGCACGCACAAAATGTCTGCCTAGCCATAGGCATGTGTGTGTGTGCGTGTGTGGTTAAGCGACACACATTGCGTATGATGACGACGTAGGCCGCAAGGTGGGATTTCAATGCTGGTGTCGTCTGCCAGAGTAGCGCTCACATTATGCCAGGCAAGCGCCTGAATGTATGCTAAATAGATTTTTCGCTGCGTATGTGTGTGTTTTTTTTTGCTGTTTTCCTTTTTTGCTTTTTCTGCGCTGTGCATAGAGAGGGGCATGTCGTCAGTTTAGACGTTGTCGATAGACACACAAAGTCACACTCTTATGCATGTGCACACATAGGTAGTGTATCTATTCAAGGCGCCACTCGCCCGGCATGCCGTCTGCCTGACTGTCAGTCTATCTGTCTATCCGTCTGTCTGTCGGTTGGTTTGTTTGTTTGTTCGGTGGCTTGCAGCGCGGTTTGTGGGCTCACTAAAACTAACAGCGTATCAAAAATGAAAGTGCGTTTAATCAAAGCTGGTTGCATATTTAAAAGCCATTTTGTGCTGTCCTTTAAAATGTTCAGCCCGGCACGGGGCGTATGATTAATATGAAGTTTGTTAAGGTGAGAGGTACATGCAGTTCAAAAAATAAAAAAAACCAATTAAACACGCAAACTCATTTAAAAAGCGGCACACCAATACACTCACACACACTTTAACACATGGAAATGCCATGTGCCATGAGAGACAACCAGCCAACCCATGAAAACTGGCAAAAGAAATGCACGAAAAAAATGCAATTATCGATTAATGTACACATTATATGGCTCATACTCGCATATATACATATGGATACACACGTGTGTGTGTTTGTATGGCTGTGTCTTTGGTAGATAATCCCTTATGTATACGTAATTTATATGTACATATGTATAGCATACGTATACATAGACACTACCTTTTCGTGTTTGTATTGTGGGCATATAAAAGTCATACGCACGCAAAAAAAAACATTTTTTTCGTTGGTTTTTATTTTTAATGCTCATCCTTTAATTTCTGTGGCTTTCCTAGGGGCGTGGGGCATGTTAACGTCATTTACGCGCGTTACATAAGCAAATTTCAGTAATGATATACATTATGTATATCCATCGATACAAAATGGTTGGGCTCTGCTGACGCTATGTGCATTATGCTTGTGGCATGCAACGAACTGCCTGCGCCCCAATGTGTGGAAACAACAAGCCTCCCAAGGGGTAAGGAGGGGAGGGGGGGTTGCAGCGTCAACTCTTAGCCATGCTGACATGTCGACAACGACAACCTGACATTTTTTACGGCCTTTACGTTGTTTTGCTTTTATTTTGGTTTTTCGCTGCATTTGTTACGTTTTTTCTTCTGCTCATTTTTTTGTGCTAGTTTAGATTGGTAATATGAGTGCGTGCCATAATGAAATGTCAAAAGGTGGCGGATATGGATTATTAGACTTGAGAGACATATTTATATGTAGTCTGAGCCAAGCACACGGCAAATATCGATGATAGACGTACATGCGAAAAGTGTTGTATTCTAAGCACGTGCGTCTAAATGCCAAATGATGCCAAATGTGTAGGGTAACAAAAATATCGCATTCGAAACCTATGATAAACTTTTTGTAAATAATTGCGTATAAAAATAAAGAAACAAAAACCTTAAATTGTTAAAAAAATCAAGATGACACAATTTAAAATAGTTATATTTCGATTGACAATACAAAAATGCTGATCATATATGTGTTTCTTATTTAATCAAAATAATAAATATTATTAATAAAATATGTGCCATTAAATAAATTATTCTTATCTTTTAATTCACAAAGTTAGATATTCAGAGATTAAACAATATTAAATAATAATTGAATTGAATTATGAAATTAAAGGCGGCCCGGAAAATAAGTTATTAATCGATTATTATTATTTTTTTAACGACTTTAATAAAAAGAGTTTGTGCGTAACTTTTCGGATTGTTTCTAAAATAATTGTGATATGATAAAAATGATATACAATTTCTATATCATTTGATTTCAATATTAAAAAAATTTGATTATATACAGAACGGCTCAGAAGTAAATATTCGACCTAATTAAAATTGAGTTCGCTTCTTCTCTCACTGAACGTATAACGCTAATAATCAAAATAAATGCATGCCAAAAATAGACCCAAAGCTTGGCATTTAATATAAATGTTGTGTAGTGTTTTTGTTGTGCTTGTTGTTGGGCGCTTAACACACGCCATCGCATTTTGCATAGCATTTTGAGTAATGTCGAATGTCAACGTACTTGCAACAACCTTTGCGGGTGGATTGAGGCAGAGGCGGCAGTTAGTTAGTTAAAGGACACCGTCATACCTTTTAATGTTCGCTTGGCGTCACATGTCCTGCCGCAACAACAAATTGGTTAGAATGTACGGGAGCAGCAAGGAGAGACAGAGACAGAGAGGGAGAGCGAGAGAGAGAGAGAGAAAAATACAAAAACTGGCAAGTTTCAAAAGCCAAAACTGAAGCAAAGAAATGAGTTTCGTTAAAATAGCAAAAACAACGGCTGAAAGAACGGAACGAAATGAAAGGAACTGCACAAGAGGAACTAAAACGGTAAACTGCGAACTGCGAGCGACGCGTCGTTCGCCTGTGCGTTTTAGGGGCTTGTTAAATGTTGTGTGCAATGAAAAGGACATGCGACTTGCGGCCGCGGGCCATTGCAATGCCTGCCTAAGTGTGTGTGTGTGTGTGTGCGTGCGTGTGTATAACACGTGACTTGTTTGTGTGTGCCTGCATTTAAAACGCTTTTGGCCGAATTGTCCAGCTCGCATGGCAATGCAAAGCGGCAGCGTTGAAATGTAAATGAATTGCACTAAATGCAAGGACATACGCAGCTAGAGCAACACACACGCACACACTCGCACACACACACACGGTCACACACCCAACTGGGATGCATCCAAATGTTGTCAGTAAGCGGCCCCAAGTCCCCGCTTAGTGTGCCATAAGCAACCCTTTCGACTGCACAACTGAAAGCTACCCAACCTACCTCAAATACAAAAAAAGAAACAGAATCAAAAAAGAAGAAGACTTGGCAATTTACATACTGACAACGCCAATACACACACACACGTGCACAGCTACATATGTGTGAGTGTGTTTTTGTGCTTAGAACTTTTTTGTGTGTCACTTTGGCATAGAAATTGTCGTCGTCATCGTTGTTGCTGGCGTTGTGGGCATATGGAAAATTAGAAGCAGCAAATAAATTCGATTGCCCTGCTCGGAGCGCTTCGTCTCGTTCGTCTTGGCTTGCCATCGGCTCGGCTGACATGTTCGTCTTGCTCGTTGCTGTTGTTGCCGTTGTTGTTGTCTTTGGTGTGGGAGTCCCTCGTTTTTGAAAATGTATGTTTCGGTGCTATCGTTGTCTCGCTCTAATGCGCTTTCGCATGCACTTTTGGGCCTGCATGCAATTTGATTGGCTGCCCGTCCGTTTTTCGGCCAAATTTGAAATGGATTTTTTTTCGGAGCCTTGTTGTTCGATTGCATTTGATTGCATGTTTGCTCAGCACTTGAAGTGACTGTGCTGCAATTGGTGGGTTCTGTTTTGGAGTCGTTTACAAAAGGAAATTGCTCAAAATTGGCCACGGCGACCTGCGACCGGCTTAGCTTGGGCAAATGGGGCCCAAATTTAAATTGCGGTAATTGACGTCTGTGGTGTTCATGTACAATTGTATGGCGTTAACTAAGGGGCCTGTCCTCTACTAATTACAAGTGTGAGATTGATGATTGATGGGTAATTAGGCTGGGCGAATTTCACGTACTTCAGTAGCAGTTATACCATCAATGTTTGATATATAAATGTTATTGTTTGACATCATTTTCGGCTAATGGTAACAAACTTTCACAATGGGGAAGACTATATATTCAAGTATTTTATGTTGTATAAATTTTAGTTTTTGTACTCCATATAAATATATATAAATTTATGTGTCGTTGTCAGAATTATACTTAAAATCACTTAAAACAACATTTGAGCAAGACACTCATCAAAAAGCTGTTTCATATATATTTGCGGCGAAGGTATTTTTTCCCCTGTTATTTTTATCGATTTATTTATACTATTGGCAATATGAATATAACATTTGTATGAGTTGTAACAGCAAATTTCTGACGCAACAATTAGGACAGTCGACTGCAGTTATCACCATGGCATTATAAATAATTTATATAATATATAAATATACATATCATCGATATATTATCATACCTTGAATAATTAATAAACGCATTTTGTGAAGGTTAAAAAAGGTATGCAAAATTCTTAAATTCAGTGTACCAATTTAATATATGTTCAGTCCATTGGCCCCAAAAATTGTTACCGGATATTAAATTTATTTACACCTCTTCACTGCAATATTCCTTTAACTGCATCCATATCTGATATCTTCATCACTCTACCCGATTTTATTATTTTTTATATATATAAACTGTCATTCAGTTCAGTAGCACCCAATTTAACAGCGCCATAAACCAAAAAGACAGACAAATAAATTTCCTTCAGATCAAAAAAATGAAAAGAACAACAACGGGAAAACAGTTGTTTTTTTATTTCTTTTAATATAGAGTAATGCCAAAATAACAACATAAAAAGCAACTCAGGAGCAGCTTGCAAAATTTATTGAAATGTAAAATTCAGAGAAATGCAATTTCCGCACGAGCACAAACTGCAGCAGAGAGCAATAAAACGAATAACAACAGCAAAAAACTAGACAATTGCCAAGAGCAAAAACCCAAATAAAAGACAGAAAAGCGGCAGCGAAATTGCGACAGACTATGGCATTAAAATGACAGCGGCAACAGGCGGTCCATGGACGCATGAAGACCGTGCTTATAAAAACAGTTATATATATACGTGTATAAACATATGCATATATGGCACGTATAGTAAAAAAGTGAAGCTGCATGCAACAGGCGGCCTAAAAGTATGCAACACACAAACAACTCGCCGCAGCCGAGGACTAAATAGCTAAACAAAACCTAAACCGATTCATGCGCTCATTCATTCATTGAATTCGGAAATTCAATTTGGCGAGCAAGGGACAGCGACAAGAGGATGTGAGCAGTGCGAGCAGCAAGTGCAAGCGAGAGAGCACAATTGACGATTGTTAACTGCACAACGATGTGCAATAAAAACGAAGCGTGGCAACAGATGAGCAGCCCGACGGTCTAACAGGCGTCCAGACGGCCAGACAGACGATGCTGGCAACAAAATTTTATTCATGGATTTAGTTGAATTTACAATGAATGGGTTTTTGGCTTAGTCTGCAGGCAGCAGCGACGGCGACGGCAGCGGCGACGGCAACGCCACTAAACGCCAAATGGCACGAACAACGAGCAAATGATGACATATCTACAACAACAACTAAAACAGCTGGCATTTCAATTTAAATGCTGGCAGCAGCAGCGCTCAGGGAAGCCAACAAGTGGCAGTAAACTATTTTTCATGAGAGCACATTTAAATTTGCAGCACCCCACAGCCGCCCCTTACCCGTCCGCTAGTTGCTCCACCTAGTCAAGGAGTTGTCGCTGTTGTTGTTGTTCTTGTTCTCGTCGTCTGGCACACTCAACAGTTGTGCACTCGACACGGACATGAATGGGGCCGTCGTCACTGAGTGAATGAAGCTGCAGCCACAGGAAGACAGACGGACGAACAGAGAGACGAACGTGCGAACGGACGGAGCGAGCTTGGTTAGTTCACTGGCAGTTAATAGGAGCCTTGTTTTTGACAGCACAGCTGCACATCTAAACTGGGCATCCGAGTTACCCAAAACTGGCAGCAGCCCCACTTGTTGACGGGGCGAGTGTGTGAAACCAATTAGGACCACTTAAGTGTGCACTTCAAATGGACACGTAGCCACCACTCCTTTTGGCTGCCCATCCAAACTGCCGAAAAACGAAAAAACCAAAAAAAATGCCAAGCGACAACAAAAAATGAAACTTCATAAAAATGATTGCCACATGAGTGCAGAGCTAGCACGTTACGTATACGCAGCGTTAACAATGCGCGCAACAAAAGCTAAGTGGCGACCAGACACCACTTTGCCACATGTAGCCAAAAGTCAACTGGCCAAAAAGCGGCAACAAAAAGTGTTGAGTGATGCAACTAATTGCTTCAGGCATCGCCCAGGCAAGCGAACGGGAACAGCAGCAGCCGCAGCGGGCCCCAATCCAATGAAAGGATATTGCGCGGATTGCGCACATATCGCCTTAATCCTTTTAGGCCTGGCCCGTCATGGACCAGACCGACTGGGCGTTGTTGCACTTCTCTAGGCGCGACGCGCAAACAAGTAAAACAGCAACAACAACAACAGCTGGCTGCGTTTTTTTCTCGCTTAATGCATCGTCCACTTGATTGCATTGGAGGCAGCACAAAAAATAGAAAAAAGCGCGGCTTGCACGGACGAGCATCAGCCAATTTTTTCGCGGCTGTTGTTGGTACACACAACTGCCACAATATGGCAACACCTCGTGTGTGTGTTTGTGTATTGCGATGTATGCTGCGTGTTATCCTGACGCGGCAGGCAACTGGCACAGTACTCGTATCTGCCTGCATTTTTTGTGTGCGTTGAAGATTTTTTACAATTTCTTTTTTTGTGGCTGCTCTCGTTTGTTGAGGGTTTCAGTTACTGGCGGCTGCCGTGATTGTCTGTGATTTGTGGAAGCGCGATACACGCGAGGGATCGCGGCATTTGCAGACGTCAAATGTTTGTAGTTTGAGGCCCAAAAGCAAATCGACTCATGACAGTCATTCACTTCAATTGAAAGCTGTATGGGCTTGGATGGTTCTGACTTTGCGCAACAATTTCGATACCATTTTTGAAAAGACAATATCTTTGCGTATTTATGAAATAGGTCATTTCAATTAAATGTGTAATATTTATTAAAACTTAACCTATAATATTAAAAATATAAAAAAAAATTTTTTAAAATGTCTATGTCCAAAACACATAATACATTTGCCAGTAAATGTGAATAAGGCAAAAGACTAACGATCTGCTGATAAACTAGCTTTACTCTGTCTTAAACTCTACTCAGCTTAGATTTAACCAGAAACTAAATTTTAAAAAGCTTAAAGTTTGCGGCAAAACGTTTGTAAGATAGGCTGCAGTAGGCCTCATAATATACAGTAAAAAAGTAAAAATTTAATAAATAAATCATATTAATAAATATTTAATATAAATATATAAAAATATAAAAGATGTCAATATAGCATGATTGCAGTTTTAATTCCGTCAAAAAATGAATTTTGTGTGCAGGCATTCATTTTGAATTCGCGTTAATTTTCAATTACTTAAGACTGCATTTCTTGTCACTTCCAACGAAAGCGCACGATTTGTATACGTGAATATTGTATATGTATGTATATAGAGACGCATATTGTATAAACAGCCCACTGTTGCTGTACAAAAAATGAAATATAAAGAGAAAAAGAGGGAGACAGAGAGAGAGAGAGATAGAGAGCGAGAGGGGAAAAAATCAAATCAAAAGCCGCTACACAAAACCTTGAATCAATTGATACGAAAATGTAAAATGCTGGCAAGAAAAACCGGACAATTCCACAAAGCGTCTCAGTAAATTAGAATTAGAATTGAACTTGTTGTGCCATATTTGGTTACAATTTCAGCGCTTAATTCCGCAAACGTCAAACGATGCGGGACGTTGGCGATAAGCAGGGGGTGTGCTGGGGGGTGGGGGCCGCTGTGGGGTAGCTGTTGTGCAGGCGTGGCCTGGGTGTGTACGGGTGCGGGGCTAGGCTTGGCAACGTGTCGCATTCGACTTATAAAATTTCTAGCTAAATATTTCATTTATTTACTTTACCGAGTCGCACAAATAATAATTACGCGCAACATTTATTCAAATTGCAGCCCATTGAGTCGCCCCGTTGCAACTTAAACAAAATGTGCTTATTAATTAAAAGCGATTAATTTATGTCTAATTGCCGTGGGCAAAAAGTGCTCAAAAAGTTTCCTTTTTAACTAATTCTATTGTACGCGCATTTTATTGGCCTTTAATGCTCGATTAGACAAGTTTTGCAGCCATTAAAATATTTATGCCAGTGTAAAAAAATGTTTCCAACTTTGAAGAGTTTATTTCCACTATTTTCAATGAAATTGACTGCTTTGAATGTGCAATAGTCTGTCGGACATCAATTTCAATATTTAATTTTAGTTCGTCCATCAAGTCGGGCAATTATCGTACTATTTTCGAGCAAAACAAATTAAACAGAACTACATACAAACAAGTATGTGTTTGTGTGTCTCCGAGTAATTATAATAATTAGAGATTTTATTATTGATCTATCGATTACAGTAAGTCTATTTAATGTGTCGACCACATCAGAGGGTATCAGAAATTTTCCCACGAATTGCGCATATGTTTATCATATAGGTGGCATACGAACAATTAGTAATAGTTTCGGATACAGATAAAACGTTTGATTTTATCGTTAAATGCATTTAATTAAATCTGCCTGCCTTTACTGTTATATGATTAGAATTTTAGTTAAGATCAGATAACTATAAGACAACATTTTTTCAATCAGGAACATTCTATAGCTATACTTTGTAATTTGACTTCACATTGATCTTGAACTTACCGAGAGGTCTGAATAAAAAAAATTTTAAATATGAGGCATATGAATGATTACGAAAATTAACGAATGCGGCGCAAAGCGCAGTGTGTGTAATATGGTATTACAGTTACAGCTGCAGTCAAGTCTATATATGTGCGTGTGTGAGTGTGTATATGTGTGAACTTAGGCATGCATGAAAGTCAATTGGGTGTGTGAGCTACCAGCGCAACTTTTATGCGCTTTATCAGAATTTTGCATAAAAAAACTATTCGATATAATTTGTAAATTCAAGTTCAAAGTGATAATCAATATGCAATGCTGTTTAAGAAATACAAAAATAATTATAAAAACAAGCATTTAAAATATAAACTCAATTATTTTATATATGTATGTGTGTATAATTCTCTTTTTTGCACGAATTGTTTTTAAGGCTTTGAAATAATACACAATAAAAACTTAACACTTTTCCGTTTTTATACGAATTGCTTGTTCTTATGATTTTTAGTTTATGTTCTATGAATTTCTGTCATTCTTAATGCTCTCAAATTATATATACTGAACTATCCACAATGGGAAATATAGATAATAGAGAAAGAATTTTCCGAAAAAAACCAATTAAAAGCTGGAGCTGCCTATAATCTCATATCATTCTATATCTCCAATTGTGGTTTTAACAAGATTTTCCATTTATTGGTTTAGAAATTGAATTATATTTAGCATCGTTAACTTATTATTAATTAAAAGCTCAGCTGTTGCGAAGGGGCTAGGGCATTGCCTGCACCCCTATAATATTCGAAGCCTCCAACTCTGGCTTCTGCATAGTTTTCCATTTATTTACGCATATTTGATTAGACATGCGCCGCTTTTGACAGCTTTTCACTAAGTCTTCGCTTCTACATTTGCTATGTTTGTTTGTTCGTTTAGTGCGCCCATTTGTGTTTCTACTTCTTGTCGTTTTTTTTTCCTGTTTTCGCTGCTTATTGACGTTTCTACTTATTTAGTGTATTTTGCGCATTTTCGTATATGCTGAAAATTCTCTAATTCTTTTTGCAAAACTTGTTTTTGGTATGTGTTTTTTTTTTGAGCTGCTTGTGCATTTGCATGCGGCCTGTCTGTTGGTTTGAGTGTCAGTCGGTCTGTCCGCCGGTCTGTCAGTCTGGCTGGCTGGCTGTGACCGCTTGGCTTTGTTGCTTATTTTCATTAACAAGCCTCTATGTGCACATGAAAATTTGTACAACAGTAACTCTCTATGTATAGTTATTATGCATGTGTGTAAGTGTGTCTGTATGTCTGCTGGCTGTGGCAAAATTCGCTAAACAAACAAATTTTACTGTTAACGAAAAAAAAAACCTGTATGCATTTGGGGTGTTAATTGTGTTGCACTTTGCCAGCCAGCTAAGCAGCGATACAACAACAACAACAACAACAGCAACAGCAGCGACAACAATTTGTTGATTTTGTGCAGTTTAAACTAAGGCGTGCATTGTATTTCATTTTATTTATTATTGCAATTTGTTGTAAATTTAGTTCTACCAAATTTGGTGCCGCCAAACGTCGCCCACGTTGGCGTCGTTGTCGTCTCATTTGGGGGCGCCTGACATTTGACGCTCAGGGAGGGGAGTATGTGATAGGCCTTGACTGTTGCATGGATAGGCCAATGCAATTTGGAGTACTCTAATCAATTTGTTAGCTTTGTTGACTTTAACCGCATTACGCCTGTGCTGTCAAAGGCAAATGACTAATTAATAAAAAGCCTGCCAGCCATTTGCCAATTCTCGAGGCATTTCATAATTTATGCCAATGTAACTATGAAAAAAAGAAGCCAAACACATGGCCACTTAGGCACTAATAATTCAGTTTATAAAAAGTAATATTATACAGAGAGAGAGAGAGAGAGGGGCTGGGGGAAATGTGAACGCACTTAACCAAATCGAATTCTCTATTAAACAATTGCAGCCTACCTGTAACCCCCAGCCAACTTGAGAACTAACTAACCTATGGGCTCTGCACAGGTCGCAACTAGGCAGTACAAAGAAGAAACAAAACAAAAGAAAATAAAATAAAAAGAAAAAATGAAAAAAGATGCAAAAAATAGCTAGAAATTGTAATAATGCGGTTGGGACATGCGTGGCTTGTTGGGGTAGCGGCAGATGGGCCTCTAAATAGGCCTCTGTAATATAATTACATGCGAGTGTGCGCAGCAAAAAAAAAAACAGAAGAAAAATGTAAAAAAAATATTAAAGAAGCGCAAAGCATAAACAGCTAAAACGCAGCGAAGATGCCTGTGGATACAGGTAGGGAGTGCGAGAATATAATGAAATTCACTTGTCCATTATGCGCTGCAATTATTTCTATATAGCTGGCCAGGGTTGCCATGTTTTGTATAAATTGGCGTATGTCGACGCGTTTTAAAATGCAATTAATTTAGAATGCATTAGCACAAAGCGGGCATTCGCAAAGCGTTTTAGTTCGCTCCTCGCCGTATTTTAGGGTGCAATTTTAATAACACTACAAAAAATACAAAAATTTAACAAAGAAAATTGCAAGCATTTTGTCACTGCAGCAGCAACAACAATACACAAAAAAAGTATCTTATAGATACGAAAAACGGCGGCGCAAAATAAATTCGCAACAAATAAAAATTGCAGTCAAGTTTTCAAGGTTTTCCAGTTCATGGTTTTTAGCGTCTCGGCGTGTGTGTGCCTGTCTTTGTGTGTGTGTATGGCAAGGCGACGGCCGCAGCAGCGCTGATCTCTGCCGGCGTCACCGACGGCGTCGCTCTTGTCATAGGCGCTTAGACACACGTGAGTTATTGTTGTTCTTGTTGTTGCTAGTTGTTGTGCTTGCTCGTGGTTGTCGTTTTTGCTGCGGCTGGGCACACCCGCATATTCTCGCTCTAAGTTAAAATTGTTTTACATAATTTCAATTTTTTTTTATTTTTTCTATTTTTATCAGTTATTGAAATTTACTTGTGTGTTTTACTCTTTATTTCGTTAACAAGTAAATTATTCAATTGCAAAAGCAAACTCAATTCCTATGGAATACGTAAATTTTGTATAAAACATCTGATTGCTGCTTACTTTATGACAAAAAAGAACTGACTGAAATTCAATCTGGCACAAAAGATACAGCTGCCAATTGAGTATTATATTGCTTAAGTTTTTTATATATATATTTTTTTGAAGCATTCTTCCTTTAGTTTGTCATTGAGTGTCAGTCGCCCCCGCCGCTACGTCTGGGCCGGCTATGCGGCTTTCTTGGCCAGACAATCGAAATCGCAAATAAAATAGATGCAATTTCTCATATTTACTTTTATTATTCCTCAGCTATGCTTTGCTTTTCAACGGCTTTAGTTGCTGTTGCCAAGCAGCCGAAGGTTACACGACGTCTGTGACGGACTAAATTGTTTGTCTGACCGTTTCCATCTATATCTGTATCTGTAGTTGTATCAGCATTGATATATACCTATGTATATCTTTGTATCAGTATCTAGGCGTTGTGGCACGTCATTTCTGCTCGACAGCGGACACAAAACTTATAGATTGCTTTAGCTGACTGGCATTTTCCTCACCATTAGCAAAATGCCATCGAGCGAAGTTCTCGAAAGTATTGCGCAAAGATGAAAGCGACTGAGACAGGATATTTTGAGGCGCGTGCAAATAAATGTCTGCCAGGATTTTGAAAAAACTTCTCGTTTGATATGTTTAAGCAGTAAAACAGATTACCTACGAGACAATAACGCAACTTCAAATTAACTGATATATTATAAAAAGAAGCAGGCTTAGAAAACTTTTTGAATATGAAAACTTTGTGCGGCCAGCAGCATTTCTTAAGCGTGTCCATAAACTTGCAACAGCTGTTGCTTCAGATTGCATTACAACCAAGATCCACAATGCAAATAACTAAGACGGTTGTCGCAGAGTATGCTTGACTAGAAGATACTCTGTATCGAGCTTAGCTTTTAGTTAAATATGCTATTGATATTGATCAAAATATATATGCAGTAAGAGGCATATTCGAGCCTATCAGAAAGAAAGATGAAGAAGTTATAGATAAGCTCAAAATATAATTCTATTTTACAAATTTGAATGGGCCTATCGACACATTTTCATTATTAAGGGCATAAAAGGTTTGTTTTCCAAATAGTTGATAAGAACTTTGTAAAAGATTTTAATGATATTTTACTGTCATAGTTTGTATTACGAAAGGGATGATCTTAGGTACAAGAAAGATAACTATTTCAAAAATATTGAAAGATTTAAACATATTTTCAAAGAGCTTGATGGATGCAAATAAAGTCAGTCATGAGCATGGCAAATATTATTTTTTTCCCGGGTAATTTCGAATACTTTTGGTATTTATTTGTTAATATTTGTCGTTGTTGGTATTTTTGTGGGTATTTTTTGTTGTCGCTTCGCATTTGAATCTGAATGTGCAAATTCATTTGCGTTTGTTTAGCACATTTTCTACGCGAATGCATTGCAAAGCCGCTCGGAATGGATTGGATCGGATCGGATTGGATTGGATAGGTTTGTATATCGGCTGGACTTGGCACCGGGCTGGCTTTGGCTTGACCTGGCCTGGCCTGGTCCGGCCCGGTCTGACCATGTAAATGTGTCAAAAAATGTGGTCGTTGTGTTTGTTCGAGCGTTTGCGGTAAGCGTGACAAATTTCATTACAAGTGCGAGTTGCTAAAGCAGCTCACACATTACTCATACGTCCCGTATGCCGTGGAATTTCACAAAACTGGGTGGCAATTCGTGTAATTAAACGACGGAAAACGCTCGATAAGCGCCAGCAATTAGAGTTATTGAGACGGCCAAACGTCGCCGAGCTTATCGGCCAAAGTCAGCTTAGCGAAAATATGACAATAAAGCGCCAGGCGAGACGATACCGAGTCCTGGCAGTATACACAGCGACCGCGCTACAGTGAACACAGGGCCACTGGGCCACAGGTTGGTCGGCAGCTGCATTTCTGCTAGTGTCCAGTATCTAGTAGCTGGGCAAATGTTTGCCAATGCGCGCCACGGGAAACTCAATATGGTTGTGTGAGTGTGAGTCTGAGTGTGAGTGTGTGTGTGTGTGTTTATGTGTGTGCACCTGTCACGCAAAATGGCCACGCGCTGCGTTTGAGTTATATTTCTTCTGCTGCTTCTTTTTAGTGCACTTTTACTGTTTTCGCACAAAAATTGTATATATTTGTTGTTGTTGTTGTATTTTGTATTATTTTATTTTTGCCTTGGTCGTTTGTTTTATTTTCGCTGGCATTGTTGTTTGTTATGGCTGGCTTTTGTGGCAGCAGCGACGGCGACGGCGACGCCAGCAGCGAGCTGAACTATGAATGCAATTTCGTAAATTATTTTCCTTTTAAGTAATTATTAAGGTGTGGTCCGGTTCGTTCGCTCGTTGGCTACGCTGCAGAGTCTTCTTCGACGTCAGTTTAACAGTTTGCCAAACACAAAAGCACGCGGCTCGCCATTGTTTTTGTTGTTGTTGCAGCTGCTGTTGTTGTTGTTTTTGTTAATACTTATTGTTTTGTTTACTATTTCGCTGCCGACTACTGTATTTCGAGTTATTCATCCATTATACGCCATTTAACTAATAACAGGGCTACGTCTACTGCACTCTCTCAAGCGTTATGTTTGCCATCAGTCATTTGCTCGTCAGCCAGTCAGTCAGCCAGCCAGTTAGCCAGTTTGTCAGTTAGTCTGTCAGTCGGTTAGTTAGTGAGTCGGTTTAGTCGTTTATTAAGTCACTCGAGTCATTCATTTGTTGCGCGCGCGCGCTCCTTGGACATCCTTTCCATCAAAGTCATAATAAATTTTGCATTAGGTGGGTGTTGACCATGGCGCACCGCTAAAGCCGTCGGCTTTATGGCCTTAAAATGCCACAGTACCATTAATTAGTTGCAATTGCGGCAAAGTGTGGCATTTCAAATTGTCTCGATGCGATAGTTAATGGCATAGTCGAACGCTTGCGGGCGCTATTTTGACTGTTCCGACTGTTTAATATCTGCAAATTGGCAGTTGGCTACCTGTTTTTTTCTTCTACGTTTTTACTTGGCCAACGATCGCTGGCAAGTGCTGCTTTATCAATCAAACCGGGGAAGCAGCCACGGCCGAGTGGCACACGACAGCAACACCTAAACAAATTGATTAGCGTCAACTGAGCTGATTTCCAGGCAACAACAACAAAACGGCAAATCGCCACTTTGGGCCGACAACATGAATGGCAAATTACAAACAGTTAAGTAGCTAACAGCAACAGCAAGAGCAACAGCAACAACAATCAAAGCGTACAAATTTGCTGTAATACAACAACAATTACATTAAAACGCGACCATAAACGTGCCAGCCAACAACAACAGCAACAACAGCAACAACAACAAAGCAATTGCAGAGGCATCAGCTCAAGTTGTGCTTGGACTTGGCTTAGCCAAAATGAAGCCGCGAAGTTTGACGATGTTGCAGCAGCAGCAGGCGCTACCAAAGTCATTCCACACCTTGTAAAATCAACAAAAAGGCAGCCAAGAAGCAGCCGCACACACACACACACACACACTCGCTCACACACACACACATAGACTGAGATGCAGGCGTGCAATTTGCGGCCGCAGCCTAGAAAAATAATTGCATGTGGATGCAGGGAAGGGAAGAACGCGCAATGGCTGTGGAAGGGGGCGTAGCTAGTGGGAGGGGGTGGGGAGGGGAAATGGGTCTAAGCCGCGTCATTCATGACGACGACGCGGCATTTGCTGCAAGTGCAAGTGCAGCTGTAACATTAACATGCAACCGATGGCAACAACAACGCTGGCGACGGCGACGGCGACGACGACGGCGGCGCTGCTGAGATGCAGATGCATTCAACGTCATTGTTGTTGTTGCTGTTGTTGTATGTGCTGTTGTTGTTGCTTTAGTTACTGCCAGGTAGTAGGCAGCAGGCAGCAGGTGAATTGCACGATTTTCAATGCAAAAGTCAAGAGCGCCAACGGAAAAAAGTCGTTAGCCAAGTTTTCTGCATAGCCCAGTCAGTTGTAACTATTTTGCAGTGTTTTGTTGTTGCTGTTGTTGTTGTTGCTGTTGCTTTTATGGCTAGAACTGTAGCAGCAGGCGCATGTGGCAACTTAGCTTGCCGGGGCATTTGCTGCAAGTTTGACCAGCCAAACAGCCGGCTGCAATTTTTGCTGCGTTCTGGCCGTAGAGTGTTTGGTAGCAGCTTCCTTTTGGCAGTTGGTTGACGTTGTCTAGCTGCCTGCTGGCTGGAAGTGCGGCCAGCTAGCTCCTGGCTACCCTTATCCTCAACATCTATAGCATAGATCTGCATGCCAGCGGAGAGACAGCTGTTTCCGTTTGTTAAATGTTTGGTAGCCCAATGATTGGCAACCGATTGCCAAGCGGCCAAGACATTGATGTTTTTTGCAGGGCAACGGCAACGGCAACGGCAAGTGCCTGCCTGGCATTAAATGTCTGGCATTGTGGCCAGCAGCTAATTACGTTACATTTACTTACGACCGGGCGCCGTGTGTGGCCGGCCGAGCGCCAGCGGATAGGCAATGCATTTGCCACAGTTTGCCAGCGTTTTAGCCAAGTCAGCAGTTGGCATTTTCGTTTGCTTCGTTTGCCAATTTTGCTGGTTGAGTTTTTTCTTTTCATTTGTGTATTCTTTTTTGCTCTTTTATAAAATGTATTTAATGTTCACACATTTGTCACGTTGTTATTTTAGTTTGTTTATGATGCATTGCACTTATTTAACGCACACACTTAGCTGCCATTGCAGCGCGTGTTATCTTTTTCCCAAATGGTAAACACTTTGGGAGTTTGAGTTGCCATTATCTATATTTCGTTTGTGGCAAAAGCAGCTGCAGCGCATTTACCAAACGAAATTCGATCAGCGATTTACTATTTACACATTTGTTTTCTTTTAAATACATACACACATATATATTTCATTGAAATTGCCAGCGCATTTGCCACAAAAACAAGAGAATAAAATAACAGCAGGTTTGCCTGCGCACAAAAAACGTAATGAAATGGAATTCTGCTTTTTCGGCGAAATATATAATTAAATAAATATAAAGAAAAAAATATCAAATATTAACAAACAAATTACATGACAAATAATTAATCATCAGAAGTTTTGAGTCATTTACAATGATTTCTTTGTGGTTTTTTGCGTTTACAATTTGCTGCGGCTAAACTTCAATAAAATCAAATATAAAGTTCTAAATTTAAAAGAATATCATTTTTAGGCAGTTATTCCAAAATATATATGTATGTGTGTGTCTGTGTCTATATCTGCAATTTGTGCGCTTCTAATTCATAATATGATGCAAGCCATTAAACAAACTATAGAGAAATCATTATATTTACGACATATTGTAAATACAAGTATTGAAGGGTTATTTTTTTTTTGTGCGCGCTGTTATCAGCAGAACTTTTGTGGAAATAGTGTATATATACCCACTGGCATGTATTTGTATTTGTGGCTGCCATATATACATACATATTTATATATATAAATACATATAATAAAAATTAAATTGCGATAATTTGAACTATGCGCGTCAAGTCGCACAATAGTGCGGACTGCAAACGATCGCTGCAGCTGCAGCTGCACAGATTTTTTTATATAAAATACTATATATAAAAAAATGTATATATATAATTGGCTGCGAACAAAAAAAAATATATAAAAATTTCGTTCGTGTCGAAAATTTCAGCAACAAAATAAAATCAATTTTTTGCGCCTGATAAGAAAGCGCAAAATATTTCCGCTTTGGGCGTTTTAATTTTTTCATATTTTTGTTTGTTGCTCGCAATACATAAACTTAAGTATATACATGTACTATATGTATAACAATTTTCATGTTTTCTTTGCGCGATTACCAGGCAGCAACGCCTCATAAATACAATTTTTTCTCTCATCTTTTTTTTTTGTTCAATAATTTGTTGCTTAATTTTTTGTTGTTGCCGAGATTTCACAAGTAGCCGCCGTATCAGCGAGGCGAGCCAGAGTGGCCTCCGCCTCTGCCTGTTGTGTGTTGTCAGAGTTGTCGCATTTCGTTTTTGCTTTTTTTCTTTTCGCAATTTGGGTCAGAATCGGCTGCGTCAGGCCACCTGATAAGGAACGTGCACAAATGCAAGTGTGTGTGTGTGTGTGTGTATCTGATATAGTTTGTGTGTTGAGTGTTGAGCGCCCTCAGATTGGGCATATTGGGAATTAAAAAACTATCTTTTGATGGCATTTTGATCAGTTGATCAGCAGATAAGTCGTTTAAGCTGGCAGTTTAACAATGCTTCCGCTCTGTGGCCAGGTATTTGCGAATGTGCTGATATTAAGAATGACAATTACAACATACAAGTAATTGTGTCTGGCATTTCTATCTATATCTTTAGCTATAGCTGTAGCTGTATCTATATCTGTAGCCGGGCGAATGCACTTTGCAGTTGCTTAAACTTGTGTCCTTAAATTCGTGTCTCTGTTTTATATTCTTTTTTTTGCAATTCGCGCTGATCAGAGCTTTTATATGTATATACATGTGTAAGTATGTATGTGTATCTGATAGGCTGGCCCATTGTGTATCTTTGTTTACACAATTCGCTTTTTTCGCTTTCATTGTTGTTGTTGCAGGCGATTTATGCATTGAAGGACAATGTCATTGAGACATTGCTGAAATTCGAATAATTTATTGATAAGCGAACGTAGAACTTGGACAGAAAGTGAAGTGAAAGGAGTTGCGCAAGGTTATTGATAATTGTATTAAAAAAAAACGTACTTAATATAACAAGGGTTTACGCTTAAGGGCTGACTCAACATATTTCATAAGACAGAGCTCGAATTTCAAGTGTTGGAGGTAAACTCTGCACTCGCAAAAGGCTTTTCAAGCTAAGCCCTGGCTTTGTCATAAATAAATTGGTGCATTAATTAATTAATAAGTAATAAATATGGTAACTAACTTATGGCCAATACGTACATAATTCATAGCTGCTGATGTGCATAGCATCACATATATTTTTCTTATATTACTTTTGCCCAAAAGCCAAATTGATGTGGATGCCGATGCTGATGCTGACGATGCTGTTGCTGCTGCTGCGGCCACTCACGTCGACTGCGCAGTCGATGTAAGAAAAAAAAGCAAAACAACAACAACAACAATTTACAGCCCCGCTGGACGTGGCACGGTACTCAGCGCTGGGTTGTCGGAGTTGTTGGGGCGGTCTGCTGTAATTGTGTCTCGGCTGCTGCTGCTGTTGCTGCTGATGTTGTTGGTGATTTTGTTGGTGTTGCTGAGCAGCGCATACAATACATTTATATAGTGTATATATGCATATAATTTTTTTTATATGTAGTGCCTATATACAATACAAATTCTTTTTTTTGGTGCGCGCACAAAAGGCCAAATGCAGGCAATTATTATTGTTATTGTTGTTGCTGTTGTTGTTGCAGATTTTTTGATGTTATGTATTTTTTGGACTGTTGGTTGGTTGGTATTTTCCTTTTTTATGTGGCGCACAAAGTAAATAATATGCACCGTATAAAATGAAACGGTTTTCAGCTTTTCTTTTTTTTTGATATTGCGGTTGTTGTTGTTATTATTTTTACATTTGTATCTTCTTTTATGTTCAATTTGCAGACAGCAGCAATTGTGTTTGTTGTTTTTATTGCAGTTGTTGGAATTTTGACAGTTGTTATTGTTGCTTGTATGTGTATTAATTATTATAATTATAATTTGTTGTTGTATTTGGTGATATGTTTTAACATAACATTTTATATTTATGCTGCATTAAAAATAATTCAAAAGTAACCGCTACTTTTTTAATTATTTTTATTAGTTTCTGTTGTTGTTAGTTTAACGTTTGTTTTGTTTTTGTTTTTTAATAGATTGCACTTTTACTTATTTTATTTCGTTTTTGCTTTTGTTTTGTATTTAACTCAACATAAATTTAATAACAGAAATGTTTTTGTTGTCGCTGTTGTTGTTGATGTTGCTGTTTATTATCTAGAATGGCAAACAAAAATGATGAGCAACGGCTGTGGGAGACGTGTGAAAAGTGTTGAAAATGCGCGATCATAATCACTTCATCTTGTATCTTTAAGATACATTTAATCAATTTCAACTATTCGAAAAATGCCAGTAAATTAACGCTTTTTTATTTTATTTCATTTCATTTCTTTTCGTTATTTATCTTTTTTTTGCACTTCAGTTTAATAATTTGACTCCGCGCTCACGTTTCGCAGCAGCGCAGAATTTTTTCAATGAGCTGCTGATAAGATTGGGCGCCGCTTTGAATTTTTTTCTTTCAGTTTTTTATCAATTTAACTTAACGCTACTGCAGAGAAAAAAGAGGTAAAGAGCTGCGAAAAAAGAACTGAACTGAAATATCAAATGAAATTAGCAAACTGCTCGGCCAAAGAGTTGGGAGTTTTATGCGGGGTGGGGGCATATACTAAAAGTTGGGGGCAGCTAAAAATTGCAGAAAAATATTCGCTAGAAAAGTTGCAGCAATGCAGCACGAAAAAAACCGACGAAAAAAATGTAAAACAAAAACAACAAAAACAACTGAACCCCATTGTAAATAGTAATTTAAGTTTTGGGCAAAAGGATATGCCAAAAAAAAAGTAAAAGAAGAATGCGCAAAAAATAAAAAAAAGAAAATGCTAACGAACGGAAGGTAAGCCAAGGAAATGCAAAAATCAAATGCTGCGCTGCATTCAGTTTGGGCCAGCTGCTCAGCTGCCGCATCTATGCGGGGCGCACATGGGTTAAGGTCTTAGCCTTTTCACATTGCAAATGCTGCGCAGCTGCAGCGCATGGCCAATTCGCTGCTAACCGGGCAATTTTTTCGGCTATTTAATTTGCCATTTTTTCTAGCATATATCTGTGAGTAGATTTTTTTTTACAACGTTTTATTATTTTTTGGTTCTCGTTCATTATGCTGCTGTGCTGCAAACCCCGACGGCAAAGTAAATGCCTGAGAACCCGGAGAGACCTAGACCATTGTCATGGTGGAGCAGCGCCTGGGCTTGGGGAGCTGCTGCTGCTGCTGCTGTAGCGACTGGTTAAGTTGGTGGCGTCTCGTCTGTCTGACGAAAATTGAAACTGACAAAAATTTGTTACATTTTGCCTGCACATAAAGTTCGCCACCCACTGGGCAGGCGCCCAACCACGCTTTATTACACCACTTGCTGCTACTTCTACTCTACTTCTGTTTAGTGTTTCATTTTTATTATTATTCTTTTTTTGGCTGCTTTGTTTGTTTTGTTTAACTGCTGCTGCTGCTGCTACTGAAGTTTGCCGCAGTTCATTTGTGTGCTGAAGTACTTTTTTTCTTTAATAATTTCTTCAGTTTTTTTTTTGTTTGAACTTTATTTTTATTTTATTTAAATTTCTTTTTTTTCGTTTGTGTTAAGCAAATTTGGCACGACAAATGAATTTTGTTCGCTTTGGTTTCGTTGGAACGTAACAAAAGTGCAGTGAAAATGTAGCGATATCGAATATGAGATGCGGTGCGTGATGTATTCGATTGGCAATGAAATTATAATGTACATATATACTAGGTGCATGTATGCATGTATAAACTTTGTTCATTTGCAATTTGTTTAATAATATTTTGTATTCGCACGTCTTGGGCTATTCGTATATTTTCGAATTTATTTCGTTTTTATTTTTTTAATTTTTGTTTTTTAAATTATTTTTAAAACACAATTCTTTTGAATGACATGTGCAGCGCGTTTGTCACACATTTGCGTAAACGATATTAATTATACAATTTTATTAACAATAAACTTAACGCACATGCACACACACACACGGGCACACTCACATACAGCGGCACACGCACACACCACGGGGCAGTGCAACTATTCAACCAAAAGACCGAAATAAAAATGCATTCTATAAAAATTTTGCGAGTGCGCGAAAAAAAGTTTTCCGCGTTTTGCATGCCAGCGACAGCGGCGACGGCGACTGCGACGGTGACTGCGATGACGACTGCGGCGGCGACTGCAGCAGCCAGCGACCGCAGTTAAAACGTACACACATTAAAACACACTCACACACACAGTCACACCAGCAATACACGCACAAACGCGGGCAGCGATTGCAGCTTCGCTATTGTTGTTATTGTTATTGTTATTGCTCTTGCTGTTGTTGTCAGTTGTCAGTCAAGAACAACCGAAAAAAGCAACGCGCGGGCGACGACTCAATGGAAAGCCAAGTGCGTACATTGCCCAAAGGGCAGACGTTGCGTATACGCAATGTGTCACAGCTGCTGCAACTGCCTTTCTTCTTGTTCTCAAATTGGAATACCATAAGGGGACCTAATAAAATGTTGTCACTGACACTGCACTGCACATAGTTGAATATAGCGTATTTGAATTTATAGTTAATGCAGTTTTGAAATTATTGCATTTTGTTTTATGTTTTTTCGTATATTTTTATTTTCTGAAGTATGAGTTATTTGACACATTTTTTGGGTAATTATTTGGTTTCTTGCATTATTGCCTTGCAATTTTGGATTTGTTTGCGACTGATTGTGATGGAAATATGGAATGCGCTTAATGCTTTACGATTGATATACGCGATCGTCGGACGCTACACCTCGGAACGACTCGGGCCGCGTCCGAAAATGCGTTCCGTTGCATATCGGATGCGTTGTGTTTATGCGACTGCCGAAGCCGACTGCAAAATTATATCACAACAACACGAAGACAGCGCTGACGACGACGACAGCGACGTCAAAATTGCATACAAGCGCATTCATGCTTGCAAAAAAAAAGCACACACAAAAAACCCACTACTAGAATGCTGAGAGAGCGCAACAGCAGGCAGCAGCAGGAGCGCGAGAGAGCGAGAGGGCAAGCGAGAGAGTGAGAGAGAGAGCGCACGTTGAGTCATTGAGTGGCAGAGGCGCGCAAACGCGAGAACTTTAGGAGTAACAGCAAACGGGGTAAAGCCGCACGCATACACTGAAAGGCCACTGACATGAACATCAAGCCGAGCCGAGCCGTGAGCGAGCGAGCGAGCGAGCGAGAACCTGGCGAACGAGAGAGCCAAGTGCAACGCAATGCAATTCTCGCCAACTGCACTGGACGGCGGCGACTGCGACGCCAGCGCGCGTTGATAAAAAGCCAGCCGACTGCGCGCAGCGCTGCCAAAATAGCCGGTGCCGGAGTCAGTTGAGTAGTTGGCCAGTCCCAACTGAAGGCAACTCAGGCGCTCAGCTGTCGTGGCCTGACATTGTTGACAATTGCTCTAAGAAATGTAGCTTACAATTAACACAAACACACACACACACGTACTGCGACTGAGGGCCCGGCAGCAGTACAGCGAAATAAAAAAGAATCACTCAAATTTGTTGGCCATTCGCTCACACAGACACATGTAAGCCCAGCTAGAACAATGCAAGCACACAGATAGAGAGACGCGCATACAATATCTCAAATTTAGTATTCACCACATTTTTTGTGTCGCTTTTTTATTTCGCACACGCACACAGCTGCTTAATAAGCAGCCACACACACATACATATTAACATATTCATAGTTATATATATACATAAGCACACTTGTAAAAAAATGCATCGCAGCTGCTGCGCTGCCGCGTCGCTGTCATGACAATTAGCTAGAACTTTTTTTGGGCAGGGGGTGTGGGTACTGGGGTTAGGCTCTGCCTTAAAACAATGCGTGTTTTTGTTACAAGTTTTTAATGTTATTTTTTTCTAAATTAAATATTTATAATAAAAAAACTTTAATAACATTTATAATAAGTATTTATAGTAGAAAATATGATATAAACAAATTAATCGCAATGTAAACAAAAACTATAATAGGGAATTCCCCCATATATAATTATATATTCGTTGCAATTTACGATTCAGCTTTTATATGCTACATACGTACAAAATAATCAACTACCGTTGATATCACCCAAATCAAATAGATTTTAAAATATATATATATATATGTATATTCCGACATTCATACCTACATTAATGCGTACATATGTTTTGCCAATTTGAGCATTATGCAGGCTCCTCACACACAAAACTTACGCTCAACAATTAACCATTAAGCAACAACAAAACTCGCTCACTCACACATTAATAAGAGCGGCGCTGAGCACGAGAATTCACCAGTGCCGCCTTAACCTGCTCTCCGCAAGCACAAGAATTGCATTTCCTGCTCATTAATGACGCCGCGTGGTGAGTTGCCCCGTTTCCCCATGCGCCACGCAACTCACTCAATTTCTCAATAACTTGACTCGAAGAACTCTGCTCAAAAGCCACTCATGAGCTGAGCAATGCAACATGTAAATGAGATTGAGACTGAGCTCGAGCGTAGCTTTGCTTTGTGTTTTTGTTTTTGATATATTTTTTTCGGCTTGTTTGTTGTGGGTCGCCTTGTTTTTAGTGTGTTTTTTTTGTATTGAACTTTGGCTCGCCTTGTGCACAGCAAGTGATAAACGAATGAAAAACTAAAAATTAATTTACTCATCGTTGATGAGCCCCGAAATTGCGCAGTTGGCTTTATCAAAGTGCGAAACGTGCTAATAATATTGTTAGTTTGCTTTTTACAGTTTTCGGCGAGTGACTAATGCGAAATGATGGAGAGAGATTAAGTTGGGGCAGTTAAGCGCAGATTTCAAGCAAAACTGCGGCACACTTTTCATTTCATTTTTCACTCAGGTGCGACGTCGATGTAATGTTCGCAACAGCATTAAGTATAATAACAATAACGGGAATAGTTACAATAACAGTAGCAACAACAATAACAGCGGCAGTTAAACGACAACGACCTGACTGACGCACGTTCAAGGTATTATCTCATAAATGCCCACACACACATGCTTCTATCTGTGCATGTGTGAAGAGCCCTTGCCCGCTGTTACAACAACAATGCGAGCGCAACAGTTGCGTTGGCATCGACGGAGCAGCGCAGTTGTCGATGTTACCCTTCGAGCCACCAAGCTGAGATTCGGATTTGTGCGCCTGCATGTGCAATTGCAATTATCATTATAAAAAATTATAAACAAAAAGGAAAATATATAAAGTATATATGTAACTAAATATAAAACTGCGTGAACGATAAGCGCACAAATACTAATGCAATGCGATCGACTACCTTATCAGCAGCAGCAGCAACAACAACCAGTATAAATTGATCGCAGACAACGCATTTGGTATTGCCACATCCAAAAGCTATTGAGACATTTGATTTGCAACCACATCTTTTATTGAATCGATTTTCGAAATCAATTTGTGCTTCCTTTACTTTTTCAGCTGATAAGTTTTTAATCAATTTCGCTTGATTTTTTATTATTTGTTTATTATTGGATTGACATTATTACATATTGCACTCGCACAGAATTTGATATTGCAATTTGTTGAACGCTGCTTATCGGTTTTTAGTTGCAAGCTTCACCAATGCAATTGTTTCTGAGTCACTTTTTAAGCTGTTGCAAGCTACATTTGTATATATTTGTATATATTTGTAAATTGTGTATGCATAGTATATATTTAATAAAATGAATTAGTGTACAGTTTTCTAAAAATTGCACTGCGATAAAATTCATGAAAAATTTGCTAGGAATGATGTGATTATGCAGGCAAGACTCAACTCATGTGATTTGATAACTAAAAACGCTTTGTATAAGAGCGAACTTAGATTATTTTTATATTTGAATTTATTTACAAAAAAATGTTTAAATAAAGGATTTTTAAGAACAACCGCTGTACTTAAACAGTAGAAAATTTACATTTGATTTTTAACCAATTTACATTCCTTATATTGTAAAATAAGCAAAATAATTTAAGCCCTTAAATGAATATTTTATAAGAAATTTAATATTTTTCATATTTTATTATTTTTTAGAACCTCGTCAAATTGATCTATGCAATATACTTTTATAATATTTTTAAATGCAATGAATGCGGCTGTAAAATTTTAATTTCTAACAAACCATATAGGTTTGGGATTTTAAGGTATTAAATAATGTTCATAAATAAGTACGTACTCTAATGAATATGTGTATATGATTATTATTACCACACAACATTTCTTATCATATTTTTACTGAATCTAACCACTGATTATCACAAATGGATAGCTTTAAACGAAATGTTGTAACATTAAACCAAATAAAACGAATTACTGAATAAAACGAATTACGAATAAAATAAATTAAACTTATAAATTAATTACATTTTCAATGCATAATTTTGTCAAAGCAGATTTAATTTATGTATTACAAATCAGATATCGTTATTTTATCGAAACACAAAAAATAAAGATTAGGTCTTTTCTATACATATATACGTTTATTAAATTGGCGACCCTAAACGCCCTGCCTTTTGTATTATTTATATCTTGTTGGGGCTGGACATACATATTTTTTTAGAATTACATGACTAAAATTCATTAAATATGTTTTTATGAAATGTAAGATTGTAAGTTTAAAAATAAGATTTTTTCGATTTTTGCTGATTTTATTTAACTAACAAATGCAAGTATTCTATAATTGTTGATGCAAATTAACATTTTTATTGCAATATTTAATACATACAGATTATCCGTCACATGCCTCGATAAACGCTTTAAATAAATCTATCTTTAGCTTTTTTAAGCTGAATGTTTATCTGAAGTTTTCGCAGCTCTATCGTCTCGATCTTCTTTTGATCAGATCAGTCGCTGCGTGCGTAGCATTTGGCATATCACGTATACGCCGCATAGCTCAATTCATTCGCTTTCTGACGCACACACACACACAATCACTTGGCGCTTTTTGCTTCCGTGTAAATGTCGCGCAACAAGTTAGTGGCGAAGTTGGCTGGCAGTTAGCCGCCGGCTTTACCGTTGCAACGCCATTTTGGTCAGCTCTCAAGGCGAACCTGTCTGATTTGAAGCATGTTTATGCTTGTAAGTAATTTCGTTACGTTTGATTAGTGGCCGGCAAATGGCAATTGACTTTGTGTCCAACGGAGTCGCGTCGAGTCGAGCGTTTTGATTGCGTTTTGATTGCGCTGCGAGCGGGTAACTGGATTTTTATTTTTTTATTTTCATTATATTTCGCATTGTCAACCTTGAAAGCATATAGAAATTGTGCACTTTGATTGCCTGTCAGGAGACTTGGTCATTTTGAAATTTATAGCACACGATTATTGCATTAGCGCAAGACTCGCAGCTACTTTTCACGCTTCTAATTAAAACGGAAAAAAATATAAGAATAAGAACTCAAACTCAAACTAAAACAAAAGCCCAAACGCAACAAATAGGAAAAAATGTCTTAGACACCCGCTATTGAAATTCATGCCAGAGTGCAGCGTCTAATGCATTTTCAATGTATTTTTACAAGTTGTGTGCTGAATATTTATCGATTAGTTGTCCACGTTGTTATTCTTGTTGTTGTTGTTGTTGTTGTACTCGTTGTCGTTGTGGCTGTCAACGTCTCGTTGCTCTCCTGGCTGCGAAACAAAGATGCTGCCGGGCTGCAGATAAAACGGAAGTACAGTTTGTACTGGCCACACAAAGGCGTTAACCAGCTAACAAAACAGCAGCCAGCTTCAGGCTACCGAAGGCGTCATAACTGCCCCCCAAAAGCAAATCGAGCGACAAAAACAAAAGTGTTGTAAAAAAACGGCCACAAAAAAGCAGTCTTCGAAAAACTGTTCGCATTTTCATTTGCACTTGTTTTTTTTTTTTTTTTTGGCAGACAGGCAGAGGAATGGCTAAAAGCAATATCAACTTGAAATGATTTTGATGGCACTTCTTCTGTGTGCTAATGGAAATTTTGGGCGTGGCCGGGGGCCATGCAACAGCAAGTGTTGCACATAGATTTCCTTGTCTTAAATTGATGGGCTGGTTAGCCGATTTTTATTTACTATTTTGTGTTGTCTATTTAATACACATGTGCTGCGTTCACAAAACGTCTTTAGCTACCGCAAACAACAAGTTGCCAACTGTTGACAACTGTTGCTGCTGGTGAGGGGGCGTGTGCACACGCACACATGTAGGTGTGTACATCGTGGCAGCGGCATTCGTCGAAAATCGCCGAAAGTGCCGCGACGGTGGCAGCAGCATCCACATCCTGTTGCCGTCGGCGTTGGCAGCTGCGTCGGCGTCGACGTCGGCATTGCCGTCGGCGTCGTGTTGTTAGAATGTGTGAATTCGCAAGTCTTTGCATACTTTTGTGCGTCGCCTTTGCCACTTGTTGGCGCTGGCCACGCTGCGTGTGTGTGAGGTGTGTGTGTGTGTGACTTATGCAACAAGTGCAATAGTTTGTTGTTGTTGTTATTGTTGTTGTGTAACGATGTTACAAAGTCAAACACAAACGTCTGCCATCGTCTGCGGAAGGGCAAGTGTCTGCTATGGCTGCTCCTTTGGCGCATTGTTGGCTTTTGTTGTTTGCCTCGTGCTCCTGCTGCCTGTCTGCCTGTTGGCCGACTTGTGTTGTACATGTGTTGCTCGTGTGCCGCAGCTCTGTTGTCTATTTGCAAAAGTTTTCCTTAAAGAATTTTCATATAAGCATAAAATTCTTGTTATACATTTGCCTTTCAGCTTTGGCAGCTGCGAAAACGAGTCGAGCGATCTTGTTATTTCTGTTGTTGTTGTTATTGTTGTCGTTGTTGTTGCTGTTGTCGAGTTTTTGGGCCCCTTTGCGCACAATATATTTTATGAGTGTAAACGTGCAGTTTGTGTGTGCAAGTGTTTTGGAATCTGTCAACAGAGCTGTTCGACTTTTTGGCTTTAATAGTTTGCAAAGTGTTGCATTTTTGTTTGGCTTACGAGTATAACAGGTAATTGTTGTGTAAATTTTGTTGATAGCTTTTACACCTTTCAGAGACGAAATTTGTAAGTTAGAAAGTTTTACTTAAGAACTTTTTAACCTATGCTCTTACCTAATGAAGTGCAAAGTGTTAGAGTTAAGGGACGGTTCTTAGAAAATCGATGTTTTTGAATCAATAAATTTCAATTTAAGCTTTAGCGGAATTTTGTTTTAATAACATAAACTTTATTGGTGAAACCGCAAACATGTTTTAGCTTTTTTTTGGAGTCATCGGAGTTGTCTAAGCGACCCTCTCAATCTGGTAACTGAGTAGGAAGATCCGACATAAAGGGCAGTCAAATGTTTATAGTTACAGCTTCCTTTGTAAATAAAAATTATATCCTATACATATTAAAAGTAAACTGTTGACATTTCGGTTTGCTATTAATTATAACAAAACATTATTTTTAAAAATGTTATATATGCTTTCAAAACACTTTAATAATTTTTGATAAGTATGATTAGCCCGGAAACTAATTGAGCTTATGAAAATAAAATTTAGTTATTTTTTTGACACATTACAAACTTTGTTGAACAGTTTTCTGATTCAAAATAAAACACATGTTTTTTTAACAGAAAACAATAAATGTATTTATTTTTAGGTTTTGTTAATCTAGTTAGTTCAGATTAATGTATAATTAAGTTTAAATAAATAAATTGTGGTTTACGTTATTCAAATATTCATCTTTCTTATACCGTAGTTTTTTCATTAACGTTTTAAATTATTTGTTATAGCAATTTAATGTTATTTTGTGATGTTTCTAATTTTGTAACATTATTTAAGTTCGACACACATAGAGAAGACACAATACTTCAATAATAAATTGGTTACAGGTTTATAACTTGAGAATTAATTGGAAAATAATACAGTGCATAGTTTTGATAAAAAAAAAGTAGCTGAAGTTTTTTAAAAGGTTTTTAAAAGTAGCTGAAGTTTCTTAAAATGTTGTTTGCAAATAAACAGTTTTATAACATTAAAACAAATATTCTATAGATACTTATTAGGTTGATTTATGAAAAATGCAAGTATATTGCATATAAAGTCTTAGAACTAATTGTCAACTAAAAATGCAACTCACCCGCGCATGTTGTGTGTGTTTGTATTGAATTGCAGCCAAAATTCAGTTAGTGAACTAATCAATTCAATTAAGCATTTACAACGCTCGTAGAAAGTCAAGTTCAACATATGCCAGGCAGCAACAGACAATTATCTGGAAGTCTCTATCTTAGTTTGTTGATGTGTATGTAAATGAGTGTGTGATCGCTTTAATTAAATGCCTACACATAAATTATCGCAATGCAGCTGCGACAACGTCTTTAATTAAATTTTCGTATATACACACAACCGCATACGCACACACACACGCACACACACACTCGTTGGGGCGGGTGGCGCTGCGAGCGGAAGTGGAGCGCACAAAAGCTCACAACACTTTTGTCAGCGTGCGGCACTTCAAACGAAACGCGACACGGCGTAAGTCAAACGTCAAACAGTTGGGCGCAACAGTTGGCGCCAATTGTTGCTTCAATCAACACTCGAATCAGAATGCCACAAAGCCCCAACTGGCAACTGGCAGCTGGCAGCTGGCTGTTGCCGCAGCTCAGCCTCCTGTGCTAACTGATTTGATTCAGTTGAGGCCACAATTGCTGCCACTTTGGTTGCCCATTCAAATTTATACAATTAACTTGGTAACTTGGCAAAGGACGAGTGTCGGGGTACTTTTCTTATATATATATTTTTTTTTGGTTGGTTGCTTGTTTGGTTGTTGGCACTGCCGAAAACTAGTTGTCGTCCTGTTGGTGGCTGCTGCCAAACTCACTTGTTGCACAATGCGCACAGAACGTCGCAGCACGAAAAATCGTTGTGCAGTCGCCGTTGACGCTGGCGTTGCCGTCGGCGCCTGCATCGCTGCCAACTACTACAGCGACGGCAAATTCGACAAAAATGTCAGGAGACACCCACCAAACTACAAGGCGTACCCACGCCAGCCCCTCAACTCCTCCTCGACATGCCAACTATCGTCCGGGCACAGCACAACCAACCAACCGAATGCAGCCAAATGTAGCTGCAAAACTCAAACCCAGTCAAATGCCTTGCTCAAACACATACACAGCCACACAATCATATATATATATACACACACACACATGTAGCGCCGGAGTGGAATGGGGTTAGTTGTTGACCCCCTTACCTCTCTATTCGTCCTCTATTCGTTTCCCTTGCAGCAAAAACTACCAAAAGCGCACGACGCCAACAACGACGTCAACGAAGCGACGAAACTTTTTTCGAGCACACGAAACTTTTTCAGCACAAAATAAAATGCAGCGACGCTCGCAGCGACAGCGACGGCAGCGGCAACGACGAAGTCAAGCCCAACCACCCAAGCGCCCAACCACCAAGCACCCAACCACCCAAGCACCCAACTACCCATACAACGTGCTGCATTTTTTTAGTGGCCTTTTTGCTTCATTTTGTTTTTGTGTGTTTTGCTGTTTGCTTATATCACACTCACCCACAAGCTCACACACACACACACACACACACATAGACTTTAACTCTCACCCTAACACACGCACATAATGTGCACGTTTTTTTTATTTTTATTTTTTTGCACTGCATTTTGCCCAATGTTCTTAGCGCCATATTGCTCGATCCTTGTCGTCTATGCAGGACGAACGAGCCAAGCACCCAAACACACTGCGAACCATCCCAGCGCCCACAACCCACCCAATCCGCCAAGCCACCGCGTTAACTTTGTGCTTTTTCGTGCTTCCGCTTCATTTTTTTTCCTATACACACGCACACGAAAAACGAAGGCGAAACTGGGAGAGACAGAGAGTGCGGAAAAAATGAAATAAAATAAGAAGAAAAATAGAATGCAACAAATATGCCAAAGAAAAGTTGGCAGCGTCTCGCGCTGGCCGAGGACATCGTCCCAGCCTCGTTTGGCTGACTTCCTGGGGCGCACATTGTTATGGTTCTTACCTTGGGCCAAGGCAAATGCACAGCCCACCCACCCACTCAACCACCAAACCACAGCGATCCTGCCATATATATACCCGCCCAATGCCTGGCTGACTTCCTGGCCTGGCCAGTTCTGGCCGGCCGGCCTGACCGTCGTGCACTGCATCCTGCTCACTCCTTCGCTTGCAGCCACAACGAAAATATACAAAAGGACCTACAAAAAAAATAAAAGAAAAATGCCAAACGATGTATAGGAAAAAAGAAGGACAAAGGCAGCGAACCAAAAAATCTATTTTCCAATTTCTGTGCATGCACGAAACTAACCCGCCAGCCTGACCTCATTCTCAACCTCTCCACCCACTTGTGGCGCTTCCAAACAGACACACTCACACACACACACACTCACACACACACACAACTGTAAACTTTAACTAAGAAGCGCATGAATTTGGTTGCGTCTTTGCCGTTGCAGCGCCGTCGACGCGCCCGAAGAACGATTGCGGCAGCGACAGCGGCAGCGGCTCTGCTTCCTTCGTTACTCTCAGCATCGTCGTCACCGTCGTGGCCACAAACAACAACAGCCGCAGGCACCCGACTGCCAGATACTCTGCCATTGTTAATATCAAATTCGGGAGATTTATATGATATTTAGAATGTGTGGCAGTTGAATCTAATCATGGCGCTGATATTTAAGTGCGCTCTTTCAAAAATTCGGTAAGCTTTTCATTACCCGACGCATATACTCTCTATACCGGTGGAAAGCAGCTTATAAACATAACCAAAAAGAACAACAACATCGGCGCGAAATAATCGTATAGTGGAAGCGTAAAACTCGTAAAAATGTAACCTAAAAACCGTCAGAAAAAATGCTGCGCGCAACAACAACAAGGAACGTGCAGCAAGCAGCAGGAAAACACAAAAAAAAGGAAAATAAAAACGAAAAGAAAAAGAAAACTGCGACTGGAAAGTGGGAGAGTGGCCATTGCGTAGTGCATAAAATCCTGTGTAGGATTTGGCGTGGACTTGGAAATAGCAGGAGGTCGGCCCTGTGGTCTAACTCGCCCGCCCACGCACACAGCTGTTGGCTGGCGTCGTCGAGGTCCTCGTCGCTTGTTGCATCGTTCCTTGCAGGCGCAGCGCATAAAAATGCCTTCTTACAACGACAACAAGAATGTGAACGAACAGCACGAGGACGAGAACGGCGCACGGGGGCGAGGACGAGGCTAAAGCTCCTGGCAGCGATTTGCCAACCCATCGCCCAAATGCTGTTGTTGCTGTTGTTGCTGTTGCCGCTGTTGTTGCTGTAATCGAAAGATGCGTTCGCAGTGCGCCCAATATACGAATCGTTGTGACGCCGCACTAACTACAAGTATATATAAAGTGAACCCAAATGGTGTGGCACGAACGAGACTCGAGTGTGGCCCACAATATTACCCAGCACCTGCTGATTCGCTTTTCTTGATGCACACACACACACACATACACACTCAACAATGCTCTGACACTTTCGCTCTGCACTTTACCGAGCTTTCGTTTTTTCTCTCGCTTCCACAAACGCTAAAGTCGCTGATAGATTTTTTTTGTTCTGTATTTTGTTGTTATTCCTGTTGCCTGTTTTACTTTTTACTTTTTTCTCCACATTTTTTTAAACCAGCAATAGTTGTATTTTTTTTATAATGCCCTCATGGACTGTGAGCCTAAGGGCTTTAACCATTTTCCTAATGGAAATTTTAATTAAATTCAGTGCGCCAAGTTAAGGCCAATAATTCTTAGCCTTGCTCAAATATAATGTGTTAATTAAAAGTATTTAAAAACAACGGGCTTGACCTGCTCAAATGTTATTTTATCAAACGTTATATTCCTTAAAAAAATTATATGAATAAAGCTGGTGCCTATTGTGTAAATTAGTTTTTAAACATATTCTCTTCAGCTTTTAAAGGTATTAAATATATAAATATTTATTTTCTAAATATTTTAAATAACAAATGTAACTTGTCAAATAAATACAAATAAATTAAAAATATTTCTTGTTAAAAAACTAGGCAAATTAAATCAAATGCATCACAAGGCAACTAGTGTCCTTGCAAGGCTTTCAAGTTAACTAAACTAGAAATGCTCAACAATTCACTTACTTATATTTAAGTACTCCTTCATAGTATTCTTATAGAATTTGCGTACCTATTATAGGAGTGCAATTATTTACACTTTCGAAAGCTTATCCGTCTTGAAATATTTATAATTTCCATTAAATAACATTTGCAGTTTCTTACATTATTGCATAATCCCCTGGCGCAGTCTATATTTAAATGTGCATAATCCCACTTAGTTCACACGCAATTATACGCAACTTGCCGTCTGCGCACAAATTCGCTGAATTTCGCCAGTTGAATCTACAAGTGGTATATCCCATTACAATCAAATACAGCGCCACCACTGATTGAGCCATTGCCTCACAGTCAGCCGGTTCAACCCACCGATGCAACAGGCGAGAACCACACACCCAATCCACTCACACACACACACACACACACACAACCTTGCGCCTGGCGTTGGCATCTTCTTCGATCTACCAAAAACACGAACGTCGTTGGGTGGGCGAAAAAAAAATTCGTCGCTCGCTGGAAACTCAACTCCCATTTTGGCGATGGCTATGTCAGTGGTTAGGGTGAGGTGGAGGGGGAGGGGAAGGGGGTTGTGGGTGTTGGCGACAGCGCCGTCGACGGCGTCGAAAATCGGCCACAAAAACAGCTACGCCAGCAACGTCGTCGACGAGGACGTTGATGATGGCGATGGCATTGCTTGCTCCTCGTTGGCTCGTCTTTCGGCGCCATCATTCGGGTGTAGGTGCCTTTTCGGCTTATGGCAGAGAAGCAGCACAGCAACAGGCGGGGCCGGGTTGCGAACTAGGAACAGTGGGGGAGTGGGGCCGGGCGAGTTTCGTCGCATTCGGCAGTCGTCGTCTGCATTTTTATATTGTGCAATATATTTCGTAGGGATACGTCGTCGGCGTCGTCGTCCGCGTCCTCGTCCTCCTGCTGGTTGTGTGCGTGCGCTTAAGTGTGCTTCGTTATCTCGTATAGCACTTCGTTTTGGGCACACACACACAGCTGCATAACCGTACCCACACACACACGCACACACATAGAGTGATGCAGCTAAAAACTAACCCAAACCCAAAGCCAACCCTAAAGCTGCACCAGCTGAAAGCCAGACAACGATTTTTTGCAGCTTCGTGCGACAACGACGCCGAATCCTCGCACCATCCAACCACAACCACCCGCCCGCCCCAAGCCACCGCTCGCCGAGTGGCAACAAAAATTGTCGCTGGAAAAATGTGCTAAGGGTTTGGGGGTTTTCGGAGTGGGAGAATGAAGGAAGGGGAGGGGGGGGGCGGGGGGCAGCGGACGGCATTGGAAGCGCTGCTGGCTGTGTGGGAATGTCAACTAGAAACAAGGACGATAAGCATTATGGAGCGCATTGAGGAAGTAATTGAGTGCACGAGACACGGACGCGGGCAAGGACGAGTCCAAACCTGGCGATGGGTGGGCGCAACAAGGAAAAAAATATATAAAAAAAATAAACGGGAAAAAAAGACATGGCAACGACAACAACAACAAAGGGCATTTAACATTTTAATGCAGGTGGCTGCTGGGCGTTTGGGCGCTTGGGCGTTGGGAGTGGCGATTTGCCGGCAACGTGCTAAACGTGCTCAAAAACCGAAATGAGAGTGCTGCACAGGACGAAGGATAGGACTGGCAGCGACGCGCTGCTGTGCCCAGCAAGAAATGCAATAAGCAAGCAGAAAAACAACTAAAAAAGCTAAAAAATGCAATTTATGTTAATTTTTCTTGGTGTTTGCTTTAGCCTGAAAGCAGTCGCCGTCGCCGTTGGTATCTATATCTATGTGTGTGTGTGCGTGTGTGTGTGTGTATGTATTTAGGTGTGTGTAGGTGACGCCTGGGCAGAGAGCTTTGCATTTTGTTTATTTTACTTTGGCATATCCTTCGTGCTATGTACTCAGGAGCAAGAAACATATGGTAAGCTGAGCCCGGCCTCAACTTATGTTGATTAGGGTGGACTAAAGTCAATTTCCATGTCGAACTTTTTAGCCACCACACTTCATTTACCGTTTAACGGTAAATCCCATTTGCGGCCTTAATATGAGAGACGATACTTTGCCAATCCCCCAGCTACAGCTCCACCTACTCCTTCATCTACTTCTACGTATATAGCAGGACTTCTGGCTAAGGCAATAAAAATGCTGCACTTACACTAATGCAAGTTGACTGTCTGTGAGTATGTGCGTGTGTGTGTGTGTGTGTGTGTGTGGGCCAAGGAACTGCTGGAAGATGACGCAGCAGCCGCTGGAAATGTTTGTCCATACGAAAAATGTAGGAAAAAAATATTGGTGGCCAACAACAACAACAAATTATTGAGCTTCACTTTGATAACGAGTGGCCGAGTGGGCGTCTTTTTTAATTGGATTGTACGGTAGGCGGGGCAAAGGGACTGCTAGAGTAAGTAAAAATCATTTTGGCCACTCACCCACAATGTGCAGCATATCCTTGGACCACTTCATTAGCTCGCGCTTGATGAGCCGACGCTCCTGCTGGCATCTGGCAAATGAGCAGTCGGCCATTTTCACTGTCTGTGTGTGTGTGGTGTAACGGTTCAATGCGGAAATTGCTTTTGGCGCAACTGTACCTGCAAATTGGAGAGAGATGAAAATAAAAAGCGAATTAAATTAAACTGCGATTAGCACAAAATTTTCCAATGCAAGTCAGTTGAAATTATTAAATTTATAATACGCCATTTAACGCTTCATATATCGACGGTTGTTGTTGCTGTTACTATTGTTGTTGTTGTTGTTGTTGTTTTCATTGCATTTTCGAGTCGCCTGAGAAATGATTAAACGAGTTTTATTTCAAGGTTGGCGCGAAAACACAACCACACACGAAACCTGTTGGACTTTTTTTTTATTATTATTATTTCATATGCTGAAAAATATTTAAGATTTTTTTATTTTTAGTTGTTTTTGTTGTGGTTGTTGTTTTAGTTGCATTCTTGCCAAGCAGCAGCTCGTTATAGTTGTTTTTGTGGTTTTTTTTGTATTAAATATATATTTGTTGCTGTAATTGTAATTGTGGGGCTTTTACTATTCGGGCAGCTACCAGTTTTTGATATTTCCTAGTTACACACAACTATACAACTTTTTGTTGTTGCTGTTGCTTAATGTGTCTATTACACTAATTTATTCAAATGCTGTTGTCGTCGTTGTCGTTGGGGCTTGCATTAATTTTATTTTTTAATATTGTAATGCCGTAAATAGTGAAACGTGTTGGATTTTCGCAATGAGTATGAATGTACAAATGTTATTCAAATATTTCGGGCAGTTTGCATGTTCCCAGTACCTATAGTATATTTAAATGGTTTCCATTTAGGGGATTACAATTCAGCTTGTTTAAATTTAGCCAGCTTTTCAAGCTAGTTGCAACCATTTTCAAGCACTTGTTGGCCACTAAAGAAAAACCTGCCCATCCAGCCCCCAAAAGTAAATTACAATAGCCCCAACTTGCTCAGAGCATACGCATAAAGACAGTGGAAAACTAATTGAGATTCTAATATCAGATATGCGACTACATGGGCGCCTATACAAAGCCCACTGCCAACTGGCTGGACGTGGTCCCTTGCGCAAAAAAATAGAAGGAAAAACTGGTAGCCAACAGTTTGAAGATGGCTCTGGCTTTGGCTTTGGCTTCGGCTCTGGCTCAGACAGCGGCTCTCGGGCTGTGGTGATGAGAAATTACTCGCTGCCACCGCTGGAGGCGGGCAATGCCAAAAGTACGCAGCGCAACAACAAGAATCGGAATTGGCAGTTGGCGTGCAGCGCGTCCGCATGCGGTAGCCACTTGGTGGGTGTGTCAACTGAGCACGCGGCAGCAGCTGATGATGGACGTTGATTATGATGGACGTTGGTTGGCAGCAGCAGCAACAGCAACAACAGCAGCGGCAGCAGCGCATCGAGTCGGCAACAGGCAGCAATTTGTTGCTTCCTTGGGCCATAGATTGAGCGATTCGCAGCGCCAGCCCAACGCCTTTTTGGTATTATTTTAAATATTTTTATAATTTAGCGAAGCTAAAAAAAGCCAGCAGCCACCGTTTGCTATTTACATTGAAAACACAATTTGCAATTATATCTGTGGCTTTTGTTGTTGTTGTTGTTGTTGTATCTTTTAGCTTTTACAGCTGCTGTCAATTCTGCCAGCCCAAATGGCGACGAAAAAAGTATATAAAAAAACTGCGAACTCAACGCTTATTTATTTTAAGCTTAAGGCTTCCTGCTTTTCCAGCAGCAGCAGCAACCAACAAGGAGGGGGACGGGCAGTAAGCGCAAAGGCAAGCCCGAAACCGATACTGATCCAGATACAGATACATATTTAGATAGAGATTCAAGTCAGAAGCATAGCAATCTGTCTACGTGTTACAGATACAGAAAAGCTGAGGCAACTCATTCAATCGAACGCTCTATAGTAGATATAATGAATGCAACAAGTATCTCAGTCGCTGTCGCTATGTGTCTGTGTCTCTGTCTTCGTCTGTGTGTCTGTGTCTGTTATACTGTTTCTCACTTGCCTGCATTTGATTTCATAAATAAATTTTTGCAAAATATCAAGGCCGGATTGCAGCTTGAAACTTGTATATATAGTATAAACATATATACAAGCATGTATGTAGAAACATGTGCCGTCGCACAAAAATAATAAATAAAATAAAAAACAAAATGAAAAAAGTAAAAAATTACAAAAAACTAACAAAATGGCAACGACGACGCAATTTATTGGCTTCAAAGGTACGAGATAGAACAGAATTAAGTGCCCGCTATAGAAAACGAGTTGGTGCACAAATATCAGTTAATATCGGCTAGATATTATATACTTGAGTTCTGGGCACAAAGTGCATTTCGGCTAACCAGTTTTTCAATGCTCAATTGAATTTTACATATTTTTCTTCTTTTTTTGTTTTTGTTGCAATTTGTTCAAGGTCCGAGCCAAATTTTGTTAATTATACGAGTTGCAATCGTGGCCAATGTTAAACCTTGAAATTGTTTTTTTTTCATTTGCAATTGCAACAATTTTTCATTGTTCCAATTGGCTGCTCAATATACGAGAGTTGTACGAGTTAAGTTTTTTGTTATTCTAAATACACAATTTGCATTTAATTTATATGTAGGCGTTGTTGTTGCTATTGTTGCAGTTGCTGTGGTTGTTGCCGCTTTTTTCAACTACTCAACTATTTATCATGTATTCATTTATTGCAATTGATGAATTAATAAAATTACTTTTATATGCTGATATACTGTTTTGTTTTTGTTGCTTTTTGCCTTTTTGCTGTTGGTGGCAAAAGGCGGAAATCATCGATTACATTTATTTAATCCATACTGTTCTCATAATTTTTTTAATTAATTATGTGCGCTCATTTTTTTCGTTTTTGTTTTTTGTTGCCTATTCACTTTCTAGAAATTTGTCTATAATTTATTTCACATGAATGTTCTATGGTGGCGACCTTCAGTTGTCTTCAGTTTTCGCACATAGTAATATGTGCTAATTATATGGTATTACATTAAGTTTAACATGCTAATTGGATTTGATGTGTTTCGGTTAGTTAATTAAGGCAATTTAAATGAAGTGATTTCAAACATTGCAATTAGCTAAATATGGCAAATAAATTAAATACAAATATTAAAGATCAAGGGTGAGTAATTGTGGAAACCAATTTCGTCATAGGAAATCGTACAACTAATTGGTGTGTAGTTCTGATTTGAACAGAGTTTTTTTGAAATCAAATTCAAATTAATTTTTCTACACTTATTCATCGCCTAATCTTAATAAATTTATCACTAAAAGTTTTTTGTATTTTAAATTGACTTTTAACCGCATTTTACATTACCGAACAATACCAATAATAATCGAATATGACGCATAAGCAACAAATTTATGGAGAAACTTGTAAATAGCAGCAAATCATTTAGAAATTGTATAAAAATTACTCATATTACTGCAGCATCAACTATTGATCTATATATACTTAATGCACATTAAGGTGTTTATAATGATTCATTAAGGTTTGATAGATTGGAATATTATATGTAATGAAATTGTAGATTTCCTGGTTTAATAATATTTCAACATCATCAATATATATTTTTCTAAAATTAATCGTTTGGTTTTTATACTCGTTCACGAAGTGAAACTAGTATATTGGTTTTGTGCAATGTCCGTCATGCTGTCCGGATGAACGCAACTTTATTCGGCGCTATTAAAGATAGAGAGTTGTAATTTTCGATATAGACTTGTGATCTTGTTATCTGCTTCAGACAAAGTGTTAAGATTTTTATACCACGCCCACTGGGAGACTGGCAAATCGATAACATGTCGATACCCCTCACATCGCAATTCGATAAAAGCTCAATATTTCCCACAATAGTAAAGTTAGAGTCACAAAATTTAGTATGTAGGTTGCTGGTGACCTCCTCCAAAAATTGCGACCTTGATGTGCCGGCCACGCCAGCCTCTTAAGATCGAGCCAAAGAATGTTGGACACACCTACCCCAGCCCCTACGAAACTTAGCACAATTTCGATTTCGGGTACTCAAACTAGTATAAATCGTACCTTTTAAAGTGATTCTGAGGGGGTCGATTTTTTTGTCAAAAATCATGGCAAAATTGACAAAAATTTAGACATGTAAAGTTCCCAAAACCATACTTGATAGATTTTAAAGTCCCATAACTTTGTCAAAAATTAACCGATGTTCACGATATTTACCATTTTCTCCACGGATTTACCTCTATATTGATTCTCAATTTAAATTAAATTCGTATTTGGAAATAATTTTTTTTCGATTTTTTTTCGAAAAATATCCTTTACTCCCCCTTACTTATTTTGAAAAAAAAATTTTTTTTTCTATTTAGAATCGCGAACTTTTATTTTTAATCGATTGCGGGTACTCAAATTAGTATAAATCGCAACATTAAAAGTGATTCTGAGGGGGTCGATTTTTCTGTCAAAAATCATCCCAAAATTTACAAAAATTTAGACATGTAAAGTTCCCAAAAGCATACTTGATAGATTTTAAAGTCTCATAACTTCGTGAAAAATTAACCGATTTTCACGATGTTTACCATTTTCTCCATGGATTAACCTCTAGTTTGGTTCTGCATTTCAATTTAATTTTTTTCGATTTTTTTTCCGAACTTACTTATTTACTTTATTCGAAATTACTTATTACTTATATAAAATATAAAAATTTCATATTTTTCCAAAATAACAATAATAACTTCTGTGCACTGTGAACGAGTATTATGCAGTCGGTTACGTCCGATTACAATGTACTTACCTGTTTTCAAATAAGATGACAAAAAAAGTTAATTTATATATATTTATGTTCAAGGAGTATTCAAAGTCATACCAAAACTTACAGTTTTCTTAATCAAATAAATTAGCAATAAACTTCTTAGGCATATTTTTATTCAAAAGGTGTTTAATATTTAAGGGTAACAATCAGAAATTCTTCACTACAAATTCTTTATTACGTTACATTACAGACCAGGTATTAACATTAACAAAACAGTCACGTTTGCCAACACATTAATTTCTTGATATATAGTATATATAGATCTGGGCTGATACTGACAGTTGAGCAGCGAGCACTTCCGTTGCAGCAGCAGTAGCCTCCACTTGATGAACTCTTCCGTTTCAACAATAATAACAAATCGCCCGCCACCTTGATGCGGCATTGGCCCTGCGGCGACTCCGATAAAAGATCATTGGCCATTAGTACTTAATGTTGTTGCTGTTGTTGTCGTTGTTGTTGTCGTCGTTTATTGCGCACGACTCTGAGCAACAACAATGACAACTCTCACCTGTTGCTGCGGGCGCATGCAACAAGTGCACCGACAGCAACATGCAACAACTAAAGCAACATGAGCACGCGCCACCAGGCAACGGCAACGGCAACGTGCAACGGGCAACACCAACACAATGACAGGAAGATCGAAAACGAAACCAAAGCCTGACTGGCTAACTAACTGGCCGGCCAGCCCGACCGCCTGGCTGGTTGGCTCAGTTACAGTAACACACATTCGGCTCAGTTGCTGTAGCTGTTGCTGTTGTTGTTGTTGGTGGTGCTGCTGATGCCATTGTATGCAGCGAAGCGCATTTCCATTTCTAACGTTGATCTGCGATCTGCAACAGCCACGACAAACACGACCACAACTAAACCTGAGCTGTTGCCAGTTGCTGTTGCTGTTGCTGTTGGTGGTGGCCCAACTGGCTGCCTGAATGGGCGACTGCCTGACTGGCTGACTAGCTGACTGGCTGGCTGTAAGGTCGCCATTTGCAGTGGCGGTCGATCGCGGCGCGTTCATGGCCCAGCTCACCTACAAACCGACAACCAAAAAGACAAGTTTAGCCGTTGCCGTTGCCGATGCAGTTGCAGTTGCAGTTGTTGTTGTTGTTTGTGCCATTGGACTTGCTCTTGGCTTTGAGTTTTATTGGTTGTTTGGCCATTGGCTGATTTATTGCACATACTTGCATGCAAGTCAGTGTGTGTTTGGCTTTGGGCTTTTGCTTGTTTTTATGCACCCGCTATTGCTCTTGACCCTAATGCAGTCGCCAGGCGCTGACCAACTATGCACTCACGAAGCAACCTAAGCGCAGGGCTAAAGTTGTCAGTGCCCAAAATTCGATTTCCTGCCCGGCAATTGAAAAGTGCAACGCCGGGGCAGACGCTGCCGGGAACCACTTGCTGCTCGCTTTGATTGCATAAACGAAGCCAAACACTATTTTAAATGAAATGAAACAACAACAACAACAAGGATGTTGCTGGTGGTGGATGTGGCCGTGTTGCTGCGGGGTGCGGGTGTTGCACACACAAAAACGAAGTTAAATGCCGCTCAAGGAAGCTAAATGTGCCATGTCGAAATGTGTTGTCTGTATTTGTTGGAGCACTATTGAGCCAACGGCATTGTCTAACTGTAGTTCTGACTGTCACCCTCTCTGTGTGTGTTTGTGTGCGTTTGTGTTTGCAAAACTGTTGCATGCAGCAGCAGCAGCAGCAGCAGCAGTTCGCAGACAACGCTTCCATTTGCTGCTGGCATATGGCACATTTTCGACATGTTTTGTGTGCATTTCGGCAGCAACAACAAAAACAAAGTCGTTTTCTATATCAGCAGCAGGCAGTGGCTGCTGACTGGCAGCCCAGCCCGTGACGCGTTGCAGGAAATGTGAAAACAACGTTACGAAACTTTTTTGTACTGGATGGCGCAACAGGAGGCAGCCACAGCCACAGCCACAATCGCAGCCACCAATACCAGTGCAGCAGCAGCCAAAGGCGTTCGGCAGCGCTGCAGCAGCACCGCAACCCGCCCAGTCTACTCCTCCCAACGCTGCAACGACCCCCACACCAGACACCCTACCATGAATAAAAAAGCGAAGAAATAAACTTTGGTTTTGCTTTGACTTTGGTTTTGGCTTTGCTGTTTTTGGCTGCTGTTGAATTTGCTATTGAAAGTTGGTTTCGGGCTTGGAGTTCTGTGGGGTTCTGTGGGGGCGTTGCGTTTGGTGTGAGCTGCTTCGTATTTTTGCTTCGTTTTCATTTATTTCGTTGTCCTTTTTTTACTTCTTTTTCCTAGCTTTCGCCAATGCTATATATTTGGGTACAACGACTTGTTGCTTTGTCTGTGTGCACACACACACACACACACACACTGGGCCTGGGTGTGGCAGCTTGACTTTGGCACATGGCGCATGTTACGTATGCGACCTGTACGCCGGCTGCTGTCATATGTGCTATGTTTTATGATGTCAGTTTTGGGTTTTATTAAAACTGCCTTGAGATATGAGTGCAGCTATCGCTGCTCCTGCTCCAGCGCCTGCTCCTCTTTCTCCTGGCGCATGCAATTTGGTAAATGTAATGTAACATTTTTTAATAAATACGTAAGCAGGCAATATGCATAAGTATTATCGCTTATGTGCTGACACATCGCGTATACGGCGTGTGGCATCAGTTGCTGCTGATGCTGCTGCAGCTGCTGCTGCTGTTGCTTATCAGCAGCCCAAATGTGCTAGCGCTTTTTAGTGCATGCAACGCCTATACATATATATATATATACATATGTCTATAAATCGGGGTCACCTTCAATTATCAAATTTCACCCGAAATGATTAAATCGGCAAACACACAAAACAGAATAAAAAATCGCGGGCCCCCGGCTCCCCGTTTCAAATTATATAAAGAATAAAAGCAAGCGATACAGCTACAGCCACAACTACAACACTTACAATATAACAACAACAACAACAACAACATCAGAACCCACTCATTCGCTGGCGAAACCTTATCTTCGTTACACAAAAACGCAACGGGCACGACGATGTTGTTGATGATGATGAATATGCCCTGATTTCGACACAAAAATAAACAAAAAACGCAAAAAGTCTGAATGCAAAAGAAAGAAAACAATAAAAAAAAAACTAAATACAACACGCAGATACACACACATGACTAAAACTGGAGACGCAAAAAAGACACATTTTTGTTTCTCAAATACTGTAAAAAAATAAAAGCTAAAAAAAATAGAAATAGAAAAAATTAGATAAGACGAAATTGAGTCAAGCCCAAGCCGACAAAGAGGCCAGAAAAACTTCGCATGCAGTTCGAAAAAAAGAAAAAATGCATCAGCAAACAAAAAAGCGACAGCAACTGAAATAAAAATTATGAAAAGCAAGAATAACAATTACAACAATAAAATCAACAACAGCAACAACAACATGCAGCAACAAAGTGCAGCGCGTGCTTGGCCCGATCGCCTCGGCAATAGAATGGAAATGCAAGAGGGGGGACATGAAAATATTTTTCAGCAGTTGTCTAAATAACAGCGAACGACATTGGCGTCAGTGCCAGAAAGCAAACGAACTAAATTGCTAAAAAAAAATGTCCACAAAAACAGTAGCAACAACAACAACAACAACAATAACTAATGAAAATAAACGAAAACGTAACAAAAATCAATTGTCGCCAACCAAACGTCAATACAAGTGTCCATGTGTGTGAGTGTGTGTAGCCGTGTGTGTGTATGTGTGTGTGTGTGTGCCTGACTGTGTATCGTCAAAAAACATGCAGCCGCAATTGGAACTATTTGTAAGCGGTTGTGCGGCGGGTTTCGTGCGGCAGAGGGGTGCGGGAGGGGTTCAGTGAGTGCCATGCATTTAATTGCTGCGGCGGCCGTGTAAAATGTCGCATTGAGAAAAGTTTCTACTGGAGCCCTTATAACTGAGCTGGATGAAAGAGCGGAAAAGGGGTAGCGGGACGCAGGATAAAATTAACTTTAATAGTGTTAGTAGAAAACTAGTGAATACTAAGAATTCATTTACTTGAAGATCATTCATAATAAAATAGGCAGAATGTATACCAAATTTTGTATGCCTAATTCTTTATTATCTTTAAGATCGGTTATAGACAGACAGAAGAATTAAATTAAAATATAAAATATGACATAATATCAAAAAAATGATCACATGATATTTCTTTTATGATATAAAACGAATTTTTATCAAATTTCCGTTTACTGTAAAAATGCTGAAGTGCCTTGTCAACTGTTTCAACAAACATTTTTAAGTGTATATACCTATTAAGATTAGAAATGTCAATATACGAATGATATACACTTCTACACTTCTTTAATGGGCTTTCTAAAGTGTTTTAATCGTGAAGGGAATTCAAAATAAAGTGAAATAATTACATTTGTTTAAACAGGAGCAGAAAGCAATTCAATATGAAATCTTTGTAATTTGGTTATATATGCACACTCAATATACCTATATTCGTTTATCAACACAATGGCCTTATGTAAACACAATTAATGATATAAAATCGGTAGCATTTTGATTTGAACAATAAGCATTTAATTAACTGTTAAAATTTAAATAGTAATGGGGTTGACATAATTTTAAAATTAAATTTATATAAAATAATTTTTTAGTTTAATTTGAACGTGGCAAAGAATCGACTTTATTTGAATACACAGGCATACAACTGGAAACTCAATTGAAAACTTGTCAATGCCGTTGAGTGTTTGTGTACATTTTTGCAGTGCCAAAAAACTTGTTGCACTCCACAGGCAACAACAACAACAACATCATCAACAACTGCTAGAACAATTGAGCATAAATAAATAAATGCACATAAATTGAAAACATATCTGTTGTGAAAATATTTAAAATGTTATTACCATATGCATATATATTCATTTGTTGCTGTTGAATTTTTAGCAAATTTTTTCACAGTTTGTTTTCAATGTATTTTTGTGTTTGCTTTGGCCAGCAGGTGAATTGTTATTGACGTTGACTAGTTTTTGCCAGCGTGCGGCGAGTGTTTTGGCATATTTTTCGTTGCTGTGCAAAAGTTGATAAGCTTAAGGACAATGTGGAAGTTTGGCATTGCTGCTGTTGCAGTTGTTGCTATTTGTTCAATTGTGTTTGTGCACATGGCAAATATCGAGTTTGCATTTCGGCAACAATAACTGTATACCAGCTATGGCAATAGTATAAATATTTTGTAAATGTTGCTCATACGCCACATGCGCCGCTGTTATTTATACAAAATGTTACATAATTGCAAACGCTCGCGAAACACAAATTCATTTATTCTTTTATTGTTTTTTTCGACTACCTCTACACCTGTTGCCTCATGAATCAGAATTCATTGTCTTTCTTATGCAAACTACAATATCCGCTGTGACATAGCCAAAGTTAAATTAAACCCATTTTTTCTCAACCCTCGGCCCACACCCCTGCTCAGTCACAGTGGAAAAAGAAAAAATATCAGCGAAAAACTTTACCGCCCATCTACAACCCAAACCACCACCCACTGAAACGGGCCGCTGGTGGTAAGAGCAGCTATAACAGCAACACCAACAGCAACAGCAGCAACGAATGCCTGTTGCACTTTCCTATATACCTGGAACGCTTCCAGCTTGGGTCTGGCTTTCCAACATCCCCGAACCATATAAGAAGGAAAAAATTTAAGAAATAAAATAAAAGCAAAATACGAAAAAAATGCGATATAACACCCATCTCCTACTCCGCCCTAGTGCAGCAACAGTTTATTTTATGCGCTTTGCTTTTGTAGTTAGCCGTTTTATGGAGAAAAGCGAAAAACTGAGAGCGAGAAAGTGAGCGACAGAGAGTAAGAGAGTGAGAGGTAGAGGTTGAATTTTGTACGGATTTGAGTTCGAGCTTTAGCTGCAGCGAATTTGAATGAAGCAATTGATTTTAAATGCAGTTTTTATTTCATTTAAAGTTTTTTTTTAAGAATTTAAATATTTAAATGCAAGTCTGTTTAACTCTAGATACAGTTGAGGCGTGCTAAATGTAGCCTCTATCTACGCAGTTTTATTTCCACACGAGCTTGCATAAATCACGTCCAGTTCTTGCTATAAATATATAATGTGCTGACTCTTGCCCAAACATCGGCTAAACTTTGGCTTAGTGAGTCACTGGCTCAGTGGTAGGATGCATGTGACGACTGGCCGAGTTGCCTGTGCGGCAAGTTGTTGCATAAGCAACAATGCCAGCGCAACTTGCCGTTGCAGTTAGCTCGTGCGACTTGTTGCCTGTCTGCTGCTGCTGCTGCTGCTGTTGCTGTCGTTGAGTGCTTCTAATCCAATCATACGAACAATGGTAATGCAAATGCAACCTCAGCAGCAGCAGCAGCAGCCGTGGCAGCAGTTGCAGCAGCCGTGGCAGCAGCGCGGCTGCAACTTCCTTTGTCTGCCATTGAGAGCCATATGCAACGCAGACGTTACAATTGCCGTGGCATTATAAAAGTGCTGCCTTGCCGCAGTGTTGATGGTCAAGGTCATGAACCTGTTCCAATAACTCGTTTTCTTACGTGCCGCGCGCACACATAGACTGACAGACAGACGGACGGACGGACTGACAACGACGACTGCCAGCCAGATGATTGTATGTTGCATGTTGGCAAAAGTTGTTGTTGCTACTGCTGTTGCTGCTGCTGCTGCTGCTGCTGCTGCTGCCAACTGCTATTGGCTGTGCTCTAATGCTAATCCTTGCAGATTTGCTGGCACGCCAGCGGCTTTGGCTTTTGCATCGTGCCATGACTAATGGTTCTAATGGCAGAAGAAGCAAGAAGCGGCTGCCCAAATCAATTTGCCATACATGAAAATTAAATTTCAATTTACTTGTTTCGTCGGACCACAATTAAAGTTAAAAACTTGTCGTTCATATGTCCAAGTGGGCATGCGGAAATGCCACCCAAGATTCTGAAAAACAACAGTCACACACACGCACGCACACACACAATGATATCCGAGCTGTTACAAGGACACGCGCGCGCGTGGCGACAAATTAAAAAAATACTTGTATAAAGCAAGCGAAAAAAGGCGCATATGGAAAATGAAAAGAAAATCGTATGCGTGGGCGTCCACCTGGCTGATTCATTGTTTTTTTGTTTTTGCTCGCCGCCTGTGTCAGTGTCATAAATTGTATAAAATGAATTATACGAAATCAAAATGCCATTTGCACAAAGAAAATCACTTCTCGAAAACGCTTCCGTCTGTCAGCGGCGTGAAATTAGAGGCGCATTAATTAGAAATTTTTATTATTCTAATTTTATTCTTTTCTTTTTTTTTGTATACATATATATATTTTTTATACAATCAAGACAATAAATTTGAGGCGACATTTGTGCATAAATTACAAATAAAGATTTCCGCGAATTTGTTGTATATTTTGTGTATTGAGACGCATTCAAAAGTAGCAACAACAGCAACAAAAACATTTTGTCAAAAGCTGCCCATATTGATGATTGTGCATTTGACGCCCATTGTTGTCTATGCGAGTGTTAGTGTGTGTGGGTGTACGTATCTGTGTGTGTGTGTGTGTGTGTGTGAGTGTGTGTGTAAGCAAATATGGCGCGTTTCGGGCCCGGGCCAGTGCACTTGTCGGACTTCGACTTATTTATTTTGCCTGCTCTTATGAAATATTTTGTTGCTAATTTTGTTGATTTCCGTTGGCTTCGAAGCGCTTACAGTTCGAGGCTAGATAAAGATCCCAAATAAATCATAACTGTCTCTACTACCTCACTTGCTGTGTATATACCCAATGATAAAACGATTCAAAAATGTTATTATTTCTTTATTTTTGAATTTATGATTTAGATATGATCTCCGAATAAAACCGATTTAAATTGCATCCAAAACATAGTGAAAATGTTACCCTTTGCCAAAAAAAAGAATTACTTATAAATTCGCAAAAATATACTTTATGCATAGCATGCTCAAAAGTATATTCTCAATAATTAATCTGATATGCACTCACATACCCTAATCAAAGCTCATAAGTTCAAAGTTCTCTATTCAGATATAAAAGATATACTAATATACTGTATGCACATAAAAATAAAATATGGATGATATATAGAAAAGTTTGCACCTATGTTTCTACATCACAATTTTGGAAGTTTTATTGAGTTGTATGAAAATAATGTTATCTAATATTAAAAAAAATAAAATAAAGCAAACAAAAAATGCATCTCCATAAACATGTCTCAGATATAACACAATGTACATATTCCATGTGTACAAAACATCAGCAATGCATCTTAAGATAATTCTTGTCTAAGCGCCTACTCCACAGTTTCTTTAGGGGCCAACGCATTCTCCCCTTTCAACTAATTTTACAACGCGCTCATGCAAAAAAAAAAAAAAAAAAAAACCAGAGCAGCAAAAAACGGGGAAAAGTGTGTGTATAAAAACAAACTCTTGCATTCTGAGTCCAAATGACAAAGGGAGAGAGATTTTCGGTGGGAGAGCTACAAAGAGCGCAAGATATGTGCGTAATGTGCCATATGAAAATCAATACAAAAAAAATGTATATATAAAAATACAATATATATATTTTTAAAAATATATTTTAAATAAACATATTTACATTACAGTTTTGTTATTGTGTTCATGGAATATTCTTGACCTTTTAGTGCGTTCGCGAGTGACTGTGTTTGTGTATATGCATGTGTGTGTGTGTTTGAGTGAGTGTGTGTGTGTGTGTGCATGCATCTCGTGTTGTGGTTTTTACCATGCATATGGAATACTCTCACTCACACCCTCACACACATAATTCTTACACGTTGCCGCAAACGTGCAGTAAGATTTGCCGCAAAAAATCAAATTTTATATTATTAAATATACATATTCATGTATATAAAGGAACAAAAATGCTACTTACTTTTTAGTTTGTTGCTCAACTATTCAGTATTTACGCAGTTCGCTCACGTTTCCATATAAAATTTGTTTATTGATAATGTCGTGTGGGTTATGCTTAAATTCTTATTCTCACAGCACTTAAATTGTCATAAATATTCAGCAATTAAATTTTAGTGAATTTGATTTGGGCTTGGATTTATTTCGCGAGTCGAAAAAAATATATTTTGTTATCACAAGAGAAACGCACGTCAACTGTGTTCTAGCCTTTGGGCTGTTGAAGAGGAAGCACATGTAATGCACTCTCGCGCACACACACACACACGCACACACACACGTATATACATGTATATGTATATATGAGAGCGTACGCACAAGTGTGTGTGTGTGTGTACGGGTTAGAGTGTGTTGGTAGCAGCAGCAGAAAATAAATAAAAATTTCGCACCGCGACCAACGTCAACAACAAACAAACACCGACACTAACAACAGGCGCAGACAACTTTACTAATACGTAAACAACGAAATCGACTAACTTGACGACGGCGACGGCGGCGTCGACGCTGGCGTCGCTGCCTACTGGTAGTGCTAGTGCTGCTGCTGCTGCTGCTGCGCTTACAACGACAATCCGAAGCTAAGGCAAAAGCGTACCGAACTGTTCGAAACGACCGACAATAAAGCTGCCATCCAGCTGAGCTGCCCGGCACTGCGACTATGAGCTGGAGCCAAACTGAGCGGCGGCAGAATGAGTGCAGCAGCGGCATATTGCTCTCCACACGCTCACACTCACACACACACACACACACACACATATATGCACACTTGCATATGACAAAGAGTCGGCCACAATGCTGCGTTGTAAAGGTCTAAGAAAAGTTTCGCTGTTCGCCTGCATTTGCCTTCGCTGAGAACACAACACTCAACTTACAGCTGTGCGTGTGTGTGTGTGTGTGTGCGTGTTGAAAAAATTGCAGTGGCAGTGTCAGCGCGAGTGAGAGATAGAGAGAGAAGAGAGACCCACGGCCAAGTGGGAGGTTGCAGCCGGCTAGCACAGTGTCAATGTATTGGTGCGCTTCATTCATGGCAGCCGGCAAAAAAACGTTAAAAGCGAAATTGGTTAACAAAAAAAGAGAGCGCGCAAAAAGAACAGAAAAAAGAAAATGGTGGCAAGAAGCAACTCGGAGCGCAAAATGTGTCGCCGCACATCTCCTGGTTCTGAGTGAGTGAGCGAGCGAGCGATTGCTGAGCGAGCAGGCGGGGAAGGCCAACGTCAATGTGTGTTTTTAATTGCACTTTTTCTGCATTAGTATTGGCACACACGCACACTGGCACACACACACACACTTATGCACACAGCTGTCTCAGCGCTCAGCTAAACGCACTCAGAACCAAACGCTGCTGCACTCGCTCTGAGTTTTTTTTTACTATTTTTTTCTACTTTTTTGTGGTTGTTGTTGTTTAATACATTTTGTGCATTTTGTTCTCCATTTTGTAAATTTTCAACAGTTCTTTTTGGGTTTCGTTTTAAGCAGCGAAAACAAGTCCGAAACCGAGACAACAACGACAACGACAACGGCAACGCTTTGTTTAGCGCTGGAGACGAAGACGGAGACGCTCACTCACCGCTCGAAATGCAACTGGCGGCTCCGACAACGCGCGCCCGTTGCACATGCACTTTTGTTTTTTGTTTTGTTTTTTTTATTTATTTATTTAGTTTTTTTTTGAGTGTGCAACGGTCCGCTGTTGTGCGAATGTCGAGCGCGCGAGAGCAAAACTGAAATTATTATAATTCGCCAGTCGGACGGACGGGGCCGGGCCGGGCCGGGCCGGGACGTGCCGGGGCGGACACTGCAATTCGACTCGAGTTGCAGCGACTCAATTGCATGTCATTGTAGACGAAAAAAATACTTTTGAGAATTTTCGGCACAGCGTCAGCGACTGCAGCGAATTATGGACTCGACTCTGGGTGCAGGGTATAGAGAGGGCAGGGTCTCGGTCTGAGTCTGGCACTGTGGCTGGGGCTGGGTCTGGGTCTCTGCCTGAATTTAGTCGTGACTGGTTTCAAGGTCTCTCAATTAATGCGAAAATTTCGTTGTACATTTTTTTATTCGTATTTTGTGTTTTTTTGCATGCTTGTAACAAAATTCGTGTATAATAAATATAGTAATTGTTTAACCATTTTTTTGTTTTTGTTTTTTTTCGTTGTAGAATCGCTTTTAATGCTTTTCTAATAAGCGAAATATTTGTTCATTTTAATTGCATTTACATTAGTTAACTCTCTGACCTTGGGGCTGTGCATAGTCAAGAACTGGCATTTGAATTGGCGAAGGTGATGGAGGCGTATAAATAGGTGGAATATGACACCATTCGAATTGGGGTTTTGAGCATAGACTGGCCTTGGGTAAGTTGGCATTGGCTTGCCAATATAATAGAGAACGTCGAATATCCTTTTTTCATAGATACAAATTTTTTATGGAAATCCTTAAATGGAATCTTTTGATGTCTTAAAGTTGTTTACATACTTTGCTGATTGATTGATTCATTTAATTCGATTATTTTGCGTAAATAATCACATAGGAGAGCTTGCATATTTCAATGTGATGTTTTTAATTAAGTGCACCAAGTGTGCCAATTATGCATATCAGACGCACAAAAACCCTAATTTTTTCCCCATCTACATTTACATTTGTCAGTACAGATGGGTACAAAAACCAAAACGAATGAATCAATAACCAAACTCGCGTTTAATTCGTATGCTCTGACGGTTCAACCACACCACAAAATAAAACGTTTTTATGGAAATCCTTAAATGGAATCTTTTGATTTCTTCAAGTTGTTTATATATTTTGCTGATTTTTCATTGAATCATTTAATTCGATTATTTTGCGTAATTAATCACGCTTCAACAAATAGGAAAGCTTGCAAATTTTAATGTGATGTTTTTCATTAAGTGCATTTTATTTCGCACCAAGTGTGCCAATTATGCATATCAGACGCACAAAAACCCTAATTTTTTCCTCATCTACATTTACATTTGCCTGTACAGATGGGTACAAAAACCAAACGAATGAATCAAAATCCAAGCTCGCGTTAAATTCGTATCCTCTGACCGTTCAACCACACCACTTCCGCGTTGAGGAAAAAAATTCAACAACAACTTAAAAACATACAAGTAATGTCGCCAAAGAGGAACACACATAATTGCAGTATTTACAAAAGATAAAATCGGCGACAACATGCAAACAGCAGCTCGAAAACGCGCAAAAAAGTATAATATATACATATATATAAGTGTAAGTATGTATATGCATGCATAAAAATCAGATGAGAAGCAATTAAAATTAAAACCACGTAAGCAAATACGAGAGCCCCCGAAAAAAGGCGTTAAAAAGAACCCAATACCCATAAAAATCCACCCTATTGCAAATGCACTTTTTTCCCAATCCACACAAAAGATGCACGAAGCAAAACGTGCAATTTTGTTGAATGCATTTCAAAAAAAAAGTACCGAAAAAAAGTCGAAGCGAACGGGCACAAAAAAATGGTATGCAATTTTTTGCATAATGAAAAATGCAGCAGGCAAACAAATACACACACACATATATACACACAGAAATAATGAAACGCATTGCATGCATGCACATTGAAAGCTGAGCTGTGAAATCCAGACCCAAAAATATATTCTAAAATTAAAATGCGACTGCTTGTCGAAATGTAAACAGTCAAAGGGGTGCGCAAAGTAAGCACACACACATGCACACACACACACACACACACACGCACACTCACATGTGCAATTAAAACACGCCACTGCAACGGCGAATACAAAGCACAGGAAAGAAATGCATTTTTGTGCATCTTACAGATACACACACACACACTCAAGGGCTAATGGGGTGAGTTTCTGCACGTCTGATGTCTTCTACATTTTGGAATGCATAATTAAAAAACGATTTTTTGCAATTAGATTGCAAAATTACGCATTTCCCAGGCACCTAATGCATAGATTCATATTCTTGACCAGCTCACGAGAGAGTTTGATTGGCCCAAATGAGCGCCCAGGCAGGAAGTCTGCTGCATCCGTTCTAAGCCGCGCCTGGGCCACCGTTTGGCAACGGAACTGTTTGCTGCGAACGGAAGCACCAGCTCAAATCATTCTATCAAGTGGACACGGGGACACATACGGAAACTGTTGGACATTAGCACTGACCACGGCCACCATAAATAATGAGCGAAATTAAATTCACAATTAGATACGCATCAAACTTAAGCCGTAATAATTGGCGACACTTAACCAACATTTAAAATAAATGTTGAGCAAATAATTATTCCGGCATTTCTGCAAATTGCAAATAATCCAAGCTAATTGAATTCTAGAATATGTTTGTGAGATCAGTTTGAAAACATTAATTTTCTTAACGCAAGCAATACTTTTAAGATACATTTTTATTGCTTGTCAATGAAGATAAGAAATTTATTTCAATCCTGATTTTAGATGCATATATGAAGTAGAGTTCAAACCATGATCAATATGCCACCTAACTTGAAATCCGGTTTAGTTTCGATAAAATGTACGAAAAACCTTACCGTGGATTTTCAAATTTCAGAAACATTTAGTCACCCTAAGAAACACTTTAAATAATTAATCTTATGCGAATTTCAGCAAATCAATAAAAATTTGAATTTTTAGTAAAAATTTCGTTAAATGTGAAAGGCCAACCCATGACCGAAATGCTAAACATTAAAATCGGTTCAGTATTGACGAAGCTATGCCAGTTTAAATTCTAAAGAAAACTTTGAAATTTTGGGAAAATACACTTTACAAATAAATAAAGAACGAACATTTCTAAATGTAAAACATTTCAGCCACTTAATATTTATTTCTTTCCGCCCACATAATTTGAAATTATAGCCTTATGATCCCAACTGCAGTGCGCAAAATGTGATTTTCAGTTTCAAGTAAAAGTAAACGAAAACAAGCAAAGCAAATAAACCAAAATGAAATCAACAAATAAGCAGACTCAACTAAGGAGTAGCCGCCAGAGCCAATGACCAAGAATCAACAGCAGCAGCAGTAACAACCACAACAACAACAGCAACAAAAAGCACACAGATTGCTGAGGCCAAGGAACTCGAGAGCAATACAAAATTGCTTGGCCTTGGTCAGGCACACTGTACATGTATTTACAATGGGAATATGTATGTGTTGTATATTGTACGTATAAAAATATTTTTAAATGTTTTTGCGCTCGATTTCCTTTTCTTTTTGCCTTGCATTGAGCGTTGCGTTATTACGTTTTAATTTTCGTTGCGAAAAGTCGACAAGAAAGTGAAGTGTAAGAATCACATAGATTAACTGAGTAATTGATAAGATACGCAACGAAATAAAACAGAAACAACAACAGCGACAAACATTCAAGTAACTGTTGCCTGATAAGCCAATTAAAGGTTGCCCTGTAGGCATTGCATTGTAGGTCAGTAAAAGTGCGCAAGGGGCATGCAAATGATGTCATTTGAAGCTTAGCCCAATGAAACAGATTGCAGCATGTGTTAAAAATACATTTGCATTAGCATAGCAAACACAAGCGTACGTACACCCAGTCAGACTCGCGTGCACACACACACACTGGCAAATATGTCCAAATATACACGCACAAATTGCCGTTTAACCAATGTCAATGTCAACAAGCAACATCTGCAGCAACAACAACGGCAACAAATGCATTTCTAATGGACGCAGCATCCACGCGGAAACCGATGGCATGTTTAGGCCGTGTTGTCGTTGTTGTTGTTGTTGTTGCTATTGCCGTTGCCATTGCCATTGCTGCCACTGTTGCTGTTGCTGTTGCTGTTGCTGTGGCTGCACGCCGGCAACACATTGTGTGTAAGGTCATATCTCGAAATTTTATTTGGCTGCCTGCCAAATACAAAACAGATGAATGCAGCGCCATAGCGCCTGCGGCATGCACGAGTACACGCACACAAACACACACACGAACACGTGTTTATACACACACACACACACACACACATAGAATTTGTGTTGCAAATTCACGCGTTGCTGTTGTTGTTCTCTGCTGCTATCCGGACGGTCAGGGGGCCGCTTTTGGGGGCTGCCAGTTTTAGATGTTTAGTTTTAGATATCAATGAAGTCGAGAGCGAAAGTGTTTTCCGACCATTTACGTTTCAATTAATATTACGTATACGCTATTTGAACTTGTGTGTGTGTGTGTGTGTCTGTGGTCGCTGAACTTGTTGCAGTTTGCATTTTTAGTTAAATGTACATTAAATTGGCATTCATGTGAATTGCCATATGACTTAAAGCCATTATGGTTCATTATATTTAAATGTCTCAACAAACAAGGAAGCGATATGTTTAAGAGATTATGAGAGATTCGTGTCTTTATTTAATTCCCTATTATGGGTACTTGATATAAGTTTTGATATTTGCTGTGTAATGAATAAGTAAGATCAGAGTGAATAAAAAAATGTGCGCATAATTTAAAAATACTGAAATATTTTTTATTTTGCTCTCAGGACTTGGTGTGTAGGCTATACCTCTATCGTTTATTTATTGCTTATATCAAGAAGTCAACAATACGATTTTATAGTTCACGTACTAAGCGAATCGTTATAGATAATAAAATAAAATATGAGCTGACGCAGAATTGTTTGCTATTTCCGTTGTTGATTGAAATAGAAAAATAAAAAACTCTTATTAAGATTTGGAAAGTAGAATAAAGAGCTGATTGTAAATTTTCAAAGCCTTACCTTGGAAACCCCTGCTGATCGGAAAAACGTGACTTCTCTTCGTCAACATAGATGAAAAATGTATTTCTTTAATTTGGCAGAAGCAATTACTGGCCTGCTGTTAACGGTGATGCCAAGACTGTGCCATAATATCGGTTGACTGCTGCACCATTAACTCAACTCACTTGCACTTGTAAAGGCCTCAGCACCCCAGCTAAAGAGTGGAAGATAGAGGGGCGTGGAGCGAAAAATGTCAAGTTCAAAAACCCCATTACTCACCAAAAGCAGATACTTTATGATGAGCAGCTCTCTTAGCTGCGACTATTTTGTGGCTTTTGATTTGAAGTCCACGCACTGAACAACGGACAAACACACACCAGAATGATGATATACGGACAGCAGATATACTATGTATATTTATTTGTATTTATTTCTTTATCGCACATGATTCACAAAAAATAAAAGACAACAAATGTGAAATGGCGTCCATGACCAACACAACTGACAACTGAGACCAGAGACAACAACAGCGGTCACTGGCAAGCGCACAGCTCCTATCCCTTTGATCCCCTCGACGCCCAACTCTCTGGCTGCTCCATATGGTATGCCCTGAACTGAACCAGCAACCGATTTTTATTATTATTTTGAATACGCTTCTTGTTGCTGTTATTACGCTTATTGTTGCTGTTGTTGTTGCTGCTGTATTTTTTGTATTTTGTTTTGTATATTTTTCGTCACACTTGGCAGCAGCAGCAGCGACTGCAGCAGCGGCAGCGTATTTGTATTTGTATTTGCACAGAGTCAGCGTCAGCGTCAGCGTCGACGACAACGTTATATGCCCCCTGTCCAGGCCCCTGGCCCGGCAGCCAGTCGGTCGCTTCGTCGCCGCCGCCGTCGCCGTCGCCGTCGCCTGGTCGCTTGGTCTGTCGGTCGTCCCTAACCTACGACAACCGAATTCGCACTGGGCCAGGTTCAATGAACTTTTGGCTGCGTTTGCTGCTGTTGCTTTTGACGTTGTTGTCGTCGCCGTCGCCGTTGCCGTTGCATAAAGCGTGCATTGAGGGCGCTGCTTGACTGGCGGACTGTCTGTCCGGCTGACTGACTGACTGACTGTCCATTTGGCCTGCCATGCGTGTGTTGCTGTTCCTGTTGTTGTTGTTGTTGTTTTTGTTTGCTGTTTGCTTAGTGTCTGTGTATGCGTGCATGAATGAAGCTTCTTTCTTTTAATTTTGTCAAGTTCGTTTTGAATTTCAATTTTGAGTCATGCATAAAGTGCAAGATACGACAACGAGTACTTAAGCTCGCACACGCACTCATATGAACATACATACACACTTACATTCTTTTTTATAGATACTTTTGCATGTGTGTGTGTGTGTGTGTGGCATGACAGTCAGCAGCTGTCGCTGCTTTTTGATAAGCGTCTTTTTCTACAAACGCAACTGCAAAAATAATTTAAAAGAAATTAACCACAATAACCCAAGCTGTCGATTCTCAGTGCGAAAAATTCACTAGAAATCGGAAACTTTTTAGAAAATCAAATTACATGGCGCACAGAGAGAATGGCAGAAAAAATTCAACGGCAAAAATTATACAAAAAAGAACGGAAGATTAGATACTCTAAACAGTCAAATATAATGCAGCTATAATAAATAAATATAAAAATAACGACGCAAATAAAAAGTGAAATGTATAATTTTTTAAACTGCATTTAAGAATTTATTTTCGGAATTAAATTAAATAAAAATTTTTATTTACTTTAAAAAAATATACCAAAGTCTATTCTATTCAAAGTAAACTTTATTTTAATGCACTTTATTAAATATAAAATAAAGACAAATTGGAACTTATGTTGTAAATGAAATAGCATTATCTAGCAAATGCTCAGAATAATCACATCAATACGTACTTATTTTAGAATCAGAGAAACCAGAGTATATTCAAAATAAGCTTTAGTAAAAATTATTTATAAATAAACATTAACCTATTAGTCCAATTATAATTGTAATTACCCAACCAAGTTAAGCTCATTACCCAATGGCTTTCAAACATAATGAAGAAAGTAATGCACCCGTTTGGGTCTATCCACATAACCGCCTGACTGTGATGCTCTTGGGTTGCCATTGACGATAATGATTCTGTTAAAAATAATCAGTTTGTGATAGGTAAGGAGGCTGAGACTGGGGCCCAGGCTGAGTCTAGCTGCCTCGCTTGGTTGCCTGCCCTATTGGGTTGGCTGGTTGGTTGGCTTGAGTTGACTTGACTTGACTAAATATGATATGCCCTGGCATAGAGTCAACCAAATTGTTACCACAGATGTGGAGCCTCCCCTCCAGCTCCCCCATTACATGTGTGTGTGTGTGTGTGTGGCGAAAATGAATGTAATGCCATGGAATCGATTCATCGACGATGTCGAATTGTGGATTAGTTGGCTGAAAAAATGAATTACTACAACTTCAGCATCAGTCTGTCTTACTGTCTGTCTGCCTGTCTGTCAGTCAGTCAGTCTGTTTGTCATTTCACATGCTCGTTCTGTGCATTTGGCTGTGATTAATTGCATTGGCTGCCGCTGGTAACTTCAGCTTGGCAATACAACAACTGGCTGGCAAGGAAGCCTTAGAAATGTCAGGGCCAATGGCATGGCCCAATGCAAATTTATGACAACGGCGCGCCGAGATTTATCAACTGCAACCAGTGCCAGCACTAACAGAAACAACAGCAAAAACAGCAACAACATTAACGTATAACGAAAATAAAAATAACCAGTTAATGCGCCGACAACAAATAAAATCGAAAGCCGCATCCAAAAAACCGGTTAGCCAAAGTTCTAAAAATGAAACTGGCTGCAGCGAGCACCAACAAGACCAAAAATATTTTTTCACTGTCTGCCAAAATTGCAAGCGGGCATAAATTAACCGCATGGGGTCCAGATACATTCGCACACACACACACTCACAGATACAGATACACGCATGCGAGACAAGCACACCCAAAACCACTTAAAGTCCACAATGATGACGTTGATGTCGGTCCCGACGTCGGCCAGCCAACCACGCCAGTTGAGTTTTCAAGTGCAGTTCTCGTTGCTGATGACGCAAAAAAAGTAAAACCGGCAACGACCACGACCTCACCCAAAACCGGGCAGTAGAAGCAGCAGCAGCAGCAACAAAAACAACAAAAGGCAGAAGCGCTGCCAGCGCAACGCATTCAGAGGCTCCACCCCAAAGCCAAAAATGCGCAATTTGACTGTACGAAAAAAGTAAACGAAAAAGCGAATAAAAACGCAGCAGAAAGAGCAACCAAAATAAATGTACAAACAAGACGAAAAATTATCGCTGACACGTCGATGCCGACATACCCTAACCAAATTGCATTAAATTAGAGCTTAAATTTACGTTTACGAATATTTCACAACATCAGCTGCATAGTATTCAGAGATGGTTCAGTTAATCTTAATATATTATGCTCTCTTAAAATATTCAAATTATATTATCAATAATATAAAAATTATTATAAAACAAATATTTGAAAAACTATAAATTCTTCAAACTGAATTTTACTAAAAAGTAACATTTTTCTTCTCTCAGCTTTTACATTTATTTTAATTACATGTTAACCATTCGCCTTAAAGTCTTGGTAGCTCTATTGAAAATTTGTTACATATTTAATCATATAGTGTATATACTTTTTACAGGGTATATTAAACAAAAATTTTCGTTTGCTGCTCATACAAATTTTTTTCTGGGCTGGCGGTTGTCGGTTACTGACCGTCCTCAAGGTTTTTCGTATTTTGCCCTTTTTGCAGAAGCAGCGACGTCAACGGCAGCCGCAGAGCAACAGAGACGCTGGCAGCGTCAACGATCGCAGCGCTCAATTCCCTTCATTTAGAGCGTTTTTTTGTTGTTTTTGTTTTTGTTGCTGTTGCCGTTGCCGTTGCTGCCGCAGTTCGTTGTTGCATTTTTGAACGTTTTACGTAGCGCAAATTACAGCAAACACGCCATCATCATCACCATTACCATCATCATCATCGTCGTCATCCTCATCATTGCTGTTGTTGTCGTTGTTGGAGTCACAGTTGGTGTTGCTGTTGCTGCTAGGGCGCAGTAATAATAATAAGAACAACAACAACAACGGGAGCTACAACATAATCAAGATGGCAGCCACTTGCAGCAAAAAAATTGACGAATATGCGATGCAACAGCAGCAACAACAGCAACTGCTGCTGCTGCGACGACGGCAATAAACAGAATTTTAAACCCGAATTCAATGCAAAACATGTTGAGGCGATGCTTGGAAAACGCAAAAAGCCGAGACTTGACATAAAACATGGAATCGACTGGGATAGAATGAGCGCAGATCAGATCTGATCGGAGTCCAGAAGAGTTGAGTGAAGACTGCTGTTCTTGCCATCTCGTTCATCATGCAGCCGACTCTTTCTGGGGGAGCCACTGAAGCATAGGTTTTAATTTATGTAGCACGCACATTTTGTGTTGTGTTTTTTGTTGTTTTTGTTTTTATTTTTTTTTTTTGTTACTGGGCTTTTTCTCACAATTTGTTTTGGCAGTGAACGGAATGAAAGATGGTAGCTAGAGAGCTTGCCACAGGGAATGCTATGCCATGCAATTAAACGAGCACCTGAATCGGTAATGGGTGGGGTGTGGGGTATGTGAGTGGTGCAGTAACAGGTGCAGCAGCATCGGCAACAGCGGCAAAAAGTCTTTTTTAATGAGAAATGGAACAGCCTATGTTCTGAGCCATGTAACACATAATAATGGGGTCTTTAGCAAAATTCCTAACATAAGTCTAAAGCTGAATTAACAGGTAAATATAAAACGAAAATCAAGTTGAAAATAATATATAACAAACTTATAAAATAAATGTAAATCCCTAAAATAAAAAACAAAATCAATAAGTATTATAACTATAGTACAATGTATACAAATTACACAAAAATAATTATGCATACCACATGGCGTATGCGCTATGCATAAATCATAAACTAAATTCCAAACAAAACAATTCAATCAATAAGCACCCAAAAAAACACAAACCCAAATTGGCCGTCTAAGCACAGGCCAAAAACGAGCCACATAACTGACCCTGAACTAAATTTGCAAAACACTCAATTAATTTGTTTGTGAGTGTGTGCTTGTGTGTGAAGGCCTATGTGCCATCATTGTTGTTGTTGCATATCTGAATGAAAGTGCACACGACGGCCCGAAACTGCGGCAGCCTCTAACTCAGTATCCAGTTGGTTGCATCTAACAACAGGTGGGTGGCAGCCACAACAACGCATTGCAACCTAGTGAGACATGTGTGTGCGGTCTATTTGACAGTGTGTGCGATTGTGCGTGTGTATAGCCTGATGTTGAATATTCAGTTTGTTGGCTGAGCCACACTAAGCCCGGTCAGTTTGTTAGCCCGGCAAATGCATCTTTCTCTATACATTGGCACACATACATATATGTGTGGGTGTGTGTGTGCGCGTGTATATTTAATGAAAACGAAAGTGTTATGCAATTTTCATTTTAGATGTCGTTAACGCTTTGAATGTTGTTGTTGCTGTTGCCTGCGGTTAGTTGTCAACCTATTGCACATAATAAAATTAGCCTGGCAGCTGGTACGTGCAACAGGTGCCTCAAAGGCTGCTGCGGTGCCTAAGCTCAGCCGCATCTCTCACTCTCTCTCCATCTCACTCTCTCTCGCTCGCTCTGCTTTCTCTGTCTATGTGTGTGCACACAAAATGTTGCCCAAAAGTTACAAAATGCCACACGAGAAGCAAACACAGACAAGTGCAGCAAGTGCAGCAAGTGTGCCAGGCAGGACCACAAAACTGTTATTGTGTGTGTGTGTGTGTGTGTGTGTGTACGCGCGCGCTCGTGTGTTTCTGCGTATGTGTTTGTACACTTTTAGTAAGGAGCTTTCACTTAACAGCAATTTGGTGCTTTGTTCCTGTTGACTTGTGGCTTCACAAATTGCACGTTTAATGCTATTATCAAGCCCGACATGCCACAAACAAATGGCACCGAATTGCCACTAAATGTCGCATGTGTTTATATTGTATATCTTTCAACTGAAAACCTGTGCTATAAGTTGTAGCTTAACTTTAGCTATCTGTAGCAACTTATCTGGTAGCTGACATTACAGCACAGTTGGACGGAAGTTAATTGAAATTTAAAAACTGTGCAGCTTTTTATTTGATTGCAACAAATTGGATTCATCTTCATTGCTGGCAGCTAAAGCGAAATATGAAAATTAAATAATTCTTATTTTTTATATTTCGCTTTTCACTCATTTTTTTGAATTTCTCATTTCAATTAGTGCAAATTATGTTGAAAATTCTGTTACGGGAAATGTCAGGCGATGGCCCTAGTAAGCATTTGCATGCCCTTACCAGAAAGGAAGATTCCAGATATGAACATATTTTGTATAATTTTGTAATACTTAGATTACACACACAACACCTTAATTATTGACTTATATAATATGTTATATAATTGTGGTTTTAAGTTATTGTCAAAGTTAAATAGTGAAAATATATTTACTTGAGAGTACACTCGAAGAAAAACACCATTCCAATCTAAATACGATCGATCATTTATTTTATTTAATTTATTTAATGAATTATTTTTAATTTCATAAAATGCCATCAATATATCATAAAAAAGAATAATATTCTTGAACAAAGTACAAATGCAAGAACACAAGTACCTAAAAATCGTAATTCAAAAATATTCTTCAGTGTAAAAAAATATTCGCTTTAGTCTCATTTTTTCAATCGTTTTAGTGCAAAAGTCTTCGCATTTTTCTCTGACTGTATTAAGCTTGTTGCTGTAAGCTCTTTTTAATTAATTATGATTTATATTTTAATGGAATGTTTAAGTCTAGAAATCGTTTTGTATATAAATGAAAAATGTTCATTCACTTTTTTTGGTTTTTTTCGGCTGTCTGTTGATTACGTAATGCTGAAAAGTGCAGTATTTATGTTGCTGCTGCCAACAAAATGGGGCAGCCAACCAAACGCAGCTTACAAAACCAAACCGAACCAAACAAAACAAAACAAAACAGTTCATTGTCGTCTCCATGTGACCACTTCCTCGGACATCTCGCTCTAGCCGCAATGGCAATAGCAGCAGCAGCACAAGCAGCAGCAACAACAGCAACAGCAACAACAATAATAGGAAAGGGGCTATATAATGCAATACAATGCAAAAGTTCTCAAGAAAATTCAGCAAAACAATTTGACAAAAAAGCGAAACGACAACAAATTCTGCCATCTTCGGCGATCCTCGTTGATGGACGTTGGCATTTTTAAATGAGTTGCGCGTTTTTTGTGCTGCTGCTGCTGCTGCCGCGTCTGCCGCTGCCGCAGTTGCAGTTGCAGTTGCCGCAGCTGCAGCTGCATTAAACTATATACAACTGCCTGACAGCCGCGGTGTGTGTGTGTGCGTACGTGCGTGTGTGTGTGTGTGTGTATTGCTGAGTTTGAGTGCCCTGCAACTTGAAACGCAATGCAAGAATTAAAAGCAAGTAAGCGCGAAACGAAGCCCAGCGCCAGCTCCGGTCCCGGCCCCGGCCCCTGCCCTGCCCCCTTAGCCGTAGCCGTGGCCGTTCCCGTCCGCAGTTCCTGTCCCTAGTCCCGACAGCAACGGCCACGATGATGACGACAACGACGACGACGGCGACGCAGTTGACGCAGAGACCGACAAAAAGCGCGTTTTGATGCATTTGAGGCACAAACGACAGTGGCGATGGCACTGACCTTTCCTAATGCAGCTCAAGTTGCACGCGGCAGCAAAGGCAACAACAACAGCTGCAAGCCCAATATAATTGAGAGTGCCTAGTTTGGCCGCTCATTGCCAGAGGGCCTTGCAACACTGCCCGCCGCAAAGGTCACAAAATACTTGCAACATATTTCGAAGTCTCCAATGCCTTCGGCGCTATCCAAAGGCCATTTGTTTTACGGCATGTTTTGTCATCAAAATTGTGAGTGGCTCATAACATCTTAAAAGCATTAAACATCATTACAATAAAAACATTAACTATTTACATAGCTTATCTAAATTTGATGATGCGCAATGCCTGTAACTCATTAGAAGCCAAGTTAACAAGCGTGCCTTGAAGTTACCCCTGCGACTTTAGCTTGCAGATTTGATAGCAGTATCGACTTTTAAATACTCTATACAATTGGAATTGAATAATATTGGTCTATTCTATTTGAAAATGCGACTCTTAAGATATTGCTGTCTATATAGTACTTTTTACGTTAACATCTTTAAACAAGTTTTCGAATTCTGTTTCCAATCACGTGTTTATTCTCACTTCCCTTTCCTTACGTATTTATTGACCCCAGTTGCGTCTGACTTTTCATTTAAAATGTCGACGTTAATTGAAAATGCACAGTAAATAGTTATTATCTGTTACAAAATGTAATTCCATCTGTAACAGTATTTTCTTCGTGTTGAGCTTTTTATAGAATTAATTACATTTTATAATAAGCAGTTATTTTCTTATGTGAAAAATATTTATAAATGTATCTTACCATTTCGATTAGCCAGCCACTTTGTTGCGTTCTCACATTAGCAAAATATTGTAATTAAAATAAAAGCTAAATAAACAACAATTATTCAAGGTTATTGCACAAAAAAGGCAACAACACACAAAATGCAAAGATTCAAACAGTCAGCCAACTAGAAAAACAAAAACAACATACGAAATGAAAATTGAAATAAAAAAATCTAAATAATGGAACCAGTTACTGTAACTGCAAATACTTGCATTATTTTGATGCTGCTTTATTGTTGTTGCTGCTGCTGCTGCTGTCTGGTGTTGGTTGTTTGTGCGGTCATTTGATTATTTTTATTTTGATTCGGGCAACTTCCAGTTTATAGTGCGCTGCTAGCCATTTATTATACTTATCAAGTATTTTATTTTATATGTCTAGCTTTGCACTTTGTTCAAATCAATTGGCGGCGCACACACTTAAACTGAATATTAGTTGGGTATCCAATTTAAGTGGATATATATAAGCCAAAGTTGCCGACACGAAAACTGAAATGAATTTTATCGCTGGGACGTGCAACAAGTGAACCACAGAAAATCCAGAAAATCATTTTCCCGTTGGCAGTCAGGCTCCTGTTCGTAGCCCGCTGGGCAGCAGGGCAGTTAACTTTCGCAGCGATAAATTCACGTTTCCTGCCACAACAGCAGCAGCAGCAGCCAGCAGCAACAACTACATACGCCACGTCTGTGGGTGTGAAACTTAGCGGAAGTGGGCGCGCTATTTCCGGTTTGGTTTTGCCCAAAAAGCGCAGCTGCCACTGGTCAGTTATTTGTGTGGCCATAAAGTGGTGCTTAAGTTCGCCTGATTTGATAATGGTCACAATGTGATTGTGCTGTGATTGTCAGCTGCCAAATCAATGCATTAGGGTCAAGCGTAACACACACACACACACACACACACACACCATATTAATCAAGCCGAAAAGCTTAAAAATGCCAGCAAATTAACTAGCCAGTTAAACACCTCAAAGCCAGGGCAAGTGCAATGGTAAAAATGCAATAACAGCTAGTAAAGTGCAGTTTGCTCAATGTTCGACGCCTTCACCGACGACGCCGACGTCTGCGTCTGCGTCAGCGCCAACGTCAGCGTCAGCGTCACAAAACTTGTCTTGGACACCGACTCTGGCTTTGGCGCTGACTCCGGCGCTTGGCTTTGGCCTGGTCTCGGCCTCTGGCTGCGCGACCTCAGCGCCCGCTTTTCTAAATGGAAATGATGGCCGGCAGCCAGCAATGGGAAATGTGTGTTACTGTAACTGCGACGCCACTTCCTGTAGCTTTAAATGGCTCAAAGACGCAACGGGCGAGTTGTTTAAAGTGGGTAACACGCCATGGGAATAAGAATCGTGAATATTATTCCACTCGTAAAGTATCATTATAAATATAAATACATATATATTTTTATGGGTTTAGTTTACTACGCCACCGGAACGTAGAATGGGATTAGCTGCCCACTTAGTAATAATGTGAAATTGGCCAAGCCCAAACAGCTTAAATGATTATTACCTAGCTTGTGTGTACGTAAAAACAATACTACTAAATTCGAAAAATTTAACTGTTAAATAATGTATTTAATTCGTTTTCTCGTTCTTGTTTTGTTTTTTTTAATTTTTTTATTAAATTGGTTTGCAAGGACACATTGTCATATGATCAAATAGATTTCATGAGTTGTGTTAGCTTGGTAATAAATTTACATTTAAATTTATATATAATCTTCAAATTTTAATATATATTTATTCGACATGATACTAACTCTTAAAATATTTAAAATATTTCTTTTTAAGAAATTCAAATGTATCGTTATTTGATAGTTTCAATTTTAGTCACAATTCTTCTTATGTTCTTAAGTGCATATGTTGTATTCATGTGTCGCGGCGCCAGGGCTATGTTGTGATATTTATACCCTTCGGTAAGTGGGCCTACTGTCTGTAAATACATAAAGAGACACGTACTTGCTTGCAGGTCTACACTACAATAAACAGAATGTTATGCTCTCATAAACACTGCAAACAAATCTAAAGTTCGAGGTTGCAGCGACGAATGGCAAACAAAAAATAAAATGCGACAAAAAACATAAAAAATAGAAAAAACAAGCGATAAATTTTAGGCACAAAGCTGCGACGCAGGCGGCGTCGGCGTTGGCTGCGGCAGCGGCAGCGGCATCGACAGCTCAAATAGCAAACGGCAAAATTGGAAACCAATGAAAACCTCGACTTGCGTTATGAATGCATGCCAAAATGGAGGCCAAGCGCAGCCAAAACTAAATAGCAATAGAAACACTGACAGCGGCAAATGCTCCGGACAGAGACGCAGGCAGCGACGCAGGCAGCGGCGGCGACAGAGAGGTTTTTTCGGTTTTGGTTTTTCGTTTTCGTATGCAGCGAAGCGTTGCATTTTGGGCTATGGGGCATGGGCACGGCGTTGCCAGACCGTCGCATGAACAGCGTATACGTTATATTTGTGTGTGTGTGAGTGCTGCAATTGTTTTGATGTCAAGGTTTATGCAAAGCAAACACAAACAGCAAACACACACACGCACACACACAACCACATCCATATGCAAAGAGGACACAAACAAATATATATACATATATGTATGTATGTTTACATAGTAAAGAGCTCAGGCGAAATTTTAGTTTTGCAAAACTCACGAGTCGCTTGTTATAATTGCTAATTTATTATTTATGAATGTGTGCGATTGGTTACTTTCATAAGCCGTCGACAATTTCCGCATTTTACTTAACGCCGCTGACTGAGAAAAATTAATAAAACATCAAAAGTAATTTATTTAAAGGCGATAGCACCAGCAACAACAAGCAAAAAACGAGAACAACAAATCAGACACCAAACTAAGTAGATAAAACAATTTAATTGAATTTATAAGCACACAAATTAATGGCTGTTGTATAAATAAATGCAAATTGAGTATTTAGAATAATGCGAAAAGCCCGCAGCAACAATAACAAATGATGACTTTGTTTTTGTTGCTCAATAAATAAAGAAAATGCATAAATAAAATATATTAGGCAGGGGCCAGCTGGCTGGGGGCTGGGGCGGACTTGAGGTGGGCAACATGCAAAAGATTTTGCAGCTGCGGCAACAACGACAACAACAATAGTAAAAAAAGCGATAATACAATAACAACAAAAACCAAAATGCAATAGTGAGCCGCAACAAAAACTTAACAACGGATAGAAAACAAGATTTCAAGGTAAAGAACGCAATCGAACTTGACGTACTTGAACAAAATGCACAACAACAACAGCAACAACAACAACAAAGCTAGCAACAAAAAAATTTGTGAAATACGAAAAAATTGGCTACGTTTTGGCTAAATCGTTGTGAGCCAAGTGGCGCATTGAGTATTGAACTTTGAAATTGTCTGAGCGAATGGAGCCCAACGGAGCTGAAGCTAAAGCTGGGACTCAAACTGCAAACGATTGTCAAAAAAAAAATATATGTATACCGATGAAGTCAATAAAAAATGCAACTGACAGAAGCATAAAGAAACCGTGGCATGAATATGGTAAATACGAATACGTACATATATATGTATATATAGATATAGCTCTTAACTAAATCTATTTAACTTATTTGAATGCGCTCACATTCTCTGTTCGCAGTATTCTGTTGGTTAACAACAGTTTTAATCACAATTTCAATTACAGATCTAATAAGACATTGCCCCCAGTTGGCAGCAATCTGTCAACAGTTCAGCGAGAAGTCAATCAAAACTGTGCTCTGGCCAACAATAACTGTCACAAATTGCCACTGGCCACTGGGGCAACAGGCAACAGGCGGTGGCATTTGTGTTTATCGATTGTTGCAAAATATGTAAATGAAAAGCGCCAACCGTTATGGAAAACTAAAACGCTAACAAACAAATGAAAGCCAATGGACGATATAAAAACATTTAATTGAAAAATCAGTGCAAGCATTAAGAATACGGCAAAAACTATTAAAGAATAGCAGAGTGCTAACAAAGGAAATGCTAAACGTGGCACACACACACACACAAACACATACATACGCAAGTATGCAAAGCAGAACACAAAAAATAATAATACAACTAAAACACAGCCAAATGAAAGCCCAAAACACATCGGGCTCAAGTCAATTTCAATGCAAGGGGGGCAAGGCAATATAATAGAGCTGGGCGATTGTTGTTGCTGCTACTACAGAAAGCGCTGCAAGAGGCAGGCAATAACAACAACAACTGCGACTGAACGGAAAAAATATTATATGCTGCTGCAGCCAACGGAAGGCAAACTATTATCATTCTAAAAGATATGAGGCATGGAAGCGCTGAAAACTTCAGCCACGACAACGTGTTTGGGGTAAGGGCAAAGCCAGGGCCAGGCACGGGCACGGGCACAGACACGGGCACGGGCACGGGCACAGGCGCAATCAAACACACACTCACAGTGGCTGCAACCTTATTGCTGCAGGGAATTTGTGTTGCAGATTGCGCCCAAGTGACTTGGTTGTGCGGTGGGGCTGGGTCTATGCTGCACACCTGTTGCAGGCATTTTGCATGCAACTGGTTACTGATTGTGGGACTGCAGCTGATGGAGACGCTGGCGATGATGATGATGTTGATGATGTGGATGATGATGGGCAGCAATGCGAATTTGGCTTATGATAATCTCATCGCCTGGCTAGAGGTTAAAGTTACACTGCTGCTTATACATAGAAAATGAAAAACTAATGCGATATGAAAAACACAATTAAATTGCCATTAGCCTGGCAGCCCAATGACAGCGGCAACAGCACCACCAAGTGCAACAGTAACCACCCAAAATGCAGCCACTCAGTTCAGCCTTTTCAAAAATGTGCCAAGCACATCTGACACACACACACTCACACACACACGCACGCTGTTACCCCTGCCTGATTAACTCACTCAGCCAGCGATTCACTCAAATTTGAGCGTTTCTTGCCTACTCAAACTCACCACGGCAGCAAGTTGTTGGCGCAGCGAGTTGCTCTTGTATTGGTTAACCCCTGGCCCCAGTAATAAGTGTACGGCAAAAAAAAATAATAATAATAACATAGACCGGCGCTCTTTGAGCTCTCAGCAGCGACGGCAACGCCGACGTCGACGTCGAAGGCAAAGGCAACGCAATTTCTTTGCATTCATATGCATGCAAACATTTACATATTCATATGCGTAAGTGTATAAGTTTTCGTTTTTAATCCAAAAAAAAAATATTCGCTTCACTGGCATTTTTATCGTTATTATATATAACTTCGTCTTCAACTGTAAATATTTTAAGAAATAAAATATAAAATATCCAAAACCCTGAGCAATAAAGGCAAGCAATAAGAAACCGGGCTAAAAAGTTGACACCTTTGTTCCTCAAGCATTTGATTGCCATATTTATGGAAGATAAAAAGGCAACGGCGACAAGATTAACCACATTATTCTAACAGTAGAAACGAGTTTATTTCTTTTTTATCAAAAGGCAAACCCGAATTCAACCCTCTGATCAAAAAAAAATTTATAATCATAAATAATTCGCAAAAAAAATAAAATTCAGTCTGTGTAAAGCACAAACAATGCAGCGAGGTACGGAAGACGACAGCAACAGCAACAACAACTGCAGCTAGAAAGAAATGCAATCAAAGGGTAAATGCAAAAACAAAGACCGCATGCATTGCGAAATTCGAGCAGGCTGCATCTTGAAGATGCAATTTACATACCATTGCATTGCCAGGGGAGGGCTTGGCTTGATAAGCGTTTTTTTTATTTTTTGGTGCCCTGACATTTGATATGCACAAAAACTGCAGCAGCAATAACAACAACAACAACAACAGCCACAGCATCATCAAAAACAACAACAGCAGCGGCAACTACAACTGCATCCTGTTGATAACTTTTTACGGCCATCGAAGCAAGCGAACGCGCTCTTTTTGAGCCAGGTTTCAGACAGTCAGTCTGCATCCGTTCTCAGAGCGACGGCCCCACAAAATTTACGGTTTTGGTCTAATTCAGTCAATGCGCCTGCTCTTGGCCAAGGAAGTAAACTGATTTGAAAAGCCGTCGCAACAGGAACCAAACAGGAAGCTGCTGTTAAATTGTATCTAGCTCATTAAAGCAGTTAGCTGCGGCTTAGGTAGCGCTCAGCGCCCAGACCCAGCAACCTGCGGATGTGCGCGGCCAGACAATGATAGCATTATTTATTATTTACAAATTAAACGCACCATCGCATGCGGCATGTTGTCAACGCGGCCACAGTTTGTGGCTCATGCCACAAGGCGCGTCAGTTGACACCAGCTTAAAAACGGTGCGCAAAATTACTTTTGTATTATAATATAGCTGGATATGCGTGCGCTGTTGGCCCGCGGCTATGGCAGCTGTAAGACCTATTTTAACCCCAGCAACAAGCGCAAAAAACAAAACGCGTCAACAAATCACAAAAGCTGCTGCACAACAAATGCTTTTATATGCCATGCCAGTGTCTGTGTGTGTGTGCACTGGTGTCATGCTGTTAAACAAAGTGCGTAGCCTATGGCCTCGAGCTAAAATTTTTATTAAAAAATAATCACCCGCATACACAGTGCAAATATGTAATAATACTTATAATAACGGATTGGATACGACTAGAAGATGCTCTGCTTTAACTTTGTTTGAATCATTGGATAAAATTATATAAATATTTAAATTTCAGTAAATTAATATTTTTTTATTCAACGCCTAATTTTGTCAGTTTCCCTACAAATAATTGTTAAGGATCTCTTATTGTTTTTTCATATATTCTACTAAGCATTTTCAACTTTTTACAATTTGTTTTCAATTAAAGCCAAAATATTATATTTACTAATTGAGAAAAGGCGGTGAGTTGATATGAAAATTCCCCTCTATTTATTCTATTTAGATAACATAGCTGTCTGAGCTATGAATATGTATTTAATTTTCTTAGCAGAGTATAGATAAATCAACATGCATAATTATTTATTTATTTAAATTTTTCATACTTTTTAATCACAACCCAGTAGTATAGCAAGTGATTTATAAAAGTGCAATATTGAAATCAAACTTTTCTGTGTTTTAAAGACAATAGGTATGTTTTTGTTTTTGCCTGTTAATTAGTAATTTTGCTCTACTGAAGGTATTTCCAACTAAACTAAGAGCTTTCTCATAAGGTATCTACCCGACAGGCATTTACGAATTAACGCCTTTTAATTTACGCAAATTGCGCCAAATGTGCAATTTCAGCAATTTGCGGTTTCTATTTGTGTTGCATGCTTTGTGGCGCTAAGACGGCCATTGTCATCAACAACAAATAACTATGGAAAATGGGCGTGAAAAATTGCCAATGAGTCAACTTGTGTGGGCTTTGTTCTGTGGCAATTCCAAAAATATGAAACCATTGCATTAAGTGGCAGCTTATTTGCGGATTAAGATTTGATCTGATTTTATTCAAAGTTTATTATTGGCCTCATTAGTAAACGCTGGCAAATCGGGCATATATTATGTATATGTATATATTTTAGCACTGGTTGTCTCCTCATTTTAATCCCCCAGCTTGTGTATTTCGTGATATGTATTATAATTTGCTACTCCCCTACGAAAATACAGTTGTAAAACAAACTTCGGCAAAAAAACCCAATCCAAGGCGTACAAAAACCATCCCAAGTGAAGATCCACGGTAAACGAGCCAATGTGGGTCCCAGCATGGAATCGGCATTACGGCAAGGCAGACCCCTCTTTTTTGTGCCCCCCCTCCGCCCCTTTGCACTCTTTCTTTTTTGTAGATAGCCCAACCAAACCCTACTGAAGCGAACCAGGGGCGAGCGTACACAAAACACAAACGGTGAACTCTGCCCTTAATGGGGTTGTTTAATAATAATAATAAGAACTAAGAGGGTTAGGGCAGATCAATATGCCTTTTGCGCAAACAGGCCAATAATTGTGCCCCTATATGTGTGTGTGTGTGTGTGTGTGTATGCTTTCAAATTAGAAAATGCAAAAAGTGCGTAAGAAGCAGCACACGCACACAGTCAAGCAGTCTAACTGTGTGTGAGTGTGTGCGTGTCTGGTCATTGGCCTCAATAAATGCAACCATCCGAGTCGCGCCTGCAAACAACTTTTGTGGCAGGCCTCGCTATTTTTTTTCGAGTGAAATTTTCAAAACGAAATTAAAATTTTACGCATTTGCTATACACGCATACACACACACACACACACGTGGAGTACTCCTTAGGTCATAACTGGGCGCACACATTACGTAATTAAGGCCTACCCAAAAGCACTTCAGACTTTGCCCAGCCCGTTTATTGACTGGCCTGCCAATCAAATTGTGTGTGTGTGTGTGCGTGTGTGTGTTCCATACAAATTGTAGCTGCATTTTTGATTCCATTTTCCCATTTGGCTGTTCTGCACACACGGCTATGCCGAATAAGTTTCGTGCAGTTTTTACGCATTTCTCAGGCCAAACGCCCTCGGCCAGTTGGTGCGTGTTGGTGTGTGTGTTGCTGTGCGTGTTTGTGTGTGTGTGTGTGTTTGTGTGTGCATTGGCTCGACCATACAGGCTTATGCTCAATTAGAGCTGTTCAAATTCGAACTCTCAGCAATTAAACCATTTTCCAAGCCATTTCGAACCAATGACGAATTGTAATTGAATGTGCCGAGTAGAAGAAGCTAAAGGTGGGCATGGAATAGAATTCTGGCTTTAGTTTTCCAAGTGCCACTTGCAACTTGACCTAGACCAAAGCCGCTTACGTTGACGTTGAAGCGTCAAGCGGTTTCCTTCTCTTTTAGCGGCATGTCTAATGCCAAACTAACGAAGTATTTCTGACATTTTTGTTGTAGTTTTTTAAGGCTTTTCGTACCACAGTTGTTTGGCTTCATTTTAAGGGACTTTCGGACGAACTGGTTACAGGAGCTTGAAGTAAATTTGTTATGCATTAAAAAACTTTTAGAAAAATAAATTTATATGATGCTTTGTATATTAAAGAATAAAGATTAAAAGAATATTAATAAATATAAAGGAATGTCATGATGAGTTTTAAGAGTGTTTTGGTAAAACTAATATATATACTTCTTATGTACATATAAAAAACTTTTCAAAAATTGAAACTCAATATGACAATCCACGCGAATTTGAATTTCTCTTAGTTTTAAGTGGTGATTGTAGAAGAAAAATTTGTAATTTGTTCACAATTACAGTCCCAATTTTGATAATATACTTTCCCTTTTTTTGATTCCTTTTAATTAAGACTAAGACTTAAATGAAATCACATTCTGAATATATAATTTTCAGTTATTCTTATGCTTTATAAATATACAACATTTACTTAAAACCTATTATCATTAATAGCTTTTCTAATACACATTAAATCAATTCGGCTAAGTATTCAACTTTTTAGAAAGCTGCAGCTGTACAACGTGACGTATGCGCAATGTGCCTAATGCTGCCTAAGTACCTAGATTACCAACATAATCAAATAAAACAAAGTGCTGCATGCTAAATAATAAATATTTATCACCGAGCAACCCCACCTCCTTTAGCATAACAGCCAACCTCTTATTGCTGCTTGCCCTCGCGCCCGTTCACCCCGCATTTATCAAAAATGAAAACCTACGCAGTCATCGCGCGGCCTTTGATGAAGCGCGTTTTTTGCGGTCAGTCTGAGAGAAAGAGAGTCATCAAAGCCACGCACGGCAACAACAAGAAGAAGAACAACAACAGCAACTAATGTGCCACAACAAAAGCAAATAGAAGCGAGCCCAAGGAGCAGCTGTAAGACACAGCCTAGCCTCCTAAAGGCACAGGGACAGAAACACAGATGGAAGCAGAGGCAGAGATGGGGCACTGCAGGGGCTGGGAGACGGCAACGGCAACGGCGACGGCGACGGCGACGGCGACGGTGTCGGACAGGCCCCGCACAGAGAAAACAGCTTATGGGGCCGACAGTGACGTCGACAGCGACGCTTTATAATGACGCCTGTCTTTCGCCCATACGCTTTGGGTAACATAATCGGTCACTGACTTGGCATTTGGCGTGGTAATTTGAGAACTTTTTGCGCCTCGATTGTTGCGGGTGGTCAGGGTGCGGGTAAGATGGGGCGGGGTAGGGAGGTGGGCAGGTATGTGCGGCCAAGGTACAGTCGCTGTTAACCTACCGCAATCAAACTGACATTGCGCCAAAAAGCAGAGACCATGCCACGCACAATAATTTATCACTTGCCACAGCAACAACAACAACAGCAACAGCAACAAGGAGATCGTGAAGCCCATCTTGCCACGGCTCATTTCGGCTTCGGTTTTGGCGAATTCGGGCCGGCAGTTGCCGGCTGCAAAAGCGTCTTCGCTTTCGTACTAAATTATATCATCGTCATCGGGGTCTCCAAATTGCACCGATATAAATAGGGGAGCCACAGTTGCCTCGTTTCGAGCGCAACAAGTTTGCCACAAGGCTCACAGCACTTGGCTCTGTGTGTGTGTTGTTTTTGGGCGAACATTTTGATGCTGCTGCCCCTCGCTCGAGTTGCCCCTACAATGCGGTCTCTTCTGCTCTTGCCTCACGTCGCCTGGCATATTCGTCAATTTTTGTGCGCATGCAATTTACGCAGCGTCGAAGGAGTCGCTGCCACAGCGGCAATAAGAACAACAACAACAACAACAACAGCAGCAGTGGCAGTGGCAGCGGCAGAATACGAAAAACCTTGAGTACGGTCAGTGACCAGAAAAAATGCATAAACATTTTTGTGCTCGAGTCGAAGCAGAGACGCCGTCGTTGCAGCCACTCAATTGCAAATTTTCGGAAATGTTTTTTTGTTGTTCTTCCTTGCGAGAGAGGCACGTACGATCGAGTGGAGATCGCACTTGGCACTCGGCGTGGGCATGCGCTGGCAGGGGGCAGGAATGGGGGAATTGGGCATTGGGGTATGGGTTATGGTATTGGGCTGTCTTAATGGCCGGCGTATTTTCGGCATACGCTACGCACATTTAGTGCATGTGCTTGTGTTTATTATGGGAGCGTTCTTCGCAGCCCCAGCCGGTTTCATTTTGCGCTTTGATATAACGCAGCGCAGCAGCGAGAGAGAGAGAGAGAGAGAGAGAGAGAGAGAGAGAGAGAGAGAGAGAGAGAGAGAGAGGGGAGAGGTTGAGTGAGGGGCAACGTCTTGACAGCCTCTGCAATAAGTCTGCCGATCCAGTGCCATAATTTGTGTATATTTCGTTTTGTTTTGCTCAGTACATTTTTTCTTTTTGGGCCCCCCTTTGTTGGAACTCGTGTGTGCGTGTTTTCAATTATCAAGGACAAATGTGCGTTGAACTTGATCTCGCTTTTCATTGCTATTTGGCTGGCTGCCCCGTTGCTCATTTGCTCATTGGCTGTGCTCCGTTTTTTGTTTACATGCGCAATTTTATAATATATTTTTAGAATTTTCGTTGGGCCCCTGCACTTGCCGCCGAAAAGCATAAAATTTGTTAGTTTAATGCGGCAAACGCCTCAGGCTTGATGCTTGTAATTAAGATGCAAATCTAAAGCAGCGATTAAAATGCCAAATTTATGGTGCTTGCAACGTTGCAACGTCCAAAGTCGCATAAGAAATGCAACGAATGGGATTGCAAATTTGATGCTGTTGCCTTCGCTTTGATTTGAGCTGCTTGTCCAAAAAAAAATAAAAATAAAAATTGCATCCGCTGCGGTTTGGGGTAGCCTCGTCAAGACCCAGGATTGGGGCTCCAACGGACTCTTACTGCACAGTTGTTGTTGCTGTTGCTGCTGTTGTTGTTGTTGCTGCCGATGTGTCTGTTCGTTAGCAGACATGCAGCAAGTTGAATTAAGTTGTTATGCCAGGTATTAGCAAAGGTGTTGCAGCTGCTGAACTTAGCTGCCGGCCGGCCAGTTGGTTTGGATTTCGGGCGCAGCTGAAACTTTGTTGCCACTTGAATGCGCTTCGAGTAGAGTTGTGCACTTGTCGTGTTGTCTGCCGTGACACGAACTTGCACAACTTAATGCAACGTGTTCGTGTTTAACATTCAAACAATATATAAATAATATTTTTTTTAAATTTTAGACGAACGCCTAATACATTTATTTGGAAATATATATCGACGATATTTTTGAAATGCGCTTTTCCGAATTGTGATTCATGTTCGTGTCGTATTGTATGAGAGAAATTTAGCACGCGCTCATCTCTAACTTCTAGCAAGCCAATGCACACTAAAATGTGTTATTTTAAGTAAATGGCAACAAATTGTGTAGAGCTGATAGAGAGGATTATGGTAATAGATAGAAATTGAGTATAGAAATTACAACATATTTTATAAAATACATAAACAAAAAGAACTTAAAGCATTTCGTAAGCGAAGCCAAATTATGGAGTTGCGAAAATAAAGGAATTCTAACCAAGTCCTAAGCTACGCTATTGTCATAAAAGCACATATTCCAACATCATTAGAGGCTCACTTGACTACATTAATGATTGTGCAGATGATGGTCAAGGCATGAACCCTATAAGCAAACTCATCTCGGCGATTTTTAGCATTTTTAGTTAATTTACACGAATGGCAGGAAAAACATTTGGAATTCCTGCAGCGACTGGCGCAAGTCTCTGACTAAAAATCTTGCATTCGATCGTTTATGGCATTTTATTTGGCGCGTCAGCAAATGTTTGTAAGCAATTTATTTATGACATTTTTTGCAACCGTTTAGAGGCTGATGCTGCGGCTGTTGTTGCTGTTGCTGCTGCTGCTACTGTTGCATTTGCCACTGTTGTTTAAATGCTGAGCGACACATTTGCTGACTTGGAATCGTGCTGCAATCTGTGGCACAAAAAAACTGGCCGCATGACGCGTCCAAAAGCGCAATGAGGCACAAACTTGTAATAGCTAACAGCAACATTGTGCTGGAGTGTGGTAGAAATGCAACAGCAACATGGACATGAGCATTGAGTTAAAGTCAAAGTCAAGTTCCATATTCATTAGTTGCAATACAAGCAACAACAAACAAACAACAACAACTCGGACACACATTATGATCAGCGTCCAAATGTAGCTGACGTTTTGTGCTAATGACTGGTGCTAGGTGTCTTGGCCAAATGCCAGGACAAAGGCCCCTCGCTGACCACTGAGCACCCCTCGAAATTGCACCGTAATAACAATTTTCATTACAAATATTTAGTTAAATTGCACAATTTGGAGCTAAAATTAAACTATAACCTGCCATTTTGAATACCAATTAGTGGAGTCCAGAACTGGAACTGGCAAGCCAAGCAGCTGCTCATCGACAAAAATAAAAATAATAAAAGCTAAACTGTTCGGCAAATTGATAGCAAGGCCAAAAACAGGAAAATCTAAAGCAAACGAAAAATCAGCGTGCCACAAGAATTGTTAACAAGTGAAAGAAAAACCAGATTTTTAGCTTGGCCAAACAGCAGCCAGGGGGCCGGATATGACCAAATTGCTAGGGTTCCCGGCGGCCGGTAATTGGCAATGCAGCAGCAGCAGCAGCAACAACAACGACAATTTTTTTGCTTTTAACTGGGCAAAAAAAAAAAGAAAAACGGCTGCAAAAATAAATATGAGCTCGACAACGTCAAGGGCCTGGTGCCGGGGCCAAAGCCTGGTCTTCAGTTTTTTTAGGCAAAACCAAACGCCAGCCAAGACAGATGTGCGACATTGCAATTTGTTACAGTTGCAGTTGCATTAACGGCCAACTTTTAGCTGGGCCAAAGCCAAAGCCTCAGTCGCAGTCGCAGTCGCAGTCAGGGTGTAAGTCGGTGTCGGAGTCTGGGTCTGGTTCTGGGCCTGGGCCTGGGAAGTCAGCAGGCAGCGCAACCTAAATATTTTAATGCCCCGGCCGCATTGATGGTTCGCTTTTTTGCGCAGCGACTTTAGTAATTAACATTTTTTGCGTGCACAAATATTTTTCGACTTGAGAGAAAGAAGCCAAGAGCAACAGCAAAAGCAGCAGCAGCAGATGCACATGAAATTCACAGCAGAAGCTGCTGCATGAAAACTCAAACAAATTAAACCTGAGGTAAGGCCAAGAAGAACAACAACACGGCAGCCAACTGAAAAAATAACAACAACAATCGACGCGGCCTGCAGAAAACGTAACAAAATATGTTAAAATGCAACCAAGTGAGTAAATTGTGCGCAGAACTCGCAAAAAAAACTGAATGTTCTGTTTATGTAGCACACACACACACACAGACACACCCACATATATATACGTATACTTGCATAGAATATACTTCATGAACTAAGCAAATTATTATTTGAAGGCACACGTCCCAGGGTTGGCTCTGGCTCTGGCTTTGGCTCTGACTTTGGGTTGAGTGTTTAGCCAGCGAACTTGTACAAAAATTAAATTGTTTTAATTACGCGCTGCCGCAAATTGTGGCATTGTTGTGGTGGAGTGGGAGGCGTGGGGGAGCTGGCTAGCAAGGGGCGGCTGTGCTGTTTATTATGATTGTTGTTGTTGGGAAAATTGTTGCCAAATTGCGTTAGCTTTGCTTTGCCTACATTGGCTATAACATTAAGTGGTCTTAATAGGGCTGAAAAGTAGCAATTTCTGTAAAAGAGTTGATACCATAATAAATAAATATATATCGGGTAGAAGTTGAGCAAATATAATAAAAACTTCTTAAATTTATTCAATAAAATTAGAATAACAAATATATTTTATTTCTTTAATTTTATTTATATTTCAGCTTGTTTCTTTAAATTTGTTGTTATTCTAAGCTATTTTTGCATTTTATACTAATATAATAATTTAATATAGAACTTCACAACTAAACATAAATATTTACCAAGAGTTAAAAATAATTATGTAATCTAATATCTATAATCTAAAATACACTTTATTCTAACTATCTAACTAAATTACCTTAGCTGCTCGTCAGCCCTGGCTTCATGTTGCATCCACAAACATTTTTCATATTTTTTTAATTGTAGCTCCATAGAAAAATGTTGAAGTTTGGTTTGGTTCGCATATGTGGGGCAGGGCGGAGGGGGCGGCAGTGGCTACACTCGCACCGCACCCGCACCGCTTCACAACCCCTTTCCAACAGCAAGTGCCACGAAATTTTTTCCACTTTACATTTTTTGCGTGTGTTCTCGTTTCGGATGATGGGCTAAGGGCAGGTGGAGGCTGGGGGCTGGGGGCGGGACAGCGCCCGTCGACGCAGTCAAGACAGACAATGTTACCAACTTGGCTTGCCGCTCAGCCATTGATAATTACCAGGTTGTTATATTGCACTCTCTTTTACCCCCTCGACTCAATCTCCCTGCGCCATGTTTTGCAAATTTATGTTGCATTCGCATGCGCTTGTGGCAATCTAAGTGTGTGTGTGTGTGTGTGTGTGGGTTGTGCATAGAAGTCAAGTCAATCTTTAGACTGTTTTTACATAATTATAACAGTGCACTGGCTGCTCCCGCCGTTGCTTTTTTTATTGTTTTCATTTTAATTTAAATGTCTAAACAATAATTTGAGCATTATTCTGAAGGGTTATTGTTTTTGGTTAATGCATGCAATGAAAATCAACTGAAGTGATGTACGTGAAACTCTTGGCCGCCAGCAATTATCTACGTTATGCAAATCCAAATGGCAGCACGAAAAATCCCCAGTCCGCCTCGCGAAGCGCCCAATTAGCCAACTTCCGGACGAGGCTTGCTGCCTGGTACGTGGGCCTTGGCTATCTGGAAATTCATATAGCAAAAGCCACAATATCCGTTTGCTATTAGAAACGCCAACAATGCCAAAGACGCCGGTAATTTTTCGTCTATATATTTTACGCATTTTACGCACACTGTTCAGATTTTGGCCGTAACAAAAAAGATAAACCGCATTGCTACAAATGGGCGCTGGTTTCCTGTTTCCTGCCCAGATAACTGTGCGTGTGGGTCGAAATTTACGGCCATCGCTAAGCGAACACCTTCAATTTTCCGTGCATTGTGCGTGAAATTGCACGACGCACGAAAATGCGTACAGTTGCGTTCAGTTCTTATGGCGGCCATTTTGCCCACCGGCTTATGCAACGCTTTTTGCCCGTATCGATGGCACACCACTATTTGGGTGTGGGTGCCCGTCTCAGTGTGAGTTTCTCTGCTGGGGTGTGTGAAAATATCAATAAACACAGCCCCCCAGCCCACCTTCTTCAACACTTCCCCCACCGTGGTGGCTCGGGCTTCTTTTGACTGTGCGCATTTTATTTATATGTATGACATATTAAATATAATACATAAGCGTTATTATATACTTAGCTTAAACGCATGTAAATGCGCCAACTCCAAGTCTGACCCCCAGCTTGGGTCCGAAGTTGTAGGGTCGGGTCGCCAATTTACGCACAACGTTATCTTGTGGGTGTCTGCCCTGCCGCCTTCGTAGGGGTAGCTAGTAATTTTTAGCCACCGCACAGGCCATTTTGTTCTCCCATGCCCAAATCGAAAGTTGCACTGAACCCGGGCGGAGCCCGTGCCGCGTTGCAACTAACCGTTAGGTCACCCCATGTGTGCATGCGTGAAAATTTTTCCACCACATCGATTACTTTACGCAAATTAGTGCGTAGATATTTTGCAAAAATGTTCTATAAATAATTGATGTGCCGTTAAACGTGTGCTACTCAATACCCCTGCCAAATGCAACGACTCGGGCGGCCTACGATGCGTGTGTGTGTGCGCCTATGTGTGTTTGTGTGTGTGCGTATGTCAGCTATAAGTGATGTGGGTGGATTTGCATTGCGATACTTTGAGCACCACTTAATTTGAGTTGAACGCTTAATTTAGCAATTTCACACAATTAGCTGTGACAGTTGGCAAACAGAGGGTCGGACAAAATATAGCATAAACGCATTATTAAATGAAAACATAACAGTTAAAAGCATAACAATCAACACTCTTATATTGTCAGATAGCAACTAAAATATATGAAAGAAATAAAATAAAATCCCGAAACTAAATTGTATTAATATTGAAAACTAGAATATATTTTTTCGAGTTTCCGCAGATTAAATTGAATAAAATAATGGATATCTTAATTTTCTTTATTTTATTACTTCACACCTTCACTTTTTACTGAATTGCAATTTATTTTATCATATTTATTATTCACTTTGAAAACATTATTCATTTTAATCGTGTAAGTACATTTTAATAAATAATATCAGTGATTTAAACCACGACTCTGATTTAATGCCTAATCTCTACTCGTACCCCATTGCGGTGGGCAGTCCATAGTAGCTCAAGCTTTTGTTATTGTAAAGACCTTTCAGAAACTCCAAAACCACCGACCGCCTCCAGGTGGTGTTTGGGGGCGTGTTCATTTGACACTTGTCGCAAGCGCTGAGACTAGGAAATTGCAATTTCGGGAACTTGGGATCCTCCATGGAATCGCCAGCTAAGCGTTGGTTTACCTCATTGTGTGCCTGCCATAGCCAAAGTATTTCCTCGTCACGGTTGGCCACTGCGAAAATGTTGCGACGCTCCGCCATGGCCAGGAAATGCTGCACACAGTCCTTGCAGCCAAAAAAGTGCCGGACGAAGCCATGAATGGTGCCCAAAACAAAACCCGCCGGCAAAACAGGCGACCTGGCCGTCTGCACGGTGAGATAGTGAAAGAGCGTCCACAGCGAACAGGTGAAGCCGCGCAGAAAAGGACCCGACGCAATGCAGCCCACATATCGCCGGGCCTTGAATACCTTTGGCAGCAGGCGCTCCATCAATTGCACCTGCGCCTGGAAGGCAACGCCGCTCAGTTCGCCACTGGAGTCGTTAACAAATTCATAAAGGCGTGCCAGCAACATATTTCCGCTGCCATTTAAAGGATTAAAGTGCCGCAGAACATTGAGCAAGTTCCGCAAAGCCAACAGGCTCTCACCTTGAAAAATTCGCACCTTTGGCAGCTCAATGTGCAGCAGCTTGTCGATTGCCTGCTCCAAATCGGCGCGATAGACTTTTGGCGATCCTCGCAGAACAGTTGCCAAGATTGCGGCCTGTTCTTCATCTATGAGATATGTGGTTACGTTTGGCGCTGGCGTGGTGCCAAGTGGTGCCAGTGGAGTGTAGCTCCCAGCGTGAAGATATGCCGCCACGCTCTCTACATACTGCTTACTTGTATCATTTTTGGGTTGTAGAGATAATGGTTTACCTGAACAATCAATGATAGCCAACTTTTCATTGGTGGAACTCAAACCAAAGTTGCCGAATAGCCGCTGATCGTTCAGTATACGCACAGCTACAGTTGGCCAAGTTAACAGGCCCAGTAGAGTGTCTCTGCCTATCGCCGACTCCTCCGGCTGATAGACAAGTACCACAAACTTTGTGCTGGAAGTAACACAATATTCTCGCAGACTTTTTATATTATCCATGAAAAATACTGGCTCAAAATCTGGTTGTCCGGGCGCAGTATACTTAACCCTGGCTATATATTCGGCCAGCCTGGCGGTAATATCTTCCGGCGCAAGTGTGTCCAAGTCGTAGCCAACCTGCTGCTCCGTTCGCTTGAAGCCAGGTGGGTAAACTCGCAGCGTAGGTGTTTTTCGTATGTCAAAGTCTCGACAGATTTGTACATTACGCTCCTGAGCACAGTCCACCACAAAGATGGAGAGTACGCGTCGCCATCCATATAATCTCAGGGCCAGCTGCTTAAAGGTCGCCGCGTAGCGTCTGCAGTCGCCGCAGAAATAGTTGATGAACTGCACAAGTTTGCAGTTGGGCGATCTGTAGAGCTCCAATTCCAGCGTGTCGTTGTTCAATATTTTGACATTGTCCTCGGCACTGTAGAGACTCGGCTCAGTCCCGATTTCCGCATTCGCAACACAGAACAGCAGCGGCAGCAGCAAGAAAATTATGCGAAACATTTGCAGAAGATGCTGTCCGGCTTGGGATTTAAATGCAACTGATGAGCGATTCCAAGGTGCTTGGTTTATTAAAGCGCGCGTTTTGCTTGGATTGTTTTACTGGGTGCAGACAAAAGCTAAACAACAACAAAGAGTAAAAGCGACCAGCAAGAGTTGCCTCTTCTTTATTTATTTATTTAGTAACCAATGCCAATAAGGTCTCTAGTTACCTAAAATTGGAGCAAAAATACATTTAAATTGCATGAGCTTGTGACATCTGATGCATCAGACTAAGGCTTTATGGCTTTAAGGCTTTTTTGTGCAAAGTGGTCCTATAATTCTATAAAAAATGTATGCAAGAAAAGACATCTTCAACGTTATAAATTCCATATAAGTATATTGTAGTTCAGGACTTGATATGAATGTTTGCTATATGTATATTAAAGCAACTATATGTGTATAAGTAAGGGGGGAGTAAAGGATTTTTTTTGAATAAAATATTAAAAAAAATTTTATTTTTAAATACTAATTAATTTTGAATGCCGAATTAATCTATAGGCCAAACCACGATAAAAATGGTAAACATCATGAAAATGGGTTCACTTTTTACAAAGTTATGGCACATTAAGCCACAGTGCATTCGAGCACTTTATTACCGGCATCCTTAAGAACTCCACAACTATAAAACAGGTGATGTCACAACTGCAGACCCAAAACGCCAAATCCAACAAGTTGCCCTCAGCAACAAGTGGATTGAAGTGTTTTGGGGGCAGATTCAAAATTCAAAGTATGCTCAACTTTGTGGTTATATCATTTACATGCCAGATTATGTGAGGAAATATACCAAAAACAAAACCAAAAAAACAGAAAAACAAAAAACAGGAGAAACTGCACACAAAAGTTTGCCAAAAGTTTCTGGTGTGAAAACAGATTCTCTCTCTCTGATTCTGTCGCGGTTAGGCAAGTTTTCCGGGGACTCAACTGCAGCTTAAAACTTTTTGGGAACAGTTTATGTACGCCCCCCGTCACGCCCCTTGCTCCGACAACTTGGTGGTTGGTAATTTAATTGCGACAACGAGACGAGACGAGAGCTTCATAGCATCATCAGCTGGCGGCTGCTGTTGCTGGCATATTTTATGGCAAATTAACTGTTAAAAGGCGTTGCAGTGGAAATTGTTGAGCGTTGCATGCGGCCTGTTCGAGTCCTGCGAACGAGTGCCTGCTACAAGCGAAACAAAATGGCCAAAGGGGCGTATGCGTAATAAAACGGATTTGACTTTTATTGCAACTCTTGTTAACTTTTGCCAACCGTTTGTGTTGTTGGCATTCAAGATTGGCTAGATTATGCCTAATATCATCTTTTTCGTTTAATTAGTGCTATGGTTTTTCAAATAAATGTTTAATACCACAATTATTGTCGCACTAACTTGCAATCAGCAGGCAGAGACAATGGCTGAGCAAACATTGGCCCAGCTATTAGAACTTAGTGCTCAAATCCCACACCCCACACCCCACACTCACACACACACATCATGATTATTAACAATGCACTCTGACTGACATGAACAATGTTGCAAATCGGTTTGCAAATCAGGCAGCAGCCAGTCGGCGACACAGCAGTCGGTAAAAATTGCGTAAAATACAAATATTGTGCAAAGGTTTTGTTTTTGTTTTTTTTTTCAATTTTTTTTTTTTTGTTTTTGTGCCAGGATGCGCTGCGTGCGGAAGCTGGGGGTGGCGGCCGGATAAAGGCAGTGGGACTGCAGCAGTCCATCAAAACGATTTGAATGCGTCGTTGACGTTGATGAGTTTGAGTGAAAAGCGGATCGTCGTGCAGTCAGGAGGCAGCAGGCAGAAGGCAGGCAGGCAGTAACAACAACGAGCCAAGTTCGTCAATCAAAAGCCAAACCAAAATCTCCTCATGCGTGGCACAGAGCACAGAGGCAAAGCCAAAGGCTGATGAGGATGCCATTGCTGATGCCGACGATGATGCGTTCTGCTGTTTGTTTTGTTTTAATTTTCTCGATTTTTTTCATTTCTTTTTTTTTTTTTGCATGCCTTTTCTCTTTTCCCGCACTTTTTTTTCGTTATTTGAAAAACTCTTCAGTTTTGAATTGTTGCCATGTTTTTATTGTTGTTGAGTTTGGTTTAGTTTGTGCGTGGCGGGCATATATGGGGCCGCAGCCTCAGCTAAGCGGCAGTCAGTGTATCCGTATCCGTTTTGCCTTACACTGTTTGCACGCTCGGAACGGGAACACGTTTGACATTTCATCAGGCGGGCGACGGCGACGGCGACGGCGATGGCGATGGCGACTGTCTGAAATTGCGACCGCCGCTGCAGCTAAGGATTTGATTTGATGTGCGTCCGTCAAAAGGGAGTTGTGCACCAGCAACAATGCGCTGAAAATTGCATTGTTAGCAAAACACTACAATATGGCCAAAGTGCCCGTTCTACGAACGCACACAAATACACACGCCTAATACACACTCACACTCACTCTCGCACTCGCACTCGCACCCACACTCGCACTCGGCTCGCAGGCTCACGCATGCACTTGACAAGTCAACCAGCCTGGCAGCCATGCCATCCCCTGCATTTACTTCCGTTTTTAATTAAAAATAAAAAATAAAAACCCAAACAAACCAAACAATAACCTACCGCAGCCAGCGAAAAATTGCGAATAAAAACACAGAGATTCACAATTATTTGCGTATAAAATACAACAACAAAAAACATATATATGCTCGTATACGGGTGCACAGTAAAAAAGGAAAAAAATTGAAAACCACACAAATACATTTACTACATCAACAGCCTGCAAGGGTCGCCCAGCACTCACATTCGCTTATTTGCATGCGTATCCTGCTGATACGCACTTTGGATTGCAGCTGGACCTTAGGCGGTTGGGGAGTGGGGGCCGGGGGCAGCCACGCTGGGCACGCGAGTGACAGAGTCGAGTAGATTGAGTGGGACAGCAGCAGCTCTTAATTTGTCTGCAAATGCAGCAAACTAATGAAAATTACGCAATTTGAAAAATGAAAAAATAAAATATCCAGGATGGGAAATGCTGTCGAACGGGGTGGCAGGAAAAAGCTAAAAAGCAACGGCTTGTTGGTTGCGCCGATGTCCTGCAACATATTCAAAAACATCTTAGCTACATAAATATAATGATGAGAGATACTTTCAAGTTTAAAGTACCTAAAGAAGATTAACCCGAGGAAAAATAATATCCTATCATAAGCAATATTTTCATTAATTTATAATATGTGAATAAATTTGAAACTTGATGCATCCAGTAAGAGAAGAATATACAAATTTTATGAAAAATATGATGTGAATAAAATTATCCTTTCTTGCGGCATGCATCAGGTTTCATCTGAAAACTAACAAGGCCAACTTGGTAAATTGCAGCCTTGGGCGCCAGCGTTAACTCAACTAGCGCTCTCTTTCATCCACTAGCGCTTTACTCTCTCACTCCCACCTCTATCGCAAATATTGCCCTGTGCTGGCATTGAGAGGGGTCGCAAATATGAGTTGGCAAACGTTAGAATCAAATTAGACTGACAATTTCACTGGCATTTTATTTGTTTTGCAATGTTTTGCTTTTTATTAATTATTTGTTTTAATTTTTTCCAAGCAGAAACCACAAACAAGGAGACTTATTTAAATAGGCTTAAGGATCGGCTAATGGTAAAAGGCTCCCAGGCCAAAAGCATTTAGCTGTGTTTCCCAGATTCACGAGCCTGTTTAAAATGCGCTCATTGGTAGTGAACAAAATAACAGCAGCAGCAGCCAATGATGCCTCATTAAAATGCACTTAATTAAAATGCAATGGCAAAATCAACAGCAATTGCAATTGCAACTGCAACTGCGGCAGCAACTGCAAATGCGATGCTTGTCCACTGAGAGAACGCGTATCATATATGTATGACTAAATCCAGTTTGGGTTTCGATAGAAACACAACAACAACGACAACAAGAGTACAAACAACAACGAAAAATTACAAGACAAGCCAAAGAACAAGCAAAACGAACAACACCAAGAATGAAGAGTGTTGCAGCTGATGAATATGGAACTTGGCTTTGACTTTGTAACTATTTCAGTGCGAGCGTGCCCCCGATCCCTCCCACCTTCTCCTCTCGCCAACCACCGCGCAGCAACCTACTCCACCTCCTCCTGCAGCAGCACAGAAATTGCTGCACGAATCTGCCACGGCGACTGCGGCAAGCTGCTGGCCAACGGCCGAGGCTGTGGCCAGCAAAAAATGTCATAAATAAATTGCTTAGCAACATTTGCTGACGCGCCAAATAAAATCCCATAAATGATCGAATGCGATTTTTAGTCTATGCAACAGCGGCAACGCGTCGCGACGGTGGCGGCGACTTAAACCAAAGTAGAAAACAGGGAAAAAATCAATGCACAAAACAACGAGAGCTGAATGCCCTTAAAATGGTTGTCATTGAAATTTTGAGGAAAAAATAAGTGCTTTGTCACAGTTGGTTGTTATGAAAATTTTAATTTAAAGTTGCGAACCGATTGGAATCAGAAAGTACAATTTTTGTACCAAAAACTGAAAATTTACGCCTCAGAAAAACTCAGAATATAAAAATTAATAAATAACAATAATTACAAAAAATATAACTATTTTTTATTGCCAATCGAAGGCTCAAACCAAAGCCGGTGTTAATGGATTTAAGAAACGAAGCCCCACAAACATATCCCAAAGGCTAAGCATGCGTTTAAGCCATGAATTTAACTACCAACAATTTTTTTAATTTAATTTATAGTCAGGGTTTTTATAAAATGAGCTCTAAAATTGAATGGAGAAAAAATATATTTACATTATGGACTAGGGTAACTGGGGTAAAAATTAATATTTGTAATTGCAGATCAAAATAAAATTATCATCCACCAGTTATCACGTATCTGAAATCGGTTTCAAATGCAGCTATTTATTAATGCAACTATTACGCAATAATAAAATCTGAAGTCCATAAAAGTTAGTAATTAATTTTGTGTAGAGTATAAGCAGGCGTGCTACATGTCCCGATGCGTCGCTACTTTTTCTAGTCTACCAGCTACTTGATGCTACTTTTTTAAGAATTTCAAATGTTTTTCCTGGTAAATTAACTAAAAATGCTGAAAACGCTTCGCAGTCGCTGTCGCAGTCGCAGCAGCCGACGCAGCGTCGTTTTTGTGTGGTTGTCGATGTGAATGTGAATGTGGATGTGAATGCGAATATGTGGACAACGACGACGACAACCACAAAGCTGAAGACGAATAGTCCAAAGACAAGAACTCCAACGACTGGCGTTGATCTCGTCTGCTGATGGACGAAAAAAGCAGCCAAACGCTCAAACGAAAGCAGCCAGCAATTTCCTATTTTACCAAAGTGGTTGCAGCGTTGTCTTCGTCATTAATGTGGCTTTTAAATGCGTTTTTCATGGCGAGACGCAGCCGCAACCGGGACGGGGCGAGGTCCACAGCCAGCGACTGGGACAACGACGCCAAGTGTGCGCCTTAATTATGTGCGAGTCTTGAGAGTATTGGCTGATTTTGTAATTAGGTTTTCATTAGAACTTACGCACAACTATGGACACTGGCCAGCGTCTTTGCTTGTCTGTACTTTATTTATTTCTTTTTTTTTTGTGTTATTGAGCAGCACATTCCTTTCATGCTGCTCCTGGTTCCAGCTGGAGTTCGTGGCTGTCGAATGTTGTTGGCAATTTGTTGTGGGTCAACTGCCCAAATGATGTTGCCGCTGCCGCGGATGCTGATTGAGTTATATCTACATTTGTAAACAAACAGTAGCCAAGTGGCTACAAATGTACGAGAGAAAAAGAGAAGAGGAAAAAGTAAAACAAACAACAACAACTGCCGCACGTTGCAGCCACAGGGCAAACGACTTAGGCTAACACTAACAACATAACACGAGCCACACGAGCCACCGTCAGACCCACAATCAAAGTGAAAGATACGACTAAAGAGCCAACGTTTGCGTTTGTCTTAAGCACGAGGATCAGCCAGTTGAGGCAGTTGAGGCAGCCAGAAAGCCAGAAAGCCAGCCTGCCTGGCAGCCAAAGAGGCAACCATTCAGCCAACTCTTGAGACCCATGTGCGGCACTTTCTTTGGCTTTGGCCGTGGATTATGCAGACTGTGGGGCAGCGCTCACGTCTCGACTGCATTTTGATTTATCCACGCGCTGCCGGCGCTGCCTACTCGTGATTAGCGTGGCGTTGCGGAAGGTGTGTCCCAAACTGGCAACTTGGCAACTGAAGTAGCCAAATGCGCGCACGGCTACCGACACACAATGGGCCGGGCTGAAGACAACCAGAGGCCAGAGGACGCGTCTGAGGCTGGGCATGAATGAACCAAGGCGGCAAATCCGCAGTGCAGCGATTATATCAATGAAATTGAATGGAATGTGTGCCAGCATCAAATGCGCTTTCAATGGACCAGGCTAGCGGCTAATTAGCGCAGACCACACACACACACAGATACACACACAATTACACACGCACCCAAATGAACACACTACAGATTTCGGCCCTTGGCTAAAACTTGTAGCACACAGCTCATGATGAAGACAACAACAACAGCAACAAAAATATGCGCTGCGATAGCCTTGAATACGGCCAATGCACCAAGCGACGATTAATGACCTTTAACAACAGCAACAAGGGTATATTAGCTACATAAAAAATAATAGAAGAGACGAATAACTCGCTGATAATAAAAATAATAATAAAATAAAAATAATTGACATCTACTCAAGCATGAGCTTGCAATTTGGCTAGAAACAAAAGCTTAAATAAAAGAGAAGCAAAAAACAGGATACTTCATTAGGCAGTTGTTTATTAGTTAAACTGAACTCAGAAAAAAGCTAGAATCCATGAAAAATCCATCCAAAGTTGAAATTTCTTAAGTTGATAAAAAAAGTCTTATTTATATCGTATTTTTAATAATCCCAAAAATCCAAAACGTTATTATTTAGTTAATGTTTTTTTTTAAAGATTTCAAGCAATTTTTTCATTAACATCGAACGTTTTCCGCTTATTATTAGGTATTACGGAATTTTGTGTACACTTGTTTTATTTTAAACAATATATGCCATCGATTATAAAATCAATAAAAAATATTTAATTTATGTATATTCAAGAGCGAAAAGTTTTAAGTTTTATAGTTTATAGCTACAGGGTATTATCTAGTCGCATGCAGCTACTAAGCAGCTATTGGACAACATTTTATAAAAGTTTGTTTCTTTTTTCGAATGTTCTATAAAATGCAAAAATTATGAAAATTTCTTGTGCAGTTGTTGTGCCTTGTTGTGCCGTGCTGTGTGTGTGCGTGCGTGTGTGTGTGTGTGTGTGCCTGTCGCTTTGGTGCATTTTTCGTAACTGGTTTTTAGTATTTAGCTATTTTTGGCGTATTTCGTTTTGATTCCTGTTCTGTGGGACGCGTCAATGAACCCCTACACAGCGACTGCCCAGCCAACGACTTGAAAGACGATAAAGTTGTTGTTGGCACATGTCTATGAATTCTAATTGTCCGAATGGAAAACGCAAGCGGCGGCTAAAATATGCAAAATTTTTATTTTATTTTGTTTGTTTTTTGTTTTTTTTTTTGTCTAACACTCAATGGCGGCTGAGCATAAAAGCCAATCAAATTGCTGACATTTCCTGAGTGTCAATCAGTTGAGTTATTTTCTCGCAGTCTGGTTGCGAAAAATTTTTGACCAGCTTGCAAGCGGCCAAAGTGGGCAGGTTCAATGTCTTGGGCAGTCCGACCGCAAATCTGACAGCAATCAGAGAAGGCGAGCCCCATCTGTAGTCGGTGGTGGTGGTGGTGGAGGTACCTGTAGGGGTAATGATGATGAACATGAAGATGAAGAGCAGCGCTGGCTGGGCAACTTTTTGTTGCAGCTCGCATTACAGCAGCAACAACATGTTGCGATCGATTCGCAAACACTGACCACAGTCAAGAGGCTGCTGCTGATGCTGATGCTGCTGCCAGGGGGCAATCAAAAAATGTGTGGCAAAATCAGCGCTGAAATACTCTTTTAATGAACCTCTTCCTTTCGGGCAGCAGCGGCAGCAGCAGCTCAGCAATTTGGCGACACAAAATCAAAGTCATTGCATCTCTGGGCAGCAATGAAATGCATTTTATAATTGCACACGCACTTTTTGCACTTTGACAAAATTAGAAGCAGCAAAACTGCAGCAGCAGCAGTAGCAGTTTCAGCCAGAAAAAGCTGCAACAGTCTGAACATTAATGCTCAAATCGCTTCATGTTGCCATGTCAGCGCACATGGAGCTGGAGATGGAACTGCAGCTGGAGCAGGCAGCCGCTAGGCCAAGTTAATGACATTGCAGGCACAAGCACAAGCAAAAAATAAAAAAAAAACAAACAGCCAGCGACAACTTTGGCCAAAGCAAAGCAGCGAAGGCAGCGGCGGCGTTGATGAACAAAAAACTGGACATTTTGATTTTAGAAAAATATATAGAAAACCACTTTTTTTGTGCATTGCTTCACTCGGTTTGCCACTGACGACTGGCATGGCCATCAACGTCTAAGCGGCAGCTGCTGCCGCCTGTTGCATGCAGCCGCTTGGCCAACAAATGGCAACATATTTTAAAAGTTGGCTAAAATATGTGCAGCAACCTGGCAGCCTTTTGTCAGTATGCCAGCGTTTTTTTTTCTATTTTGTTCATCTCCTTTTTTTGTTGCTCTGTTTAAAAGGTAGCCAAAATTTATTGGAGTCAACTAGAGCCCATGTAGGGACAAAGATGCATAGAAAAAAGGGGTACAAGGCTTAGACCGATGTCAAGCACTCGAGCTAATGAGGCTGTTAGGCAGCGAAAAATAAGTGCTTTGACAGACAGCGAGTGTAAAAATGCCTCGGCCTGTGAATAATGGAGATTATCTCGGGCAAAATGAAATGCCAGCACCCTGTACCAATACTAATGCAATAGGGTCTAGTTTAACACTTTTGCCTCGACTATTTAATAAATTTTTAAAAATCGGTCATTATTTTTAAACTATTTATTGCAGGTAAAAATATAATTTAATTTGAAGCAAGATCCTGCAGTATAAATTCCTCTTTATTGTGCATTATGCCAAATGCAGCCATATTTTCCGCTTGAACGGTAGCTGCATTATTTGCATGGCAAATACATAACGACAAGGCCTATGAATATTCCAAAATAGCAAAACGATATCTGACAAAAAAAAGAAAAAAACGGTCCGGAAAACCGATGGTCGCCTAATTAAAAATGCAATTGGATTTTGTTTGAAAAAGCAAAAACAAAAACAAAAAACACAACAACACAAAAAAATTGGTAACAAAAGAACTTGGCAACTTGTAGTCCAAATGCAATGTTAATTAAATATAATTTGCAATATGCTGGCGGTCATATTTTCCAACAAACAGCCAGAGTCTGGCTCTTGGTGGCTATGCTGGGGAAAGGGGCGTGGCGCCTGCGGGCCATGAGAATGTTTCGACAAACAACAAAAGAGCATGTTTCGAGGCAATAATAGACGATGTACTAAAATGTCATTCCCTGGCCCAGGGTACCTCAGTAGTACGAGGAATTTTCCCTTTTTTTCATTGTAAATTATCATAAATTTGTCGTTGGGCCGTTTAGATGTTGATGGTGCGCGGCCAGGCCAGTTTTAGCTACTCTCTTCTCTTTTACATTTTTTTTTTTGCTGCTGCTTTTGTCAAATATGCAAAAGCTAAAACACGAGCGGTAAACTCGCCAACACGAAAAGAGCTCAAATTTATAGCCAGCGACCAAAACAAATAATTTGAAAATTCGTCACACGCTACAAGTTAAATGGCCCGGGGCAGTATTTTTCGCACACCGAAACCTGCATACACTTAACAAATCTGGCAGTAAATCGTGAGAGAAATAAAAACTTAGAGTAAACACTCAGCGATTTAATTTTACAACATTTCTGAATTTCATCTATCTAATATAATATTATATATTTATATTTTAAATTATATGTTTAATATCTATTTATTTTCCATTGCAGCGCAAAAATATACATTTTTGTAATATAAGAAGTAAAAAGATTGTAAAATTTTTTGACTAACACTTACCTGATTTTTTTATAGTCTCTTTACTTAAGCTATAAAAACAGCCGCCGAGCTAACTATGCCTGGCTATAGGGAGCTTAGCTAACCGCTAGGAGGCCAATTCACTTAAGCTCTGTCCTTGTCTCCACTGCTTAATTATCAATGCAAGGCCTTTGTTTTTTATCTTTTTTGTAGTTTCATTTTTTTAAGTTTTCGTTTTGGGGCTGAATGAAAATGCAAAAAACCCAGACATGGCTTTGTCGTGCGCATGGGAAATGAATTTCCCTTTACGTTTTTGGGCGACAGGAAATGGCCAAAGGCCGTTCAGCAGAAAAGCACTTGGTCTGGCAGTTGAAAGGGCAGCTAGAAAAATTTTCCATATAAATCTAATTTTAAATAAGCGCTACAAAATGGACCAAACTTACAAAGAGCGCAATATAAAAAAAGTTATATATATAAAATTATAATTATGAATATTGCATAAGCCGAGAAATCCTAGTACTTGGCCTTCCTCACGCACAGGACACACGCATGCGGGCACAAAAACAAAACGGATAACGAAAAGTGCGTAGATTGTACCACTGAAATCCATTTAATGTACGTACGCACATATATATACACTCGTGTGTACACAAGTAAATACTTTAGAAACAGGGAAAATTATACAGAAAATGCAAGCACCGATTTCGAGGCCTCTTGTACCGGACTGTGTTCGCTGTCTTGCAGCACCCCTCAAAAGTCGCCGCCTTTTCAAGGCAAAAATAGGAAAAAAAAAGTTTTGCGGCAGGCTTTTGCTCCCCTTCCCCATGGCTGATGCGTAATGGTCGTTTTTCTGGTAAGGGGCAGATCAATATCCTTTTATGCGTGTGCACTTATATACACACTTACGTACCTTCGGCCTGCAGACTTTGCTGCAGCCATTTGCTGTTTAGAAAAATTGCGGGCAAATGCAGAAGTAAAAAAAAATACATATACAGGCCAAACAGCAAAAGAGCCGATTGCATAAGTGCGGCCGGGGCGTATACGCAATATTTGCCATCAATTGCAGCTGTTGGCCAATGGCAGAAAAATAGGTAGAGAAACTAGGCAGGGAATTAGTAACAAAATGGTCATGCACTTGGCTGCCAAGCCAAAGAGATATTTATTTTAGAAAATAGCCATCCAAACGTTTCGCATTTTTTTGCCATTTTTCCATTCAAGCACATTTTACGCTTCAGTTTTAACTGAAGTTCTATTTGATTATTAGATGCCTGCTCTTTGTTTGGCTTCATTGGTCAGTTGTGCATTTATTTGAGCGTAAATTTATGATTAAGCCTTTGAACTACACCAGCTAATGAGCTTTATATCAGATAATCACACTCAGAGAAAAGAGTTCTAAGTTCAATTTAAAAGAGCGCTAAATTTCTACTATATTAATTAAAGGTAATTTTTAATTTCAGGAACTTTTCGTTCTTGAATATTCTTAAATTAAAATTAAATTTTATAAAAAAAAACCGAATTTTTTAACGAAGTACAAAATACTTATCACAATCTTCCTTGAAATAAGAGTAAAACGTTCTTAGTAGTACAATTTTTTATTAAGTATTTAATTATTATATTTAGAATATTTGGGAAACGTTTGCGAAGTATACATATTGTTTTAAAAATGTTCATCGGAAGTAAAATTTGGTTAATTACCTTGATCTGGTTGAAATTAATAAATGTTAACAGCTGGTGAATATTTTAAATTTTGAATTTCAAACGATTTGCTTCGATCAAATCATCCAGCTATTTGGTGAGTTCGATTTCACATTACAGTACGAACTCCGCAGAACTAGAAGCAAAAACCAGAATTTTTTGCAAACATTATTTCCCAAATCAGCCTGCTATTTGGTCAGTTCGACTATCACATTACAGCTCATATGAACTCCGTAAGACTGAAAGCAAAAACCACACTTTTTTGCATTCATAAATTTCCCAAATCATCCTGCTATTTGGTCAGTTCGACTATCACATTACAGCTGGATTGTGCCATGAATTTTAGTGGCTAATTAGCACAGCTCGACCGCCAGCTCTAATTGGATGATGCATCTGCGTATGAATGTGAGTGTTTTTTTTTTGTAAGTATTCGTTTGCGGGAATCTATTCACATTCGCATTCGCATGCTCATCAGGCTCTCATGCTCACATTTTGCGACCTACAACAACAGAAAGCTTGTTAACAATGAAAACAACTTGGCAAATGCTCTATGGCTTCCTGTAGCAGGCTGTCAGCCAGGCAACCAGTCGCAGCAGAAGCTACAACAACTGCAACAGCAACAACAACAACAACAATAGCTTTGACGCAATGTCAAACACCTGCTGCCAATGTTGACGCCAAACACGAAAAAAGGCGCACGGCAACAACACGACGAAGTAAAAAGCCAAAGAGTAGGAGCGTAACAGCAACAACAATAACAACAACATATATATAAATATATATATATATATATATATATATATATATATATATATATATATTGTCCGCCTATGCGTCCGTTGCGTTTGTTCTTCGGCTGGTTAGGCAACAAATTCTGCGCAAAAAGTACATTGAACTTTGCAACGCTCAAGGGAGCAGAGAGCAGGAGCAGTGACAGACGCACACACTCAAACTTAACCAGTACGTGTGTGTGTGTGTGTGTAGGGTATGGGAATGCTACTGCAGCACAATTTCTGTGTGACTAAAGAGCCACAAAAGATATCAAATACCCAAAATGCCAGCACACAATAGCGAAGAATACTGTTCAGATCAAAGTGCTTGACATCGAGATACCCTGTGCTCAATTCAAATATGGCTTAATTAAACAGCAAGTGTTTGTATATATTTAAATGAATATGTTAACTAAAACAAACACATAAAAGTGATAAAAAATATATAATAATGAAAATAACGTTATGTAATAAAATATATAATATATAAGTAAAAAAAGCTATTAAAAGGCAAATTTAAGGTAATGCAGTTGAATGTTACAGATAAATAATTTTATGCTTACGTGTATCAAAGCAAAAAAATACAACATTTTGTAGAGTTACGCATTTGGGTCCCATATATATTTTTTAATAATTATTATCGATCATTTTTTAGTAACTGTCGCCTGCAGCATTCTTACTAACCCATACAACCTTTTCTTTAGAGGGTATTAGAACGTCAGGAACAAGGAACATGCACCCGACTAGTCGACTGATTGGCATGCAAGCTGTTTTTCTTATAGATTTTTATGACACGCCATGTTTTTGACTGCCACATGGACAGCAAGCAAATAATAGAAAAGCTTGTCAGAGGCATTAATTCCCAATTCATCAAGTTTCGGTGCCTGGGCAGGCCCGAAAGGCCGGACACCAAAGTCGACGCAGTTGAAAATAAAGTCAACTTGAAATGTGCCGCCAGTTGTTGTTGTTCTGGTTGTTGTTGCTGCTGCTGCTGTCGCCTACCCTTGGCGTGGTCACTTTTGTCTAGCTGCTGGCCAAAGCATACTCCAAAACCTAAGCCACTCCAATGGCTCGTCGCTGTCAGTTTTCGTTGTTGGCCAGCCAAGCCGTGCCAAGCCAAGCGACTGGCCAAAAGCAGATGATGAAGCCCTCAAAGTCAACAACAACAAAAGTCAGCAAGAAAAACACCAGCAACAACAAAACAAGCTGCAACAGCGGCGCATCGGTTTAGGCCTTTGAAAGTCCATACGAACCTAGGCACACAGATGCCATGCGTCTGTGTGTGTGCCTGTGTGTGTGTGTGTGTGTATGTGTGTGCACGTCGCTAGATACCAGGCCAGGCGACACATCTGCTCATATGTATATAGCTACATAGATATTTCTTTTTTTCGTCGCATTTCGCCTGCAGTTAAAGCGCAAATGTTCTCAAATTACCCATATGCAAAACGAGGATGGGGAGGGGGAGGCGGAGGACGGTATAGAGAGCGACAGACCGGAGGGTCTGCTGGTTGCGACCCAGCATTTGCTGCATTTCGGTTGCGCCTCATATTTCGTCTATGAAAGCTCTCTGCCCCAAGATGCCAACAATCCCAGTGCAGGCAGAAGACAGAAGATTTTGTGGTAAGTCAACGTGGTTGCCACATTATACATGTGTATATAGCTATGTTTGTGGCAACATTGAGTGTTTGATGGAGACAATTGAAGGGCACAAGCAATAAAGTAAAGCAACAGGGCGTACGATTTCAAGGCACATGCATATTTGGGCAAATGCAGTTGAAAAACACTTATGAGCTCGTTAAGATAAATAAATCTACTTGAATTCCAGTGTAATATGTACCATAGGTCGATGCAGATGGGTATGTAATTCAATAAAAGTCATTTAACGATTTTAAATATATATATTACATGTGATGTTCACCTCACTTCAACCTATAAAGTTTAGCCCAAAATTATTAGATTTGGCATGTTTATAAGGGATGGAAAATCACAAATTTATTCCCAATTAGATGGCGCACTTTAAAAACAGATGAGCCCCAATAAATATATATACAGTGAAAAATAGAAGAATTTCATACCTAAATCAAGTACAAGGAATTTAGAAATTTAACCATTTCTGAAGTAATAAAATTAAAAATATTATTTCAAACAAAACAAACAAAAGTATTTCAAGAATGTTTTCTCATAACCACTAAAGGCTTTAATATTAAAACAGAACTGAATCAAAAAAACATTGACTGTAATTGCAATTCACAAATCTACAATATTTCATGATTTAATTTAAAAAACACAACAACGAAATGTTCTTGAAATAAAAAGAAAAAGTTAAGAACTCCATCTATAAAAAGTTTTTATTAGAGTGTAGCGGAATTTGAAAAATAATCTAACATTGGTTTCTAAGAACACAATATACTGTCGACAAATTTTAAAATTAACATTGCTTTTTGATAAGAAATGTAATAAATAGAATTATGGCTTAGTGCAATAACCCGCAGGTGTTGGCTTATATGTTGTGTAGATCAAATTTGGCAAATGGCTTTCCATTTACATCTCAAACCAGCTCAGACGCAATTTTATTATTATTACCTTCTTAAATGCACATCCAAGTGGCATATTCAAAATCCAATTCATATTGATAACTACAAATTTCATTTACCGATTGCTTTTACGCTGTTATCAATGGGATTATTATACGTGCATTACCAGTTACCCCCCGTGGCACAACGCAACCCCCACCAGCTTCCCCTCCCTACCCCTCCCCCAACTCCGCCGCCGCGTGGCTAGACGACACATGTAGGGCTGCCCAAACGGCGGTAGCTGCCTGCCTCAGTGCCATAAAGTGCTCACTTATTGCTTTTTATGCACTTTTGATATGCGTACATGGGTGTGTGCGTGTGCGTGTGTGTGTGTGTGAATGCATTTGCCATTGCACTTTTCGTCACTCAATTCGCCAGTCAGTCAATAAGTCAGACAGTCATTCAGTCAAGCAGTCACACAGTTTGTCTTTTGTGCGATTGAGTGTGTGTGTGTGTGTGTGTGTGTGTGTGTGTGTGTGCGTATGCTTAACTCGCCACAACTTCATTTTGTGAATGCACAATGGGTGCCCTAACCTACGACAACCGAATATTCGCCATTCGGCCAAGTTCAATGAACCGCTCGTTTAGTTGAATAAACTTCACACTCACACACACACACACGCACACCCAGAGAGTTGGTGACGCGTCGAAGCGCACAAAAAAGAAGCAGCAGGCAGAAACCAAAAAGAGCGTAGAATGTCTCTTAATGCATGTGTGATGGGCGTGTGTGTGTGTGTGTGTGTGTGTGAGTTTTGGTGTTGGGGGCCGCACTCTTGGCTACTTAAATGACATGGTTTTGTGCATGAGTATGCGTATGTGTGCTGTGCAAATTGATAGTGCAACTGTATTCGCTCTGCATTTCTTTCAAACACTAGGCATATTTTCACTGTGTTTTATTATACCCTTGCATAGGGTATTATAATTTTGTCAGGAAATGAATAACGCATACATATGTGTATATATATTCTTAATCATTCTTGATTCATGTCCGTCTGCGTGACTTCTGTTTCTATTGAAACTACTCTCTAAATTTAAAAGCTTAGGTCATCAATCTTTGCATGGCTTCGCCTGTTTGTTGCAGGCAGTACATATGTCGGAGTTGGCTGGATCAGGCCAATATATCTTACAGCTCCCATAGAACTATATTGTGTTTCAAGATATCTTAAAGAAACGCAGCAGCTAAAAGCGTCTCCTAAATTTTAAAGATATCATAACCAAACTTGACTGTTGTAAATGTAACCATGCTGTGACTATAAAAATATAATCTTATCAATATCGAATAAATATATGCTAAATAAATTTAGCAAAAATCTGCAAAAATTTAAATATTGTACGAAAAAGTTGTTTGTTTTATAAGATATCCAATTCAAACTCAGCAATTGTCAGCTTCACTATGTTCCCAACATATGACCAAAGCATGGGTATTTCAACTTCGCCATCCCAAAGACAATTCTTCATAATTGCTTTTTCTTTTTGTCGCTTTGCCATTTTGACTCTATCAATTTGTCTAATTTTCAATGACGTCGTCAGCGTCGAAGCACCGAGGCAAAAACAAATTAGTGGTGCTATGCATGAGAAAGAAGCGTGAAAACACATATGTAAGCATATGTAAATATATGTGTACATATTTATATGCATTGGCAATCGTTAGGATATGTGTGATGTGTGTGTGTGTTTGTGTGTGTGTGCACTGACGTCAAGTAAATCGAGTTAAACAGCTGCTCGCTAAATAATTCAATAAATCGCGCTTAGCTCTGGCAAGAACCCAAACCAAATCCCAAGTGTCAGAACTCAGTTCCCGGTTCGCAGTTGCCAGTTCCCCGTTGGCTGCCAAGCTCGGTTTCAATTCGCATATCGACACACGCTCTCACAAAAATGAAATTAAATTTCGACGTGCAGTTTGATGGGGCAAACGGAGCAGAAACCCAACTAACCCAGCCGGCAATCGAAGAGATCCAAGGCACTCGGAGTCGCAGTCGCAGCAGCCAACAAAAATAACTGCTAGATATTAATAAAGCAAAAAATTCATATGAAATTTTAATATGCAAAACGAACGAAAAGCAGAAGGCAAAATAATAAAACGAACGAAAACATTGAAAAAAACACACGCAAACGATAGATATAGAGAAGAAGAGAGATACTGAGTTAGGAGGGGAGGGGAAGGTGGAGGGAGAGGCAACAGAACCAAAAAGTATCGAAGCATATACATAAATCGAATGTGCAGGCATTTCGAGTTGGCCATGAGAAGCAGCTTGGCATAAACGCATATTACATTACGGCCAATCGAATAGACTGGGAGATAGACAGCCAGACACTTAGCCAGATGGACAGTGCGGTAGGGATTTTTTGGGCAGACAACGAAGAAAAAAGGAACAAACAAAAAATGTTGCATATCATATATATATATATGTATAATGCTACAAACTTACCACATGGAAAAAAATCCAAAAAAAGCAGCAAAAGTTGAGATAAAAATGTTGTTAGAGCTTGTGTTGAAAGTTCCCTGAAAGCTGGATAAGTAAAATTCAATTGAATTGTTGTTTCGGCTGCTGTCCTGCCCAGTCCAGTCCTGCGAGTGATATAAATAATATATGCAATGGGGTTTGCTGTAAATAGTATTCAACGATTTTTTAAAATTTACATTATGCATTTAAATATCGCATAAATTTTGCCTTAATGCAGTTTATCATACAGTTTATGCACTGTTGTATTAAAGCTAGTTCCTGTGAAGTCAAGTAATTGCTCGAGATAACGCCTGAAACTGAAGAAAGCAAATACGAATCAAGTATTGGGTCAAAAAACAAGACTGAATATGCCGAAGTTAAAATACCTTTCCGATTTTTAAGGATTTGCGCATTCAGACAAAAATCTAAATTTGGAGACTTTGTTATATAGTTGTTTGATGTTGATGATATTTTGGTCATATGTTTGAGGCATAATGACAAAAATAACGATCACAAATTTAGGATATTTTGGCAAATGAATTTTTCATATATTTTTGCGATATTGATAATATATTGTCGATATGATATAAATAAAAAAGTTTTTACAGTTTTTAAATTTTAATTCATATAGGGGCTAAGTGATATAGTGGTACGATCCGGTCGACTTTGACTTGTTTTAAGCTAAAAAACTTCTTTGCGTAGAAAACAGACAGACAGACAGACAGACGGTGATGCCCATATCGACTCGACTTTTGATACTGATCAAGAATATATACACCTTATAGATTCACCTTTCATATGTTACACAGTTCCTGACAAAATACCTTATAACCAAATAACTTTGTATATGCTTTTAAAACAAGTTAAAAGTTAAAAAGAAACTTGCCAAATTAGCCTTGTTCTGTTTTAATAGGCCCCAAAGTTACAACGACTCGTTGCGTCAAGGATAAGAGACTCAGATTGCCTCAACCGGAGTAAGATGCCATTTCTTAATTACTTTCTCGCTTGCAGTGAAGGGCTGAAACTGCGATTATTCGCGCCCTGTGCCAACTGACTCACTAGAGCAGCGTGTGATTGCAGCGTAAGCTTTCCTAGAAGCGATTACAGCCGCTCATAGCTTACAATACCATAAGCGCATTAATGCCGGCAACATGAATCACCAAATTGCACAAACAAAAATAGTGCTTGCCGCGTTACGTATACGCAGCGTGGCAGCATTCGCCAAACGTCAGACGGCTCGCCGAAAATACAACAGCAACAACAACAAGAGCGATAAATGCCGACTGCCTGTTGCCACACATTTTCCCAATGCCAATGCCACAGCGTGGAGGATGCAACAACACGACTTTGAAAGTGACTCTATATATATCTGTGTGTGTGTGTGTGTGTGTGCTGGCATCGTCGTCCCAATGCCATAGATATACAACCGCATTGCCGGCCTGGGCACGTTTCGATGGTGGGCCAAAAATAACAACCGGCAGCCTGGCAGCCAGATGAACAGGCCAGCTGTGGGCCATATGGCCATGAATGGGCTCCGTTTTTGGGCGTTTTGTTTGACCAAAAAGTGCAGCTAGCCGAGCCGAAGGTCGCCACGCAATCCCAGACCCAACGCTGACCGCCAGCAGTAGCAGCAGCATCAGCAACTGGCAACAGAATTTCATTAGACAGACGCAAATGCAAATGTGCAGCAGTTGCCGTTAAGTGGCTGCTGCTGCTCGGCTGGAGGAGGATGTGCAGGCCAAGTTTCACTGGGCTGAAAGCGAAAGCTGTTGTCGGCTTCATGGAGCGCGTGGGTTGGCCATCGTGTGCCATGGCCCGGCCCGGCCCGGCCGTCGCACCGCGTAATCATGTAATCTTGTGTCTGTCGTTGTTGCTGCTGCTGCTGTTGTTGTTGTTGTTGTTGTTGGTTATATAAGTGACTAACTTCAATTAGGCGCTGCTTTGTGGAAGTGCCCGAGCCAGGACAATCAAGTTGTCAACGCAAATTGCACAGTTGTCATGGAATTTTAAGCAGAGTAGCCTCCAATTAGTTGGGATTAATGGAATTTCAAGCGATTCGCATTGCAGTTGAGTTTATATTTGATCCAAGCTAATCAGATGGAGTCGTTAAGCTAAAAGATAATAAATTATTAAATTCTTGTTGATATGTACATATATATAAATAAATTATTAAAAACTTAAAATTTAGTTTTTAATTGATGAATAGATTTATGCAAAGAGTGACAATAATATTATGTGCGAGTCCAAAAATGTATTCAGTTCAGTTCGGTTCACATGTGAACACAAATATTTATATATATTTAACAATACTCTGTTTACAATGTAATAACAGCTTAAGACAGTTCTTATTGATTAATATAAAATTAATAATATAAAATATAAATATTAATTAATATAAGATAAATATTGGGGAAATACAGAGTTTTTAAAGATAATAATTACAAGAGTAAGACTGACCAAAAGTTGCTTATCTCGATTTTTAGAAGTGATCACCAGCTGCAAAATTTTGTGACTGACACTAAGACTCTGAGCAATGGGTTTTTATAAATTGCCACGCCCCCAAAAATCTAAACACTTTATCTGATTCAATAGCATCGAAAAAGTTGCGTTTATACGCACAGACGGTCAGACCGTAGACAAAAGCCAATATACTCTTCATAGTTTTGTGAACAGCGCCTTAAAAAAAACTTTAAATCAAAATACTATGTTTAATTTTAAATACAATTAAAATTTTGATTTTAATTGAAACAAATATTCGAATACCGGGTTACACACTTTTCGCAAACCTCATTAAGAATCTGAAATAAATACATATATTGAAAGCAATGTAATTTTATTTCTATCGTTAGTTATTTTGATTAATGTCTTGAGATCTTTTATGGCTAGACCTGACGCCTAGAGTGGAGTTGCAACACTAACGACAATTCAATTTGACACGACTAGCGACAGGTTTTATTCCGTGTAAACGAATTTCAACTGCTCATTCGTGCATTTACAGTCACTTAACCCTACAAACACAACTGTACCAAAAAGAACAAAGCTACCCAAATGAAGGGCACATAAAAATGGTGCAGGGTACGAAATAAAAAAAATAAAACACACATACTTAGCTGTAGGATACGAAGGGATACGTAAAAAAATCAAGTAAGAACGTTGCAGTCGGGTTTATCCGACATCGCATTACTCGTTCAAAGTATAAAAACAGCTTAGAACAGTTGAAAACGGTCTTAATTATAATTATTGTTTAGGACAAAATTTATTTTTATGATTTTCCGGGGGGTGGGAGTGGCCGGGGACGAAATTTTTCTGCTCTTTAAAGGAGGTAATCCGAATACTACCTGAAAAATGTTGTGACTCTTGCTCTTTCAACGCCCCCAGTGGGCGATTCAAAAAATATTTGGTGAGTAATATTTTTAAGTAATCTGTGTGAAAAAATTGTATGTATCTTACTTGAAAGCTGAGGCGATATATAGATCTAATAGGTGTGCCCCGCCCCAAGTGGGCGTAGTCAAAAAATCTTAACACTTTGCCTGACGCGGGTGTACTCGAAAAAGTATTCCAAATGTCATGTCTCCAGTTTCAATAGCGGCGAAACAAAAGGGTTTCATATGGACAGATGGTCGGACGGACAGACAGCATTGCCCAAACCCAATATACCCTTTTCACTTCGTGAATGAGTATAAAAAAGTTTGCCACTCAACGGCAGACGCCAAAGCGGAGACGAAGTAGCGCCAGGCGCAGCGCAGAATGCAACTTGGCACACGTAGACAGGAGCCGTGAGCGTGTGTGGGAGAGCGAGGACTGATAGGTGATGGAGCCGGTGTGTGTGTGTGTGTGTGTGCGCGGCCGGGGTTAGGGGCACTCTAGACAACTGGTAACAATAACGGCATTTTCGATGCAGAGCAGCGACGGCGACGGGCGACGTCAACGCTGACGAAAAGGACGCGCAGGATGAGAGTTGGTTGTCGACGACGAGTTGCCAACAGCCACTTGACACTTCCGTCGTCACATGAATGGAGCCGTAAAAATGCGACGCTGCCTGCATTCGTTTTTCCTTTTTTCGGGCTAGTCGAGGGCAACTTTTTATTTGGGCAGCAATATGAATGGGAGCCGTGTGCGAGTATGTAAAATGAAGCAAATACATTCATGCATAATTTTTATGGCTCGTCGGGGGACGAGCTGCGACTCTCATGTATGTACATTTGGGATGCCAAAACGTTTTATGAACACGTTTCGTTTCTTCTCCTTTTTTTGCTCTCTCCCACTTTTTTGCACTTAATGCGAGTTTACGAGCTCCATAGAGACACGGCTGGAGCTGCGGGCAGGGCGGGGGCCAGTCATTAGCGCAAATTCAAAGTGATGATTAGTTGAGGGCGGCGTGGCCAGGGGGGCGTGTTATGGCGGCATCGGTGGTCAATGTACGCCAAAAAGTAAATAGGCCGGGCGCCAAGGTAGGTCAGGGAATGGGCAAATGTGATGAAACCTCCTGCTTTGCGCTGGGCAAACAACAGCCATGAGGCCAAGGAGTAGCCGCCGCACTCGTGGGCGTTGCGGGGCACAAGGGTGTGTCGGTGGGGGCGCTGTGTGCAGCGTTGCATGCGGCACAGCACGCACTTACTGCCAGCCTTCGAACGGGGCAGCAAACAAAAACGGGCTACGTCTTCTTCAGCTTTTCTCTTTCTCTGCACTCGTTTACGAAGTGAAAAGAGTATATTGGGTTTGTGCAATGTCCGTCTGTCCATCCGTCACACGGGGGGCGTGGCAAATCGGTTAAATCGAAATATCTTGGCGTGTAAACCGCAAAAATCCATAACTCCCACAATTTTAAAGCTAGCTTCGCCAAATTTGACAGCCAGTTTGCAGATGAGTTCCTATAAATATCGATAATTGTAACAATAACTTAGATCGTTTTCGACTCTTTTAAGCTGATGTCATACTGTGAACGAGTATTGCGCAGTCGATTATACCCGACTGCAACGATTTGACTTGTTTTTTTTTTATGTTATGATTGACTGATTTCTGTTGAAACTTTGGCGTCTGCTGGCACGCATGAATTACAATTTTCGAGTAACGAAAACCACATGCACCTACACACACACAAGCACACAGGGAGTGCTACAATTAGCACTTTTCTGTGCTTGGCTGTTCGGATATTTCAAGTGGCTCTGATAAGCTGCAGAAACGGAAACTCAATCGCATTCGCCTTGAGCCAGGCGCTTGAACTCGCCCCCGCTGCAGCACCTACCCCCTTCTATTTCCCTCTCTCTCTCTCTCTCTCTCTCTCTCTCTCTCTCTCTCTTGTGTGCTTTCTGGCATTTGCTGGTAGCAAATAGTTTTGCGGCCTAAAAATGACACTGCCCGCCTTTCAGGCAACGTTTTTTTTATAATTTTTAACATTTCTTTTTTTTTGTATTTTTTTGCCGATAACAAAGTTTGCTCAAAAATGGCGCTCATAAAAAGTAAAGCCCAAAAGCAAAGCCTATTTGCGCACCACATTCTGTCTGGCCGCATAGAACGGCACAAAACGCAACGAAACTCGCAGTGCGTTATAAGATAAACATTTGTTTTTACTTTTTCATTTGGCAAATAACATAAAAACGTTGAACTCGGTGTACGCCAGAGAGATAGGCATGGAGATAGAGTAGGATCGGTCTTGACGAGCATCGAAAGCGCTACACTCAAGTTGAATATGCGTGAAAGAGAATTAAATATGGGTATGTTATAATTATCTGAAAAAAAGAAAGAGTACAATAAAACTAATATTCCAAGAGAACCATGGCTGCAAACCCAACAATTACTGTTGGTGTCTCGCTTTTCGAATCGGTTCGTGAACATAGTTTTCTATATAAATGAACCCTGGTTTGAGTTTAAAACAATATTTTGTTGCATTTTTTTAAGTTTAGTTTATTTTAAAAGCAAAATATCCATAATAAAAGAAGAAAAGAATATTTTTATTAATTTTTATTTTTTTTTATATTTTAGAAAATTTTAAGACAAAGAAAGAAAACATACATTTTTGGGGCTAACACGATTCACTTTGGGTTCAGGTTTGCCTGATTATATTGACAAGTTCGGTTCAAGCTGCGGTTAATAATTTAAAAAATAATGTAGTTTCGGGTTCGAACCGGTTTGGGCCTAAAACCGGTTTGCAGCCTTCGTATATAAATATAATCCATATTTAATCAATTGTTCTACTCATTATAAAGCAGTATTTTCTTAGAACATACTATATCTTTTTTGTACAACACCAAATCACAAACCCCATGGCAGCCAATAATAACGAAATTATCAAACGGCTTCCAAGAAATACCCCACAGGGCAAACAAAGAAAAAGAGGTCCCCGCACCAAACCGTCGTCGGTCGGTGCGTCAGTTGGTGGTTTAGTCGACGCGTCGAGTCGGACGATCTACAAGTGCTGAAAAGTTTATTGCACTTCGTGTCTGACTTTTGCTAAAGCAAATATTGTTTAATAACATTTTTAAAAATAAAATTTACTGATTACACGCGCGACTGCAACGACAACAACAACAACAACAACAACGTCAACGGGCAACGAGCAACGGGCGACGGGCAACAAAGGCACATCGGCCCCGGACCTATCCCAAGACAAAATAAATTTTTGCTAGAGACTTGTTTACAATTTTTTGATACGCAACAAAAATATAAAGCGAAAACAAAAAATGAACTGATATTTGCCGTGCCCAATTATATCAAAAAGGGCAATTCACGGCCTTCGTGAATCAGGCGCATAGTCTCCATAATCAATATGAATACCAAAAAGTTCTCGACAGATTGGCGCAGAAGCTGCGAGAGCAATACCTCGCCCTGCATACGATCGCTCCAGTCCCACAGCACATAATCTTCGCCGAGCGCGTCCTGCAGCGAGCAGTTCATGTAGTTGTAGGGATAAAGCAAGTGCACCCCAATCCGCCAGAACAGTACAAAGAATAGGCTAGGACTGGGGCGAAGATGAAAGGGTTATGGTATCTAACAGCAGCTCAAGCACTTACGCCATTTATAGCTAAGGGCCAGCAATATTACAAATAAATAAAAAATTTTGTTAATCTCCGCGTCCAGTAATAAAAAAAATTCTGTTTTGAAAACTTAACCCGAAACTGATTTCAAATGATTGATTTTTCAATCACAAATACTAGATTAACAATATTAGATTTTCTCTTAGAGGCAGCTGAAAATCGAGTGTAAGGATGCGATACCTCGTCCTTATTGGAATAACGGAATAACGTCTTTTTCATTAACACCTTATCGTTTTAAGTTTTTCAAAGACAACGCAAGAAAAGTCTTTCAGCTGGTGCGAAACTTTGCTAACGCTTTAGCAAAGACAGCCGACTCTGTGAGTATCATAGCAACTAGCTTCAAGTAGTGTAAAGTACCGTTGGAATTAAAAAAAATACAAAGCAAATTTAATGCTTTTAGAAAATTAAAAAATAATCGTAATAAATTATAGTTAAATTAAATAATACTTGAAAATAAGAAATATACAATTTATTTAATTAGATAAAATAATTAAATTGGCCCAAGGTCCACAAATCACATTGTAAACATTGTCTTTGGGCACCTCCTGTAATGGTTGAAATGTGTCCAAATATGCCAATTTACTGGACTGCTTGCCCAGCTGGCCGTGGGCACACCAGCCACTGGCCCAGAGACGCCCACAGCTGCGCGCCAGCAACGTATGACGTGAGCCCGCAAATACCTTTACGGGCGCACAATCGTCAGTCTCGTCGTCAGCTCCACAACATTTGGGCAAATCATGCAGCTGGGGCAAAGGGTAAACTGTCGGCTCTTTAAGCAACCCATCGGGTTTCATGACCCGCATACCCAGTTGACCGTTGCAATTAAAACCCCATGTGTAGAGGTCTCCAAATGCAGAGATAGCTCCGCTATGCCAGCCACCAGCAGCAATGTGTGTTATCTACAGCGAATGTTGATAGATGGATTATCAAAAAAAATTAGATAAGAAACGAATCTTGAGTCATTGCTTACTTTAATGCCCGCCAGCGCCTCCACGAGCACTGGCATTTCCTCCACGCCCAGTGTCTCGTGACCCAGTTGACCGCGACTGTAAAATATAAGCAATTCAAATCTTAGACACATTAGTGACCAACTAAACTTACAGACCGTTGCCCCAGCTGTAGACATCTCCGTTGCCGTTCAGCAACAGGGCATGCTCATGTCCGCACTCCAGCTGCTGTACCCGCCAACTTCGCTGCGGAAACTGATGCAAGCAGCTGGGAATACTGTACACGGCATTGCCGGCGCTAATGGCCACATTGATGTGCGAGCCACAGGCAATGTGGGTGATCTCGCTTAAATTCTCGTTAACTGCCTTTGCGACGCCAAAAATGGTTCGCTTTGTGGCTGTACTTACAGCTGGGGGTGTTTCTAATTTGATGCGCAGCAACGTCGCCTGCAGCTTGGCTGCAAGCTTGTAGAGCTCACCATTCTGCAGCAGCACCAGGCAATGCGCATCACAAGCGGCCAATGCCTTAATATCCACTGGTGCTTGTACTTCCAGGCATTCACCGGGCGTCGAGTCGAGCAGGCCACGCAGCCTCAGCTTATTGGCTACGGCATAGGCCGTATAACGCCAGCTCAGCGCAATTATCACATTCTCATTGGCAGCGCCTGGTGCGTCTATTTCTACAAATTTAAGGATTTACTTAGTATTCATGTTGCGAATAGAATTTATTTCAAACCGGTTAAGGCCGCGACGCGACCGGAAGCGCGGTCAGTGTTGATTCTATTGTGCTGCCCAAATGCATTGAAGCCCGAAAATAGTAACTGTCGCATCTTCCGCTTGCCCGACGGCGGTTGCGCAGCGACGAGCGGAGCGGGCGGCGCTGCCCCGCTACACCGCTACCTGCGGCTGTTGCTTTATTGTTTGGTCGACCGATTTTTAGTTGCCAGCTAGCATTGCACCTGTAATGTTGTCGTTGGTGGTGGGTTCAAATTTGCTTGCCCAAATCGCTTTAAAATTCAAGTGCTAGAAACGATTTGTGCTATTCAACAAAACGTGATTAGTTCTAATTGTTGCTTACAATATGGTAGGTATCCAACCCACAAACCTGATTGTCGGCCATGCGGCAAAAAACTATAATTAAAGTTTTTTTAATTGCCTGTTATTATCCAATATTTTATTTGTTTATTAAATTTTGTTGTCATGGAAACTTGTGCAAATGTTGGTATCGATAGCTTTTAACGCAAGCCAGCTGTTGCTAAAGTGTGACCAGATAAAAGCTCGATAACATTTACGATGATATCGATTTGCATGTAACCCGCCAAATTTAATTCGTAGGGTCTGCTATCGCTGCTGCGCAAACTGCGACCGAATCCGGATAAGGAGGCGCGTATTTTGCTGCTTGGGTTGGACAATGCCGGCAAGACAACAATTCTGAAACAATTGGCCTCCGAGGATATTACAACGGTGAGTATCATGGAACAGGTGCGTTTTTGCTTTCCTAATAGCCGTTGCAATACTCCACAGGTGACGCCCACGGCGGGCTTCAATATCAAATCCGTGGCCGCTGATGGCTTCAAGCTGAACGTATGGGACATTGGCGGTCAATGGAAGATCCGGCCTTATTGGAAGAATTATTTTGCCAATACGGATGTATTGGTAAGTTAATTGAAAGTATTGATTGTTCATATATTTATTTTTTACTGTCGTCTGACAGATCTACGTTATAGACTGCACGGACCGTACACGTCTCTCAGAGGCGGGCAGTGAGCTTTTCGAAATGCTCATGGATAATCGCTTGAAGCGAGTACCACTGCTGGTCTTTGCCAATAAGCAGGACTTGCCCAATGCCATGACCGCCTCCGAAGTGGCCGAGGCTCTGAGTCTGGTGCGTCTGGAGGAGCGCACCTGGGAAATTAAGGCCTGTACAGCTGTAGATGGCACGGGCATCAAGGAGGGCATGGACTGGGTGTGCAAAAATATGAAAAAATAGTTGGTAGTTCATTTATGTGTGCTATTGTAAGATTAATGCAATTAACGTACGTAATGTAAACTTAAGGAATATTGTTGGTTATAAAAACGAAGTGCCCTAATATAAATATAAAGACCAAAAAGTTATCCAAACTGTTTTTGTGTCAATTTAAAACTATACACATACGTGATCAAAATGTGACCACATTTTCAGGTCTTACCCATAACCCAAATCGTAGTAATAGTTTAAAAATAGCTCACACATAAAAACATAACAGCATCAAATGTCCTATCTGTATAAAGGTGCCACCGCACTCCTGGGCAATTTCCGGCCAAAGCCCGTGCAGGAATTCAAAGTGCTCATATTGGGCCTCAACAATGCGGGCAAGAGCACATTGGCCGGTCGCCTAGGGTTGGAAACCGAGGAAACCGTAAGAAACTGAGCTTAACTTATTAGTCAATAAGTATATATGTTTGCATATTCCATAAGTTAAGGCGCATTACTCCAACGGTCGAGCACTCGGAGAGACATTTAAAATTTAAAAGTATAAAGGTGTGCTTACGTGACTTGGGTGGTGAATGGAGGATGCGTCAGTCGTGGCACACCTTTTACCACGATGCCAATATCTTGGTATGAGCCTTGATTTCAATATACGTCCTAGCCAATTGCCAACTGATCCCCAGATCTATGTCGTGGATAGCACGGATGCAGCGCGTTTGGGTGAAGCACGCTGCGAGCTGTGTGATGTGCTACTGGACGAGCGGATGTCACAGGTGCCGCTCTTGGTTTTGGCGAACAAACAAGACGCTGTCGGTGCTCTGTCCAGTTCCGTGATAATTGAAATATTGGGCTTGAACCGTTTGGAGGACCGTGATTGGAAGATACACGAGTGCTCCGCACTGTCAGGCGATGGCATCGATGTAAGTTGGAGTTCCAATTCGAAAACAGCCTTCTAATATCTCCCACTCTAGAACACCATCAAATGGATATACAGACGACTAAAGAAATTGCGCCCGCCATCTCGCTTTAATAAACTTTTAATACCCTCTTTTCTATTTGGCCCAACATGTTCATTGGACTATCGGCGGCGCGTAATGGACACTTCATAAATTTATGTATCTGGCACAAAAGCAATCTATTCTTGACGAATTTAACAAAAAATGGGCCGTGACACACATCAGAACTCGCCCGACAGCGAGAATTCTGAAATACGTTTATCCATCCATTCGTTTGAGTTATACATTTGCATTGAAAAGTAAAAATTAAAATTGCGACATTTTTAAAGAGAAACTCTTTCAAATCAAACGACATTCGAATACTCTACAAAATTTAATACAAGGAAGTCGGCTGAAAAGTAAAATTTAAAATTGTGAAATTTTCAAAGAGAAGCTCTTTAAAATACAATGACATTCAAATACTCTACAAAATTTAAAACAAGGAAGTCGGGTGTAAGGGATTGCGCAATACTCGGGATAGATAGATTTTAGATTTACCCCCTCCCTAGATATATAAAAAACTGAATACAATCTTTAGAGAAGATCGTTAATAATCTTTCTGACAAAAATGTATATATCTAATTGAAAAAAATATGGAGTTACATAGATTAAATCGGTTTGCTACGCCCCAAATTTCAAGACTCTTCCGGAGCAGCAGGACGCACATTGCACAAACCCAATGTACTCTTTTCACTTCGTAAACGAGTATAAAAAGTTGTTTTATGAGTGATGAATCGAAATGTGGCGTTATGGATGTACATTTAAAAACAAAACAAGTTCCAATAACATTTTTTTTAAATTTAAATTTAAAGATGTACAAACTGCTCGTAAAAACTGTAGTACTTGCTGTAAACTAAGTTTTTTAGGCGCAGTTCACTATTGATGTTTTACAAACATTGTCGTAATATAACAACTTTCGGAAAGAGTATTTTTTGATCGTGTATTGACGTTTGCATAAAGAACAAAGAAAGAGTGAGATAAAGGTGAAGTTGAAGCAAAACATTGACTTTGACCACGCCAAACCGAGAAGAATGATTTCAAAGCGACACAACAAGTGTGTGTGTAAAAAGAAAGTGGGTAGAAAATATAAACAAAGTTTAATCCAGCAACAGCGTCGTAGAACAGCGCAAAAGTATTTACTTATACATACACATACGCGCTATGTATGTATGTGTATTCCTGAATTTGAGTGCGGGCAGCAAAACTGACGTGGACAACGAACGCGAAGCGCAGGCGTGAAGAATGACAAGAGAAAGACAGATAGAGAGAGAGCGCGCACAGGAGAAAGAGAGGAGAGCTGTTGAGAGAGCGCTAGAAGCGATCACAGCTGAGTCGGGTTGCAGCCCCAACACGAGCGACTGACGACGCGGTGCCAGCTGCAACATGTTGGCCGGGCCCAGACGGGCGACTTAAGAAGTGTTACAAACTGACTCAGAGCCACAGAAGAAAGAAAGTTTTCGGCTGAGCTGGCTGTGCTTGCTGCGTTACGGCCACACATCGTACATTCGCCCAGAATAGCAGAGTAGCAGCGGATTTTGGTCTTTGGCTTGCAATTTTTTCCAAGCCATTTTGCGCAGTGAAGCGTCGGTCGCGTTGCCGTTCTCGCGTTCGTCTTCGTCGCTGCGTTGTTTAATTGGCCCAGCAATAATAGCTAAAGAGAAATACAACAACAAAAAGTATCTCAAGTGTGTGATTGTGAAAGTTCCTGCCCAAAAATGTACATGAAACGAGCGTTGTTTGTACTGGCACTGCTCTGCGCCCAGCCCTCTGGCTATCTGGCCGGTGAGGATGAGTCCAATCCGTTGCTGGACATGGCCTCCATGTTCATTCAGGAGGCGTTGTCCAATCAGAATGGTGGGGGCGGCGGTGGTGGAGCTGCTGCCGGCGGAGGCGGTGCGGGCTCTGGTCTGGCAGGTGTCGCCTCCCTCATTGGCAGCTTTATGCAGGCAAATAGCAAAGGTGGTGGCGGCGGCGGCGGCGGTGGCGCCATGCAAATCTTATCCGGCCTGGGCAGTCTGCTGGCCAACAATGCACGTGGCGGCAACGGCGGTGGCGGTGGTGGCGGCTTCGATCCGACCATCATTGGCAACGTCCTCGAAATGTTTACACAAACTGACGATGAGGATTCCAACACCGCACAGAAGCGCAGCAACGGCGGAGGCGGCTCCGGCATTGGCTTGGACACCATTCTACAGGTAGCCTCCGCTTTTATGAACACACAGGGCGCTGACGAGAAGCCAGCCACACCCACACATCACCATCAACAGAAGAGATCCGCAGTCGAGGAGCCGGAGTCGGAAAATGGTTTCATGAACCTCTTGCCGCTGATCATGCAGGCGGTTAGCTCCTTCGCCGGCCCGGAGGGCCAGAGCACACAGGAACGCCACAAGAGCCATGCCTGGGTGCTGCCACCCTTCCTGGAGCACGTGCACGTGCTGTGGGATCATTTCTCCAACTCGGAGCTCGCCGATGCGCTGTACGAGAAGTCGGGTGTTAATAAGATAATGAAGGTAAATCACTTTAAAAATCTATACAGTTTTATTTTATTTTAATTTGAAAAATTTAACTAAAAATAGAGATAATGAAATGAATTGATTGATTGATCATTGAGAATGCATTTTCCTTAAATTTATATTATATTTTTTTCGTAGGGCTTCAAGGGTCGCGATGGCAAGGTTGACTATGACAAGCTCTTTGAGTCTCTGAACAATCAATCCTTCCGTCGGCGCTGGATCAAGTCGGCCACCTTGTACTTGGCCGACTGGGCCAGTTACTTGGCCAATCCAGAGAACTATCTTCGGTAAGTGTATGCATATAAGACTGGCATAGATCGTGAGGGCGATCGATGCGCGTTAATTGCAGATCACGTTCTGCTTTCTTAACGGTTTCAAGTAGTTTAGCACCCTACTGTGATATGATTCTAATGCTGAGCGTTACGTTTAATTGCAATACGAATGCTAGTACGGGCTCAAACAGCTGCCAGTTATTGTTGTTCTTCTTGTTGTTGCTGCCTGAAGAGTTACCGTTAACTGCTACCTGTTTGGCATCGAACATGTTTGAGGCTCGCTTGCTTACCTTTTGACACACTTTTAGTGCTGCTTTTAGAACATGGCTGTTAATCTGGCTGGTCAACAAAAAAAAAACACTACAAGTCCAACTTCAATTCGTGGGTTCGGGTTTTGGATTTGGCTTTAGCTGCAGCTTTGGGTGTGCGTGTGTGTGTGTTACAGTTACAAAGACGATGCCATCATTTAAATACAAACAAACACAACAGGCCAGAACGGTTCATTTTGAATGCGTTGTTGGTAGGTAGGTGGGTAGAACCGGTTTTCGATCAGGAAGTGGGCCAAAGGCAAAGTACACGGCGCGTCTTTGGGGTATTTGGGTCAAACTGAATAAATACAAATATACATACACATTTTTGGCATGAGCTGGCCATTCAGTGCGCCTCAGCGTTATTAGTTAACAAATAACTTCCACTTTCTAGCTGCCCTTTCACTAGACAATGCTGCGTCATTATGGGGCAACAACAACATCATCAATTGTATTTGTATTTTTCTTTGGCGCACTTTCCACAGATACTTCCAGACGGCGCAGATCATGTTTAACGGTCTGCTAAAGTCTCAAGGTTATCCCAAGCAAACGTATTTCGATCCGGCCCGCCCCAGCGAGACCATATCGAACCTATTGAACCACGTGGCCAAACATCATTTGAATGTGAAAATCGATTCGCGCCAGTACGTAAAGCCAGCTGTGGGCTATGCCAAGGAGCTGCTCAAACTGGGCCAGGCACGTGGCCTGCTGCAGTTCAATGCCACCGAGATCAGCGATAAATTAACGGACACACTCAATCTGGAGGTACGCAATTGAATTGCCAAGCACTTAACGTGCCGCTTGCACTTTGAAATACTCTAAAACAAAAACAAAAAACAGAAACAGAAACAAAACTAAGCCAGCAGATAGCACAAATTAAATTAATTACGCTACAATTTTCTCTTTTGTTCCATTGGCGCACGCATCCCCCAATCCACAATTCACATCGACAACGAACGGACAAACTTACTAACAGGTTATCGAACCGGTGCTAAAAGTCCATCGCGCCTACAGATACATCTCGAAGTCGCCGCAATGTGATCGCTATGTGCTCTGCCAGCTAAATGCAGCTGCTTTGGAGCAGCAGCAGCAGCAACAGTCGAAGATTCAGACGACTGTCCCATCGACTGGCGGTCTCATTGCCGGTGTTAGTCCGAAAATTGTGAAGATCGGCAGCATGGGTGCAGCGATCTTCATTAGCACAGAAACCGGTACACCATTCTGGACGCTATTTGGTGTAATCAATGCGCCATATAATTGCGAGGTGAGTCCGCATCCGCCTAACCGCATATCTCATTCATTCTAATTGTAACCGTTACTATTTCGAAACTACAAAACTATAATGATAATATAATAATATTCAAACAGGTGAAATATCCAGTGGACTGCAATGGCTTCCACGAGGGCGAGGCCAAGGTGACCACGGAATACGTGCACAACGAGTTGTAGTTGTTTTAACTACCAACGACTGTTAAGAGTGCTTTTAGGATGATTTTAGTTGTAATTGACATCAAGATTTCAAGTGTACATAGTATTACGAATTGCAATAAATTTAAATTTTATTGGTAATTTTATGAATTGAGAGGTCTTAGGTAAAAAATATATGAAACTACCTTTATTCTAATCAAATTCAAAGTGGCTGTATAACACACGATTGTTTGAATAATGATCACTTTACAGTTCACTGCACTATGCCATTCGATTTTTTTAATAATTGCTACTTTATAATATATGAAATTCATATATGGCTGGCATGCAATGTTTAATTTTCAATCACTGCAACTGTGGTTGTGGTTTGAGCCATATTTAGTATGCAATAATGCCCCAAATCGACTAGTAATGTCAGAATCTTGACTTTATTATTTCAATTAATTTTCTGATATCAAATTTAGAGACGAAGATTAATCAATTTAATTTATGAACAATTAAAAATTATATAAATAGTTGGGCATACCGAAAGAAGAAAGCTCCAGCTTCTTTGTACCTAGAAATAACTTTTTTAGTATGCTGAAATTTAAAAAAATTTAAAAATTCCTGAGTCGAGACTTACTACATTTCAAAGTCCCATAGCTTTGTCAAAACTGAACTGAATTTCATAATGTTTACAATTTGTATCATGGTTTGGCGTAAAGATTAATTCGGCATTCAAATTTAATTAGTTTTTGACATTAAATTTTTTTTTGATATTTTTGTCAAAAAACCCTTTACTCCCCCCTTACTTATTTTAGAAAATACAATTTTTTTCACTTTCGAATGACGAAATTTTACTTTTTATCGATTGTGGATACCAAAATTAGTATAAAACGCAACTTTAAAGGTGATTGTGGGATGGTCGATTTTTCTGTCAGAAATTATGCTCAAATTGACAAACTTTTAGACATGTAAAGTTCCCGAATTCATACTTGATAGATTTAAAACTCCCATAACTTTGTCAAAACTCAACCGATTTTCATAATGTTTACCATTTTTATCATGGTTCGACGTCTAGATTGATTTTGCATTTAAATTAAATTAGTATTTAAAAAATAAATTTTTGTTCATATTTTTCCAAAAAAAAATCCTTTACTCTCTTACTTTCTCATTTATTGCCATTTACTAATGAGTCGAAAGGTTGACAAAAATTTGAAATTGAATTTATAAAAGTTTTAACTGAAACTTTTAAATTTTAAAGCTTCTAAAATGTACAAATATTCATTATCTATTTTTACGCTTGGAAGACGACTATTTTGCATTTTCTTATAATTAAGTTTTTCCCACAGCAGTGAATTCGTTTGTTTTTGGGGAAAACTACGTTAACTAACCGAAACCTTGTAGCTTGAGTGTTGACAATTCGGTTAAATACAGATTGGCTGACTTGGTTGAGGGTGGATTTGTGCGAGGCAATTGGTAATAGCTACACTTGGCTAACAAGTTGAGCTAATGCACTTCACAAATGCGTTTGCACTAAGCCGGTTTTGGCGCAAACAAGTTCAAGTTGCGGAAAACTTAGATGGATTCCCGTTAGAGTCACTTTCACCACACGCTTGGGCTCACTTTCCACTTGGCAGTTGGAGTCAGTCGAATGCAGCGATTGCAGGCCAACGGTAGCATCAGCGCCAAATGCCATGCAGCTCATTTATCGCGAACTGGATGCGGATATCGTGCGTCGCACAAATGCCGTATTTCCGGCGCAGGATTGCTTCGTGGAGGTGCTGCCCGATCAACTGATCATTCCCCGCAAATTCATCGAACTGGGCGAATCGATACGCAATTTGCCTATCCACGAGGATGATGTGTGGATGGTGTCGTATCCACGCACTGGGTCGACATGGGCACAGGAGATGGTCTGGCTGCTGGGCCATCAGCTGGACTACGAGGCTGCCAAGCAGGATCTGCGAGTCCGCGCCCCGTTAATCGAGCTAAGCGCACTGTTTAGCACAGATCATCATCAGTGGATTTCGTATGTATAGACTAGCGATTTCTCCGCCCAATGTGACGTCACAGCTTTCATTTCAACAGAGATGCTTTCGGCAACACAGTTGAGCTGGTACGCAAGCTGCCACGCCCACGCTATGCACGCTCGCACCTCTCCTGGCAGCTGCTGCCGGAGCAGTTTGAGACCGTCAAGCCAAAGATTGTCTACACTGCGCGCAATCCGAAGGATCTGTGTGTGTCCTACTACCACTACTGCAAGCTGCTGCATGGCATCAACGGGGACTTTGAGCAGTTTGTGGAACTCTTTCTGGGCGGGCACACGCCCATGGGCTCGTACTGGAAGCATGTGCTGCCCTTTTGGAAGCGCAGCTTTGATGACAATGTGCTATTTATCAAATACGAGGACATGATTCACGATTTGCCTGCTGTGGTAAAACGCTGTGCACAATTCCTGAACGTCTCCAAGCTCCTGGACGAAACGAATTTACAGCGCCTATGCGAGCACCTGAAGTTTGACAGCATGCAAAGCAATAAGGCCATCAATCTGGAGCGGGAGCTGCCGCAGCGGGAAACAAAGTTCATACGCAAGGGCAAAATTGGCGACTGGCGCAATTATATGAGCGATGAAATGTCGGACCGTTTCGATTCTTGGGCCGAGCAACATTTGCGGGGAAGTGGCTTGAAATTTGATTACGATTAACCCACAATTTATAAAAATCACATATAAATTGTTTTTTGGTTTATGAAATATTTACATTTTTTACAATTACTAAATAAGTGTAAGCATATCAAAAAAATATTCGAAATAATATGTCCAGTATTCAGAATCCATAGGAAATAAGCATAATTTTCATTAATGTGAGATTGCTGATTATATTATTATTATTATATATTATATAGCATTGCATTTGTGCTCCATATAAGCGATATGTGCTGTATTTAGAATTTTCAATATCTTCATGTTATTCCATTTTAAATTATCGAATAAAATCAATTCACAATCGACAGAGCTATGGTTAATAATATTATTTGAAATGGAATAACAGTGGTATGTTAAGATAGATTTCACCACAGCAGCGTTGCATATCAACAACACAGCTGTACTCTGTTATGATTATTTTGTAAGCAGTTTGAGACTGTTAAATGTCTTCGCTCATTTAACACTAGCCATACTAGACACCAACTTTATAAACTTTTTATTTTGCGCGTACAAGATACTGCACGCTGTTATTAACAGTGCAAAGCAGTGTCAGAGTTTTAACAGTCAACAGCACTGTTACATAAAACAGAACAAGATCATAGAGAGAACCAAACTTTAGTACTTTAGTGCTACCTGCAAAGAACACAACAATCTAGTACACTAGCAAACTGCAAGGCAACTGGCCGATTTCCTTAATTTTCCGTTTGCCGGGACCTAAAGCCAGTCGTGTGACTCATTACAATTTCGCAAGCAATCTGTACAATGGCCGACGATAACAACAAAAGCAACAATGAAGCCGTGCTAACCGATCAGGTGGGCATTCGCAACACGGACGACGCAACTGATGCCGTGGGTTCGGTGGGCAACAAAGCAAGTAGCTATGGGACCGGCGCCATTGGGCAGCTGGCCTCGCACGGCTTCAGCTTGTCCCACTTTCACAAGTATGTGGCCAAAATGGTCACCGATCGACACGCTGCCGAGTACAATATGCGGCACAAGAATCGCGGCATGGCACTCATCTTCAATCACGAGGTATTCGATCACCTGACGCCGCGTGCTGGCACGAATGTGGACTGTGAGAATCTGTCGCGCGTCCTCAAGCAGCTGGACTTTGATGTATCCGTGTGCAAGGACTATCCCCATCAGAAGATCATAAGTACGGTTAAGAATGCGGCATCTATGAATCACGAGCACAACGACTGCATTCTGGTGGCCATACTCTCGCACGGCGGAGAGGGCTTCATATGGGCCAGGGATGTGCAATATAAGCTGGACGCCATCTGGAGCCACTTCACGGCCAACGATTGTCCGACACTGGCTGGCAAGCCAAAGCTGTTCTTCATACAGGCCTGCCAGGGCGATCGGCTGGACGCGGGCGTTACCATGCAACGCGGTCGCATCGAAACCGATGGCGACTCCTCCATAAGCTACAAAATACCAATTCATGCCGACTTCCTGATTGCCTACTCCACCGTACCCGGTTTCACCTCGTGGCGCGACACCACGCACGGCGGCTGGTTCATGCAGAACCTGTGCGCCGAGCTGGCCGCCAACGGCAAACGTCTGGACATCCACACCCTGCTGACGTTCGTTTGCCAGCGTGTCGCCGTCGATTATGAGACCCACTTCCAGCAAAAGCAAATGCCCTGCATTACGACAACGCTGACTCGCATCGTGCTGTTCAGCGATAAGGAAAAGGGAGCTGACTAACGCCTTTGGTGTTGGTCTTGGTATTGAGCTGACTAAGCGGAGTTCAGAGGCGCAAGCTGTTATAGCAAATTTTTCCCGAGTGGCGATGCCCAAAATGCAAAAACAATTTTTGTTTATTCTTCTTTTCTATTCTTTTCTTATTTTATTCTTAAATATTTTGTGTATGTGTGATGTATACATAGACGTGAACGCCGTAGCAACTTTTCGGTATTTGGATTGTCGTAACTTGTTGCAACTCAAATTTAATTACCTACCACAAGGTACTTTGTCGTTGCTGATGATTTTTTTTAAACTGGGTGCAATTTCGGGAACAATTCCAAAATTGCTAAAAATGCCCTTGTGTAATAATTATGTGTTTTGTTATTCTTTATACCTATGTGATCATATGTGTGTATATAAAGAACATATATGTACATACATAATGCATATTAATCTTAGGTCACGCGTTAGCGGGCGTGGCCGGACAATTTTTTACGGATCTCTAAGGAGAGTGACTAGCCATCTACATTTAAAATTTGGTGACTAGCTCTAAAAGTGTGGGATATTGACTGTCGCGCTTTGCGGCGGCGAGGGTGAACGTGAGCAGGAAATTTTTATCAATAAAACTGATAACCAAATCCCATTTAGAAGGCCAAACTGTGATGATGATTAAGACCTGCAGTTATATTGGGTTGCAGATAATGATTTAAATGATAATCATATTTTGAATTACTGATTATTAGATATTAATTTTTTATACATAAAACTAAAATAATTAAATAACCTAAATCATGGATACTATAATTAAAAAAACAATTTTTACAATTATTACAATATAGTAGCTAAAGTTTTTTGGATTTTCAGATACCTATCCGGTGCACATATAAAATGTACATGTGCTCAAATACAACAATACTCTATACGACGAAAAAGTTACCTATTTCTTAATCTCAGCACAGAAGCAGTGTAGAAGATCAAAACGAGATAGAAGATAACACTAACAGTTGTTGTTTTATAGAGCTTCGTAGTTGCAACCGACGGTAAATATGCTGTTTGAATTTGCTTTTCATGCCCGCCATAAATGAATCTGTAATAACCGACTGGACTCTGAATTCCGCTCTGTTAGTTTAGTGCTCTGTCTCTGGTATTACACTATTAACTTCAAATTTTGGCCAGTATTTTACCTCGTACAAAATACTGCACGCTGTAATTAACAGTTCAGATTTCTGTCAGAGTTTTTACAGTCAAGAGCACTGTTAAGTTGTTTGCAAAAATCTTAACATAAAACAGACAAAGAGCACAACAAACTAACAAACTAGCAAGCTGCAACGCAACTGCGCTTCAGTTTCGCGTCGCTGTCCTTTATTTGAACAACAAGTTAACGCAAACGTGCAAATTATACTATTCGTGGCCTAAGGAATCGTTAGTGAATATTTTCCGCAGTATTTTCTGTTTGCCTGGACCTAAAGCCAGTTGTGTGACTCATCACAATTTCACAGGCAGTTTTCACAATGGCCGACGAAAACAACAAAAGCAACAATGAAGTCGAGTCAACCGATCAGGTAGGCATTCGCAAAATGGACGATGCAACTGATGCCCTGGGTTCGGTGGGCAACAGCAGCGGAGCATCGACCTCCGTCGCCAGCTATCAATACAAAGCAAGTAGCTACGGGACCGGCGCCATTGGGCAGCTGGCCTCGAACGGCTTCAGCTCGTCCCACTATCACAAGTATGTGGCCAAAATGGTCACCGATCGACACGCTGCCGAGTACAATATGCGGCACAAGAATCGCGGCATGGCGCTCATCTTCAATCACGAGGTATTCGATGTGCCCAGCCTGAAGTCGCGTGCTGGCACGAATGTGGACTGTGAGAATCTGTCGCGCGTGCTCAAGCAGCTGGACTTTGATGTATCCGTGTACAAGGACTGTCGCTACCAGGAGATCGTAAGTACGGTCAAGAATGCGGCATCTATGAATCACGAGCACAACGACTGCATTTTGGTGGCCATACTCTCGCACGGCGAAATGGGCTATATATATGCCAAGGATACGCAATACAAGCTGGACGCCATCTGGAGCTACTTCACGGCCAACCATTGTGCGACACTGGCTGGCAAGCCGAAGCTGTTCTTCATACAGGCCTGCCAGGGCGATCGGCTGGACGCGGGCGTTACCATGCAACGCGGTCGCACCGAAACCGATGGCGACTCCTCCATGAGCTACAAAATACCAATTCATGCCGACTTCCTGATTGCCTACTCCACTGTGCCCGGTTTCTACTCGTGGCGCAACACCACGCGCGGCAGCTGGTTCATGCAGAGCCTGTGCGCCGAGCTGGCCGCCAACGGCAAACGTCTGGACATCCTCACCTTGCTAACGTTCGTTTGCCAGCGTGTCGCCGTCGATTTTGAGTCCTGCACACCGGACACACCGGAAATGCACCAGCAAAAGCAAATACCCTGCATTACCACAATGCTGACTCGCATCTTGCTGTTCAGCGATAAGGAAAAGGCAACCGTTAGACGTAATTAGTTAACGATCGACTCTCATTAGTTGCTGGAGCTGACTAACGCCTTTGGTGTTGGTACAGCTGCGGGCAGTGTGATATAAAATGTTACCACAAACAACGAACAATTATCGAAAACTCTCAAACTTCAACTTTTTATACAATTTTCTAAAGTTAAAAATATTAGCAGTAATTTCTACGAAACTGCCAGATCCTGCCATGCCTTTGTCTATGTCTACTAAGTGTCTACTGTCCATAATAATTATATATATATACTTTACAATTTTATATCAGCTCTGTTCATTAAGCATAATCATATTTACAATATAATATGAATACTCAATATAATTTTAGGCATAAAATACTTAGTTCGATTCTCAAATAAAGTTTATACAAGTTAAATCGCTTGACCTTCGCCTCTGACTCGCTCACACCATATATATAATAAATAATATAAAAACGTGCCTGACCGCAAGAAAAGAACGTCGCTTAAATTAAAAGGCGCTGATTTGGCGCGTCAAGTTGAGCCACGTCCGCTGAAAAGGAATAGACGGATGTCGAACAAAATTGATCAGTTGTTGACCTCGTGGCAGTTTTTTTTTCTCTGTGCTTCAATTTATTCGTTAAGGCTGGACACGACAGTTTCCAAAAACAGACATTTAGTTTCACTTAAAGCTCTAGAGTACACTCTCGGCGATCAGATAGGGGGAATCAATCATTAGAGGCTAGATAAATGCACGTTTCTGATAATTTCAACTATTAAAAAGTAATATACAAAAAATATATTTAAAACGTAGAATTTTGCTCACAATTTTCATCTGGATGCCAAAAGGGTCCACTTTAGATGTGGCCACCAGCCTTGAGCTTGGCCACCAGAGCATCGACGTCGGCAACAGCAGCGCCAGCTTGACGCACTGGCGGATCCTCAACGGAGATAACCTCAATGCGTGGCGTGGTATCAACGCCCAAATCTTTGGGCGTCACCTTCTTCAGTGGCTTCTTCTTGGCCTTCATGATGTTAGGCAATGTGGCATAGCGCGGCGTATTCAGACGCAAATCGGCGCTCAGCACTGCTGGTATTTTGGTCTTGATGGTCTCCAGGCCGCCATCGATTTCACGGACGACGGTCAGACCCGCATCCGTCTTCTCCACCTTGTTGCAGAAGGTGGCTTGTGGCCAGTCCAACACAGCGGCGGTCATTTGTGCCGTCTGGTTGGCATCGTCATCAATCGCCTGTTTGCCCAGTATGACAAGATCCGCCTTCTCGTCCAGTGCCAGCTTGGCAAGGATTTTGGACACATGCACCGGCTGCAACAGCTCATATTCAGCCGCGGACACTTCCACGTGAACGCCGCGATCGGCGCCCATGGCCAGGGCAGTGCGTATGACCTCTTGCGACTGGGTTGGACCCACGGACACGGCAATGACCTCACCGGCCAGTTTTTTCTCCTTTAACTTGACGGCCTCCTCGACGGCAATCTCGTCGAAGGGATTCATCGAGTGCTTAACACCCTGGGTAACCACACCATTTTTCTCGGGCTTCACGCGCACCTAAATCGTCCAATCGAAAGACATTAATTAAGTATAATAAAAACGATTACGCAAAACGAAGCGCAACAAGTGATAAGAAGAAGCAGCAAGCGCAGGTTCTCACCTTAACGGCATAATCGATTACACGCTTTACACCAACCAAAACACGGGCCATTTTCTAATTAACGGGAAATCAATAATAACCAATATATATATAATATTATTTTTTATTAATCGTGCGGTATGCAAATTTACCTCCTGAGCAGCAGCAGATATTGTTGAATGTGAAGGGGGGTGCTTGGGGGTCCAAAGGTTGTGTGTGCCGCAGCGTTGCCAGACTGCGAGTAAAGTGGCCATGCTGTTTAGCAGTATGTTGATCACACGATTGAGAGAGCCACAGGTTATGCAACGAATTCTGAGCTCTTAGCATTGTGTCGTCACAATATCGAAATTTTGTGTGCGCGCGGCGCGTTTGTGTGGAAATAACGACAATTTCGATTTGAAAGTAGTATAACAACTAAAGTAGTCCAGCTATGTTCATGGAACTTGGCGTAGATATGTATTATATCATATAGCACTACTATATCATATTGCATATAGGAATAATAACATGAAAACTAAACTTTTTGTTTTTAAAGATGTTTCGTTTTAAATTCAAAATTTTTGGCTTTAAACCCCCAGGATTGTCCAAAAATTTAAGAGCATAGGAATATAGTTTTATATAGATACTTTTTAAAGTTAAAAATCTTACGTGTGCCAATGGAAATGCAATGTAGATATATCAAAAACAAATATTGTGACGTCACACTCTATTAAATGACGGTCCAAATAACTGAACTTTTCTCTCTGAACCTTTACATCTCTCAACCGTGTGTTGATCGTGCGAGCAACAGGGAGCAGTACGCTGATCATTCATCGTAGAGCAAAGCATTTGTTTTATATACAACTTTGGTAAATAATACAAATACAGAGTAAAAGTAGATATTGTGTTTCTCAGTAAATATTTGTTATCAATTATAGGCAAATGAGCTCATTTATTTTTTTATAACAGTTGTTTTTCTGTAAAAGAATAGTTTGCTGTAAGGTTAAATCACATTTTGCTCACACGAAATTTTGCTCGCAAAGGTTATAAGTTACGTACTCCGCTTGACCGCGGGGGCCACAGCTGATTTGCTACCCTTTGAACGAAAGCAAAGTGAAAGTATCTAAGTATTTCGAAATACATAATTTCATTCCACGTCCAGAATCTGTTAAGTCCACAACATGACCGCAAACGTTCCACTTATTATGCGCATTATGGCGTTGTCCGTTAACACCGCCAAACGCGCCGGGGTCATCATTCGCGATGTGCTGAAGCAAGACGACCTGGGTATCGTGGACAAGGGCACGAATGATCCACAAACAGAGGCTGATCGCTCGGCTCAGCGGTGTATCATTGCATCGCTGGCCAAGAAGTTTCCCACCATTAAAATCATCGGCGAAGAGGGCAGCTCGGACTTGAATGTGTGCGATGATTGGCTGGTCAGTGAATCGGATGAGACAATCCTGAAGCTAAACTGCCCGGCTCCATGGCAAGATGCACAGCCCGATGACTTTGTGATATGGGTGGATCCTCTAGACGGCACTGCGGAGTATACACAAGGTAGGTCAAAGTGCATCTAAATATGTAACTTAGTTAATTTCCCAATATATATTCACTCCTCCTTAGGCTACGTGGAACATGTCACTGTGCTCATTGGCATTGCCATCAAGAACGCGGCTGTGGGCGGCATTATTCATCAGCCCTTTTACAAGCAGGCCAGCGGAGAGCTCGGACGCACAATTTGGGGTCTGAAGGGTCTTGGGACCGGGGACTTCACCGCCGTAAAACCTCCCAAGGGCGAATTTATCATAACCACCACTCGTTCACATTCCAATGCACTGCATCAGCAGGCGGTTGACGTGTTCAATGCCAGCAAAGTACTTAAGGTGGGCGGTGCCGGATTCAAGGTGCTACAACTACTGGAGGGAAAGGCGCATGCTTATGTCTTTGCCACGCCCGGATGCAAAAAGTGGGACACTTGCGCACCGGAGGCGGTGTTGGAGGCGAGTGGCGGCACCCTAACTAATATCAATGGCGAGCATTACGAATACCATGCCGATGTAGAGCATGTGAATCGTAAGGGTGTGCTCGCCAGCGTAGGAAATAATCACCAAGAGCTGGTTGAGAAGATTCCACAAGAAGTTAGGCTAGCAGTGGGCTCCATATAAGCAAGAATCGCAATCGTTTTGTTATTGTTTTATTAGTTTATTTTGCATATACATACATTTATAAATTAAGTGATAACAGACAGATAAATTTATATGTTCTTTGCGAATTGCTAAAAAGTGAGATTTACATTAAAAACTGTCTATCCAGATAGTTATCTTAAATGCGAGTTGCGGAAATCTACTTCTCGGAGCTGCTGTTGGCCATGGAGTTGTTCAAGTAACGAATGCGCTTTGCCTTGGCTACTTTGCAGGAATTCACAGAAGCAGCAAAGCGCAGCGATTTTACGGACTCCTGAAAACAATCTTGGAATGGCGACACATTGATGAACATCAAGGTCTTGGAATTACCACCCAAGGCCGGCATCAGCAAGTGGGTTAGCTTCGAATTACGATAGGGTATATGATCTTGTTTTTGTAATAGTGCCAAAATAACATTTGTGAGCTCAGAGAGCGAGCGATTTATATTTTTGGTTTCGGTCATTCTTGTGCTGGTTTTTGGTGATTCTGATCCAGCCAAATCGACCAAATTAATGGACCCAACGGACGTCTCTTGCTTCTCCGCATGGTGGCCGATCAGTTCCAGCTTGGTGACCGCATGTGAACGTGACGAACGGTCATTGCCCACTGTAGATGCTGTGGCACGATTCATTTTGGCATTTTGCATGAGCTGGCGCAAATGGTTGGGATCCGTGACGGTTTCCTCAGTAATGTTGGACACATAGATTTCATTCTTGCTTCCATTTTTGGCCATACGAATTTCCATTTCCTTCTGCTCATTGCTCAGCAGATCGTAAAGCACCTCATTGTAGATTTCCAGGAACGTTGCCTTTATATCATATTCCCAACCCATATTGCGATAGTTTTTGATTGAGTCAAAAAGCAGATCAACGGTGCGTGGTATAACTCCCAAATTGTCGGGAACACCGTCCATTGTGTAGGTCTTTCCACTGCCCGTCTGTCCGTAGGCAAAGATGCATATGTTATAGCCGTCGAGCGCGGATTGAATTAATGGCGCAACCAATTCAAATATGTCATTTTGGGAGCTATTTGGATGAAACACCTGATCAAAAGTGAATAACTGTTGTCCCATTTTGTTTCTGGCCTGGCTATCTAAGCTCTGAAGCTCCACTGTAGCCTCATCATGATACGTCCAACTGCAAGACACACGCCCCAATTCATAATCAAGCGGCGGACGCACACGGCAGAAAACTCGTATATTGCCACGCAAATCCATTACGGTGTTGTGCAGGTCCTTCCGTTCCATGTTCGACTGAAATAGCTGCTCCCTGCACGTGGCCAGATCGGCAGCCAACTGTTCGTTGCTCCGCAGGAGATCCTCATTTCGGTGGCGCAGTTCCAATACCTCTACGGACATAGATTCGTGCTGTGTTTTGATTTCCTGCAAAACAAGAGAATTATAAAAAGTGCTTGGCATTATTTTAAGAATTCCGAATTACATGATGTGAAGTCTTTAGCTGATCTAGTTCATCCTTTGTGCGACCCAGTGTGCTTATAATTGTTTCAATTCGGTCCTCCTGCTGCTTAACCTGCCGTTGTAAGCACTTGTTATCGGACTCGGTGTACTTTAGCGTTGACTCCGCTTTAATTAGTTTGGATTGTATGTCCTCCAGCTGTGTGGGCAGCAATTCCAGTTCGCCCATGTCTTCCACCTGCTTCTCATATTTCGTCTTAAGCACCTTGTGTTTTTCCAGCAAATCGTGAAAGCGTGCCTTGAAGTCGTACGGAGCAATGCGCTTGGGAGCAACAGCTGCTGCACCACCTCCGGCTGCGCCAGCAGCGGGTTTGGCTTTGTTGCTCGTCGCTGAGGCTGTACGCGGCAAAGGACGCGTTACATTCGCTCCAGAACTTGATGCAGCTGTTGCTGTTGCAACTGGGCGCTTTACTGGTGCTGAGCCCGCACGCACAAAGCGTCCCGCATCTAAAGCTGGCACTGCTCCCGTCGTAGTTGTGCTAGTTGTATTGTTGCCTAACCGTGAAAATTTCATTGGCATGCCTGGCAAATTGGATGCACCGATGCGCTTTCGACTCTGTCGTATTTCGTTGATGTCGCAGGCAGAGCGACTGCGCCTCAATTGCGTGCGGTTCTGCAAGCCCATCGGCTTCGTTGGCTGGGGCGAGGCGGCGCGAGCTGTTTGGCAAATAATAATAATATGAAAATGGCAGCTGCATTTGGATGCACCGCCATCATACACTCACCGCCATTCCGTGTCAATGCTTCGGGTATGTTGTGTAAATCCCTGCTAAGCGGGGGATTTGTTGTGCCACTGTATGTTGTGTTTGCATTAAAATTGTTTGCAGACGCTTTAATGCGATCAGTTGGTAAAATAGGCTTCATTGCTGGCATGGGCCTCTTGAGGCCTGATGGCTTGGGCAAACGCGATTCCATTAAGAACTTGTATTAATTATTGATCAGTTATTATAAATTTAAATTCGTCGATCATCAACAACAAGCGACGCCAATTTTCTTTTCCCGCCGTTAATTTTGATTATGGTATAGTATGGAGGCATGAAAAATATCGATATTGCAACCTCGTCAAACGTTTTGGCAATTGCTAACACTGTTTTTGGTTTAACAAATATTTTGATTAATATTTACCTTAAACAGCACTTAAATCGCCCTTTTTATTAGAACAAGATTACGTAAGGTAAAAATCCAGTTGAACATCAACATTACATCAAATCATCATTTATTAATTTTGCCGTTTTTTTTTTTACCAACTAAGAAACAGGTTGGTTATGCCAAATTGATAATAGATTACATTTTTAAACTATGTCTAGCATGATATTGACTTTGTGTTGCCTGTAAAAGTTAAAGTTAGTATAATGTAGTAATTTGGATGCGGCGACTGAGAACACTTTTATCGCACATCTCCGATATATTGTGAATGCGATAACAAAATGTTTGCTATGGAAACATGGCAATAGTAAAAAAATTAAAATTTGATTTGTGCAACAAAAACGCTAAAGGCAGGCCCAATAAACAAAAACTTCCAGTGATGGCGGTGCATGTGCATGCCGAACTCAAAGACCTGCAGATTTTTGAGCTTCGTCCGCTCATAACGAACTTCAGCTGTAAGCTGTCCGCCGTCACAGTCACACCGTGCGATGAAAAGCAATTCCTGTGCCTGGTCAGCGAGGAGAATGAGATTGTGCTGCGCTATATCAGCGCTGGCGGTGGCCAGGAGGTGCTCAAGATGATCACCTGGTTCCGGCGCACCAATCGTGTCATACACGACGTCTGCTTCGATCCAGCGGGCATTTGGCTGTTAGTTCTCTGTAAGTATGTGACGTCTGTGTAGGAGTTAGGGGTTGCGGGTCGTGTTTGGGGGGACGGGGTGTTGTCGTAAAGCCTAAAATTACTTGGTTGTTGTTGTTGTGGGTGGGTGGGAGTGTAGTGGCCCAGTGTGCGAGTGTGTGCAGATGTGCACGGTTTACATTATTGATTTTCTTTAGCTCATTTTGTTTTGATTGGCGTCCAGTGTTGCTGAACCCAACTCTAACCATGCCCTCACATATCAACAGGTTTCGACAATACGCTGCACATTGTGCCCGCCCTGTCCCTGGTCGACAAGACGCACGATCTGGCCGCCTGTTCGCTGTATAGCACCACACAGGTGACATCTTACATCATACCGTTTGTTGGCCCCCACGAGTGTCCCAACTCAAAGAAATGTCCAAATCATTCAACGGCATTGGACGAGACGCTCGAGCAACAGCGGCAACAGCAACGGAATGTGGAACAGTTGGCTGAGCACCTGCAGCATGTTAAGCTAGATAAAGAGGCTAATAATTTGGATGAGGAGCCGTTGGGGCACGAATTGCCCGAGCATATGTTGGCCAACGGACCTTCGACGGCGGCAACTTCGGAGCAGTCCGCCCAAGTGCAACAGGCGCCCTTTGATACCACGGGCAACAGCCAAGTAATGGCCACGTCTTTCATGGCCTCCAAGACCTGTCCGTATCCCTTGTCTGTGGTATGGTGGAAAACTTATTATGGTTTGAATCGTGCTATCATCGGCTACTCGGATGGCTCCATATGCTTTGTGGGCCTCAGCCCAAACTGTCCCATGATAGCCAGCACATCGATTCAGAAAGGTTCCGTAGTGGGTTTGACAATTTGCAAGGACAATACCTTTGATGGGGTCATGTTGCTGGTAAGCCTTTTCCTTATTTGAGCGCAAATAAATGAGCTTATGCATTTTATTGTCAACTGCAGATAACATCGTCGTTGAAGGAACAATACAAACTGCTGCTCGAGCAGAAGGCCATCAAGTATGTCTATCCTGGTGATAGCTCGCCCACGACACGTGAGGGCGCCTGGCAGATTGTCATGTCGGTGCATGCAAAGCATCAAAACGCTAGCGGTAATGATGCACGGCAGAGTAACAGTTCCGATCCGGCCTCGGACAGCAGTCAGTTGGAAGAGGATGTATTTGCGCCGCCTGCCAGCGATGAAATCGCTCCAAACACACAAACAGTTCCACTCGCCGCATCGGGTGCCGAGTCCAATGCGGCATCTGCTCTGGCTTCAAGTGATGCCAACCCCCAAATGCCACCGTCGCCGCCACCCTATAGCGAAAGCAGCGGCATCCGCTTTCACCAGCAACAGTTGGGGGTCAATAGTTTCGATGGCATTTTGCCAGCCACACGGGCGCGCCTTGCCTCGCTCAAAAGCCTGGGCTCCAAGAAGTTGCACGCCATCAAAATGCGTTTATCGGATCAGCGTTCGAAAATAGATGAGTGTACGTATTGGCAATACTTTGAATACTTGGTCTTTCGCTTGGTTTTTATGGTAAATGCTTTCTTGCAGTTATGCCAGAGTCAAATATGGGCACGTTTGCCATTATGGACTCGCCGTCGGTTACGCCGGAACCGCTGGGCAATACAAACGGCTCGTTCTATACCATACAGAACCTACGTAACACGTATCTGTTAAGTGCCCTGCATAGCTCCAGCTGCAGCCTGACGGTGCACAGCATCGATATTAATTTGAAGCCATTGTTTTTGTACAAGATACCCAACCACTGTGTGGACATACTAATTAGCTCCAACATACTGTACGCTATACAATATGTGGATCTGAACAGTCGCAGTGAGTCAGGCGCCTCAACGGCGGCCACGTCGCTGGAGGAGCCGATGGTGGCGAACACCGAAAAGGAGAGCCTTGATGCGGACACCGAGAAATTGGAACAAGTGGAGCCGGGTAATACGCACAAGAGCGATGAGACAAGCGCTACAACCACATGCGCATCGAGCATCGATCACAGCGAAATGCCCACCAACGCCATCAATGCGGTAAGCGTCATCAGCAGCGCCATGGCCTCGCTGCATACCACCGATGTTGATGTAAGTATTGAATTATTCACTTAATTATTAGGCAATGTTTCATGTTTGTGTTTTGAATCCATCGGCACAGAGTTTCAATCAACAAGCACAGCTGGCGCTTTTTCGCTTCGAAGAGGAAACTGTGCTTCAACTGTATCAAATGGCGCAGTTTCGGAGTCATGTCGGCAACAACAACAATATCGAAACTCTGACGAAGGAGGAAAAGGCAAAGGCGTTTGAGATCAAGGACATACACACACCAATGGACTATGTGCAGTTCTACGAGTCGGCAGATAGTAGCAATGAATTTTCATTGCGCCAAATGGAGATTATGCAGGGCGAGTTTCCCAAGATCAATTACGATCCATGCTATGTTATAACCAACAAGAACGTCTACATTATACAGCTCAAGTGCGTTCAAATGTAAACTATGAAAATTATATTTTATTAACTATGGTTTTTTTTTTTGTAGGAAAGAACCATTTGAATTGTTCCTGGACGCAGCTTTGTTAAGCGAGTGGAATCAGTGCCGGGAGTTCTGCAACACGTTTGATCTGTCTTTCGAGCACTGCATCGAGTTCGCTGGCGACTATTTGTTGCGCCGCAAGAAGATCACGCAGGCGTTAATCACGTACAATGTGGCCCGTGTGAAACCCATACGTACTGCACTCAAGCTGGCCATGCATGGACACACCTATGCGCTGATGCAGTTGAGCGCCATGGCTCTAAAGTCTTCGTACGTTTTGCGATCGCGCTATTTGTGTCACCCGCTGCTGAAAACCCTGCTAACGGATATCACATATCGCCATTCGGAGGATGTGCGCGGCATTTTGCCAATGAAAATGAAGCCTGTGGACGTTGTGGTCAACACTGGAGCCTCTTGCAGCGACTACCGCTACGGGTTTGATGAGTCAATTAGCGCATTGCAGATGTCGCCCTCATCACAGTTTCATTTGGCCAATTTGCTGCTAATAACGCTAGCCGAAAAGGCAGTCAACGATAAGAACTATCTGCCCTTGTGGTGAGTTTTGTTTTGTTTGTATATGTTTAATATACACTTTTATTAATGTTAAATTCAATTTCAGGAACTTTCTGGTAACCAACACTAAGTATCACACCAATATGACCAGCATTGTGCTGTGCCAGAGCGGACTCTTTTCGGCCGCTGTAATATTGGCAAAAGTTCGTGGTGTTTGTCTGGACACCTTTAATGCTTTGGTCAGCGTTGTTGCCCAGGAATTCGGCTGGTACAATGAGCTCAACGTTTGTCTGTACAATCTGAGCGAAAGCATATTTATGGAGACAATCACCTATTTGCCGCACGTGTCAATGGATTACTTTAGCTTTATACAAGACAAACTGGAACATATTAGGCCCTGTGTGCTACAGGTTAGCTATATGATGTGCGCCAGATTGAATACGTTCCCTAATCAAATTTAATTTATTGTTTATAGCGTCTTGCCATGCAGCTTAATCCGTTTGCGCCTTCACTGCGTCCCATTGTTTCGTACAGCAGCAGCTGCAGCAGCTCAAGCAACAATGACAATAATGAACATATATTTGAGTTCTGCAAATGCCTAATCGAAACCTATTTGGCCGTGCTCATACATATGGAATCGCAGCGTGTCAAGCACGATTCGATTGTAAATGCATTATCGAACTTTCGCATCAATTATGAAGACAATCAGGCAAGTGTCGGCTGCGTACATTAAAGAACAAATTTAAGTTATTATGGTTTGTACCTTAGTTTGCCATTGAATCGTCACGTTTCAAGCCAATATCGGCTGGTTGTGCCTATTGCGCCTGCGTTGTAGATGGCGTGGCTTATTTTTGGGGCTCCAGCGGTGTGCCCTGCTGCTTTAGTGCTCAGAAGTCTACAGGTGAGCTGTTGAATATTATATTTCTTTGCAACTTGTGATGCTTATATACATATTTCTTAGAACCACCGGAACCTGCACACGCTGTGAAGACATTGGAGCTGCTTTCACAACTTAATTTGGAAGTACACGCGCTGAAGTGTGGACGTCAGCATACACTCATACTCACCAACAATGGCGTAGGTTTTAGGTTTTAACTTTTGGCAGTTACTATCAATTTCATGTCTCCCATAGCTGTATGCCATTGGCAACAATAGTCTCTGCCAGCTGGGCGTTGGACGGCACATGCAAATGTCGCTACAGCCCATGCTGGTAACAGCTTTGGATGGCATGAACATTACCATGCTGGAGGCGGGTCAATATCATAATGCAGCTGTTGCGAATGGCAAGCTCTATATGTGGGGGTGCGTACGTTAAAATGTCTAATTATCAGATAGAAGGTAATCATTAAAGGTATATTTCAGCTGGGGCATCTATGGTCAGCTGGGCAATGGCAGCTGCGAAAATATTGCAACACCAACACTAGTCAGTTTCTTTAAATACAAGGTGCGTTTAAATTACATATTATTTTATATTCAATTAATACATATTTGATTATATATTTTTCATACAAAGAAAATTATACAAATTTCGTTAGCATGCGCACAGCTTGGTGCTGTGCCAGGCAACCAACAATAACTACGCAGAGGCTAATCACAGTAGTAACGAACTCTTCGTATTTGGCTCCAATCATTTTGGCCAGCTGGGCACTGGCACTGCTGAGCAGAGTCAGGATACGAAGACGAATCTGCCATTGCGCTTGAAACTGGGCGAATGCAGCTTAAGACTGATACACACGAAATTTTTTACAAATGTAAGTAAATCGGATTATCAATCGCAACAGTTACTGATTCATATGCGTTTTCAGTTAGCTGTAGATGAAAAGGAGCGGATGTACACCTGGGGCAGTTCGCCACAGGCCCTGCGTCTGGCCAATCAAATTAAGCGTCGGCCAACGCCAAGCAGAAGTTAGAGGAGAATCAGCAGCGCGAAATGCTGAGCCGGCGGCTAGAGGAAACGCTGCTGCCGGCACCAAATAACAACAGTGCATTAGTGGAGCCGAGCACGTCCTATGCAGCGGTTGTGGCCGGTGCTATACCCAAACCCAGTGCAGAAACCAAAGAGTCCGCCGAAAATGAGGCCGTGCCATCGGATGCTAGCGAAAATATTGGCATAACATTAAGCTCGAGCACAGAGGCAATGCCGGTAGCAACTGCACCTGCAGCTGTACAAACCAGCGAGCCGGATCCAATGGAGCATATGAAGCCACATCTAGTGGATACCAGCGAGGTGGCTGGTCAAATACTGCAGGTGAGTTATAGTTATAGTTACAGTTATAGTATAGTTAATATAAACTTGTGATTGTTTCGCTGTCCAAAGATCTCCAGCGGACTGTTTCATTTTGCATTGATATCGTCAACATGCACGCTATATACATGGGGCAAGAATCTGGAACATCAGCTAGGCACCGAGGATAAGGATCGCCGGGCCGTGCTCAAGCCATCGCCCATCGACAGCATCGAGAGGCCCATGTATGTGGATTGCGGCGCCGATTTCACTCTCGTCATGACCACCGATCACATTGTCAAGGCCTTCGGTGGCAACTCGAACGGGCAGTGCGGCCGCGATTTGGGCCCCAGCTTGGATCGCATGCGACAGCGCGTGGTGTGTTTGCCTACCACCAAGAGGCTAATGCGTTTCGAGACCCAGTGCGTTGAGGCGCCCGTGGAGATTAATTTGCCACGTCCACGTATTCGTCTGGATCAGGAGCCAGTGCGTTACTTGAAGGTGATGCCGCCATATCAGCCGCATTTCTTGCAGCAGGCTAACATAAGCTTTGAGCATCGCTACTCGCCGGAAACGCTCAACTACAAGTCCAGCACGGAGCAGGCGGCCACCGGACAAGACTCGGATGATTTACTGAGCAGCCTGGAGAATCTAAGCCACAACGATGCTAGTTACTCATTCAATGCAGCGCAGTTGGGCGATGCAAACAGCTCTCTGGATCTAGATTATTCGCCGGAAGAGCAGAGTTATTTGCCGCTGCCAAACCAGGGAGCAGCAGGGGGCTTGCCGAGCAATGCCGCTGCTCTGCTCGGGGATAGGGACGACGCTAGCACCTGTACGCCCAGCTCGGAGGGTGCAGATGTGGCTGCATTGCAACCGCTGCGCCATTATATACACTACTGCCTGTACGCCTTCCATGGGCTGTACAATCCGGATAAAATAGCCGAATGCTCGCGCGAGCAGCGCAACGAGTATCGCATTAGGATTTGCATGCTCAATTTCAGATTCGTGGAGGCTTTTCAGCTCTGCCTGCACAGCTGTGACAACGCCCAACGTACCCTCAAGCTCTTCGAGTACTTTAGCAAGGACACGGGCTATGTGCCCCTGCACCGCTCAGATCTCAAGCATCTTATCTATCACATGTGTGTGCACTTTCTGGAGCGCAAATTCGATATGCTGGAATGTGAGCGCTACTTTATGGCCGATCTGGATTACTATCTGCTGGAGCTGGCATATGTATTTTACTTTAACAACAACAATTCGGCACTTGAACAGAATCTCAATCAGAAGTTCAAGTCGCTGATCGCAGCGGCGGATAGCAATCAATCGACGGCGAGTGCGCTGCAGGACACCGATGCCATTTTTGATAGTTTCACGGTCAAGTTCAAGACGATCCTCTGCCAGCGACTGCTTAGTTATTGTGAGCACGATGCGAGTGGCAGCAATTAGCGTTGGCTTTGGCTCTCTGGTCACTGGCGTCGGTCTGACGACTTGCGGTTCTTGCTTTGAATTTCGTTAGTTAATTTTGCATTCAACTCTGAAAGCTTAACGTGTTTTCCTTCCTTCTTTTTTATGTTTGTAACTTGAAGTTTTATGATTTGTTGTCAGTTCAAGCAGGAAACCAAAGATCAATAATGGCGACATCTGCCGTGTCCATCCACACACACACAAACAAACACACACACACACACAAACACACACATATAAGTAAATATTACATATTATTGTCTATTACCCGCCCACACATGTTTATACTTAATTACATAATTGTTGTTTGCGGTTCTCTGCGCATATTTATATAAATAGCTTTTATAGCGATGTTATTTAAGGAAAATATTTAAGGCAAACAAATTGTTTAAAGAATTTAATTTTTGTAGTGCTTTGTTTGCAATTGGCTTTACACGCTTTTTTTGTTTACTCAATAAAATAAATAAAAACAAAAAAATAATAAAAAACAACACAAAAATGTTTAAAGAACAGAATAATTAAGCTGGTTCTCCACCACAACCGTTCTTAGTCCACACAAACATTTTAAATTGATATTCAGCTTGTGATTTGCGATTATTTAATACATATATAAAAGTATAAATTTAATAATTATATGTCTTTACTTACATATGATTAACAAAAGGTAATAAAAATAACATTTATACAAAAGTTGTATCGCCTTCTAAAGCTTCAGTTTAATATTGTCTGTAGTCCAGCGTTTGCTTTGAAGAGATTTGAGGGCATTCTCACAGTAAAACTGCTCCTCGGATCGTTCGGGCAGCGTTTCTTTGAGTTGCTGCAATTCCTGCTGCTGCTTCAGACTAACCATGGCGTCAATGACCGCCTTAATGCATTTGACACGCTGAGCCAGCGCCAACTTTTCGGGATTGTTACTCATCTTGGAGAGAAACAGCTGCAGTACCGTCGAGGGCGCCTGCAGCTCAAAAAGACGCTGCACGGCCAGCGTTAAATCAAAGCTTATGTGAAACTGCTTCGGCTTGAGCGGATGCCAACCGGAAACGCGCTCAAAGATGCACTCCAAATCCGCATAGGCTTGGGCATGGGCGCGTTCATTTAGCGCTGTCCATTCATATTGTGCCGGAGAGATTTCCTGGTCGGCTGCAAACCGCTGAGGGGAGGTGAGTTTCAGCATGTCCTGTTCCTTCCAATTCTTGTTCTGGGCACAGCACACGTACAGCAGCTCAACAGGCGTGGGCTCATCTCCAAGCTGTTGACCCAGCCCAGTAACAGGCTCCTTCTCCTTGAACAGATGCAGCTTCAATGCTGCATGAAAGACCTGTTCATACAGTGGAATGATGCCCACGCCAGCGCTCGCATAGGCATCGACCAGGCGCTGCAGCTGCTGCTTGCGCGTGGCTAACTCACTGCAGGCCATGGCCGCGTGAAACTGCCTAAGTGCTGCTTCCTGGTGACGCCCAAATCGCTGCAGCATATCAATATAGTGGCTGACGTCCCCGCTCTGTCGCAGATAGCTGAGATAGTGCTCCAGCGCCTTGGGCCGTTGCTGCAGTATACTATGGAACTGGGTGGTGTTCAGGGTACGTTTGAGGAACAGCAGCACTCCAATGACGGCATCGCCGCCATTGGCTAGCAGCGTGTCCAGCAATTGTTGCTTCTCCAGCAGCGATTTGAACATTTCCAGTGGCGCTACCTTGCCATGCAGCAGCTTTTGTGCCGTCGCCTCCAGATTAGGGCTGTAGAGAGTGCTCTGAATTTGGCGGCGCAACAGTTTTAGCTCCTCCTCGGGCGTAACGCCCTTGGGCATGACGTGATCGTCCAGTGATTGCTCTTGTAGCACCAGCTTTAGTGCCTCATCGCTTAGAATGGCTTTGATGGAGAGAGGATTTAGTGTTCCCAACGCGGCACTGTTGTCGAAACTGGCCTCAGAGATGGTGTCATCATTGAAGATTGCACTGTTATCCCACTTGGTGCTCTGGCTGGCCTGTCCCGAGGTCGTTTTGGCGCCACCATCGCCAAGGTCAATATCATCTTCGTCGTCAAAGCTGAAGGCTGCTCTCGAGGAGCGGTTCCAATAGTTTTCGCTGTTGACAAAAGTATTTTAGCTTCCGAATTTTGTTTCTTTTAGCGAGCTCACTCTGTGTTATCGAATTGAGATTCCATTGTTGTTTATTATGATAATAACAGCTGTTGGTGTGACCAGCATTTGAGACATTTGTGAACAGGGTTGCTTTTGATGAATTCGCGGTAATTTTTGAAAAGCAATAAATTAAGTCACTTTTATCAGTATATTTATATATGATTGTGTTTCAATATTTTATATACTAATTGATTGCCAGAAGATGCTGTATCATAAGACAGACATACAAAGCTGTCTTAAAATGTTGTATATTATATATACTTAAAAGTATGTATATGTATAAATTGAATATGTATACTGCCAGCTTATTGCTAACCACTTTTTTTGCTCTCATTAAATGAAATCTTATTGAATAGAGCGCAAAGAAACAATTATGAGTATTGTACTGTACGGCTATCTTTGCTATATTCTGTTTTATTCTTCTGTTTTGCTTTCATACAGACAAACACTACATATACATACATACATATATACTGACATTTACATATACAATCAAATGGGCTCGCAAAGGTTACGTTATATGGCGAGGGTTTAATCGGAATGCAATATTATTTTGGCTGTTCCGGAATAAACATGTTATCGCTCTCGTTGCTGCTGTGTCTGGTGGTGATTAGCCCCAGCGTTCAGGCTGCCAGCTACTGCATCAAGTCCGACCAATGCGCCTTGGGAGCCGAGACTCAGGCGCCCGCCGCTCCTGCCGCACAGGCACGCTACGATCACACGCGCATTTACAATGTGGAGCTGGCCACGGCCGCACAGGTGGAGCTTCTTCAGGCGCTGGAGGATGCCAGCGATTCGCTCGGTTTTATGGGACATGCACGCGTGCCAGGCCAGAAGTTGACCATCATGGTGACCGGTCCCAAAGTGGCCGATTTCGATGATCTGCTGCACAGCTACAACGTGAGCCATCGCATACTGAACTACAACTTTCAGGAGCTAATAGATGCCAACTACCTGGAAGTGGCGCCAGAGAGCACGCCGGCGGATCAGTTTGACTGGAAGCGATACTTTCAGCTGAGCAACATCTACGAGTGGCTCGAGAAGTTGGCCCGTGATCAGCCAGATGTGGTCAAAGTGCTGGACATGGGTCTGAGCACTCAAGGACTGCCCATCAAGGGTGTGAAAATAGCCTTTGGCCGGGAGAATCTGACCAGCGTGTTCCTGGAAAGTGGCATACACGCGCGCGAGTGGATTGCACCGGCTACGGCTACCTATTTCATTGACCAGCTGTTGCACTCCACGGATCCCGCCGTGCAGGCCTTGGCTCGCTCGCAGAACTGGCTGATCTTTCCCACGGTCAATCCGGACGGCTATCGCTATTCCTTCACCGGGGATCGCATGTGGCGCAAGAATCGCCAGCTCTTCGGCATCTGCCGCGGCGTCGATCTGAACCGCAACTTTCCACTCAGCTGGAACACAACGGGCGCCAGCGGCAATCCCTGTAAATACGATTTCTCCGGACCGGCCGCTGCCAGCGAGCTGGAAACTCAGCGCATCATACGATTTCTGGAGGCGCATGTGCAGCCGGAACGCATACGCACGTATCTGGCGCTGCACAGCTACTCGCAGCTCATCATGTTTCCGTACGGGCACACGGCAGACCGCGTGGAGAACTACGCAGATCTGAAGGAGATCGGCCAACTGGCCGCAGCACGCATAAAAGCGCTCAGCGGACGTGTTTACAAGAGTGGCAGCATCTACGAGACCATCTATCCGTCAAGCGGTGGCTCCAAGGATTGGGCCCACAGCCAACTGAAGGTACCGATTACCTATACTTTTGAGCTGCGCGGTCCACCCGACAGCGAGGATTTGTTCATCCTCTCGGCCAAGGAAATTGAGCCAACTGCGCGTGAGGCTTTCGCGGCGGTGCAAACCATCGTGGAGGAGGCTGGCAAACGTGGCTATTACCAGTAAGAACTTTATGTTGCGCACAAATTAAAGATAATACACAGAAAATACAAACAACAAGATTTCACTTAAGGATTAGGTAGGATTCGGGATTGTCGTTAGCCTTCAAAGGAGGATATTAGTGGTGTGGTGGTTTCTACCATCACCAGCACGCTGTGGGCCAGTGGAAACACATCATTCACCTGCACATAGTAGCCTCTCTCGCACTGCTCCTTGGACGAGTACAACCTGCGCAGAGCAAGAATTGAGGCTGAAAGGAAATTGAGCTTTAAGCAGCCTCCACTCACGCCAATATATCCACAGGTTCCAAAATCAACTCCGACTTGTAGACCGATGCCAGGAAATTGGTAAAGGCGGCCGTATTGTTGCCCAGCTCCATTTCCGCATTGGGTGTGCACACCTCCAGGCCCAGGCCACTGTTGCTGCTGCCGATCTCGGGCAGGCCATTCCGTGTGCCCCACACGGTAATGATGTTGTCCTCCGAGGCAACTACGGTGCACTGATCATTGCAGTTGGCTTTCTGTGAACACAAGAAGTTACTACGGGATGCTGTGCCAGCCATTGGTGTTGGGTATCCAACCACAATGTAACGGGCGCGTATCGTATCCACCAGCGTGGGCTGCTCCACGGGATTGCAGTGCCGTATGCCACGCTGACCCTCCTTGTTGCGACCCATGGTGTAGACATAGCCGCCTTCTATGAGGAACACCGAGTGGGTGGACGAGAAGCAGGCCTTAAGCACCTTGTAAGGCAGTTGTACTTTTTTCTAGTTCAAAGAAAACAAGTAAGAACGGTGCAGTCGGGTGTAACCGACAGCGCCATACTCGTTCACAGTATAATAACCGCTTAAAACAGTCGAAAACGCTCCTAATTATTATTGTTAATTTTGGAAAGTTATCGATTTTTGTAATTTGAGGTGAAGCGGCGTATTTTTTCATCTCGATATTTAGAGGTCATTAGACTTACTCTAAAATTATAAGAGTTATGGAGTTTCATGGATTAGCAGCCCCCAAGTATACGAGCCAAATAAAGATTGCCTTAATCTTTAGAGCATGTCATCAGTAATTATAAACGGATATAAACGGTTTTTTCGATTTGCCACGCTCCTGCATCAAGCTTTAAATCTGAGAGAGATATATAGATTTAATCGGTTTGCCACGCCCCGCTGTAGGGGTAGCCAAAAAATCTTCATACTTTATCTGACGGGAATACAAAAAAGTAAATATTTAAAATTTAAAGTCTCTGGAGTCAATTGGAGTTCATATGGACAGGCGAACGGACAGACATTTCACAAACCTAATATACCCTTTATACTTTGTGAATTAGCATATTAACGATATTTTACATAGAATAAGCTACAGCCAATCCGTACATACAAAAGCTGTGACCCTGCCGGGCCGATTGAAGCCCAATTTGTTGTAGTCGTTGCTGCCGCAGACGTGCAGCTCACCGTTCGCGAAGAGCACGGCGGATGTGTCCGGGCCGCAGTAAATCTTCGCGGGCTTGCTCTTCACATGCGATAGCAAAATCTTTTGCGGATGTTTTCTGGCAAGGATTGGGCTATCAATAAGAGTCAAGGTTAAATGTGAAGCTAACCCACTGCTGCTGCTGATAGTTGCCCAGACCGAGAGCACCCGACACGCTCGTGCCCCACACGTAGACGGCGCCTTCGCGGCTGAGGGCCATCACGTGATGCAGGCCGGCGGCAATCTGCTCGATGCGCACATCCGCCAACTTGGCTATGAGCTTGGGATTGAAGTAGTCCTTCTGCTCGTCCTGGCCCAGGGCAAACTTGATGTTGTTGCCACAGCTCAGCAGATTACCCGACTGGGTGAGGAACACTGTGAAGCCGTCGCCGGCGCAAGCGCTGACCAGGTGATAATTGCGCACGCTCTGCACCAGGCCGGGATAGTGCTTCCAGGTCTCCAGCGAGCTCAGACCCAGCTGGCCGTGTGTGCCCTCGCCCCAGGCATAGGCCGACCCATCATCGTTGATGACCACAAAGTGGGTTTCGCTCATGGCCACGCAGACGATCAGAGCCTTGGGCGGCAGCTGTATGGGACTCATGCTGAAGCTGTTGCCAAAGGATTTCAGCTGGTACAGCACAGAGCTGACCAAAAGCAGTTTCTCTCAGTGAGTACTCATTTTACATATATGATGTGTACCAACCGTTTCTCTATAACCTCATGGGGCGCCACAGTCTCGGCGCTCATCAGCTTCCGCGTCTCCGTTTGGGCGGTGGGCAGCTCCATGGCCAAGTTGCTGCAGCTGGCAAAGAGCGAGGTTGGCGCCGCCAACAGGCTGCCATTGCTGTTCACATTGTCCTCGTAGGTGTAGCTGAGGGTCCACTAATGAGATAGCTATTCAAGCTGGCCAGTCCATGTCGAACTCACCCCTTGTTCTTGCCCAGACTGCGAAATATTAAGGGTATCCAATAGACCAAGACTTCGGTTGCAGTTGGACGCCGTGCGGCGTCCACCTGCAGCAGATTGGCCATCAGACTGCGCAGTCCGGAGGTATAGCCAAGGGGCACGGGCGTATAGGAGCCGGCCATGATTTTCGTCACCAGCTCCGACAGATTGGAGGCGGCAAAGGTCTTCTTCAAGCAGCACAATTCACCCAATATGCAGCCCAGCGCCCAGATGTCGCTCTTGTTATCGTACTCCTTGCCCTCGCACTGGAAGGGATTGGTCGGAGAGATTGAGTACGCCTAATCCTCCAACACTCACCATCTCGGGACTGAAGTAGTAGGGCGTGCCCAGCACGGTCTGTGCGTGAATCTTGGCATTCATTATCTTCGAAATGCCAAAGTCGCCGATCTTAACAATGCCACGCCGATTGAGGAACACATTGGCCGTCTTCAGATCGCTGTGAATAGCCATAATACTAAAGATATATCACTATCAAGAAGTCTCCCCTTTACCGGTGCAAAATATTCTCCGAGTGCATGTAGTTAATAGCGCTGGATATCTGCTCAAAGACTGCGATTATATAGCGCTCCGGGAAATGCTGTTGGCCCTGGCGCTCGGCGATGATGTGGGCCAGGGTACCCCCATCGGCGTACTCCATCTCGATGAGCAGCGTATTGTCCTTGATGAAGCTGCCCAGGTAGCTGACTATATTCGGATGATGCAGCTTGGAGAACACCTCCACCTCGTTCATGGCCAGATCGCGACCCGGCGGCGTCAGCTCACTCAGATTGATTTGCTTAAACACAATATGATGGCCATCGACCTTGCGCCTGTACAGAATGGCAATGCCAAACGAGCCCTGGCCGACAACGCGCACCTTCTCGTAGTTGGCCAGCTCGGTGCCGGCTATGCTGAGCTCCTCCTTGGGCACCGCCAGCTGCTGCAGCGGCACGTGGTTGCTGGACATGGCCTCGGCCAGAGAGGTGCTGGGCGCAATGCCCGCGTTGCCGTCGGCTATCGTGAAAACCGTGGGCAGGACGCGCGAGCTGAGCTTGCGGCAGGTGGGCGGCTTCTGTGCGGCAACCAGCGGCAGCTGCAGCGATGTGGTCGTCAATGTGGTGGCGTCCGTAATGCGTCCATTGAATATGGGCAGGGAGCTGGCCTTGTTTCGAAGCTTTTTCATATCATCCACGTCAGCGCGGCACAAAAATCGAACTCCAACTATCTCTTGAGCTCACCGTGAGATATATCAGCGCCCATCGTTGTGGACAATTTGGTTGCTAGGCGCCGCCGATAGATAGCCGAAGCCGCAGGCTAAAGGACCTTAATTGACAGCTCGTTTGATTGTGATTGGCAGCGCATTAATCATGCAAATTTTGAAAAGAAAATTGAGCAATCGGTTTTTGTTAAAGTTATGCATGTATGTATGTTTGTATAATTGATCAGATCCAAAGCAAAACCAGTCCATCATATATAGACATTGAGTTTGCTTTACTTTAAAAGTTTGTAATTGCAACATTCGTTACAGGCGGCTTACATTCAGATGTTTTTCTTTTGCGTAGAACTTTATAGCTATTTTTACGAATTTTATACAATATCTTTTATATATATATATAGACTTATTTAGCTTAACGAGTACACGAGTTAGTTAATGTAGAATTCATGACGCGACTATAATCGACAATTATTTATGTATTTGCAGGAATATGCTAAAATTATTATGCTATTCTTGGACTATCTTAAAAAATGCACACTCTGTACGCCTTACATAAGCTTGACTTTATGCATTTAAAATGTTTTCTTTGTTTTAGTATTACTATTTTTCCTTTATAATTTTATCGTTATTGGCAATAACATGCACGAACTTGGCTACATGAATTGTTGCTGCTAGCTGTACGATGCTCTGCAAAAACTTTGGACAACTTATTCAGGTTACAGCGTCTGGAGACGCCTTGCTGACGGGGGGGTTTACATTTTAGCAGGTGCAGCGATTTTCGCCGGACAGGCTGCCCAAGCTGAAGGTGCCCAGGCCATTCGATCCGGGCGATTTCTTGTCCTGTTTGTCGTCATTGTCAAAGTTGTCGCCCTGAAAGTCGATTGTGTTAAATTAGTTAATTATAGGCCGCAGTTAAAAGGTTGTAAATTTGATTTTTTGCTCACCCGTCGCTCGCGCTGTTCGCGTATTTTACGAGCCAGCGATAAAAATGCGTCCTCTATGTTTATGTTCGACTTGCATGAGACCTCAAAAAAGGGCATATCAAAGTTTTCGGCAATCTGCAAATGATAAATTGAATTTAATAATTAAGTTGAATTTAAATGTGCATGTTGGGATTGATTGGCATGATGGCGCTTTGTATACGCTTGCCAAAGTAATTTTAATTATGAATGCCCATTCAAATACGTAGAAATTTATAATGAAAGGGGTTTGACCCCGAAAAGACCCCCTGCTTACGCCACTGATATATATTATGTTATAGACAATAGTGGTCAAAATTTGGGTTTTTAAATGGAAAACTTTTTGGTTTTTTAAATATTTCAATCCAATTAAGCTTATAATATAAAATAAACGTTTTTATATACATCGGACTACTATATCCTATAGCTTATATAAAATTTAGTTTTTGCTTATATAAAATTTAGTTTTTGCTGTCCTGTTTAGTACACTTTTGTATATACACCTATGTGTATACATATAATTAATGGTTTTTAGCAAGTCTCCCACTGACCTTTTCACCTCTCTCCTTGTCCACCATGCGCTGTGTCGCTGAGCATTCGCATTTATTGCCAGCGAGCACCTTGACCACATCGGGCGAGGCGTTCTCCTGTATGTTGCGCAACCAATAGGACAAATTGTTGTAGCTCTCCAGATTGGTGACATCGTACATCAGCAATATGCCCATGGCGCCGCGGTAATAGGCCGTGGTTAGTGTACGAAAACGTTCCTGCCCGGCCGTGTCCCAGATTTGCAGCTTTATGGGCACACCATCGAGATTAATGAGCTTCTGTTTGAAGTCAATGCCTGAACGGGTGAAGGGATGTGTTTGATGTTGTTATTGAAGCCAGACAAAGGAGTATGGTTATATGTACACATGTATGTGTATGTGTGTGTGTGTGTCACACTTACCGATGGTGGAGATGTATGTGTCGTAGTATTTCTCATCGCAGTACCTGTGCACGATGCACGTCTTGCCCACGTTGGAGTCGCCCAGCACGAGCACCTTGTAGGTGGCCACAAAATCCAAAGCCATATTGCGAAATGTTCCGAGCGGGTTCTAGTGTTACAGATGGGCTTGTGTTGTTGCTTTTTTTTTTTTTTTTTTTGTATAATTTTTGGTGGTGTCAGTTGAGCTGTTGGTGGTGGAGGTTTTTGGCCGTGGGGGTTGGTGTTTATGTATCTGCTTGTTGTTGTTATTATTACTGTGGCACACGCAGCTGTTTTTCTAAAGCTGATGCTGCATTAATGATTGTGATGCGCGTCAGCGATTCGTGAATTTTCACAGTTTCCTATGCATTTTAGCAGCTGAGCTGAGAAAATAACAACAAACACACAAAGAGTCCAAGTGCAAATGAAATTGGACACCCAAACAGTTGAAAAACGCGTCAGGTTTTGCTTATTTATATTATTTTTCTTTATTTATATTGATATATTTTGGATAGTTTTCACTTAGGAGGAATTAAATAACGTCGCCCGCGTTGTAGAGAGCATGAATCAACATCGACATACTGCTGCTGCTGCGGTTACTGCTACTGCTGCTGCTGCTGCTACTGCTGCTGCTTACGCTGGCTGCGCTGCCCAAAAATCAATAGATTCGCGACGGCGCAGCGACGAAGAAACATATCTGGACGAGAGACAACTAATCGAAATCGAAATTCAAATTGCGCAGTTGTTGACAATTCTAGCGCGTCTTACAAATATACATAGATATAATAGACATATATAAAATATATAGAGTTGTTTCTGGCTTAACATAATGATAGTATATAGTGGGTTAGTTGAACGAAGTCATTTCGCTTACATGATAAATACCTTGTCGATTTTGGGCTTTGTAAACTTAACATTGGTTATGGGGCAAGTCAGAGTGCCGTCATCTTTGGTTATTTTCGGCAAGGCCAGCCGACCATAGATCTGTCCATTTGGCAGCATCATCGGCTGGTTGTGCTCGTTGAGCGGCAGGCCCGTGACGCGACAGATGAGGCGACTCTGGACGCAGTGCGAGTATGGCAACTTGAGTGCAATTCGATTGAGATCCTCCTGGCAGACGGGGCAATTGAGATTGCGACAGGTCTGTGAGTAGCATTGTGGCGTCTTCAACGCTGACAGGCCAGCCTGGACAGCGGCCGAAAATACTGAAGTGCTCGAGAGCTGGAATAGGCGATAGTTCTCGTGGCGAAAGTCGAGCACCAGCTGCTCCCAGCGCTTAGGATCCAAATACTTTTTGCAGTGCTCCATTTCGGTATCGGCCGGATAGGCCAGCAAAGCCATAACGTGACAAATCTCATCCAGTTGCGACTTGTAAGCCGGAAAGTAGCGGCGCGAGTGCTTTACAGCTTCGAAGCGTTGATTGTGACGCACCAGCTCGATGAATTCCTGCACACGCAGGCTGAACTCAATGGTTGAGTTGATTTTGCGTAGCTTGGACTTGTTGTCAATGCACCAGAGCACGCATTTAGTGGTGCTGTGATTGGCCAGATCGTCCTCAACTTCGCGCGAGGTTTGAAAGATGTCCAGATTGGTCAATTGACGCAAATCAGAGCGTGCCGCTAGCTGCTCGGCCGTCTCGTAGTAGCCCATGCGCAACAGATGCTCGATGACCAGACGATCCAAACGAATGCGCTTCCATTGATCAACCGAACCCTGACACACCTCGCCAGTGCTGCGTGGCATGATGCCCTTGAGGTGCTCCAGCTTGCGCTTGCATATTTGTGTGACGCTCAGCTCGTCGTTGATGCTCTCATCGGCTTTGCGCTTGAGCACCTGTAGCTTCTGGGCTACATTGCCCATCAGCTTGGCCACATCCGACAATATGGGTGGCTGCTCAGCGTCCAAGGCCGTTTCTACCTGACGCGAAACGCTCATCACTAGGTCAACTTCACGGTCAATTATCTTTTGTGCAGATCGGAACCGTTTGTTTAGTATTTCGTATGGCACTTTCAGTGTGGCGTGCTCCAACGCCTTAATTTCTGACATTTTGCTGATTATATCCTGTTGGATTTGTTATTTATTTTCGTTTTCAATTATGATACGCAATTGGTTGCTGCTTTGTTCCACAGCTGTGAGATTATCGATAAGAGGTAGGTTGTGGGGGTGGGCGATAAGTTTGTATGCTACTGGAAGAATAACAGCGATTGTTGATATAGTGCTATTTCCATGCGATGTTTACTCGATATTGACAAATAGGTAATCGATTGGTCTATCCATCAGAATAAAACATAGCAATTACTGCGTTATGTTAGACATATCATAAGTAAGGAGTGGACGCTTATATTAATGTTGACGCGTTGAGTATAATAAGGACTTGCTGTAGCAGGAGACTTTCACGTATGTTAAAACTGCATATATCGATGAATTTGTAGCACAACAATCGGTATGTGTTTTTAAGCAACCCTACAGATAGCAAAGCAGTGCATGCGTCGGCCATGTTATCGGTAAAGCAGGGCGCTGTCTTTCTTTCTTTTTGACCACGTTCCGTGCGAGTCGTATGAAATGAACATGAACCTAAACATTTCAAAGAAACGTAAGGTAATTACTCGAAAATTGAATTGAAAACAAACAGGAAAGTGCACTGCAACTACGCAGATATTGTGTGCGTTAAGTTGTGTGACGAAACCGCGGAGACGCCGCAAAAAAAGTGCAAAACCAAAGTTAACCTCAAATCGCGGGCGTCTGTGGCAGGCGTGGAGCACCCGTGTCATGCTCTCAGTTGGAACAACAACAACAATAATAGCGACAATGCGAGTCGTGAAGCAAGTGATTTCTTTGGACGTGGTATTTTCCTGGCTAACAGTTGTTCTTTTCCGTCATTGCAGTTCGTCTCCGACGGTATCTTCAAGGCGGAGTTGAACGAGTTCCTGACTCGCGAGCTCGCCGAGGATGGTTACTCCGGTGTTGAGGTGCGTGTGACCCCGTCCCGCACTGAGATCATCATCATGGCCACCAAGACCCAACAGGTGTTGGGCGAGAAGGGCCGTCGCATCCGCGAGCTCACCGCCATGGTGCAGAAGCGTTTCAACTTCGAGACGGGCCGCATCGAGCTGTACGCCGAGAAGGTTGCCACTCGCGGTCTCTGCGCCATCGCCCAGGCTGAGTCGCTGCGTTACAAGCTGACCGGTGGTCTGGCCGTGCGTCGCGCCTGCTATGGTGTGCTGCGCTTCATCATGGAGTCGGGTGCCAAGGGCTGTGAGGTCGTTGTGTCCGGCAAGCTGCGTGGTCAGCGTGCCAAGTCGATGAAGTTCGTCGATGGACTCATGATTCACTCCGGTGATCCGTGCAACGATTATGTCGAGACCGCCACACGTCACGTTCTGCTGCGCCAGGGTGTGCTGGGCATCAAGGTCAAGATCATGTTGCCGTACGATCCCAAGAACAAGATTGGACCCAAGAAGCCACTGCCAGACAACGTGTCTGTCGTCGAGCCCAAGGAAGAGAAGATCTATGAGACGCCCGAGACGGAGTACAAGATTCCGCCACCAAGCAAGCCTCTGGATGATCTCTCCGAGGCGAAGGTTTTGTAAAATTAAGTTTTACTGTTTAACAAGAGCAACAACTACAACAAGAGCAACAAGTGTGCAGAAGAGTATGCGCTAAATATAAAAACAAACGTCAAAAAAACAGAAGAAACGAAGTTAATTCAAATGTGTGGATTTAATAAACAAAGTAATTTTTAGTAAACATTCAAATGTAAACACCAAACATGTGAGCCGCCGTTTTGTGCAGTGTACGAGGGCCGTCCCATGCGTTCTGAATGCCTTCGGGAACTGACAAACCAGTTTTTTATGCCTGACCATTGCGATGCCGTTGCCGTTGCCGCCTGGCTCTGTTTTTGTTTCCAATGAAGCGGAAATCAGCGATTAAAAAATGTGGCAACTGATTTATGCGCTTGTCCTTCGGTTTGCGTGTAGCCCGGACACTGTTCGATAACTGCAGTTGCTTATGGGCCGCATATTTATCATGTTGATATGTTTATTTGGGATTCTCCTTGGCACAGTGACAGTGGCATGAGTACAAGCATATCGTAACAACTGCATCAATTGCCGCATGAAATCAACAATCAACTAATTTATCAACATTTTTCGCAGACGGAGACGGAGACGTTGCTTTTGCCGTGCCGCGCATCTCACCTGGGCTGCACGCTTGGCTTTCAAGCCAAATCGCTGTTGCACGCCGCATGACAAATGGGGCACATGCAACCACAGTTGCCCGGTTGTCCGGTTGCCCAGTTGCCCGGTGCCGGGTGGCTCGCATCAAGCTAGTTGCTAGAATTTGCGTCATAAATCTAAATTAGCGCTTCAAAGCGGTGTCCGGACCTGGCTCAAAGAGCCGACTTCGCCCGGCATCAGCTTCTTTTGGACAATGCCAATCAATTGGAGCACACACAGCTAGCTTATCATCAAAGACTGTGAGAAGGTTTTCGAAAACACAATTTGGCATTTCAACGCGCGCATAAATCATAAAAAAAAGAACCTTTTTAAACACGACTTCGAACGTATGATTTCAACACAAATTTGTAAATAAATTAGATCGTGATTATGGCAACATCAATATCATCAGCAAACGAGCATCAGCCAACTTAGCCAGCAGCAACATTATTAACAACAAGCCAGGCTCTGACATGTGGCTGTTGTTTACCCCTCCCCCGCTCTCTGCGATCCACAGCCAACCTCATATTGACAGCAATAACACTAACTATATATTTTAATGGCTTAAACAGCAACAGGAACAACAGCAGCAGCAATAACAAAAGCATCGATAAGGCAGGCATTAAATATGGTACGTAGTTATGCGACTAACAAATACCCTGTGCTGTGTTGGCAATTTCCTTTGATTATATTTTCAAATATTATTTTATGAGCTATAAACGTTATACTTTACTTTTATTATTTTATTGTTCAGTTGGGCGCATGAATATAGATCGCTAAAGCAACTCATTTGTCGAGGAGAGTAAACAAAGTAAAAAACAGTGTATGTTTTAGTCGAAGGCTTGCGTAACATTTTCATTAATTGTAAGGTAGAGTAGCTGATAAAAAATCCTTAGAAAGCAGCTTCTAAGATCAAGCAAAACATATTACTTTAGGTTTAAATGTTCCTTTATTTAAAAAATTAATCAAAACATTAAAAAAAGGTTCGGTTCCGGCTTATGTTTGGTATGGGTTCAAGGTTCGGTTCCTGATGTTATAAATATTTGATTTCCGAGTTCCAACTGCCTAGCGGCGCTAATATTAAACAATCTTTAGCTAGAAATATAAAACAAGAAGTTTATTTTTGGCAACTCTGCTAGTAAAAGTATTAAATTTAACAAAAAATTCTAGAAATTTAAATCAGGAAAAGAACACATTTCTTAATGTCTATAAAAATATAGAAATCTCCTTTTAGGTGCACAACATTCACATTAATTACGCAGCATATACCCATCCTGAATATTCACATATTACAGGGTATAATAAGCCAGCCAAGACAAAAGCTGCCGTCAACAAGTCTGCGGCGGTGGCTGGCAACGTGTTGCTAGCCGTTCTGTTGTTGTTTTTATATTTTTTTGCTACGTGCCACATGCATATGCAGGCTAAAATAGCTGAGCGGCGCAGGTTCATAACTTTAGTGGCTGCTTCGGTTCTGGCCATGTCAACTGGCGCAAAAAGCGAACCGAACAGCGTATGCCCTAACTAAATTATTTCCCACAAAAGCGCTTTTTACGGCCCCTAGCTGAGCTGTCTCCGCGCGGGGACAACTGTTTTGTTTGGCTCTCATTTAGGGTATGTGTAGGAACAACAATGCGCCGTAACTGTAAGCGCATACTTCTATTGAGCTCTGTGGCCCCGTCTGTGCTTATATATGTTTGCTTTGATTTATCAACATTATTGTGAGGCCTGTGTCATGATTTTTCCATCATTATTGAACATTAAGAAACGCTGGCGCGTAATGTGTTTTTCATGTGAACTGCCAGAGACCAGACGACACATTTATCATCATCAGATGCTGCTGCTGCCGATGCGGCTGCTGCTGCTGCTGCTGCCACTGATGATGTTGGAGCAGGGCCAAGTCATGATTATTTGCAGCGCAGGCTTCCCGCGCAATTGGCTCGCGCGCCTTAGCTGGCAATATGCACAAATTAAGTTTCCCGATTTCTCGTGACCCGTACAGCTGAGGGATAACTTGAGCTCGACCACAGCGGATTCAGAGACGTGGCTTATTTCTGACACCCCGTGCTTTTTTAGACGATGCCGGATTGCGCGTAATTTCAAACCACATGCGATCTTCGTTTAAGCTGCTGCGATAGCCATCCGGATGCACCGTGGGAAAGATCAACCAGTTTTTTTAGAGTGCGTTGAGGCCTTCGCCAAGATATCGCTGCCGTGCAGCAGCTGATCAATAAAATAAGTGGCTGTAGCAGGTGCAAGGCATAAACTCAGCCGATTTTCACCACTAAGGCTACCTTATGGGCTGTTATTGAAAGCTTAATCCCATGTCCAGCACAGGTCAGCCTCTCTAGCCAGGCATATACGGGCTGTCAATTTGAAAGTAACGCTTCCAATTCACGAACGTGTGCTCTGGCGCCACATCCCTGGATCTGAAAGTAGTCTGTATTTCAGTATGCGATGGCTCACGTTGTAACTGCAGCAGATCACCGAGGTCGGTCCCCATAATTGTTAGCTCCTGGCCAGGCACGCGCGCATTTTCCATGAACCCACACGAGTCGCTGGATGAAAAAAGCATGTGATATATTCACGTGTAATTGTAGCGTGTCTGGGCTAGAGAAAACAGCCAGGTCATCCCCAAGAGCACATAGATCAGTCTGGTTGCCGTTAGGTTGGAGCACCAACATTGGGCTTAGCAACCACCCACAATCGTAGAAAACAGATAGTTTGGGACATGCAATCAATTACAAATTAAATTTCGCAATTCAAACCAGGGCGAATATGGTAAACCATATCAAAATCGTGAGGGGATTTTTGACAAAAAAATGAAAATCGGTTAAGTTTTGACAAAGTTATGGGAGTTTGAAAGCTATCAAGTATGGGTTCGAGAACCTCACATGTCTAAAATTTTGTCAATTTTAGCATGATTTTTGACAGAAAAATTGACCACCCCAGAATCACTTTTAAAGTTGCGTTTTATACTAATTTTGGTATCCGCAATCGATTAAAAATATATCTTCGCGATTCAAAAATGAAAAAAAAATTTTTTTTCTAAAATAAGTAAGGGGGGAGTAAAGGATATTTTTGACAAAAATTTAAAAAAAAATTTATTTTTAAATACGAATTAAATTTGAATGCAGAGTTAATCTATATGTCAAACCACGATAAAAATGGTAAACATCATGAAGATCGGTTCAGTTTTGACAAAGTTATGGGAGTTCCCGAACTTCACATTTATATTTTTTACTCTAATTTGACACACCACAAAAAGTTATATTGGTACAAAGAAGCGGAATACTAAACCGTTTTTTTTTAACTTCGAATTTAATTTAATTAAATTGAATTGCCTTCGTCACAAAATTAGATATCAGAAGTTCTGAGGTTTGCATATGTATTCAACGCAAGATTGTTACCTCGTGTTGAGTTTTTTTTTATTTGATAAAGCCTTACTAGCAATTATTACAAAATGTTACCAATAAATTCTCTGCGTATTTGCTGGTCCCATTGGCAACATGTTGCAATAGAAAACGAAACGATTTATGAGTGCCTTTCATAACACATCATTAGCAACATTTTTGTCAGAATTTATAGCGCAATGCAATCTGAAAACGTTTAACGAGCTTGTTCTAAGCTTTTAGTGGCAGAAACCAACCAAATTCGGATGGCGCCGTGCGGCAAACAAGTGCGCAACAACGCGTTGCATCGTTAGGCGGCTTAAATGTTGCAGATGCAGAAACCAATTAAAGTTGCACTCTTTACATATACATATGTACATTTGTTGTATGTTGCGTGTGTGTGTGCATAAATTTGTCGCATGCCTCCTGGACATTGGGCCACTGGCATTTACGATGAGCTTTTAGTGTTAATTTATTACGGTGCAGTGGAAATACAAATTAAAAATAAAAATGGCGTCTTTTCTTCCAATCAGCGAGCTGAGCTTCAATTGCTTTGTTGCTGCTGCTATGCCTAAACCTGCTTGTCAAATCGCTGTGGCAACAACAACAACAAATGGAGTTATGCAACAGTCGCGTCACCCGCTCATACGGGTGCATACTGCCAAAATGCATTTCTCGTAATAGTCTTAACGTGACTTGGACTTGAGAAACCAATTACAGAGCCACATTAATATTGGCAACATTGTGCCGCAACAAAAACGCTGCTAGCATGCAACAAATTTTAATTAAGGACACTTTTGCCTGCCGCAGGCACAATGGTGGGGGTGTTGCCAGAGCTACCAACTGCCTGCTGCATGCACAAACTAATCTTATCAACATTTTGGCAATTAATTTTTGGCTTCTCATTTGAAGCGGCAACTGGCGTTGGCCGCGCGCCAAAACAGTAGCCGCTCCATGCCCGCCGTCCAGCCCCTGTCCGCTGTTGACCATAAAAGCATTTTAATTTCTTTATTTACAACAACTATAAATCATGGCCTAGGTGTTTTACCATAATTTAAAACTACTCGCATTCGCACTATTTTCCAACATTTCGTTTCGTCTTCGGCTCGTTTTGTTTTTGTATTTTATTTTTATTACTAATGGAAAAATGGCCAAGTGGACCGGTAGACCAGCCCGGCTCTCGCCTCTCTTTCAGCGGACTGGGGTGTTGTAAAAATTCCAAAAATACCGTCGCGCCGTGTTGGTCACGTTGTTCGCGGTGCGGGCCAGCGGGGCAGCAGCCGCTTCATTAGGTGACGCTCGTACATATTAATTTAAACGTTGCATTTATGGGCAACTGGCCGCTGTGACACTAAATCATCTCAATCTAAGTTCGGGGCGTCGTTGTGATCTGCGTTTGTCAGCGACCGTTTTGGCCAGCATCTGCTGCGCATATGGTAATCGTTGCAACATTGCCACGCAATGCACGCACACGGTCACGCACATTGCATGTGGCGCTTAATTGGCAAACACTTGACGTTGTTGCCAACTATTTTCTTTGTGTCTCTCGGCCATTCGGAATGCGTTGGCATTTGGAAATTAAATTCAAATTAACAGAAAAAAATATATATATTAATAGTAGAAATATGTAAAAGTAAATAAAGCAAATCATTAATAATTGCATTAATTGTCAATTACCTGAGCCTAACGCCAAGATCGTTTACCTTGCTTTGTTGTTGCGCGTTTTTTGAGAATTCAATTCGATGTGAAATATAAATCAAGGAAATGTCAGAAATTTGCCATGACTTGTCGCCGTGGCGTGTTGCTTGTCGCTGTGGCATGTGGCATGTGTTTCGCTTTGGGCGCGCAAATTAATGCAATTTTGTGTAAATTACTCATTAAAAATGAAATAAATTTTAGTTGCAGGCATAAATCACAGCCTATAAACTGTAACAAGCCACATACACACATACATGGGGGCCACAACAAACGGCCGACAATTGCCAAAGCAAATCTCCAAACAAAAGTCTCGATTACGTTTCGACTCCCGTCCAAACACGAGCCGTATAATGAAATTTTCATTTCTTGACTTTACTTGGTTCGACTCTGCTATTGTTGTTGTTGCTTAAGAGACGCCAATTAGATATTTTATTGCTAATGTGCGCTTGTCAGTTGTGGTCGAGCCCCAGCGCCGAGTGTCCAGTTGGCTGTCCAATATGTACGGGCGCTGTCTACATCAATTAAAAGCGCATTTGACAATGATATTCGCTTAGCTGGGGTCTGCTGCCATTGCCGGGTGGCAGCCTGATCACTGATCACTTGGTGTGCAGTCAGAAAATGATTCCAATTTGGGCAAAGCCAGCTAACCTGACTCTTTGATTACACCAGATGAAGCGGCCAATTTTGTCCATACACTTGAAATAATATTGCACCATAACCAAAATAATTTCAAGACTGAACAAATTTATTAAACTTTCAATATCAATTTGCTCGCGAGATTTCATAGTATACCTTTTTGTAGATATTCAGTTTTTAAATTGAGCCTATGCTGGGCGGCTGTATTGATCTAAGTTCGAATCAGAAGAGAAATTAAATTTAACTTCCTTTTGGTTTTTTTAAACTTGTATCTAATAAGCCATACATTTTTACCCTTTGTTTGTATAGAAATTCGTAAAAACTTATTTTTGTATTTATTAAAAATACATAACGTCATTTTATTTTGCTTTTATAATGATCCTTTGTTTTAATAGAGCGATGCAAAATATTTAAAGCTTTTCTTAGACAAAAATGTACTTAAATTGTTTTATGAAATACAAAAATTTAATTATTTAATTTTAAAGAAGTTTTCAAAAATGTGTCTCTCGTTTGGTGTGCTTTTATCATAATCCTTTATTATAAAATATTCAATAATATATTTTCCCAGATGTATTTAATTAGATTACCAATTTTTAATTAGATACCAAAAATAGATGAATTTTATTTGATAGAAGAAGCATCCACTCTTGACCACTTTTGCGCTGATGGATCTGCCAATGGAAGAGTTTGCTCATTATCGCCAGAAACTGAGTAGTTGTATGTTGCTGCCACATTGATTAAGATACATATTGGCCGGCATTGGCAATTTGGACAGCAACAAGCAGTCAACACTGGCAGCGACAGCAACAAAGTTGCTGCTTACAAATTATCAACAACCAAGCAAGGCAGCAGCCCCCGGGCTGGGCAAACATGCAGCCTGCTGCTGCTTGACTAAAACAAATGTTAAATGTTTGAAATCGTAACAAAGTCGCATGCAATATGTGGCAATATCCATGACACATACACACATACACACACATACACGCTCACACACTCACAGACACACACAGAGACAATGACCATATTTGCTTGGCCCAAAACTAATGATGTGGCTGTGGCTCGAGCTTTTGGCTACGGGCCGTGTTTTAATTGTGAAATTGAAATGCGCTGCAATAAATTGCAAGATGGCCAAAAAATTCGTAACGTATCTCGAATTGTATGTGCTGAAACATTTCGCGTATCCTGACCACCATTCAATTACAGCTCAATTTCATGGCTGTGGCAGGCAGAGGTCCATTTAGAGCGCATGGCGACAATTTGTTTATGGAACCGCCATGGACTTTAAATGGTGCGCCGCATAAATCATGCAGTCCACTTGGCCGCATTGTCAATTGCAGGTGCCTTATAATTGGGGCTAGGCAACAGCAACATCACCCACCAGCAGCAGTAGCAACATGCAACATGCAACAGCCACGACAACCGCAACTGTTGCCGCAAACAGCAATATGCATCATTTTGGAATTAAACGTGCTTCCGCCCTTGGGCACTAGTTGTTAAATGAAAAATCGAATTTTCCAACAATTTTCGAACGCTGCTCCACTTGCAATTAGTTCGGCGTGTTGTCCGCGGGGCAGCAGCAATTTGTCGGCAAAGAGCAACATGTTGCAAGGCGCTGGCGCTGGCGCTAAATGTTGCCACTTAATTTCTTAATTTCATTGTGCGTGACGTTACCTTTGCACTGTGGGCCACTCGCCAGTTGTGCTAATGACATCATTTGCTGGCTAAGTTTGCAAACAAGTCTGCACATAATTAAACAACAGCAGCAGCAGCAGCAGCAGCCATAAGTGGCACATTGCATGCGGCGTTGTTTGCAACACGCGGCCAAAGCGTAACTCATAAATGTGGCAAACGCAAAACGACTTCCTGCTCCTCGAACATGTCATGTCGGACGAGAAACATGCGGCAAAGACTGCGGCAGCAACACCATATTTCATACACGCAGGCGCCTCTTCAAAAGACACGTCTGCCTCCTCCTCAACTGGCGGCCTCTTCAGTCAATAAAAACCAAATCGCTGGCAAAAATGTTGCCCAACTCAACAGCAACAGCAACAGCGGCACCAACATCAGCAGCAGCAGCAGCCTGCAACAGCAAACTAGATAGTGCGACCAGCCGCATGCCAACATGATTTTTCTTGCTTTTTCATTATAATGCTATTGCGACATTTTTGTGTTTGCTGCTCTGCGAAATCAAAGCACGCCAGCAACAGAAGGAGCAGCAGCAGCAGCGGCAGCAGCATCATCAATTCAGCATGTTGCAGGCGGCGCTGGCAACAAATCGCTGGTAAAAATGTGCGCGCTATAAATTTATGTTGGAAACATCAAATCGACGTAAATTACGCGCCGCCTGACTGCCACACAGTCATTGCAACTGGCACTGGCAGGCGGCGCTTTGGCTGTTAAATTCTTGACTTGTCTTGACTTGCAATTTAGCAGCAGCAGCAACAGCAACACCAACACCAACACCGACACCAACAGCAGCAACAACGGCAACCGCTGCAGAGGACTTTCCAAGATGTAGAGACTCGGGCAAGACATTAATTCGCGCGTACTTAACACGACCATCGCGTCTCCAGGGGCAGTGTCATCTATCTGTAATACAAACGCATGCCTTGATTAAAGAGAAGGCAGCGCGGGTAAACGAGCCGGGCCAACAAATTGCTGATTGTAATTGATTTAAATACGTTGATGATGCGTCGCAAATAACTTCCAGCAGCAGTTAATTATATACATATATATATATATACGTATATACGTGTATAGTATATGGCCGCACATTTCTGTTTAATTGTTGCTCAATTCGTTTACGTTGAGAACTTTCGCAAAGTGCTCGCAACTGTGGCCAAATTGGCTATCTGGCGTGAAAGCCAGCTGTAGTGAAACAGTTGCCAATTATCAATGTGATTAATGTACTCTGTCAAATTGTATTTTCGTAAGCGCATTTCACAAAAATTTCCCCATCAGTTATCATGAGCGCAAACAAACAAATTTGCAATAAACTGCACAGCACTCGGTGAAAAGGCAATTTTCCGCAGGGTTAAAGGCAACGGCAACATTCAAGCAACGGCCAACTGGCAACTGGCAACAACTTCAATTACAATCACGTCAACAATATTTTCAACGCAACGAGATATATTTCTATTAGCCGATTTAATGTCAGCATAATTAATCACATCTTATAATGTTGAACCACAGCAACAGCAGCAACAACAACAGCAGGGTCAACAGTTCGCCTTATGTTATTGGCCAGTTTGGTTGGGTTCACAGCCAGCCACGGGGAGATTGGCCCGATCGAGACCTTCACACTTTGTGTTAACTGGCACTGTTCGCCAGCTAATTTATTGGCCAAATTGCGTAGGTTGTAGCTGTGGGCATTTTGTTTGGCTTTTATAATGTGAAATGCCCAGCGCCAAGTGCCATTTACTTGGCTGTAGGCCGAGTCTTTAGCTAGACGTATTTGTTTAGCAGTTATCGCTGACGGGTTCATTGCTGGAGAATATGATTAACCAGCTTTGGTTTGATCATGGGAAGCTGGCTGGCGCATAAGTAAAAGGCATTTGTTTTTCTTAGCAGTCTGCTGGCTGATAACTCGAAAAATAGAATAGAAATTGAAATAGGGTATCGTGCTGGTAAGCATAGAACATGCAGTAGGTAACGCCCCAGCCAATTTTCACATAGTGTGCTCTCATAATTCTGAGTTGACGTGATGCTGTTGTTAGCGGAAATGACTTAAGGCGGACTCGCAAAAAAAACTTGCTTCGATTGCAATTGAAAATCTTTTTTTCAACGCTTATCAAATGTTAAACTAGCAATTGATTTATTTCATAACATTTTTTATTTGGCGTTTGCAGCGTGCTGATGTTAATCAATTTGCGCAAATTAAAAATTAATTGCAAATTTATGGCTTTTAATTTTCTTATCGCTGATTTATGCTACCAAAAATCACACTAACAACAACAACAGCAACCGCACGTTGCTAAACTTTTTGTGGCACTGTTATGGCTTTGCATTGGCTGCACTTAAAGTCTTTTAAAATCTGTGCTATTTAATCGGTACTTAAATATATTAACAAGTAAGAGCGAAGTAATTAAAAGTGCTCGTTCATGAGTTACTCAGTAATTGAGTTTAGCTGTCATGAATTCGCATTATATAATATCGATAAAAAATAAATTCTCTTACTTATTTTCTCATACTCTTATTCTAACTCGCATTTAGTATTTTACTCACTTCTGACTAAGAAATATTTAAATTTGTAGGCATTAGCTGATTTTATGAAAATCGCTTAGATAAGCTATATATTTTAGAAAAAAGAGAGGAAGTATATATATAATATTTGTTACTAATTATGATTAAAGCAAAGAAATAAAGCTCACTCGGGTTCTCCCTTATACCCTTTATAGTAACAGAAAGACCGAGCAACAAAGAGAGCAAGAAACAAACAGAGTGAGTGAATCAAAGACACACCAGCTAAGCAAATATAATAAAAAATAGTTGGCAATTACTTGTTGCTGGCCGTAAAAAAGCTGTTTAGTTTGAGCCCGTTTTTGGCATAAGAAAAATAAATCGGAAGCAGCGCGTCAATGTCATAAAGACTTTAATAAAATGCATTAGGCGTTTTAACGGTTGCAATCTGGGTTTGGTTTTTCGTAGCAATTTATCCGTAAGTTGGGCTAATAATGATATTCCAATTTATACGATTTTGGGACTGGCCAAATTATTCAAAAAGTTAAAAGCCAAACGACTGGGCGACGGCGCAGCAGCTATCGGGTGGCTCCTTGGCCAATTGTTTTGGCCAGATGATCACTGGACCATTGCCACCAGACGCGGTCCGAGTGGGGCACAGAAAAAAATGTATGCAGCGGCCGTCGCTGGCAGCAGGCAGAAGGCAGCAAGCAGCAAAATGCAACAATAAATCTCATTTCATGCAGCGCAGAGAGAACGGCCCTTTTATAGGTAACGCTAATGTAGCCCAAAATTGAACTTGACATTTGAATGCCCAATTAACCATGACGTGTGCGCGAGCATCGCGTCCTCGTCCTCAGCCACATCCACATCCGCATCCTCCATGGCTGGACAGTTGCCGCTGGCGGCAGCCCCCATTTGAGGTCAGCTTTTGGGCATTCCAATGCGTTATGCTTTATTGGAGCATTGGGCAATGTGAGCAATGTGAGCACTGTGGGCTCCCCAAGCGGATGTACTCGAGTCCCGAATCTGCCTTTGCCTGCTAATTAACCCACTTTCTAAGACCGCGCGACCTTTTTTATCTGCGCCATTCGAATCACGGGGCTGCCATGCGCAAAATTTGCCTGCCATAAAAAAGAAAATGTGGTCAGTGGCTATTGGCCATTGGCCATTGGCCATTGGTCAGTTGGCCTGCGTGTGATTCTCACGCATGCGAAGCGTGGATGTTGTTGTTGTTGCCGTTGTTGTCGTTGATAGTGCTGCTGCAGAGCATGCAATGCAAAGTCGGCTGTTTTCCTTCTGGTCTGCTGGCCGTCGTCTTCGACTGGCATGATTATAAAATCACGATAAATATTTATACTGCACTTAGATTTATGGTGATTCATATCGCCCCAGCAGAAGTCATCGGCCAATGGGCATCAGCAGCGGCCATAAACATTTTTATTAGCTATAATTGCACAATCCTCCATCGGGTAGATTTGCGTGCGACAGTCAAAAGCGTCAAGCCTGTAGATACTGCCATTTATTTACAGCTTGCCAAAATTTGCATTTCATTTGTCATCGATCTTTAAGATATTTAATATGGTTTATGTTATCTATGGGCCAATCTCTGGCTGCTTTCTTGGCCTTGACACGCTCCACGAGGCCAGACACATTCGATAGTCGACAATGCGGGCGAGCCTAAGGCGGCCCTAAATGGTTTTTTTTAGCTAATAACCATAATTGCAAATAGCCTGAAAATTGAAATTACTTTGCCAGCACATAAAATGCTACATTTAAATTAATAGAATTATGCTTGGTAATTTTGTTAATAGCTCAACTAGCTGGCCTCGCCATCTCGTCTGATCGAGATAAATATTTAAATGTAATTTAGCATATAAATGCTAGAATGAAATATAAATCGCCCAAAGCTAAGCATTTGTATTGAATTCTTAGAACATTTATTTCATTTAACTAAAGCAAACAAAATAAAATACACTTATAAATAAAAACAAAATAATATAATAGAATTTTAAATATTGTAATAAATATATGTAAATAGTATTGGAAAAATATTGCTTACCTTTGTTTCATTTTACAAAGTTTTAAATACTTCAAAATTTCCATTAATCTATTTTATGCAAAGTTTTATATATATATTTTGTTCGCAGCTTTTTGTGCAGCTTTCAACTCGAATTTGTTATAAATAAACTGCTGATCAATGACATATTGGCAATCGTAAACTGTGATAATGTATTTGGATATGTAATTGGGGTTGCCGCCCCGGACCTCGGAGCCTGTGGCCCTGTCACTCGCGTAAGTGCCGCTAAGTGTTTTGTCTTGTAATTTACAAATGGAAATTGTCAAATGACAAAATTCATTGCAATTGCAATTTATTGCCTGCATTGGCAGTGCTTCCTTTTGACCCAGTTTAGCGTGCGTTTGGCTAACAGGCCTAACACAAGCATCCTCCTCCAATGGAAAACTAGTTTTGAGTTGATTTTTTTTACGCATACATTGCGTGTGTCAGCCACTTCGTGTGTGCGTGTGTGTGTGTGTGTGTGTGTGTGCCTGTGTATATATTCATTTATGTATGCGTATTGGCCTTGATCTAGAATTTCGATTTTCCGATGTTTTCGTTTTCGATTTCGTTTTGTGCGAAGAAAAATGCCAAAGAGACATGTCTATACTCCGTCTACATTTGTATGTCTATGCGATACGTACAACGCGGCGTATGTGTGATGGTATGTGATGTGCGGGTCTTGCGTAATCACGAATCGTGTACTAAGTACCGGTTTAAACACCGGACCAGTTCACAGTTTACACTCTTATGCATCTAAGTATGCAGCACAGCTGAGCCGTGTGTAGAAACGCGTGCGTTTTTTGCACTTATAATTTATTGAGAAATTTAATTGAATTCGCTTGCTAACTAACTAACTGGCCAACCGGTCGTATAATTTTTTGACCGCTGATTACAGATTGAGCAATTGCATTCAGCGTAAGCTATTTAGTGAATATAAAATTGACCACAACACCTGAAAACAATTGGTTCTATCAAAAAGTTTTTCTTTTTTTATAAAACAGTTGTCAGCATTTCTGACTCACTCAAGTTCTTGCGGGCCCTATAAATGGGTAGATGGATCTATCAAAGTCATTCAGTAACATTTTCCATTGGACTGATCAACAGCTTGCGGAACAGCACAAGATGTCGCACTTCATTGTTCTATTTCTAGTTTTGCTACTGGCTGTTCTTGCAATGGCCCAGTTTGAAGATCGTAATGCCATCGAGCAATCCAAACTTAAAGCGCTAGAGGAAAGAGTTAACAAAGGTTTTAAATTAACGTTCATCTCTATACACATAGATCATTTGCTTTATTTCGTATCCTCCAGTTATTTGTAATTCGTCGCCGGAGTATGGCAAATGCAAGGGTCGACGCCAGATGTGGTTTTTCAATAAGTACAGAGCGAAATGCGAGAAATTCACCTATTCCAACTGCGGAGGAAATCGTAATCGTTTCTTTACGATAGCTGAATGTAACACATTTTGCACTGAAAAATACAAAGCTTTGTTCAAGTCCACCTCACCGAAGCACGGACGACACATGTAAAATGTACGAAAACTAAGCTGTTAAAGGGCTTATTTTAATTCATGTCATTTTTATTTGTTTTGAGAAAAAACTGTTATAATCCGTATGAATAAAGTTGTGAATCTAATGTTCTGAAAACTCGTTTGTGATAGTTTCCATCTATTCAAATTTAAACTTTGGGTTTTATTTTTCAGAACACATGTGCATATATATGTGCATATATATATATATATATATATATATATATATTATGTATATATTGTATATTTCAAATGCCCATTATCCGTATGAGCTTAAAACACATTTTCATTAACTGCTTCCAATTGGTCTATATAAAGAAGTTGCCGTAAACTAAAACTATGTAGTACTTTACAAAACTCGAACTTATGCCTGTCGTAATACCGGGTGAAAAATGAAAGTTCTCATAGCCATATGTTGTATTTTAGCATTTTTGCAAGTGACAAGAGCAACTGAAGCCGATGATAATAAGGCAAAGGCAAAGAACGATAGTTTAAGGATGCGTAAGTTAAAATTGCGCCTTTTACTCTGATCACGATATATGGACATACATATCTATATACGTATATAACTTTAAACGATTTCTATGCAGGCATATGTAGTACTCGACCGGAATATGGACAGTGTAAAGGACATCGATTGTTGTGGTTTTTTAATTCTGGCCGCAATCGCTGCGAAGTTTTTGAATATTCAAACTGCGGCGGCAATCGCAATAAGTTCTATAGTGAGGAGCATTGTGTAAATTTTTGTTTAAAAAAAATGCGCAGCTAGTTATGGTCATACTTATATCAATATTTACAATATATGTGCCTATATATTCCTGTGCCAAACAAAAATGTATTATTAAAAATGTCGTTGCGTGGGTTCATTTAATGTAATGTGGATCAAAGGTTAGCCATAATACACTCTTAATACTTTAATAAATTGTTAAAATATGAAAACTATGTATATTTTGCTGTATTTGTTCACATATATTAAAGTTAGTTTTTTTAAATACTTGTACAATGCAGAAAAAGCTATACAAATTGAATTTTTTATTCATAATATAAAGCTTAAAATCGCATTCACTCTTGTCAATAAATAAATAATTAAAATAAAGAAAAATTAATATATTATAAAAATGTTTTTCTTACTGTAAATAAATAATGGAAAATTAGTTACAAAATTGCTTCGGAAGCTGAAATCTGCTCGTTCGCAATAGCTGTGGGGCGTGCTGCGGCAACGAAATCATGAATCGCTAGCGTTTCGGGCACTCGTCGGTTGCGCGTTTCGCGGACAAACGGCGATTTTTTGGTACAACTTTCAGCAGGCGCGCAGCAAATGGAACAGGCGACAAACTGTTCCGCACAGTGCTTTGCTAATTTGAAATTGGCTGAAATACTCGACGTGTGTTAAACACATACACACACACACTCGCACAGTCATTCATGTTGACAAGGGCTGGGCAAACATTGCGCTGCTTGCTCGCGTTTGGAACAGGCGAACAGCTTTGTCAGCAAGCTGTCTGCAGTGTGTTTGTGCTTTTTTATTTTTGTTTGCCGCCGTTGCTGTTGTTTTTGTTGTTCTCGCTGTTCGAATGAAAGCTCGCCGAAAGTTTTACTCGCACATGTGTGCGCGCGCGCGTTTGTGTGTGTGTAAGTTAACTGCGAAATGTGCAAGTTTTTCTCCTTTCCTTTGAATGGCAATGCAAAAGCGCAAACATTGCGGGAATGGCGAAATCGAAGAATAAAGTCACGCAATTTCAATTACAAATAAACGCACAGCATTGGCAATGCCAAATGGCAGCTGCTCTCTACATACTGCGAATTTACAATGGCAATGGGCAATAATAATACTTGTAATAATGAAATTGTGATAAGCTGTGCGCCACAACAAATTGCACGCTAGCGAGCACCACGGCGAGACGAGAAATAATTTAAACCGTTAAGTGCAAGATGCGGCAGCATCAAGAGGACGGCTGCAGCGTCGTCATTCTGGCTACAGCATCAGCATCAGCACACACCAGCCCCAAGTCGCGTTTCCCGGCTATTTGCTATCGTGTTCGCTTGGCAACATTTGACGCACGCCGCAACTTATTGCTGGCAACATTTGAGCGCGTGTGTGCCGGAGTCGGTGTTGGAGTTGAGGTTGAAGTTGTGGTCGGTGTCGGGGCCTGAGCTGCGCTTTGGTGTTTGCCAATTAATATTCGTATGATCAAATGCTTAACGCATTTAGCCTTATAAAAACCAACAAGACGTTTCGCTAAACCGGCTCGCGTCCAGCTTGTGTAAATGATCTCTGGTTCTGTACCACTTTAGCTGATGGTTAGTTTTGTTTATGAAGGAAGAAGAAGGCCTGTGGGAAAGAGCGCCTTAATTGACACGACGCGTTTAAATGCTGCACCGAGTCGTGGCTAAGTGCTAGACAATAGAAAAAACAATTTGTGGCTTCATTTAATTACATATTTATGCATTTATTTAGTATGGATTTGTATAAGGTTTTTTTTTGTTAGTTGTACATATGTATGCATGCATGCACACGCATTTCTTTGTGTGTATTTGCTCAATATTTTAATAATGTTTGTTTTTATATTATTTTTTTTTTTTAGTATGTTTGGTAAACTTGTTTATGCAATTTGACGAAGACAAATCAGGTTTACAGGTTTCCATTTAGCTTTTTTTCGGTAAACATGTTATTTTTTATTTTTTACTCTTTTGCTATATTTATTTATGCATAGATCGCTATTAAATTTCATTAGTTATGCGCTAGTCTGTATGCTTGTATGCATGTTTGTATGTATATATGAGTGTGTGTATATAGTTCTTCGAGTTGAGTGTATTTATATTTGCATTGCAAGGTGGCATAACAAACCGTAAAACTGCGTACAGAAAATGCACATTCTTTTTTGTTTAATTAGTCGATTTTCACATGGTTTTTATGGATAGGTACTTCTTATGAACATTGTTGTACCATAAAGCAGGCTAACATTTAAAGCATTGCACACATCGAGATATAGACTTCTTTTCAAATTCATGAATAATTTGTATTTAAATAATAATTAACTAAGACTTCATGGTAAACAAATGATAACAACAAGGCTTTGCCTCAAATCAATTTTCAAATTAAACAAAGAGAAATGCTTTATCCACGCCCCGATAACAACTAAAGGACTAGCTTTAAAGTTTTTAAAAATTGATAAACAATACAAACGCTACACCATTATTATAAATAATTTCCATTTTTTTTTCGTTTTTCGTATAACTCACTTAGATTTTTTTTTGGTTTTATTTTTTGTATTTTTTAAGCAATTTTGCTTATAACTTTTTGCGTTGTATTTATTTTGATTAGAGTTGTCGTTTAGCATTCGATTTAGTTTCGTTTAATAAGAATTTATTTAAAATTATATAACAACGCGCATTGTCTCATTTAATAATGATGGGATTAGTTATTACTGTGTATATTTATCGCTTGTATATAGCCAATTTGTATTTTTGTTGCGGGATATGAATTTTCATTGCTTTTATAAGCACTTCGCTGTTTTAACTTGTTTACAGCTTTTAACATCAATAAAATTGTTTATGTGCCAATAGTATGTTAATAAATTTATACTTTACTCAATTTTAGGTTAGATATATATAGCTAAAATTTGCTAAAATATTATTACACACAAGTAGGTATTATATAGTTAAATGCAATTGCCATTATATATAGATTTTTTTTAAAAAGTTTTAAATGCATTATATTCGTTTCAAATGATTAACGATTTTATAATGAATATTGTGCGTTCTATTGATCTCTGATACTCAGAAGTTGTTGGTAGCCCTAAAAAAGCTGAAGTTTTCTTTAGTGCATTTCATTTAAAAAAATTGTGCCTTTTGTAAAAAGTCTTTTTGTTCAATGTAGTGTTGTTCTTGTTGGCCATTAAAAAAATTAAAATTAAAAATTCCAATTAAATGTCAAATGCGCAAGGACTAGGTTCAATTTGAATAGTTGCCACAAGATCTATCTATCTATAACTTAAACAGCGCCCCGTAGTTGGTCAAGCAGAATAGTTTGGCGCAGAGGCTGCGACTGCGGCTGTGACTGCGATTTGAACTGGCTGCCAAAGATTGTTGTTGGGCCCGGGCGGTGGCCAGCTCCTGGCTCTATTTGCTGCCACCGCCGCAATATTCGCCCTGAAGGATGCCATTATCGAGCAGCAGCGCTGGCGTTGTGGCAATGCCATCGCGCAGCGCCAACTGATACGCGACCTCGAAGGCTTGGCCCAGCGTCAGGATGATCTCGCTGGCCAGATCCTGTCATGAAAAACTTAAACGTATAACAAAGATACTTTCATTATGTCGAGTGTTACGAACCGTGCTCTGCACTAGGAACACGTGACAATAGTGCAAATCCTGCTCCTTGGTTATGTAGGCAAAATGACGCAGATCCTCCGCATCCTGACAGGCGCAATTGATATTCTGTATCTCGTGCTCGCAAATAATACGCTGTGGCAGGAGTACATTATGAATTTGTAGCTGGTGTGCATTATCCGTCCGCAGTACTCACCTTGTGCGCCACATCGATGAACTCCACGCCGCGATGGCAAATGGCCAGCGAGAGCGATGCGCCCTGTTTGTGCACCTCCTCATTGGTCTGTCCGCCGGACGCTTTCAGTTTTTGTATAGACTTCTTTGTGGACTCAGTGCCACGTAGTTCTTTCACAACCGTTGAGCCAAGGTACTGTGCGAATTCAGCAATTAAATCGATGATAGCTAAAACAAACTAGGTGATATAACCCACCTGGACCTCGTATTTGATGTGCTCGTTGAGTAGAGTTTGCGCCGAGTGGCGCCATTGGGTGGTGCGCATATTGGCCGGCAGGCCCAGCAGCAGCTCGGAGGGTGCACGTATTTGCAGTGGCTTCGCTGCGCTGGCAGCGGATGCGGCTTTCTGTGCCGGTGGTGCTGGCGGTGGTGGTGCAGGGCTGTATAAATAACAAATATTTAGCTAGATACATAAAGTTTTGAGACAGATTACTGATGACCAAAAGACTCTAAAGATTAAACCCACTGGGGGCCTGGAAAATAGGTAAAATCGATATATCTTGGGGACGGGTAAACTGAAAAAATCTATATTTCCCACAATTTCAGAGCTAGACTTATCAAATTTGGCGGACAGTTTTCTGCTGACCTCCTCTAAATATCGAGCAGAAATATCGGGATATTGTTAGCCAAACCTACCGATTCTTGCGATAGCCAGTGATGGAGTTGCGATGCGGCAAAGCGTTTGTGGCTGGCTGTGTGGAGCTGGTGGCGGTGGTTGACACCGTCGCTTCCCTGTTGCCATTAGTTGTCATCTTGTTGGTCTCGTTGTTCTCGCCCAGCGGAGTTTTCAGTGATTTGGATTCGCGCATTTGCCGAATATACGCCAAGGATTGCAGGATGCGTCGGCGGTGGCCCAATTTGTTAATCTCCAGCACAGTTTGCAGCTCCACATCCCAGACGCCGCAGACGCTATCGATGGTGTTATACAGGTGCTTGCTGCAGGTTCAATGCAGCGCATTAATTTTTAATTGCTAGCTTAATATGCATCCAAACTCACTTGAAGAACTCCAGATATTCAGGCAGGGCGATGCTGTGCAGCCATTGCTGCAGCGTGGCCACGCCCAGCTGTTTGTTCTCCTGCTGCGTCCTGAGCGGCACCTGTGGCAGAAACTCCGCCAGCGGCAAAGTCTCAACGAAGCGCAGCAGCTTCGTCGCATCCCGTTCCGGGATGTGCAGCAGCGGAATGTCTGGCTCCTCGAACACATTACGCTGCGAAAACTGGCTTATGGGATATCTGTTGCAAAGTATCTGAAACCTTTCTGCTTACCACAAACTTATGGTTGTCGTAGCCGTTCTCAAAGAGAATGCGCTCCAGATGCAGCAGGCCGGCGTTGCGCAGCCTCACGGCCAGCTCGCGTCGCTCCGGCAGCACCTCCAGATCCTCAAAGTCCAGCTCGATGTCGTGGGTGGGCGTTATGTTCGTGTTGAGTATGCCGCTGCCGAAGTTCTCAATAATTTCGGAGATCTTCTTGCGCGCCTCCTCCGCATTGAAGGGACTCAGCAGATTCAGAGAATTGCGTGCCATCGACTGACCGCTGCCCGGCGATTTTGCGGGCGATTTTGCTGGCGATTTTGCAGGCGATTTGGCAGTCGATTTCGCTGGCGATTTCACAGGCGACTTGGCAGGCGATTTGTCGAGCTTACGTCTTGTTTGGTCAGCCTCGGCATTGCCATTCGTTTCCAGCTTGATCTCGGCATTTTGTTGGGTGGGCGTCGTGGCCGCCTTCACAAACTTTCTCTCGGGGACCAGGGGCTTTGTGGCAATTGGTGGACGCGCACGTGGCGGCTGCTGTTGCTGCTCCGGCGTTTGGTCCTTGAGCTCTTTGTGCTGTGTGGCGCCCTTGAGTAGCCCGGCGAAGGGCACATCGCTGACAAACTCCTCCACATAGTCCGTGGAGTGCGAGAGACTGTGATCCGAGCACGAAATGCTGGAGCTAAGTGAGCCAGACGACGGAGCCGGACAACGCGGCACCACCGTCACCGTATCATCGTAGTCGTAGCCCGGCGTGCCCAGCGTCGGCAGCAGCTTCGATGGCGACGAGCCCGTCTCGATCATCAGCTGCTGCGCCGCCTGCAACTGCAGCAGCGCCGAACGGCGTTTGTACTCCTGGCTCAGTGGACGGATGCGCTCGTGAATGGTGCGCTCGGCCTGGCTTGAGCTGGGCGGCGGATGGTCCGGCGTTGGCGGCTGCTTGTAGTGTGTGGGGCTGCTCGGAATCTGCTGTTTGGCCTCGCAATTGGGCTCCACACCATCCGGCTTTTCGGCTACATTCAGAGAGCTGTACCAAGGGATTATAAATATTTAAAAATACATCTTTATCAGCTGGACTCCATTTACAAGCCTGAGTTGATAATTAATCAGGGTAAAGACTGCTTTCAAATGACACCATATCATATAAAAATAATATGTATAAAAACGGACCCAATGCACAAATAAATAAATAAAATCATAAACTGAATTTAATTAAATAATATTTAACTATTTATTTAGATCATGTATGAAGGATATATCTCATATGAATCAATAATGTTATATATATGTTAGAATACATTTCACAAACTGAAAACCAAAGATGGCTCAAATTTATCTAGCTATTTATATAGACTGTTTCCAAATAAACCATAAACCATATAATATAATAATAATATATATGTATGAGTACGGAAACCAACCAAATGCACAATAAATTAAATAAAAAGAAAATAAAAACAATAAATAAATAAATAAAAAATGATTAAAGGCCAGACATATGACATATGATTAATATATATGATTTGACAAAAAATCTTTATAAACCAAAAACCAAAAAAAAGATAAGTAAACATTAATCAGAATTTATAAACTATGGTTAGTTTCTTGGGATTGTTTACTCACCAGCTATTTCGATTACGTTTGAGCTTGCGATTGGGATTATACGACTTGAGTGTGGCATTCTCACAGGACTTGAGCAGCTCCTTCGACAGTTTGGTGGAAACGCTGCGCTGCGCCGGAATGGGACGCTTCATGGAGTTGTTGCCATGGCCAGCCGGAGCTGGCGACTCTCCACTTGAGTTCGGCACGCTTGTCTCGCTATTCAGCTCCGAGCTGCTGCACTGGCGGTCCAGCATGTCATCTAGGTGCAGCATATATAAGCGTGTAGAATATATAACTTAGACAAGCTCAAGTACTCACTGCTGGAGCTGAGGCTCATGCTGCCGGCCACGGCGGAGCGCGTGCTCTGCCGGGCGCTGGCGTAGAGGCGATCGCTGCGCTGCCGCTCGCGCAGCTGTGTCTCATCGAAGCTCATGCCGCCGACGCTGCCGTGGCTCTGGTGCGAGTAGGGACTATCGTTGGCCGGTGGACGTCGCCGCGACTGCTGGCCCTGGCCCTGGCCCTGGCCCTGGCTGGATGGCGAGCTGTAGCTGAACTGCTGACCCGGCCCGGCGTGCGTCGGTGACACGGAGAGATTGCGTCGCGGCGGTTTCTTTGGCGGCCCGCTGGGCGCAAACGTGCTCATCTGCAACGGTTGTGCGCCGCCGCCGGTGGAGCAGCGCGAACGCGGCGACACCGAGGCCGGCTCAAAGCTGCTCAGCGAGGACGAAGGACTAACGCTGAAGCCAACGCCCATATCGCTGTGTTAGCCAGAAAATATACAAACGTGAGTTTCTGTGTTCGTAAATAGTTTGGGTTCATTCGGAGCTCACTTTTGTATGTGCAGCGGCGAGTGCGCATTGAGATCCTGGTAGAATTTGTCCTCCGGCTGCAGCGCACTGTCCAGAGACTTGCCGCCATTGTAGTGGCCGCCATTGCCGGCGCTCAGCCGCTGTTTGCTGTAACCGGACTGCTGCATGGAGTGCGAGTGGTTGAGCAAGTGGTTGTTCGAGTTGAAGTGATAGTGGTTGTGGCTGTTGTGCTGTTGCGGCTGCTTGCCGCTCTGGCCACGCCCCGTTGCCGGTGGGCCGACGTGCTGGCGATAGATAACCTCATCGGCGTCATCTGTGTCCATTTGGTGACGAAAGTCTGTTTAAAGCAAGAGCGGGTAATCGTTGTTGTTGCATTGTAGGGATATCGCAGTGACATGCTTCATAAATATCATAAATACTATATAAATATTTTCTGTGCCACAGCTTCACGGCAGAAGTGGCAAGAACGTTGCAGTCGGGTGTAACCGACTGCGCAATATTCGTTTACAAAACAGCTTAAAACAGCCGAGAACGGTGTTAAATATTATTGTTTTGGATTTTTGTAATTTTTGCGAACCCAAATTTATTGGCTCGATCGTAAGCTGACGTCATCGGAAAACGGTGTGTTAAATTTGGTGGATTTTCACGGTTTACTCGCCCGCAACATATGTGCACAGATCTTTAGAGGAGCTCATCTGTAGTGTGTCTGCAAAATTTGATGTATCTAGCTTTAAAACTGCGGGAGATATATAGATAAAATCAAATGCCACGCCCTCAAGTCAGTAACGGCGAATAAAATTACGGACAGATGAACGGACCGCAAGGCGTACATTGCACAAACCCAATATACTCTTTTCACTGCGTGAACGAATATAGAAATGACACATATTATGTATACGTACTGTTAATCACTGCGATGATGTGCTTGGTCACATGTGGTGGAAATTCACGCAGTATATCCAGTGCTGTGCGCCCCTCGTTGTCCGTGGCCGAGAGGTCAATCCCAGCTCGCAGCAGGGTGCGCACCACATTCTCCTTGCCGCACAGCGCCGCCTCGTGCAGCGCCGTGCCCGAGGGCGTCAGAAGGTTGACGGACACGCCGGCGGCGAGGAGCACATCGACCACGTTCTTGTGGCCATTGCGACTGGCCAGATGCAGGCAGGTGTGCGGGAATATGTGACGCGTGGGCGATGCGGGGGATGAGGGCGATGGTGCGGCGCTCTGCATCGCCGCGGTGCTCAGATGCGAAATCAGTTCGGGATGCGCTCGGATGAGCATTTGTACTGCCTGGAGGCGACCGTATTGGGCGGCCAGATCCAGTGGCGTTTCGCCGCGTGAGTTGCGCATATTGGGATCCGCGTCGTGGGATAGCAGCAGCGCCAAGGCGCCCGTGTGTCCGTGCTGGGCGGCACAGTGCAGCGGCGTCTCCTGCTCGATGGTCTGCAGATTGGCGCTGGCCGGGCGATATGGTTGCGTCAGCAGCAGCCGGACAATGTCCGTTTCGCCAGCCCAGGCGGCCAAGTGCAGCGGCGACGAGCCCCGCGAGTCGGGCAGATTGGTGGACGCCTCGTGGGCGAGCAGCAGCCTCACAATATCCTCGTGCCCATTGAGGCAGGCATGATGCAGCGCCGAGTAGCCGCCGCTGTCCTGCACATTGACCCCGGTGCGGCGCAGGCTCGCCAGGGGCCCGGCCCGCTTGCCCTTCTGCGAGAGCACCTTCTCGATGTGGCTAATGTTGCCATTGCGCGCCGCCTCCAGAAACTCCTGATCCTTGCCCATTTCCCGTGCGTGCGTACTGCGAGCCCGCCTGCAAATTAATGGCCATTAATGGACTTTCTCGAGTGCTCGCACATCGTTCTTAATCGCTTTCAGTAATCAACATGCAGTCACCAGGCGCTGAGTTGATTTACTGAAAACGAATTATGACTGTGAAGTGTACTTCATTAAAATGCTGCGGGCTTTGTGGCTTTTTTAGCTGTTTAGCTCGGGCTGCCTTTTAGCTCTAATGACTTTTCTTGCGCCTTTCCATTCAGTGCTCAACCCCTAACCCGGTAATGCCTGTCTAAGGACTGCCTTGATAAAAAAAGGAAAGAGAAAACGAGAAATCACGTTTGTCTTTGGAGTGCCGAAGACTAAATGCTCTTATATACATATGTTCGTTTTCTTGGGAGATTTTGCTGGTATATTAGGAGCATCGGCTTAATAGGCAAGTTTGCTAAGGATTTCGTAGAAAACAAAAACATTTTATATTATCTCGAATGTTGATTTCGGTTCAATGCATAACACACTTCGTGGCAGACTGAAAACACCCTCGGCAAGGGTATATAAATATTAAGCACAATAAGTCGCCGCACAGGCACCCGGAGCACTCATGTGGCACTGTCCCAGGCTGCCCCCGAGCCCGCCTGCCACACGGCTGATGAAGTGCTTTTCATGCGTTGAAATATCTTTAAGTATCTTTGATACGTGCCGTTACGGGCGCCTACAGTGGCAAAATATTAGAAAATGTTACACCTATTTCGCACATGACGAAAACCACATACGATTAAATACTTAAATAATTTCCCTATTATTTGTTTATTCGCGTCATCAAATTGTATTCTAATGCCTACATTATGCAAAATATATATGTATATACTCGCATATGCCTGCAGACTTTCTAATTGTATACTTTTGGGCAAATGTGAAAACACATTGTATTGCTTTGTATAGATTATATATTGGAACTGCATAAACATTCTGAAATTGTCAACTTTGTCAATAACAATGGTGAAATCTTCAAAGTTTTAATCAAAAAAAAAAGTGAGAGTTCACAATAAAATGTGTATTCAATTTTTAATAGATATACGCTACGAAATTTTGTTGAACTTGTGTGAAATTTCATCCATTGTACTGTCTGTCTGGCTGTCTTTTGATATCACCCTATGGGGAGCCAGAAATTGAAAGCATGCTGCCTGCCAGCCTGTCACATCGGCTTCAATGAGATAAATACAACGCTGCAACAGATAATCACCTGCTTACACACGCGCTGCCACTCACAAACACCCGCACACCCAAACACACTCACACACACTCACATACACGTAAACTGTTATTATGCTACTATAGAATTCAACGCAAGGTAGGTTAGGCACGTCCTGTCCACAGAGAGAGAGAGAGAGAGAGAGAGAGAGAGAGAGAGAGAGAGAGAGAGAGAGAGATAGGGAGAGAGAGAGAGCAGTGTGCGAGAGAGCTTTTGAGAGTGTGTAAGTCCAGAGAGTATTCCTGCTCAGAATCTGACTGGGGTCCTGCCGCGCCCACCATCCACTGGGCCGACTCCGCCCCCCACTTACAACTCCCTACGCAACTGTGACATTTTTTGTTGTTTTTTTTGTTGTTTTTTCTGCATGCAAACTCTGAGGCGTGCCATGTCTCGTGGCTGTGGGCGAAGTGTTGCGGGGAGGGGGAGGTGCGCCAGGGCTGAGCTGTTAGTCCAAGCCATGAAAGCCAAATACAAAGGCAACGGAAATTGAAGCCCATTATAAACGAGTTGACACTGTCAGAGCAGCAGCAGCAGCAACAACAACAACAACAGCAACAACAACCATGTCAATTGGCTGCTCGCTTATGAATTTCTAGTGGCTCGCATAATTGGGTCAAAGGATATTGACCCGTACGCAACCCGCTGGATAAAAGGCAAGTTGGCAAATAGCCAGACAATATTGTGTACATATGGGAAAGTCGGTACAATTTGCCAGACGACAGTTTGTCTGGGACGCATTTCCTGTTTGCCCCCCACCCAGCTAAGCCGTTTGTTGAATTTGAGCTGCGGCCATTAATGGGAATTACTGTGGAAAACAAATTCAAACTACGTTTGTTATTGGCATTTTTGCTGCTGCACTCAAAAGGCGTGTACTTCCACATATACACGCACACACCCACGCAGGCACTTGACTACTACATGTACACACGCGAACACAAACTCACACTCACACACACACATACACACTTATGGCCACTTCATGGATACATTTTCTGGCTGCACTAGGCCCAAGCGTACAATTTGTTTAGCTACCTTTTGCGATTAGTTTATTTAGATGTGTACACTATGTGTGTGTATTGTATTTATATATAGATGTGTGTAGCTGGGATGTGTAACTTTTCACTTCCGTTGGCTCATGTATTCACGTCTTCTTTAATTTAATAAATTTCATTTCATTGGCTTGCCGCGCCGCGCCGTCCGCGTCTCCAGCACATTTCCATTTACGAAATGAGTTTGCTACGCCCGCGTTTGGCTCCGACCGCGAACTGACGACACTGACGACTCTGACGACTCAGCCTGGCGTTGTTGGTGACTCTGACTCTGACAGTGTCTGGGTCTGGGTTCCGTAAGAATTTCAGCTACACACACAAACAGCGCGCTCTCCGTGCTCCGTCTCCGTGCTCCGTGCTCCGCACTCTGTGGCAATCCATGCGCCGTGCACTTTGCTCTTGTGCAATGTACGCGTAGTCTATCTGTATCTGCTGCGAGATGGCAGCGTAGAGCCAATGAAAGTTGCAGATACAATATACAATACAATAAGTTTAGATATGCTCTGCTCTGCTCGGCGCTTTCACTTGATTGTTTTGCTTCTGCTGTCGCCGCCGTCGCTGCTTGATGCGGGCCAAAGAGCGCCGGAGAGCGTCCGCAGAGCGACGAGCTATGAGAATAAATATTTCGTTTCTGTTTATTTACACGATAGTATGCTTTTGTTTACGTATTTTGATGTGCAAAACTGACAAACTCCGAGTTATTCGAAAAGAGAGCAAGACAGAAAGAGAGAGCACGCAAAGCACTGGCTGAGAGTGTCGAGAGAGAGACAACGAGAGTGCGGCGCAGCGGCTGTTGGTATAAATAGTATAAGCTTTTTATTTAGTTGTCATCACGTATAAAGAATGTGGCAAGGGGAACGCCTTAGTTGCCACAGAAATCCATTCTGCAGATCGTATATATATAAGTTCACATATATACTGATCAGCACTGCATTTGAATTAATATTACAAATGTGTGTTAATCAAATCAAATGACACACGGAGTTATGAAACAAACTAAGAATGTTGCTTTGTTGTATGTATTTAGAATTGGAATACGAAGAAAATAAATAAAATATGTATATAATAGTGGCATATAACTTTCTATACCATATAAATTTAAACAATTTTTCAAATATATAATTAGAAATATAGCAATCTCACAGTTCAATTCAGAACAGGGACTGATTTTAAACGTAAATTAATAAAAGGCCTTACCAATATTCTTTGAAAATATTTCCTTTCTTTAGCCATCCTATAAATATTACCAAATTCTTTGTTTTTTTTGTTAATCATTTGTATACAATTCAATTGTTTTTTATATTATAATTAATCACAATAACGACTCCGTTGCTGGATATGTACTTATTTTATAGTCATAAACGCTATATAAAGTTTCCACACTTTTTTGCAAGAGGAATTTTTAAAAATTCAAAAATTATTAACCTGTTCAATAAATTTTGTAATTTATTATTTGCTATAAAAATGTTATTTAAAGCCAAGCAATAAAATTTATCTGTTTTAAAGTTGTCATCTTTGAGCCCTCTCTCTTTTAATTTCAACCATCCCAGAAATAACTGTTAATCATATGTTTAATGTATATGAATATGAATGTAAATAAGTCATTTTACAATTTGTTGGTGATTTTATATATTTGCTTTAATAAATATATTCAACATAATTCTTCCGTATATTTTAGAAAATAAGATTTAATTTTTGTACACGGTATCTCATAGTCAATCACTTCCAACAAATATGCATATATAAAATGTTATTTATTTTTTTTCCAATCTGTGCTTTAAATGCAGCTCTGATGAGCTTACATTTGTTATCAATGCGCGCGCGCTCTCACCCGCACTCTCGAAATCCACACTCTCTTTCTCTCCCACTCTCTCTCTCTCTCTTTCTCTTGTTTTCTCTCATTGCGCTCAATACACATGCGCCGCGTTGGGCCACACAGACAATTGACCAAAGCTTTCTTATCAATTTGCTGCTCGGGGCATTGTTATTTGTTTCTTTGTGGGCGGCGTGTGGAGCTTTTTTGAAACAGCTGTTCGATAAGCGAGGCTATTTAACCCTTGGATGGCCCTCTGAATGCCATTGTTGCGGCTATTGTGCAAGAGTATTAGACATGAATTATGGCTCGCTTGACTTGGCAACGTGACTCACTTGTGGCGTTGTTTGACCAGAGCCGCTGTGGGCGGACACATACGGCTTTGTTGTGGCATGCCACGCGCGCGCTCGCACAACAACAAACAAACAAATTCGACAGACAGAGGTAGTTTAGGGCAAAACATAGCAAAACAGACACACGGCTAACACCTACGACTGCGACCCACCGCATGGGTATTCATATTTGAGTGCCACAAATGCCACAAATATGTGTAATTGACTTGAAAATTGCGCCAAGCAAATCAATCCAAGCCCAAACCAAGACTGTTGCCCCAACAACAGTCACAGTTACAGGCACAGGCACAGGCACAGGCACAGCTAGAGCCCGCAGTTGGCACTGTATTCGACCCCAAAGTGCAGCGCGTGAACTCATTCTCATTCCTGGCCAGCAGTGCGCTGTGTGATTGATGAATGTTGCATATTTTGGACGCAGCGGGACGTCGCGACGTCGTTGCCGCAGCCGCTGGCTGCCTCCATTGTGTGGCATTAATGAGACACCGGCCATTTGTTTGCCTGACAATGAACTGGACGCCTGCTTTATAAATTGCACGCTTAAAATTGCCAGTTGCACTCAATGACGTTTCAACATTTTAATATGCTGTGTGCCCGAGTGGTAATCGCCAATCGAAATTTGCATTGCACAGATCGCTGGGCTCGTAAAATTTTATAGAAATTGTAACACATTCTCGCCGAGTGCGGCAATTAGTGGCGCATTATATTGTGGGCTCGACTCGGACGATAGATTTAGTACCAACGATAGGTGTATGCACATCCAGCGAAGCTGTGCCCAGCTAACAGCTAGCGGTTCTATTTATTACCATAAATAATTGTCAAAGCCAGCTAGAGTCAACTGATATACAGTCGCTGTTTGGCCCAGCATGGCCTGCCATGGCCTGTTGTTGGTACTCGTATTCATTTCAGCATACGGCACACTTAAAAGGCTGCAAGCCGACGACTACGACGACGACGACGACGACGACAACAACAAAGACGATTGTGGCACACCCCTGACGTCATTTTTGTTGGTGGGTGCAGCAGCAGCAGCAGCCACAACAGCAGCAACAGCAACAGCAACAACCTATTGCTTTTGCCCTGCATTGCTCATAATAAAGTCATTAGAATGTGCGATACGATTCTGGCTCAAAAGTCGGCATTCGATCGCACAGTTTGGGGCGTTAATGGGTTAGTTCCGCTGCATTGGCTACGCAGCTTGTTGTTGGTGTTGTTGTTGTTATGGCCCTGAGGCCGTGTCTACATTAAAAACCACATCCGCACTAAACAAATTCTATATTTATTAAGGAAATATCTACAATTTGACATTTATAAATTCTATTTGTCTGCTGGTGCTTGCATAATTGCTTTCTTATTTGCGTCGGTTTCGGGCTTTACTTGCTACATTATTTATTAATTAACAATACCAGTTGTAAAAAATGTGTACAATCCTCATTTCAGTGTTTTGGTCCAACAAAATGTTTTTTTTTAAAATTATATAAAATTATAAGTAATAAGTGCTTTACGATTTACGATCGTTTTACAATTTTTATATCGTTTTATATTTTTATATATTTTTTGCTTACTTATTGTTTCATGCAATGCTTTTTTTCGTAATTGTTGCCAACATTTTCTTCATAATTTTCTTTACCATTTCCGTGCTGACATTTGACCAAATTTTAACTTCTTTCGTTTCGGCTTTCACTTATTTCTGTTTATTGCCATCAGGAGTTGCTTTTGGCTTTTTGTTTATTATTCTCTTTTTCTTTATTACGATCTTATGAACAGGATCTTCTTCATAATAGTATTCCTCATCGTACTCTTTTTCATCTTCTTCTCCATATTCATATTTAGTTTCTTCTTCTGGGTGTTCCATATCGACATAATCTGGAAATGGAGTTTCGTTGCTTTCGTCAATATATCCATAATCTGTATAATCCGTATAAGTAGGCACTATTCTACAAGCATGCCGACATTCTGACTCTGAGCTGAAGCGATTTGGATTTCCACCACATCCGCTATAATGGAAATTCGTGCATTGTTCATTGAAGGGGTCATAGCCAAACATTTTAATTTTATTTCTACATGGACCTGGATCGACGCGAAACAGGCACTTGTCTGCGATAAATAATAAATTATAATTATGCGTACAAAAATATACCAGACGTACCTTCCTTAACGAATGGTTTTCTTGTCCATTGCCTGAAGGCTCGCCCTGAAACTCCCAAAATTGCACTCGACGATAGGTACAGTAGAATAAACTGCATCGCTGTAGCTGCAATTGCCAACTGAATTCGGATGCTTGTTTTAAGCTCTACGATAAATGCTAGTTAAAAAATAAAAAATAATGAAAATGTGTACAAATATTGTATAACAATCAGCAATCGCTTTGGCATGTTACAATTTTAAGTTTTCACCCAGGTGATTCGAAGTCGGTTTTGTTCTCACAAAACGTCAGTTATTTATTTGATGCTTACACTAAGGTTACAGGCACTGAAGATTGACAGGCAGGGAGCAGCCACTTGCCAACATGTTGCCAGTCAAAATGTTGCTAACGATGTACAGTGAGTCGAACTCAATTTACAATCTACATACCAACTGTGAAATAAGACAAATTGCTACTTCTAAATAAAGAATACTCTGGACGATTTAAAAATGTTAGCCTCTGAATATATTTGGCTTATAATTATTTTGTACTTCAGTTTGTTTTAGATGGAATCACTGTGCACTGTGCAGATTTCTTGTCAGCCATCATTATTGGCCGTCGCTCGTCATTGTCGCACGACTCACGACGGTGATAAATAATCATCAGTCCGAAGTACTGACTGAGTACGAGTCCAAGTGGAGTCTGTGCAAGAGTGGAGCAAGTCCAGAGCTCCGTTGCCCCCTTTTTGTGTGTGTTTCTAATTAAGCTCCGGCAATTGGAGGTACTCGTAATTGCATAAGGAGTAACGGCACTTGCTGCTCCTGTGTCTGCTGGCCAAGTCAAGTTCAACTTCTCGTTATTATCGCCATCGCTGGCTCTTTTTGGCTAGTTCATAGACGGCACAAACCGGCAGATAGCAACAGTTGGCAATGACATTTCAATGCATTTATGATGTTTATCTTGGGCAACAGGCCCATGCAAAGTGCTTTCGGTAGATACCACGTTGCATTCTGCACCGATTTCGATAAATTGAGCACGTTTTCTAAGGCAGGGCCTTTATCAAAACAACTTCATCATCAGCAGCTTATTGATCTTCTGGCCAGGTTTGTCAGCCTGATTTTTTGGCTCGCTTAATTGGCTACTGATGGCCGTTTGGCCTGTGCCCACAAAAGTTGTTTTTAATGAAAAAAAACCACACAAAAGATGCCGCAAACAGCTGCTGCCGCTGCTGATGCTGGAACCTGGCCAACCTTAGATCCTACTCATAACTCATTTGGCTTGTTGTCTGTTGCACTGATTTATTTTGGGCTCACTCGATTACCATACAATTAGAGCAAAGCCACATTTTATGAAATAGATATTCAGGTAAATACATATGTATAGGATGGTATCTGATATGTAAATATTTGTTTGCATTATGCAAATGCAAGGTGCCTTAGATCCTGTGTATATTTGAGTACAATATGAGCTGCATAACTAAATATAGGCATATATTTAAGTAAGTACATACGACTATAGACGTGGTCGCCGGGTTTTATTATTTTATTTTTTTGGAAAGTTTTGCTATGAGCACAAAGTTTACTGCTACACAGTGAGCATGTTGACCGTTAAGTGCCATTAAACAGGCGACTGTTGCGGCTGTGGCTGTGGCAGTGGCATTGTTGTTGTTGCTGCTGCTGCTGCTGCAGTTGCTATTGCTGTGGTGCCGCTTTCTAAGAGAAGAAGAAAATGAAGCAGGTGCGCAATTGTCAATTTTCTTGCTGGCTGCTAGAGAAATATAGAGAGACACAACAAAAACAATGAATAACAAGGCGAAAATTTAACTTAGAGCTAACGAATCTGATATACACTATAAATTTACTTAGTATGCATTCCAAATAGATTTTTATGTGCTCAATTTTTTGTAAAGAAGCACACAGCAGCATTAAATTCTACTACCTTAATGATAATTATGGCATTAATGTACAACATATATATTTATATGCACTAACTCAGGCTAGCTGCCTTTGCTGCCTTTCTTTATTAGGGTATTTCCATATCTGATTGTTTTCTGCACAGGTTTTTATCAGTCGCATATCGGCTTGACATAGACATAGTAAGTAGCTTTTGTTGCCTGTTGTCAGTTGTTGTTGCTGCTGCTGCTGCAGCGAGTGGCCAGCCCGTTGTGACTGTGATTATTATGATTGTCCAGTCAAGCATGGACGATGCCTGTGCCTAGGCCAGTGCCGATACCGATGCTTATGCCGATGCTGAATGTCGATGTCGATTGCTGCCGGCCACAGTATCGCCAAGATTTATGGCCTTTTTCCAAGCAAGATTTGGCAGCGGCGCTTGTTCTACGAGCTGTTGTTTATAGATATCCTTATATATGTGTATAGCTTATATCTTTTTTTTCGTATATGAATGTTCATGCAATAATAACTATAATTTGCCTGATTTATGATTTGGTTTTGTGACATCAATTTGGCGTGCGGCCAAAGCCAGAAACCAGATTTGCAACTTGGTTTGTAAATTTTAATGCAAAATACTCATGAAGCCACGATTTACATTGTTTGTGCTTAAGCTTAAGATATAAAATGTAAGTTTTTCTCTGTTTCTCGTATTTCATTTAGTTTATGTTCATGTTAAAAGATAAGAATACAATTTGTGTTCTGATAAATTGCGTTTCAATTCGAGTTAAACTTTCAATACTTTAAGCTTTCGCCAAAGGATTCCACTTGTTTCAGTATTTTTATTTTGAAAATTTTGGAATCTATCTCTTACTCTGCGATGATCTCTTTTATTATTTTATAAAACTTTTTTATAATAACAACAAGTATTTACCAGTATACCAATCCCAGTCAACTTCAAACACAAAACTTCACGCACAAGGGAGAAAAATAATGCCATAAAACTATCAAATGTAATTGTCCATGTCAGGCGAAGTCTAAGCCTATTCTGTGTTCTCGTCCAGACAATGCTCGTTATCGCAATGTCAACGATAAATTCCATAGATCATAAGTTATGTCGCAGTTCATGGGCATTTGATGGGTGCCGCGACCAGGCCCAGAGACCCGCCAATATAGTCGGGCCAAATCTTTTGGCAGACATCTGATGTCACATAAAGTGGGCAAACTAATTTCCGCTGTATGCTAATTAAAAGTGCCAACGGCATGACTGCCAATGGGCAAATTGCAGCCAGTTTGGTGTAGGGAGCAAATAGGGGAGCAAGCACAAGTGCCTGATCGCGGTTCTAGGAAGTGCTGCCGGCGGCACATGCGCCGCCTGGCTGGACCATGCCCAACCAAGCGGCCCGTCGTTTCGTTATGGTTTAAATGAGCAATTTAACAAGCAGACAGCCTGAGCTGCAAGCGGCTGCCGCCGCTGTTGCTGCTGCTGCTGTTGCTGCTGCATGTGGAGTAAGAGATCAAAGATAGAAATCTCGGCAAGAAGCGGCAGACAGTGGCAAACAGGCACACGGCGCTGGCGGCTGAGGCAGCTGAGGCGGCTCTGTTGGTTAGGGTTATTGCTTGTTGTTGTTGTCGACTTAATAGCGGCGCTTGGCGCTGCTGCTGCTGTGGCTGCTGCTGCTGCTGCACTTGAAATTGAATCTGAAGGAAAATCGTGCACATTCTGAGGCGACACCGAGATGCGGAAACGGCAGCACAACAAGCACAGAAGCCGTTAGTTAAACTGCTGCCGCTGCCGGCGGCCAGCGTCCAACTGCAGCTGCATCCCGATCGATGTTGCCTCGAACCCTGCCCTTGTCGCCTGTCATAAAGGCTGCCCGGTTTCTTTTTTTGAGGCATATTAATTATTTTTTCGGGCTTTTGTCGTTGCTGTCGTTGTGGTTGTTGCTGTTGTTGCCGTTGTTGCTCTTGCTCTTGAGGATATGTCCGGATCTGAGCCTGGCCCAAGCCCGCAGCTGCTCCATGCGCCATGGTCAAAACGCCCGCCAGCGATTTTTTGGCAGAGATTTCCGACGTTGTTGCTTGTGGTTTTGGCTCGGTGCCGTCGGCTTCGGCTTGGCTTGGCTTGGCTGCTGGCTTGGCGAATCGTGGCCTGGCATAGAGCAAAAAGCACACCAGCAATGAAATTTTTCGTACATGTTATTGTCCATGTCCCTGGTCGACGGTTGTTCCACTGTTGCCGTCTCGCTCGCCACTCTGGGCCCTGGCTAACTCGAGCCACCCATGGCGGGTTCAATCGGGTTTCGTTACAGTTTTACTATGGGCAACATTGTTGAACGGTCCGTACTGGGCGACTGGTCGCCTAGTTGTCTTTTAGCGTTTGGCATTTTCAATTTCATGTTTTGCTTTTGCTATTGTTGTTGTTGTTGTTGCAGTTGCTGTTGTTGCTGTTGCTGTTGTTGCTGTTGCTGGGTTTCTGTGAAGCACGATAAGCATTTCTTTTGAATTCGTTTTTTTGAGGGCGTGTGCGACGGTTGCGGCCAAAAAGCACACCAAAAATCACAGTTACATCAAATTGTTAATTCGTTTCATTTTGCACTGGCTGCGACTCTGATATCAACTGTTGTAGCTACCGTTGCTTCAAGCACTCTCAACAGCAACAACAATCGCTACAACAACCTGAGGTCAATTGAACTAGTGCATAAAATCAATTGACAACTTTTTGTGGTTTTGTCGGATAAAAGAAACCGTTGAAGTTTCGTCCGGTTCCAGCAAATTTACCTACTGGATTCGTTCTGGCTGAGTTTTCAATATTGAAAGCATGCCAATTGTCACATTATTGATGGTTAATTTATTACGTTTTCGTTTGACATTATATTGCAATGCCGGTACTTCATTATTCAGCCTCATAACTCACTGTCAGATTGGATTATAGCAAATTAGTTCTCATAGATTCAACAATTGTATTTCTAGACGAACTTTTTCCAATATTTCAAAAAATTTAAGATATATGAAACAGTCTACAAATTTATTGAAATAGTAGAGAATGTTCTACTAATTATTTAAACTTGTAATTTTGCATTAATGCTTGCTCAGTCAAAATAAGGTCGTATACATAAACTTAAAGTGAGTTGAAAAAAATAAATAAAACATAACTTAATTTATAGTAATTCCATTAATTGTAGACAACTTTTCTTGTACAAAATATATTTTATTGAAAAATTTTGTCTGTACTTCATTTGTTGCTGATCTTTTATGAGCTATTGTGCATTGGAGTTTAAGTGCTTTTAAGGTTCTTCTTTTGTCTCTTGACACGTTTGTTGATTTTCCTCCTATGGGCTGCTGCACTTTTCCCATGGACACAAATCAGTTGCCTCGCCCACTTGCCACCGTTTTGGCCCCGATAGATTTCCTTAACTAAATTATGAGCAACTAAATTCACGGTGTCTTAATGGAAGACGGCAGATGTGCCATGAAATTTCCACATAAATTTCAATTTACCTGCCTCCCGAAGCTCTACACGCAGTGAAATTGGCAAAGAAAGCGAAGCATCTGTCGCTGTTGCTGCTGCTGCCGTTGCTGCTGCTGCAGTTGATGGCCGACAGCCGCAAGCAGCTAGCAGCAAACGGCCTACGCCTGCACCGCCCAGCACTGCGCACCACCAACACGTTTGCTGCCGCCACCCACTGTTTTAATTAAGTCGAAATGCAAATGAGTCGCAACTCGTCTGGGCCGGGTGGGGGCGGCTTAGATCGGACTTGCTATGCGATTAATTGCGCAAAATTGGCGCGGCATTTTCATTTGCGGCAAGTGAAAGCCGCACGCTGCAGCGGCAGCGGTGGCATCTTTATTTTTATGGCGCTGCATTGATAAGCATCGCTGGCACACTGGAGAGACTTAGCATGGCGCGATCGAAGTGCGATCAATCTGCTGGGCCGATAGCCCAGCAAAAGCCAAATCACTTAACAATCAACAGTAATAATAACAACAGCAACAGCAGCAACAACAAGAGCAACAACGCCCGTAACTACAGCTGCGACACTTTTGAAACTCGTTTGACAACGATATTATGCGGAGATCGATACGAGACAGACCCAGAGCTGGAGCCAGAGCCAGAGCCAGAGCTGGAGACCCAGTGCCAGTGCCAGTGCCAAGTGCTAGTTGCAGTCCCAGTGCGCCAGTGCCAAGTGCCAGCCGCGTTAGATTAATTTCCAAAGGCTGTCATTAAAATTCCATCGGGCTGCAATTTATATGCCACACACATGCCAATGCAGCCCCCGATGCCGTCTTGGCCTCGTGCAATTTTTAATAAAAACAGCTTTATATTTATGATATCAGAATATGGCTAAAGAAAAACCAAAGACATCGACAGCAACAACAACAACAACAGCGGCAACAACAGCAACGGCGACAGCGACGACCACGCGCCGCTCGTTAGCCCGCTCGAGACCAAGACAACATCATCAACGAGTGGCGAGCAACGTGCAACGTGCAACGAGCAACGAGCCGAGCAGCGTGCAACAAGCGGCTGGCTGCCTGTTGAAATTTGCATGACAAACTCAAACTCATCCATCAATCAAAGAGCGAATTGCAGTTGGAGTAACTCGCAACTCGTTAGGACCCCTTGGCCAAATAATTTCACTTTTAATTACACACACACACATTTATTTGAGCATGTTTAGAGCACGCTAATCCCTGCAGCAGCAGCTGTATGTAATGCATATCGCCGTTGTCGCCGCTTAACGTACATTTTCACTTGTCTTTTGCATAATGTGCGACAAGCTGCGTCGCCAGCTGGGATGAGTTCCAGCGAGGCAGCGGTGATGCCCGCGGCATTGGCACGGGCGGCGCCACAAAATCAATTTGCTGCCACGCAGTGCGTTATCAGTGCGTGTGCGACGTACAGTTAAACGGTTAGGCGGCGCGAGGGGCTTAGCTGGCAAGATGTGTGCGTAGCGGTGAGTTGCCGGACAGCGTCACCTGTCGTCGCTCGTTAGCGTCATCATAAATAATTTTAGCAGTTTTACATTGCGAAATCTATGCAAATTTATGACAACTCACATCGGGTGCTGGTCCAGCGCGGACGTGGCAGCCGATCGGCGTTTCCTTGTTGTTTGCCCGCGTGGCAGTGCAGTGATAACGAAATGGCCATAATGGCCATTAGGTGCATTTGTTTGTTGCTGTTATTGTTGCATACGTTGCATGTGCATGTTATTGCAGCTGCCCGCTGTGCCACGAAATGCATTCAACTCCTTTTTTCTCTCTCTCCCTCTCGCCTTCTCTCTCTGGCTGTGGCCGAAAACCCAAATAAAAAAAGTATATATATATAAAAATAATTGTAAATCGTTAGATTTATGACCAAAAACATAGCCACGAATTATGACGCCGGTCACAGGTGGAAATCGCATGCTGATTTCTACTTGATTTGCTTGCCATATAATTGCAAATTGTATTTGTTTAAACACGTCCACAGGTACCGGCGAGTGTGTGTGTGTGTGTGTGTTGCTTGCTTTGGGCTCTCAGCTTGGTCTACACGAAATTGGCATCAAGCCAGCGCACGTCGCATGTTGTTTATATGTTCACTATGTTGCTGTTGTATCTGTTGTTGTTGTTGTTGCTGTTGTTGCTGCACGCCCACGTAAACACTCGACTATTGTATGAGCACAAAGAGAAGTTTAGTGATTGCCCATTGGAACAGCTTTGAATGATGGCTTGACGTGTCTTTCTGGCATCCAACAGCTCATCCATCCATTGCGCCCCTCAAGTGCCTGTTTTTTGTTGCTGTTCACAAATTGTTATTATTATTATTTTTTGATGGGTTTGTTTTGTAATGAAATAATTAAATGGACAGTCAATCAGTTGAATTTCATAATTAATAGTCGCAAATGTGACTTATTATCAAAGCGTAAAAATAATTTAAAATATGACATAGATTTAATATACATTTGCATACTTTATGGATCTGGGCAACTATGGAAACCTGAGAGGACACCAAATTATGATTGCTCAGCTGACCCTGATGAGCTGCAGCTGCGTCTCCTAGCCGAACAGTGTCTTGTGCTGCGCTTTATAGTGGCATCCAATTTCGCTGGTTACCTTGGGGTATATAGACCTCGGGCTATTGCCACGTGCGTGCTCCATTTCTGCTTGGCCAAAAGGTGCCAATGTGGCAAATGTTGTGCGCTTAACATTTTTATGACCACTATAAGTTGGCTTAGAATGTGGCGCGTCTGCTAACGGCCAGGAGCTGCGATCTGAGCGGAGTCCAGTCCGCCACTGACACTTGAGGTATCGGTTTCATTAGCGAAATGTTTCCGTAAGAATGCCAAAAGGTCGCAATTGATGCCATTTACAAGGCGATGGCCATAAGGGTACCACTTGGAACCACAGTGGCTGTGGCAGTGGCACTGGCAGTCGCTGTGGCAGTGGCAGTGTAGGAGCCATTATAATTTGTATTGAATTTCGTTAGTGTTATCGCGATCGTTGGCATCGCAGGTGATTTGTATTTGGTTGGAAAGTGCGGCGCGAAACTCAATAAATTTATCAAATTGAAAAATGTGCAATCGAAATCAAATCAAAGCGCGTCCACTCAGCCAGCAACCCAAGCAGCCGACAACTGCAGCAGAATAAGAAAAATAAATAAACAAGTAAACATATAGCTGAGTGTTGATTTTCATGGAATTGGGAAAAACAATTCGCAAAGCGCTTTGCAATCAACAACTGGCCCCACCTAACCCTGTTGCGGTTAGGGTATACAAACGACTTGCGACAAAATGACGAAATTTATGTTTCATTTTTGTTGCTGCAAAGTGCAGCCGCTTGTTCCAAGCAGCCAATAGGGGCTGTGCACTGGGGCGTGCCACATTGCAGTGCGGTGCAGGTGGGGTAAGAGCGGTAGGGGACGGGGCTTACGCTGCTGTCAGCAACAAATGCAAAGCGCCAAAAACTGCGACACTTTGTATAAATTGTGTCGAAAAACGGCAGCGGGCATCGCATTCAAGTTGAACCAAGTCGAACGCCAACGCTGGCAGGGACAGCTAGAGCCAACTGTCTGCCAAGACAATTTGTTGGTCCGTCGCATTGTCGGCCGCTTGGTTAGCAGGCTGCCTGGCATGGCTCGGCATGGCTCGGCCTGGCCTGGCCTGGTCTCGCTAGCTGGCTGGCCACACCCCCTCGGGCAAATGCAACAAATTATTGTCATCAATTTTTAGATGCAAAGCTCGAGGAGTGACATTTATTGAAGCGTGGCTGAACGCTGCGGCCCGTAGGCCAGCCAGTGTCCAGGCCAGGATGCAGCCGGACGTGATTGCTCACATTGCTCCACATTGCTGGCGACTGGCTGGCTGGCTGGTAACGCTGATGTTGATTACAGAGTGCCACAAAGCCTGGCCAGACAGCCGGCCAGGAATGACACGTTTTGCTGCTGATTGCTAGGAAACGATGCCAGCGATGATGACGCCAACAACGAGCAGCAAGTGGTTATCGGGCGGCCACTTAAATTAGCACCGCGCTAGCCGATCTTACTTTTTGTTTCCTCTCTTTTCGTTTTGGTTGTGTTTTCAGTTTCAGGGCACCGGCTGCTTCATTAGCGTACAAGCCGTACACAGCCGAAAAAGTAAAAGCCAAAAATTATGACCATATTTGTGGTAAATTATGAGACCCTTTCATAAATCAGCACTGGGGGCAGCTGCAGCAGCAGCCTCGGCGACCTAGGCGAAATAGGCTGCGTCTATGGTTTTTTGACTTTGTTTAAGATGTGGCCAACAGAAGGACTACCTAAAGGCCAAACACTCCAAAAATAGTCCATGGAAATTTACATTGTGCCGCCGTCCAGCTAGCGAGCTGGACAATCGCCAGTGGTTGACTTGCTTTAAACTATGCCATTTATCATACATATAGCGACCGATATATACACATTTTGTCAGACCGCATTTGGCCTTTTGCTATTTTCACCATTTCTTTCGCTTTTCAATATGCCAGCCCCAACTGCTGGACGACAACAATTGCATTGTTGTTAGTGGCATACGGCTACTCCAAAAAGGCTACCGTTTTGTGGCTCGCGTTGTTTCTGCGCCACTTATCCAGTAGCCGGACTGCGTGGCAACTTCGAGTGGGGCGTCTGGTGGTGCAGCATTTCGGCCCGTGTATGTCTTGTGGCCTCTAACAATAACAGCGACAATGACTGGACAACCGAGTTACCAGATTAGAGCTACTAACAAACTCAAATATGACACTCGAAAGAAACTGTAGAGCTGAGAGAATGGTTTGGCTGCTGCTGTCATTTACTGACTGAAAAGTATATTCATTAAGATTTGTGAAATTTCAGAAACCAAAATTTTGATTTTCTTAGAACTCGTATGAAAAATTTCAGAGGTCAGAGGATTTCCTAGGGTTAAGTAGAATTTATTAGTTTTATTAAATAAAAAAAATTAAATAGTTATAAAAATAAATATTGAATGGTAATAATAATAAGATATATGATATTAAAAATAATAAAGTTTTTGTAGTACAAAAGCAACAGTGAATGCACTTATGAACTTTGTGGCTTTCAACAAATTGTCGTGGCAGACGCAACTCATGCCAATTAAAGACTTCATATGACCCCCAGTCCAAGTTGGACTGTCAAGCCGTGGTAGGCTTTCCATTCCGCCACTGTTTGTGTTTTTTTTATTGTGCCTGGTTTTGTGATATGCGCAGCTAATTGACCGACAACAGCGGCCTCAGATGCTGCAGTTCATCATCAAAAAAGTGAGACCTACTCGAGTGGCGCGGCATTACGTCAACGTCAACTCAATTTGGCGGTTAACAAGCATGGGACACAGTCGAAGATGGAGTCCGAGTCCGCGTCTGAGGCTGAGCTGGAGCTGGAGCTGGAGCCGGCGCGGGTCAAGTGCTGACGCATCTGCCAAATCGAGTGAAGTGCACCAAAACTTGTAGTAACCAAAATAAAAAATGCTTGAAAAATAATGAGAGTTGTTGCTGTACTTGTTGTTGTTGTTCTTGTTGTAGCTGGCAGCATCATTAAGAGTGATCATCTGTCAGGCAGCTTGAAACATGAAACATGAACGAGATCGTTGCCTCATTTAAGTTTTTCATTTGGCTTTGGTTTCGACTATTGCGTTGCTTTACAACAGCTCATTACGATTATATCCATATTTCCATTTCAAAAACTTACGCTTGTGAAATTTTCAATTAAATAAATGTACTATTTTTGCAAGTACTAAACATTAGACAGACGACCTCATTGATCGGTAAATATGTATCTTAATGTATTAAGGAAAAAACTTAAAAAAAAAATTAAAGCCAGAAAAAATACAAAACTTCAGCTTTTAGTTATATAAAGTACAATAAAATTTGCAATTATTAATTAAGCACGTTCGTACACACACACATTCTCTTTTTTGCTCTATCTCTAACTCACGCTCTGTCTCGTTCTTCCTGTTAAAAAAACTCATTGATAAGTATGTCTAACTGCTGACATATGTATATTGTTTATTTTTTCAGTTAGATCTGAAAGTATTGTTTATAATTCACAGCTGTTTTCAGCTGTAACCATTTCACCACAAAAATCTATAAAAATGTAGGTGGGAATTAAGGCCTATAGTAATTTACTGTTAGCGCTTGAACTAACATGTCCATGAAGAATGATTCGGCTTTCGTTATACTGGTGGTATTATGTTTTTACGTCTCCGGAAACTTGGGGATTGAAAACCCCAAGTCGAATTCCTATTGCAGCACTCCACATTGCGGACTCAAGAATTTGGCGTGCGAAAACTTCAAAGTATGTATAATTACAATGTAACGAAAATTGTGGATAATCGGCATTTTATGCAGAACCTGAGCCACATCTGTCCACGTGGCGCGAAGATGATTAACTTGGCGCCTCATAAAGGACTTCTGCTGAATCTATTTAATAGCTTTCGGAATAAAGTGGCCGTTGGTTATACGCGCACTTTGTTTCCGGCCGCACGTATGGGACGTATGGCCTGGTCCAAGGAGCTGGAAGAGTTTGCGAAAATGTATATTAAGAGATGCTTACCTGATCCGCGTCCCTGTATGGCCTCGTCTCATTTTACAGTCATTGGCAGCGTATACGATGGGCTATCTTATACGGGCAATGCAAATCTTCACAGAGTTCCTGAGATTTTAGAGGAGCTGCTGAATGGTTGGTTTGAAGATGCCCGCTTTGTGACCAGAAAATTGTTGATGCATTTGACAAACGATTTTCGTAAACAGTTAGTAATTGACGAGCATTATCGATTAAGTATATTGACAATATCAATCCCTTTCGCAGATCGATGCGCCAATGCGTATTGCTAATGGCGGACCGTAATTCGCATGTGGGCTGTAGTGCAATGAGATTTAGTGTGGGTATGACCAACAATTTTCGACTGGCCTGCGCCTTCGCCACCGATAATATGGTAGATAAACCCATATACAAAATTCATGCTGTGGCTGGCAAACTGTGCAGGCACCGCGACAAAACCTATAAAAATCTGTGCGCCATTGGTGAGCGGTACAATAATGCGCACGAGTACCAGGCGGGCGAGGTGCTTCCCATTTCGAATGAGCTGCTTCTTGGGCCCAATTAATAGCGGGCAAGCCCAATTAAATAAAATGCATTCAACAAAAAATTAATGACTTCCAATGACTTTTCTAATGGGCAAAGTGCGTGCTGTTGTGGAGTTGGTTCTATAAAATCGGCTGTGTTATAGTTCCTGTACAGGAATAAGCCATGAAAGCTCGCTGCAATATGAGGCACTGGCTCATTTGGCTCGGCTTGCTGTGGCCACGCGTCGCCAGCACGAGTTGCGCGATACCGAGTTGGTGCAACAGTTGCAAGGACAGCAACATTTCGAGTATGTGCTGCTCGTGGGTAACTCTGGTGGCACTTGGCCGCAGTTACTTTGGGTGCTGTCTGTGCCCACTATTCTGCTCAATTATAAGTCGAACATCAGCTATCATCTGGATAAGTATCACTCCAGTCGCTTGCTTAGTATCGCATTCGTTGATGAATCCGCACAGGGACTACTTGAATTTCTAGCTTTGAATTTACAACATTGGAATACGCAACCCTTACTGCTGGTCTTTGAAAAGAACGAGAGAGTGGAATCGATCTTGGAATGGTCCTGGCAACATAAGCAGATGTTAAATGTTTTTGCCATCCTCCCAGATTTTGAGGTACGTTTGCGAAAAAATTTAAATGTGCGCAACTTTAATCGATCCAACATTTTTATTATCGAAATGCAACAAGTTTTTGTATATCACTCATAAGAAGTTCACATAGAACACATTGGCTAAATTTATTTTATGCCCATCTAATCGAAGAGTGGGGGCAGCGATTCAGTTCTTCGCTGGAACTTCGGGGCTTTGTTTGAGCATGATTTGCATGATTTGCGTTTTGTAGTAGAGGGCACTGCATTGCATACCTGAACACACTCTTCGTAGGTGCTGAAACGATTTGAATTGCCGCCACAGCCGCCATATAGGAACTCCTTGCAGCGATGATCATATGGATCATAGCCAAACATTATCATTTTGCCTCTGCATGGACCGTGGTTGGTTATGTACATGCATCGATCTGGACTAATCGAATAAGAATAAGAATTCGGCATTTGTAGGTTAATTGTGATACTTGCCAGGCACACGTTCCGTTGCAATTTGGGTTAACAGGACGAGACTTAGCAAGAGGCAGAAAAAGAACATTTGATTGGCCATAACTGAAAATTTTAAATCGAACTAAATTCTGTATTTAATGTGTACTCAAATAAGTGACGAATATTGAATATTTTTGTTGCATGCTTTGATTACTTTTTTACTATATTTTTATTTTTAGAATACTGGACTCATGTACAGTTACTCAACGTTCCCCAAATTTCAGCTGGAGAAGCGTCATATCACCAACAGAACGAATCCAATTGTTATACCTCGCCTGCGAAATCTTCGCGGCTATAGACTACCCGTGATTGTCGGCGGGTCAACGCCTCGTCTTATAGTGTACCGTAGTCCCACTGGAGAGCTGGTCTACAATGGCTATGTGGGTCATTTGAAGCAGTGCTTCGAACAGAAGTACAACTGCAGCTTGACTCAGTCGGTGCCGCTAAACGAGTCCATTTTGGTGTCAGCCCGAGATCTAATTGGAGCAGTACGTAGTGGGAGTGCTCAGTTCTCCCTGGGCGCAACTTATCCGGCGCTGCCTTTCCGAGACTACACGTATCCATTGGAGATACTGAACTGGTGCATAATGCTGCCCGTACCGAGCCCAGTTCCGTCAAGGGAGCTCTACAGTCGCGTATTGGATTTATCCACCTTTCTAGTCGTACTCGGATCATTGGCGTTGATCTCAGCAATGCTGTCGTTCAGCTTGTGGTATTATGGCTATAATGTGCGTCTGCACGAGTTTCTGCTGCACAATAACTGCCTGAGAGGAGTTCTGGGTCAGCCCTTCAATGAGGTACTTCAGGCGCCAGTTTTGGTGCGTGGCATTTATTTGGAGATTTGTGTATTCGGCATTCTGTTCACGGTCTGGTACAATTCCTATTTCTCTGCCTTCATCACCAGCACCCCGCGGCAGAAGCCACACAGCAGTTACGAAAGCATCCTGAACTCTCATCTAAAAGTCGTCGTCTGGAGCCCTGAGTATCAGGCGCTACTCCAGTACGATAAACACATGCAAAAGTATGCAAACATTTTTAAGGTCGAAGCGGACTTTCAGAAATTCCTAAATATGCGCGACTCCTTTGATACCCAGTTCGGTTATGTGATGCCGTTGGAGAAGTGGAACATCATCAAGCAACAGCAGCAGGTTTTCAGCTCAACTTTGTTCACAATGCGCGAGGATCTTTGTTTTTATCAAGGCATCCCAATTGTGTTTCCCATTGCGGAAAACTCTGTTTTTAGGGAGCCACTGGAGCGCTTGATAATCGAGGTGACTGCCACTGGCCTCATGGTTCATTGGCGTGACATGGCCTTTAGTGAAATGATTAAGGCGGGCAAATTGCGTTTGGTCGATCTCGGCACGCCAAAGCAGTTCCGTGCCATGCAGCTGATGGACTTGGACTACATTTTAATGGCTGGAGGTTTGCTGATGACCCTGGCATTCGCAGTGTTTGGCGTTGAGCATTTATGGTCTCGGAAAATTCGATTAACGCGGTACTTGCGCGCAGGCCAACGATTTACTCATCGAATCTTACATTTAATTTAAAAAACAAAAAGCATAATTGGCAGAATTTTTGTTAGACAAATAAGAATAATGCAGTCGGCAGTAACTATAAAAAAAATTTTAAATTTTTTATTCTAAATACAAGTAAGAACGTTGCAGTCGGACGTAGGACTATATAATACTCGTTCACATTACACAGTAGTTATTAATGTTATGTTTGCGGAAAAAATTACTAATTTTTTTTTTGTTTTTTCAAAATTTAACAATTCAAATTTACATTTTTAATAGATGTCACAATTTGTATAAGAAACAACATTAATACCGAGCCTGAGGGGGTCAAAAATCATGCCAAAATTGACAAATATTTTGACATGTGAGCACTCGGACCCATAGCTCCCATATTTCAAACGCCCATAACTTTGTTAAAACTATACCGATTTGCATGTTTGATGGCATTTTTTTCATGGTTTGCCCTCTAGATTGATTCTGCATTTCAAATATACTCATTATTGAAAATAAAATTTTTTTGGATTTTTTTATAAAATATCATGTACTCCCCTGCTCATTTTCGAAAATTTTTTTTTTCAAAATTTAGAAATGCAAAATTATATTTTTAATCGATTGTGTTTGTCATAATTAGTATAAAAAACCACATTAAAACTGATTCTGAGGGGGTCAAATTTTTTGTCAAAAATCATGCCAAAGTTGACAAAAATTTTGACATGTGAGCACTCGGACCCATAGCTCCCATATTTCAAACGCCCATAACTTTGTTAAAACTCAACCGATTTTCATGTTTGATGGCATTTATTTCATGGTTTGTTCCCTAGATTAAGTCTGCATGTCAAATATATTCATTATTGAAAATAAAATTTTTCGCTTTTTTTTGTCAAAAAAGCATGTACCCCCCCCTTACTAATTTTCGAAAAATTTTTTTTTCCAAATTTAGAAATGCGAATTTACATTTTTAATCAATTGTGGTTGCCTCAAAAAGTATAAAAAACAACATTAAAACCGATTCTGAAGGGGTCAAATTTTTTGTTAAAAATCATGCCAAAATTCATAAAAATTTTGACATGTAAAGCTCTCGGATCCATAGCTCCCGTATTTCAAACGCCCATAACTTTGTCAAAACTCAAACGATTTTCATGTTTGATGGCATTTATTTCATGGTTTGTCCTCCAGAATAATTCTGCATTTCAAATATATTCATTATTGAAAATAAAATTTTTCGCTTTTTTTTGTCAAAAAATTTTCGAAAAATTTTTTTTTCAAAATTTAGAAATGCGAATTTACATTTTTAATCGATTGTGGTTGCCTCAAAAAGTATAAAAAACAACATTAAAACCGATTCTGAGGGGTCAAATTTTTTGTCAAAAATCATGCCAAAGTTGACAAAAATTTTGACATGTAAAGCACTCGGACCCATAGCTCCCATATTTCAAACGCCCATAACTTTGTTAAAACTATACCGATTTTCATGTTTGATGGCATTTTTTTCATGGGTTACCCTCTAGATTGATTCTGCATTTCAAATATACTCATTATTGAAAATAAAATTTTTTTTCGATTTTTTTGATAAAATATTATATACTCCCCCTTTTTCAAAATTTAGAAATGCAAATTTACATTTTTAATCGATTGTGGTTCTCACAATTAGTATAACAAATTAAACATTAAACCCGATTAAATTATTGTACTTATACAACAAACTGGATGATTAACTGATTAAATGATGTAGATAGTAAAAGTTTCAAATTAATAATAAAAATTAAAAATGTTTTACAAAAATTGTGCATTGAGTAGAAAATGCTTGTAAAAACTACTCAAGAGAGTTGATTTAGAATTCTGTGTCAATTATTCCGCTATAAATCGGTTCAACTATACAAATGCGGTTTCGTACCTAATTGCCATATGTTATATATGCATAGTTTCTTTGTAATCTCTTGGGTGTTGTTAATGTGCTGCCCTCGTTCAGCGCTAATTAGACTTTTTTGTTTGTCATCAGAACGGATTCATTAACAACCCTTTAAAAGACAGGGTCATTAATCACTGTCATGCAGTAATTTGTCAATCTCCGCCATGGATCATCCCTGGATTATCTTGTGCCATTTTATTTGGATTATCAGGGCAACAGTCGTCGCGGATAATTCGGCAGTGCTGCAATTGTTGAGCAGCATTAAGAAACAGAATAATTTTAACTATTTGTTACTAATGAAATACCACAATTGTAGTGTGTCGGATCTGATGGATCCTATGGAAATTATGGAAAATCTGCAAATGCCTGTTATGCAACTCGATGAGCGCGTCAACTATTTTCTGTACGACACGCAAAGCAATCTGATGGTTACTGTGGTGAATTTGATCGGAAAGGAGTTCGATCAGAACGAGAGTTTGCTGAAGGCGCTAGTTACCAATTTGCGACTCATGACCATATCGCGCGTGGTGTTTCTGGTGCAGTTGGATGAGGCCAATGAGACGTTCCTACACAAATTGTTTACGTATTGCTGGGATAAGAAGCTGCTGAATGTGTTGGCACTATTCGAAGATTACCAAGTGAGAAAAGTAGTGACTGCATATTTACTAATATACTAAATAATTTATTTTCCATTCCAGGCTACAAACACCTACTATAGCTATACGCAATTTCCCAACTTCCAATTGGAGCAACGTATATACGATGACAAGTCGATTATCTTTCCCGAACGTCTAAAAAATCTTCAAGGTTATAGTGTACGCATCACAATTGGTGGCGCAGTTCCACGCATTATTCTCTACTATGATAAACATGGCAATATCGTCTACCGAGGCACATTGGGCCACTTCATGAATGCGTTTAAGCAAAAGTACAATTGTTCCTTAATGCAGCCGTTTCCAGCTAAACCGAATAAGTTAACTCCTTCGACGGAACTTGCGGCGGCCGCTCGCAATGGTACCGTGGACATATCATTGGCCGTTACCTTCCCAGACCAGAACAACATGCGAGCATTAAGTTATCCCTACGAGCTAATGAATTGGTGCGTGATGCTGCCCGTAGAACCAGATATACCGCGTTCAAAATATTATATAATGGTGTTCGAGCTGAATGCATTTTTGCTGACCTTAGCCGCCTTGGTGGTCATTTCGATAACACTTTCATGGGTTCTAAGGCGACAGGGCTATGCTGTGCATCTGTACGAGTATATACTCCACAACAACTGCCTGAGGGGTGCTTTGGGACAGTCCTTCCACGAAGTACATCGGGCCTCGGTGCACGTGCGGGCGACCTATCTACAGATCTGTGTATTGGGGTTTCTGCTTTCGGCCTGGTACAATTCTTACTTCTCAGCTTATGTGACGAGTACGCCGAAGGAGCCTCCCTATCGGACCTACGATGATATACTGGCCTCCAATCTGAAAATAGCCGCCTGGAAGTCGGAGTATAATGAGCTAATTTTACGATTATCGGAATTTCGGAAATATGCACCCATGTTTCAGATAGAGCCGAACTTCAGTAAATTTATGGCTATGCATGAATCCTTCGATACTAACTATGGCTTCATGGTGACAACCAACAAGTGGGTGGTCGTCAACGAGCAACAGAACATCTTCAGCAAGCCTCTATTTCGGATGCGCAATGATTTGTGTCCCTACAATACCATTCCCATGGGTTTTCCAATGCATGAAAACTCGATTTATAAACAGCCGATAGAATCGCTGATTTTGCAACTAGCTGATACGGGCCTAATATCTTATTGGACCTCAAAAGCCTTTCCGGAGCTAGTGGAAGCAGGTGAACTGCATTTGATAGACTTTAGTTTGCGCAGGGAATTTCGCACGATGCAACTACAGGATCTGGAATACGTTTGGTATGGCTTTGGTTTCATGGTGATGTTATCTACAATAGTTTGGCTGCTCGAAATGTTCGTGTATTGGCTAAAATGAAATCGATAAATTTATTTGCTGATATCCCTAAACTCAAATATATTATGGTGCTAGTAAAGCCACAATACTTACAAATACTCTTTTGTAGATATATGTGAAGCCGTATGTTCAAGGATCTTTGTTTTCATCAAGGCATCCCAATTGTGTTTCCCATTGCGGAAAACTCCGTTTTCAGGGAGCGCTTGATAAGCGAGGTGACTGCCACTGGCCTCGTGGTTCATTGGCGTGACATGGCCTTTAGTGAAATGATTAAGGCTGGCAAATTGCGTTTGGTCGATCTCGGCACGCCAAAGCAGTTCCGTGCCATGCAGCTGATGGACTTGGACTACATTTTAATGGCTGGAGGTTTGCTGATGACCCTGGCATTCGCAGTGTTTGGAGTTGAGCAACTATGGTTTCGGAAAATTCGATTAACATAGAACTTGCGCGCCGGCTAGTGCAATAAGTCTTACATGTATTTTAAGTGACTCCTCCATTTGGCTCAAAATTTCAATGTTTGTTTAGAAGTTAAGTACGATAGCTTTTGTATACGGGCAGCGCGGGGAAACTTTTCTATAAGCGCTATTTGACCGGCCAAGTGAAGGTTCTGAACCTTCGACACATTTAGATATCTTGAATATTAATAAGCAACATTTAAATTATAATGTGATTGGGCATTGATTGTAGCAGGGTCGTAAAATAAATACGTAGTAAACTTATTTAACAGCTCTGGATGAAAATTGCCGTCATGACACCTCTTAATTACGCAAATGTCATAAACCATTTCGTAGTTAATTGATATATGTGGCATATACTAGTACGTAGTTGTCTTGTAATCTCTTGGGTGTTGTTTTTGTGCGGCGCTTGTTTGAAATTTTTTTTTGCCTTCGGAATTGGCTCATTAGCAACCCTTTAAAAGGAAGCCGCTTTAATCAGCGTCCTGCAGTAATTCGGCAGTGCCTGTCATGAATCATCGTTGGGTTCTTTTGTGGTATTTTTTTTATTACCAGAGCAACAGCCGAAGCGGATAGTTCGGCGGTGCTGCAATTGTTGAGCAGCATTAAGAAACAGAATAATTTTAACTATTTGTTACTAATGAAATATCACAATTCCAGTGTGTCGGATAGCTTCCTGACGGAGGGTAATTGTTTGGTTAAAAGCATCATGGAAGTTTTAGAAACGCCTGGCATGCAGCTCGATGAGCGTGTTAATTATTTTCTGTACGACAAGCAAAGCAATCAAGTGCTGTCTGTGGTGCATTTGATCGGAAAGGAGTTCGATCAGAACGAGAGTTTGCTGCAGGCATTAGTTACCAATTTGCGGCTCATGACCATATCGCGCGTGGTGTTTCTGGTGCAGTTGGATGAGGCCAATGAGACGTTCCTATACAAATTGTTTACGTATTGCTGGGATAAGAAGCTGCTGAATGTGTTGGCACTATTCGAGGATTACCAAGTGAGCAAGTGGCAGCAACGAATTTCCTAACACATTACAACAAATACATAATACACATTTCAGACTACCAACACCTTCTATAGCTATACGCAATTTCCTAGGTTTCAACTGGAGCAACGTTTATACGACGGTACATCGACCATCTTTCCCGATCGACTGAAAAATCTTTACGGATACAACGTTCGCTTTATAGTTGGTGGAGCAGCTCCGCGCATTATTCTCTACTATGATAAACAAGGCAATATCGTCTACCGGGGCACATTGGGCCACTTTATGGATGTCTTTAGGCAAAAGTACAATTGCACTGCAACGCAGCCGTTTCCACCCAACCCAGATCAATTGGCTCCTTCAACGGAAGTTATGGCGGCCGTGCACAATGGTACCGTGGACATATCATTGGCCATCACATTCCCCGACAAACTGAACTTGCGGTCTTTTAGCTATCCTTACGAGCAAATGCATTATTGCCTAATGCTGCCCGTAGAACCGGATATACCGCGTTCGAAGTACTATATCATTGTGTTCGAGCTGAATGCATTTTTGCTGACCTTAGCCGCCTTGGTGATCATTTCGATAACACTTTCATGGGTTCTAAGGCGACAGGGCTATGCTGTGCATCTGTACGAGTATATACTGCACGACAACTGCCTGAGGGGTGCTTTGGGACAGTCCTTCTACGAGGTACATCGGGCCTCGGTGCACGTGCGAGCGACCTATCTACAGATCTGTGTATTGGGGTTTCTGCTTTCCGCCTGGTACAATTCTTACTTCTCAGCTTATGTGACGAGTACGCCGAAGGAGCCTCCCTATCGGACCTACGATGATATACTGGCCTCCAATCTGAAAGTGGTCGCCTGGAAGTCGGAATATAACGAGATTATTGGACGCATCAAGGAATTTCGGAAATATGCACCCATGTTTCAGGTAGAGCCCAACTTTAACAAGTTTATTCGCATGCGGGACTCCTTTGATACTAAGTATGGGTACATGATGACAACCAGCAAGTGGGTGGTCGTCAACGAACAACAGTACAGCTTCAGCAAGCCCCTGTTTCGGATGCGCAATGATTTCTGTTTCTTCCAAAATGTGCCCATGGGTTTTCCAGTGCATGAAAACTCGATTTACAAGCAGCCGATTGAAAGGCTTATTATGCAACTGGCTGATACGGGCTTAAGATCTTATTGGACTTCAAAGGGTTTCTCGGAGCTGGTGGAAGCAGGCGAACTGCACTTCCTGGATTACAGTCTGCGCAGAGAGTTCCGTGCCATGAAGCTACAGGATATGGAGTATGTTTGGTATGGCTTCGCTTTCATGGTGGTGTTATCCTCATCGGTTTGGCTGCTCGAATTGTTTTCGAATCGGCTAGAGCGCCGACGCCAGGGCAGGCGCAAAGGAAATCAACACAGGATGGTTCAATGAGTTCACAATATCAGAATAAATTAGCTGTTAGCTTGGCTTTAAAAAGTAAATCTGAGCCGGACTTTTCTTTTTCTCTTTTTTATAATTGTTAATTATTTACACGTTTACTTTCAATTCGCAGCAGCACACAGATTATTAATTTGTCAAAAGCTTGAACAAATGTCCGCATAGTTTGCCGCCCCTCCGCTTCTCCTCCTTCTGTTTCTTTGTGCAAATGTGCGTTTGGCAGGAGACTTTGGCTCAAAGTTCATCAAATGCAATTAAGATGCTTGTTCAGTGTGGCGGCGGCTGCAGGTCCCCCAAGGTGCCACGAAGACGTCGTCTTGGATGATGCGAGCCACCTGCGCCGGTAACTGGCGCCTCTTGAAATTCCCTAATCGACATGTTTCGATCTCAAATGACTTGCCGCTCACTGCGCCACTCGGCGGAGCCGCCGTCGCCTGATCTGGCCAAGACGCAGCGAGTAAAACATTTTCTCTAATCTGCACTGATGTTTGCTGGCGTTGTCGGCGCATGCGGCACGCATTTGCAGCCCCCTGCCACCGACCGACCGGCGCAAGGCTGCAGCACAGCCCGCTGATGATGCTGTTAATGCAGCAGTAGCTGCGCACTTTGATTTTGACTGACAAGTGCCGCCTGTGTAATGTTGCAGCCGTTGTAGCTGATGTTGCTGTTCTTGTTGTTGCTGTTGTTGCTGTTGTTGTTGACATGCACAGCTGCATGCGCTTTCATGCGCTTCCTTTATTGGAGAAAATTATTTATATGCCCCTGATGATCTCCGGCCAGCCAGAGGCCTGTAACGGGCGGCCGCTGTTAAAACTAATTAACACAATGCCAGCTGACAACGCTCGGTAACTGACAATGGGTCCGAGAGTTTGATGTCTTCGCTTTTGGGTCTGGCCATGAATTCGATATTTAATTTAATTGTCAATAAAACTGTTTATTTTTCTTTATTTTGATGTTTAATGCTTGCAATACTTAAATATTTAATGTAAGACTTAATTGCTAATGGTAGCTGGATTTTTTCTTTTTGTTTGCATAAATAATAACTAACAAACATTTATCTAAAAATTTAATTTGATTGCGCCTAAAACTATGCGCAATATGTGTCGGTGTGTGTTTGTGTGGGTATGTGTGTATATAAACAAGGCTTAAAGTAAATTTATTATGTACATAAACTAAATTCAATAAATTAGAAAATATTGCAAAGTTCACAGTAAGTATATAACAATAAATGTAACGTAACCCAAACACCAGGAAATAAAACTTTTTTATTAAAACTATCACATAATAATTGGCAGTTTAATTAACATTAACATTAACTATACGTAGTTATTCAATTTGTTTTACTTAGCTTAGACTTAGGCTTATTTTACCTCATTTTATTTATATTTATATATAGTACATACAATTTGCGATTCACACAGCGGCGAGTGTAAGAAGATGAGTACTATGGAAGTGGAAATAGTTATCCAGTAATATAAGCGATTTCTATATCAAATACAAAAATAATGGCAAGTGCAATGCGTTCAAGCATTTTATATGATCTGTAAATAGTTGCGCCTTGGATAACTTGAACACTTCTCAGAACAGCGAAAATGTGAGTATTATGAAGTAAGAAGAACACGGGTTTAACAACTTTGTAAACCCAATACTTGTGCCTGGAATAAGAGATCCTTGAAGAGAAGACACTGTTTTCATATATAAATTCGAATTTCTCAGGCATAGTTTCTCGCCAAAGGACTTACTATTGATTACAAAGTACTAGTACTTAATTTAATGAAGTGTTCAAAATTGTTCTCGTTGCTGGCTTTCTCTTAAATTAGGTCGTATTTACACTGACGAACTTTATGCTAATTTGGGCAAAGCAACTAATATGAAATACTTTTAATTTACAGGAAACGCTTCTCCAAATATATATATATTTTTTTATTACACATATATATTTATATATTTTGCTGTTCATTTATTTAATTTATTTTATGTAAATAGTTAGAAACAATGATGGGTGAGTTCATAGATTTTGTTTTTGCAAGGAAGCGTTTGGCCTCATTTTGATATCACCACTCGTAAATTTGCTTAATAGCTTCGTTTTAACTTTTTTGTTTACAATTAATTAATAATATTTTAAATTGCTTTTACTTTATCTTGCTTTAAATTTGGCACATTTAAAATTAATTTGTGTGTGTGTGTGTTTTAGCATTAGGTGTAAAATAAAATTGAGTATTTTATTTGGAAGTGCATTTAGTGAGTTTTTGTGTGTCTTGATGTGTTTGTGATATAGGAATTGCACAGAAAGCTGAGATAGGAATTAATCAATGACGTTCATTCGATCGGAAAAGATCTGGTTTTTTTTTTTTAGGAATCACTTCCCCAAGAGTATTCAAGTAGTAATCTTAGTTATTCGTTTTGTTTTGTTGTAAGTAAGGAACAAGAAATAGTTTGCGGTTTGTGTTTGTGGAACATAGCCTATACATACGAGAGCCAAGGTCGGACCGACTACCGGTTCGTCAGCAGACCGTTGGCGGGCGGCAGAACGCCTGGCGGCGTATTTGGTCCACTCAGCACGACGCCGGCGCTCATTAAACTGGGACTGGATACCACCGCGGTGGCCACCGCGCTCAGCTGTCGCTGTTGGGCCATACTCGCCGCGCCGGAGTTGGCCACATTTGTGCCGCCGCCGCCACGCTGATGCTTTGCGGAGTTGCCTTTGATCAGGCTGCCATTGTTCTTCTGGGTCATGTGCGTCTGATAGTGCTTGGCCAGGTGCGCCTTCTGCCGGAAGCTCTTGCCGCACAGCGAGCAGGCAAACGGCTTCTCGCCGGTGTGCGTCCGTATGTGCACATTCACCGAGTACTTGTCCTTGAAGCCCTTCGAGCAGATGGAACAGTAGTGCAGCGAACGCTCCTTACGCTGGCCCCCGCCGCCGCTGGCCGAGTTGCCGCTGGCGTTGCAGTTGGCGGGCGGACTGTTGCTGCTGCTGCTGGCGCTGCCGCTCGAGGAGGAGCTGCCGCCGTTGCCAATGACGACGCCCAGAACGTTGCCGCTGTTGTTGTTGCTGTTGTTGCTGTTGTTGTTGGCCACATTTGGATTGTTGTTGTTAGTGCTGTTGGCGCTGCTGTTGCTGCGCTTGTATTGCTTCTTGGGCTTGCTAACGCCACCAAGGCGACCGCCTGTCACGGATGTGCCCACAGCGGTGGCTGTTGTCGATGTGGACACCTCTGGCTTCAGCGGCTGCGGCGGTGGTGCCTGCTGCTGTTGCTGTTGCTGCTGTTGCTGCTGGGCACTGGCTAAGGGCTGTAGCTGGGTTGCTGCTGTTGTCGCTGTTGCGCTGGGCGACATCTGCATGAGCACGTCGCCGCCGGCATAGTCTCCCGGCGTGGGCGTGCCCGTGCTGGCACTGCAGAACTGCTGCACCTCATTGGCAATGCGCTTGATCTTCTCGAAGTCGTCGCTGAAGGCGTTCTCCAGCGACAGGAACATGTCATCCACAATGATGCTGGCATTGCCGCCATGCTGGCCGTGATTCGTTGCGGCCATGTGTGCGCCGCCTGCTGCATGGCCCATGGCCTGCGCATCCTCGAACATTTGCGCCGTGCTCAGCGTGGAGTCCGCAAAGCCCAAGGCGTCCGCTGCATCGTCGGGCGTGAAGAGCAGCCGCCGCATCTCATCGTCCTTGACCACCGGCAGCGCCAGACCGTTCTGCATGTGCAGACCCTTCGCGTAGCCCTTGCCCTGGAGCGCGCTGCGCAGCAGCGACTCCGCGGAGTTCTGCTCCGCCTCCGCATTGTGATCGGCCATGTGCCAGTCGTTGTTGTTGTTCTGGAACTGGGCCAGCTGCTGGCCCAGCTCGTTGACACCGCCGCCCGCTATGGAAATGGCCGTTACGAGCGAAGGCAGCGTCTGTCCGTGCGGCTGGGTCTGGGAAATACTGCTGAGGCCATTGGCATCCGCACCACTGACAATCACATCCTTGCCATCCGTGCTGAAGCCGCTGTCATCGTACGGATACTCCGACTTGATATAGCCCGGAAAGCTGCCCAGCAAACTGTCCAAGTCCAGCGCGCTGGGCAGCTGCTCCGTCTCGGCCCGCTTCAGCCATGGCTCGCCACCGTTTAATACTGTCAGTGTGTAAATCTGGCCGTCCGTCGTGTCCAGGCTGCTGATGGTGTCGCTGCTGCTGCCCGCTGCGCTCGAGGAGCTGCTGGCATTAGGTGGCTGCTGCTGTTGCTGCTGCTGCTGTTGCTGTTGCTGCTGATGTGGATGTGGATGCGACTGCGGAGATGTGGGACTGGGCTGGTTGCTACACCGAACGTTGCTGGCGTTGACGGTGCTCGTGGCGCTGGCTGTGACCGGCTGCTGCTGCCAGCAGTACCGATCGAGGTCCTCGAAAATAGAGCTGGAGTCAAGGCGGCTGGTATCCTTGTCCTGGTGCCAGAACTGCAAGGTCCAAGAAAACAAAGCGAAATCAAATATTATCAAGCTGTATGGAAATCCCTTGGAACAGAGGCTGCAACAAATGATCAGACTTGAACCCACCTCGTAGCCCTGTAACGTGGGATCGCCGCCATTGCTGGTGCTGCCGTTGCGATTGCTGGCGGGAACAATGCCGCCCCCACCGCCCCCCTCCCCAACGTCGTGTGTCAGGCTGCTGGTGGTTCTCGCGCCGCCGCCGCAGAGGGCCTGCTGTGGCGTTTGCGACGTTGTTGGCTGATGACCTTGGCTGTGGTTGTGACTGTGCTGCGGCTGTGTGTGCTGCTGGTGGTGCTGTTGCTGCAGGCTAACGCCCACGCCCACATCCACACCGACACCGATGCCGATGCCCATGTCCGGCGCTGTGACAAAATCGAAGAAATCCGTCTTTGAGAGATCCTCGGCACGAAAGGATTCACTTATATCCATGCCAGTCGATGTGGACATATCCTCAGTGCCTATCATTTGTTGTGCGTGTATTTCCAGTTCGCAATAGTTCTTTCCCAGTGCTGTTCAGTAAGCGAATTTTGTAGTGCTGATGAGCTGTCATTGATATGGATGGGAAATAGAAACTTAATAAAATCTTATTCATTAAAGTTGACTCGATTGGTTCATATAAAGAGACTTTAAGCTCTATACCAACTGCATATGGGTGTAAGAAATTGGATTTATATCCATGGCACAAGTTATACAACTGGAATTTAATGTATACTCAAAAGTTATTTGGCCAAAAGTGGTGCAAATACTTAACAAAAACCCGCTCTGAGTGTTGTATTTTTGCACTCGTTCATGAAGTGAATAGAGTATATTGGGTTTCTCCAATGCCCGTCATGCTGTCCTTCCATCTGCCTATATGGAAACAATTTGACCCTATTGAAGCCACAGATTTATAACTTAAAATATATACTCGCGTATAACAAGACATAAAAATTGTTAATATTTTTTTGTCATAATAAATTAAAATCGAAATAAAAATTACGACTTACGTTTGAGACCACCCAAGACAGAAACCTTTTTTTGAGGTGAGTTAACTTGAATTTCGTCAGATGGTTTTGCACTGTGTACACATAATGCTGGGGTAGATCTTTTAGTTCTTATCACACTTTGAAGGAGTATTGCGCTGTCGCTTACACCCGACTGAAACGTTCCCACATGTCTTTTTTTTACGGCACCATCCACGCCTCTGATTAGTAAACAGTTTCCTTCGGACTCTTTGGGGACATGTACATTAATTTATTTAAGTCACTTGTCAGTTGGCTGCATAAGTCAATCATTCATTCATTCGCCCATTTCTTGCACTCAACTGAGTTCAGCTCGCCCCGTCCCGCCCCGCCCCGCCTCACCTTGTGGCTCAGTTCGTTTGGACGTGCATTCCAGCAATACTTGCATTTTAATTTGGCCAGCTACTTTAGCCTTCTCAGCTTTTTGCTGGCTATCTGCAAACAAATAAATCAAACTGACAGAAGGGTGACAAAGTGTAAACACATTTGGCGCGCTCGGCTCGTAAATCTCTCGAAGCCGCACTTGGACTTTGGCTAAAACCAAACCTGACGCAGTGACACACTGTTTTTTTTTTGTTTCATTTGCATAGATTCTGCGAGCCGCATAACAAGCCGGCCATTTAGAACAGGCAACGTGCCGCTGCCCAAAAAAAAAAAAATAAATAAAACAAAAAATATCACTACGAGTCTGAACTTTTGGCTACCCATGGCGAGTGGAGGGTGCTGTTGCCTTCGCTGTCTTGATTAGATACCTACTATATTCGGTCAGTCCGAGATCGATCGAGTAATCGATGCAGCCAGCAATCGAAATTGAATTGACAGCTTGCGTGCAGTTGCTGTTGCAGCGATTGCGATTGGGATTGGGATTTTGATCTGTTGTTCATGTGTTTGTTGTGGCCTGCCTTGTCAGAGTCGTGCAGCAAGTACTAAATGTTCAAATTGTCAATTGATTTGCTCTTATTTTGATATATTTTTTGTATTTTGGGCTCTGCATATATGGCATTAACAGAAATGGACGGCATTTCGTGGTCTGGTGTGGCAGCGTGAGAACCACAAACAAAAATGACTTAACAAATTTGCATACAACACAGAGAGCAAAGAGCTTGGCGTATTCTCTAGCGCATACTTTAGATAAGGGCAGCAAAGCGAAGAGAAAATGCCATGGTATAAATATTTCAGATGCTGTTGCTAGGAACATTTAAGTGCAATCTACGCAGAAATCAACTGCAATGTGGAGCCAGGTCTTTGAAATGCTTAGTTGAGACCGCAGCAGCAACGGCAGCAACGGCAGCAGCAGCAGTCGCAGCAGCATCAACACCTGATCTCCAAAGACATTAAAGTGCGGCAGCGGCAGTCAAAGACACGACCCATTAGAGCCTGAATGAAAGCAACAACAACAACAGTAGAAAAATAAAACAACAACTTAAACTGCAACAAGTGCAGGCCATTGGCCGAGTCAGAGACCAAGCGATCGGCCAGTCCGCATTTGAGACTCTCAAAGTGAGCTCGTTTTCAGTGTTTTCCACGGCTTATCGCTCGTCCATCTGACCGGCCATAGAAGGCAAAGGCTGCCTCTGAAATTTCACCAAAAACTTTGCGGCTTTGCTTAAATGCGTAATCATTTGTAGTCATTTGCCTGCCCGGTCGCCCGGTCGCCTGGCCAGCTGCCTGGCCTGGCTGCCGCTCGGTAGTTTAGTTAATCATGATGTTTAAATTCAAAAATTACTTTATACATATTTTATGGGCCACAGAGAGTGTTCGAGTGAGAGAGAGAGGGGTAAAACGCTAGAAAAATTTGTATATATAAAATTCATAAAAAAAATGGTAAATAAAATAATAAGTTTTTGTTGGAGCGTTTTGGGGCGAGCAAATATTGACTAATTTGGCCACGATTATTGTTATTTGGCCGTGGCCCGAGCAAAAGAAAGTTTACAGCCGCGCGTCTGGAACGTGCATATATTACATCCAGACATAACTGGCTGATCGGCTGATCGGCTGCCTGGCGGCCAATCATGTACGTGCATGTGCCCAGCACATGCATCATGAGTTGAAGATGAAGATGCATGTGGCCGCGACTCCGAATGCAGTTTATTTCTTTATGCTGCACAGCAATTGCAATCGTAATCGTAGAAATTGTTAGCGCATTTTGGCCAATGCAAACAGCCCGCAGCGGCTTCATTTAAAAAACATGATAGCATGATAGGTTTCCCTAGTTCCTAAAAGGGTACATTAGCTTTAATGCGAATTAGGTAAACAATTGCCTGTTGTAAGCTAAAGAACTTAAGATCGTATACAACTTTCGACTTCTTTGCTTTCAGTAGTCTCTACGTTGTTGTGGAATTATTTTCGAAATCATTATTTAAGAACTAAAACTTATTTAAAATAAATATATTCAAAAATAATTGTGTATTATTATTGTATGCATATTATTTTTTTTGTGAAGTATTCCTTTATTAACCTGAGAGACACACTTCTTTTAAGAAGTGTATCCAATATTCGGTGTGTTGAAGTTCGTTTTTACAGCAACTTGTTTATTTTGCTTTCAATTTTGTTGTATTGCAGAGAGGGGGAGGGGCGCTTTTCGATTATGGGCCATAAATAAAAATGCGCCAATAATTTTTTTAATTAAACGAAATTTTGGCATATTTATTTACAAGTCCGCAACGTGTGCTATTTGACATACAGTTAAGTCTTGGCTCGCAGGCTTTGGAATATGTATATATATATTGTGCTGTTTTGTGCCTGGCTTTGTTTGGCATGCAAATTGCTAACGAAAATTGCCAGGGAAATTTATTGAAGTATGCAAAGAGCACACCAACAATAACAACAACAACAAAATTATGAAGTTTTCGGCACAATTTCTTTGGTGTGCATGGTCGAGCATGATTAGCATCCATCCCTCCATCTTGCGAGCCGTCATAGCGGGCGTCAAATACAAAGGAAAAAAATAAAAATAAAATGCGGTAGTCAAAAGCCACCGCCGTTGCGGAGATTAGTTTATGTGCAGGAATTTTTATATTGTGGTTACACAATTTTCTGCAACATCGTCCAACTCCCTACCCCTTTCGGCCGCTCGACAAGCTTGCTTTAAAAATCACACGCTTAAGCTCTTCTGCTTCTGTTTTCTTGTCAAATGTTATTTTTTTATATTTTTTATTTTTACCATTTTTTTTATAAGCTTTTGTTACCAACGTTGATTTTTTCACGATTTTCCACGCATTTTTAACCTAAATTCCGTGCTAAACGATTTTTTAATGTCTTTACTAACAAGTTTCAATTACCAATAGGCAAGAGCCATGGCAAAATGCGTACAGATGCAGTTTGCAGACATGTTCAAATGAAAACCAGGCCCCAACCCCAGCTCAATCAATTAAAATAATTCAACAATTGTAGCGAAATTGCCAAAGAAAGAAAGATAAACAAGACAATGCGGCGAAGAAAAACCTGTAGATCCAGACGAGCCACGAGAATTCGTAACAGGCAACAAGTTGCCTCACGTAGCGCAATCAAATTGCACTTCGATTTGCTAAAATGGAGCCATCAGTGAAAATATCTTTGGATTTGTATGTGCACTTGTTGATAAAGAGAATATTTATTGACCTACACTACTAGATTGAAAGGAAGGTGCGCGGCTTTCAAAAGTAGTTTCTTTATGCTAAGTAAGTACCACATATGGTTGGCTCTTCTGAGATACCAGCCAGATAGCTTTGTTCGCGAAATATTCGTTGTAGTAGTTCTCAGCCGTATCTGTGACAGTTTGTCATGAGCTGTAAATTATATACCTCGCTCAATTTAAAAATTTTAATTAGCAATAACTTTAATATATTACACAATTTCTTTTATATTTTAAAAGTATAATGAGCCGTAATAGCCATAGTAAATCAATTAAAAAGTTTATAACTTTGCACATTGTTATAGACATAAAAATGTGTACTTATCCTGTAAAATGCTTGTTGGTGTATTAGTATTATAATACGACCTGTAAAACGCATCATAAACGAACGCATATAAACATATTCCTGCAGCTGCAGATTTACCCATTTTTTTTATTGATTTCTTTTTTTGTGCACACTTTTTTTCTTCAATGCAAATGTGCATCGTTAGCGAAGTGAGACCGCTCTGCACCGTGCCATAAGCCAGTCGATCATTTTTCAAGCAGATAATTATCGCCCACCAACCGACTGAAAGGCTACTGCCCCAACCGGCCGAATGCGCGTAACGGGCACGGCTGTGGCTGCTGCTGCTGACCAATTGACCAATTGCCGGACAGGTTGATAAGCGGATGGGACACGGCTGGCAGCTGTTGCAGCGGGCTTATGTTTCAATTGCATGCAAATGCATAATTGAATCAAATGGTCTTCCAGCAATGTTTTCGCCGGCAACTGCAACTGCAACAGCAACAGCAACTTTCGAACTGCGGCCCGCCTAATGAAGTAATCAACGGACAGCATCTCAAACTTTTGGCTGGCATTGTCAATCAAAAGAAACGTTTTTATTGGCCTGCGTTACAAACCAAATAGCATCAAGATGTATTAATCATTTCGACCACTGTTCGCTTGTTAACCAGCGTTGGCGGCGACGCAAGGCGAGGCGACGCCGATGCCGACGTCGACGCCGACGCCGACTGCGGCAGTGGTAGTGGCAGTGGCAGAGTAATCGTTGTAGACGCGTCGGCAGCGCTTTATCAGAGCGCGCAGATCTTTGGCATAACCAAACGTAAAAACGTTAAAAAGCCAAATAACTTCAGGCGAGACAAGCATGATTAAAATGCGCAAAAATGGCAAACTCCAAATGGGCGCTGCATGTTGGAAGCGCCAAACACAGGCAACAACAAGAGCAGCAGCAACAACAACAAAAACGCCGTGTGATGTACACGCGGCGCATTTCAATTCCATTTGATTAATGACAAAGCCTTAAAAGCAACTGCGACCGCAGCGGCGAACGAAGATGTTGCTGATTGGCCCGTTGTCCATTGCTGTTGTCAACTGCCAATTGCAGTTGCTGCTGCTGCTGCTGCTGTTGCAGCTACTGCCACTGCTGTTGCAGATACAACATCTTAGTTATTCGCAGTTATTTTTTTATATTTTTTTTTATGACGGACAATAAAAATAATTTGCTCACTAGGATCATAAAGCAATCAATGGCAGCCAATCATAAAACACTATTTAACATTTTCCGTTTGAGTTGATTAAATGCAAATGTGAAATTCGCAAGTAGAAAGTGTCGCTTTGGCCACCCACACAATGTGCGATATACAAATCTGCATAAAGACTGCCCGCCAAATAAGGCCAAAACGAATGCAATGTTGCCGCTGCGATTGGCCTTGTTTGTGGGTGCTGCTGTGAGTGATGTTGCTGTTGTGCCATGCGCTGCAGCAACATGGCACGATAAATTTCGAATTTGCTATGAAACTTGTATCAGAACATGTCCATCTTGGTTGCCCACACTCACAGGAGGAGAGACAACTCATTGTGGCCAGGTGAAAATTGAGGCTGGTTGCTTTCACAGCAGCAGCAGCAGCGGCATCGGCAGCAACATATTCTTTATGCCGTTCGCAGCATTGTGATTAATGTATTAATTAAAGCCAGTTAGGCTGAACTTTTCAAGACCCAGCCCATGATTCGTGGCTTTAGAAATCGGCAGACATTAATCAAAATCAATAAGGCAGTTGTCTCAATGCCAACCGGCAATAAGTCCATAAAGCGGGCGAAACCCCTCAAGTCAAAAATTTGCATTTTAACAAGTTAATTTTTCGTTCTTGTTTTTGTTGTTGTCCTTCTTGTTGCTATTCTAAGGTATTGCAAAACGGTAGCGCACGAATTTTGGTAAGATCTGTTGTTGTTTTTAGTTGTTATCGTTGTTGTTGTTGTTGCTGTTGCTGTTGTTGTTTTCGACTGTTGCTGTTTTACTTTCAATTGCTTTTGACTGGCGACATAATAATGAGAAACCAAAACTGCATTCATTGCCCAAACGTGACATGTTAATTGAGTTTTTTGGGTGGGCGTTAACCCACCGAGGCACAGTTTTGACAGCTGTCTAGGCAGTAACTTAATTTGCTGCTTTCAAATGGCGGTAATATTAAAACACATACAACATACAACACACATACATAATATATAATAGGTTAAGCGATTTAGACGCCTCTGCCAGAAGAACAAGCATGATAACTTTATTGATTTTGGCAAACGAGCTGAAAGACATTGAAACCAAATCGTGAGTCTGGCCAACAATCAAAGCAAATAGTAACAATAAGCCAAGTCTTTATAATTTTTTCTTTGCATGCTGTTGCTGTTGTTGCTAGTGTTGTTGGTATTGTTGGTGTGTCTGTGACGTGATCGCTGCAGGCGCCACTTGGCAGCCAAACAAAAGAGCAGGTCAGAGCACAGCACGCCAGGAATTCTGGCTAATCAGCACAAGCTCTAGCTCCGGCTCCAACTTCAGCTCCGACAAAAGGGTGGGCGCTTGACGACGATCCCATGTATTTCGTTTGAAGGCTGCCATTCATTAAAGCCATTTAACTGTTCAGATTGTAGGTGTGTGCATATTGTGATTCTCTACCTATGTGTGTGTGTGTGTCTGTGCTTGTGTTTGTGTCTAGCAATTTGTTTGCTGTCATGTCAAAGTGCAATGAAAATATTTTCACTTGCCCATCAAACGGCGCACACACAACACTTGACATGAGACAGCAACGTCAAACATTCCGCAATGCCACCCAAAAGGCATCTTCATAAATTTGATGCTGTTGCCGTTGTAGCCGCAGCAACAGCAACAGTAGAAGCAGCAGCGGCAGCAACACTCCCACATGCCCAAAAGACTCTATGGCAATATCGTGTGTAGTCTGTGGGCTCCTTGAGGCAGCCTCGTCTTGTGGGTCGATCAAAATGTTTGTGGCGTCTTTTTCATCATCATCATTAAATTCGTCAAGATGCAAATTTTTGCCGTTTTTTGCGACAGGCTGTTTGCTTTGTTGTTGTTGTTTTTGTGGTTGCTGTTGCTGCTGCTGCTGGTGCTGCTGTTGTTTGCTAGTCGTGCGCATCTTCCAGGAAGGGGCACAGATTGATACCAGCCGGCAGTCGGTTGTGGTATCTCTTATACTGACTGACATTATTTTACTTGAGCTTTACCAAGTGCAGTTTATTGTCATGGCTTGGCTCTTAGGGCCAGCTGGGGGCGTCTCAACCCATATTCATTTAGCTGTTTGGTCATTTAGTTAGATCAACTATATGTACATATATAACTCATGCTTAAACAAACTACATAAATTGCTCGTGACTGCAATTAGACTATTGTCGCTGTCGTCAAACTCAGCCATGGCTCAGAAGCTAATGAATTTTTATTTGTACTCGTATATGTCTTACAAGACAACACCAGAGCAGCGGCAGCAGCAGCGGCAGCGTCATCGGCATCGGCAGCAGCAGCGGCAACAAAGTCTTCATTGTGTTGGTGTTGTTGTGGGCATTGGCTGCCTTAGCTGCCGCTTGTATAAATTACCATAATAACAAATTACGGATCATTAAGATTGTCAGCTACTTCGTTTCAATTAATTAACCATTAATTACAAAGCGCCTGAATGGCAGAATGTGGCAACAGTGCCTGGTAACGACAAATGCTGTACATGAGCCTACAATATAAGCCCAAAACCCAACAACAAAGAGACAGCAGGCAACGGCATCCAAGCAGCCATATAAGCCACAATGACGACGACAACGACGACAACAAGAAGCCAAAATTAATGCAATAGAAGACAACAACAACATCAACAGCAAAAACACTAACAACAATTGCAGCAGCAAGTGAAGAAAAGCACAAAAAGCAGCTGTGCACAAAAATGCAAATTTTTACAGAGTATAAAAACAACAGCAACAACAGCAACAACAACAACAGCGACAGCTACAAATATGCTAAGAGACTTCACTTTCAATATATAGCAAAGGATGCTATTTGTTGTTGCTGTTTGTCGCGTTTGCAAGTTGCACAAATTGCATTTTACCATATAAAACACAATTTCAGCTGAAGACAAAGGAAAACAAAATAATAATAAAAAAGCACATGCAAAACCTACAGATGCATATGGGACAGAGGCAGACAAAGCACCGCCACTAAAAATGTGACAAAAGCCCAAAAACGCAAATTGAAAGTGAAACTCGAGAGAACCGAAATGGAAACTAGAAATTTGCATAGAAATGAATTTGCAAGAGTTGTTGCGCCAAACTACTTATGAGTAAACAAAAGTCATATTTTTGTCTCCATCTTAATAATTAGCATTGAAGCAAACAGATAGATCGAGAAAATGGAAGCTCTCTAGAAATTGTAAGATATATTTAAAGACCTTTTTGTGCCTTAGCTCATTATTATATGAGCACGCCATCATTATCATTATTATCATTGAAAAAATTTCGAAAAGACTAATTATAAAACTAAACTAAATTAAATAATACTCTGTACAAAATTATATATGCTATAGCTAAAAGGTTTTGTTTAAATAAAAAATATATAAAAAGTTTAACCGGTTTTCATTACTGTTTTCATTTCTGTGATTAGATTGAGATTGCATGCGGCTGGTCTATTTAGAGCTCCACCTTAATTTATATTGCATACTAATATGTACTTTGGCCCTACAAAAAAAAAATATATATATAGTACAACTATATATAATACAATACCCGGCGCTGCGCTGAGCGACATAACTTTATGACAAGCCGATGACTTGTCAAGTTGGAGCAAGTTCGTTGCCTAAGTCTTTTGTATAGCATGCACTGGGCATGCAAATATTTGCATATATTACTGACTAGCGGACATACACACCCACTGGCTGCCATGGCAACAAAGGCAATGCGGCAAACGAGCCTCTTTTAGATACGATACGTTGAGCTCGGCCAAACTTTAAATATATTACACTCTAATGTCTTTTAAACCGAAACTATAAATTTCTTATCGCGCATCGAAAATCAAGCTTGCCCCTACAAGTCAAAACCGAATGCGGCCTGCGGCAGTCGCGCAGTTGCAGTCGCAGTCGCAGTCGCAGTCTTGGACGCGGACACGGACACGGGCACACACCCTAGTTGGCCATGCGGCGCACTCGTGCGTCATATTCAAATGTGGAGTTGATGTCGGGAGTCTGGCTAAGAGTCTGTAGATTGCGTTCAGAAGATAATGCAGCGCCACCGTTTCTTCGGCAGCGGCTTAGCAAGAGACTATGGCATTCTTTCAAAGGCCGTTTCTCCGGCTGCCCAGAGCCAACCACTAACGCTAACGGATTCAACCAGGAACACAGGCTCGCAAATACTTGCTGTGTGTGTATGCCATAAATGGCTGAAAAGCATACGTAGCCTTAAAAAGTCAAATGTGTGGATAATAATTTTGATTTATTGGCACAGCAAACCGACCACGGGTACCAGCTCAATGCTTAGCTATAATCTCAGCAAGATAACTCAATCGAGCGTTGTTTCTTTTTTTGTGCCCAACTCTGTTGGCTATTATCAGCTGAAGCTAGCCGAAAAGCGAGCTCAAGCCTATAGGGGCGTATGCTGCGCAGGGGCGTGTGCCAAACATGCTAATGAGCCAACAGTCAGTGGACCAATCGCTGAGCAGCTTGGCTAATATAAAAAGCAACAACAACAACAACAACAGCCATCACATCGATAGCAACCTTACCCACGTTAGCCAGAAATATGAGTTTTCGGTTATTGTTTTTTGCTTTTGCATCTTTAGCCATGTTTCGTCTTGCATAATCTTTGCGGTAGCTTGAACGGACCGCAACTTTTCCCGCTCCGCGTGCACTTTAATTATGAAACTTGGGGCTCGTGCCAAATGGAAATCGATATGTTAATTTACATAAATTTTGAACAAATGTTAACCGAAATAAAAGAGCTAATGTCTTAGTTATTATATGCATTTTTGCTGCCTCAAAGACAATGAGTGAAATCTTTTTCATGGCTTCGAAAAGACTGTATATACGTAAACAATGGGCAGAACGAGATGTGTTGTTCAGTCGATAATAATATAGGGCTGAAATTGAGACTTAAGCTTATCAAAATATAAGTACAAGAGGTTTTATTGAAACAAATATAATTAACTTTTTGGAAAGGAGACTCAATGTCAAGGATCTTAGCTTAAGTCTGATGGCTCAGGAACCCTCAGATTAGCTCGAAATTAGTTCACACCTTTCGTGAAGAGTTTTTTGGACTGATTTATAAGCCTATTAAGGAATTTTATTTATCGCGAAATGTTTTTCTTTTTTTTTTGGGTTTTTGGAAGTTGTTGACATGCGGCAAAAAGAAAGTCGCTCACAATACTTTCTACCTCGGTTTTATCTCAGCTCACCTATCGCCACAGGCAACTGCAGCGTCATTCATCTTGCAGTCGAGACTATAAAGCAGATTAAGCTGTAAATAAAGCTGCTGGTCTGTCAATCTGTCAGGCAATGTCCTCGCCGCCGCTTCCATGCACTTTTAATTGCCCACACCAAATCGGAGCTGACATTTATGCGCGCGCTCCATTTCGTAAATTTGTTAGGCTGCCAATTGAATTGGCTGCCAGGCTAATTGCCCAGAATGCGAGACGCTCTCTAACGGTGCTCTGTGGTGCAGCAGAGCCATCTTCTCAGCTGCGATGCAAATTGAGCTGTTGCAGTTGGCAGAGTTGTACGCACAATTAATGCTCGACAGCAGTTAGTCTGGGACAACACTCAATGGCAATTAGGGTCGTGTCGGTCGCTGGTTCTAGCAAATCCATTGCGAAATGCTTAACACATGTGCTATATACATGTCCGCGTGTCTGTGTGTGTGTGCGTGTGTGCGACAAGTTGGACAACCAACAGCCATGCAAATTGTAATTTATGTGACAAATTTTTATGTACCATTCTCAAAAATTTATTGAGCATTGGCAACGCACTAAGACGAATCCCATTCGGTCATGTGTTCAACTTAACAGGTGTTTTAAGCATCTTGTTTTCATGGTATATCAGCAAATGTTAAGCTCCGCACCAGTCAAGCTCGCAGGCAGTTTTTTTTATATAACAGCCACATAGATAAGATTAGTGTGTATGCTCATGTGTGTTATTCATTCATTGATTGCTTTTTTTTCTTACGTTCAACTCGATCATTGAGTATTCCATGACGGAAGAAACGCACACACGTCAAAGTGTTGACTCTTTATAGATGTCCGCATAGCATAATCCAAGTCACATTCAAAAGCCATTTATCATGTATGAGGCTTAAGCCCGATCATACCAAAGGTCTTTGGTCTAACAATTTGTCAATGGTGCACTCTAATGCTCGTAAGCTTACTATGTGTATAATTTCAGATAACTCAGCGTCTGAACCTATCCATTAATATCCGTCGAATATTGTTTGAGATGCGCATAGAAACTTGTTTTTGGCACAGCGGTGCACCGCGACATCAAAAATAGAAATCAATAAAAAATTAAAGCAAAAACAAAAACAAAGAGAGCAAAAATAAAAAAGTCAGCCACACGCATTAGACTAATTAAAATATACGAGTTTGTATCGCGTTTAAATTTGATTTGCATTTAAAATCTATTCAAAATTTTGTATGCGGCTAACGGCTAAATAAAAGACACCCCCACGCAGGTCAACCAGTTTTTGGGACCAGTCTCATCCATCATTTTGATAGCGTAAACTGTAGCCGGAATGTGACTGTGGCTTGTAGTTGCTCTGGCGTTAATTGATGCAAAATGAATTGGACTTAGCTCTAATATTTGAATGCTTGTTTTGAGCATAAAAATGGACTTACATTTTATTGCTGTGCTGTGTTGTCGCTGATCCAGCTTAAGGCGCTGACTCTGACATATTGCTTAGGATTCTAACTGAAACAAAATACAGAAAGAGAACACACATTTAAAAAATATACATAATGTTCAAAACAAAAATAAATAAATAATTAGAAAGATTAAGAACAGCTAACCAAAGGGTAGAAAAAAATACAAAAGGTCAAAACTCAAATAAAAAAAACCGGTTTCACAATTTGGCAAAACTCAAAATTAATTCGTTCTTGACGTCATTGACGTTGAATAAATATTTTAAGTAATAAAATTCAATTTATTTGCCCGCACGCATTTCCTACCAGTTTGCACTAAAATCCTACCCAGATCTGACCTAATTTTTATTACAAATTGTTAAGAAAAATATAAAAAGAAAAAACAAAGGGGAACAAAAGAAATTTACTGCAGAATTGTTTTCGCCTTGTGCCACTGTAATTTATTGCATGTTTTGCTCATTAAATTGATTTTTCTTCTGATTTTGAGTGCGAGTGTCATTGCCGGCGACTGCAGAGCCGCAGAGAAACTGACAAACAAGGAACCCAGAAGCACGAATGTCTCTCAATGTTGTTTTTGTTTTCGGCACGCTCGGGTTTCATAAAAAATGCCAATTAAGCGTGAATATAAGTGCCAGATAATTTTTCAGACAGCAGCCAATGTAACCCAAATTGCCAAAATACAAAAAAAGGCCCAAAAATAAGAGTTACAGCACAAGAGCAGCCACAACTGCAATACCAAGAGATCATGGAAAAAAGTAAAAATGAAGAAACAACATTTTTGCGGGGCATGCTCTTAGCAGAAAGAAATTTGAATTTTTAATAATGCATGTAACACATTGTAAGCAATAAAAGAAAATTCAAATTTTAAATGTAATTATGGAAAATGCAGGCCGTAATGTAAAATTGGGTGTTAAGTATTTTATGAAGTGTCTGCTGAGTGGATCCATCACTTTATTAGTATAATAAATATAAAAATATTATCGAATGACCTCTTTGACCACCCTGAGATTCTGTTGAAAATCTCGTGAAATCATCAAAGCTGCCGTCATCTATTAATAAGCCTTGCTTATCATTCACCTGACTTTCGGTGCGATGTATGTGCGATATACTGCGCATCAGAGCATTTGATATTCGTTTCAACTTTAGCGCCTGACACAAAAAGGCAGCTTTAAAAAATATTTACAGCACTCAAGTACAGTTCAAGTGCTGGGCCAAGTCAGCGATATGCCCGCCAATGTCCAAGTCCAACTTCATCTCGCAGGCCGTAAGGCAGGCTGTCTGGCAGTCAGGCCGTCAGGCATTCAGGCAGGCAAAAACGAGGGCCCCCAAAAAAACACTATACATAAAGAAGAACGACACAGAGTATTTCTTTTTCATTTTTTTGTTTCGAGCATTTTTCATTTAAAAGCGACAGCCAAACTGATGTCGATGTCCACTTCCATTGCCAGCCGAGTTGGAGTCTTGGATGACCGAGATATGTGGTATGTGCATAGTTTTCGGTTCGGTTTTCGTTTTTGAAACTTCATGCGGGACTCGTCTCAATTTCAGTTTCAATTTCAATATGCGCAGCTTAGTTCAACTAGCCAAGTTAATAAGATAATAAAAACAAAGACAATGTCAAAAAAAAAAAGAATAAAATAAAATGAACCGCAGTTAGTACAAAGCGCAGCTGAAAACAATGGCAATCATAATATACTAAGTATATTATATATAAATGTTGAAATGTCAACAGGTCGCGGGCATCTTTGGTTTTTGGGAGCTACTTCAAGCGGTTGTATGGCGCTGCGGCTTTGATTTTGATAAATGTTTAATTAATTTTGTGCCTCGGCCAAACATTAAACTTGGCCATTTTCAGACTTAATGAACAAAAATTAACAACACACTGAGAAACCAACGGCTATGGCAGCTACGCGGAAGATCTTCAAAGTGAGTTTTCGAATTTTTGGTTTCTTAGTTTCTCGTCGTTTACATTATGCTGGCTTGTGTGGTTTAATATTATGAATGAATGTTTACATATGTGAAAAATGTTGTAATTAGTTTTTTTTTCTTTCTCCTCTACTCGGTACTTCTACTGCGGCGCCCTCTGAGTGATTTTCAACAACGGGGGCTTTGAAACAACTGCAAATTACAAGTTATTATTAATGTTAACAAGCGAAATCGCCGTGTACATATGTGAAAACTCATTTGGCAGGGGGTCTTTATGATTTATCTACAAACATATGTATAAAGATACAGACAGAGACCTACATACATATGTTGTACATTAATGTCCGTTCTTGATTTATGTGTGCATGGGTATGTTACATAAAGCGCAGAGGCACAGTGCCAGCAAGTGGGTCAACTGTCCCCTGGGTCAGGTATTGACGGGCCATGGCAACTTAACGCGCACATAAAACAAACTTCAAGCTTCAGTAGCTGCCAGCAGTACATAGAATTCAAATCAAAATGTTCCACAGTAATTATGCAAAGATTTTCAAAATCCCCCATTGCACAAGCCCAGACACGGCTTAGGCTTCGGTTTGTCTTCGGCAATGGCAACAGTTTAGGCACATCCAAATCCACAACCAACTACCAACAGCAACGAACAACCGCAACCACAACCACAACCAGAATCACAACGACAACGACACGAACTCGTAAAATATGCAAAATGTGTGCCAGGCCGTGCAGCCAGCAGTCCGCTAACGACTTGTGTCAATAAAAATCAAGCAAAGCACTGAAATGCATTGCTTTCATGGATGTACTTGTAAGTATGTACATATTCTTCAGTCTAGAGCTGCCTCCGTTGCACTTGTTCTACTCATCGCTCTTGCTGCTGATCATATTGTTGTTGTTGTTGTTGTTGGTGTTGATGTTGCTGCAGCTGGCAGAAAATCGAAGAATGTCTAGACAGCAGACAGCCAAAGTCACTTCACATCGCACATTGCTTCCTGACTGGCTGTAACGGACGCAAGGTGAATGTGGATGTGGATGTGGATGTTGCTGCATTAAGACTTGGCGGATTTAAAATAGTACGTGGCGAAGCCTTAACTCAATACATGGTTGGCCTATAAAGGAGTTCAAATAGCTGAAGATCAAACTAATAAAACTCTGCCGCTGTAGCTTAAAATGTATCCACCTATTTTGCTTTTCCTCATGGTAAAACAAATGACTTAGGCAACGAACTTAGAAATCAAAGGTTTACATTTTAATTAAAGTAGTTCATCACCAGAAAACTAATGGAGAAATATTATAGTATACGCTTGGAAGCGCCAGATAACTGCTAACAGGCGACATTGCATGAAATTTATCATACCGCAACAATAACACTTAAGCTATCAACAAACCGGCATCAACAGCAGCAACATAGTAGCGCCAAAGAAAATGTATTGTAGTGCATCAACGAGTATGTGGTTTGAAGTAAATAAATAAATAAAACAACGAAAATCAAACAGGCAAAGCAGCTGCGGCAAAAGTTCTCAGACTGGCAAGAGCAAGAGCAAGAGCTGGAGCAACAAATAATTTATGACACATGACGTTGTAGCGTACAAGCAACAACAACAACACCAATAGCTACTCTACCAACACCACCAACCACAACAACAAGAGCAGCGACGTCGCCGTCGTCGACGACTGAAGTGTAACTTCCCACTGACCCAATTTACAAGCACTTAATGCCAAAAAGGAGAAGTTGTAGAAGAAATAAACAAAGACGAAAGCCAAGCTGGTAATGCATATCAAATAAAATTGTAGCAACAGCAGCAGCAACAAGAGCAACACCAACAACAGCAATGGAGCAGCAACAATGCGTGCCAACAAGACGACAAAAATTATGACCAAAATAGACAAATAAAAAAAAAATATATAAAAAAATTTAAATTAAAAGCCAAAAACTCCCACACATAAAAGTCGAGAAAGAAACTTGAAAAAGGTCTGTCAAAATTAAATCATTTCGGTGGCACACAACATTAACCGATGGTTAAAAGTTGATAATGATGATGCTTGGATAACGCTCGTTATTATTTTGCTTGGATCTTGCTGATGCTGTTGTTGCGGTTGTTGTTGTTATTGTTGTCATGGTGTAGTTGTTGTTGTCCAGTGCGTTGGTGGCTGGCACTGGCAGCGTAACAAATGCTGTTTTGACTAAGTGTTTGACATGAGGAGCGTGGAAAAAAGACAGCAAACACACACAGGTCACACACAGTGAGAGACACACACACATATGGACGATATAAACATGCGAAAGTGAGAAAAAACTGAGTGCAAAATGTGCTGCGTGCATTGTATATAAATATTAAAATTTCTTTTGCTATTGTTGCTGCTACTACTGATAAACTAAACATTCAGGCGAACGCCGGACACAGAGACGGCCCGACCGACCGACCGAACGACCAAGCAACAATTTTAGTCCATTCCACTTGACGACCGCGCTTCCGGTTTCATTTGAGTGAAATTTTGCGCCTGCGGCAAATTTATGTGAGAAAACAACAACATACCAACACCAATACCAAAAGCGGCAACATTTTTCATAGAAAATTATGAACGAAACCGAACAAACATAGAAATTTGCATATGACGCCTCTGGCGCTTTAGCACATATTAATTTTTGTTGTTGAACAGAAAAGCATGGGGCAGCCGTCAGTTATTAATTATTAATATTAAATATTGGAAAAATCCATAAAAGCCAAATCAATCAGTTTGATTTCATAAACGCATGGCAGCAAATTAACAGATTTTATTTCAAGCTATAAGTGTGATTGTTATTTGTTTTAATTTGAGAAAACTCGTCCTATTTTCTTTGCTGAATGTGTAATTATGTGATAATCGTTATTAGATGCTTAACATTTAATTTTACAAATAATTAAATCAAGAAAGAGGCCTTTGCGAATAAATACCACGTTTAAAATTGTGAAATATTTTTTTGGTACACACTGGAGCTGTGTAAAATGTGATCTACATACTTTTTGTCAAACGTAAACTTAAACCTTTGTGTTATCTCTATTTCCGTCGAGCATCGACATACATTATTTGAAATTCATGTGTTTATAACATATTGTTACTAGATTTTCTTCATAGCCTTATAAAATAGCTGGTCGGTTTTATATGCATTATTAATTTAATTTAATTTAATTTAATTTGAATATGCTTAGTATTCATTGATCAATAATTTATTAGAATCATTTAAGGTAGCTGCTGCCGTTATAATTGCTCTTTACAAGTTTAATAACTGCTTGCCATGTAAATAACATATATAGTTAAGTGCTGTTCTTTTATCTATATAACACATAACAATATAATTACTATCAATATCATAGAATTATAATAATAATTAAATTATTTATTTTGCTGCGGAAAACCAATATTTTATGTAATATACATTTGCAATAATTTGCTTTTTTAATTAAAAACTGAATATATTATGGCTTTAACTATTTTTGGAGTTCATAAATTAAATTATAAATGCAGTTCATGTTTATACATTTTGTATATTAAGCACTTGCATTTGAATATAAACTTTCGGTAATCAAAAATTGTATAGATTTTGTATTGCTGGCATAAGTATAAAAGCTGCTAATTGTATATAATTTATTTAATGTGTTCGCTCAAATGTTAGGTCAACTTACAGGTTAAAAAGAAATTTGAATACTCCAATTTGATATATATTTTTAGCAGTTTGCAATTTTCAATTATGAAGCCATTAATACTTATTTACAAAAACCCGAACAGAGGTTTGCAAATTTGATTAATTGCTTTTTTCGGCTTGTCAGAGGTTTAGTCATGCTTGCTGTTTTCTATTTTCGCAAGCATTTTTGCACAAAAGGTGTAGCCGGAAGATATTAAGCTTTGGCTTTTCAGTTTTGGTTTGGCAGCTTTTGCTGCGCAGTTCTAATTAGCTAATTATACGCTAAATTATTGTATAATTATTGTGAGCTAGGCGCGTGATCATGGCGAGTGGATACATTTTCTTATGATCGGCAGCAGATGGAGGTAATTTTGACAAAAATGTTGTTACGCTCGGAAGAGCAAACAAATTTGCATACTAAATAAAATTATTTTCTTATTACTTGAATTTTAAAAGGAGTATATTTGCTGTCATTGGAAATGTCACTAATCGCGTATTATAGATTTTGTTTTTGTGCTTCCCAAAATATTTTCTGCGGTCACTTTCATAAATTTATTTTTCTAGTTTTGACTGACAATAGGAACATAGGTATTCAGTGAATAAACGAATTACTAAAACAAAGGAAGAAGAGCATTTGAAATTAATGAAACTAGGTAAACACCGATCTGTATCTTCTATCTACTGAATGAATTGTTTTTGACTTTATCCCAATACAAAACGATCAAGATAAAATCTAAATTTATGCTCACAATATGTCCGTGACGTTGGTGCTCAGAGTTAATGCTTTTTATATTTAAACAAAATATTTTTTATTATATTTTTTGTTTATTTAGGACTATAGAAAATTCATAGCAGGTTTTTTTTTCTTTTTACTGGAGAATCGCGTGTTTAACATAAAACGTCATATATAGATTTTGTTTCTGTTGCTTGCGACAAACAAAAGACTTGGGCAACGAACTTGGCAAAAAACTTGCACTCACCAGTTTTATGTAGGAAATTTTTATCCAATTTGAATAGCTTAATAAATCCATATAGAGGTGATAGCAGCTCTTTTGAGTATATATAAATATAGATGTTAAAATTGATAAGGTAGACAATTCTGTTGTTTTTAGCTTCACACTTTGCATTAGTTTCTCACATGGCTTCAACTCAACCCATTATGGGCATTATTTATTGCTTTCAATTGTTGGGCACACTCACACACATATCATCATGCTCGTATTATCAACTTATCATACAATACATAATTCTTGCAGCTATTCATAAATTTGCACTTTTCATTCCCATTCGGCGTGTCAGCTCATTAAAAATTCTGGAAAAACTAATTTTTGCTCGTCGAGCCTCGTTAATTAAAAATACTGCAATAATCGTCGGTCGTTATCGCTCGCCCGACTTCCGTTGGCGGTTTCGGTTTCCGTTGGTTTGGGGTTCGCGTATGCGTTCGCGTTTGCGCGCTAACTCGGCGACAGGAATCGCGACGCCCACGACAACGATCGTGATCGAAATTTGGCACTGGTCGGCGGCCGACGGCAAATGAACTTTACGGAAGTCGATTCGACGATGCCGAAAACAACGACAACGACAACGAAACACTACAAAATCTCCGCTCTCCGCTTCGTGGCGCACGCAACGCACAAACACTTGAAACTGAACTAAATCTGGCCGGGCTCGGACCCGGGCCAGCAAGTCCAAGAAGTTGCTGGCCCGCAGCAGCGTTCGCTGCTGGCTTCGCAGTCTAAGTCGTTGCTGGTGCTGGTGCTGGTGCCGCTGCTGAGAGCATGACGGCAACACTGGAAGAGCGAGACCTACTCGTAAATTTTTTTTTTTTTTTTTTTTGACTTTTTGATTTTTGTTTTTGGTTTTGTACTGCGGACAAGCGGTAAATGATAATAAAAGCTGCCTAGGTTTTATTTCTCGTCGACGCTGACGACGGCGACGACGACGCGGACAGCGAAAAATCAATGAAAACGTTTCGATCTTTATTGTTGATCTTGTTGTTGTTTGGGGGCTTTTGCGCTAAGAGTTGGTTGTGCGCTCTTCGCGCTCTATTAGCCATTCTGATTTATGCTCTTAATATATTTGTCAATTATTTTTATGTTTGTGCGTAGCCAAAGTCTTTTGTTCGGACCAAAATCATTTTGGGTTGTAGCATTTTTCATTGTGGACTTTTCTTTGAATTGCAAGAGTTATTGTTATTATTGTTATATCAAACGTGTGGTTTATTTTTAGAGACGCTATTGTAACTAATTTTGCTGGGGGGATTTGCATAGCTAGGGGCATGGACATATATGTGTACATTTATAAAACTGTCAACATTTGTTACGCTGCGCCCCATAAACTGGACAATTTATGATTGGTTTCTATGAATGGACCAATAAAGGGCTGTGCAAATTTTGTGCTCGCCAAAAAATACCTTTTGACCTCTAGAATTTCGAAAGGCCTGAATAACGGACACGCCCTGCTCTCAAACTTTCCAATATGCATGATATTTTCTCACACAATTATTATGCTGCCCCATTGATAGTTTTTAGACAATTTAGCGCTTATTGATGTAGTAGTAGCTTGCCTCTCTTTCGCTCTTTCACAATGCTGTCCATCTCTCTCGAATAATTTATCAAAAGCTTTTAGTCAATGATTTCAAATTTACGATTCCGACTGGCTCGTTGCGACTTGTTGCTTCAATGGCCCATTGATCTGGAACTGGAACTGGCACCGGGGGTCTCTCAAAAGCCTTTGACTTTGGCTCCAGTGAACAGTTCTTTGAGTGCCGCAACGCGACGTCGCGACCCCCATAAGCGTTCACTAATTCATTTCACTTCCACTTATTAGCTACAACAGCAGCAACAACAACAACAGCGACAACAACAACAACAACAACGAAATCCACTTGCACCTGGCTCTTACAGTTTGCTCCATTTAAAACATTTTAACGTCAATCAATATGCATTTGAGCTCAATCTTCGGTTTCGATGTTGAGTCGAGGTTTCTTTCGTTTTGGCCATTTCTGTTTTATGGCTTAATGCCGTTTGCTGGGCTTTGAACACACTTAACGCTACATTTAAGGGGGCTCATTGTGTTGCAGCTTGGCATTGCCATTACCTTGCTTATTAGTTGTCATATCTCTGGCCACATATCTGTGGTCATCTATGTCTACTCTCTACCCGCTCATTTGCATTTTACAGCGCATTTAAAAGGCCGTTGTGGCATGCTGCGTTTTTCTCACATTTCTCTCCGATGCTTTTTTCAATTTTGAGCACTTTTTATGAATTCTTAATAATATCTTTTATGTTTGATTTGACACCTAGCGACGAGCGTTTCCAATATTAACGGTTTTTTAATTACCTATGCGCCCCATTGGTTCGGCTTCTCGACTTTGTTGGCCAGGTCTTTTGTTTTGCGGCCAGCAAGCATGACAAGCTGTCTTGTTCGTATGTAGAAAAGTGAAATTGAAAAAACTCTAGTAATAATAACAAGAATAATAAAGGAGGCAGCTCATTAACTTGCCGCTTTCGTCAACTGTGCGACTGCCGAAATGCCAAATAGCGCCACGTCATGGCCACTGCCCTGTAACTACACCAACTGGCTGCTACCTGGAAAACACTTGCCCCTTGCAGGTCCATCTGTGGCATGCAGCGCCCACTCAGCCGCCGATCTCGAACAATTTTTTTGGGCTGGTCCGCCGCCCCGCTTGACCCATTTTTATTTAGCTGCTCAGCTGCTCTGCAGCTTTCCTGCTCTCTTCAATCTTCTCTGGCTCATTGTTAAGTGTAACTATTAGTTTGGCTCTGTGCTACGTTTTCAGGTCAACGGGGCAATCAATCATATTACAGTGTAAGAAATTTGTATACCACTGCCGCACGACGCACATAAAATGCCGTACCAAAATGTATCAATAAAAAAACAAGATATGAAAGTCAAATTTATCTTGCCGAAGCTTACATGCCCTTACAAATTAACAAATGTGGCATAAATTATATGTTTAATTGCGGTTACATGACAAAGAACTTGAAATTGCTTTAAGCACATTTGTGTCCATTGCAATTAAAAAAAAATGTTAAAACTTCTTGGAATAAAAAATATGAAAAAATACCAATAATATTAAATTAACTTATCTAATGTTTATTTATTAATATTTGACAATACAATTTTCATTCTGGTTTGATTGACTTAAATAACACTTATATATTGTAATATATGAATATACATAACTACTTATAAAAGTGAAACACCTTAATATTGAGAGAGATTTTCCATATTACATTTCATAAAAAACTTTTTCCCACTTTGAACAATGAAGTACCTTCAGCTGATGTAGTTTTTTTCACTTAACAAATGTAATGCAAAGTCCTGCAGCAAAGCAGGGTATTGGCCATAGTTAAATTTGGTTAGCATTCTGTGCAATATTTTTAAACCGCATATAATGAAATATTTTTACTTGCAGCATTAAACTGTTAGTTTCACCGCATATTTCTAAGTACTTGACTGTAAAAATTAGCGCAGGAAGCGCATACCACAAAAACTTGCACATTCATTCCACTGAGCGGCGGTGAGTATGAAAATGAGTTTATTTTCGTTTGTTTACTTAAGAAATGAACTTTTCCCCATGCTACGATCTGGCTCCCGTTGGGACTGTTGTTGTCGTTGTTGTTTTTGTTGTTGCTGTTGTTGCCGTTTCTGTTGCCTGTTGCCTCTTTGGGCGGATGTCGAGTGTTTAGCGGAAAGTGAAAAGTACTGCTTAAAATGGCTTAGTTTGCAGGTTTCGCCTTGCGGAAGTGGCCGCTAACAACGCTAACAAGTTGTCTATCATAGAAAAGCAATTTCCATGCCAATGATTTATGAGCCGCTTAACCGGGCCATTACTATCTTATCTTTGGGCTATTATGTACACCATTTGAGCTGACAAAATATATTGTGTGCTCGAATCTAAAGCTGGCGTTGCCACTGCCACGCTGACGCTGACATGTCGCGCTTATCGCCGCAAAATTATCAACAAACACATAAGAGACAAACACACAGAGCACCAAAACAAAGCCATACTCTAAAAAATTGTTGGCCCAGACAAAGGCCTGCACAGTGTACACTGTTTCTCAATTGTTAGCCACCACGCACGCGCGCATTTACTTAAACATATCTGAGCTCGAGTTTCATTTGGAGTCATTCGCTTCGAGTCCAAGTCTAAACATGTGCCCACATTACAACTGGAGTGGCTGGGCTGGTGGCTGTCTGCGACTGGGTCTGCGAATGCGAGTGTGCGAGTGTGCGACCGAGTGTGCGTGTGTGGGGGTCTATGCAAATGCAGCTCAACTCATTGAATGACCCTCGTTAGGCCTACTGCGTGAGTTCGCCCGTTTATCTGTCAGCCCCACCGCTGTACTCGCTGCACGTCAGTCACGCTTTGTTTGGCTTGTCAAGATGACAAGTGTTTGCTTTAGAAGCGGGCTGCAGCTTGCAGCTTGCAGCTCTCAGCATGTCCCATGCAGCTGGCGCTCTAGCAACAGTAAACTTGACATTTGATTGTATTTTAATTAAAAAGTGTTCGAACATTCAAATAAAAGCGGTGAAAATTTATTGCGGTGCGCTAAAATTGTCAGTGCGTGGTCCAATGCTAAAAAATTGGCCCGCTTTGACTTTGCCTATAATTCAAAATTATTTCACGCAGCGCTATTGTGCGCCAGCGGGGGGCAAGTGTGTAGGGGGACGTCGCTAGTGGCATATGAACGCCGCGCCGTCCGTGACCGTGTGGCGGACCAACAATGACGACGACGCCTAGCGAAATGAGGTCGAAATTATTTGCAATTTATTGAAGGCAATCATAATGCTTATAAGCCAAACTATGGTCTGCCTTTTTTCCGTTGGCCGTTGTGGTTGCTTGGTGGTTGTTTGATTGTAGCGTGGTTTCTAAGCTGTCCGTGGCGTCCAAGTTTATTAGTTCTTCAGCTGGTTATGCCATTGAGCCGTGAAATATCGTTTTCCATAGTTTATTTGTATGTACTCTATTACAAGGAATGTTAATTTATGTCACGCAATGGAAAACAAATCGAACATAAGTGTAATTTTCGCAAAACAATGTCTATTTTTCAAGCAAGTAGTTATCTTTATTTATTTCAATTGTTAACATAAATATTAGGAGTGTATAAGTATATGAGGGTATTACTTTGTCGGTGAGCAATATTTTATTATTTTTGTATTTTTGAATCTCTCAGTCTTCTCGTTGTTTATTTCCATTTTGCCGTTTTGTAGATTGAGTTATTTTTTTGTTTTTTAGGTAGCGGGTGGTTGATTAAAACGGAAATGTTGTGCATTTGGCTTAATAATGTGAGTTGTGTTTTTGGCAGTTCGTTTGCTTAGTTCCAAGTGGCAAAACTATTTTAATGCATAAACAAATAGTAGTCGCATTTCCAAAGGCTTCAAAAGCGTCATTAGGCAATGGCAACGGCAACGGCAACAGCAACTGACAGGCAGGCACCTTCTTAACTCAATGCCTTAACGTGAGCCGTTTCTCATTTATTACATCATATTTATTTTGGCAATGCTTTAAACTGTTATATGTTGACTGCTAGTCGGCTGCAAGTCATAAATATCAGTGCAACTGTTGTAATGTGCTGGATGCATAGAAGAAGTCTTCAGAGTAGACTTCCAGCTGTAGCCTGTCCGTCTGTCTACAGTTTCTCAGGCCCACAGCTGGCTGGTTGGCCTGGCCTGGCCTGGCAATGTCAATTCTGGCAGGAAATTTGAATATAGTATAAAGAGTCTAGAAGAGTTACAAATAAACTTCGTTGTCGACGGCTTTCATGCTTTTCATGTTCAGCGTGATCATTCAATGGCAACATCATAGTCTCATCTCACCTAGACGCAGATCTGTTCGCTGTGCATCTCCATCTTCATTTTATGCGCAGGTGTTGGATAAATATCAAAATAGTGCAAAATCGTGCATACGAAATTTGTACGTGATGCCATGTTGTAGGTGTCGGTTTGGGTTTAAGGTTTTGGGTTTCAGTTTTGGCTACAGCATCAACATCAGCTTCAGCTTCAGCCTCAGCGTCGGCTTCGGCATTACGGCGTCCAATTTAAAAAACCTACAAAACCGACAAAAAGAACAGTCGAAACAATGGCAGAGGCTGGCATGGGGGCAAATAACTATGCCAAAGTTGGTCGTCATTGGGGGTACATGAAATGCGTGGCTTATTCAAATTGCTCAAGTCAAGCATTATCACACTCTTAGACACACACACACACACACACTCGAACTCTCTCAGGCATACATAAATATAAAACCGACGTCATTAAAAAACGTTTAAAATAAATTTTTGCGCTTTTATTAACTCTGACATTTGAACAAAGGCTTTTGTCAGCTTTGCTGCCTGTTGTCTATTATTATGATTAAAATATCTCCAAAAGAAGTTTATTTTTTTATTTAACTCGATGCCGCTATATTTTTCATTATCCGAGCTCGCTGTTTGTTTAAGTAGCCAGTGCCAGCAGCCACCTCAGAAAAAATTTATTGTTGGTTTTTTGGGCCGCGCTTGTTATTTCATTGTTGTTTTCTTTACTGGGCTTTTCAAATCAAACTGCTCCACATTCAATATTGAACGCATTCAATGCTACACATGGGTTTATTTATTATTATTATTATTATTTTTTTTTGTTTTGTTTATTTTCATAATGTCTGGCCGAATCGGGCCTGGGACACACCTCAAAAATAGTAACACAACAACATGAACGGGTGCCACTGATAGCCACCGTAGAGCCACCGACTCTCAAATCTGAATCCGACACCAACACCGACACCGAAGCGTCGGCTTCTTTTGGAGCCCGAAACTATGCGGCATTTAAACATTTACGATTTGTTTTAAATAAAAGCAATCACATGCCGCTAAAGTATTAACAGTGTTGCAGCACATAATCACAAAGGCGCAGCAATGTCTGTCGATACGATACGATACGATACGATATTTCGAATATTGGCTTGACATTAAAATCTGTAAATAATTCGCGCCATTAAGCGAACGACGATCTGTGCGCTGTTCGGCAACTCCATTTGCCGCCTTATAAATCGACCCAAAAAGCGATCCCAAGTTGTTTGATTATTTATATAGAGTTGTTGTCCGCGCTGATGTTAATAATTTTTTTTAAATTTTGGCTCGCTTATTTATGGCGCAATTTGGCTGATAATTTGCTGTTCAAAATGTGCACAGTGCCGACGACATTTCAAACGCATAAATATAAATTCAACAATAATTACATGTCAATAAATAAAAAATCTAGAAATTCATTTGCATATTTACAACTCGGGCTTAGCATTGCTTAACTATTTCTACTACTTTGTTTAAATTAGTTAAAAATCAATGAATATTTTTTCCTGTTAATTTTAATTAATTCTCTGATTCCTTATCTTTACTATTTTCGATTATCTTATCATTATGTTTTCGATATTGATTGAGGAGCATTTCAAAAGCATCGAAGGTTAAGCATTTCAAATTGTACACATTCCGTGATCTAGTCACTAGAAGTTACAACCAATTAGTCGCTTTATTTGGACTCTTGCTGAGTGCAAAGCATTTGTCAAATTTTACATGATTGAGAATGAGGCAACATTTAAATGATCCAATTAACATAAATCCGCATATATTGGAAAAATAAATTATATAAAATGCTTAAGGCTCGTTAATTTAATTTACATTAACATTTTTAGCATACATATTCATGCTCAATCAAAATGATGGAGACCCCAGCTCCATCTCTGGCTTATTTGGTATGCAGCTCCATTAGGCGAAAATATAAAATATATATTTCTCGTTTCAGTTTATATGCTGTTGAACATGTCGGAAATTGGGCTGCAAACTATTAAAAATGCTCAAATTTAAAATCAATTAAGCCAAATTTATGCTGACATGAGACAAATTTAAGGCAGCATTCTGCGTAGGCGGCCATAAAACAAACGAAGCCCAATGACGTGAAAATGAAACGAACTACATACAAGATGCGGCTCAGCCCCGAGTTGGTAGCCCATTACCAAGGCATAAACAAACAAATCATTAGAGGCATTTTTGGGCAGCTCATTCTTGTTTTCGATATTTGATTTTTGTTTTCGGTCAGCGACTGCCGCTGATTTATGCGACGGGTGCACGCGATTTAGAACAAGTTACTGTAGTTAGCCGGCTGAGAGGTTGAAGGACCAAGAAGCAGGCGCAGGCGAGTGCCACGAATCCGAGTGCGAGTGCTGGGCCACCTACAGCGTGATGAATAACAATTAGTGGCATAAATCAATGACAATCGGCAGTCGACCATCGACGAGTGTCTCAAAAGGCAAACAATCGCATAAATAACTAACACAGCCAATGGCTACATTGGCATCCAAGTGTCTGCCGATAGTATTTCGGCCTCAGGTCCAGCATTGGGTCTGCTCACTTGTCGTCTTCTTGGGCTCTAATTGATACGCGTCAGTGTTTACCAAGCTGTGGGTGTTCCACACTGGGCACTGGCTTGTTGACCGCTATAGCAATATGATTTTCGGTGTGTTTGCTTATTCTAATGAACCATCAGAGCGACCCACACGGCGCATGCGCAATATAACGACGCGACCTCTCTCGCTCTCGATCTCTCTCTCTCTCTCTTACTGTGCTGCTCTCTGTTTACTTTGGCATGCGCAATGCGGAATATGATCTCATGTAACTCAATTCACATGATTCATGCGCTTGCCAGCGGTTGCTGTGAGAAAAATGATTGAATTAAAAGATACATTTGGTGGCCTTAGGCCATGTTGGGGTTGCGGGGCAGCAAACGGGCTGCGAGCCTGGCAAAATGTGTAACTGTGCAGGCGTTCGATTTTAATCGCTTCATTTAAAATGCCGCTCGATACGCATCAGGTAGCCAACATCGCAGCTGCTGCAGGTCCGCATTGCGTGCCATTTGCTGCGATCTCGTTTTGACCAAAAAAAAAATATATAAAGTGCTGCTGGCCAAAACCAATTGGCTGCAGTTACAGCAGCAGCCGTTACAGATTAGCCACACATTTTGATACAACAATTTTTCCTCGCAGGGGCGCAAAATATTTAATTAAATTGTTTGTCTAGTTTGGATACTACAAAATAATTTCCACTCATAAATTAGTGCATGTTATCAATTGCAATTGCGAATGCGACTACAGTCACACGTATACCCCTATCTGCGTTGAAAATATATGTATTATATGCATGGGCCTCGGAACACGTGTTCTTTGCTTTGGTTGTGGCGGTAAATCAAATTGCCTAATGATGCATTTAGCGCTTGAAATATGCCAATGCAGCCACGCCGGGTCACTAACTGCGGATAATTTACAGCACCGGTGCAGCACTGTCAGGCAATGGCCAATGCCGGCAAACAGCCTCAGCCTCAGCCTCAGACCCAGCTTCAGCTTCAGCTTTAGATTGCCGCGTGCATGTGGCGGCATTATGGCATTATGGCCTATCAAAGTCAAGGTGGATATTAAATGTTGAAAAATATGTGAGCTCATACACACATGCACACACACATGTGTGCACTAACATGAGCATTTGTAATTCTCACAGCCGGCGCACAGAAATCAACAGCAATACAAGCGCACATATCATACTAATGATGCAAAATAACTTTAACGGCTTTTTCTATTTTTTTTCTTTGCCGTTTGCTGTTTTTGCTTTGGCAACAGCGACAACAACAAGGCCGACAATGACAGGCCCGGCTGGGAGCACAGACATGGCCAACTGGTTCTTTGCTCTCTCCCGCAATTGCAGTTGGCAAAGTGCAGACGTTGGCCAGCTTCGATGCTTCGATGAAATAAAGGTCGCAAGTGCCCGACAAAAACAGAAACATCAATTTCAGTTAAAACAGGTGTTTTTCTATATAGCCTGGCAGTCTATATTCGATTGCATTTGATGCGATTTGTGCGCTCTGGTACGGTCGCAATTAAATGACATGGTTGAAAAAAAGATTTATTGTTTTGGGTTTCTAGCTCGACACTTGTACAACTTATTTGGACTTACGTTTTCCAATATTAATTATGCTATATTTGATGCGCAGTTCTGTTCGATTTCAGTCTAGTTTAATTGGAAATAAATGCTTTTGCTTATCTGTCATTTCGTCTTTCATTCGGAGAGTTTCTTTTATTACTATTATTTGGTATTTAAACGAATTAGTTATGCAGATTGAGAGCCATCGAGCTTCTTATTTCCATAGATATACATTTTATTGATTGGCATACTTAACATTCGATGCCTCTGCTGGCGCCGTGAGCCAATGCCAAAAGAAAGCTAACCCGACGTGTTGCTTTATTTATTTCCGCCTTCTTGACCAATCCACAGATTGGACAACACATGATACGGCACCAATTTGTTATGCTTGCGTTTCGCCAAGAAAGCGCTCTTAAATCAAAACGCTTAACAACGGAAGCTTTGAGTTGCCACAACCATGAGCTGGCCAAAAATGTTTGCTGCCCCACAAAAATTAACCAAAACAAGCAATAAAGAAATCTTTAAGCAAATAAAAAGTTTGCCACGCCGAGAGATAGACAGCATGAAATTTGGGTCTAGATGGCGCAGAACGCGGCTTGTGCCTCAGGCCAATTTTGCAAAATTTGAATGATCAAAGAGTGGGCTAGCTATTTATGTATCCATCTCGCTCCATCTTTTGCCCTTTGCCCGTCACGCAAGGGCGTCAACTGTTTTGCTGCGTAATCTTTTGGCAATTTTAGAAGCAGATGCCGACACGCTTCGGAGGCAAAGCAGGTCTGGAAAGTAGACCAATCCATCGAAGCCCCCACAGCAACAATTGACCAAAAGAGACCAAAAGATATTGAGCTATGAAAAGGCCAATTATTATGAATAACTCGTTTTAATGGAATGTCGGGGCTTATTACAGTTTTACAGCATCGTCGTGGCAAAACATTACTCATACGCACGGTGCGCCAGGCTAAAGATTTAGCGTGGTGCTGTCATGTCCGCCACTGCCACTGACTATCGCTAATATTTATGTTGACTTTGGTTGCTTAGGGGCAGCTAGCTGCGATGCCTCCGTTGCGACACGTTACGCATGCGCCGTGTTGGCCCGTTGAAATGCCCAAACGATCACGAGCATGGGAGTGAATAGGAGCGAATATGCGAGTGCTTATAGTTTGTCGTGGCCATGATTGATATACGATCGCATAATATGATCGATCTCTTTTTTCATCATCAATTACACTTTGAATGGCTTATGGCCGGGCTCATTGTACTGGCTGCGATACACTGCCGTTAGCTTTGATAGTTTTTCGAAAAAATGTTAATAATAGCACGCGTTGGTTTTTGCACTGGCATTTGTGGGTTAACTGCATATTAGTTACTGTTTGCTTTGCCCGCACGGGCCACACACGCCGCGTGCTGCCAAAGCCAAAGCCAAAGCTGTAATGAGTTTCGAGGCGCTGGTCGTGTTATTAGCCTTAGACCCACGATGCTCTCAGTGAGCCATTAACAGTTTTGGCCTTAGCATATGAAAAGCTTGTGAGCTAGTAGCAGCTACCAGCAGTACCGTTTAGTCCAGTTAACGCCTGCATTTTAACCCACTTAAATCAGTTTTTTTGGCTGTGGCTATGACGTTGCTGCTTTATGGTGATCGCCTCACCTGATTATGCAAATGGCATGCATAAGATATACGATATTTTTATTTGTATTTGTATCGCATGGAAATTAAGTGCTTTAGTCAAAAGCTGATGACTTCAAGACATTTGGCTAGACAGAACCCAGCAGCAATGCTGCCAATGATACTGACTGACTACCAGTCAAGTTTTGAAAAACTGTCGACGAAAAATTTGCATAAATGATTTCTTTATCGAAATAGCCCAATCGTCTAGAGTTGCGTACGAGCAGGGGGCGTGGCACGACTAGCAAACGTGCGTGTCGCCTCGCTTTTGTGGTATACGTTTTTATGCGTTGTCTCACTCTTTACACCAGCTGTGGGCTTGTAAAATTAACATGTCACTCAAATTGTGGAGATAAGGTATAAATCGAATTACGGTTTATGTTTTTTCGTTGGGGCGTGGCATAACATTTTTACCCAATTTATTGGGAATAAAGCTCTTTTTAGACTTTAAACTCCCATAACTTTGTTAACCCTAAACCGATTTTCACGTTTGTTGGTATACATGATTTGAATGGCGTTAAAAACTTAACAATATTTTACGTGAACATAATTTTTGGCGCAAATGTTATTTTACGCATAAATAAAGTCTCAAATTTTTAAACTTAATTTTTAATTGATCGCAAGTGTCAAAATAAGTATTAATTGCAATAATGAAAAGATTTTGAGGGAGTTGAATTTTGTGGTAAAACTCATGCTGAAAATCTAAAATAATTCGGCTGTTGAAAAACTTTAAATTGAATCGATTTTAATATTCTTAGGTATAATGGTCTAGTATTAACATAATTTGTAACTGATTTTTAATTTTTAAAATCCCCATAATGTATATTTGATTGGTGAAAATAATGGTGGAATTTTTTTGAACATTGTTATTAATCAATACAATTTTAGGAACCAGGACAAGCGACTTATCCTAAATAGCAGCAACTGTTCAGTAACTACATGAAGTGCCAAATGTTGGTATGTATCAAACCATTAGACACGATGGTTGTTTCTTGCATTGGTTTACACCCTTCTCCTGCTTCTCTGTCAACCTGCCCCCGATTGCTGTTTGTTTCTTATCTGCTGACTGGCCACGCCATTTGCATGCGCCGCTGACAGCGCAACATTTTGTTGCCCGGCTACCAATTCCGCAGTTGGAGTCGTCGACGTCGTTGCTGTTGTTGTTGTTGTTGTTGTTGTATTTGCTGCTGTTGCAGTTGCCGCATGGGCAGCCAACAAGGTGCTGCTGCACTGTGCTGTGTGTGTTGCACTAAGTTAGGTTGTAGTTGCAGCCTGGCATTAGTTGTAGCTCGTTTGGCTGCAGGTTGTTCTTGTTGCAGTCGCTTGTTGGTTGTCATGTACGAAAATTGTAGCGCGCATTGCTGCAGGAAATAGTTCAAACATATCAATTTTATTTTTATTTATGCTAATAAACCGTTAGGCCGCCTGAGTGAATTATTGGCCATATACGTATGAGTACAAACATACGTATATGTATGGACGTACACATAAAGTCAGCGCCTGGGCACGACCCATTGGCACTGGCTGCTGTCGGAGCCAGGCCGATACTGCGATACCCGAGTCTAAGGTGAAATCTGTGCATGCATTTTGATTAATCAAATCAAATTAACGCCACATTCCCACACAAATCAATGCAATTTGCGGTGCCTGGCGATGCCCGCGCCAGTCCATAACCCAATTGCCAATTGGCGGCGTCGATGGTCGCGTTTGGCGAAAGTGTTGAATCCAACACCCACCCAAATGTAGCGACAAGCCAAAATGGCAGCCGTGCCCCTGCGCCTGTCCCCCTCCCTTCCCTTCCTTCTCTGGCAACGACACAAGTTGGACGGCTGGGCGCGGGCGTCAGGCAAATGCAAAGCAAGTGCAGGCCAAAAGTAAATAAACAAACAAAATCAATCCACTTGGAGTTGCAGTCTCAGTTGCAGAGTGAGATTCAGATTCAGATTCGGTTTCAGTCTGTTAAAGGCAACTGACAAACGACAAACGGCAAACGACATGCAGGCTGCCACAACAAAAAAAAAAAAAAACAGAAAAAAACTGGAATCGCTCGGGCTGTGCCATTTTTGGGCAACCCCTGACGTTGTCATTATTTTTGGACACATAATTAAAATTGACTGCCGCATTGTCGCGCCCAGTTGGTCGTCTTGGGTCTGTCGCCGAGAGTTCTCGACTCCGAATTCAACTTCAACTTCAACTGCAACTGCATAAATTTCAATTGTCAGCAGCCGTTGTTATAGTTGTTACTGTTAGTGCAACAAATCACTGTCGCATAGTAAAATAAATGTTTATTGTTTTGTAAGTGCCGCGGCCAATGAAACAAAAAAGCAAATGCATTAAATGTATTGGCAATTTACAGCAGCCATTTTCGGCCATTTGACTGAAAGTCCCGCAATGGGCGTTTACTGATTGTCAAAAGGTAAACAGTTGTTGTCGTGTTGTTGCGAAAACTTTACGTATTTTCGCCTATTAATTTACAACTTTCTGAAGCAATGGCCATTTTAGCAACTGGGCAAACAATTCGACTTGGCCAAAAATGGTAGACCAGCCAAAATTTTGCCTGCTATTGGCTATTTTGCGTTGTTGTTTTTTTTCTATTTTGCATAATTTCCTTATGGAATTGACGCGCGCCATGGCACAAAAGTGAAAAGTTAATAAGTGCTTGAGAATTTCTAGCAACAAAAATTTAATTCACAGTGATTTACATTGCCACAGCTGCTGTTGCTGCTGCCGCCGTTCACTGTTTGCTTTCTGCGCAATTAGCAAGGCAATGGCCAAGAGTGTCTAACGGTGGCTAAATCTCCCACTTGTGTGATGTGTGCTTACCTGGCTGTGTGTTTGTGCGAGTGTGTGTGTGTGTGGTCCCAACGGTGGCTATATTTGCACTACGTATTTAACCGTTCAAGTCAATAAACGCAGCAGGGCATCGGCTGGCCTTCAGAAGGGTATGCTGACTTGTTTTAGACAATTCAATTTAATTAAGTTTATTAATGATTTTAAAATTGAATCTCGTAAAATATAATAAAAAGTTAAATATTCTCACTTGTATTCTCACATTGGCACATTTCGGCAAAATGTATGTGAAAGTGTATTTATGTTTCGGCTTGTTAAGGTTGTTCATATACTGTTTGGTTACTTTTTCAGCTTTAGCTGTGGCCAGAGTTCAAAGTGTTTGCTCAATGCCAACGTGGCATATAATACTAATACGAGCGACAGCAGCGTTTACTTTTGCTGCCTGTTACAGCTAGTTGCCACCAATATGGTATTGAAAACAGTCAACAGTCAACTGTGAGCAGTCCACAGACTCCAGACTGCTTGGCGGCGGCCTCAGTTCCACTCACAGTGGCAGTCAAAGTTGCCGTCCAGTCGCTTAGTTGTTTGCGCAGTGCAAACAATTGACTCGGAAGTCCACAGTCGAAGACAACCAAAAATTCCACCACGTGGACACGGGCAGAGCCGCAGCAGCTTCTATGTTGTGCAAGTCCAGTGGAGAGAGGCGGAACATGGCCGAGGCGTTGCATGTTGCGAATGCCGCCCGTACACCCCACTGGGCAGTTGATACGCCTCCTAGTTGCCGACAGCCACTTGATATGAAGTCGCGGACGCGTTGACTGCTGCAACTCGGTCATCGCGGTCCACATGTGATCCACTTGCCGGGTAAAGGCAAAGAAAATGCCTGGTGGGGCACTCCTATGGCTTTCCTAACTGTTTATCTGCATGAGCGCTCCGCCATTTGCTGTGATGAGTTTTCCATTCTGTGGAGGTGCTGTGGTGCACCTGTTGGCACAGTCTGCTCAGGTTTGAGTTGCAAATTAATTTTGCTTTCATTAGTTTTCGAGCATTTGCATACAAAGTGAAATTCTGTGAAACTCTGTGCACATATTGTATTCGAAATAAGGTGTATCTGGTAATATGACAATTTATTTATTTTTTTTGTGCTTTTCAGTTTCCATACGGCTTTCGCGGCAGTCACAAATGTGATGTCTAATGAAGCCTGAAGTCGAATAAAGTTGAAGTTGTCATGCAGAGCAGAGGCTCAAACTGGTTTCGGGAATCGCCGAGCTAAGAATTTAAAATGTGGTTGTCGTAAGGCGATAAGTTCTGATATGGATATTGGAGATAACCGCCTGGAAATGTTGACAGCAGGCACAACACAGGTAGTTGGGTGCCTGTCAACGTAACGTTTAGCATGGGAGGGGGCTTATTAATTGGCTATTGGCATATGCTGCGGAGTTTTTTGATCTTTTGATCTACTTACCAATGTTGGGTTGGGTAAAAATGAAATTAATCAAAAACATAGCATGTACATAACGGGTTTACGATTGAGTTTGTAAATGAAATGGTTTTCTTTTTTCTTTTTTTTCTTTTGTCTAATTAATTTTAATACTATAGCCTTAAGGCGTCCGTTGGTTGTTATTTATTCTGCCTGGCTGTTGACTTCTTTGGGAAGATATGTTGGCACATAAGTGGTGTACACAAAGGCTAACAAGCAATTATATCTATTTAAGAGTTGCATCCTAACGATTTCCTCTACTAAGTGAAAGCCTCGGACGCAGAGTGAAAAAAGGAACCACATTTAGCTAACTTGCTTTAATTTACAACATGCAAAATGTGGCCCAGGCGCAAAATGAAATAGAATCACCGCACAGCCGCACCACCGCACCACCGCAGCACCACAGCACCACAGCACACTAAGGACGCATGCTGTGCACAGGCAATTTATTGTGTGTTTGTTTTAAGCGCACATATGAGCACATGTGCTCCTATGTATCTCCCAGATAGAGCTCCAGCTATAACGATAGCAACGGTGCCTAACTGCAAATGTGAGAAAAACACAATTAGCTTTTGGCGGCGGTGCAACAGGGGACCACCTGCTGCTCGCTCACCTGGCTACGAAATCAAAAAACTTTCAACACACGACGCGAAACCTACAAAAAGACAAAAAAAAAAAAAAATAGACAAAAAAAAAACCAAAACAAAACAAAAAAAGGAAACATAATAAAAATAAAAAATACAAAAACAGATAGATAAATAGAAAAAAATACGACTTATATAGTAAAAACTAATTGCACATAGAAGCTGACCGCTGCATAGTTTATTTGAATTCGTTATTTGCCACAACAAAAGCCGCCTGGCAAGTTTAAGGTCAGTTTGTCGTGTGATATGCGGCCGAGACTCAGTTTGAGATTTCATGTAATTGCGGCAATGCTGAGGTTGAGGCTGCGGTTCCATAAAGCAGCATGGATACAAATATATATATACACAGATAGACATACACACATACATTTTGTATATGCAAAAGCAAGACAATAAAACACTACAACACTACAAAACAATACCATTCGTACCAATAACAATAATAGCAAATTGAAACTAGTCGAGTTTTGGCCAAAGGCAGCTATAAAACAGAACGAACCGACGCGACGAGACGGTGCACAGATTGTAATAAAAATCACTTTGAGTTTCGCATAGGTGTGGTCCTAATTACCGATATTAAAGCGGATCTATTTCATCAGGCTGCCTGCCCGATTCGATTCGATTCGACTCGACTCGGCTCGATGTGCCACGCGCGCAGCCCAACATGAAAAACAATATCATGAACTTCCCAGTGCTCAGAGAAAGAGACAGGGAGATATAGATACTGTTGCTGTTGCTGCTGGTAATGTTGGGCTTAGGGGCTGCGGCGAGCCTACCGTAAACGGCCACTGTTGCAACAATAAGCGACACCCAGTCGTGGCGGCATCAAAGCAACTTTGCATTGCGACTCGAGATTTGTGTTAATAGCATCAAATATCAGTAATTTCACTTGGCAATTCAATACAACAAATGCGCTCCACTTCAGATTGCCCGTCGGGCCTCCAAAAAGGAGCGACCTCGCCGACTGAGGTTGTCGCAGCTGCAGCATAAAAGCTTTTGGGACCGTAAGTAACTATCGCTCTTATCAAGGCCAGCTGAGAAATAAGCCCAGCCTCTGTTTTAATTAGATAGCGGCGCATAAAATACAATACACTTAACAGGCGACTTACAAACTAAGCAGGAAGTGGTCAGCGCCCAAAGAGTACGGATTCGAATACGGGCTAAATGTTGGCATCGTCTTGGGTTTGCCCACTTTCGTTGTATCAATTTCACTTGCCTAATGCGTTGGCATCGCCCATCAGTGTCAGTCTGTCAGCCAGTTAGTCAGTCAGTGCGTCAAACGGACAGAGAGTCAGTCAGTCAATCTGGGTCCAAGTCTTGGCCGTCTGTCAAAACGCACGCCCATTCATAAGTTGCGTTTGAGCTTGAGTTTTACATTTAGCGCTCAATTATTGTACACTTAATGAACTCATCACATGACAGCACATCAAACAATAACTGCAAACTGTCAAAACATTTTTGGTCAGCTGCGAGCTGCGATTGAAATGCTTGGCCACAGCGATCGACTACAACAAATCAAATTGGAGCAGTCGCTAGCGAATCACTTGGCAGCTGGAGCTCGCGTGGGTGCGTGTCCATGTCGGAGTCAAAGCCAAAGCTGGAGCCGGCAACTGCCTCATCAAGCGTGCATAAAAGAAAGCAATTACCAATTACAATTACAGCTTGATTGCGAGTATTTGACTTTTGGGTGCGCCATTAGCTAAGACGACACTAATCCAGCAATTGACAATCTTTTGCCGCAAAAAGACAGCTACAATGGCAACGATTTAATATTGCTATTAGATTAGGGTATCTGATATTGATACACCTTATAATAGCCGGGAATAAGCGCAAAAGGTTCTTGGGATTGACCTTTATGATTATCATATAAATATCTACATCTAATTACAAATAGCAACAATTTTATTTAAATTCTGCCAGTGAGAATAATTATCTTCTGTGGGCCAAAGATTATATACCTCTGCAGATACTTAAAATATAATATATAATAAAATTGTGGGTACCTAAATAGTAGTTCGGTTATGGTGATATTTTGAGCATATATATTTGCCATATTTCGACTGCTGCTATGCTATAGAGGTCCGACCTGGCTGACAATCGATATACTTTGGAGGATTAAAGATGCGTTACACTTTTTTCTACAATTTCATTATACCCTGTAAATAAAATTTATCGGAGTGAACTAAAACAAACTCGACGCAACCATAAATTAAATATAAGTAATTTGTTTGTTATTACATTTTACCGTTAAACATAATAGTTTTAAATTAGCAATTTAAAATTTGTATTGTTTCGCTGACAGTTGTTTTCTTGACAGCTAACCAGTGCCCAAAATCGGTTCAACTCGCTCTTATATGTATATAATCAGTGAAGCCAATTCAGTTGCAAACACGCCTTTCTCTTCGATCCTGAGTCATGTGAAACCTCTAATAATAAGTTTGTACACATTACACTTGGTTTTTACCGTTTCAGGGAGTCTAATTGATTGTTGTAGTTGCTGGCCGCCACCTACTGACCTTCACATTGAGCGACCGCAGCAGCAGTGGCAGCGGCAGCAGCGGCAGCTGCGGCAGTAGCAACGGACAGTATCCGCAAGCCAATCGATCCGGTAGACAAACGTCGCGTCGTCTGGCTCGTGCATAGATAGCCCGAATGAGGGGCGACTGCGGCGACGGCAACTGCGACTGCGACTGCGGCTGAGGCCGAGTCTAAGTCCGACCACACAATGGGCGCGTTAGATTGCTAATCGATTTGCTGCTCATTCGATTTTTATTACGTATTCAAATTGGAGCAATTACCACTTGAAACTTGTATGGCATAAAAGTGGGTGTGCCGCCCCAGCAACAACAGCAATACATGGCAACAGCAGCGGCAACAACAACAACTGCCCGTAATCGAACCTACGACTAGCAACAGTTTTGCGAATTGTGTTGTGATAATTATAAATGTTGCTACAAGTGGACCCAACCACACTTGGTCTGTGTGTTATGTGCACTGAAATTTCTCTAGTGCTTAAATTACCTGCCGGATTTGAGGTACAAGACAATGGTAGCCTGCACATGGAGCTGCAGAAGGTAACTCGATACCTTCTTTCACAAGAGGAGCGAAATAAAAAAAAACGCGCACACACACACAAATGAAAATAAGAAATAAAAAATAAAAAAAACAAGAAAAAAATGATTTTCATTCAGTTATTGCCATGGCAGCGCTTGGTATGCAGATATTTGTAACCACAGCAATAGCAACCGCAGTGGGCAACACTTGCTGCCTGGTTGGCTACCATGTCTGCCGGGTCTAGAGTTGGTGCTGTGGCTCTCTGACTTGTTGCCAATCACTCAATCAAAACGTCACTTGGCGTGGCAGTTTTGCGTGGCGTTTGTTGGAAAATTGAAATAGAAACGTCAGAATTTCTGCTCTAATTATAAGGCGGTATGTTTAACGTACTAGCTGAGTTTCTTGACTTCTCTATCCGTTTGTCCATCCGTCTGTTTGTCCGTCTGTCTGTCTGTCTGTCAGTTAGTCACAGTGGCGCTGTCTATGTTTTTCTTCAATGAATTGTTGCAGTCTGCGCTACAGAGCGCTAGCCCGTCTCTGTTGCAAGAAAATTATGCTTTGATGCACTCACGTTAAGCTCACTTTACAGTTACAATTATTGTTTAATATCTTGACTCGGCTCGACTCTTAACAAATACGAGTGAGTAGCAGCAAAAACAAAAACAAAAAAAAAAACAGAGAAACACTAAAAAACACCAACCGCACTCTTGGTTGCATTTGCAACACTTGGCGCGTTTTGCGCTTGGCTTTTGCAATTTGAGTCGCGCAGGTTTTTGTTTCTCTGGTTTTAATTTGCAATTATTATACATTAATTGTGGGTGGGATGTCTCGGATGTCGCCCGTGTCGGCAACTGCGTCTGACTGCCTGACAGTCTGGCCAGCGCTACCAATTGCAACACACAAAAAAAAAAAAAAAATAAAAAAATAAAACGTAGCAGCATCAGTTTTGGCCAATTGTTGTAGCCGAAAAACGAAACGCAAATTGTTTTAGATTGCCCAAAGCAACCAGCTAGCAATGGCAAATTACATGCAGTATGTTGCCACGTTTTGTGTCGCTGCTGATTATATAAATCGGTGCAAAAATCGGTTAGCAAAATCAGCTGCCGCTATGCGGCCGGAGCACGACCACGACACGTCGGGAGCAGCCTCTGGTCAATTGTGGTGCGGATTTAGTGCCGGGTGTGGGGCATGGGGTGCCAATGGAGCACGTGATTATTGTCAGGTGGCTCTGGACTTGGCCAATTTGCAAATACGCTGCACAAAGTGTCGAGTGTTAAAGAAAAATAATTAAAAAATCAAAGAAAATACAAATTTGGAGTGATTTTACATTGCTGGCAGGCACTGCAATGAAATTCACTCCATAAATTTACCAGTTGTGAAATCGTAGTGTATGTAAAGTGCTGTAAGGCTCGAAAACTCGCATGCACAAATGCACTGCTCGTTGCATTTAATTCAGTGTTTAAATTTCTGATTAAGCATGCATCAACTGGCACTGCAAAAAACTACGTTTATATTAAACGCCGCTGCTGCGGCCGCAGTCGATGCCGACGCCAGCAGCGACAGAGACAGGGGCAGCAGCGCTATTTGCCGCTGGTTAAAAAATTTTGCGCGATTTGCGAGCGTGTCAAAAAATTGGTCATTGTTCGTAATTATGAAAATTGCTTAATTGTTGCTTAACAGTAGTGGCAGCAGCAGCAGCAGCAGCAGCAACAGCAGCAGCGGTACAACATTTTTGTGTTGCTGCTGTTATTGTTGTTGTTGCAGCGTCGCGACGCTAATGCGCCCAGAATTGCAGGCATAGCTTTTAGCCCGAAACAATTTGTGTTTTGGCATCTGCTTAAGTGCTGCACTTAATTGTTATTAATAATAAATGTTTTTGTTATAATTCCGCTATGTGGAGTGCAAAGCGTTAAGTTTTATTACCAAATTATTAATCGCAATAATATTTTGTGCATTTTTGTGGCACTTTGGCAGCCGTGGGCTAAATAGCTGCGCCCATTTTACGTAGCGCTTATTGCCGCTTGACTAAGCAAATTTTTAAACTAACTAGGTGCATAAACACACAGCAGCATATGAGTGTGTGTGTGTGTGTGTACTCATGTGTGATTATAGCCCAGTTTCTTGTTATTTTATTATGCAGCCACTTGGCTCAAAAATTGGTTTTTAATTATCATTATTGTTATTATTATGGCTACCATTTTTGGTGGCTGCCACAGCTACTGCTGTTGTTGTTATTTTTGCTATTGTTGTTGCTATACTTCTGCGTAATGGCCGAGTAATGAGCAATTTCAGTTAAAATTCTTTCAAGTGTTGCCCCTTTGTTGAGCTCTAACTGTTGCTTTGAGTTGGCAATTAAATGTTACTCATACGACCCTGTGGCCGCCTGCAAATTAAGTCAAATTGAGGTGGCTTATTATAACAGCAGCTACAAAAACAAAACAAAACAAAACAGTGGCAGCCGCAACAACAGTCAGATATGGTTCACTCTGACAAAACCCAATAATTAAACGCCCCACAAACAGTTTGTCATATGATTTTTTAATAAGTTTTGCATAGATTTATTGGCTTAGTTTAGCTGTGGCCCCAAGCAGGAAGAATGTGCGCGCAGGAAATGCCGTCTAAACTGCAAATCGTTTAAAGCGAAACATTAAAGCGTTATAATTAACACAAAGCACATACTTAACATATATAAGTAGGCACATATACATATGTAGACATATGGAGCTCAGTTTCTGGTATGGCCGGCATGCAGCGCGATTTTAATTAGACATAAATACGCACAACAACAGCGCCGATGCTGATGCTGATGATGATGATGCTAATGATAATGATGATGACGACGATCGGGGCAGAAAGTGTTTAGTTGCCAATTACATAAAATAAGGAGCAGCCAGCAAGTGGCTGCCATGTAACGGCTGCTTGGCCGCTTGCCCGCTTGCTCGCTTGTTTTGCTCTTTATGCAACGCACGGCGAATTAACATGTTCAACAGCAAAAAGCCAACGCGCACAAGTCGCTGCCCAAGATGCTGTCATCAGACTTAGCCACAAGACACACACACGCACGCACACAATGAGCCTTGCCTTGCTCTGATTTCAGCCAGCGACAACAGCAGCCGCAGCAGCAGCAACAACACCAACTGCGGCCACTGCAGCAGGTGCCCGGCAACGCCCATTGCGTGCGGCCAAAGGCGGCGGCTAGAAAAAAACTTGGCGATAAGTTGCAAGCCGAGATGAAGGCTGCAGCTAAGACTGGGGTTGGCCCGAAACTGGCAGCCGAGTGCGTGAGAAGTTGAAAGCTGCCACAGAGGTGGCGGCAGTAGGGGCATTAACAAAAGCTAAAGTGTCTTTGAACGCAGAGATCATAATATGCATGTATTACGTAAATGGAAAATGGGAAATTTAAATAATATATTATTTAACTTAATTTAAGAGCTTCGCATTGAATTGATTATTGCTTTCGACAGCGAATCCCTCTCCACACACCGCCACTGCATTTAGCTATTGAAACTACTCTATAACTGGCAAGTCCGTCCGTTTGTCTCACGGCCTGTCCGCCCGCCTGCCAGCTCCAACTTCAAGTTGCCAACCTGACGAAGAAGAAGCCTCGATGCTGGCGCTAAACGGTTTTGCCATATAAATGTCTTCATTGCGTATGAGTGATGATGCAGCAACGGGTCTCTCTATGCGTCTGCGTGTGCCTGGACAGCAGGCAGGAGGCAGACAGGCCACTGTCCGCGTGTCCGAGTGTCCGCGTGTCCGGCTCTACGCACTTGGGTGTTAATTTATAATTTATGCGCTTTTAATGTGCGAGAAACATGCATTTAAAGTGAATTTATTACGAATAAAAATCGAATCTTTATTAAGCGTGCAGCGAAGACAAAAGGTGCGCCGAGTCGGTCAGTCCCGTTTTGGGACTAAAACAGCCAATAAGCTGTGGGGGCTGTGGGTGGGGCAATTATTAGGCCGTTTGGGAGGTAGCTAGTCGCTAGCTAAGTGTACAGTGGGCCAGATTGAGGCTTAGTTTGTGCGAAAATTTGTCGCTGAGGGAATTGCCCAACTTGCGCAGCCGCTGCCCACATCCTGCGACCGGGGTCTGGACAAGGCGCGCCGTTTGCAACACTTTGGCACGCATGCGCGGCATTTTAATGTGCAAAGTGCAGCGGCAACAACATCAAGAGCAGCAGCACGCCCACTTTTTGCTGGTGCTGTGGTACACCAGCACACTCAATGAGATTTATTATATTGTATAATAGGCCGTACGCTGTTTTATTTATTGCAACGCACGTCGGGCAACAAAATCAATTGAAAAGCTATAAAAACACTCGTTCATTTATTTATTTTTTTATTGTTGTGTTTTTCTTTTCGCATTTTGCAAAGTATTTCAACATTTTTGTTGCTCGCATTGCACCAAATTGCCAAAATGGCAAAATCGTTTTTGGCTTGCGAATGGGTTGGTCTCAGCCCCAACCAGGCAGCTTAGTTCATTGCAATTTTTAATTTGTACCACACGGCGGTGCGGCTGGGGAGGCTCTACTCCAAGAGGATTGCACATGGAAAGAATATTTAATGTGTTCGGCAGTGGCAGATTTAGAGAGGTAGAGTAAAAGAGAGAGAGAGAGGTTTGAAAAGTGAAAGATCATAAAAATCGTGCAAAATCGTATAATACTTAACGACTGTTTACATGCTGAAACCTTTATGATATCTCTTTAATTTGTATCTTAAAGCAATTTTTATTTGAATTTAGTGAACGTATTTAAAAGACAAACTTTATAGTTCATCTTTTAAATAGCATTTATAGGGTGTTTAAGCCGTCACTTTCTGGTTATTTCTATAAGAAAACAGCTAAAAATGCAATTTTCATAAATTATGCACATATAAATCAGTCCAAAAAATATACATTTAAATTTGTATACTTTTTAATACGATTGAGAATAAGGAGTTAATGGGGTGTTTTTTCAAAAAATTTAATTATTTCCTAAATTAATTTGCATTTGTTGAATTTTATTGCCAACAAGTTCATGAACGATTTCACTTTGGCGACAACGGGCTTAATTTCATTGCGAATCATGGCACAATAGCCTACTGGAATTATACACAAGTGGAATCCCCAGAAACATCTAAGCCAACTACAATACCATAGACAACTATACGGCAGTTCCTTTGTGTGGGGCTTAGTGGGCTTAAAGTTTAACACATCATTTTATGGCTCTTCACACATTGACGTGTCAGTTCCTTTCAAGCGGAAATGCCACACCCATTGCCGACTTTACGATCCATTATTGATATGTGGCTTATAGAAAATCCAAAAAGTGTCAACAGTTTTCTAAACTATAGCGCCCATTAAACGATATATGTCTAAAATGCGATTATAAATGCGTGTGTAGGTTATAAAACGTGGTCAAAACCACTTTGCCCAGCCGGTCAAGGCATTTAATGCGCCTAAGAGCTGAAAGAGTTGATCATAAACCACCCAAAAACATTTGGGCCCAAAGTATAAAACCATAATTGCTGTGGCTGTGACTGCTACAACATTGACTACACCTAAATACAACTGGACGACAAGCTCGTCAGTATATTGACGTATTAGGTATATAAGTACAGCATAAAACCCATTCACTTTTTGTTGTGATGATTTCATAAAGCCAAACACTCAGCGGGCCATAAATACACAGATACAAGGAGTCGATGTTAAAGCAAAGATGTTTAACGCATCTTTGAAGCTGCCATTGTCCAACGCATTAAACGCAACAAAAATATTGTTGTTGGCGTTCGTCATGTTGTTGTTGTTGTTGTTGTTGTTAGCGCTGCTCATAAATATTGGCCAACTACCTGAGGTATGACGAATAGCTGCGGCGATGCTTAAGCGCCTGAGCGCCTGATTGGCTTGCACGGCTTGCTGTTGAATGGCATCGGGTCGGCAGCAACAAGTGGCTTAATTTATGCTAATGCCACTTCAACACAGATCGCCAGAGATCGCACTCTGCACTCGAGTGGCTGCAGTTAAGTGCGCACAAAGTGAGCCAAATGTTGAATTTGTGTGTACTCTGCATAACAATAAGCGGCCCAAAACATTTTGCATTTGAATGCCCCATAGAATCTCACGGCCCGACGCGGGCAATTAGACTGTATGAATATGAACGCCCTCTGACTGGCTGACTGACTGACTGACTGACTGAGTCTGGCTGATTGCCTGACTGCCTGACTGACTGCTGAGTGCGACATGTTGGGCGTACTTGGCTTTTGTGTTTAGCGTTGCATATTTGCATAAACGATCCAAGCAGCGACACCTCTGAATGGGCCGCTGGGACCACGCATGAATGGAACCGTCGTGGAAGCCAGAAAGCGACGCTCGCAAGCACTGGGGCCTTCTGGGGCTGAGTGTGGGGTCTCTGTGTGATTTATGCCTGGGAGCCTGCGCTGCGTTTTGTTTGCATATCGAATTTATTAAAGTGGGAAACAAATTTTGGATTGCTTCAAAAGAGAACGCATAATTTAATTAGACACAATCTAATACAGTCATTTGAGCTACGATGGGAACCTAAACTCGAGAATTAACATAAAACTGTAACAAATATTTTGGACCAGTTGTCAAATGGAAGATCTATAAATGCACAGTTGTGTCATCTAGTACAGCATCAAGAAAATAGGTGATTCAATAATAACTCAATGTAATACACAATTGTTTGCCTTAGTCATTTTATGACATTTAGGCACAAGCTGATTCAGTCTCAGAAAATCTTGTCCGGCTTCATGCGGAAGCCATTGCTTGCAACATTATTTGCCAACTCGCTCAAGGACGCTGTCGAAATTAACGCTTAATAAAGCAATCAATGACTGGCCTGCAAATCAAATTGGTAGCACCGCCAGTCGCAGCACCAAAATTAAACAAAATGCGCTAAATTAACTAAGTTTTAAGCAACAGCCGCAGCAGCGGCAGCCGCAGTAAAAACAAAGCCAAGCCAAGAGTGGGAAAATAAATGTACTGCTCTAACAATGGCACATAGAAAACAACTGTGCTGGGACTCGGATTTGGACTCGGACTTGGACTCGACGTCTGACTTTGACTCGTTCTCGGACTTGGGGACTGGGGTAGGGCCTGGCCTGGCCTGGCCTGGCTGAGTCTAACCAGAGCTGCAGTGGCAACTTTGTGGGCGCAGCCGCTGTCCGTGTATGCCATAACTATTTATGAACAGTTAGTTAACTCAAATGCTAGGTGGCAATTAAATGGGCGTGGCTGCTTTACCGCACTCACAGTCACAGATACAGCGCAACAAAGAAAGACAGACTGCACACACACGAACACACTCCCGACCATAGATAAAGCCAGCCCCAGATCGAGCTTCAGCTTCTTGTGTTGTCCAAATCATAACCTTGCCCTGGCCCCAGCCAACGGAGAGAATCAATGAGAGCCTCGGACGTACTCAGTAACCATATAATTAGCATTTGTTTTTTGCAGACTCGCTGGCCGTCAGTCAGTACGGGACTCGCCCAGGTACACACCCCGAAAGCGGCCAAGTCGATTTGTGGGTTCTTTTTGTTTCGGCATCTCTATAATGGCCACCTTAGTTGGCCACTAATTTGGCCAGCATTTAAGCTGCGCCGCATGCCTTAATTAAAAAGTAACTCTCTAATTGATTAATTAAGCAAAATATTCAATTAAATGCGGCCGCGTTTGTCGCCTGCATATGTAGGTGCAAAGTTGTTAACACAAACATTGAACTTCAATTCGGTTCGCTTTGGCTTCAGCTTGATCTGGCTGTGGATTGGCTTTGGTTTGGTTCGGTTCGATGAATCCATTAATTTACGCCTGCGCCCCCAAACGGTAATAACATCAACTGCAACAGCAACGACTGCAATTGAAGTGCAAAGTTGAACAACAATGCAGCCTGCATGGCTCTAGCTGCATCGAGGCTTGCTCTTATTGTTGTTGTTGTTGGTGGTGGTGTTGTTGGTGTACTTGAAGTTAGCAGCTGCCATGGCAGCGATTCCGCGGCGGAATAAGTCGCAAACCTCGCCTTGTCTGGTGTGCAGCAGTTTGTAGTCCTAGCCCAATCTTGATCGCATTTTTACGGCACATAAATATATGCCAAAACACTACAATGAAAATATTGTGCTATACGAAAATGTGGCAACAACGGCAAGCGCTACAACTATGGCAAAATATGAAAACGTTTTCAATGAAAATTAATGGGCAACGCCGAAAATTTCGGGGTGCTCGCTGCGCATGCGCAAAAATGTTAAAATCGTGACCACAGCCATAGCCGCAGCCAGAGCAAAAGCTTCGAGCTCCCAGCAACAACAACAACAATAGCAACAACAGCAATAACAGACGGTACGGTATTGTCTTGTGTCTCTGGCTGTGGCGACTCTGTAGAGCGCGTGTGATTTAGCAAATATTTAGACCGTATATGGAGCACCCGCCGCTGTCCATTGGTCAAGCAATGGAAACAATTTCCTGCGTTGCGAAAAGCAACGGCGCAGCGGCTCGCATTCTCTGGCCAGGCGATGTCACCAGGGGCGGCTCCATATTGATAATTCATAACGCGACCATTTTTGGTGAGCCATTTGAAATTAACGCGCCAACGAGCGACAGCCTGTTGAAATGTCAACATCAATTTGCCGTTGCGCGAGCGCTTTGATAAAAAGCAGTCGAAAATGTTGCCAATCTTCGCTGCAACATGCTGTGGCAATTAAAAATGCGCATACGCCGCGTTTGCCAGCCAACTCAGCCAAAGTCGGCGGCCGCGGCGACGGCGTCGGCGGCTTACTTAAAAGTGAACGCTTGCCAACGCGGAAATCGAACACAGGCATCATCTGGCAATAACAACTCATTTCCATTTTGATTTTTAAAATTTATGCGACATCTAACTAAAATAAATTTGAGCATTTAGCAAGAATTTGGCTTTTAAAACCCATTGAATAGATTCAAAAATATGTTGCAATTGAAAGTGCATCGAATGGTTTCTAGGCTTATCTAGGTAATGCTCAAGGTTCATAAAGGATGGTGAGTCAAAAGTTGTGGGTTATATACATACATCTTTTAAAATATAATTAACATTTTACTGCAAAGCATCGCAAAATATTTATATGAACTTACAATTTACTTGTGTGGTTCATTTATAAGCTCTACTTTACTCTAAATAAGTGGAATGCAAAGCGAAAAAAATAAAATCAATGTAAAAATGCACTGCAAGTCACGCAAATCTTTTGGTGCACTCATTTGGCTAGTAAATCGTATTCACATACGTATTCGCATTCGCATTCGTAATCGTACGTATAGAGCGCAATGGATTTCATTATTCATTTCACGCCCCGCTGAATCAGAGCACGCACTTTATAGAGCCATTATATAAAAATATTTTATTAGCAATGCTTTGCTTTTAATTAGCTTATGAGCTGGCGAACCTAATGGCTGCTCATTGACAAAAAACAAAAAAAATAAATAAATAAAATATCGTTTTGCGCCGCGTCACGTCGCCTTCAAGTCAAATGGTTTGCGTGCGAAATGTGACTACATGGCATATATGGTTAATTAGAGTGCAGTTAATTTGAATGTTCATTAATGTGTTGGCCAGGTGTGAACAGGCATAAAGCACTGGCCCGAAGACTGTTGTGAACACAATCAATCAGCGTCATTTGTAGTGCCAAAATATTGCAATCGCAGCATTCCCACACACGCCCAAACTAAAATCCAAAATCCAAACTAGGATTTGGTGTGGCTGGAAAAGCGAAATATTGAATGGTCGGAGCCTATGGCGTTAATAATGCCAATTGCTAGTTTTATGTGCCACAACGACGCCAATAACAATAATAAACTGCATATTATTAAGCGCTTTAAAGTATTTCCAACGTGCGACGCTTGTTCATAACTCAAAGGCCTCCGATCGACCGACAGACCAAACGACGAAACGGCCAAACGACCGAACGACCAAACGTTCGACAGACAGAACGACCGCAAAGCCGGATCTGAGGCTGGACGACCTCTCGCGGGGGCACACACGGTGCCAGACCAGACACGGCGACGTGGTCAGCCCCATGCCAATATTGTTGTAATCTCGAGCAAGTCGTCGTCGTCGACGTTTTCCACTGCTCGTTGCTCTCTTTTTGCATTGCATTTCTGTTGATCTGGCCGTATTGGGATTATGCTTGGACTATTGCGAAATGATTGCGTTTATTTAAGGAGTTTGGAGTGTGCTTGGATCGGGTTCCATGCTAATTGATTGATGGTACTGTTGGCACCTTCTTGCTTAGCCCTCTAATGCTAATCAATTCATAGATCTGTGAGCTGCGCACAAGCGTCTTGAACAAATTAATTAGTCGCTTAATAGTGACACTAAGCCCAAGCTGCCAGACCCGAAACGTACAAATTACCCGGGCATTAGCATAATAAAACGATGCAACCCAAACGACTCTCATAAATTATGCATAGTTTTGGACAAAACGAAACCGTTGCGATCACTGCGACTGCGACTGCGACTTCGACTGCGACTGCGATGCCAGCACAAAATTACAATAATAAAAGAACGCGAGACGATGAAACCGAAGCTGTTGCTGATAGCGGTCATCGTCTGGCTTTCGCATATATTTCATTAGTGGCGAATATGCGATTGGCGAAAACTGCACGCTAGATGGCGCTGCTACCGCGGACCAAACTGGTTCACATACTGCTTTCGGAGCGGGGCCCCACAATCCGGGCAGGATGACGCTGATGATGAAAATCGTTATTGACAACGGAAGACGGCGGCGGCTGGGACAGACGATGGACTCGCCAGCGTCAGCTGAGCGATTTCCATGCAAATGACCATGAAATGGAATCTGCTCGTTCGCCCGGTCCGGGCGAAGGCGACTTATCTGCGACAAACGTACTTGAACCAGAAAACGAACGACACTTTAATGCAAGCCGACATTGAAACGTTGCCGTTGTCGTTGTTGTTTGCTGTCGTTGTTGTCTTTGTTGTCGTTGCTGTTGCTGTTGCCTGTCACGGCCAGAAAGTGGCACACAGGCGAACAATGCGTAAAGGAAAGAGAAAAGTGCCGGCAGAGTAGTAAAATTAATTGAAATGTCCCGTGGAATGCGGCGCTGAAAAGCATTTTTCAATTTTGGTTTTCCAATTTTTGGGCAATGGCATTTGCCGATTGCCCGCTTTTCAATTAAACTGCAGCTAATTGAATTTGACAGCGGCGGCAAAAAAGACATAAAATGTGCTCCGAGCTTGTTGCCTAAGTCTTTTGTCAGCGTGTGTGCCTCTGTGTGTCAACCGTGTCGACTGTGGCGGGGTGGCCGAGCGGCGAGATGCTGGCAATTTTCAAAAAATATAATAATCATAAAATAAAAAGCTGGCAACAATCAAACGACCACTACAACAACAACAACAGAAATACGAACAACAACAACAACGGCAACTTGTGCGATAAAAAAAGAAATCTTTGTGATTTCGCAAGCTAAAAACGTTGGGAAAAAGCAACCACAGAAATCAAAGCAGCCAACAGCAAAACCGACTGCTAACTCCCCAGAGATTTTTATGACATTTTCACAGGCAGGCAGTCGATGCGCGGGTGAGAGGGGATGCGGCGGACTGTGCTGGCTACATGGCAGCCGTCTGACAGACGCGTCACTACGTGAGCGACGTGTTTAAAAGTTTAATGAGCCGCAAAATAATTGCAAATGCGGCGCATGTCTCCAAAACGTAGCACAGAGGCAGTCAGGAAGGCTGGCAGTAGCAGCAGCAGCAGCAGCAGCAACAGCAGCCAAAGAAAGAGCAAACAACCAGGCGATCAGGCAGCCAAGTCTGCGATCAGATGGCCAACACCCCCCAGCGCCCAGAAAAGAGGCTGCTGGGGCAGCCACCTGTCGAGGGCGGACACAGGCCACAGTCGATGCGGTTAGGCCCAGTGTTGGTGTTGGAGTCGGTGTCGGTGTCGGTGTTGGGGGCACTTAATTGCCAAAAGCGTGACTTACATTTAAAAAATCATAAAAGCCACGAGACCAGCGCAAAGATAGCGCCCAGATAAGGATAGACGAATGCTAAGCGTTTGTCAGTTTCGCAAATTAACGAAAAAATGTTTAGGACGAGCGAGCCCAATTAGGAGCACTTACCGCTGCCAGCAGCCAAACAGCAGACAGACCGTCGGACAGACACTGGCAGCCGGAGGAGCCTGCCATCGGGTCGTAACGTCGGATGAGTCGCCAACTGGTTGGCTGTTGTTGCCTTGCGCTTTATGGACTTTTAATTAGTGTCGTATTAAAAGCTTTGACACATTTCTTTGAGTCAAAGTCAGCTAAAGTTGATGCCAAAATTATGGGAAATTCCGTTTGCCAAATGACAAATCCCCCCAAACGTTGCGTGTATACTTACATACTTGTGTATGTACGTACATACGCAGTATTAACGTCAGCTAGTGGGCGTAATTGCCTCAACACATTGTTGCAAAGTATACGAATAAGAAACACTACGCACAGCACGTTAAATGCCTGCCAACAAAATTTTGTACGCATAAATCATGGGCAAAAGTGTCACTGGGCTGACAGCAAAGACACAAAATCGGGTGCCAGATTCCGATTCCGATTCCAATTCCGATTCAGTTTCAGTTTCAGATCTGGAGCAGTAGATAAAATATGTGCGAGTATGACTCGTATTTAATAAACAATCAAGCTAGAGAGTGGGAGATATATGTGTGTATGATGGGGAATGTGCTGTCAGTGGCGGTAAGGGACAAGGGGATCGTTGACCAATAACGGAGTTTGCTTTTTATGCTTATTTCATTTGCTCGCGCGCCCGCACTTTAGCGTCGTTGTTTGCTGTCGTTGTTCATATGTCACTGCTCGCCCGTCCGTCTGTCGATTTATCAACGTTTACAGTTTCTTAATGTTTTAGCGCGTGCCTCGCGCCGTCAGCTTAACGCACCCTCCTGCGCCCAACTAGCTATCCCTCGCTAAGCACTAATCCCTAGGCAAACGTTTTCATTTTGCATAGATGTTCGAATATCGGATGGCAACAGGTACAGATACATTTATAGCGCAGGGATTAACGCGTCATTGACATTTTTTTCTTTGGCTTTGTAGCGGACGCACAGCAGGTGAGTTGTTGTTGTTGTTATTGTTGCCGTTGCTGTTGATGTAGCGGCTAACGAAGCGGGCGGATTTGTAAGCCGAATCTCGTATAATCAAGTGTAGCTAGCTGCTCGTGCGATCACGGGTCGGGTTTGATTTATTTGCTGGCTATTTTAATGTCTGGACAACAGACTATCCGTTGTTTCATTAAACAATCATTGACTTCTAGTCAGGCAGGCAGGCAGGCAGGCAGGCAGGCGGACAGTCAGCTTTTATGACCACCATATAAACATGCATAAAAATTCATCAGCAGTTGTGAGTTGATTTTAGTTATGTGCCCGTTTTCCGTTTTGCTTGATTTTTATAGTCTTACAGTTCTGATGTTGCTGTTGTTGTTGGTGGATGGTGTTGGTGTCGGTATCTGTGCAGCTATCGCCGACTACTGCTGGTCTCTTGGTGTTCGTTTTATTGGCCCAATTTGTAAATATAGCGCAAAAGTGTTGAGCATAACAATGAGCTGCCCAGGCGGGGCGGTAATTTCTTGTGCATGCCATCAAGTTCGTTGCCTAAGTCTTTCGTTTCGATTCAATTGAATTCAACTCCATCTCTTTCCGTTTCGTGCAGCATGATTTGTTGTTTATTTGTCGTTTCTAATCAAAGACAAATCAAACACGCACCTACAGTCCAAGTGTGTAGAAATGCATATAAATTACAATTCTTACAGCAGCGTGCCAGCCACGGAGTCTTTGAAATCAACATTTATGCATCAATTGGTTATTTTTTGCGTTTTTTAATTTTTGTTTTCATAAACAAACAGCGCAAAATTTACGCATTATTTATGATTGCAAGGCATGTAATTCGTATGCTAATTGATAAGTATCTTAAAATTTATTAACCAGCTAGACGAACGGCAACAACAATAAATGCGTGCGTGCCGTGCGGCGTCAATTTTCAAGTACACAAATGCAAAATTGAAATCTTGATATATATAAGGCAACACTATGAACGCTGTTGTTGTTTTTGTTGTTGTTAATGGCCAGCTGGTTCTCACGCACAGCATTTGAGTGCAGCTGCATTCGGACAGCGTCAGGTTTAGCGCTGACCCCGGGCCCCGACCCGATCCGCCCCCTTGGCGCATGGCCCATGACTTTTGTTATACTGCCACCAAAATCAAGTTCAAATATAGAGTTGCTTTGGTTGCGACTTTATTTGCAACGCAAATTTATTTTGTGCATAGATTTTAGCTAGCGTTGTAGCCGTGTTTTTTTTGTCAATAGCGCAAATATTTGTGTAACATAAAACCGCCTGCAATAACAACAACTAAAAAGACCAGCAACAAGTGCAACAACCAACACAAAACTGCTCGCATACGGCAACTTTGTAACATGAAATCAAAGCAATTGCAACTGAAACCGAAGCAAAGCCGATTTTCGTATCAACAACATTAATTATAATAGTCATGCAAAACCACCAACACCACTAAAAAAAACAGCGCGAGCCAACTAAAATAGTGCGTTTTTCAAATTGAAAAATGTAAATTGTAAATATCAACTGCACTGAAAAAAACTGAGTGTCACTAGTGGATAATAAATTATATTATTTTTAAAATAGATTGATAGTTAATCGGGTAAATTTAGTGAAATAAAAAACAAATATAATATTTTTTTTTAAATATAAATATCGTTTATTTTTGTAACCGTGAGTTTTGATGATTGGATTTTAGAGATTTGCACCCAATGCGGCGGCAAAATACAATCATTTTGATGATTTATTTCTCCCGCCTGATTTGCCACAACTTCTCGATTTCTGCTGCCCATTTATGTGTCTGATGTAATTCCTATGCTGACGTCACGCACTTTGCGCGGGCAAATTGTCAATTAAAAACTAACCCAAAACTATGTAACGCAACTAGAACCAATAGTAAATAGTAAATAATAAATAAATAAAATGAGCAATTGCTCAGACTTAATGGAAACGAATAAAAAAAAATGCAGTGTGGTTAAAAGGGGTCGACGGGCACGCACTGTAGTTGAAATATGTTTGTATAGAGGACAACAAAAAATAAATAAAATATCTACTACGTGTCGATCAATAACAACAACGCACGCTTGTCCCGTGTGTGCGACATTTTTGTACATTTTCGCCTTGATCTAGAATTTTTTCCTATTAATTGATCTCATAATGACAGACACTTCAAAAGCGACATCACGACATTTATTAATTAATGCACGCAGCACAGCTAAACGCGACACGGCCCGAACTCGAACTCAAACTCGAAAACCAAATCGACCGGCTGGTGCGTATACGTAACATACGTTTTGCATGCGTTAATAACAACGGCAACAACAACTACAACAGATACAACAACAAGAACAACGAATATTGCCGGCAGCTTAATTAGCATTTTAGATTACTTTGGGGCAAGTGCGTAGCAAGAATTGAGCTAAGCGAAACTTTGTTTATAAAAGTTAGTTTATGAGGTTACCCCGAAGGTTACAGCTAAAGTGCATTTAAATAAATTTAATAAGCGACTAGCTTTGACTGTACTAAGCAAGCTAATTACACGCTGCTTTCAAAGTATTTCCCGTTTCCCGATACACATAGTATATCTATGAAAAACCCTGCAAGAGCTCAACACATTCGCAGAATGTCACAGACAGTTAACCGGCATCTACCATGCATTAATTAAAGAGGCGTTATCAATTAGCCATTCCGGCTGCACAGGCTACACCAGCTCCGCTTCTATACAAGTACGAGTATACTACCACATCAGCAGAAGAAACGACGCTTCCCATGGTAGCTATCTGCAAATCATTGCGCAAATGCACGCAGCTCATGTTGAAACTCAATTGCAATTAAAAGTCAAAGAAAAGCGAGTCAATTGGTATCTGGTATCATTGCGATGGCTCGTTAGCAACGCAAAATGCTTTAATAGAAAATGCCAGCAAGCCAAACCCCAAAGACTCAGCAGCTGTTGCCAAAATGTACCGATTTAAATCATTGCATTTAAAATCTTGTTGAGTAAATAATTCCAAAATGTCAGAATCATATGAAATAATTTTGTTTTTTATATCATTTATATCCGGCTACTTAAAGGAAATTGGTTGCAGTACAAATAATTTTATTTTTTGTATATGCTGATTGGATTTACTTGAGTTTTGCGTTTTGCTTTTTCTTATTTTATGCAAATGTTTGCAAATTTGTCAAATTACGCGTAGGCGATTCAAGCCGAGAGTTGAAAGTGTCGCTGTCACTGTCTTGCGTTGCCGTCGCCGTCGCCTCATCAAGTGACGCCCCCACCAGATCCAGACTCGCTCCACTGTAGCAGCAAGTTCATTGAACCACCTACGAGAAATATGCAAATCAACCGTTGCAAAAAAAAAATAAAAAATAAAAAAACAATGAGCCGAACATAAAGAAAACTAATTTTTGATTTGATTTTTATAGTCTTTGTCTAACGTAGCTAAAAAATTTGTATGCGTGAATTTTGCTAGCTGCTCGCATTTTTCCCTTTATCTTGCCTCCTTTGCTGCTTTGCGCTTCTGCTGCATCCACATCAAAGCCAAATTAATTGATGTCACCAAAAACAAGCTGCTGACATGAAGATTTATGCGCATTGCGCTTCACACGAGGCAGCCAGCATTTGGAAATACGTGCTTAAAATTCTGATTGGCCAGAAACCTACCAAGAGGCTTATTAAATTCATATATGTTTATGGCAAGTATGTAAATTATTTATATCTAAATTAAAAAACTTTGTTCAAATTATGAATGCAAAACAATATCGCTTTTAAATAGATTCAGCACAGCATCCAATCATATCATTAATTGAAGCTTGCCGCCATTTCAAGCAAAAATTGGTTAATAAGCATAAAGAAGCTGGCTTGCTAGTATTTTTCACGGCTGACAATTAGGAGCTGTCGCAGCCACTGACGCAAATACATCCGTAAATGTATTGAATTATCTTCGACATGATGAGCAGCTTTCGATAAATCTTCTAAATCTTATCAGAGTTTTTATTGATAATTATGCGAGCCATAAAATAGGCAATAAAATGAATGAATCATTATTCTAGGTTATTTTCTACTAGTTATGCATATTTCCCAGCTGCCTGCGACCTCCTTTCGAATCACATGTGGTCGTCATCATTATCATTATTATTATAGGCAATATAACCATTTTGATTTTGATTTTAATTTTAATAAATAATTATCACGCCCATTTTCTGGTTTAAAGCTAAATGGCCAGAAAAATTCATTAGGCCATTTGAAAACGCACAAATCTCTCAGTTGATTACAGACCAAGGCCCCGAATTTGGTGCCCTTTTCGATGGTTGTTTCAAGGGTCGCCGATGTTGCCACATGCGGCGTAATTAAATTTTCTTTGTTGTTTGGGAATTCGCTACGATTTTAATTGTCGATTGGTGCTGAAGCAGCCTACGGCGCTGAAATAGGCCTCTCATTTGGGGCTGTCCCAGGCCCATTGGGTTGGGCCCTTCCGCACTGCCAATGCTACAATTAGCAATTTCATGCGTCGTTTTTTTCTCTTTGTTTGTAAGGTTTTTTCGTTGTAATGTGTGAAATTGATTATGATTGGCAATTGGGCTTATAAACGGCAAGAGTTTTTCCCACTCTGTCGAACTATATTTTTTTCAGCTTAAGCGATTTTCTTTGAACTATGGGAAGCCTTTAAACTTGATATCGTTGATTTGTAAATGCGTATAAAAGAGCGAAAAGTTTATTAAATAGATTTTACAGTTCGGCATTTGCGTTACACATAAGAAGTTTTTGTAAATGTGATCTCATGCCCGCCTTCCACTAGCACAAACTCTTCATGCATCATTACGTAGTGTAATTTGCACATCTGCAAAGTGATCGCGACTTACCTAGCGAGCTCTTTGAAGTGCTTTTTATCAAAAGCTACCTCAATGTCGCCGACGCCTGGGACCTGGACTCGAATGCCTCGAGGCATTATAACACTCGTAATATATGCAACAGCCACATTCAAATGACACTAACGGTTCTGTCTGTCCGACTGTTGGCCTGTGTGAGCGCCAGTAATCATGTTTTAACGACACTCACTCACACACACATACGTTCATAAAAAAACGCACACAAGCACTCATATGCAGACATACAGGCGCGTCATCTGCGAGTTCATATAGAAATCTTGTAATCTGATAGGCATGACAAGAAATATTTTGCTTGTCATTAAATTTACTTTTATTTATGCAGCAGCGTTGATTGTTTGCTGCTTGTTGTTGTTGTCGTTGGAGTTTTTGTTGTTTCATTCGCGTGTTTTGTTTCGCAGCAACTCGAAATTAGTGAAAACTCTTCACATTTGTGGCATGAAGTTGGCTTAGGATCGAGCAAAAAATAAAAAAATAAATAAATGAGAAACACCAAAATGTATGCATATTGTGTTGGCGCCTCCTAACGTCTGCCTAGCTCATCGATTTTGGCCTCTGTTGTTGTTGGTTTTCTTGGCTTGTTGTATTGCATAATAGACGAAATATTTGCGCATGGCTCATTACAGTTGGTTTGGTTGCCGTAATCGACGCGGGCGCAGTATAAGCGAAATATTCCGGGAATTTTGCCGAGTGGCGAAACAAAAGACTTAAGCAACAAACTAAACGCCGCAGCTCCTTAGAATAAGCGGCTATGGCATACACTGCATTTAGCCCGAAGTGCGTGACATTTAAAGTGCTGGCATTGCATTGGCAGCTGATGACAACGATGACATCAGAGACAACGGCAAATGTCAGGCAAGTGCGTCATTGATTCTATAAACAAAGGGCAAAAACCGTTTAGCTAGAAATCAAAGCTTGTGCTGCTAATATGCAGTAGCCAAATGGGCAGACAGCAAGATTGACAGCCCCACTGGCTAACTGACTGACTGACTGACGGACGTGCAAGCGATCACCAAATGACTGGCGCACAGACAGACGGACGGGCGGACGGACAGACAGACAGACAGTCTGTCGCCGCCTAGACAACATGTGTAATGACGCGAGCCCGTGCAAAAACCACAACAAAAACAACAGCAACAGCAGCAACAATAGCAGGCATAATGAGCACAATTACAGGCAAAGCAAATCAAATGCAACGCGTTACTAGCCCGGGCAAGCAGCACTTTGAATCAGTCACAATAATTGCAGTGGCAAAAAAAGTTAATAAATTATGGCAGCAGAAAAAAGAATTAATTAAAAAAAAGCATAGCGAGAAAAACTTGCAACGGTAACAACTGCTACAGCAGCTACAGATGAAATTAAAAAAAGAATAAAAAACATGCAGCCAGACGGCTATTAAGAAAATTTCTTGTTGACTCATCCATCCAAGCAGGCGGCGGCCCACAATTAACAACCCATGCCGAGGCTACTACCAAGAAACTGTCAGCCAACATTTCTTGAACTCATTTGCGGCATTTTGTATCAGCGCTCGGCAATTTCTTTGTCAGTGCTGCAATTAAACAATTGCCGACTTTTGTTGTTGCTGTTACTTATTGTTAATGTTGAGGTTGTTGTGGCTCTTACTGTTACTGATGCATCTGTTACTGTTGTTGTTGCTGCTGCTGACAATAAATTTAATTTATTTCGCTTTATGTACGGCCTCAAGCACACGCCCAATTGGACCTGGAATCTCGTGACTTGCGTTTCGCAATTGTGAGAATTAAATAATTCTTTGCATATTTATTTGCAAGTGACTTTTGCCTCTTTATGTAACTTCCTTACTGTTGATTAATTTTTTGCGCGACTTTGCTTTAATTATTGCCTTTTAATTGTTTTGGTTGAACATAAAAACCAACCAAGCCAAATGCAAAACTTAAGTCGATACAGAGAATACCCTATAAATCTATATAGTAAAACCGTATGTTAAGTCACATCCCAGAGAAAACATAGTTAAAGTAATAAACAATAATTTCTGCTTTTAAATTTCTTTATTGAATTATATGAATAGCCAGATTTTCTATTGACTTTTTATTTATTGAATATTCATATATTTTTATGTACATATTTATCATAGCAGCTTTTTACATTTATTTCATGCTGTGCGAGTCAATATTAAAACTTCATTAAAACTAGGCATGCCAGATAAAACGTTTTTCCAATAAATTGCATCACCAGACTTTAACAATCACACAAACTCTAACAATTATACAGACGGAGTCGGGCAATCAGCTGCTGCTGCTGCTGCTGCTACTTCTGCTGACGGCGCTGATTCGTCTATTGTTAAAGTGTTGAAGTGTTTTTATTTAAATTGCTCAACTGAACTTGTAATTATGGTGCGCTCTTTTGTTGTTGTTGCGGTTTTTGTTGTTGTTGGTATTGGCTGGACAGCGGCTGCTCTTTGGTTTTTACATAAAGTAAGGAAATAGATGGCAGCCAAAGCAGCAACCGTCGTCTTAAAAGCCAAGTGGCCTGTTTGCAGTTGATGTTTTCTCTCAAATCACTGCAATTAATTGTTGTGGCAAACTTTTAACTAACGGTTTTATAGCCAAACGCACCAGCAACAGCAACCCAAACAGCATCAACACCAACAACAACAACAACAAATGAGGCAGCTGTTTTGTCTGTTAATTGTAATTGAAATCGCTGCGTCTGTTAATTGATGAATCTGTGGCTCCGTTCAGCCCAGTCTCAAGTTAGTCAGCTGGGAGTCTATTTAATGAAAGCCTTTGCATCTAGTTTGCCGATGCTGCACATAAAGTGCAATTAAAGGCGCATAAAATTCAACCAAATCCGACTAAATAATAACTATGAACGAATTGAAAACAATTACACTTACCCCAGGCAAAGTCCCCTGCTCGATTCGAATGAACAGCAATTAACGCACAAGAGGCTCTTGCTGGATGCTTTTTATTATTTTAAGTATTATTTGGATTTGTCTGGCACTGGCTTGTAGCAGATTGAGATTCTGGGAGAAATATACACCATACACATAAACACACGCACACACACAGGCAGCACACAGCGAATGCATACACAGTCAAACACTTGCAACTATCCAGCTCGGCAAATCTCAATCTTCGAAACGCGGATGTGACCGTCGTCACTGCAACAGTTGCAAAAAGCAGCACGTGAAATATTTATGTAAATTTATTTGGCTTTTTTTCGCGGCAGTAAAATGCATTTGGAAACATTAAGAGGCACACTTTGCAATTGTCGTTGGGGCTGCGATTTGATTAAAGTTGAAGCCACCAGTCTGGCAGCCGACGAGCTGTCCGGCGATTGTTTTTGTGTTGTTAGTTGTTTTGTTACTGGTCGCTGGTTGCCAGCTGTTTGTTTGTGGCAGGCAGGATTTGACTTGTCAATTAGTTTGTTGCTTGTTGCATTTTGTTTCTGTTGTTGTTGTTTTTGTTGTAACTTTTGCTGCTATCACCCGAAGCACCGTTATCTGGCGCAACTCTCACAGCTAACAGCTCTTACAGCTCGTAGCTCTCAACACTCAATACTAACCACATAATGCAAGCGACCACTGAAAACGGCAGCAAGTTTGTTGCCTAAGTCTTTTGTTTAGCAGCGCGCCTGTTGTGTTATCGCTTCTGTTGCTGGCCTATACTATATAGTATGTGTGTGTTTTTTTTTTATTTTTAAATCGTAAACTTTTTATCGCTTCATGTTTTTCTATATACAATATAATTAATTTGCTGATATTTTTCTTTTAACTGCACGCTTTTTATGTGATCTTTTGGCGGCAATTAAAATTAATTTAATTTAATTTGTTTTATATTTGTTACTGCGCGATGCCGTTGATGGAAACAAGTTTGTCTTTTTGATTATACTACCATTTGTATAACCTATGTAGCCGTATACGTACAGCCATATATATGTCTGGTATTTTGACGAAGGGCACATTCATGTACATATTTATTTACATACACAAATGTAATATGCGCGCGTATACAAATGTATATAAGTGTATTAATTTGGTTTTATGGCAGCACTGAATTGCTTTTTACTGTTGCTTGTTTGGCTGCTTTTATGAGTGATTTGGTTTAGAGCAGCCACAGATGGCTAAACATAAAAAATTTAAAGCTCTCGATGCAGCTGCAAACATAATTTGCTATGCGTTGTGAGTGCAGTTCGTTGGCCAAGTGTTGCATACGGGCTCGGTAGAAAGACGCACACAAATCGCATGCAAAACGCACGCAAATCGCAACTGAAACGCGCGCACGCGACTGCGAAAACGCGTGAACAAATCAGAAAACTTTTTTGCAACGCGCGCAAACGCAAAAAGTTTAAACAGTCCCGCAAGAAAGTCGCACAGAAACTGCAAGAGGATGAAAATTGCAGGCAGCTCGAGCTCCCAGCACAGCCGAAGTCGCCGCAGCAGCAGTCGCGGCAGCAGTTGAGTGCAATTGCCGTTGCCGTTGCCGGTGCAGCAGCAGCAGCAGCAGCGGCAGCGACAGCAGCAATAATAACAACAACAACAAGTTGCAAAACACCAACGAAGCGCAGCGAGCAAAAATCGCCAAGCAAAAAAGTGGCAAAATAGCAACAACCTCTCAAAGACCGACTGACCGAGTAATACAGTCCAGCAACAGCAGCACCAGCAATAACAACAACAATAGCAACTCCAACAACAACAACAACAGCCAAACAGGCAACAGGCTGCCGCTGCCGCTGTCAGAGCCGCTGCGGCTTACGATTGAGGAGCCGAGCTCGCATACGAACCTGGGAGCAACGGCAAAAAAGCCGCTAAAACGCAAAAACCTGTTGGGCTGGCTGCGGCCGCCGTTTGGTCTCTCTGCCAGCGTCGTTCGTTGCTTCGTTTATCGCCGATCGACGACGCTCTCTTGCCCAAGCTCACGCTCCGTCTCCAGCTGCAGCTGTTCTCTCCGTTGGTGTTGTTGAGTTTTGTTGGTGATTTTCCAGTCAGTTCGCTCTGCTGCCAGCTAACTGCTGGCTGACCTAGCGGTTTATTTCCAACACAGCTGCGCTATCAGTTGCCGATCAGCTTTTGACCAATAAAAAGAGGTTTCGTCGACGTCGCTGGAAAGCGACGCAGCGACTGCGACGTTCAGAGTGCGCGAGTGCGGCCTGAAGCTGATGGCTCGGAAGAGAATAAAGTGATCGGCTGAAAACGTTAAGAGAACTTGGGCCCAAACGCGTTCAGCCCCGCGGCCATTTGGTTGATAAGAAATTGAATAAGATTATATGAATTTTATTAGCAAAAACGCGTCAAGTTTTTTTATGGCATAATTTCGCAGGTAACTCCACAACGCCTCTCGACAAGTTCAAGCTGAATCGTATCAAGGCTCATTTATCAGCGAAGCGGCGCACATAAAAAATTGCCAATTTTCTGGTGAGAAACTAACTTGCCGACCGAACCAAAAAATAAAACCAGCGAAAAAACAACAACGAAAATAAAATAAAGTTGTTGCTGCTGCTGTTGCTGGATTGTTGTGATTAAAATCATAATTGAAATGCGCCCCTTCCGCTTACCGGTGGCTAAAGGTGCTCACCGCGCGCTGCTCACACTTTGCTGTTAGAGAAAGACAGCAAACCGAGCGGCAACAGCAACAGCAACAACAACAACAACGTTGACACTTGCCACGCGTCAATGTCAAAGGCCTGCGCTTGACAATTTAATTGTCACACGCCCGCCGCTTTTGGTCAGCATCGGCAGCACACGAACTTGCCGTCGGGGTCCGAACTCGAACTCTATTAACGATGCCAATTGACGGACACTTGAATGCAACATTGCTGTCAGTGTGGGGGGAGCGCAAGGAGCGAGCGGCTCGAACTTTGCATTAACATAAACAGTGTTGAGCGGAAGGAGGAGGAGGAGGAGCGTGCGCAGCAAGGGAGGCAATAACAGCAACAGAAACATCTTGAACATTGTCATAAATAACGCGCCAATGACAACTTGTTTGGTCGCTGGCTGGGATTGGGATCGCTGCTTGTATCGGGACTGGGTCTGGGGCTGGGGCTGGGACTGGCACTGGGACTGGGACTGGGACTGGGACTCGGGCTGAGACAGCGGCTGGGACTGCCGTCTAATGCAGCAATTGACGTGCGGCGTTTGCACCTACCAAGTTTTTGATGCGTCCGCTGCAGCCGCAGCAGCTCCCCAGGCGGAGGCCACATAAAAGTGGCGCGGCAATTGCCAACTTTGGTCAATGCCGGCGACAAGTGTAAAACGACTGTCGACGGCGGCGACTGCTCCAGCATCGACATCAGCATCGGCATCAGCGTTAGCATCAGTATCACCTCCTGCTCCAGCTTGGCCAGCGCGGCCTGGCCTGCTCCTTTCAGCTATCGTCGACGCGTTGACGGCGTGTTTGTGTGTTTATGGCAGCTGCCGTTTGATACTCATTCAAGTGCCGCCTAACATGATTTCGGTGTCATCTGCTTTTCAGCTTTAATATCGCCTGTTTAATGTGACATTTCGTAGCCAGCATCTTGTTGCTGCTGCATTATTTATGAGGCGGAGCAGACGGGGCTGCAGCATCTAACATTTCCCCATGCAGGAATCTTAAATGTTTTTTAATTTAGTGATGATTGATGTCTTGTCCACGTTGCCTTGACAACGACACACTTGACGCAAACTTAGACTCTGGGCAGCGACGTTGGCGTCGACGTTGACGTTGACGTCGACTGCATCTGATTGCCATTGCCTGAGACGCTGGTGCCTGTGGGGATACGCAGCCATAGAGGACGTCAGCACAAAAGTCAATTAAGCGGCGATTTAAATGCAGGCAGGGTCAATGTCAGGCTGCAGACTAGAAAGGAGTGCCTCAAATGGCAGCCAGATTTGGCCTAATGGTCTCTGGCTACGTGCTGCCCATTGTGCCCCATTTGACCTGATTTTATTTGCAGTATTTTACTTTTATTACTCACTGTATACTGCGCACGGTGCTTGGCAATGATGCGGAACTGAATTCGAAATGAAATTGCAACCACAAATTGCAAGGCGGCCCATCGACAATTTCATTTTTCTCAATGCAGTCGAGTTCAAAAGGTTTGCCAAATTATAAATTAAAAGTAAATCGAATCGAATGCGCGCCCATTTGTCTCTGAACTTGAAAGTGCCTATCGCGCTTGGTAGCTTGTGAAAGTCAGGGTTTGGGGTCAAGCCTAGCCACCAGCCGTTCAGCAGGTGCATGCCAAATCCGTTTGTCAGCGCCGTCAGCCGCGTGTGTTTTTCCAGCTTGTTCTAATTTGCATGCAAACGGAACTGAAGCCGGACTGGCATCGATTCTGCCGCTGACAGTGGAACCTCGTCTCTGTTTGCCAGTGCTCCACATGCCATGACGAATTACTTGACACTGGCACCTGGATCGATCCACACACACACACACACAGAGTCAGCATTCAGTTGTCGCGCCGTGTGGGCGTTCTCAGTGGCATGCCAAAGCAATTGCGATTGCGATGCCGATGCCGATTCCGATTGCCGCAATCTCAATTCATAATGATTATGCCGGTCATTAGCAAGCGAGCACCAAAAAACAAAAACAACAACAGTAGTAGCACCTGCAACAGCAACAGCAACAGCAACAGCAACAGCTCACAACGGTTCATTGCTAATTACAATTGGCTGACGACGCGAACGGGCTGCTTTTACGAGGACATTGGCAATGGCAATGTCTACGGCCAGGCTGATTTATGCCCACGCATTGCCATTGAGCAGATTCCATTGACCATCGCCATTGGCCATTTGCCTGTCAGCTTTTAGTGCGTGCATCACTCATTGTTACAGTTAGAGAGTTGGCGGCTCTAATTTAATTTAAATGAAACTCTCTGTGGCCAAAACACCCGCGCGCTATTGCCGCACGCTGCACATTTATCTGCCGCCGGCAGCGACTCAAACTCAAACTGGCACTAGGACTGAGATGGCGACTGCAGCCACGAATGCGACTGCGACAGCGGCTGGGCAAGCGGATCTTGCTCTACATCCACTTGGCTCTCGGCTGGCCGGCTATCTGGCTGTCCGCTTGTCCGGCTGCTGCAACTTTTCAAGTGTGTTTGGGTTTGCTAGGTGAAATTTTGAGCTGACGTGGGCGTTGTAATATTTTCGGTTTTATGGCCGTCGTTCACAATGCACTTCAATTTCTGACTCTCGGCGGGCAAACATTGCCATTAACCCATTAAAATGTACCTGTAACTCGACATCAAGCTGAGTCCTCAATTTGAATTACATCCGAGAGCTCTTCTACTCCAAATTCCTTAAACTCTGCCCACTGTGCCTAGTACCTAGTACATAGTGATGTGAAAGTCAGTCTGCTAAATTAAGGGATTTCCCGTGTTTTTGTTTAAAAAGAAAAACGTTTTATTAATTAAAGAAAAATAAATACAAATACACATTCATTATAATGAAAATATCATATGTACAAAAAATAATTTTAATTCGTTCAGAAAAAACTAATCAAATTTAAATAGGTTTCGCGTGCTTTAGAAGAGCCCTGTTAACTATTTGATAAATTGTTCTTTAATAATCTTAATCTAAAATTAATTAGAAAAATGAATGCTAATGGTGTAAACGACTGTCCGCCAGAGCTTGTCGGTGGGTTGATCATCTGTTTCAAAGCAGATTCAGCGATTGTCATCGTCAGCGTCATCGTTGTCTCTGGCTCATTGTGGTTAATTCATTTTGCTCGCGCTTATCAACAGCGCCATCAGCGCAAAAGCGAACATTTGTTAAACACTAAATGCACTTATTTGTTTTGTGGCAGTGCCATCCGCATCCGTAGCTGCCGCCGTCGCTGCTGCTGCTGCTGCTGCTGCTGCAGTCGCAAGAATGCAATCAACGGCGGCCACACAGCGGCAGTGACTGCGACTGCGACTAACTGACTGACAGAAGTTAGGAGCTGCGACTTGGCCGCGCAGTGGGAAGCTACTAAAATGAGCAGCCGAGTCAGAGTCAAAGTCAGTGTGAGCCCCATGGCGGCACCAACTCTGACTCCGGCAACACAGTTTTGACTCCCACGTTTGCGCAGGCGCATTGCACAAATTGCATTATTTGCACGCCGCGCAGTTGTCTGCCAGCCGGAGTTGTTGTTGTTGCTGATGTTTGTTGACTGTTGTTGTTACTATTATCATCAACATTGTTCTTGTTTGGGCTTTGGCCGCTCGGTGCGCAAAATTTCTAACGTTTTGCTGCTCGGTGCATGACGGCAGCGGCACTTGACGCCACGAGAACATAAAAATGCTTTTCAGCACTCGCACTCGAAACGATGACGCTGCTGCCGCGCTGTTCAACTAAACTACTCCAGTCAAAATAGCATTTTAATAGACGCAGCAGCTTCAAAAAACAAGTAAGATCGTTGCAGTCGGGTGTTACCGACAGCGCAATACGCATTGTGTAATATCAATCAAAGCATTATATGTACACATAAAAAATAATTTTTGTATGAGCTTTAGAGGTGATTGCCAGAACGAGTTAAGGGAGCAACGAGAGATAAATTATTTTTGCAAATTTGTACATGATTTTTGACAATAAACTCTGTTTTAATGTTGTTTTTATTACAAACAGTTACAAGCACAATCGTTAAAAATTATAAATTTGCGATTAAAATTGTAAAAGAGGTATACGAGATTACTATTTCACACTTTATATATTTTAAATGCAATACAGAGGACAAACCATCACCACAATAACATCAAACATGAAAATCGGTTTAGTTTTGGAAAAGATTATGGAGCTTGAAATATGTGTGCTACGGATCCAAAAACCAAATATAGATCTTCGCGATTATCACACACACAGGGTCGTAGCCCACACACTTTATTTGAGGCGAGTATAAACCAAATATACCCTTTTCACTTCGTGATCGAGTATAAAAAGAAATAAAATTAAAAAAAAATAGCAACTGCAACAGCGAGTCGACACGACGACCTGCCTCGGCTTTATGACGCTGCAACATGTGAAAATACTTGAGGAGAAGAAATTACAAGCACACGCTTTTCTAATCTAAGAACCTTTTGCTGCATGTCCAAAAAAAATTTGACAGCGGGTTGCGGGCCGGGCCCAAATCTTTATTTTGTGTTTTATGTGCGCGGCGAGTCCAGGGTATAAAACCCAGTTAGCTTCCTCTGCCCAACGCAAATAGCACTTGCAACGCCCTGCTTGGCGGCTCTGGCTCTGATGCTGAGTGCTGCATTGTTGTTGCTGTTGGTGTTCGTGTTTACCCTGCTGCTGAGGTGCTGAGCTGGTGCGCATTTAGCTCAACGCTTGACTTACCCTTACCCCATTTATTTGGGTGGGTGTTTGTGTAATGAGCAACTGTTTATTGCTGTCTGAAGTTGGCAAGTGAAGTGCTCATCATGACAGCTGTAAATTTGCCAAGGCGAAGATGATTTATAATTGTCATAGACTTCCTGGTTATGTTATTTGAACTGGCGACTCAAAAGCACTGTAAACTGCATTGCATAGATACATGTAAGCACTTGTGCTCGTAATAGCACATGGCATATACATTTCAGGCCCTTGCCGGCTGTTGAGGCATCATCAGCTGCCCCAAAACAAACAAAGACTGTTATGTGGCACTACTTAGCTTGAGGACGAGCAGCTGTTGCTGATAACTTGGACTGTTATAGTTAATAATTGTTACAAATTGCATTTGTGCTCATTTGGACTCATATATCAAAACATGCTGTTACAGGCCTAAAGATATTGTTTCGATTAAGAAACTTATACAGTTGCAATTTAGAGCCTATAAAGTAATTTGACTTTCCCAGCCTCTTTCCAAATTATGAAATTGATTTATTTCATTGGCATGAAATTCAGCTATGCGATACTCACGAGAAAAGTATTGATGCCTGAATCTATTTGGGGGTTCTTAGTTGTTAGGCTCCTACGTAGCATGATCGATCGCATGACATACTCTATAAATCAGTCGGCGTCCATAAAATTGCCTGCAATAAAAACAATAGCAAATAAGCCAGCGAATTATGCAACTGTGGTCTGGCCAGAGGCAGTCGATGGCAATTAATTTAATTACAACTGCATGAAAACACACGCCACGCCCCGTAATATTTTAATTAGTTTTAAATGCGCTTCATTACAACAGAGGAGTCGCAGTCAGTGAAGCGTTGCTGGCAGCCCGCTTCTCCTCTTGGCCAACACAAAAAAATGCGAAAATAGTTCAATTTAACGAGGGCCATTTATAATTTTATTGACTACCAGTCGACAGTCTATTTATGGCGAGTTCTGTGGCGCAGTTTTGAAATTCGGCGCAGCAGAAGCGCCGCCGGCGCAGACATGTGCGATTGGGACTCGGATTTGGCTTTGGTTTTGCATAGCTGCATTTTCGACATTAGTTTGCAATTTGATGGCCCAAAGCTGTCACGCCGGAAAGCGGCAGAGGAAAAAAAATGTAAAGCAGCAACACATTTGCAACATTTTGACTTCTCGTCAAAAGTGGCTGTTCCACGGCTCAGACAATGTTTGCTAAACAGGCACACGTCGAGCCACCGAACAGACTTGAGTTGAGGTCTCAGCCTCAGCCTCTGACATATTCCTTGTTGACGGCGCACGACTTAGCTAAGGACGGCCGCCGTCTCTGCGTCTGACTGGCACGGATTGAGGGCATCATTATGATGTGACTGTGACTGTGACTGCAGCGAAAACGGCGATGGCGATGGCGACGGCAACGGCGACGGCAACCTTTCGGGAGGGGCTACATAAACATTTTCATTTTCGTTTGGCATAGAAACGTCGCCGGTTGGCACATTTATCAAAAAATGCCTTACTGACATTTGCAAGCCACTTGAAGTAGGTTAGCGGTGCAGCAGTTTTTTTTCTTTGTTGTCCGTGTCCAGCTTTAAGCTCATTAATTTTATTTGTGGCAAAGATTGTTTGGAGCACATTGCCACCGCCTTTAGGCGTCGCGACGTGGCGATTTCTCAATACGCAATTTTATAGCTATCTATTGAATTGAGAAATGACTCAGAAATTTACAGCCCCAGTTGCCAATTAGAGATTTCCTAAATCAAAGGGCGGCCCTCTAATGATATCTGCCCCAATCTGAACATTAATAATGTTTCGTTTTTTCTTTATGATTTGTTTGCAACTAGTAGGCTACTAAATCAATTAACGCCTGCAGCGAATTGGCCGAGATAACGAGCCAGAGCTAAAAGCAAATTATTTTGACATTTGCAACCGCAATACGCCCGACCGCCCGACCGCCCGTTGCCTCTGATGTAATCGCCGCTTGGCATCGGCCTGGAAACAAAAAACATTGGCGTTGGCCGCAAATATGTTTTATCGCATTTATTATCAGTTGCACAAAATCGTCTATAATTGAAAAACTGTTAACTAGATTAGCGGCCATTAAAGACGAACGCGTTTTGGCCCGCGCCAGTCGACAGTTAAACTAAACGGCGGGCGTTGCATTTGGCAGCCAGTTTATTGGCTGACCAGATACGTCATTCACCCAATCGGCTAGTTTAAAGCTAAAGCACTCAGTTGCAGTTGCAGTTACCAAAATGGTGCTATTGGTAAACACCAGTCCCATAAATCAACACAGCTGCCCGAAGGGACATGCTCTCCATTTTCGATTTTGTTTATTTAAGTGCATTCAAATAAGCCTTTTTAAATTTTGTTTTCCTTAGATCTAATTAAGTTGTTTAAGTGGAATTTGCGACCATAAAATTATGCAAATACTGCCGCACACTCGAGACTCACTCGCTTCATGCATTTTTACATTGGTAATTTGCGCGCTGGCGCCCTGAGGGGCCACTGAATAACTCGTAAATCACAAAACTGGGCAAGTTGGGATTTCTTTAGCATTTCAATAGCGCCGGCGTAAGCGTCATGCGAGGGTGGAGCGAACGCTTCATGTTTAAATAAGCTGGGGGAAAAGGTTTTTCAATATAATATATAAGACACTTTATACTCGACTGATAAAAGTCTAATAAGTATGACAGGAAATACCTATACGATGTTTTATTGCTATTAATATAGGCTGGTTGGAAAGCAATTTATTGAATTGGTGCACTGAATTTTTTTTTTTGGTTTTAAGAAGATTAAATGTAAGATTAGAGTGCTTTAAATCTTGTATAAAGTGGGAACACTCAGTATCGCTATATATTTCAGCCATAATATGGGACAGAGCTGAACTGTGAATACGCTTTCGAAAGACTTCAAGTCCCTCAGTTACAGTTACAGCAACTGCGGAGGTGCTGCATAAAAGTTCTCATGATCGTTAAAAAGCGCATCATGCATTTTTAATTGTCATCAACGCATGAGACGAGGTAGCCTAAAATTGTACGCGCATTTGATTATTTGATTTTTATGATGGCTCCTTCTTGGTTCGTGGCCAGCTCCGCCAACTGGCAACTGGCAACTGGCAACCGCCGATTGTCGACTGCAGACCGATTGCCGGTGATGACGCTGGGTTTGTTTGCTTGTTTAGTGCCCACACACGCACATAAAGATGTCAACGCTTAACTTATCAAGCGAGTGAGGCGAGCGGCGGCAGACGACGCCAACGATGCTGACGTTAATACAATAAAAACTACAATAATTTCTTGTTTGAGTTTTATTTGCGTGTCGTTGCTGGACACACAAAATACAAATACAAGTAGCGCCCACCGTTGGCCGTTTATCAAACAACAATAAACTGTAATTTATGAAAAATGCTTGTAAAATGACGATAAAACAAGTGCCAGCCAGCCAAACGTACAGACGGACGGAGGGACAGACGGACGGAGAACGGACGCTGCAGCCATTGAGACTACAAGCACGACGACAACGATGATGATGATGACATGGACATGGACATTGCTGCCAGTCTTGTACAGGGGCAAAGCTTAAGCCCGAGCCACAGCCACAAGTGTACAGGCATGTGGGTGTCTCTGTATGTGTGTGTGAGTGTGTGACTGTGTCTGTGGGAGAGCACAAAGCGAAGACAAACAATTCATTGTATGCAAGTGTCTCGTGGTCGTGGCTTGGGGTCTGCGATCCCAGCTGCATCTTCACTTTGGCCTGCACATTTGACCATTGTCGACACGCTTGTTTTGTGCGCCCAGCCAAGTGGGCAGCCAGCAGCGGCAACTGTTTTGGCCCAGTCTGGCGACAGGTCAAGCCAGCCAAAAATTGTCCAAGCCCAAACTTTTGCTTTCGTACTCTGACGTTGGCGAGCTCTTTATCTAATTGTGTCGGACAACATTTAACAATTGCATATTAATCAAGTGCTTAGAGTCCATAGAGTATTGCAAGTCAGCCCTTAGAAACGCTGACACCACAATTTAAGTAGGCCCATAAAAAGGCAGTCACAGTCCTTAACTAGGCCAGGAGACGGTAGGATGTGGATGTGAAAACACCAGCTCATACACAACTGACCCAGTACTGTAAAAATCAAATAAGTTCAGTTCATCAACAATTGATAGGTGAGTTTCATAAAGCATAATACCCACAATACCCAGTTTACTCTGAATTACGTTGGCATGTCATGTGTATTTTCAATGAAGTTTCGCCGTAAAAAGGCTTATTAGTTTCTCGCTGCCAATCATTTTCCTTATGGCAATTAGTCATGCAAATTTGTTTACTATTTCGCGCGATGGCGGTCGATAAGGCAGCAGACCCTTCAACAAATAGAGTCAAGTATATTGGCAAGCGTTTGGTTCAGTTTGCCATGTCCTGTCCGCGTTAGTCGCGAATCCGCACAGACTGTTGCTGGTGGCGTTTGAAGTAAGTGAAAATTCTCCAAATAGTTGAAGCTACCATCTTACACCTTGTTGTTTTGTTTTGTTTTGTTTGGTTTCATGTTGTTTTTGCTTTGTTTGTATCTCCGGCAAATAAAAATAAATGCAAATCGCCTGCCAAGAAGCCACCGCAGAGGCACGACAAACGGCACGAAGACTCAATTCAGCCTCAGAAATGAGGTACAAGCAGGGAAACCGCAAGAAAACAACCAAATTATGTAAAAGCCTGGCAACAGGCACCCAAGTATCAGCTAACAAATTGTGGCCTAGTCCCCGTTGAGAAGTTGTGATGTTGTTGAGGTACGGCACCGTGTCTCTTACCCTTTGCTAGGTTGTCCGCCTGTCCGTTTGGCCCATTCTATTAACATAAAACGAAGAACTATACGCCATAATAAAAGACATTTACTTGCAGCAACATAATACAAATTTGCTGGCACGATTTTTCACTACTTTAGCGGGAGAGCCAACACCTGAAACATCGGTAAAAGGAACCCAGGCACTAAATTGGTCAACTAATAGGTTTCTGTATGTTCAACCAATAACTATTGGTTTGATTATAATCAAACAAAATCAATTAAGAACGTAACCGACTGCGTAATACTCGTGCACAATAGACAATAGTTATTATTGTTATTTTGGAAAAATATAGAAGTTTGGGTCCAACATTTTTCAACCCAAACACTGTGTGTCAAATTTGCTGACTATAGCTCGAAAATTTTGGGATAAATTGATTTTCGCGATTTGCTGGGGCGGGTGGGCGTGAGAGGGAAATTAACCTTATTTAAAGGCCACTAATCTACATTTGGTGACTCTAGCTTTAAAACTATGGGATATAGCCATGGCTGATCGGCAGTTTAGTGGGCGTGGCCGGGATATCAAGGTCGCAATCTTTGGGGTAGATCACCAGCAATCTACATTCCAAATTTGATGGCTCTAACTTTAATATTGTGGCAAATATTCTCCTCTTATCGATTGCGATTGTCATGTTATCGATTTGCCAGCTTCCCAGTAGGCGTGGCACAAACATCTAAAACCTCTGTCTGACGCGGGTCTACACGAGTATATATTGCAAGTTTCAAGTCTTTAGCTGCGATAGCGGCGAACGTACAGACGTACGTACAGACGGATGGTCGGACGGACGGACGGACAGAAAGACGGGCATTGCACAGTCCCAATATGCTTTTTTCTTTTTTTGTGAACGAGTATATTGATACCATAATAATGTGACATCTTGCACAAATTCGTCTAATAAATCAGAGAAATTTAAAGAGCCTTGTCTAAATATATAATTGAAATAATAATTGATAAGAATATCTGACGGACCCATATATTGCTTAGGCGGGATCTGGCAAGAGACAATTGGCATACAAGTATAAAAAAAGGGGAAAAAATATAAAAAAAAAACAAATTTATGGCGCCACGATTTGTTGACAAATTTCTCACAACACGATCCATAAATTATGTGACCGTGACCGTGGGCTGCCTGTGGAAAAGCTGAACCAGCGATGGCAGCCCCGGTCGATCCGCCAGTCGCACGACATGTGGGGCAATTTGGAATCGTAATCGTGCAATAGGTGTCACTGTAGAGTGCTGACACTATTTCGCTGGCCTAGCGCTTATAATTTGTTGAAAATTATTTGATACCGCTGCGCCGAAGGTCGATGAAACACGAAAATGTTGATTAAAGAAAAATTATTTCGCGACCCTAAAATTATGGTTGCAGTTGCAACTTTCTCCTCGACTGAGGCGAAGACGAGCGCGGGTGTTGTTGTTGTTGTCGTTGTCATGAAGGATCAGTTGAGACGGTCATCATGTTTTATTGCACACATAAAGAACGCCGTATGAACTCTGGCATGCGGCATCCAAGATAAAAACGAAACAAACTTGTAAGAAAAATATCTTACAATCCTACAGCTGCTACCCAAGGAGTCGTTTCGATTGGTAAGTACGGTAAGAGTTGTGCTTTTTTTTAGGCCAGAGATTTACATTTTTATGTGGCACTCAACAGAGTGTGAAATATGGCAAGCGCTGTACTCAGCGGTAACAATTGAATTAAAGTTATACATTCAATGTTATTTGCCACTTGAACTAACCTAATAATTAGCGTGCCTTTTAACCAAACGTGCCATTGACCATAATAACTCCCACTATCCCAATGCAATTGTGACCATTTCAAAAGTAAACAACGCAAAATGCCATGCGTCACTTTCAGTAAAGTTTGAATCCTATTTTTCCGACAGTGCTTCGCCGCAGCTGGTGGCCGTCATGTGGGTCAACATTAAGGAAGGCTTCGCGGCAGACATTTATCAGCTGTACGCCCTGGTACTGCAGGTCATCAAAGGGAGAAGTATCTTTTATTATAATCCCAGCGGACTGGAATGCAGCTGGCAGTGGTTGCAGCAACACAACCTCACCAACCAGCCGCAGTGGGTGTGGCACAGCCAAATGCCCTATACCCTACTGAAGCAGGCACACACCAGCGAGCTGTTTGTTTTAGCCTGCTTGCCTGAGAGCTACGATGTGTATGCGCTAGCGGGTCTATCAACTAGTCTGATTTATTTGAGGAGCGTACCTGTCCTTATTGAGCTGGCAACCGACAGCGCCAGCCTCAGCTCCAACATGGACTCGTTGGCTACTCAAATTTTAGCGTATTGCCATCAGAGCAGCATGCTGAATGTGGCGCTGTACTTTCAGCGCAGGACAACGAATTTAACTCTTTACAATTCCGTGGCCTTTCCCAACTTTAAGGTACTCAAGCGTCGGTGGACCAATTTGCGCTTAACTGGACGAGATAAGCTGCATCCTCACCAGTTGGACAATCTTAGAGGCTACGCATTGCGCGTCATGCCCGATTTTTCTGAGCCAAATACGATTCTCTATCGCGATGCAAGCGGAGAAACACGTATCTCGGGATTCATGTGGCATTTCATGCAGACCTTTGCTGAGAAACTTGGTGCCGAATTGCATGCAGTGCATCCGACGTGGCGGCAGGGACGCAATTTGGGGGAGCTTTATATGCTAGAATTCACCAGGAATGGCAGCGTCGACTTCGGTCTAATTACTGTGCAGATGATCAATAGATTATCGAAAAGGTAGGCAACGATTGTTCTCGCTAGCTTAGCCACTCTAAAATTATGGAAAGAAAAAGTTATTCTCAATTTAACAATTGTTTTTCTATAGGTATTATCAGTACTCATATCCGATAATATATGGAAGTTGGTGCATTATGTTGCCACTGGAGCGGCCCATCGAGGTGCGTGCAGTGTTTGGACACATTCTGGCACCCAAGGCTCTAGCGCTGCTCCTGGTCGCCTTTGGCTGCTGCTACTTCTCGCTCCAGCTGGACGCCGTCCCTTTTCCGATCTGTATTCGCTACTGGAGTCGTGGTCTGCGCCTCACGCCTGGCCTACTGACTCTTCTGGTTGCCTGTGTCTGCCAGGCTCAACTGTTTTCGCTTATGATTAGATATCCTGGGCAAACACCAATTGACAGCTTCGACGCTTTGCGTGCGTCGAATCTGCGCATATTTGGCTTGCGTTCCGAATTCGAGAGCTTGGATGGTGACTTTCGGGCCAGGTATGCGGCGGCATTTAGGCTGACCAGCAATGTGAGCGAGATTTTTAGAAGGCGGAACAGTTTCAATACCAGCTGGGCCTTTACGATCACAACGATTAAATGGATTATTATGGCCTCACAGCAGAGGTACTTTCAGCGTCCGCTGTTTCGCTATTCGGAGCTGTGCTTAAGCCCAAATTATCCCTACAGTATCCTGTTATCCGATGAGTCCTTATACCGTGAAGCGCTTAAGCTATTTACCATGCGGGTGCAAGAAGCGGGCCTACTTCTGCATTGGATGAAGCATGGCTTTATTGACATGTTAAAAGCGGATCGCATGGAGCTCAAGGACTACAGTACTCCAATCCAGGTGCAGCATATACGCCTACAGGACTTTCAGTTTGCCTGGCTTTGTTGTGGTGTCGGGTTACTTTTGGCACTGATCGTGTTTGCAGCTGAGTTGCTGCGATTCTACGTCAATGTGTGCTTGGATAGCTTGTAGAGTGGCAAAAGTCATTGTTGCTTTGTGGCATATAAAACCGAATGCAAATTGGCTGTCAGGAAGCCACCGCAACATCACGACGAACTGCACGAAGACTCATTTCGGCCACAGAATTGAGGCGCAACCACAAGAAAACAACCGAATTATGCTAAATCAAGGCAACAAACACAAACGAATTAAAGCCTAAAACTAAACCTAACACCTGCTGTTGACTCGGCCAATCTAAACTGAAGAGATTTAACACAAAACCTAATCCTCCGACTACAAAGACTTTGATCGAAATACAAACATTCTATAAAATCTTCGAGAACACACAAATCTATAAATATTTTTCCATTTTTGAATAAACGTATATAAAAAGCTGTTCAAGCTATTTTGCATGTGCTGGAATTTATTAATGCTCTGCAATCACAGAGTGGCATAAGGTTCGCCTTTACCTTGGAACCAATCGTATGACTCACACTCAGACGCTGACCGCCCTGGTCGACTTGGTCGGCCTGGTTGGCCTGGTCGGTCTGTTCACCGCGTCATCGCTGTGGTCGTCCAGGTGTTCAATTAAATACCGACGTTGACCTTAATACTCGAGCTGCTGCAAAAGGCTGCCAGAATTTTTGACAAATTGTCGTCGAATGTGCGCAGAAATCAAGTTTATGGTCAATTTGCTTGAACAACTTTTAAAAAGACTCATTTACACGCGCAGACACACATGCAAGCACACACACACATGGGTGTGCAGAATAAGCCTTACGAATCTTTTTGATTTCAACTCTATCAGAGTGTCGGCTCTGGTAGAAAGTTGCACTAAGCGGGCATTAAAATACCAAAAATAGTCAACGGCCGATGCAACTGCCAATTCCAAGGTGTTAAAATACTAACGTATGCATTAAAATTGCTGATGAAGCGTCTTGTGGTCTGGCTGGCTCGTTGGCCTGGCTGGATTGTAGGATTACCAAATATTTGCGACTGCTGCCAAAAGTCAAAAGAAATCAATCAAAATGCCACAATCAACAACAATAGCAACAGCAACAGCAACAACGGGCGCCAAAAGGCAACAAAAGGCAACTGCAACAACAGCAACAACAACTGCAACTGCAGCAACACACGCCACCGACAGAAGCGACAGTCTGACGTGTGCCTAAGACGCTTAGTGGCTGCCTGCCAGACGGCGGCTGCTGGCGTACCGACAGACAGCCCCTCGTCTCTAAGTGGACAACAAAACGCCTCCAACACTTTTGGGCGCGAAAAGTGTGTTGCCATTGCCGGCGATGCTGCTGCTGCTGCAGTTGCTGTTGCTGTTGCTGCATTAAGTTTCCCGGACCAAGTGTTTGCCAAGTGCTTTGGCTGACTGGCTTCGGGTACATGTTGCAGTTGCAGTTGCAGGGGCGTAACGGCTTTTATACTCCGACTGGGACTCGAACTGCAACAGAGCCTCATGTGATGCATATAAAATAAATAAGCCAACTTTGATCTTCATTTGTTGTTGTCAAGCAGCTGACATGACTCTGCCATTGCCATCGGGCTTGACACATATTTGCATAGTTTAGTCGAGAACAAAATGGCAGCGCCAAAATGTTGACAAGTGTCAGTCAGGCAAACGCTTCGTGGTGCTCGGTTGCGGTTCTCGCATCTTGGGCTGCTGCTGCCTCAGATCGCGTCGTGCATAAATTTGCATGTGGTCGCATCTCACGCTTGGGCCAAAGATTCGGCATATATTTTGCGGTTGTGGCAGTGAAATTTTTTCGATATTTCGATTTTGCGAGCGCACCTTTATGGTCTATTATACTAACGGGAATGCCCCGAGAGCAGGCTGGCCGATCGTCGACGTCGGCAATAATAAGTAAATTGATTGAAATGTGCGATATCATGTTGGCCGCTATTGAACGGAAATGGCCAACCTCACCCCGCAGCCGGACTCTACACAATTTTGTGGTAGCGCATTCAATGTCGATTTCGTTTTACACCCGAGGCGCAGATACGCAGCCAAAGATAGAGGAGTGGGGTTGGGTCACTTGGCTGGGTCGCTGCCAATGCCACGCACGCGGGGTGCGGCCCGGTCCATGACGCCCACCCAGCTTGCCCAGCGGCCAATCAGTTAAGGTCGGGGTCGGGCTGCCCCAATGCTGACTCTATGCATTAAATAAATCATTAGCGTGTTTTCAGCGGCCTAAAACAGTTGCCATCGCCTTTGATTGCAGAGTTCCATATTCGCGTATTTTGTTTATTATTATTAATGTTAAATGAATTGAAATTGAATACTTAAGATTTTCGAGGAAATGCATGTTCGCTAATTTAATTAAATTAATTTCATGTCCCGCTTTGATATGGTATTTGATCTGAGAGTTCCCTTTCGCTGATTTTAAGCCAGTTCGTTGCCGAAGTCTTTTGATGTGCGTGTGTATGTAAGCCCCAGCAATTTGCAACAGCAGTAGCCACAACAACAACAACGGCAGCTACTTGGCGACATGTTGCTGGCGTGTAATTAGCATGCTAACTGGCTGGCAGTTTAGCAGACTTTTGGCCAGCTTACACCAAAATCTGGCGCACCTGCAACAGTTGCCGTTTCCGCCGCCGCCGCCACAGACACCGTCATCTCAAATGATCTCATAAAATGCTACTTAACACGTCGTTGTTGCTGTTGTTGTTGGTCGGCACCTTAGTCGCATGTTAAACTCAACCGTAATGATAACTCTTTGGCTCGTGTGTGCGACTGACTGATCGTGTGAGCGTCTGGCTGGCGATTTTTATTGACTTTTCATTGATTGCTGCCGAGCAACACAAATTCAAAATTTGCGCAAAAAAAGCAGCAAAAGCAAATATAATTCTTTTTAACATCGCCGTCTTTTTGGCACATGCGTAATTAAAACACTGTAAAAACTCGCGAATTGTGTTAACCAGTTGAAGTTTTTTGTTGTCGCCGCTTGTGATTTTTGTCATTTTTTGAGTGCGTTGCAGTTCCCCGCTTTAATATGCCCAATGCGTGCTGATGTAATGCATTTTAATGTATTTGATTCTGGGTTTTTTCTTATTTATTTCGAATTTGTTGTAATTTTTTGTCGACCATTTAATGGACTGTTTCTGCGCACATGCAAATATATGATTTCCTGCCTGCTGGCAGCAACAACAGCACGAACAACAACAACAATTGCAGCGACTGCAACAACCGTAAATGCTTCACCCCATAAATAGGCAATTTTCGCTTGGCCGTTTAACGCCAACACCAAAATTGGCGCATGTTTCGAGCTGGTCTGCATCGAGTCGAATCGATTATCGTGCACTTAACACCAAGCAGCTCTTTAACCTGTGCCTTGCTCTGGTTTGGGCCACGTTGGGGCAGTGTTACCCTTAAAGGTTTTTCTGTAACAATTTTGAAAATATTTTCAATCAAAATCTAGGCGGTAACTGCAGCATGTACTAAGCGTTGATTGCTCGGCACTGCATTGCTGCATTGCTGCACTCGAACCTGATTGAAAAAAAAAACACAGAAACCTCGGCCAGAGCCGCAATCAAGGCCAGCACTGGCATCATTATCAGCTGCAGCTTCAACGTCAGCTTCGGCTTCGGCTGTGGCATCGGCATTGGCTTCGTGCTGATTATCAGCATGTGCACTGGCTGGCCGACAATGACGACGACGTCGCCGCATGTGCTTTTGCCCTCGATCCATAGATCAAGATCATAAATAGCAATAAGCCAAGCCAGACAATGTCTGCTAACTGTTTCAGGCAATCAATCAATCCATCTAGCCGATGCAGCGCCGACTGCAGCTGCTCAGTTGACGCCGACAGCATTTCGCGAGCTGCGCGCTGCCCATTTGGAAAGTTCATTCAGTTGCGCTTCAGTTTTTCCTCTATTTTTATTTATTTTTTGTAGTGGTTGTTGGTGTTGCTGTTCGAAAACCAAGTCTGTTGCGGCATTATAAAACGTGATCGATTGATTTGTGCGATCGCAGCGGGTACAGCGGGGCTGCGGCAGCGGTGGCTGCGGTGGCTGCAGCTTCAGCTTCAGCTACAGCCACAGCAACAGCTACAGCTGGAGCGCCGGTTGCAAGTTCAACGAGCCGATTGACTGACTGACTGCTGACTAGATAATTGTAGCGTTCTGCCGCTGACGCTACTTTTTTTATATTTGCGCTAAACAGCTGGAGCAGCGAGAGCAGCCAGCAGAGGAGGCCGTGCTGCCTGACATAGCTGAGGCATGCAGCGCATTCCACTTGGCTTGGCCAGCTGCTTCCTCCTCATCTCCGCGATCTCATCTCCTTCTCCGGTTTCCTGCTCGCCAGCGTCTGCTCTCGCTGAAAGCGGGCAATCTGTCAGGCTGACAGTTGGCCCAGTCACAGAATTCTGCCGGCCGCTGTCGGCATTGCATTTGATGATTGATGATTGTTGAAACGCGAACAAAATTATGATTAAATAAGTAATTGTAGTTAAACAAAACGGCAATAGCGATGGCAATGGCGATGGTGACGACGTCGTTGACGACGAGCACGATTGAGCCAAAATGGCCAGCAAAAAATGCTAAGCAGCTAGCGATTGGGACCCGGCTAAGTGCAGCGGCTGTGATAGCTGAAAAGCAGTTGGATCAGTTGCAGTTGCAGATAGAGATGAAGATGGAGATGGAGACAACGTTGACGTTGTTGTGAATGATCTTGACTTTTGCAGCCGTACTGGCAGCGCCATTCAATTAGTTAAGCACAGCCAGGCTGCCTCAGACATCGGATATAGACAATTTTCGGCGAAGTCGCTTTGCCAGTCGAGGCCTAGGTCAATGCTGGCACCGTTATTGTTGCTTAGCCAGTAACTGCTTAGGTGGTCCGGTGCTCATCTTAAGGTCAAAAGCAGCTATAAAATAGACCACACATTGCTACACTCTCACGCTCACACACACAGCCAAACGTACACACAGTCGCAGTAAGTAAAGCACGATATATGCAACGAATGAAATAACTTAGCACTCATAATAAATTCAAACGCTCGGCAATTAAATCGTAAATTTTTACTACTACAAATTTACAGTTATTAAAAACATAATTTGTTGTTGTTGGCTGCTATTATTAATTACTACAACAGTTTGGTGTCACGCTGAAAAACAACGGGCGATGTAAGCGGTGGCGGGGACGGCGGCGACGGGAACGTCGTTTGTTGCATTTGTTAAATAAGTAGTCGAAACGAACGAAAGACTTAGGCTACGAACTTGAGTTCAATCAACATTTTCAATTTAAAAGCATTTGTTGTTGCCGTGCTCCGCAAGTCATTGGTGCACTGGCACGTTTTTCTAATGTGTGCCTCAACACTGGCGAGGGCTGCCCATAAAGTTCCAAAACTGTTGAGTCCGAAAATGTATATTATGATGGGTGTCCACAGAGTCTGGCATAAAATCACGCTTATAAATTGCAATGTTTTTCAGCTACTTATTGTACGCCTAACTTTGTAGACAGTGGAGCACGTGTTCCCTCCAATAGACTTCATTGCTAATCGCCCATATTTACCAATGTCGTTTGTTCGCTCGCTTGGCTTTGCCCGATCGATGCTTATCGCCAAATGTGTTGAATGCTTGGCGAGTGCGCAGCCGTTGCAAAAAATTAATTAGAACAAAATACAAAACGCGCAAATATTTACAACAATGGGCGTGCCCGTTTGAAGCATTTTGTGTATTTGTTTTGGCAAACAATTGGCAACAATTTGTGGCAACAACTGCCAGTCAGAGCCGCAGTCAAAGTCACAATGCTCAGACAGGCATGACGATGTGGCAGCCGTGGCGCTATCGCGATTTATGTTTCTATGAATTATTTGTTAAATTGGCTGCCCGCACATGTGTGTGCCTATTGACGAAAGGTTTTGCAGGCCAATCAAAAGGCTGACGCTGGCCGGGACTCCAACTCTGTTTGCTGGCAAACCGGTTTTTAGCAAAATTTCCAACTAATTAGGCGTGGTGGCTTTTAATCAAAACGATTAAAATGCTTTCCGACAATATTTTTCCACGCCTAATCAAAGACTTTATGCCATTTTTTGCATTGCGCTCATGACAGCTGCAATAGCTGCCAGAGTCGAACCTGAAGCTGAAACCAAAGCTGTGGTTGTTGCCGCTGCCGGTGGACGGGAGAGGGGGGACGGGCGTGGCGTTGCCATATCAAATTGTGCTACAATTTATTAAAAACGAAATATGTGCGAGCCGGGTGAGTCGGGCGACGGTACACACGAACGATAACAAGTTGTCGAACCAGATGTCAAAGCGATTTGCAAATATTTGACAAGCGCAAAACACCGACACCGAAAACCCGAAGTGCGGCAGGGCAACAAGTTGGGAGTATAAACGATCATTACCAGCGACTGGATGTGGCAGGAAAATACAAGTAGTTGTGACACAGATATATGAATCACATTTGGGATGAGAGCATAATCGACTAAATTATATTAAAACATAAGTTGTTTGTATAAACTTGATATTCGATTTGATAAAAGCTATTTTCTTGCTTACATGTTGGCTTCTGAGAAGCTCTAATTGAATTGTACATACAATATTACTTACAATGTATTCACGGCATGCACATATAGCTATAACTCCTATCAAGCACATACATTGTTAATGCCTCTTTGCCAACTATCAGAGCCGATCTTTTTTAAAGCAGCGTCACAGCGGCGTCAACATAATAATAACATAAAAGTTTATTTTATTTTTATTTTCAATTTAATTTCATTGAAAATCATCAAAAATATCATGTTTAAAATCAAGGCGCGTGGCGAGCGACGGGCGAGTGCTGAGGGAATCTTGTTTTTTGCAAAGCTGCGAAGGGAAAACAAAATTTAATACAACATGCGGCGACGCGACGGCAGCGACGCCGGCGCACGCATTAAAACCGCAGCAGAGCCGGCATAGCCCCTGCCTGCTCCCTCTTTGGTAACCTTCGCGGCCGTTGCCACCGGCCTGGGCTGGCCACTTTTCGGCCATTGTCAGCTTCGAAAAATCTGATAAGTCGTATTATAAGAACATAAAAACACCCAAACCAGAAAACGTAAACGAAACATATACGAGGGAGAGAAAATAATTTCAGCCTGTCCTCCCGGCTCGGCGTGGCTCGGCATCGCCCAGGCGCAGGCTCAGGCTCAGACTATGACTCGGGCTCGGGCTCAGGCTCGGGCGCGACGAAGTCCGATCAGCAACAACAAGGCCGAAACCAAAGTATGCAGCGTACATGTTGTTTTTGTAACTGTTGTTGTTACTGATGTTGTGGTTGGCAAAGCAAAGCAAGCCGAAGCGAAGCGAAAATATTTGGGGCCATGCCACGAAATGAAGTTGCAACAAGATACTGTACTTTACTTAAGGGCAAGTAGATGCACAACTGATACATGGACATGGGACTTGATTTCGCCTTTATGGGTATTTCTTCAGCTGCTCGCATCGTTCGCGTTTAATTTCTTGTGCAAACTTCGGGCCACTTGATGGGGCGTGTTAAGCCTTACATCTTACGAATGGGCTGTGGCAGTGGCAGCGGCGGTGGCTGCGTTGCATGCTGCAACTGCCCTCATTAACTTCGACAAGGATGCCAGGAGGACATGAAGAACATGGGCCCGGTACTGCCATTGTGTTTTGTTGCCTCATTGCCGCTGTAAATCTGCATTACGTGCGCATCATTTTGAGGTGTTCAATTAAAGTTCGATGCAACCAGGGCTGGGCGCGCTCAATGCTCGTGCGCCTTTTAATTACACTCCATCCACATCCAGCAGCCATCAAAGTAACTCCAGCAGAAGACACAAGTCACTGCTGACAGTGCCAAACGACGAGCCAAGCCATAAAGCAATATTCAATTAAAAATACTCGCTCAACACTCCGTTTGGCGGAGGGGATTATCAATTGTGCCTGTGAAGAAAAAAAAAATTTGTTTTCAACGAATTTAATTTTGTGTTTTTTTTTCGCTGTTTTTTAGAAATTATTAACTTAATTTTGGACGCCAGCTGTTTATGTGGCTTATTCACTTGACTGTTTATTTATTTTTAGCCGACTTCATATGGTGAAACTGTAAAACGCCTTTGGCCTCGCCGATCGTGCTCCACCTCCACCACCATCTTCATCTTCATCTACAACTCTGATTGATGCCGTCCACAACAACAGCAACAACAATCCATTTGGATTGATTTATTTTTAGCTTATTTATTTGTTATTTGCTTTGATGAAGCGGCCAAAAGCCTCGGCAGATGATGTAGCACGTTGAAGTGCATTTGAAAATCGTTTAACATTTCTAAGCTGAGCCCCCAAACATTTTGAATGTTAATCAATTAAGTCGATTTGTTTGGCCCATGTTAGGCATTTAGGCCTAATAAGCAGCTATGCGGAACTGCAAGCTTGCCCAAATTTTTTCGCCAGTAGACTAATTACTTTGGCACTCAGTCACCAGAGAGCACTTACTTTAAAGCCGCTCGGCATGCTTTCATCTCGCTGGCATGCAACGCCAGCCAAATCCAGTCAACTGCCAAAGTCATGAGGCATTTGTGGATGTGGATGTGGATGTGGCAGTGGCTGTGGGTCAGCGACAAAAGCCACCCGGACGGTCAGCCGGCTGGTCAACCTACTTTGGCAGCACGCCACCGAGTCAGGCTGCAGCCACAAAAGGTGATGATGAGGTTGATTACTTGGACTTGTATTGGCGACTTTCCTTCTAATTTGAGCTGTACAAATAATCAAAATTTTTAGCGCGCGCTTTGTAGCATTTAATTTGATTTTCAGCACGTTTCGGCTGAAGCGGCATGTCTTTAATTGAAACCGATTTTCGGACTCCATTTCTAGCCGCAGACCGAGTGCGGTTCGAGTGCGAGTGCACTTTGCTGGGCGTCAAAATGAGCGCACGTTTCTGGACCAACTTTCACCCAATTCGTAGGCGTTGGCTAGGGCAAGCGATTGAACTGGTTGTTGCTCATTTAATTAGCTCATTTGGGAGGACAATTTTTTCGGAAAGTACTTAAAGTTCGGATATAATAAGTTTTAAAGTTGAAATTGAATTCTTGCTCGTTACATGAAGTTACTATAGCAATTGTTTGTTAAATATAAATTATAAAATTTGTTCAAAATTGCAGATTTACCAGATTCGAATGTTTAACTCTAGTGTTCTTTCCCTTGGAATAATCAGAACCATTTAACAAAAATACGTTCAAAATTGTTGGGAAATCTAGAAAAACCCGAAAAAGAGGCGGCGTTAAATCATCAAAATGTTGCACACGCGCCAACATCGACATCGTGGCTGTCAGCACTTGACCCAATGCCCAGACAATGGCTTTAATTTCGGGCTGTCCATTTGTTGTTTCGGTTTGAGCTGCGTCGCGGGTGTGGCGCATCTTTTTCTCCTATTTTTTGTATTTATGATTATTTTTTTCCGTTTTGTTTTGATCTTTGCGCGTCGGAAAACAATGAAACCTTATAAGCAAATTGTCTGTCAGCACCACCACGATCAAGCTTTGAACCTCGGTCTGTTGATGGCCTGGTCAAAATGTTTGATGCCCTTACAAATGGCGCTCTCTGATTTCGTTTTCGTTTTCGTTTTTGGCGGCGACGGCGGCGTCAGCGTGGGTCACCTTTCTGGGCGGCTTGACCTGGCTTAAATGAAAAACCATATTTCTCTGAAGCTGGCCCCAGTTTTTGACGTGCGATCGATTGCGCCTGTCCGGGTGCTGCAGCAGCGCAAATTTGTTGTTGTCTTGGGCGTCTTTGGCCCGGCCTGGCCAGGCTTGACCTGATTTCGTTTTGAGGTTGGGCAGCAAAAGTCATGCACTTGCCGAGTCCAAAACCAAAACTAAATCCAAAGCGAACTCCAAATCCAAATCCAAATCCGAATCCGAGTTCGCGTTCGAGTCGGATGTCTATGGATATTGCCATTGGAAATTGCCTTCTAATTAAGTGCATTTCGTTTAATTAATTTAAACTAACTGTAAATTGGGCGCGGTGGCGTCGTCCGCCGACCAATAGCCATTCGCCAGGTCCACCAGCAGCAGCAGCGAGCCAACGAAGGCGAAGCAACAAGCTCGTTAAGACGACCAAATCGAGGGCCAAAGACGACGACCAAGTTTATTAGTTCGTGCCTTCATTTCGTAATTACTTCAATTGATTTTGCGCTGCTGATGGCAGCTGCAGTGGCCAAGTGCCAAGGGAGAAGAAGCCAACGGGATCTAACAAACGAATTGAACGGAACTAAACCGAACTCAACTGAACTGAACTCAACTCAACTGAAACCTCATTGCGACTCTTTGCGCGCTTCGTTGCCTTTGATTGTAAATCAGTTTACTTTGCCATTTAGAAGCATTTGTGTTGTTGTTATTGGTGGCGGTTATAGTGGTGGTGGTGGTGGTAGTGTTGCTGTTGCTTACCAGTTGGCAGTTGGCAGTTGGCAGTTGCCGTTTGCCTGCCTTGCCTTGCCTTGCCCTGCCTTACCTTGCCATGTTCAAAAGGTGAAATCACGATTTTCAAGTGCATCGCCATCGATATACAATGAGAACAAGCCAGGAACCGCCTGGCCGTTGCAAATTGTAACTCTAACTGTACAACAGGTTCAAAGTATCTCTTAACAGGTACGCCTGACTATGCCGCAGCCCCAAAAGGAGCACCGAGTCTCGGCCAGATACTAGCATTTCGTAGTTGGCTTTAATTATCGCCAAGCATTTCAACGATTTCCTCCCAACTAAGCAAATAAATTTAAAATACCTGCTGGCTAACTAAAAAGTTAATTAGTTTTTTTTTGTTTTCGGGCCGCAGCATTCGGGAAATCACTCAATTATATCGAGCGGCGAAAGGCTGCCAAAATGTGGCAATAACTGGCTGGCATTTAGAGCAGCATAAAAGCATAAATTGCATGTTGCCCTGACGTGCATATTAAAAATCGTAATACAAAAAAACAAAAAACAATGGCCTGAAACTGGTCATAAACATGGACAGCGTGTGAGGTCAACGAGGCATAAGCGACTCACGTGATAATCATGTGAAAATACTTTGATTTAATAAAGTAGCCAACATTGGCAGCCCTGGCAGCCAACTATAACAATAATTTTGCAGCCTTAATCGCATCTAAACGTTGGGGCTACGAGGCTAAAGCGCAGCTGCGAACCGAATGGGTCCCCTTTCGGGTCAGAAGGCAGCCGGCAAAGTTCGCCGGCATCAACACCTTGGCTAAAGTAGGAGTCCCAGCCTGGCCGGCAACGCTGCTGACCCATGGCTGGCTAATTGACAGTATCGTGACTAAAATCAATTTGTTGTGTGCGGCCAAAGCAACAAATTTCACGTTGTTGCTGTTGATGCGGCTGCCGCTGTCGCTGCTGCAGCGGCGCTGCTGCCGCCGCTGCTGCCTCTATGAATGATTTACGATGCGTCGTAGCCGCTATGACCCCAAAGTTCGACGTTGTTGAAACATCAAAAAGCTAACATCATCGCGCAGTCCTAGTCCCGGTACCGCCGCTGCCCCTCGCAGTTGCAGCCCGCCGCAGATTATGTGTTTGCCAGTGACGCCCGCTCATAATCAGCAGCACATAAACAACATTGCTGACCACCGCATTGATCAGCCGCCGCTGATCTTCGAAGATGGTCGAAGATCGCCAGTGATTTTCACTATGGCCTATACAGACGTTGCCCCAGACGAACATAATCAGCAGTGGATGTCCAGCAGTGAATGGGCATGGGCATGGCTCCATAGTTATTTTGTTGCAATGGCTACAACAACACCGACATCGGCCTGATCGGGCTGGTGGGGCAGGCCGCATCGGCACGATCATCAACATGATCATTACGTTTGTTTATTGGCGAAAATTTAGAAATTTATTGCTCATTTGTTATTATGACTCAAAAGTCAAAGCAGTTCTCACACTTTGGACTTTGACAGGTAAATAGCCCTAAGATTGTCACGCCTCCCGCCAGCTGTCCCCCTCATCATCCCGCCAGGTGCCCGCCTCGTATGTTAAATGTGCATTAAGCCCGACATTATCTCCAATCAGCGGGCGACTGTCTGCACAACATTATGGCAAATTAGTGAGCTCTACGAATTAATATGGAAAACTTTGGATGCGTTGATTTGTTGAATAGTTGATTACGCTTTTTTTTTCGGTGCAGCGGCTGGAGGTTGTCTGTTAATTAGAATAACTCATAGACAATCAAAACATTGGAGTTGAGTTTTTGTAGTGTTGCTATTTATAAACCTCAGTACACTGACCCAGACTGATTGATGGGCTTGGCCTCAATTTGCACTGAAAACCAACTAATAGGAGTAATTAAGCATCTAAAAATACTTATCAATGTCTTCAGGCATATGGCTGATAGGTTCCTTATATGAAGTAAATGCAAAATGATGCAAACAGATTAAAAAATATTAGTGAATAAACGAATAAGTTTGGGGAATCACCAGACTACTTATATCGGACTTGTGCTTGAATTTGTTATTCTATGCTCCGTAGAGCCTTTAGATATATCTGGCTTTCAAGGCACCACTTACTGCACTTAGCTAGTACAAATTGCAGTTAAATTTATCGAATGTTTTCTATCAAGGTCTCGAAACGGGTTCAGTACCGTCCTGCTGTCATATCGTGCCACAACCGCCGTGAAATGACGTGATAAAGCCGCGTAATTAAAATATGAACAGCGTTCATCTGTTCGCCTGGCATTTGTCTATGGCTGGCATCTGCGGCCGCTGCTCCATTCCCTGTGGTAAAAAGCTGTGCTCTATTTTAAATAAATGTTTTGTGGCAAGCAAAAAGTTATTCGTATTAGCTCAAGGATAGAAACCGGCAGCGGCTGCAACACGATGCGCGACTCTCACGGATGCAACTGCTGCTGCTGTTGCTGTTGCTGCTGTTGCTGTTGCTGTCGACCATCAGTATCGGAGCTGGCGTGGGGCCAACACATGGTTGTTGGTGGCGGCACCGCAGCCCGCTCCTTGCGCTCGAGCTGCCAGCCAGAGCTGCGGGAGCTAATAAATTTTTCGTCGACTGTTTGCTGTTTGCCTGCCGCTATTGATCGTTAAGTAAATTGTCTGCAATTATGCCAAAAGGGAAAATAATAGAAATTATAACGAAAATGCTGTTGACTTTGTGCGCCGAACGGATGAAATTGTGGGAAGTTGCCGCCACAGCCAGCGCAACCTCCTTCGCACCACCACGCCACATACCACACACCACACACCACACCACCGCCACACACCAAACAGCACACCTCGCCACACTTCACTGCACTTCAGTTCTGTTTAGTCGAGTTCAGTTCAGTTCCCATTTGTGCATAGGTGACGTGACGCGTTTGGCTGTTGGCTTTATTGCCGATCGTTTGTAAGCAGCAAATGCTGGTGCTCATAATTTTCTTTTAGGTGGCAAATTGCTGGCAGTTGCCTGGCCTGGAGTTCCATGTGGGTCAAAAAGCACACGAATTTGGCGGCTCAGTTGGATCTCTGTTTTAGCATCTTGACATTCATATTTATAACTCGTGCAAATTCATTTAATTGTTTGTTGTCGATAAGTGAAACTTACAATGCCCCCAACGATAACAACAACAACGACAGCGACAACAACAACAACAACATCGACGGCCCACATAAGCCAAAAGGCAGCAATAGCAGCAGCCAAATGTCTGGCTAGTTGCTTGACTAACTAACTGACTGACTGACTGACTGACTGACTGACTGACTGACTGACAACTGACTGGACAACTAGTAGCTGGAGTTTTGGGTTTGACTTGTTTGAGGCGACTATCGACATGTTACATCCGTGCCGACTCTCAACGTTCAATTAACATGGCCAGCTACGAAATCAATTAAGAAATTGCCATGCGATGCTAATAATAACTATGCCACGCCCCAAAGTCATCGCCGGCCTTTCAGAACCTGAGGCTGTCATTCAACATGAGATTCGAGTAGCTCCACGTTGGCTGTCCACTGTCCACTTGCATTCATGCGAGGGTTGCTCAATCAACTGTTAACTGATGCAGGCGGCCATTGGTGTGCACTTGTGTAACAGTAGCGTAGAAAAAGTCATGATTTGATTTGGCAAAAAGAGGCAAGTGGAGAAGTGAGGTATGTCCTCCACGCTTCGGACTCACCATGTGGCTTAAGACAACTCGACAAGTCACCCACCGCTAAGCTTTGCATGTTGTTAGGCCCATTTGACTGACTGACCAACTGACTGTGGCAATGTTTGTCCTGCGGACATTTGATTGATGCATGTTCGTCGCACACAGACAAAATGCTTAATTGGCGCATATTCATGACAAGCCCCGAGCAATGCGACCCCGCTGCACAAAAACTAACAAATAAATAAATGCAGATTACATAAACGCTGAAAACGGTTGACAAATGTTTAGGCAGGACTTTGATCCTGTTTTCACACATTGTGCAACACGCCCAGTTGGACATCTGGACGGTGGCAGCCAGACGTATGTGTATGCATGTGTCTCTGAATATGTTTTGCAGTGTTTTGCCCCGCCCGCGCATTGTCGCTCGTTCAAATCCAATTGGAAATCGCAATCGTCGTCAGCAACGTGTAAAAATATTTGTGTAACTGACTTCGATTTTTGCGTTTTTTTTGTCGTTTTTTTTTAAGTTTGTTTCTGTTTCTGATTGCTGCAGTTGATGCATTTCAAATGAGTTGATTTATGGCAACATTTCGGCTGGCTTTTGAATGACTGACTGACTGACTGACTTTGCTAACTGGCTAACTGGCTGTCTGGCCGGCCGGCTGGCTCGCTGGCTGCCTGTCGCAGTGCATGAATGAAGGCTTGTTGATGTTGTGACAGCTCCAAAAACTGGCCAGCTTAGGCCAGGCTTCCAGCCAAAGACATGTTAAACTGCTTTAATTACTCAGCAAGCAATGTACAACTGTGCATATGCACATATGTACTTCTGTCCTTATGTACGGGCACATTTTGGCTTGCATTTTGAGGCCAACGATTTATGAGAATTTCGACCGCGCCCAGTTGCGGCGGCAGTTCGGTTGCCGAGCTGCCCTTAGCCAAAAGGAAAGTTGTTGGACATGCGACGACTTATCTTAACTGACCTGCAGATAGTTTTGTTTGTAAAAAGCAACATTTGACTCCCACACGACAGAGCAACAGCTACAGCGACACGAATTGAAACCCAATGGCACACATGCTGTCCCCCCACCCCGTGGGTGCCACGTCCTCTCTCGTCTTGTCTCGTGTCGTCTCGGTGGTGCAGTCTGCGCGAGCGACTTTGATAAATTCCGCACAAACACACGAGCATTTGAATAATGAAGCGGGGGCCTCGGCATCCGATGGCAACGGCTGGCGAGCCTGGCACGCCTGGCGGACCCGGCTGGTCGATGCCCGTGCGGCTGTTGGGGGCATCAATCTGTCAACGCCGTCGCGTTTGTTGCATGCGCGTGCGCACAGTTTGAGTTCGATGGGTTTTCTGCCACTGGCGGCTTGGCAAAGGCACAGCCACCAACAACAACACAGGCAACAGTTAAATCGCGTGCCGCATGGCTGGCGCAGCTTTGTCGCCGGCGTGGGTCGTCTATCAATTAAACAAAGCGGCTGCTGCAATATCAAATGCAAGGCCGGCATGACGGCCACCCAAAACGCTGCTCCAGTTGCCAGTTACCTTTTGCGGCATCGACAACGGCAACGGCAACGGCAGCGGCAGGCATCGTCGTCGCTTCCGCTCTGAGCGGCTAACCAGTTTAGTGGTTGCTTGCAACCGCTGCTCCGCTCACCTCCGCCACCCCGTTTCTAGTAACGCCTCTGCCCCCGCCTCGTGCCCCCAGCCCCGTGGCCACCGCCGTCCTCTTCTCGTGCAGGATTTGCCGACATGGCGCATTATTTAACGACACAATTCGTGCAACTCCCACGCATGCAAACTGAAAGCGAAAAATGCGCACAGAGCTCGCCAATTGTTGTTGCTGTTGTTGTTGTTGTTTCTGTTGCTTAACTGATGCCCCAGCGACCGAAATTGGCGCAAAAATGTCACCAGCTTGCACTCCCTGGATATGCATCGATCATCGCAGCAAAATGTCAAATTGGCGGCGCGTTTATCGACCCACCAAAGCAGCTTTAATGTCAGTTTAGCAATTTGACAAATGACTTGCGATACCCCAACTACAACAACAACAACCAGGCTTGCACAAAATGTTGAAAGCTGCGTTCAATACAACGCAGCCCAGCGATGAGAACCGAACTCGGCTATCAACTATCTCTGGGTAGAGCAATAGCTACCTGTGCACCAAAACGTCGATTGGGGTTATCGGCTGGGCCTAATCGGCGATAAAAATGTTTGCCAGCATGTAAAATCAGATGTTGACGATGCTGCCACCGCAAATCGAAGACATCGCCAGACATTCATAAATGTGGCTTAAAACCGAAGTAACGAATTCGAGCATATCGCATTTCAGCGGCAGCAGCAACTGCCACAAATTACACGCAGCCCGGCGACAACAGGCATTAATAATTGGCAAACTAAACGCAATATCAAAGCACGCTGGCAAGCGTTATCAATAAAACTGTTCAGCGGCCACGCCCTCGCACGCACTTGGTAGCGGCGCTTGGGGGCTTTGGGGCAGGCAACTGGCGAGTGCGGCAGCCTGCAGGATGGATGACAAATTGCGCAAATCCATGAGATAGTTTCGCTTGGCGGCGGGGCAGTCGCACGATTGCATTGCCAATTGCATAATGTGCAGCTTAGATTTGTATCTTTTGCATGCGGCAACGAGCGCGCCATGTTGTTGACTCAAAACGCTGTCAAAATGGCAAAGCAAAAATGATTCGTGGAGATAAAGACTGGGCGCGCAAAAAGCCAACGAGACCCACAAACAAATGAACACTCAGCTGGCCCATAGAGCTGGGCTAGGCCTGGCCCCTGGTCAGCCACGAACATTTAATAAACAATTTTGCACCATTTTGAAGGCAGGCGGCAACTGCAAATGTTGCCGTTGCAGCGAGTGCTGCCGCTGCCACTGCTGCTGTTGTTAATTGCCATCATTAGCTGTTCATCTGCAGCCGAGGCTTATCAATTATCTGGACTGGCCTGGCCAGATCGTTGGCAATTAGCCAGGCTAAGCGTCTAATTAAGTTGCCCCAACAGTTAGCAGTCTGTGCACATACGAGTTCTGATCGATGGCGTGTTAGCGGCCAACAATTTGGTTATAGAGATGCAGATGCTAACTGCATGCGAAAAAGATACATTTGTATTACAGTGGACAATAACTCGAATGCGCAGCTCTAATTGCTTTATGTTGTAGATTGCAACCGAATCGTATATTGATTGGATTGAAAGTTTTGTTTTGTGGCTTAAACACAAGATTTTATTTATTCTCTATCATGTCACGTGTTCAAGTGCAGTTTTTTTTATTACATTTACATAGCTTCTTTTGATTAAGATATAACATATAAACATTTTTTCTATTTTAATTACATGTTCATTTTATTATACATCAGGTTTTTTTTACTTATTTTTTTTTATACTAAAGCTGCTTGGTTGCAGTTTGGTAAAAAAAGGCTGACTTGCAGCAGGTTTCAATGTTGATAAAATTATATACATGGTACCTACTATCAAAACCTAAGTTCTAAATCATAAAGCTCTAAATCAAATATTTAGAGTATGTATATTGCAAAAGCGAAAACAAAAAAGGTTAAGGAGGCAAAAACAGATGTTTTAGCCTTATAACTATATTCCAATCATGCCCCTTACAGTCCACGTGTCCGCTGTCTCCGGTGCTGCACTTTGGCGCTGATCCTCGCGCAGCACCTCGTCGTACAGATTCGCAAATAGACGAATTTCCTGTTCCGTGAGTGTCAGCACCAAAGTGTCGTTCAGCATATCAATGTCAATGTCGAAGAGATGAACAAGGTCAGAGGTCCGCAGATCTTCGTCCAAATGGGGTGGCACTGGAGCCGGCATGACTGCTGGGACAACATGCGGATCGGGATCTGTGGTGCTGTCATTGGATGCTTCAGCTGGATCGCCAGCGCTCACCTGAAACCCGCGACGACACAGCGGACACCGAGGATCGCCCCTCACCTGCAAATAGCGTTCCAAGCAATCCGTGCAAAAAGAATGGCTGCACGGCAAGCAACAAGGGCGCTGTTGCTCATCTAAACAAAATATGCATGGATTAGGGTTAGTCTTCATGATAACGGACCTTCAGGGAAATGCACAAACACTTCTCCACCAGCAGTCGCTTACAAAGAAGAAACTCCCAAAATGGACACCTTCGATAACTAAAATCACAAAAAAATTCAATTTGCCTCAACGCTTGTGAGTTATAGAAAGCAAAAGGCTGGCAAAAGTGACATAACATGCACTGCGTACTTGATAAAATATATGTTTGAATGATAAGCTTTTTAATTAGTTTAATTGCAAAGCAATCTCTCTACAGGTGTGAAAGTGTATCACACTTAGCATCTTAACTCTATTTTACTACCGCGGGGTCACGAACAGCCAACTGATTTTGAATCTGTATATGATTAAGTTGCAAGACGTTCTATGATGAACTTTGTTTGATCTTAACCACCGGAACACCCCCTTGCCAAAGGTAAATGGCCAGAAGCAAACGATTATCCCAATTCACATATATCGTTACCTTTGCCTAAGAACTGCTGTCTGAGAATATCGAACAATTTCATTAAATCTTGGTTAAAGTTTATGGCAATTTTGAATCCGTTTTTCTTACGACGACGACACTACTGCACCCGTTGCTTTTGTTGCTGTTGTCATTGTTGTCGTTGTTGTTGTTGTTGCTGTTGCCCGATTCATTCAAATTGCATTCAAATCAATTACATTCGAACTAAACATAATTCATGTGGTATGGGTTAATACAACAAATTACAACTGACATTTAAACAGAAACATGAAACGGACAATTTAACATGAACCACAGCCAAACGGAAAAAATAAAACGCAAAAATATATATATAAACATAATAAAAGCAGCACAAATGCAGGCAACGGCCGCTGCCAGGCATCATATGAGGCAATGGGCAAATGAAAAAAAATCGAGAAAACCAAAAAGCCAAAAAGTCAAAAAGAGACGAAAACAAAATTCAAAAATAAAGGCGCACATAAAATCGGAGCCACTCAGGCAAACCAGCAACGAGCGATCAAGGCAAAGTGACCTTCAGTGGCCACAAAAAGTGCAGCCCCACACACAGGCAACAACGTCATGGCTAAGAAAAAAAACAATAAAATTCTTTTCTCACGATTGTTGACTTTAACACTTACAGCGTCGAAAAGTTACGAGGCATATTCACTGTCATTGCCTGCATAGCCCCGCCAGAAATTAAGCTTGACAGCGTGGCCGCATAAAATGCACTCGTATACAGAGTTTTCGTATACCGATAATAATAATAATACCAACAATAACTACCTCAACTGGAAATACGCTACCGTGCTGGCGACAAATTTCCAGCTGACGACTCGGAAAGCAGCAGGAAGACTCGTGGCTACAACCTGCAAGTCAATTTCAATGGAATCGAGAGAGTGAGAGATAAAAGTTCTCGGACGGGTCTGGTCGGAGCGGGCCATTGCAATTTTTACTTAATTTTATGTGCTTTGCATATTTTTGCTCGGATTGCATTAAAATTTCGTTTGCGTGTTGAACTCATTTATTTGTGCTGCTTTTATCGATTTAATGCGTTTTGTAGTTGGCCCGGCCCGACTGCCTGGCTTTAAATCTGTTCGCTTGTCTTTGTTTTGCAATTAAGTGAAATTTATATTACTGCAAGTTCGTCGCTTAAGTCTTTTGTTTGCGCGTCGCACATCGTGGCACGTAAATTGCCGAAAAAGATATTTCCTACTTGGCCGGGACTTCGCCTTGCGTGGGCCGATACAACTAAGCGCTTCCCACTTCACATGCACCCTCTTCTTGATTCTCTGTCCCCGCGCCGAGCCGAGCTTGAGTTGTCCTGGCAGCGGCCTCTCTTGCAGCAGTAGCTTATTTTAATCCGCCGCGTTGGTGGCGTGCATACATAATACATAATTACCGGTTTCACTTTTTGCCTGCCTGTGATTATCGTGGCATTTCTTGACGTTTTATTTTTATTTTTTCCTCTTTTGCCAGCCATTGCGGTTTTTTTATTACCCTCCTGTTGTTGTAGGCTTTGTAGTTGGTTTTGCTTTTATTTTTTTTTTTAGTAGTGGCTGCCGCTGCCTCGTATGGTTTCTTAATTTTTAATTTTTATGATGTGTTAATGGATATTTTCGTGACATGACCTCCTGGCGTGCTGTTGTTATGGCCGCAGCCAAGCCGCCTACTTGATGAGTTCTGCAGCGCCTGCCAGCCTACCAGCCTGCCAGCCTGTCTGTCCGATTTAGTAGAGCCCAAGTGTCTGCATAGAGGGAAATCATCGCAGGCGTTATGTAATGTTATGCATGTCCAGCTGAAGTGCGCTATAATTGAAGCTATTTAAAGCTTGTTAAAAGGCAAGGACACGCCAGATGCATGCAAAGCCGGCCACAAGGCTGTCCCCTTCTCGGTCCTGTGCATGTCGGCCTGCCAATCAGTTTGACGGGCGGCGCGAATGGGAAAATCGGCAGAACAGCCTTCCTGGGCCTCCGATTAATATCTTAATAGTATTTGGCGTCGATAGATGGCGCCAATGCAACGTAAAGCCCTAACATATTCGCTCGATCATCAGACTTAAGTGAATTTCATATCAAAATGTGACCCAGTTTCCTATCGAGCATCTGGACTTCGCAGAAGTGCAGGCCGATATTGAGAACAAACCAGGGAACGAAATCGAGATGAGGTTGAAGTTGGACTCGGGCGAGTTGTCGCTCAAATTACACGCACACTGCTCGGCCGAAAGCTGATTACAGGCCTCGAGGCATGCAATTTGCATCAATAAAACTTGAAGCCTGGCCCGGCAACGTCTGCTGCTGCTGCTGCTGCTGTAGGTCAGTTTGTGATTCCTGTCCCTGACGTTGCCCTTAAATGCCGTTCATCTTGTTCAGCGTGGCGTTGATTTGTTGACTGCTTCTGCATTTGCCTTTGCCGTTCACTGGCTTCAATCAAGTGACGATGGGCGCAAACGAGCCAAAGGACGGATTCCGGGCCCGGCCTAACGCACGCCCCGCCCCGCGTACTTTCATCTGACGCCGATGCCGACGTGTTATCCACAGCGTGTTTCTTATCGGATAAGAGTCAGCTATAGCGATGGTGTCTGATGGTGTCTGGCCACTTGACCGACCAATAATTACTTTCTCCGTCTTGAGTGGGCAAAGACTGTTATTGATTTCTGATTGCCGGCATAATTTTATTATGCATCATTAAGCCGATAAAGTCTTTGCTCGTACACCAAATAACAACGCACATTTGCAGCCATTTGCAAAATGCTTATGGCCTTTAAAGAACTTCAGCTTCGATAAAAACGATCCCATGAAATCAGAGATCATTTTCATGAGCATAAAACTTTCCAAAAATTATGTGTAAATGTGAAAGGTTCACGGCCTATTCGAGCTAAAGTGGAAATTTCAATCGGAAACACTTTTGGCAGGGGTCAACTGATTTGCATGTGAAATAGCTGCTAGTTTTATTATTTTATCGATTCATAAATCTTCGCTAATGATTCGCAACAAATAAAAAGGCAAATTGAGCTGTAAAACTAAGCTCAACAATGGGCATTAAATCAATGTCTGATGCCAATAGTAAAAGCTGATTTGTGTTATTAACTTAATGTTACGAAGAAGAAGTGTTATATAACTCTCATAAAGTCAACTTATCCATAACTTGTCCACTATGATATTAGCAGATCTCACTGTGATCTTATCAATGTCTGCTGCTATAATTCGCTTCATACAAAGTCTTACAAAGTGAAACAGCGAATCAATCTTAAGCTCATCAAGGCTTATGGTTGCCCCTTTTCGGCTAAGGGCCCTTTTTATCGCATGTATGTATATTATTGTGCAATTTCTTTTGTGGCAGTTGAAGTTTGCTAAATTAACTTCACTTCAGATCAAAAGCCGCCAAAAAGCCAAATCCGCAGTATCAAAAAATGTATAAAGTAAAAATCAAAAATAATAAAAAATAAATCTGCAGCTTCTCCACACTGCTCAAGTGTTATTTCTGACAGTTCAGACGTCCACTCCAAAGTGAGATCTGTCATAAAAGCGACCTGTGCCGCTCTTGATTGTGAGTTTGATTTTGATTTTGGCGGCTTTTGTATGACGGCCTGCCCGGCTGCCATTTCAAAACGCAACTGCCCAAAAATGTATGCAGATTTTAAATTAAAGCGCGTTATCACAACGAAAAATACATAACCGGTTGCCCGATAGCCAATTTAGTCTGGGTCTCAGTCTCAGTTGATGGGTTTTCTTTACATTTTACGTTTTATTTTTTTCGTCTGTTTTTTGGAGTGGCACTTCCTTAATTGGAGCAGGCATTGCAACAAGTGCAGCGCTAATTTATTATGTTATTTAATAAATATAATTAATGAAAAATAAGAAAACAAAGCGAAACGTTAAAAAACAACATGCTGCGACCACTGCTCATTTGTTGCCAACATAAAAATTACTTAATAATTTCCATCAAAACTAATTAATTTCAATATTATTCAGGCAAGCAAAATCAGCCCCAAGGCATCGTCAACTGCACAAGTCCAGGCGAAAGGAGCTAGGGGGTAACGGCAACGGGAACGGCAACGGCAACGGGAAGGGGAAGGGGAACGGGAACGTCATCGGCATCGGCGCATTAAGCATATTGTCTTGCACTTAACCCTTTTTGCCGACTTTGCACTTTGAAGATTGTTGTTGCAACATAAAAATGCTTATTACGCGCAGCAGAACATGCAGCAAGCCCAAAGGCGTTTAACAATTTTTATATACATAATTATACATGTAGTTATGTGCTATGTCGTAAATATATAGCCAGGCACTTTGTCTCTTTCCTTGCCTCCATCTCTTTCGCACTCGATCACTTAGTTGGTTTTTGGGAGTACCTTAAATCAATTGCTGCACATAGCGGCAAAAGCGTCAACGGTCGGAGCCGTAGCTAAAGACGCGACCTGGGCCTCCAGTCTCTCCGCAAGTCTTTCGGTCTGCGGCCCGTTCGCTACGCTTGAGTAATTTCATTTTAGGCGGCTTTGTCCTTACTGGCAAATGACTTGAAGCTTGGTCGCGGCTTCCTGCCCAGCTCTTATGGCATTTATGCTACTTATGCAGCGTTTGTGGCTGCTGCTGTTGCTGCTGCAGTGCGGCCAAAATGACCGTAATTAATCAATTTGAGCAAAGTGGCAGCAGCGGGACTCGGAGTAGGGCGTTCGGTCAACGGCAATGTCCGTGTAATAACAATGAAAACAGCGTGTGTTGCATGGGACACGGCCAGACGCGCCGTAGTGGTACTCATGTATATCTGCACACCATAAATTATGTTCGCACAGGGTTAAGCGCATTATTTAAGCATTCATCACGAGCTGTGGCCCAGTCGCAGACACCGCCTCGGTCCGAAATCGTCTGGGGGCCCTTGGCTGCTTCTCTCATCTGTTGCCGTGTAATAATTTTTGAAATTTATGTAAACAGTGTTGATTATGGATGAGTTATGTAGCATGTTCTACCCTTTGTTGCCGTTGCCATTTTCGCGCTGCGAGCGCAGTTAATTTTAAGCTTGTTTTGCAGGAACTCGCCTCCACTTACCCGAAGCCTGTGCCTGAGCCTGAGCCCCAGCCCCAGCTCCAGCCCGAGCTTGAGTCATCGCCCAATTGATGTCTTTATTAGGCTGCTGCTCGCCACACTGCCGCTAAATATCAACCGGGTTACAATTTTTCGGTTGCAACAATAAAATGCCAGCTAGTGAACGATGCTGACGCTGACTCTGACTGTGACTGTGACTCTGAAACGGGCTATGAGTGTGCTGACAGATTGCATTTAAGGCGTGTTCGGGGCACTTAGCCAAGCCATGGGAAGCCAAATGTCGCTCACGGACTCTTGAGCATCTAAGAGCCATGATATACATACATAAATACTTCGAATTGCCGAATTTGTATGTGGCACATTAAAAATGACACGAACAATTATTTACCATGCCTACCACACACACACACACACACATCAGGTTTTTCGGGGAAATATGAATTGCAGCAAGCAAAGCCAGAGGTAGAGGCCAGACCGTTTGGGTGGCGCTTTTGTCTTTGAAACGTGCCTGTGCTCGTGCCACATGCAGCGCGCGCTGCCTGCAACGTTTTAAAGCGCCAATAATATTTTAATTTTATTTTTTCACCAGCTCGAGTCAGGCACGCTGGGCCACGTAGCCACCCGGCGGATACGGGCACGTTCAGCGGGGACAATCACTCGATACTCGACTGCCACATGTCCCCTGCATGTCGAACTGCAACGCATGTCACCTGAGCCTCCAGCTTCTGCCTCGGCTGGCAGCACTTGCAGCTTGTGGGTAGTTCGCCTAATGGCCAGCGATTGGCGCTTTTAAGCATGCACGCTGATAAACACGACAAACATTTAACAAGTAATTAAACATACTCTTAAAGCTCGGTCTCAGTCGTTGACTCCGACTCCGTCTCAGCCTCAGTTGCACTCAGCCTGGACGGGCGGGCGGCCGCGCTGGCGTGGCCCGCTGTCAAATGTGGGTTAAGGACGCAGAGCACTCAACGGTCGCCGCCCCTCGCCGTTGGCAGCCAACGTTCATTTTGTTTTCGTTTTGGATATTCGGTGTAATAGTTGTAATAGAGTTGCTGAAATTCGGCATTGCATATATATAGCTGTGGCAACGGCATACAGTACACAGATGTCTGACCCACACCCACATTTCATTAGCTCCAGTCGCTGGGCGCCGTGATAAATGTGATAATAAATATTCGAGCTGTTTGTGAGTGTTATAATTTAGTGTTGATTAGTTTGCGCAAATAAGAGTTATTGATTCCATTTCAATTAAAAGGATATGAATGTTTGGCGTTAGCGCCATTCCAGGCCACATCAATTTGCTCGGGCCTACAAATGAAATGACTTCAACAACAAACCCGTTACGATTGCCAACTTTTCTGGTGGCGTGCCATTTTTTTGGCACCTTTGCATTGATAAGTTCGTAGTCAGATTATTAATGATACCTAATGAGTGGGCTGGGCCGCGTCGCATTGCGGCAACTGTGCAACACAATTGCCGATTGTCGACTGCCAACTGCAACCGGGCACAGCGGAAAGCGGCGAAACGGCAATTATGTGTCATTTATATGAGCCGCTGAACATATAATTTGTGTAGACTAAAAGCTCAAGCATTTATTAACTTATTTTCGTAAGCAGTAAGTAAGCAAAAGTACTCGTAAGTTTCACGTGTCCTTAGAACAGCCTCTCTGCAAGGGCACCGACAGCTGCCAGCGCTGCCGACGCGGCTGCTGGTGACTGCCGCACCACGAATTGTAGCCGGAGCTGTTGGAGTGCGTGGATGTCGTCGAGGGATTGGGCGAGCTGCACAACTGAACGGCCGCCAGAGGAGCTGAGGAAGAGAGCTGTAAGTTGATGACTGCGGATCGCACAGACACGGGCTAACTTACTTGGGAGCGAACACAGAGCAGGCTGGTTGGCAAACGGGGGCAACAACTACAACTACTACAAACTAAATATATATAGCAACAAGTAGGAAGACAAAACTTTGGACGATACAGAAGCTTATGAGGCCTGATCGGAATGATTGGTGGACAACTGACGCATGGTGAAGGTCGTTTCTGCAGTGACAATGGACAAAGCATTAGAAGAGTCAGAGTCTGAAGTTTGCACCCGTACCTGGGGTGCGGAAGCCCTCCTGTATCTTGTAGAGTTCGTTGAGCTCCCGGGCGCTGCAGAGGGGCGTGTCCACCTGAGTGGTCTCATTGAAGCGTGCATAGTCGATCTCATATGCCTGCAGGTCCTTGTTGTAGAGCACCACAGGATCGAAGCGGTGGCCCCACAGGATCTCCGTATTGATGTAGCTCGACCTGGCCTGCGTGGACTGGCCCGTGGACTCGACAGTGCCCTCCAGTATTACAATTATTTCGAACTTGTCCTGCAGCATGTCGGTCGCATTCAAATTGTACAGCGGCGAGTTCTCGTCGATTCGGTGCTCAATCACCATGGGCCAGATGAAAAACAGATCGGAGCCCGACTCGTCCGTGCCTATCTGCAGCTCTGTGAAGTGCTGCGTCATCACCTCGCCCTCCTTGGTGCTGCGCGTCCTGATTAGCTGCGCTCGCACCCCGGCGCCAATAATGTGCGACTTGCGCATGTCGCCAACGCGGAACATCAGCGACAGGCAGCCATCGCGCTGGCAGATGACCGCGTGCTTGGAGAAGAGCAGCGTCTGGGCGCGCTGCTTGGCACGCGTCATTTTGGCGAAAACAATGCCGGCCATGAACGCCGACGACATCACTCCATATATGGACTGAAAGCACATCATAAATATGGCCTCGGGACACTCGGGCGAGGTGGTGCGCACGCCGTAGCCAATGGTGTGCTGCGTCTCGATGGAGAACAGAAAACAGGAGGTGAAGCCATCGATGGCAGAGACGCATGGCGCCCAGCCGGATTCCTCTGAAGTAATTTAGATCCATTAGCTGATCAGCGTTCGTGGAGCTGCCACTTACCCTGATTGTGTGGCATATGCAACTCCTCCAGATCGCCGTGAGTGAACATAATTAGCCACCAGATCAGCGCAAAGAAGAGCCAGGACAATATGAAGCTCAGTGCAAAGGCCAGCAGTGTCCAGCGCCACTGCCAGTCCACCATTGTGGTGTACATGTCCTGCAGAAAGCGCACTCTCCTGCGCTGCAGATGTTTCTGAACCACGTTGCAATCGCCATTCTTGAACACCGCGCGGCGGCGCACGCGTCGCATGCTGCCAGGCCGGAAGTTGCGAGATCTGCAAAAATAACGGTGTATAATAGAATACAACAACCATACGGAAACCAGATATGTAGACGGTATATTATACAAACGAATTTTAAGTGCCAGCCGGAAAATATGCTACATGTTTTTTTCATTGCAATCGGCAATTTAAACATATTTCCGTCACTGAGGGTGGTTATGCAATAATATAATAATTGAACTTGGAATCAGAAAATCTTCTTTTACGCTGGGCCTACGTAAAAACAGGCTTTTAAGCATATTCAAGAGAATACTTCTTTTCCGCTGTTTCTGCTCTAACTTTACCCAATTCCAAGAAGTAAACACATTTAGCATTGATCTTGCTTAAGATGTTTTTCCCTAGTTAATTATTATTACTCTGCCTGTAGTTATTTTTATGATAAGATCTATTTTGAGGCCATTTTCAATTCAATGCCACTTAGTCTGTCTGCCACTGAATTGCCTGGCCAGACTTGCACCAGTTCCCCAGTTGCCCGCGGTGCATGGCTAATTGTCTAAATTGAGTGTACACATTTAAGCAACTTAGTGCTTGCCAGCTTTTGGATATGGAAATGCAGTGCATCTAATTAACAGTGCACTTAATTTGCCAATGTCAGCGGCGAGAAACTGAACTGGTTTCGTGAGGCATAACGTCTTCTATAGCCAACATTGATACAATTTTCATTGAGTCAATCGCAGTTAATAATTGCATCAAATTGTCACTGCAAGATTTAAGTGTGGCTCCCACATGACCACAGCCCACACGCGGCTTTCTGCAATGCACAGTTGCAATTGAGTTAACTTGAACCCCGTTGGCATTTGGAGCCTGGGCGATTAATTGACACTGTGCTTGCTCCATAAACAACGGTTAATCGAATTTAACGCACTAAACGCTCTAAAAATATGTGCGGCATGTGGAAAAATAAGAGCGTCTTGTGGCAGGGCAATAAAATGATTCACTTGTCTTTGTTGAAAAGCCGCACTCGCTCTTAATTGTTAATTACTTCCATCATGCTGAGAACAATGGCGCCGCCCACGCAGCCCAAGATGCCTCGGCCCCCGTCTTAGGTCCAGCCCCAATCAGTGAAGCGGTCGTCTGCGGAAATGATTTCATAATGTCTCACGTGTGGGAAAATTGTGGGCACAATTGATTGATAAATTGTGAATGGAATCGAGATGGGCAAATAACTTAAATCGAATCGTTTAACGGGTGAGAAACATCTCTTTAGAAAATCAGCGTAAGTTATGGGCCGTTTAACTGTGACAAGTGAATAAAGCGCCAATGGGACAGCATTTGAATGGACTGTCTAATGAGTCGGCCACAGTTCGCTGAGTAGGTTGGTAGGAAAACATTTGAGCGACTTCTCGTTTAGATAAAGCTCGTAACTCATGTAAAAATGCAACCAGCAATTGCGTGGGCGGCTGTATAAATTACAACCGCAAACAGCGCACGGAGCACTTAAAGCCAAATAAGCGTCGCGCGGCTAATCAGTAAAATAAATCGTAATGTAAGACCTGTGTATTTGTCAGATACACACACACACACACACACACGAGCTGCTGTCCCCTTTGATTGAGCGCCTGCTGGCAGCAAGTTCAAGTTGAATGTCAAACACTTGGCCACTTATATAATAGGTACATGCACAAGTACTGGAATAGCGCACCCCCTAGCCAGCGAGTGGCTGGATCCTTTGAGCGCCTCGTAGTAGACGCCCGCCTGTGAGGGCGTGTGCGAGATGCCTCTCATATACTGGCGCTTCCACTCCTTCATCTGCGCAAACGTTTCGTCCTTGTCGCCTGCGACGGTCTCCGCATCGGCCGCATCCTGTACCACCTGCACATCGGTCAAAGGCACCTGCATATTCCGGCTCGCTCGTGTTAGTTCCAAGCCCGTGCGCGCACAAAACTCGACTAAAGTTGGCGCTGTCGCAACTGATCTTAGGCCAACACCAACATCGGAGCTGCCAGTATTTGGGCAAGGAATTAGAGCAGCACTAACGCATAAATATCTATTGACTTCACTACTTAGACACCTGCCAAAGCGTATGCAAACGGAACCTAATGGCTTCACACACACACACACACACGACTTACCTGCAACTGGGCTGGCGCTGAAAAGCTTTCCCGTTTGTGGTGAGGCCATAGAAGCTGGCCGGACGATTCGGCACTATCGTAATGGGATACGACTGTGGATTGCTGATCACACTGTCCAGCGAATCGGGATCCTCCTCGATGGTCACCGGTCTCTTCAGCGGCGTTGCGGACTTTTCATTGGACCTCGCGGTCGCTGCTGCAGCTGCGGTGGTCGGCGCTGTCGACTGGCTCGTTAAGTTGAAGCGCATCTGTGGAAGGCAGTTGAAATGGCATTGTAGGTACTCGTGTATCGGAACTGTTTTTGCATTGACGCGTTGCCAGGCACTTGCCAGCCACTTTGTTGCCTTAAGTGCGCAAACAGAAACTTGTGATGGCAGCGAATCGAGGTGCGAAAAATATATCACATATAACAAGATTTATATTCGTAAACAAAAGATGAGCACACGAACGTGAGCAAAACTACAATACGGTTATCAATTGCAAAGGGTCGCTAGCTCGATATTATTTGCACAGGTATATATGCCTATATATTCAAGACAAATGCCATACAAATAATCGTAACAGTTATGAAAGTCACTTGAGTTTTTAATTTGTTGCTTTTGTATCACTTAGTTTACTTTTAGATGATGCAAACATTTTATTTGTAAATAACTAGATATATTAGATAATTTCTCGGTTAGAACATTTCGGGGTTATGTTCAAGGGAAAATTCATTACACAAAATGGAATAAATAGCCGTTATTATTAAAAAAATAAAATACGTTAAAAATACGTAAAATTTTCTTTGTATAGACACACCTTTTGGCGATTATTTTCTCTCGCCTTAACAGAGATTAAATACTTTTAGCACCTTATTACGAGCGCACAATTTTAAATAAATTTACACCTTTAAAACGAGCATTACGCGTTTTTTTGTTATGCAAAATAAAACTTTAGCACATCTTTAAACCTTCTTTTCCATAAGTATGTTTAATGTATGCCAAACGCACGCTACTAAAGTTCAGCTTTGTTTCGCGCCGCGCTTGAGCCCGAGCCCGAAATGGGCAGAGAGATCACAGGGCAACTGCACACAGAGTAAAGCACAAACAGAAGCCGGGGCTGAAACTATTCACAGAAATCCAAAGCGACACTGCGATGACGACGCCACAGAAGCTACTCCGCAAGTCAGTCCAACGGATTAAATGACGGTCGACTGACGCCGCCAGCGACTGCGACAGCAAGAAATATCAAACTAAACAAAAGTTGTGAACAAAAGGCGACTCGCTGTAAATGAGCTCAGTTACGCACACATTCACAATGGCGATTCCCACTCAGACTGCAGATTGATGCTCTCACAGATACTACTACAGATATATATATATATATAATACAAATGCCGAAACAGATACGCACACAAGCAGATAAAATTGTCGTGTTGATACGAGAAAAGTTCAATTGAAATGATTTTTAAATTGAATGAGGCGGAAGATAAGCCCGATAAGTTCTGCTTATCTATATTTGATGTTTCCATGGACAAAAGAAATTGCAACTTTTGGCGGACGCGACCTTGCATCTTGATGTTTTATCACAAGGGTGGCGTATACGTAATATTTATTTTGCTTATTGTAGTCGTTTACACAGCTACTGTAAAAATATTCATGAATCTGGATATTTGACAACAGACAGAGCAAGCAAATCATTTATCACAAGTTATCTGCTTTTGCTATAATTTGCATTACATGAGCCATATATTATAATATTTACGCGTCGCTGATTGCAAGACTCACGCGCCTATTTGTTGCATTCTACAAATGGCTTTTACAATTCTAGTTAGTTACCTTCGAGTATCATAAATCTCCCAGATGGGCTTCATTCGATGGCGGAAGCTGAAAAATGCCCGCCCAGTGAAATGAGTCTAAAGTCACGCGTCATAAATTTATTTTTTTTCCCCCAATTAAATTGAGGCGAGTATATAATAATTTAAAGTTATACAAGTGAATAAACTGTCAGCATCCAAACGTAAAAGAGTTACAAAGATTCGTCTCTATTGTCGATCAGAAACATATGTTTGCAAACTTCTGTAGCTGACAACCGATACGAGGGCACTTTAACCAATAACGCAAATATAAGATGTTGCGCATGTGCACTCAGTTTGGCTTTATACTCCGGCGGTATTTCAACATTACCCCTTCGAATGCATTCCTGAACAGCGCACTGATCTTTTTCGGCATTGCCGAATGGCAGCTGAGCGCATAACATATAGAATAGTGTAACTCCCAACGACCATAAGTCCACAGGGAATTCATAGCCCGCAAAGTCGATTAGCTCGGGCGCCATGTAATGGGGTGTTCCGCAACATTGGTAAAGATCGCGGCCCTTGTAGTAGGTGGCCAGTCCAAAGTCTGAAATCTTGACCGCAACGACGCGAGATTCTAGGTGCCCTGGTCCCTCCAGCTGTACCAGCAGATTGTCCAGCTTCAAGTCGCGATGGATAATCTGATGTGAATGAATATATGTCAGCCCGCTGGAAACATCTTTCATGATTTTCTTGACCAATGGCTCGGAAAATGCTCCTCCATTTTTCTGCAGCAAATCAAACAAATCACAATCCAAACGCTCAATCACAATGTAAATGTACTTGTACTGCTCCACCGTATATATTAGATCAATGATGTTGGTGTGGTCCTGTAGTTGGCGCAAAATTTCTATCTCAAAGTAGCTCCCCTTGGTGCGCAAACACATGTATTCTCGATCTACCACTTTAATTATATAATGTTTATCGGCTCGGGCCCTGCCACATGCTTCGAAGATAACAGTCGACTTGTTTATCCAGATGGTATTCTCCACGTTAATGTACAATAGTATGGCCTGAGGCAACTTGCAAGGTTCGTAATCGAGGACCTCACTATGGCTAATGATCGAAGCTTTATCTTGAACTACATTGAACTTCTGGCGCATGCGAATGAGAGAGCCCAGCAGTCGCATATAGGCCGGGTTAACATTGTAGCCCACATCCACGAAGGGCTCGTATTGACAGCAGCATACCACAATATCGCCCTCGTAGAAATCGTCTAGTGACAGAAGAGCTGTGCCGTTAATCCTATAGATCCTGGTTATGGCCGATTTGAGAACAACATGTGGCCTTAGTGCCGAAGTGATTCCTTCAAGCAACGCTTTGAATTCTTGATAGCGCTTTTTTGACACAGGGAGCGAGACGCCGCCAAAGTGTTGGTCCGTATTACGTAAAAAACAAGCACGCAGCGCCTTTCCTGGTAGCCGCTGTGTTAGCGGACAGACGCTGTCGGAGAGCTGGCGCTGATAGACAGCTACCTGCTGCTTGTTGAGCTTAATGTCTTGTAAGGACTTGGAACGGCCCATCTTGATCCAATATTTGGTGTTCGAAAATAAATATATATATTATTATGGATTATTATTATGGAAGTTTTTGATGTTGTTTCTCTGAGTAAGTATGAATGTATAATGGGGCTTTGTTGTTTTCACAGCTCCCAGCTTCCAGGAAGCTTGCAAAAGCCTACTGAGTCTGGGCCAAGTTTCGAAATCTGTTTCTGTCTCTATGCGGCAGTTCACTATTATTCATATTCTTCCGTAGTCCGGACGATTGATGTTGGGGGAGGGGTGTTTAAAATGATAACAACAACTACATAAATTATGTCACGCTAAATTGTGAATGGCAGCAGTCGCCGACACTGATGAAGAGCACCCAAGCAGCTGTGATAATTGAATAATCAGCTTAGTTACGCGGAATGACAGTGAGCGACCCCAAGATATGCACAGCCACGGTGCGCCCACACACCCCCACCTCACCTCTCCAATCTGCCCATGTTGGGACATGCTTTCAGGCTGCCATCAGTGTATTTGTGTGTGCGTGTGTGTAAGTTCTCGCCAAGTGCAAATTTGTAGGCAATCATTGGGCACTTTGTTATCTTGACTCGCTGGAGGGGCTGTTAATTTGTTTTTAATGTATTGAATGGCGCCCATTTGCGTCTATTTTTAAGCTGCAGTCAGCCAAGTTTTTAATTTGTCTTCATAATTATCGTGTTTTTGAGAGATTTACACATTTTAGTAAAAACTTATATTCACATTTCAAATATTTCAGGTATTTGAAGCTAAGATCTGTTGGGGTTAAGCTATGCATCAATTATATTTACAAAATTTTAACTCAATTTTAATTTAATTTTAAATACTATGAATACAAGTAAGAATCTCAAGTATTTACCTGAAAGGTTTTCAACGCTTTTTATGGCGCCCTCTGTTGGCACTGTTTGATATAATAATTTCATTCATTCAAAAAGTATGCAACATTTCAGGTCAGTAAGCCGTCTGTTTCACGGAATCGCATTGCATACTTTCAAAAGCTCTAAAAATGTTGAAAAAGGTTCCACCACTAGCCTCAACCACTTTTCATTAAAATTACCTTTGAATTTAAAAACAAATAAATTTACGGCTATCGAAGATACGGAAACAACAATAAAGCTAAATTGTTTTAAAAGATATTGTGATTTATTTTACATCAGATACACAACGTGTTTCAGAATATTCAGATTACATGCTAACAAATTTATGGGCTGCAGCGCCCAAGGTTTAAAATTGACATTGAATGTTTAAAGACTTTGACTATTTACACCTGATATTGCATACGAAGTAAGGAAAAGATTGTTGGCTTTGGGTATGCTATAAGTACAATGCTTAAACTACGTGTTTGTGTTGGTGTTGAGTTGTGTGTGGATATATGTTGGTTTGTATGCTTGTGTAAATTTGAATAAATGCTGCAACACTTATGTAGAAACTAAGGCTATAAAAAATATCTACTAACTACTACTAAAATCTACGATAATTTTACAATGAAATTTGCATTAAATATTCTCTGCTCACTCTTTCACAAAATGGCAAAATGTTTACAACATGTGTTTATGGGTAAGTAAGTGTGTGCGTGTGTGTGTTTGGGTGAGCAAGGTGCATGGTGATGCCTATATGAGTGTGGCTCCGGGCCTGAAGCCCTCCCTACATAGCCGCACCATTGTAGTGTTGATACATTTCATCCCAGAATCGCTGTCGCTCCGGCTCCGGATTCGTTTTCATATTCAACTCGTGCGAAATGTCCAAATAGTTTAGGCTGTTCATAACATTCGAGGCATCGATAGGTGCCCATTTGGTGGTCAGGATAGGATCCTCAAAGTTTGGCGTGGGCGTACTGAAAGCAAATCACAATACAGTTATTGACAGCTATTGGCTTTGGAGCTTCACAATTATTACCCGTATTTGGCAAAGTTCGTCCACATTCGCACCATGCGATTCTTGACCTGCACTTCCATGGATTTTGGATCCAGACTCAAGTTGAAGAAGCCAAACTTGAAGAGGTAGCCCATCTCATCGCCATGGCAAACACCTGGCCTGGGAATACCCAGCATGCGCTTGTACAGACCCAGAGCTCCATCGAAGGAGAACCGATACATGAACACAGGAGCATTGCCAAACTTGGCGTGGTTGCGAGCGGTGCGGCGGATGCCTTGCAGAAACATGAGATCAGTCAGGAGCTGGGGATGAAGCAAGCTTTAGGTTGAGCCTAGGCACGATTAGATGCGTTGTACGTACTGCTATCATTTCTTCCACCGACTCGAGTCCGACGTGCTTGCTGCCCAGATAAAAGGAGCGTATTTCCCGCGTAACTCTATCGTGGTTATGGGTTACATTAAGATCCTGCGGCACGAGGCGCCCAAAGTCATTCTCAATGATATTTAACAGCTGTGGATTTTTGCGCAGCCCTTTGAAATGGAAGTATGTAGTCGCTTTCAGCCCAGGGTTATCGCTACTCACTTCTTATGAAGAGCATCGCCTCGTGCGTGTTGTAGCCCGTCATGTAGGGCACCTCGCTGTTGAAGTTGTGCGCCTGGTACATGTCGCTGGGATGTTCGGTGAGGAAGGGCTGCTCCAGGTAATGGTCCTCCTGCGAGTCCTGGTTCCAATAGCCCTCCACAACGGGCACAAACGGCAGGCCAATGTTGTTGCGCTGGTCCTCTGCTGTCAGCGTCGTGGGCGCTGCCTCCACCAGCTTCATGGCGGGCACTCGGCGCAAAAAGTCGAGGATCTCCTCAGTGTCGTTGGCACCCACGTAGCCAAGGTTGGCTGCCAGCCGTGCTGCTCTCTGACCCGAACTGGCTGACATGGACCAGGGATTCAAGGCAGAGCCGCTCTCCGAGATGGCGCGATGGAACAGACCCTTGGCCAGTGGCGAGAGCAGCAGCAGCTGCACCGAAGACCCCCCAGCGGATTCGCCAAAGATGGTCACCTGCTCCGGGTCACCGCCAAAGGCTGCTATGTTATCACGAACCCATTGGAGGGCCAGCACTTGGTCCTTGAGTCCCTGATTGCCGGGCGCATCGGGTCCAGCCGTTAGAAAGCCTAAAGGACCAAGTCTGTAGTTGAAAGTAACCAGCACGATGTCCTCAGCAACCAGATAGTCGGGCCCGTAGAGAAATGAGTTGCCCGATCCAAAGGAAAAGCCGCCGCCATGCAACCACACCATCACAGGCAGCTTCGGCTGTGACCTGTGAAGAGGAAGAGCAAATTAAGGGTCATTTCACGGCGTGTTTGCTGAGTCGTTGCTTACTCATCCTCCTTGGGCATGCGTGTGGTGAACACGTTCACATAAAGGCAGTCTTCGTCGCCCTTGAAGGTGTCCAGTATCATGTTCTTGTGCGGACAACTTTGACCCTCTCGCGAGGCATCTCTCACACCACTCCACGGCTTCTCCGGCTCCGCAGCGCGAATCTGCAGGGATGCAATGCGCGTTAGAATTAAATGGATTTCTGTTGGAATCTTTTATTATCAATGTCGGACTCACCTTCTGGCTCCGATAGGCGCCGCGCCATAGCGCATGCCCTTGAAACTGTAGTAGCCTCCCCGCTCACCCGAGCGGTACTTCTGATAACGGCCTCGCACCTTGCCCAGCGTGGTGCTGGCCACAATTTCGCGTTCCTTCTACAAATGTATAAGTAAACAGCATTAATAAATCTCGAGCGCGACAACAGTTCGAGCGTGCGAACGTCTTCTTCTGCAATGTATACAAAAAAAATCAATTCCAAATGGCAATTCAAGAGCCTCTAATTTGTTGCACCACGCAACGCTGGCGGCGCACGAAAATGCCAAGTATCTGTGAAATACTTAGTCTGTATGTTATTCTTGCACAAGTTCTGCAAGAATTTTGCATTAATTTTGGACAGCGCTGGCGTGTGCAACTAGGCCATGGTGCAAATGTTGCGCAATTGGCTAATAGCCAAAAAGCCAGTTCTTGGCAGAATCAAGTAATTGATTTTGTGTCTCGCCCCTGCAGCAGCAACATGTGGCAAACAACTCTTTCTTTGTTCTTGAAGCCATTTGGCCAACCATTGTGACGGCTTAGACTTGACCTCAGGCCAACTGCAGCTGTGCAGTATCCGAACATGGCCATGTGGCTTTGAGTGTGGGTTCTTGACGCTCAAGTTAAGACTTAACAAGGCTCTGACGGCCAGTCTTGCCGATGTATTTGGCATTTGTGCGCCAAGGTCGTTGGGTTGCCATCTGTGCCGATGGCTTGTGCTTACCCGCAGTGATCGCACCACCTCCTGCACCACCCGCATTGCGCGCGACGGCAGCAATTGCACCAGCGAATTTGGATGCGAGGTCAGCGTTTTCCAGGCCGTCGTCTCCTGCAATTACAAAGGTCGCTCGCTATTTTAAATTGAATTAACAGCAATTAGTAAACAAGCCAACGCGCCTTGTGCAAACGCAGCGCTCAAGTTCACTTACTATTCAGTTCGACTGTTGCATTAATGTTGACAATTTTTCTGTCTGTGTGTGTGTGTGTGTGTGTGGTTTTTCTGTCCGGGCTGCCCACTTTTAATGATGTTAACGGGCAACCTTGCGGCCAAGCAAATTTCGTTTAATTGAAATGCCATTTGCATAATACCCAAAAAAACAAAACATAAAATAACTGAAAAAAACAGCTTTGCTAGAGGCGGCAGCAGTCAAAACAGTTAAGTGGCAACAACAATGGCAGCAGTCACGTGCAGCCAACGCTTAACAGTTAGATATAGATACATATATACATGATACATGAACTTATGTGTGTCTGTCTGTCAGCTGTCACATTAGCCGGCGTGTGTCTCCGGCTGAAATGTATCTGTATCTTGACACAGTTGGACCAAATACACAGCGCCGCCTAGTTTCAAGTTCACCTTTGACGAGTACCAAATTATATGCTAATTTCTTCTCGTTTTTTGTCTTTGAGTCTTAAGACTTGACCCGCTATGTGCGTGGGTCTCTTTAGCCTTTGGCATGCCAATGTATCTGCGACTTTATCTGCGGTATTATGCAAATGTGGGTGTAGCCGGTCATAAAATAAAACAGTTTCGGTTAAGCTTTATTTAAATTGATTTTCTGTGGCTTTGGCTTAATTTGGCCGTGTGGCCATAACACATAATATTTATAACTGTTTTGGTATTGCTTATGCGTTGATATTGTGATATGAAACTGATTTGAAATTGATTTGTCGTTATAGCTCATCAGAAGTGGGTTAACAAGTTTTAGTCAATACATATATAAATAGCTATTATCGATGTTTGGTCTCACACATTAACTAATGAGAATATAAATTTGATTTTGTCTGCCGCTTTTTAAGATAGTATTTCGAGTAAGCTCAACAAATTCCATATAACAATTACTTAATTAAGTGCGATCTTCAAAACTTGGTTCGTCTCGTGAAACTCTTCTGTGCGGATGCAACTGACATTTTAAGCCATTAACTCGCTGTAAACACGCACAAATGATGCCATTTATAATGCATAAATATTATGTAATCGCAGAGACAACAACATTAACAATAAACACAGCTACAACAACCACGACACATGGTCGCTTTCACGCTACGCTCGAAATATAAAAATAAATACAAAATAACTGCAGTCCGGCAGATCGCCAACTTCGACGTTGCACCATGCAGCAATGTAGAAAGTTGCTGCCACAATAGCAGCCACGATAATAGCAACAACAACAGCAGCAGCACAGCAACAATACGGATTGCATAAATATTTTACGATTTAGCAAAATGATTGAAAACAAACCTCAGTTGTGGTCGCAGAATGTTTCATTTCCATTCTGTTCAGATCGAGCGGCGACCCGGAAGAAGATTTACTTGTGGTCACTGCTGTTGGCGACATTATTGTGGTTGTTGATGTTGTTGTTGTACCAACCAAAAACATGGCTTTAGCTAGTAAATCCTGAAAGTCGCCAGCAGCCGAACCAGCCACGCCGTCATCGATGGGCAGCACAGCCTCCAACTCATCGCCAACAGAGTTCTCGTACTCCTCACTTGGATTCCTCTCGATTTTCAACTTGTTGCTCGGCTCTCGAGGTCGCTCCATACAAATGCCGAAGAGAATCAGTCCAATGGCCAGCAATAGGGCCACGGCGACCAGCAGATAGGGCCGATAGGTGCGACAGGCCATCGCGGGGGCAGGGCTGCCTTGTCTTTATGCAACGCAAAAAACCGTTGACAATTGCAACCTGCAACTGCGCTGTACGAAATCGCTGCAGTTGCAGCAGCGGCACGCGTCGCAATGCGAAGCACTAAACTTTGATTTATTAAACTCAGTTGTCTTTGTTTTAGCGTTGTGGCTGTTGGCACACTGCACCGACGAGCAGCATACACTTTAGGAACGAATTGAGTTTTGCGGTGTTTGCGTCCGTTGTTGCACTCGCGGCAGCCGTCGAAAGACTTTTGAGTTGGGGGCACAGCTAACGCTGCAAATTTGATTTGAGCAGCGCGTTTTTGCCTTTGCCGCACTTGCATTTATTGTCCAGAGTGCTGGGTTTTTTAAAAATATATTATAGTATTATATTTTACGTGTGTAATAATTTTTTTGTTTTCTTTTATTTTTGTTGTTTTTAATAAAGTTATGTGCAGCACGCAATGGTCGAGTGCAGACGCGGGCATTGTTGTTGTTGCTGTAGCTGTGGCTGCTTTACTTGTTAACTTGTTATTGCTTGCAGCTGATAAGCACCTATCTTTCAATGTTATCTGCGAGCAAGCGGAAATGTTGCAGTTGTAATTAAATTATTCATTTAATTACAATTATAATTGTAGCCGGTACATAATTTTTGATATGCATTTTCCGATGTTTGGCGACTTGGTGTTAGCGTATGCTGATTTTAATTACAATATTTAGAGATATATTTTTACATATGTACAGACACCAACAAATCGCGACTGCTGGTGGTCAAATTAATCACAAAATTGCTAGTTACACACACATATTTGGGGATTGCAGCTCACCTGACTCCAGTCTTCAAATATCATACATAACATTTGCTGCAGAGTTGACATTCTATAGTGTCCTCTAGCAAAGTGATAAACCTATAATAGGCAGTGGAAATTAGATCAAAAAAACTCACAAATTGTATTATTTTAAATACGTTATCGTTGGGACGCCAGTGAATATATACGGGAAGAATTTAAAACCTGATAAAAATGGTAAAATTCCTAAAAATCGGTTCAGTTTTGACAAAGTTATGGGACTTTGAAATCTAGCAAGTATGGATTCGGGAACTTTACATGTCTAAATTTTTCTCAATTTTAGCATGATTTTTGACAAAAAAATCGATCCCCCCAGAATCACTTTTAAAGTTGCATTTTATACTAATTTTGGAATATGCAATCGATTAAAAATTAAATTTCGCGATTCGAAGATGGAAAATATATTTTTTTTAAAATAAGTAAGGGGGAGTAAAGGATTTTTTTGAGAAAAATATCAAAAAAATTTATTTTCAAATACGAAATAAATTTAAAGGTATAATCAATGTAGACGTCAAACCATGATAAAAATAGCAATTAAATTTCTTAATTTGAGCACACTTAATTTTAAAGCGTACTATTATAACTTTAGTAAATAGACAATATTGACTTTATATTGAAAAACACAAACCGCAAATCCACCAATCAGAGAGAAGCTTGCATTGTGCAAGTTAGGCAATTGGGATTTTTGGTTAATCACTTTCGATTCGGCATATTGCGAAAAGTTATTTTAAGGTACAAAGAAGATGGAGTCTTTGCGTAAAGTGCCAAATGCCCAAAAATGTTTATAATTTTCTCACAAAATATAATATCAGAAATTTTAAGACTTGAACATGCTTTCGTTATTATTATTACCTCGAGTATATGTGTTTTTGATTAATATTATTTCTACAATAACTTCTTTTAAGATTAACTCATATATTTCCGATTACAACCAAATAATACCAAATATATGGGGGCATCTATGGCATTGACAATGTACTATGCATCAAGCATTCAAGATCAGATGCCAAATGTGCACTCAGGTGTTATTTACACGCATTGGGCACAGATTCTAAAAAGCCATGGCCAAAACCAATTGAACAACTCCGAAAATATTTGCGGCTCATAAAACACTGCTCATATAACCGCGACGACGCATTAGGAATAGATTTACGTGAATCGTTCGTTGGCTGCTGTGTCAAATAACGTATGCACAGTCCATAAAATCCATTAACAGCCACCTGTAAATGCAGTCCCAAGCGTTTTCAAGACAGCCACAAAAGGCGATAATTCACAGTCGGGCCGAAAAGCCGAAAAGACGGCTAAGACAATAGCTCGACGTTCATTGCGGCTACTGGTGCCTGTACAGGCCGCCCCAGCCCCAGCCCCAGCCCCAGCCCCAGCCCCAGCCCAGCCCCAGCGGCTGCTCAAGTGTTGAATTACTTTTGAAACGGCAACAAATTTGCGACACGATGTCAAAGTCACACGCCGCAGACGCAGAGGCTTTGATTTAAAGCCAAAAAACGGTGTAAGCAATTTTTGGGTCTGGCACGCTTCGCGGTTGCTTCTTTGTTTAAACACACACACACACACAGGCATACACACCCATACGCATTGAGCAGCGCAATTGTTTTGGTTTAGACTTACCTTTAACGTATTGGAAATCTTTCCAGCCCGTGCTATAGCCGTGCCAAACGTTGAGGGCGCTATAGCAATGGACGTAGTCTCCTCGCAGAACAGCAGCAGCGGCAGGAGGAGCAGCGGGAGGAGGAGCAGCGGGAACGAGTGTGTGTTGCGTATCATGCTGAACTTGGTCTTGGACTGCGACTAAGCAAATAAAAGCGAACAATGCATTAGTCGGTTGTCCACAACGATAATGTGTTTGCCAACGCGAAACGCACACGAAAACCGAACCGAGCGGACGGCGACGCTGCTCAGACTACTTCTTGGTCAGGGCCGAGCTGCGAATGTCAACAGCTCAGCAGCACCAACAGCAGCAGCACCAACGGCAGCAGCAGCAGCGGCAGCAGCTGAACTAGAGTGAACTGAGCTGAGCATGAGCCGCTGCTGGCAACACCTAGCGAACCACTTGACTCAGTTTTCCAGCGACTAGCGCGGCATTGTCTTACATTTAATTGTCTGATATTATTTTCGTATTTGTGGACTTTTGCCGGTTGTCGTAGGTTGTTGCCGTTGTCGCAGCTGTTGCTGTTGAATTAAATTAATACAGACATTATTCAATTTTGCTTTGGCTGTGCTGCTTTGAGGTCATTGCGCGCATTTGGCAGCATCGACGAAGCCCCGACTTAATATTTGCATGCTCACTAGGCGTATGATAAATTAGCTATGCATAAGATGTCGATTCGGCTGTTCAGCTTCACCTTATATTGTAATGTGAGAAGCCTTTAACAGATGGTTCAATGACAGCTGAGGTTAATTAGAAGAGCATCAGCCAAGCCGGAAGCACCGCAGAAGGCTACGAAGACATGATCAACAGATTACAAACAATGATCTAATTCAGCTGGGTTCTAATTAATCCGTAATATGTTTGCTAACGGAATTCGTCACTGTGCTAATTTCTTGTTAGCATCGTGCCTAACGGCATTTCCTCTTCCTCAAGCTGCAGCATCAAGATTAGCATGGTCATTGTCTGTTTTGTGCGATGGACATTTTGGCAGCCACTAAATGACTTGGGCAATAAACTTGTTTCTGGCTTTCGCCCAAATTAACGGATTTATACGCTGAGGCGCCGCTTTATTGAAATAAATTTACTGCTGCATCACAAATACTTCACAACACTCGCATATCGAATATTAGCAAAAAACATTGGAGACTGCCACGCCCACTGGCCGATGACAAGCAACAACGGCGCACAATGCATAACACAGAGCGGGGCAGGCAGCGAGGGGCAGGCAGACACACAGCCAGACAACGCTTAAACCACTAACCCACTTCCTACTTGAGCCAAACACTGAGCGTTGGCCTCAAGTGCGACGACATTGCCGTTGTTGTGGGCCGATTTGCCGACGGTTTCGGCCTGGCCCGCTGCTTGGCAGCGAACAATGCTAAGGAAACACTTGCACTTTCGTGGAAAGTTGTTTGGCCAGCTGCAGATTTTAGAGAGATGTGCGGGGAGAGCAAGAGATAAGCACATACACTATTAAGAGAGAGAAAGAGATGCAGCTCAGAGAGCCTCGAGTCAGCTGTTGCTGTGAATGTATTTATGAACATTCATAGCCAAAGCATAAATATGTAGTCTTCATATTCGTATGGAAATTAGCTCCGCATTGGGCATTAGGCAATGCGGCATTTAAATTGGTAACACAACGAACGAGCGCACAGCAGAATGCGCCGATTTTGCAATGGGCCTTTGTAAAAGGAGAGAGCAGCGGAGTCGAGTTAGCAGCAATCGAGCAAATTAGCTGCAGAAAGCAGCTAAGAGAGCGCAGCCAGGGAGAGCAGCATCGCAGGAGAGCGCGAGATTGAGTCGTACTGGGAGCTGGGGACACTGGACGTGGCCAGACTGCGGCTGCCCGACGAGCGCTGCCTCTGAATACCGCTATGCGATCCGTTACGTAAGCAGCGATCAAAACAAAAAAGGTAAATATTGAAGAAAAATAAATAAATAAGCCAAACATGTTGAAGAGTCGATGCCGTCCCAGAAACGAGCGAAGCAGCAGCAAAATGATCACCGAATAAGCGAGAGTGGAGCGTGGAAGAGAAGGAGACGAGGAGAGGACGAGTGAGAGCGACAGTGAATGTCTGCTGAGAAAGACGGAACTAATGAAGAGCCGCTGTTTGGATGATAACGTGAGCAAAGTGAGTTTTGGCCAGTTTGCGAGGAATTTGATTCAAGCATGCGTGCAAATTATAATTTAACGCCAAATTTCACTTGACCCCTTATGTAAGCCGGCGGACAGAAAACGGAACTAATCGACAACTCGCGCGATCTGTCAGTTCAGTTGTTTATGCACATATAACAATGACCACAAATACGGCCCGAGACTGTTTATGTTAACGTACGCAATTTCACGAGCGCCGAGCTAACTAGGCGAGCAATGTAGCGCCAACAGACGGACGGACAAAATACATTGACATAGATATAGGTGAGTGCTGGGGAACTGTGACTCAACAATTGCAAATGGCTGAGATGTGGCCAACAATGCGCAACGTTTCCCGCATTGCCAATGACATTTTCAGGGCGACGACAACCCGATTATCGAATATCGATGCCAATTACCGATTGGCTGGCAAACACACACTCACTGCACTCTGCAGGTACGTACGGGGCTCTGATACACAAATATTGCACTGCACACTGGACAAGTTCAAGTTTGTCGCCTGAGTCTTTCGTTTGAGTGGCGCGTGGCGCGCTTCTCTGCTTCGTGCTACGGCCGCAATTTGCTCGCCGCGTACCAAAAACAGTTTCGTGCTGCGCGTTTGACTGTCGCCGTTGAACTGAGTCTGTGCCCGGCCAGCGGTGCGCTTAAGCGTCAAATTGCTCTTTCTCATGCCCACCTCGCGTCGCCCCGTCTCGCGCACTCGCGGCTGGCGGAGTGGGGCCGTGATGGGGGCGAGGCGGAGGCGACGGCGACGGCGGAGTTGGAGATGTAAATGTTGGCAGCATGGATACTAGCTGCCAAACGGTTTGTTTGTTGCTTCTGGGGCAAAGTGAATAGCCCGAGTGGCAGACAAACTAATTTTGAGCCCAGCTACGACGCGACACGCATTAACTATGCAAAATGTGTTGTTGTACTTCTATTTGGCAATTGGCATGTATAACGCATCTGACAACTAACGACTGCGTATTCTTGACCAAGCCCGCTCCGTGCCCATCTGCCACGTCGTAGAGCGGCTCGTTAATCTGTGGACATAGGCACTTTAGTACTGATGTGCTTGCCCGCTTGGAAAAGCAGTTGACAATGAACCAGAAGCGACCGCCTGAAAATGTTGTCACTGTTTGAGATCAAGGATGCAACATGAGTGCCCACTGTGCAATAACAATAAAGTAATAACTTGATTAAATTGCACGCGCTTTGAAGCTGTGCTCCCCACTTCACATTGCAAGAATGTAGAAACAAATGATGATAAAATGACTGCTGCAAAAAGCCCAACAATGCCCGTAGGAGTATTTTTCCACAACTGCGAAATGTTAATTAGGGGACCATGTTAATTGAGTTTTTACTAATCACCGAAATTATTATGTAATCAACTTACTCGAAGTGCTTCAGCTATTAACGAAAATGTTCGACATCAATTTTCATATACAAAATCATGCCTCAGGTGACCTTATTGGGTTTATGTAGATACAGCATCTGCACTTGACTAAGTACACACACATTGAACAAAACCTTCGTAAGCCTACAGAGAGCCAGAAGCCAAATAAACCTCGAATATGATGCGTACTTACGAATCCATATTGAGCATTCAGCGCGCAGCTGCCGCTCTATTGACTGGAAAGTGTGTCACCATATTGTTCTACACAAATATTTGCCCTGGCGTAAATTATGAAAATATGCGCACAAAATAATGTACTGCTCCCCGGGCTGCGGCTCTGCATCGGTTGGGCAAGCAAGAATTTCGAAAGCGACCCGGTAGTTAAATTACTATAAAAATAAACTGACGCACGCGGTACATATAGATTAGCACTGAGATTAACGGGGCTCTGCGGTAACGTGGCAGCCCGAGAGTGCGTGAGGCAGGTGAAGGCGGTTCGAAACCAGAACCAGAAGCTGCAGTCCCGTTGCAACCGGTGTTCAGGGTCAGCTGGCAATCAATTTGCGATGCGGACGTCATCTGAGTTCTTTATGTTTTAGGGCCTGTCTCTGTATAAAACTGCACATTACAGTTGCAGGAAACGAATGTCGCGAACACACAGTACAATGTTATTTAAATATTATAAATAAACTAATATCTATAAATATATATTAATTATAACCTTTTGCTAGAGAAATTATAAAAAATAGCTTGGAGACAGAATTTAAACTGCTTAAATTTCCCGCCCAGTCATTTCATATCAGCCATCTTCTGTAAGTAATCGCGTTTCGTTAAATGAGGAGCGCTTTAATACATATCGTTCAATGTGGAGCAGCTGTTTCGACGTATAGATGTCTCTTACAGAAATACCATTGTGAATGGTTGAAGTCTTTGCTAGATTACATACTCTCACACATAGATGGCGCCAAAATAACTTTAGCAAACAACGTTCACAAATATTGAGCCCTCAGTTCTAATCCCTCGTTAAGTATGTGTTCAATGGAATTTTTACCTAAAAGCAGTGGCGCAAAATGTAGTTTCAAATTGTAATTTAGCCAAGAGGCTTTTAAATCGCAACTGTTTAATACATCTATTCTTGATATGTTAAGGCTATTTCAATCAACACATTATATGTGCAAACCAAATTAAAGTTGTTGCTCTCTCTCACTCTTACAGTCCGCATACAATATAATGGTCTCACTCATTGTTTTACTCGTTGTCCTGCTTTTAGCCTTAAGAATGCGCATGTGCGACAAACGCCATCTGTGAGGATTTTCGTGTTTTTGGCGCCATCTATGTTGCTTACAAAACACTACATTCAAATGTTCCTTTAAATGTTAAGTTGACAGAGGGTAATTTATGTGTTGAAAAGAAAGGAAGAAATAAAATCATCCCATGCTCAGTAATAAAATTACCTTAAACTGGTATACGTTGCTAAATTGGGGTAAAAGTAAAAAGGACATTCAGAAAATGTCTTTATTTTCGGAAATGTGAAATTTATTTTCCTATTCTTTACTTTATTTAGGATGTAAATTAAATATGATGATTTTATTTATTATTGAATGCACAGTATATATCATTACAATAGCGACCATACCTTTCAGATGTAATGGCTATGCGAAAATAACTTTACTGCAACTAGATTTTTTGTACCTTATGCATGTACTTTAAATGAAACTGTGCGTTTTATATTTTGCCTATAACTCAAATTGCTCGTCGGATAAGGGGGAGCCTTATTTGCACGGTTTGTGTGATGGCTTTATGGAGATGTGTGTGTGTGTGTGTGTGCGTGTGTGCAACATGCATGGCCCACACGAACAGTGCCGAAAATGTGAAGCGGCGGCCACTGCAGTGGGAGAAGAGCGTCGCTGGCAGCTCAAATTAACTTAACACTCATAAATCAGCGTTAACGGCGACCGCAAAAGTGTTGCATAAAAAATAGTTATGACGTTATGGATTTTTTTTTGCCTTGCTACCGAAACTGAAACCGAAACTGAAACGGGGTTTTGGGCATTCCACAGGGCTGGACTTCGTCAGTTCGCGAGTTCCATGCCAAATAAACGATTCGCATAAAATGCGTGAGTTTGCATGCCAACGTGATGGCCGCCACATTTTTTGGTATGCACCCCGCTGCCCGGGGACCGTCAATAAGTCAGCCCGTCGATTCTGTTTGCTGACAAAATGCCGGCTGTCATTCTTGGTAATCAAATCGTAAAGCGTTATTTGGCCATATTTTTTAACACCATCATCGCCGCTCAGCTGCATAGATGGAACACAGTCATCTGTTTTCGCTCAACGCCCATGCCGGCAATGTGTCATGCGAATAATTGAGTAATACCCGTAATTGCCACTAAGTGAAAACATTTAACCAAACATTTAAAATGTTTGTTGCAGTTCACAGCATTGCTTAAAGTATTCAAATTAAACTGCTGAAACATGTTGATGTAAACTGTTTTAGCGTTGTATATACACCAATGTCAATATCAATTCGAGCTCTTGAATTGATGAGCTTTTAATGGATTGATAAACTAGACATACTCTACTAAATGACAATGCTGTATAATAAAGTAGTAAATATGTGATCATCAATAATTTTTGAATGGAGCAGCTGACTGGGTCACAGACTCCAAATAGAGAGTGCAGACTTTTGCAGGTGCCATGTGCAGCTGCAATTAGTTTAATCGTCGAAATGACTGATTCCCAATTATGTCTAGGCCACTATTCCGGCTTCATATATTTAGCGAGCATTCATTGTCTAATCCGTTGGAAAATTCTTAGAGTCAGCAGCGCCGTCGGATGACGGTTTTAATTATCTTAATGTGGCTATAGAGCGTGTGCGCCTTATTGACTTTGCAGGGTGGGCAATATCGCTCACACCTCTTCGCGACGGGTTATGGATGTGGATGTGGATGTGGATGTGCTGTTGCGGGTGGTGTTGGTGGTGGGACGCTGTCGCGTTGCATTAAAGTCACAACATTAAAATGCTTGCCAACTCGCGCCGTCAGGTGTCGGCAGCGTGATAATGTCAACAGCGGAAACAATAAAAGCCACAGTTGCCTTTTTACTTTTGCTGCGGGATATGTGACACTCGAGGATGTGCGCGAGCTGCCATTTTCTGAAGACAACGCCTGAGAATGGGGGAGAAAACAAAGAGCAGAGCCCAGCATCCAGGCGTAAAATGTGTCATAGCTTTTCATACACAATATTATATATTTATGTGCAACAAATATGCAACCTAACCAAACCGAAGATATAACTTTTTTTTAAATTATATTTCTAGCATACCCCTTTGGGTTTTCATATTTATTTCATTCCATTTATTACGTACGCCAGATGTACAGGGTATCTCTTTTTCGACTATTGAACAATTACGTTATTTTATTTTGAGTTTTCCAAAAGGTTTGACCTTTAATTATTAATAATGTCTGTACTTTGAACTATGTAAAACCAAAACATTCAAATTACTCTGGCGAAATATTTTATTTGTTGAAATAAAGTACTTATATACAGTTAAATTTAATAACGGTGACAGGCAACAGACATCATAAAATAAAGTAAAATTTGGCGTCAGTTTGTTTTTGGCTTCACAAATTGGCTTTGTTTGTATCTGCTTTGAACCAAGTCCCAGTCGCGTCTTGTTTATCGTTTAGTGGCATCTTTAATGTAGAAGGCAGAAGAATAAAGTGCTATGTAGGTGGCTGGAAAACTTTACATTGGGCAAACAGTTGCTAGAAATTTAAAATGTGTCAAGTACGCAGAGCATACAAAGTTGAGCAACAACTCTGTGGCCTTAGGTCAGAACAATGGGTTAGGCGGGTTAACTTTGCAATGAGCACAAAAATACTTAGTACGAACGATAACAATATTGGCCAACAACTGGAAGGGCACCTCAACTGGCACAAGGCTAATGCAAACTAATGCAAAATTCACCACACGACGGCTGGAAGCACCAGCAGCTGGCTTAGAACCAGCATTAAAATCAGAATCCAAATCCGAAACCGGCTCTGCGGCTGTTGCTATGGCTATGGCCGTGGTTTCTGCTCCCAGCCGTGCAGTTCGTTGTTGCTGTTATGCATGTCAGGCAAATGCAAATGTGATGTCCGATGGGCTTCAAACGTGATTCCGCAATGCGCCTGTTTATTAATTGTCGTATAGAAGGTGTAAGCCAGAATTAGCAGCAACAAATTTTAAATTCTCGGAAATTTCGGCAGCAACAAATGAGCTAACTGGAGATAAGCACCAACGGAGGACTATGGAAGAGCCAAAGGAAAATGTTCCATCCTGCAGCTCTTATTTCTATAAATACGCTCGATGCAAAGCCCAACCTCATGCGATTATCGCCGTTGCTTTGTTAAGTAGCTGCCGGCCAGGCAGCAGCCAAAAAACTAAACTGAAGAGCAGCAAATGGTGCAGCAGACCCGAACTCTGCCACCTCGCTCTGTGGCACTTTGGGCGATCCCGGCTAGCTTTTAAGCGCTCAAATATTTATAAAGCGCAAAATGTGATGTTGACGCGCTGCTGGCTGCTTAGAGGTGGAGACGAAGCTGCAGCTAAGTGCGGCAAGTGAGAGCAAATGCAAGGCAAAAGTGGCAAGGGTAAAACGTAGTAGGTGTCGCCCAATACAATATGCTGTCAATATGAGTTTTATTCATAGGTCTTGACAATTAACCTGGCAACAAGTCACATAGAACCCACACTAACAAATATGCTTAGATTTAGTCGGGTATATATACACATATTTATTTATTAGTGTATTTAAAATTATGTACTAATATTTATATTACCAACATAATTGAAGCCCATGCAGCCAAAGTGCATTGCAAATATTGCGCATACGCCGCATGTGCACTCAGATGCACGCACATAAGCGCCTCGCACTGTTTGCCTTTATAACTAACTGTCTGCGACTATAGACAGTGACAGCCGTGCGGTATTAAGACCTCAGCTAAAATGATTACATGCCTGTTTAGATTTGTCAGTCGACTGCGGGGGCTCTCCTTTGATTTACAGTCGTTGCTCTGGCGGGCTGAAGCAACGCTGACGTCGACCGTCGGTTGGGGCTGCCAGCTCATGTATTTCACACTTGATAAATGATCAAATTAGGTTACGGAAGCGGCGACTTGCATGTGCACTTATATATGTATACACTATATACACACGAATATGCTATGCAATGGCAGAGCAAACGCGCCACGACGAGGACCTTGTGCAGCTGCTTTGTAGATGATGCAGCTTTGTGCGGCGTCTCCTGCATATTGCCTTCTTCCACTGCCGCAGCACACTGCTGGCTTTGTCTTGACGCTGCGCTGGGCTGTTATTACCAGTACACTTTCACCCCGAAATAGGGGCATCTCCGGAGTCCGGACTAGGTATGGCCATCCTGTTTTATATGCGCTGCCTGTCTTGAACTTTTGCTGCTGCTGTTGCAGCTGCGAGCGGCAGCCTTCTGCTTGGGTCGTGCGGCTGGCGTGTGTGCCCACAAAATACAGCGCATCGTGTTGCACGGCGCTAAACTATTTGGGCACATCGTGCACGTTTTCATTTAGCTGAGTGCATGCAACTGCCTGCACCGGCCCAGCCAACAGACGCCTCCACTCAGCCAAGAAACTGTTGTCTTCTCTGGCGAATGCAAATGCAAATGCCAGTGGGTGCAGGTTAAATGTTGCTTCTAGTAGCTATTATGGCGATTTATTCGAATATTTTGAGCTATAATTTATGTTACGTAAATATCAAATTTCTCTTAAGGCTGGTGGAACTATTTAGGTCGGACTGCTAGCCTGTCAATTGCCCACAACTACAGCCAATTAAGTGCGATGTACATATTTAAGCAATTTGTGTGTGCAAAAGGAATGCATACGAATGTCGGATGATAATAGCAATATTTCAATATTTCATATTAAATTGTTTTGCGGCAAGGAAATTGCCTGCACTGCCCTGGGCAAGTAATTTCCTTCAGGTCTGCAAAACTAATTGCAATAATAAAGCTCAAACTATTTAACCAAGTCAGCAGAATGAGCTTGCAATTATATTCAGGGCAGCTGTCTGGGAGAGCACATGTGACATAAGATATACATTTAAATAATTCCATTAACAAGTTGCTGAAACAACGTCAACACATGTAGGCTGTTGCCAATATAATGATGATGTCGGATTTATAGGCCAATAGATACTAAATTAAGCTCTATCTAGAGATTTATTTGCATTGTATTGAGAACACATACCAGGCCACCGTTTCTGAGATGCGTTTGAAACCTGGGCACACAGCTTTTCATACCAATATTTAGTTTCCAGGATGTGAATGGGCGCCGATGTTCGTGTGTGTGTGTGTGTGTGTTTGTGTTCGATTGTTTGCATGTGAGTTGTGGTCGCAAAAAATATGAGCTTTCTGCCTCCTGTTGAATTTATTTGCGGTTGCCGACACGCCCCCCCCCCCCCCCCCCCCCACGGGGCACAACCATTCAGGCTGTGACTGCCGTTGACAGGAAGTGCGCTGTGTTGCAGTTGCACCCTTAAAAAATATGCAGCTTAAACGCAAGGCATAAATTTAATTTGCAACGGCAACAACGGAAATTTTTTCTTTGTTTTTTGCATTTGCTCTATTAGCGAAAAGTTGCGCATTATAAAAACAATTTTGGGAAGTTTTTGCCAAGTTTTGAAATGATTCAATTTTGTGAGCCGAAACTTTGCCAGGTACCAGCTGCTGCTCAACGGGACTATCGCATCGCGAACGAATCCTTAATAGCTTTCGGTAGACCACAAACAGAAGCCGGCTGGCAATTAGTTGCTGCAGCACAGGATGCCACGCGTCCTGGCCCGCTTTAAATATTTCACTTTTTGGCATTCATTAAGGCTCAGATAGCCCACAAAAGAGCGGCAGTCATTATGCAATGATTGAGTTTATATGATTATGTAATTTTAATTATCTACGAATCGCATATATATTTTATGCCAAAAAATATAAAATGCGGATTAATTATGTACGCATTTCAATACCCTGTACACAGCAAGTGCCCATTAAAAGGTATAATGAAATTGGGAAATGCAATAAAAGGTGTAGATCAATTAGCGATGTCCGTGCGTTTACATGTTCCTCTTTACTGTGTTTATTTGCCAATTAACTTAAGTTCCTTAAATATACTTTCGACCTGGGTACAAGGTATTTTCAAGCATTAACTGCTTTGCCCAGCATAATTTATACATAAACTGTGCAGTTGTAAATGCGTTTTTATTTTAATTATGTGAAAGCTGATGGCTGATCACCGCACTCACCTGCACTCCCACACTACCTTGCATTCGAGCTATTCTGCCAAGGCCAGCCGCAGAACACACACAACCCCACATTGTACATTAAATTAAAGCTTACGTACGCATTATAATAATAGTATTACGTACCTATGCACACACATACATCTGTAAGTATTGCGAACACATAAACATATTTAACCACAGGTTCACATATACGAGCATTATAATCGAGCACCGGTACTTCGCACCCTTCAGCTATGCGGCATTGTGGGTGGCGAATATTTAAGTCGCGCCCTGAGTTATTCGTGTCAATGGCTCTGACTGCCAGCGGTCCCGCCGACACCCATATTTCGCATAAAGTTACTCATGTGGTTCAGGAATGCCAATGTAAATTCCGTTTAGTGTATTAAATAGCTTATCAACTGGTTGCTGGGTGCGTTTGCTTAACATTCCAAGCGCATTCGAGAGCTATCAATAGCCCGACCGGCTTCGCGGGCGTAACTGTATCTATTAGCCCAGTCTGCAGTTACAAAATGCACCGAGTAAGGCTCTTTAGCAGTCGCTGTGAATATTTCAGCGGAAAATGTATGTAAGATAGTTAGACTAAGCTCATTGATTTTCATCGTATTCCTTGTTAATTTAAGCATTAAGGCGCAATAATCCGCTTATTAGTTAATGACATTGCGACAAAAGGCTTAATATTTGCCGCAATTAGCTGAATGTCAAAAGGCCTTTCAACAGGCATGAAACATTTATTCCATTTAAAGAATTAAAAAAAAATAGTGAGAGGAGCTTGCAGAAGAAATTCTCGAGTAATTTAATGAATTGCTATAAAAAAAACACGAACAAGCTAAATGTAATCCATTAACAAAAACATCAAAGGATTGTGTATATATACAAACACAGTATTCCGTTAGCTTTTCAACAGACTCCATAGAGTCGATGGCTGCGTGTGTGAATAAAAGCGTGTGTGTGAGTTGACAACACCACTCACAAAGAGTTTTTGTGGTATATGACAAGCAGCAGGCGACACTTCCTTGTCTAAAAGTAGTTAATATGTATATAAAACAAGTTTTATTTACTAAAGGCAAGCAAGCAGGCACTTCTGCACTTTAAATGCCAAAATTGCCGTTAGTTTGTAATTCTTATACATTTCGTTGGGTAAAATTATGAAGTATACACTTATTGTTTGAAAAACATCAACAGCAAATTAAATTGACCCTATTTTCCGATATGACAAAGAGAGAAGAATCCTTACTGAAAAATAGTTTGAGGCCCTGATATAAAATCACCCACGGCTGAAAATGTTCTCCTGAGTGATTTAATGCGTTAAGTCAGTATGCAACTCAAGTTAATATGACATTTATTATATTTGGCAGAACTCTGAAATTTTCATTTCAAGCCAAAGCAGAATCCCTCAACACAAAATCAATAAAAGCAATTGGTACTTCACCCAGGGGTAAGTACCATGAAGCGAAACGAAAAAAATTGAATGACTGACAAATGCACTTATGTCGGCTATATATGTGTGTGTGTACTTTGATGCATTGCCAGAGGTAGGAATGATGCTATGAAAAACTTTTGGGATTTGCATACGCAATACAAACTAAAACAATAACAAAAACAACATCATCTAATTCTTTTTTCATTCTCCATCACGTATTTGTGCGCTCAATGGGAACTCCTGCAACTAGCCATTATATCGATGAGAACAGTTTAAGGGTGAGATAGACGGGTTAGGCAGAATAGACCGACAGTGCTAAAAGCTTATAAGCTAAAATGCCTAAATGCAATTTAGCCACATTTTACAGTTGTAATAAATAATTACTTTCATATTGTAACCATGCTTGGCTCATCTGCCTTCGGGCGGCCAGAACAATGTGAACAATGCAGAAAGAGCTTCGAGCCACAATGTGCAATATATTGTGTATGTATAATTATGTGTGTGTGGCCGTGTGTGTATGTGAGTCGAGTATATAGAATGATAATAACAAAAATTGTTTGGTAAAGGAGTCTAGCACATAATAAATAACTACAGAATGAATGCCATGCAGCAAAAGGACACAGCGAAAGGGCATATATATATATATATATATACTCCCAGATATATAGTGAGTATAGGAGTGTGTGAGTCGAAATTCGTATTTTTAATAAAACCAAATAAACAGCAAAACGGCTATAAAAGGTTTGAGGACGCCGGGGCGCTCTGCACAATGTTTGCAATATTAAAGCACAGCCAAGAAATCAAGCCGAGACCCAAGTAAACAGCGCAGCGTTTCAGACGCTGAGCTCAACTGGCCAGCGGGCAAGCTAAGAAAAATGAGAAAAAATACAATAAAAATTACTGAACCGAATGCATCATAATGTTTACGTCAAAAGTGAACAACATGAAAAAGCGTCCAGCCGAGTAAGACCAGCAGCCAACCAAACAACCAACCAAGCAGGCAGGCAGGCGTCTAAGATGCAGTCCCGGGCCGGCAGCATGTTGTGGTCTTTGTTCCAAGAAGCTGCTGCACAGCCTGCGTGATATTGTGGAGCCACCGAAAAGGGAAATGTGCAATACACACACTTCACATAATTGTAAAGGCTGCTGCGGCCATTGTTACTGTTGTTGTTGTTATTGCGGTTGGCCGGCATCTAAATTGATTATGAGCAGCTGGGCCCAAGGTTTACAGAAAGGCGAGAAGTCCAAGTAAGCCAGAGCCAGCCCGTTGGCCACTTGGCGTATACTTAATATTTTATTGCAAGTTTCTTAGCAGCAGGTCTGAAATTTAATACGTCCTAAAACGATTTGTTTATTTGCACTGGCAATTTGCTAAGGTTCACCAGGAGCCTTTGTACCGAATGTGTGGCAAACAGAGTGTTTAAATGAAAAGAGAGCTACAGCTAACATTTACATTATATCGAATATAATTATACGCTAACCCCAAAAATCTTGTAAATATTCGATTAAAATTATTGGGATCTGATTGTACAAAAGTTTACTTAAAACTGAATTCCTTACCTGGCATCAAAAGAGAGTATGATTTAAGGAGGGACGTAATTAATGTTGCATGCTCGAGTGCGCAGAGGTTGGGAAAGAAACACATAAAGTGGATCCTAGAAACGGCTTTAAATGTCACCGTGCTGTAAGTGGCCTTCAGCATGGGCTATGGTAAGCCAACTTGCTGGTGAGTAAAGTTTTAATGCGCCACAGCCTAAGCTAAGGCCTTTCTCTCTCACTGAAGCGCCACAACAACAACAACAATAGCGGGGACTTGAAGTTTGCAGCTGTGGCTTTAGAGCTTTCGTTTGCCTTGAACATTTGTTGCATGCGACTGCACTTGGCTGTTAGCGACAACTGCAATAGCAACAGCAACAGCAGCAACATCAACAACGATACCCACCATTTAGCTGCTAAAAACAGCATAACATAATTATGAGTTACCATTAGGCAATGGCAATGGCAACGACAACCCTGACACGACGGCTCCACCTGCAGCTGTCGCTGCCAGACGACCATCAAATGGTCGCCGCAAAGTGTCACAGTGAAATGTAAAAACATTTCGAGTGACATTCGTATATTTTTTCGCTGTTGTATTTTTTGCGCCAACTTCAAAACGCCCAAGTGCTCCCTTCATTCACACTCGATGCGTTGCCATGGTCGGCGGTCTGGCGCGAGGGCTGCCAGTTTACTTTCCTGGCAGCCAGGTAAAACCGACTGCTGTTTTAAGGCAAAATATTTACGATTTGGTATGTAAAGTGGCGTTTCTTGTGCGCTTTTCCGGCGCTTTCCCATGCGTCGTTTAGTTGTATATTTTAAAAGCCTCTAGGGCTTTTGGTTGCACTCACCAACCCACACACAGACACACACACACACTCTTTGTAAGAGCATTTCAGTTGGCAAGCCTTTTTTAATGTCCTGTCAAGTGTTTGCCTTTGTCACAACCAGCTTACTGCTTGGAGTGTTTGGAGTGTAATGCCCGATGATTCGTTACATATAATACCACTAAAATGTGTTTTTGCTTTAATGTATTTAGCTGCTGTTTGCTTTTTAGTTGATTGAAAATGTTCATTATTTGCCCTTCAATCTGCCAATTTCACTCTCTCTCAGCTTTTTATTATAATCCTGTCCATTTTGACATTGGCAGTTAGTTATTTGTTGTCTGCACTGGGTCCGTGGCATCATTGTCCCCTTTCTTCTGCAGCGACTTGGTTACAGCGCTCAGCTGTGAATTTGTGTTCTGTCATGTTTTCCTTCACTCTAATTGGTTTCGAATTTCCAGGCGAACTGAAGTATGACTAAAGCAGAGAAATGGAATGTCATTATTACGATTAAACATACTAAAAACAGGCTACTAATATGAAACCGGAACTGCCATAATTTCTGGATTACCAAAAATGAAAAAACATTTGACATTATATTTTGCAGATTTAAAACGGAAAAAATGTAGGTTTTAATATTTTATTTTGATCGTATCGCATTTTATTATCCAAAGTTTGTTATTTTTACTGATCTGTTTTTTTTTACCAATTTTTTCAACCTTTGCTGCTTTAAGAACTGTATCAGCAAACTAAGACCTTTGACATTTTGTGGTTTGGCATAGGCGTCGAGACTTGTAGAAAATATTTAATTAAAATGAAAATATGGCAGCTGCTCACAGCCTCATTCCCCGACACAAATCGTACTTAATCCATCTGCAGTTTGGTGCTGCCTCCAGTGCTGCACTTTGGGGCAATAAATTCAAAAGCAACTCTGTTCACTCTACAGCCAAACTACTCCTAACTAATGCTCACATATACTTACCAGCGAATATGCATAGTGACATACTACTGGGTAGCGCCTGCAGCTGATCTTTTGCAGCAGCTGCTCCTACTGCTGCTGCTGCTGCTGCTGCTGTTGCTATAGCACGGACCTCGGCTTTCTGGCTGCGCTCGACATTTTTGCTGCGAAGATTTTAACTGTCAGCAACTTGGGCGACTTAATTTGAATTTACGGCGCCATGAGGAGCGGCTCGCTCCGCTTCTGGGTCCTGCGTCGTAGTGGGCTATTATTTGGCACAAACACCATTAAATACTGAGTGGCGCTTCTAATGTGTTTATTGTTGCTGCTGTTACTGCTGTCCCTGGGCCGGGGTCTGTCCAGGGCGTGTAGTCCCGGGCTCGTGTGTGCGCGACAATAATATTCAAATGCCAGAGCATGGCTCGCATGTGTTACAGTGTTTGTGCTCGCGTGTGTGGGCGCTGCTAATGGGCGTGGCTTGACGCTTTTGCACCGAGTAGTCAGCGCCTAGGTACTCAGTACTCACTGTTCACTATTCGCCAGGCTATCCCGACCATGCGAACGCTCGCACTTGCACTCGCACTCCTGGCTGCAGTCATGCAGCTCGGTGCGCTCTCGAGTCCCGCCTGCATTTTCATATTTATGTGTCTCTAGATAGCGCCACAGCAGTCAAAAGTTCTTCGTTCACACTTGCCACTCACACACACACATACACACATCACAGCTTGACAGTGTGTGTGCTTATATGCTAATACTTTAGCACACATGCCGAGCGCTATTATCGCGGCTGCCACTTGGGCGTCGAACTTCCGTTTGCCTGCTGTTGGATCTCAAGGCAATTCTACAGCATTGCAATTTCGGTTTGAGTTCGGTGTGTGTTGTAAAATGAATTTTACTTCATTTTGATATGTTTTCCCTGCTGGTTTAGTGTCGGGCACATAAATACATGTGCCCTGCAGATAGATATGTGGGGTGTTGTGTTTGTTTGTTTGTTTTGCCTGCTGACTGCACTATCGCAATGATAATAAATTTTATTAATCTTGCTGTCACACACACACATACATAGCCACTAACTGAAAGAGGATGTATATCTCTCGCCCACGCCATGCACTCGCTGATCAAGTGCTCAACTTGGTACTCAAATATGTAAACGTGGCCCAGTACCCAGTGCCGCCATTAGCGACGCGCACGACGGAAGCCCGAAAACCCAGCACGCGAGCGACTTGCAATTTATTTTCATTTCTCGATGCAACTGGCAACAATGCAAGGACACAAACACACCGCCACCTTCATCTCAATAAGGCGGAAGGACTAGTGAATTTATGGTCTAATTATTATTAAGCATTCTAATTGCGTGACTTGCTTATATTGCGATGGCACTAAAAGGTAAAAAAATAATTATTAAGAAGAAGAAAACGTGATGGCAACTACGGAAAGGACATTTTATTTATTGTTTCAATAAAAATATATAGTACAGTAGTATATCAATTAAATATTATTTCTAGTATTACAATTTCACAGGCAGCGCCTATGCTGAAATTCACACCCAGCACTCATCCAGCTGGGGTTTCTAAGATGCCGCCGCAATTTTAACTGGACAACATACACAGAGCGAACTAATCAAAAATGTATTTAATTTCTTGTGCACTCAAAGGCGAACCGAGTGAAAGTGCATCGAGGTCTAGTGGGGATCAAAGAGAAATCCCCAGACAGTGCCAGCAATTAAAACCCCCACGGCAACAGATTTGCACAGCTGTGGCTGGCATCTGCTGTGAGGCCTGTGGCCTGCGTCCTTCGTCCTTGGTAAACGCTAAGCAGCAAATTTGATGATGTCGACCGCAGTGCTCTCGTGTTTAAGCCTCTGATGTCTGCTGCTGCTGTGGCTGCAGGATATGCAGTCTAAAAATCAACAAATGCCGGAAATGCGCCGTTGTCGTCGCCGTTGCGATTAAAGTTTCTGCATTAAAATTTGGGCCAGGCAACCGGCAACTGTTTGGCTTGGTCGCTGGGTGGTTGGAATGTGGCTCCTTGCGGATGCTGTGGCTGCTTTTTGCCAAATCTAATTGCAAATTTTATTTAGCGGCAGCTACCCAACGCCCACTCAAAAAATGCATACACAATGTAGCGGATGGGATTGTTTTTTACTGCTCGTCGCTGTTGCCCACTTTCCTGTTTGGTCGCAGTAAATCATGAAATTTATTTGCCAAAATGCGAGATAAAAACGGGGAAACACTTTTGTCATAAGTGCTCGACTAACAGATACTCCGTAGTTTGCTTTGAAATCACATGAAGATAAATACGAAAAAAAAATTAATTGTTTGGCGGATAGTATAGTAAAATAAAAACTTTAAATTAAGTGTCTAGCTCTTAACAGTTCGATGATTGATGCACCTAGTTTTCTCGATTTAGTCTTTGGGTCGAATATGCTTTGTTCAGCATGTCGAATAAATTGTAACAAAAACAATATACCCTTCAATCAATTTCATTTGGGTATAAAATTGTCAAATAATTTGCAAATGTTGTCAGTTCTTTGAGTGGACGCAGCTACGCCCTCCCCAAGGAGCGCTGGCATTAATTTAGATGTTGTTTTTAATTTGGTTTTGTTAGCCAAACTCATCGACAAAGCCTCAAAGAACGCACGCGCCGCAGAGTAATTTTGTTTGTTATTTAATTAAAACTAATTGAAAGTTTTGTCTTTGTTGCCGCTCCGCTGCCGGCAGCCCAGTCGAGCAGCAGTCAATCTTGCAATTTGAGCACAACCAAAAAGGCCAGAAATGATGTTTGGCCCAGGCGGCTTCCTGAGAGGCGCCACAAGGACAACAGCAACAGACATGCCAAGCACTTGAGTGACGTTTTGCCAAATCTGTCAGAATCTTGACAGAGGCCCGGAAGTGAGAGACGCTGCAATGCCATTGCTGAGCTATGCTGACGAACTGCCCGAGCTGGCCCAGTTTGAGTGCACTTTAAAATCGAGCTCAGGCAAAGTGGCAGAGCAAAGTTTAAGGCCCTTTTGCCACAATTAAGCAATCGTTGCCAAATGAGCTACCTCCGCATCCCTGCCCGTCTCGGAAATGAGCAATGAAACTGTGACAAGTTCGTGGCAGGTAAAGCGTGCACAGCAATTACGCACCCCAATGAAGCAGCCCCGAAGCTAACGAAAAACTCGGCGAAAGTTTCCGTTATTCAAATTGCTGGAGAAAGCGACTTCTGCGAAGGATTTGGGGAATATGTTACTGATCAAACGTCCCTGAATGAATTTGGTGAAAAATGAAAATTCACTTAGAATTGAAAAGAAAAAAATCAATATTTAAATTATACGAAAATAATTTTAAAAAAATCATATAAATAAATGCTGACGTCATTTGTATCGTACAGACGTTTAAAAGTTTATTAAAAAATTTAAACGTTGAACTTCAAAAAAAAAAAGAAGAAATAAATGCAGCATCAAAGTTGGGTTTTAACCATGGAGGTTTTAAGTTTATGAAGCGCATTTACTGTGTGTTTATATTGTCGTTGAGGCAAAAAGAGCAATTTTCTTATAAATATTTATTTAGAAATATATTAATCGAATAACTCTTGCATATTACGGCCAGATTGTGGACAATAGACATTACGTCTAAGTGCTGTGGCCATGAAACCACCCTGCCATTTGCCGATATACTGATTAGCATCATGTGGAAATACTACTTCATTTTCTTGAATAAGCGTGGTATCTTCAAGAATGTGCGCGACTTGGGCTGAAGGGCCGACGAGACAACTATATCTGTGGGCGAATCATTTTTCATTCTTTCAGATACACTGCGTGTGGTATTTGGAAATGTCAGCGCACGTGTGACAGGATTTGGCAGCGGCTCCACGTTGCAGCTAGCACAGCCTAAGTTTGGTGAAATAGTTACCAGGTAGGAGTAGTGTCCACTGCTTAGTGGCGGCTTCTCCTTTTGGTGATTCGGCAGCCGCAGCAGCAGATCTCCGATTTGATTGATAATGGGCATTCCAGGTGATCGCTCAGTTTTACTGGATTCTGATCTGTAAGCCTTGTTAGCTCCCTGCAACATGGAGTTGCTATTTTTGCACAAGCAGGTCGCGCTGTACATCTTCTGTATGGCCGGACGTGAGTTGAGTGTGGGCAGTTGACTGATGGTTGTGGCACGGACCAGGCGCTGTTGAATCGCACTGGAGGGCTGCGAGTCCAGGGAGATGCTCGATGACGACTTCTCAATCGGTTCATTTGGCTCAATATCAAACGTGGCTTGTCGCCTAATGCGTAACTGCTCTGACACTGGAATGGTTGTCGTCGAATCGAGCTGTTGCTGCTCCCGCAGCTGTTCCAGTTGAATGCGAATTTCGTGCATCCTGGACATACTCGTCGCCAGATCCTCGTCACTGGCGGCGTGCGCAATAGGCGTGTCCGACCCGGACTTCTGCGATGCCGGATTCATCTCTTCAACTCTAAGCATGTCTAGCTTTAGTAGCTGGAGATCCGTCTGGAAATCCACTTCATCCTTAGCTTCCTTCTCCGACGCTGTCATGGGCTCCGCCTTCGTTGCCGGGCTCGTGTGCTCCAGCCAGGGCAGCACACAGCACTGCTTCTGAACACGTCTCATGAACTTCTTTTCGCGCTTGGTCAACGCCACTTGCAGCTGTTGACGCGTCCTCACACACACACCATCGACCAGAATGAACGGCACGCCCGAGCTGTCATACTGGGCAATGTCTTCGATGCCGCTCAGTCGGTCAGAAATAGTGCTATTATAGGCTGCCTTGCTGACATTATTAGTTCTGGCTGATACAACAGGGGGGGCTAAATGCGAGGCCTCCGCCTTGTTGCCGATGCGACTTCTTTTTTTGCTCATTGTGGCTGTGAGCAGGTGTGAGCAAGTGGGCAAAGCGTCATTCAATTGCCTTTTCGCTGCTAAATGCAAATCAAATTCGACGTTCAGATGGTTCACAAAATGTGTCACATATGACGAATGGTTTATGGGGAGCGTTTACAGCAGCTGACACTCGTCGTATTTGATTTGCATTTAATTGCTACGGAAATAATGTGAAACGCGTCTAGACGGCGTCATCCGCTGGCTTTTGAGACTCACCTGAACGACAAATAGTTACCGCAGCTGTACCTAAATTTAAATCCCTGAAAAGTTCACTGCCAGAAATCAAATTGAAAGGAATATAAAAGTTTTGCCAACAGAAGAATAAACCAAAAAAAATATGTTGCTTTAAGTCCTCAAGCGTCCTTAGGGGCTGAGCGTGCACTTGTGGCTGCCAGACGCCTTCTGCTTTGCTTTTGTTGGTTTTGTGGGCGGCGAAATCCGAACAGCAAAACTTTATTTTGTTCTGATAAAAACTTAAATGTTGCTGCTGCCGCTAGCTGCCGTAAATGCTTGATATCCCCAAAAGGTTAACAATTTTGGCTGCTGTTCCCGCTTTTGCTCTGCTTGACTTCAGCTTTCGTTTCTGTTCTTTTTTTTTCTTCAGCGAAACCACAACGTTTGAAACGCACACACAGCAGCACAATCGGGCAAACACACACACATAGATACAAGTGCGTTATATGTGTGTCTTTCTGTGGTTTTGTGTGTTTTTTATTCCTTGGGTGCTGGCTGCTACATTAGGAAAAGCGTGCTCAGTCGAATTTAGCCATATAAACTAACAAGAAGAATTTGTATTTAATCAAATATATATATATATAGTATATATATATATATATATATCTTAATTCCTTTGACAAAAATTGTAAATGACAAAATTTACAAAGGCTTCAGCTCTCAGATCATGGCCCACTTCGTTCGACAGACCTAAGTTTCAGTTTTAAGTTTAAGTTTTATCGTAGACTTTGCTAACCATTCGGGCGCTCTTGTAGCTGTACACTTAGCACTTGTACTCTCTTTGTTAACACTCTTAAAACGCATACGATATAAGAAGGCTAAACAAATTCGCTCGTTGTACTAAAAAAGCTCACGAAGCGTCAGACTCCTGGCAACCGAACGCATAGCCGAAGTTGTTAGCGAACACGAGGATATGAACGAGGACGACGGCACTGCTGCTGCCGATGTTAGTCATCAGGCAGGTTGCTTGCTGCCGCGACCATAAACAAGTGGAATGTGCCCCTGCCAGGGAGCGTTCAGTCAAAATCGGTTGGGTCTGCGGCACGGACGTGACAACGGCTGGCCAAAGACTTCAGCAACGGGGTTCGCTCGTGTGTTAACAATAATATGTGGTTGCGAAATTAGCTGCCCAATATCAACATCAATTCGCCGCATTGACATAACGCCTCTCGTGAAATTTGGCCGTTACCTTGGCCACATCAGTGTGTGTTAAAAAAGTGAACTCCTGCTCACTGGGGCCGGGCGTGAAAGTTATTGGCGTGCAATTGTTTTTCGAAGTGCGCGGGCAATTAAAGTTTCAGACCCGTTGACGACTGACGTCTAATGGTTGCTTGATGGCTGCCTGGTGGGTTGCCTGATGCAAGTCACGACTAAAATTGCATGTCGAGGTATTTACACGACATAAAACATACGCAGAAAAGTCGGTAACTGTGTGTGTGGTTGTGTGTGTGTTAGTGTGCAAAAATACAGAAACGTCAGCTTAAACAACAGTGGAATTAGAAGAAGAACAGCAAGAAAAACTGAAGCTAAATCAAAACATATAAAGTAAATTTTCATTTGGATTAAGGTGCTTAAGAAGCATTGGCAACCGATGACAGTTACCAGACTTAATCGAAAGGAAACAAATAAATAATAATAAAGTAAGTAGTTATCGTAAGGCCGAGCTGAAATGATATACAACGCATTAAATGGAGCAAAGAACACTTTGCCAGCTAGTTCGAAAGGACATTTACAGCTTTTAAAATAAACAAAGCTTTGTTATCATAAAGTGAGCTCTTTAGCCACATCAAAGCAAAACAATTGCAAACTGTACAAAACCCAGCAGAGCCAGTAGTTGACCCCATTAGCAAACATTGATACGAGCGCAACACCGCACAGCTCTCATGGGTTGTCCTGCCGGAATATTTGACAAACAATGTATTTTCTGGTGGGCAAATTATTTGGTTACTTCGAAAACAATAGAGGACAAACAATGGGGACCAGACAGGAGCACAAAACCAAACATTTTAGCGCCTCGTCATAAATTCAATTAAAATTCAATCGAAAATACTTATATGCAAATTTAACAATGGCACACATCAATGGGAGAGCTCGCCATTTAACTACAGTAAACAATGTCAATCGTAAAATTTAATTCAATTGTTTAATGTAGCGAGAGATACATACTTATTATATACATGCATATACATTTATACCATGTGTATAATGCCTCGATTCTGCTTTTGAAGTGATAGTTGGAAAAATCCCTCTTCGTGACCGCATAATTGGTATTTAAAGAATTATGCCAAAATATTCACGCTGCGGGAGCCAAATTCAATTTTTTCAATAAAGTTGCCACTTGAGCGAAACTTAAATTTTTTCACACTTTCCTTGCCGAAACTTTTCAAATTATGTGTCATTTTTTCTAAGAGTTCGTTCGCTAACATTTTACTTTTCTCTTATTTTTGCTGTCCTTATCCTTTTGGTAAAAGTTTTTATCGTTGAAAATTATGCAGACATGGCCTCTTCATATGGTTTTGTGGGCCTCGCGAAAAAGTTTTACCAGGAGAAAAATAATCTATATATTATAAAGTGAGTTTTAATGAAGCATCCTCACAACCCGTGGATAAAAAATATATACCATATACATATTTATACTTATTTATATTTATGTATACAGGTTATTTATTAAAGCTTGTGCCTCGATACTATTGTAGCAATCGCTGTCAAATTATATCATCAAATATTTATATATATATCATTCTTTTTAGCCTTTTCCACTCGAGAAACTCGTACACGGTATTTCACTTTAGTACATTAAGGCAAACTTCCTTTTGACTGTGCGCTTAATTTCCGGCTTAGACAATTTGTAGTAGCTTAACGGAGACAAGCGGCCATGTCCCCTGTTGTATTTTGCCTGCTGGTTTTCATCAAATATGAATTTGTGCGTAATTTTTCAATACTTTGAACGGGCCAGAGGAGCCACAAGCGGAACGGCAGCTGTTTGCTTTTAATTTTTTAAGGCAACTGTGCCTCAAGATTCCCCTCGTTCCGAGCAAAAATGCTACATATCAAATTTACTTTAGGTTTCACGCAAGAATAATAATATCAAGAATAATAAACGAGCACATAACTCATACGCAGTGTAGGCGCAAGGTGCGAACACCAATCTCACGGCTTTCGCTTAAGCTGCCACTGTGCTTTTTTTAACTTTTTTTCATAGCCGACAAATCTTCCATAAAACAGTTAATTTTTTGACTTCACGTGACACCCATGCGAAAAGCTTACCATATAGGGGTGGCGGCCTTGGGTTTTGCTGCTGAAGTGCGTCTGCGGTTGCCCAACAACAGTGGGAGACGCCACGTCGGTGAGCTTCTACCGCAGCCACAAAATGTTGGCATAGCAATCCAGGAAAAAGTGTGGGAGTGTGTGTGGGGGGGTGTAAAAGAAACTATTTTTAGATCATTGAAGTAGTATATATTCCCTCGTTAAAACTGTTGCAAGTTGTATTTAAATTGCATCACGTACAAATTTATTGGCCACGATTATATTAAATTACAAAACTTAGAAAGTTAAGTTAATGAGTAAATACATATATTTAATGTATGTAGTACGTTCGTATTTCTCAATTATTCTTTTAGATTTTTAAATCCAAATATGAAGCACAAGCTGTTGTCACATTTTCTTACCTAGAAAAACAGTCAACTTTGTTTTGCTTTCAATTTTATAATAAGTTACGCGCCTGTGACAAAGAAAAATAACGCAAGCTTATAAGCCCCCGATACCACCAGCCCCTTGCACACAAGAAACACAACTGTGGCGGGTCGCAGAATTCAGAAGTGCCTCCGCCTCAACTCGGACTCAACTCAGTATTGTCAGCCGAGTTGTTGCCGTGTTGTTTTGTGCTGTTCCAGATGTTGTTGTTGTGGTCGTTGTTGTTGGCACTGTTATATTGTGCTGTGCGCTCATTTATATTTTATGTGCTTTGCACCTGAAACACCGTAGATACACGCAAAGGTAGAAAAACTCATATGGTGACGTTCGCATTAAAAATTAAAGTTTTTTTTATGTCAATGAATGTCGTTTTCTTTTATCGCTGGCTGTCCTCTTTCCTGCTTATAGAATATACATTTTGCATGATGATGTTTCTCAGACGTTGATTCAATTTAAGTTTTTGCACCCGAAATATACCACAGAGCGAAGAAATTTTAAATTTGTAGTTTTTATGTTCGTAGAACACACTTAACTAAAATTAAGAACCATTAAATTTCGAAATAAGTAAACAACGTGAAAAAAAGGATACGTGTGTGCGTGCCGAAATTCCAGATTATTAGCTCTCATGTGTACCTTCCCATAGGTATTCATAATTTATTTATTTTATGTTCAATTTAGGCTTGGGTAATTTTCAACGTTGACGCACCATGAAAGGGCCATAAACACTTTGCCCACACATAGCACAGTAGTTTTTTTTATGTGCAGTCATAAACTGGTATTATTTTGCAAGCGTGATATTTATCAACTGAAACGTAAAACACGTACATTCATGATTATTTCAGAACCTTTGCGACACACATTCGACACACATGCGGTTGTATCTTTTATGAGTTTGCCACTATATTCGACAGCCGTTCAAGTTTACAGTTTCAAAGGACTAACCAAAGCGCCAACAATAAAATAAAATATACAGCCACGCCTAACATTTATTGATATATTTGCACTGCCAATCACATTTCAATAGGCCATCATAAGTTTGACACATTTCGGATATCAACAGCTGCACCCGCTAACGGATGCCCAATGAATTTTTTATAACAAGCAATTTAATATAGCTTGAAATTTAATACAATTAATAACTGAATTTCAAATATGATCAGGAACATATCCAGCTTATTCAAATTTATTTGTTAGTAATTTATCGCATCACATTTTTGTCTTTTTATCCAATAACAATGGAAAACCTTTAATTTGCTAGGGTCAATTATAAAGTTCCCATAATCTTAATTATATTCTGAAATTATTTTATACGGTTTTTAACCAGATAAGCTCGCATTATTTCAGTATTGTGATGGCGGACGTCAGGCAATTTAGTTAATCCACTTAATTTTGTATTCCATGCTAATGTAAAATTTATGTTTAAATTGGATTAAGTGTCAAACATTTTGACTTGTGCCAACAGCAATTTGCACTGCTGAATTTTAATGTGATTTTTGGAAATGCAGCCTTTGCCTGCACAGCCGCGACAACACGGGCGGCAATAACGAGAACAAATATTTACGCCTCCCTTATAATCAAATTGTACATATAGTGCACATACGTATATGTGTGCGCATAAGTGTGTCAATTTGTTAATTTGTGGTATGGGTCCCCAGTCGTATGTCAAACCGAAAATCAATATTATGCGCAAATAGCCAGCTGCTTGACATCTTTGACATGTGGTCGGTGAGTGCAAATGGGATTTCGTGGGTCATCGTGTAAATTTAATTTGTCAGTTCATTGCTGCCCGTACAGCAAATTATAAATAATTTATGCTGCTTATGAGCAATTATTTTGCATTAATTGCCAATTTTATCTTTCACAAAACTAAAGTGGTATAAATGATAGCCGAAATCAACACACACATGACCTCAAAAAGTTCGGTCAACTATCTAAAAGATAAACAACTGCAAACTCAATGCCAGACCAAAGGGACAAGTTGTCCGGTTGTTGTTGTTGCTTGTTTTAAAATAATATAGTGCGGCAACAACTTTAATAACTTTTGCAGCAGCAACATCCACAACAAAGTTCCTGATGAAGACGACGACAGAGATAGAGTTGTGTGCGAAGGCGGGGCAGGGGAGGAGCAAACAAATACAGCAGTTGCAGTCGTGAGAGGGTCTGCAGTTGCATTCTAATAGTAGTAATCGTATCACAGAGCCACAAACCTCGTCGGGCAAAAGCCACAAATAGAAAATATTACAAAAACCCACAAACATGCAGCAGGGGAATAGGTATTTAAAGTGTGGCTGAGCTAAAGTTCTTGATCCCCCCTACAGAGTCCGAAAGGCGAATAACATTTGTTGCAGCAATGTTTGCACATATTTAAGCACATTAAGGATAAATCAGCTTTCTGGGAAAATGCAGCGGAAAAATGCTGCTTTCTGCATTACCTCAGTTTTATATATTTTACCAAATTGAGCGGTCCCCCCTCTCTCTCTCCCTCTCGTTACCCTCTTATGTATGCATTCATGCCGTCAATCTAGAAACTTTCGGCGCGCCGCATCACGTAGTGTCACCCGTCTCGCAACCCAATTTGCGTACCCGCGTTTTGCAATGCAAAATGGCGGCGCTGGAAAAGTTTTTACTGCATAATCGCAGGCGCAGCATTTTTCGCTCACTGATAACAACAAAAGCAATTGGAATACAAAATAAACTTTAGAAGACTCTACAAACTTTGCCGAAACTGCGCATAATGTCCCGACGGCCCAGCAATTGGAACTGGAACAGACAAATTCATCTGCGTCTGTGGGTAAAAAGCATCAAAAAGTTTCAGTTGCCAAATACAAAAACAACGAGAAGAGGGGCAAGGCAACGTCCCGTTCGAATTCGACTTCTACACCAGCACATTTTACGTTTACGTCCAAATTTCTGCTGTGCGCCAAAGATTTTTTATTATTTTTATTCATTTTGTGATTTCTTTTGATTTGTATTTCATTGAAGCGCAAAAACATAACAAATGTTTCTTGATTCAGAAGCCTGGGACCTTGCGACCAGAAAAAACCAAGCCAGTGCTTTTTACTTATTGTTTTGAATTTCATGCTATTTTGATTTTAAGACGATTTACTTAGACTTTTCATTTATACATTGTTAGCTTTAAGGTTTTTTAATGGTTGATGCAAAATTGATATCGCACTCAAAGGAAATATATAAATATATAATTTAATATGTGACTGCTCTAAAGGGAGCAGTCTATATCAAATTCTAAGGCAATATATGCTGTTATGTATATTGTTCACAAAACAGACTTTGTATCTGATTCGTAAAGTTTCTGCGTTATTTTTAGATATGTTGCCGTCAATCAAGTTAAATTTTATTGAATCACCGAAAGGCACATGTTATAATTTGACCACATACTGTATTTAACAAGTTGTTTCTGATGTCGAGAAGTGTTCCATGGTTGCCAAGACCACAATTGTTTATGAAGTCCTTGAAATGTCCATGAAAATCAATAATAGTTGTTCGGCTCGAGGAAAAAAAAAAATTTCAGAGTAGAGAAAATAATCAATTTGCGCCAATTTATATCATGATGGGATGATAGGAAAGCAGAATTAAATGAACAAAAACAGAAGCACTAGGAGTTGTAAGGGAATTGTTATTTATAGGAAAGTTGTGTTGCTCAAGCTCGTATTGACCTATATTATACGACGTCCGTATTTCATCATGCCGAAAACTTTTTTCACACTTGTGCGTTGCATTAACATAATTTATACAACTTGGGCTCAAATGCAAGTATCCGAAGCTTATTTAAATCCATTTGTTTTCTTTTTCAGCCTTCAACTCGCATTTAATGAGCCACTAGCAATATCCACACATGGGACTTGGAATTCCACCACTCAGGACAATTCACTAAGCCAACTGTAAATGGCAACAGGCTGAAATTTATGCGAAAAGTTGCACGAAGTAATAAGCAAACAAAGCGAAACGAAAGTAAACAGCAATGCCAACTTAAGCTATAAACAAAAGGCACAAAAACTAGCACGAGAACTATCAAAAAAGAGAAAGGGAAAACTACTTAAATCCAAAAGAAAACGGCTTACAAAGAAACACAAAGACGCACAAAACTTGAACGCTAGAAGCATTACAATTTCCACCGCCACGCCCAAAGTAGGGCGTCGTATCATTAGCTCGGCGTATGGGATTATTATGTCATAAATATGAAACACACGAACGATATACGCATCATTGTGCTCATTTGCTGTTTGCTACAAGGTGAGTGCCCAAATTTCCAATTGAAAGGGTTTCGGCTGATTTGCGGGGGGCGGCAAGGGAATCGCAAAGTTTTAGAAAAGCGAACGCTCGACGCAGGGAGTCGGTTGTCGGCACCTTGCGAGTCAATAAAAAGCAAATTGTAACTGCCGAACAAAGTCACTTGTGGTGTTTTAACACCCCGACGCACACACACACAGACACACTCACTCCCCCACAGACTTGTCTCTGTGGCATGTGTAGCTTTGGGCCTGTGCGTGCAGCACATGCCCAGCGGGACACTCACACCTCATGCCCCGCTCCCTGCAACAGCTGTTTGTTTCGCTTATTTCGGCTATTTTTCCTGTGCGGCACACGCGTGGCGCGTGCTCGGCTCCTTACACCTGTCTGCCACTTTGGGTTTATTTTAAATAAAACATGATAATTTCAACTTGATGGAATTTTTGCACAGTTTTCAGCCACCTGTTAAGCTTGAAGTTGGCGCAAGTGAGATAGAGTTCTGCAAAATAAAGGCAACTGTGGTAACTCGACTGCCGGTCGTAGTTGACATTTGTGCCTCGCAGTTGCAGCTCCCTGCAGAAATCAGCCATATGCATGCACAATTGCTGCAGCCGTGACGCACGGTCCCAGCGGGGAGCTGCAACTGCTGTTGCATTGGCATTGGCATAAATTCCATTTCATTTCGCAAATATGTAATCGTACTCAAAGTGCGCACAAAACACACATGCCAAACGAATCAGTTAAGGGAGAAAGGTGGCTGGCACGCAATTGTTGCCTTCGCTCCTGCCCTGCACCGCGCAGCATTCGCCATTCAACATTCGCCATTCCCCACTACCAACAGGAATGTTGGCTATTTCGTGCAGCGTCAGCAAATTGTGTGGCGAACGTGAGGCGGATGCACATCCGTCTCCGGTGCCCAGTTCAATTTGTACAGCAAATTTCTAGCATTTTATTCTCAGGTTGCGTATTGCGCATTAGTGCTTTATTTAATTTCAAGTGCCTTCAAACGATGTGCTGTTACTACAATTGCCATGACATTGTTAGCACTACTCACACGCTCTGTGGCGCGACCATACTTAGCCCATCCTAGTGCAGCAGTTATTGTTATTACTTTTTCAATTATGTGTGAGCTCAGCTTCAATGACAGTTCCCCCTTCCACTTCGCAGCACATTTTTGTGCTGTTTCGCTTTTAATTTAGGATCGCTTGTCCGTCGCTTTGCTGTCGCGCGTGTTATTTTATTCATAAATGCTTTGCTAGGAGTCAAGAGGACTTCTCTCACACACCAACACGCACACACAGTGATGCAAGCTTATACTTTTATACACATTTGCATCGCTCGTCATGTCAGACCCATTTAAAGTTGCATTGTTGCAGTCGTTGTTGTCGCAGTTGTTCTTCTTCCTCGTTTTTTCCTCTATTTTTCTCTGTTTGTGTTTGCGGATTTGCGCCAGATTTGTGTCAACTTGAATACATCAGAAGCGTTTGCACAGACTTGCTTCTTTATTGTTGTTGCTGCTGCTGTTGCTTGTTGTTGTTGTTGTTTCTGTTGTTGCTTGTTGTGGCTCTAAACAAAAATGCACACGCAATCGCGCCGCAACGGGGCGTATGAGTATCGTATGTGTAACGTTGTGTTGCCTTTGAGCCAGCTGAGCGCTTGAAAACTGTTGCACACTTTTTTGTTGTTCTTGATGAGTTGCCGCACAGCACGTCCCTATGGGGCTCTACGCGTACTCTAGCGTAGCCTTTGTTCGACGCGCTTACTGCGTCAAACTAACCTAAAGGCTTTTTCATTACAATTTCTCTTAGCTGGATTTCATATTTATTTAATATAATTGTTTGCGTATTTAGGACAAGGCCAAGCGTGGTCTATTATGAAGTTAATTTTTGTTGCTATCGCCGTAAACTTTTGCCGCCATTTAAATACTTGGGGCTTAAAACCGCCAAGTTGTTTTTAACAGACAATAACAGTAATTGTTGTTTAAACACAATTTAAATACGCTAGGGAGAATAAAATGTCAATACTTCATCTTTGTGCATCAGAGCCAACATGATAAATGTGCATGTTAATGAAGTCTAGACACTTTTATCGGAGCAACAACAAGAGCAACGGGCAATAAGAGATGCCTTAATGAGCATCTCTTTTAATTGCCTGGCATTTGAATATCTCCCACAGAGTTTGTTGTTCTGGCCCTTTTAACATTTTGACAGTTTTTAGTAACTTTTTACTGATAGGCTGCCAAGCGGCCCATTGTCTGCGCCTGATTGGCCAAGGGACTGACAGAATTTCACGCTTAACGATTTGGCAGATAAAAAAGTTTTCCTACCCTACTGGGGCTACATAATTGCTGTGCAGGCACAGAACTCATTAGTGGTATAAAGTTGAGCTCCCTTTCACTTTGGCCCTGACGGACATCAACGCCAACCCGCTTTTTGGACGTTCAACTAAGCCCGTTCGATAGATTTTTGGCCAGTTTTATCTTCTAATCGTGGCCTTCATTATGCGCTATTTGGTAACGCGCAGTTTTGCGCTCAGTAATGGAATGCGATGCTTTTCGCTATTGCGCCTGTTTGTGCTGGTGGCCCCCAATTGAGCCAATTTCATGCTGCTGGTAATCCCCTTTTGTTGATTTTGTTTGCTTTTCCACTTGTTCGCCAATCGTTTGCTTTGTTTTTGCCAATACTATCGAATTATGCTAAGCGTTCAATTTAAAACATGGCGGCTACAGAGAAAGATGGCAGACCACAAAACAGGTAGTCCTGGGAATAGCCTCTTTGAATATGCGTTAATGAAAGAAATTATCATGCATACTTAATCCTGCATTCTGAGTAATGATGTTTGCCCCCACTTCTCGTTCCCGTTGCTGCTAATGCATAATTTATTTAGTAAAAGTGGGCGTGAATTCCATAAATTTAAGAGATTAGCGAAAAAAATTAGTTAATGGAAAAGTCAAGTGGTTGCAGCTGTAACCAAGAACTTTGAACGCCTTAGGAAAGCGATGACAGCAGCTTATCCTTATAAAAAGGACTAATTAGTTTGGAGTTTTTATAAAATGTTTGCATACATGAATCTAATAATTCAGAATCCCTCTTGCTTTTAAAGTTACTTTTTTCCTTTTCTGTCTCCATTGCATTTTATACATATTAAAATCGTAGCTCTTCTGTGTAGTGCATTTTAATCAGACTTTCTGTGATTTTATCCATTGTAGCCCAGACGCTTTGTTCCAGTCGTTTCTGCAGGCAGCGCTTTTGTCTCTTGCGTTGGCTTTGCCATTGGTGTTGGTGCGGGTGTTTGAGTTCTCCTTTTAATTAATGTACTTTGTAATGTAGCCAAAATGACATGTGTTCGCTTTGTCAACGCTGCCGCTTTGTGTCAATGTGCACACATATGTACACTTTTGACAAAGCAGCTGTTACTTGCCAGTCCTATCTGAGTGGCCCCATCTACAGTCTGCCACTTGCTGTGCACTACACGGTCATGCTATATGTTTTTAATCAGATCACCAAGACTCTGCTCCTGACAGCCCGCCCAGTTCATTCTTTGCCATTAGAATTTTTCAATTTAATTACCTGCTTTGCCGTATACATTTTGCGCGTGGCTCATTAATGCCCAAATTAATTATTCAAATGAATTTAACTGCTTTAAAAAATGACTGAACCAACATTAAATATCTTTCTGTGGCATGCGCAGCAGCAGCTATAAAATTGTGAATGTTTTGTCGGCCAAGCTACAAATTACGAAAAGTGTACAATTTAATCCAAGAGTTTGTTGTTTGTTTTAATAGCCGTCCAGTTTTGTTAGCTATTAAATTATTTATTTGAGGGAGAAAAAAATGTGCAAAACGGTAAGCTGATTTTCTAATTTAACGCTGTATGAACATGGCCCCAACAGTAACACCAACAGCAACGGTCGGCGAGGATACGAGCCAATATCCTGTTAGCGTTCGTTCGCCATTCGTAATTTGCGGCCAGGATGTGCGACGTGGCAGCCGGCGTCATAATTTTACAAAGGATTAAGCGCGATTACGTACTCAGTTATGAATATTTACGAGCCGCGCAGCTATAGAATAACAGAACAAGGGAAACCCCTTGCATTAAAGACTGCCTGTATGCGCCACTTTTTTATCCATTTTTTTAAACATTTTTTCTCATAAATAAGGAAATTACAGTTGGCCCGCATATTCTGTATATTATGACATGCGAGTTTCCACAAATCAATTACGCGAACACGCACTGAAACGAAAAATTTGGGAGCCTAACAGAACATTGTGTGCTGCGTGGCTGAACGTGAAAAAAATGTTGTTTATCTGCAGGCACTGTGCATTGATGGCAGCAATTTTGTTATGATGTTACTGCCAAATCCAAGTCCTTCATTTGCAAGTTGTGCTTATTTCTATCGTCTGCAGGTTTCGCATTGGCCGTGCGCATGATCAAGGTCTCCATACCCGCCTTCAAGATGCGCGGTGAGTCGGCCTTCATGGAATGCCAGTACGAGCTAAATCGCACGCACGGACCACAGATAATCAGCAATGGGCATCGCGAGCGCGATCGCGATCGCGATCGCTTCCCGCATGGCGGCGGCGATGCACAATACGTGGATGCCGATATTGACAGGCAGCCGTATCGTCGCACGCACCAAGGACAGCGACAGTATCAAGCGCAGCGTCGCCAGCAGCATCAGCCGTTGGCTCAGAGACAGTATCAGAGCCAAACGGACAGACACAGCCCGCCGCTGCCCGAGAAGTCACCTTACGGGCACAGCATTTACCGCGGCAGTGCAGCATCCGGCTATCTGGGCGGTCGTGTGGGCGCCAGTGTTCACAATGGAGGTGGCGGTGGGGCTGGCAGCATCAGTGGCAGTAGCACCGCCAGCGGATCTATTTCCTACATGCCAGAGTTTGGCCGCGACGATAGATACGATGAGAGCGAGGAGGACGAGGAGGAGCCTCAGGAGGAAGGCGAGGCCCTATACGCCATCAAATGGTACAAGGACAACGAGGAGTTCTATCGCTATGTGCCAAAGGCGCGTCCGCCAAAGACCAGCTACCGCGTGGACGGCGTGCGCGTGATTGTAAGTCAAAGTCAATTCCATGATTAGCCAGCTCTATTCACTATCCCCCACAGGAGGAGCTGTCCGACGCCAGCCGCGTCTTGTTGCGTGGTTTGACCCTCAACTCCACTGGCCTCTATCGCTGTGAAATCTCCGCCGAAGCGCCAAACTTTTCCTCTGTTCAAGGCGAGGGTCGCCTGGACATTGTTTGTAAGTAAAACACTCTAAAGATTATTTTGCATTCCATCAAAACACTAAGCCAGCTAACCGGCTGGCGCCAACACGAAGCAAATATTTGCGCACAAATTTCCTTTGCAATTACAGACAAATATTGAATTAGTACACAAATACATTTGTTTATTTATGTACATTTCAAAATTGCAGCATTTAGTGTGTATCCGTATAATAAATTAAGTCGCACACTACGTAGACGAAAAACAATTCTTTTTTATATTTGTTTATTATTTTTGTTGATGTTAGCATTCGAGTCTATATGTTTATTTAAATTTCTTTTTGTTTAGCCATCTGATGTATAAGCAATGGCATTCAATTTTTAATTTGTAACTTGTAACGTTGAAATCTGTTATAAAAGAAAAACAATTCACGGTAAGCAATTCACGGTAAGTAATTTGTATGTGTGCTAAAGTGCCTTAGGCCCGGCTAAGGGGTATCTGCAAATCGAGTACTCTATGCAAATAGCACAATGCTGCAAAAAAGACACCCATATTGACCCAAATTCACTCACATCGCTTAAATGCAAGCTGCTTTTTTACAGTTACTATCGAGCGGTAAATGCGGCTTCCTGAGCTGTTTGTATTGCGTTTTCAATGCTTTTAAAAAGCCATTCATAAGCTTGACGTCTATAACAGCACTTTTCTGTAATTGCACGAATGTGTATTTTTATTGTTTATCGCAAATAGTTTTATTTGCTTATTTTTTTTTTGCTGCTCACATATGCATACGCGTACATGTATTTGTTTAAGCCAAATGGACAATTGCAGCTGTAAAGGGAATATGTAAAACTGCTGCCGGGTTGGACAGTGGGCGTTACGGTAGCGCCGGCTATATCAATATATTTGGCATGGTAACGGTCGGCAGTTATGGCCATGGGTCCAAGTCCGCGATTTATAAGCTGAAATGCCATTTTAATGGATATTTCCGCAGCTTGGCCGCGTACAACATATTTTGTGTTTGTTAGTGTTTATTTTTATTTATTTATTTTTTGCAACATCCTACACCCGATATGAAGGTTTTTGTTGAAACTGTAGTGTTTTTGTTTTTTGTTTTATTTGACAGCCCAGCTGTTATTTTTTTTTTTTTGAGCAAAGCATAAAAACGATTTGACTGCATTTATTTGTTTGTTGGACTGGGTACTGCTTAATGTAAGCCAATAAATTGTGAATTAAGTTGTTGACCAAACAGAATTTGTACCCTATATTTCCATAATAAAATTGTAGTAGCTCTCCATATGTAGGTAGGTGGAAGAAAGTTACATACGTTTATGAATATAAGTTGCTCTGCCTGTCTTTATGAAGGAATCGATGCTAGATATTAAAATCGTTATACGTTTCTGATTATCTTTTTAATGAGGAGTACTTTGTTTGTGCTATGGAATGAAATAGGATTCTGAGGGGTCTATACATTTAAGCGCCTGTATTTAAACTCTTTTTGGATTTTTTGTAACTCTTTCAGTTTTACCACGCGACGGTCCTCACATTAGAGGACAGCAACATCAGTATCAAATCGGTGAATATTTAACTTTAAATTGCACATCGGGAAAATCACATCCAGCCTCGCATCTGCAGTGGTTCGTCAATGAGCAGCCGGTAGGTTCTACAAAACAACCATAACACCTAAAATCCAACTTTTTTTACCTTTTACGTTTTGTGTCTTTTACTGCTCAAACGCGCCTTCAATAATCAGGCGGGTTCTGCATATAAAAAGTTTCCCCTGCTGGAAATGTTAAAATTATGCATACAGTAAATATTTAAGCTCCTAACAATGTTCACCGGGTCCACGAGGGAACGAGAGCCGTGTCCGAATCTCTGGCACAGCTGCCAATGTAGGTGCCAGAAATTATTTCACGAGCAAAAATCATGTACCCGGCCAAGGTTTGGCTTTGCCTATGTCCGCGCCCCTGGCCCCGCAGCCGCGGCAGCTATCCACAGGCCTTGGAATGGTTTATGGCATGTTGTTAGTTGTCTGTAGGTGTAGCTGGGCCATCCATCTAGCTGAAAGCTCGTTACACGTTTACCGTAGCCGGAACACAAAACGACTGCCGATCCGGAGCTGAGCATGAAGAATGAAGAGCCAACTAAGGGACTAGGCCCCCACTGCATTTTATAGTCGGCGACTACATGCTACTCAAATTGTGTGAATCGAGGCGTTAAGGTACGAGTTAGTTCATTGTACCATGTTGCTGGTGCTGCTGAGCCCAGCACTGCGTGGGCCGCCCTCCGGTGTCCACTTGTATAAATACAAGAAAAATCAATAAGTGCGATTAGGCACGTTTCCCGGTTTATTTGCATCACGACAATGGGGATTACTTCGTCCACTTTAAATGCTTATTGAATACACATGTCTGATAAAACATTGTTTATTTCCTTTTAAGTACGCTTCCCTGCATTTAAGGTCCTAAAACCAACAATAAGTGTCCATAAGGTATGGGAATATTTTACAATTCTGGACAACTTATAATTCTTGCATCACGCTCTTGGCTCTTGTTTTGGCCACAAAAATGTCTAAAAATACATTTTGCACTCGTTCTGGATCCCATTTCTGTCTCGGTCTTTGACTAGGAATGCGAAGGGCATTTTAAATGCCCCCATTTAATGCGGCCTGCCTTGTTGCTTGTCCTTGTTCAACGTTTTGTGTCAGGGCACAGGACAGCTGCTGGCATTTGCAGCATGTTTGTTATGTCATCCTGGCACAGGCACAGGCACAGGCACAATTGCGACCAGAAACCATTCTGGCTTGTTTAATTTATGCCGTTCAAGTTTAAACTCGCTTTCAACTTTGGAATTCAGGAGCTTTGTAATTTTTATGGACGCCATAAAGAATGGCGAACCAATCGCATAACAAATGGCAACAATTTCGCTCGCAAAGTGCCAAACTGTGGCGCCCGCATCCGCGCTCAATCCAAACTCAATCCAAATCCAATACAACAGCAAAAACTTCAAGCTATTTATTTTAGCATTTCACATTTTGTATCTGCACTTCGCATTACTCTTATTTATGGCGCCGGGCTCTGAGCAAATTACTTCATTTTTTCCCCAGCATATGCTTTATAATGTTGGGGGTGCGGGAGCCCCCTCTCTGCCACGTCTGCATTTTGCTGACAGCAGCAGCATTTGAAGGGTGAAATTATAAAGAGCCTGCCTGAACGGATACCTAAGCATTCAATGGGGCCTCTCCCCGGCGTATAAAAGAGCCATTTGCTGCTCGGCAATTGAGCGTTTGCCAGACACGTCTGAATTGCCCCGGCGCATAGTTGTTGTCGTTACTCATACGCCGTGTGCGTCGTCCGTGTGTGTTTAATAACAAAATGCAATGCGGGCATAGAGTGGAAGGGCATTTAACTTTGTGCTCAGGGGAAGCGAGGCAAAGGGATGAGATAAAGACAGAGAGAGGCAGACATACCACCTTACTAAAAACAATGCACTTGTCTGCGCTTATCTTGCAGATACTGGAGGAGCAGTACCTGCACAAATACAACGATATCGTGCACAAACACGGGCTAATCACCTCAATATTGGGCCTGCAGCTGGAGCTGGAGCCACGACACTTCCAGGATGGCGATATGCGCGTCAAGTGCCTGGCTAGCATATCACCTGTGCTGTGGAAGGGCGGCAGGGAGAGCATTCTACAGCGCCGTCCCGGCATTATTGACAATCGCGAGACCATGCTGCTAGGTGAGTGCACAGCGGGTGTCCTTAAACGGCGGCCAATTTTAATTACATTTCGCTGCCTCTCCCCGCATGCTTCTCCCGATCCGCAGTGCGCAGTGCGGCAAGCCAAGTTGAGTGCAATCTATTGCGCTTGCTGACCATTACCATCATCTTGGCGCGCATTGGGCAGTGGCTGCTCCAACCCGAGCTGACCTAGACTGACTTGCGAGTGGAGTTCAAGGCGGACGCATGATTTTCAATTCAATTCAATTCAATTGCAATTGCAGAGCATAAATGGTGATTTTGTATACTTAAAGTGTAATATCTTTAGTTTCTAAGCGATAACCGAAAACAGGAAATTCCCCGGCAACCACTCAAAAAGATGGCCCAATCAATAAGCGTAAGTGTCTCAATGTGTTCGAGTACTTTAAAAGCAACGACGAATAACTCACATACACAGACACATACACTCGCAGTTGCATACGGATTATAGTCATAAAGAGCCATTTTTAAATTGAAATGAGTCGTAACTTTCGACAAAATGTGGTAAATCTAGTGCAAATAACATGTCTCCCTCACACATATAAGCGTAATATTTTCACTTTGCGTGCAAATGCATATCTATCATTAACTGGTAACTTTTAGTCGAGATGAATATGACAGACGGTGGAAGTGGAAAAGGAGCCAAACTAACACCGAACAGAAATAGTTATTTAAATGTTTGCTTCATATGTGTCTCTGGCAAAACGAAATCCAATTAAAAACATTTGGCTCGACAATTCAAACATCCGAAACCATTCGCATAGTTAAAGGATAGTTGGGTTTAGTTTCTGTGTAAATAATTCAATGAAACCAAAGCATAGTGCAAATTTCAAGCCTCAAATTTACCACACCATCACACATATATATACCAATTATATTGTCTGCTTCAAAAATATCTTTTGCGTCGATTTAAAGTTGTATAAAGGAAGCATGGATATTTACTTTTGTACAAATAAATTTGTTTAGTTAAGGGTAATTCACAAAAAATATCATATATTTTCACTTACAATTTTAGGTTGATTAAATTGATATACTTTCTGTAATATTTAAGATATCGGACATAAAATTGATAAATTAAAAAGGCAAAGCAACAAGTAAATCTTTAATGTATTGAAAACTTAAATAAAAAAAATGATATTTTTTATTTGCTTTTGATTGAGTTCAAAAATTCCCTTAGTCCCATAAATAAATATTAGTGGTGTCCAATAAACATTATAAGATATACGAAAATGTTATGAGTAAATTAGACTTAAAGCGGTTTTATTTGTAGTTGACGGGATTCGTTGAATTCCTTCGAAATAAAAAATCATTTGACTGGTTTGTAGAAAATCAAAAAAGAAAAATAACAATAATAAAATAAACTATGATATGCCAAAAGCGGCAGCTATAATAACTACATATAATGTGGCATAAAGCAAACTCACTCTGTCTCTCTCCCTTGAGTGTTTGAAATATAAATGTGAAAACGAACTTAAAGCTGTTTTGTATTGGGGTCGGTTCTCAAGCATGCACATTTACTCATATTCGCTTTTATTTACAGCAGACACGCACTCTGGCTAAATAACAAACATTAACACCTGTATAACCGCAGTAAAGTTTTTCAACCCAGGTGTTGCGTCTGCACCCGTTTCTTTGCAACAAAATAAAAGATACAAATTTTATATAGAGCACAATAGGAGCAAAGTTAAAATACCACGTACAAATGTTCTGCGCAAACAAAAACCGCAGCTCGGGGCACACGCACACGCACACTGTCACACACATACGCAGCGGTTGTGGCACGTACAAAATGGCGGTTGCAAATGAAAAAATTTCGTGCATCCTTTTAGGCGCGCGCGGAAAAACAACAAAAAAGACATGGCATATTCAACTTCTGTTTATTTGGCGCACAGGCGTTTCCATTGCGGCTTTACCAATTTGATGGCGTAGTAAACTTTATGCCGTGCACATAAATAGAAATGCACGCGAAAGCTTGCAGAACTGCGACAAAGAACGGGAGCAAAAATAAAAAAGTAAAAGAAAATAGGGAACGTAGAGAACAACACGCAAACGCGTCAGGATACGCGCCCACTAACTAAGTTCGTGCGTGGGCCAAGTTAGTCGCCTCTGGACACCTTTTCCGACAGGGGTCTGACCACTCTAATCTACTTCTGCACCTTAGCAGGCTGGTCGAGATTTATGTGTACCATGCATTGCATAAGCGGCGCCATTTAAATGCTTCTAAGCAGCTCCCAGGTCGTAGGCCGGAGATGCAAGCGGCCTTTTAGCTCCTGGCAGGAAGTGGGCAAGAATTTATTGCCAATGATTGCATAGCTGATAAATTTATTTTGCACACAACTGGGCACGGCGGGCCAACCTTAATGTGGGCGTTGGTAATTATGACGCTCCCATCGCCACGCGTGTGTGCGTGTGTATACGTGAGTAAGTGTGTGTGCGTCCTGCGGAAGTACCTGACTAAATTGCAGCACAGCAACAGCAATTGCATTTGATTTAAGTTGCATTAAATTGGTTTTAAACAGTTATGATTAATGAGAGCACGGTAAATTCTGACGGCTTCGTGAAAACGAAAAGTTTTCTTCGCGAAACTCTCTAGAATTTTAATTAAAATACGGTGCAAAATTACAATGAATTCGTTTGTTTCTGGGGAATATTTAACATAAACTATCAAATAATTTTACGTAAGAAAGAAAAATCGTTTACTACCCCTACTTAATATGGAAAAAATTTGTTGCAAATATTTTTTGTGGAAATTTAGCCGATAGGCTTGAAAGAGATCTCAATAAATTGTGCACACCCAAAAATCCCCCAGCCTCCCTTTTTATTCAACCAGAGTCACAGCTTATACATTAATATTCTCTACAATGCTGTTCATGCATTCATATGCATAATTTATACGCCTGGATTGCTTTATGATGCATTTGGTGACCCACTTGCCCGCTCCAGGCCCGTTTGACCCATTAATGGCAAATCAATATACACTGTTATGGTACAGCGGAGCGAAGCGAAATTGAATACAACGAAATAATATGTCGTCGATTGAAAAATATATTTAAAAAAATCGCAATGAAGGGACACATGTGGAGACGGAAGCCTTGACACATGGACAGAACGCCTGCCAACCTCCACCTTCGCTATTTGCATAATATTGATTCAATTTCCATCCGATACGGGCAAGCCCGCTATGCCCTGTGAAGAGTTCAAGTGCCATACCATGCTATGGGTACGACATGGATGGTATAAACCAATCTCAGCAATTGCAACTGCATTGGGCTAATGGAAGGCGCACGAAATACATGCATGAGATGGTCAAACAGTCTCTACTGAGAATCTACATAAATTTAAACCGGGCTGTATAAATGGACACAGCCAAAGGCAACATAAGCCATCGAAAAACAACCACATAAGCGGCCAAAATATCCATCAGCATGAGCCTATTTTCCTAGCTTGGTAATTAGAAAATTTCGTCCAGCGATAAGCTATAAATTCGCAGATGAAAACCATCAGTAAAACTGTCATTCAATAAACTTGCCGACTTCTGCGTCTGTCGCAACATAGTGATGTTGCCGGAGCTGCTGTCTAGTGCGGTCGCCTGCGGAATGGCTCGCAATAACATTTTCCCTGCCCATCTGATGCTCACTGTCTGCGAGTGCCGACGGAAGCCCCGTGGGCATCAGTAAGCTATGCTGTCATAGGCGTAATGACATTGTTAGGAGTCCAACTGCTGTTAGCCGCTTTTTGGCCGCATTTTGCATGCAAAACTCGCTCGTTACGCCATGAATGCCAGAATTCCAGCCGAAGCCAGAGCTGACCAAATTAGTACCCAAATGCTGCAGTTTTAGCAACAGGCTTTTGGGTCGCCCGTTTCGCGGATATTAAGTGGACCAGTTTTGCTGCAAGGCCAGCGCAACCGCCCCCGATGGCCTTAATAGTGCAGCTTGAATTTTACTTTGCTGGCCCACTTCGTAAATCAATTTTGAAGCAAGTGCTGTCCCGCAATTAGCTGCACCAATTGCGTTGTCCGCCTGGCTGCACAGCAGCCTGCCCACAACGAAGCTACAATTATGCAGCAATTAGCATATAACGAGTGCCACATGCTCGCCAGAAGAGAGCCACACGGGCTGTGAGGGAGGCCAGCCAGTGGCCATTTGACAACATTATGCCCATAATGTCAATACGTAGGACAGGCCACATAAATATCGACAAGCAAAATATAGCAAGCAACCAGAAACCTCTTTTGTTGACGAAGCCAACTGAATTTAATTGAAATTGTTACTAATATGAACAGGTTAGTAGCTTAATTAACATTAAATTCTGTGAGTCGCAATTATTGTGTGTGCTAACTTAACGCAAAGTTATACAATACCAAGCAAACACATTCATTGGACTTTTAGTTCAGTTGAATTGAACACAAAGAACTCAAATTACCAAGGACTTCTACGTATCTGTAAAATAGGAAATTACTTTTGCAAGGCGTGTGTATGAGTAACAGATATATCCAAGCATATTCAAAATGAAAGATGGTAAACTTTCATAAATGTTTTCCATTAACCTTTAAAAACTTCGTGGCGCTCTTGTCTTTTGTGCGAATTGTGGTATTAAATCGATAAGTTTGTTGTGGAAACTTTCAAATTTCTTTGCAGCTTCGTGGCATTGTTTTTACCATTTCTTGGTCGGCGAAGTTCATTAGCATAGCCTCCACCAATCCATTGAAAATCCAACACAGACGTCTTCCTCAGCATTGGCATCGACCAAAGCACAGTCTTCGTCTGAACTGGCTGCCTTTATCTAGAATACATAAATTCCTGCCCAGACTCAAGTCGGGCAACTTTTTTGTGGTTTAATGTGTGGGGTCCGCTAATTAAGACACGCAAAATGCGGCAGGAAGACAAATGTTTCTGCGGCACGTAAGCGGCGCGTCAATCTTTAGCTTGCGCACTGTGGGCGTGGACACGCCCCAAGCAGACATTTTTCATTTGAGTCGAAACATGTTCTGTTTACAAAAAGTTTGAAAAGCCACAATTCGCCGCCTCATAAAAAATGTCAATGAAGTGATTTGTAAGAACGTCTGGGCTAGGAAAATATGCTAATGCCTCCGTTAATCAGAGTGGCACCCAGATGCCGCCAGCGCGTAATCAACTGGGCTGGACGGCTTATTATCCAGCCTGTTATTTGGCCGGCATTTTGTATTCAACATTCGAATAATGTCTTTATATATACAGCCTTTTGAGTATTTTTTTCGTTTTCTTTCAGTTTTTCCTTTTTGCGTGCACAGAGTCGCACATTAAGTTTTAATGCCATATTTTATGCTAGCAAAATGTACATAAATTTATTTACTGGCCAGCCGAACTGTGTTGTGGCTGTCGGCTAATCAAATCAAAAGAGAGACGACCCACAACACCACCACATGAACGGCAATCCATGAATAACCAAGCAGACATGCAAAGTTTTTGGGGCTACCTCAGGAGTTCAAACCAAACAAAAGTTACACACACACACACACACACTCAATAGAGTTTGTATCGGGCATAAAAAGAAGAGAAATGAGCGAAGTTGCCCATACGACCCGTTGCCTTTGCTCCACTGCACACACTGGCAGAGAGCCAAAGTTGCTGCTAAACACAAATACAAAGCATGCAAGTAACACACAACACACATGCATACACTTTGTCACAACATCGACAACAAGAACAACAACACTGGCAACCCCAATAGCTTTTGTTATTCTTAGTGCAGCTCCCGTAGGAAGTCGTTCCTAGGAAGGCGCATGTATAATTAGAGCTATGAAGCATGTCCGGTGAAGTTCGCCATTGAAATATAACAGCTATGCAAGAATCGCAACACCCCAACACACACATACACATTCAGAATTTCGTTCCATGCAACGCTCAAGTTTGAATTGGGTAAAAAGTTGCGCTTGGTTGCGATATTATTGCAAAAGCTTTAGCTTTTGTTATTATTATTGTTGTTCTTGCCGTTGCTGTTGCTGTTGCCGTCGTTCAGATATATTTTATAATCCTACAAATATGCATCACAACAATTTTACATATGAATTTATGTGGTGGCCGAGTTCGGGCAGTGCCCCTTTATCCTGGGTTTAACCAGCCGGAGTTGGATCCTGGCCGCCGTCTACTTAGTAGCAACAACTTTATATGCAAGCTTATCCCTTGATTTATACAATAATAAACATAAATGCCCATGCAAGTTTTTTCCCACCGCCGCTTGCCTTCTACTTTCCACCTAAGGAACAGAAAAACCTATGCGGAATCAACTACAAAGGCAAACGGTGCAAAACGGTGTCACCATGTGTTGTTCCTAGGCTACTCTTTTTAGAAGCTTTTAAATGTATACATTTAAATTAAAGTGAATTAAATTTTCTATTTCCTACCCGATTTTAGAATTGGACTAAGCCATTAAATTTAGAACTCGATTTGGGCGAATCCGTTGAACTCGAATGAATTGTAATTCAGCTGCGCCCATCGAATGCTCAACTTAACTTCTTCAACGGCCGGCTGCACTCCCTAGAGTCCTTCTGTCTCTCTTTCTCCGCCGCAAATGCAAAGAAATGCAATGAAACACGCAAACTTTTTGCCACACCAAAGTCACAAATGTTGCCAGCGTTTATTTTTATGGAAGCTCGCGATGGTTTCTAGTAGCTGCTCAGCGGCGCCATTTTGGGTGTGCCACTGAAAATGGCGTCAATGTTGTGCACATTACAGTTAATGCCGCTCAAACGCGGCCCAGCGTCGAGTAGCAGAACTTTAAAGTGCAAGTTTATTGCCGCATGCAACGGCTACCAGCTGCCAGTTGCACGAATCGGGATCGTAATATATTCGACTGGTCGCAGTTGCAGGCGCCGCGTAATAATGTTAAATGTCAGGTGCAATGCAGTTGCAGTTGCAGCTGCAATCGAAGACGTAGCCAACAGCTAATTAAGTTGCCTCCGCCTGTACCCAATGCCTCTGCCCCGTGCCCCAGTGCGAGCTCTCCGTAAGTTGCCATAAAATATGCACAGAGCCGCCACGACGCTCCTCCTTCCACATGCCCAGCGCATTCGAGCAGCGAGTGGAATAGGTATGCACTTGACTTAATACCAAACAGACGTTCATCGCAAGCGGTTGCCCTGCGCCACGTGTACTTTATGGCGTTGCCCAAGAAGAAAGTCGATTCAAGTCATGAAGTTTCCATTTGTTTTGCACTTCAAATCTACACACAACACGCAAACGCATTCCCCAATGCGGGTGACTGATGCATGCGGGTGGGGGAGGGGGTGGTCTAGGAAAGACGGAAACTCAGCCTAGTAAATTAATGTCTTACTTAGGTTACCAACAACCGCTAGCTCATACATATGTTTACAGTCATGTACACATGTAAGTGCACTGCTGCATGGCCGGCAAAGCTGAGATATATTTAAAGAGCGCCCATTGCACATTAGCCAAAATGTGTTTGCATTTCCGACATTATACTTACGCCTTAAGCAGTTGTCTACTCTGTCTGCAAAAAAAATTAAGCCATTTTAAGTAATGCTACAGTAAATTTAACTGAATTTCTATATAAACAAAGAGTAGCAATTTAAACCTTTCGTTGTCATGTTCTCGCATCTATCTGTAAAGGTTTACAGAATGAACACATGATTGTGCGCTAAAAAATGTTTGTTAATTAAAATGTCGATGCTATGCAGCAAAAAATTGGTTATACAATTGGCCCAAAAACAGACTATAGAATGCATCTGATAATTGTATTTCACAACCATAGTATATAACAGCTAAATTGAGTTATCATAACATAATTCGAACACAATTCGTCGTTGTATCTTATTAAAAACAACATAAATTTGCGTATAATAAACATTCGCTTAATTCGTTGTATAAAACATTTTAATACTAGCACTCTATATAATTCTCCTTAATTTATATCAAATGTTTACAGCGCACTTTTACAAATCATATTTTTTAGACATTAGCTCATCATCAAATTGTTGGCTTATGAAATTGACAGCAATCACGGTATGTTCACGCTGACACACCCTCACTTACCAATCCCCGCCCCCCACATACGATTTGGCCTTGTGCTATTTTCTAAATGAGTTTGCATGACTTACTCCGTTTATTGCTCCTGTATGTTCTCTGACTAACTCTTTCTTTTTATTCACATAGTAGTTCCGTTCTTATTGATTAAATACAAAAATAGCTGAGTTTTATTTACGCGCATACAATTAATTAAATTACAACGGACCAGAAACCCATTAAATACGAATTTCGTTTAGAGAAATGGAAAAGAACATAAAAACACATAAAAGCTGATGGAACCCGCGTTTGATTTCCGCTTATTGAATCATCATTTGACGCGCCACTTTATGCAAATTTCAATTTATGCAGCACCAGTTACTCTTAGTTTAGTTGGCGGTCGTTGTCTGATATCCAGCTCTATTTAGCGCACAGGTTACGACTTTATTTCATGACTGTTTGTCATTTAGGTGTAACACGACAGTGTTGGCATAATGACGGTATTGCGTTTTTAGTTCGGTTCGCCATGAGAACCAAAAATTTTAGGGCCCATACATCATGTATATTAAACACATTAAGTATGTCAGATCCTGGCACGTGCTGTCAAACGGCGTTGCCAATAAAGTAAAGCCCCTCTTATACAAATAGCACAACAAAAACAGGCTAATGACCGTTTAAATTGGAAATTTTCATTGAAAATGTCTAGTTGGGTTTATTGAAATGTTATTTAATTGGGTATGTCAGGCGTGTAAATTGATAATTAAATTACTTTAAGTTTGACCGCATGGATTGCAATCATACTTAACTTATTCATTAAAACAAATTAATTATGTCAAATTACCAGCCAAAGTGCGTAGGGTATAATTAAATGCAGTATATCTATTTATGTAATTTCTATAATTAGCTCTAAGTACTATCAACTGTTGATAACATGCAATTAAGTCACAAGTTACAATAAACATGTTTTTTTTTTGTAAATATCATTTAAATAATTACAAAGAATACTGAAAAAATTAAAAAAAAATTATTTGTCAGAAGTGGGATTCGAACCCACGCCCTCAGAGAGGACCAGAACGCTCATCTACCTCTCTGTGAAAGGCAAGATTGTCAATCTTGAGTCTGGCGCCTTAGACCGCTCGGCCATCCTGACATGTTAAGGCACAGCTGCCAAAACATAATAATTAAGGAAGTAACAGGAGTGTAGTGAACAAAAATGGAGTTGAAGCTATTTTTATTCTCTCTCGTAAAAGTGAAAAACAATAACAACACCAACAAACACGCGTTTTCGCGCCCTAACGTCGACGTCAGCGTCGCATGTCTGGTGGCTATTTATAGACGCGCCATGTTCTCATTCTCTTCGTCATACTTTGAAAGCTCAAGCGTGTGTGCTTTTGGCAACGAGGTGAAATTAAATTGTTGCATACATTTGGGCATTCCATTTTTAAGAGAGTTCAAATTTAAAGCATACTTTTAGAATGAGCGCATAATAGTTTTTAGTTAAACATTAGTTTTTGTTAACTTAGACAAAAATAAGATATTCCAATGTGGTTTTTCCAACAGCCTTTTGAGTATTCAATTTATTTTAAAGTGTACATTCAGGGTTTGGCAAATTACATGCATTGCGTGATTTAAAAATTATTGAATCTGCACTTTGGGGTGATGGTACGCACAGAAAGGGCATAGCCATGGACATCGACATTTTTGTAGTGAATTGAATTTCAATTTATCAAATGCTTCAGCAGCTTCTCTAATTGAATTTCATCTGGGCATAATGCAGAATATAACGTTTCAATGCAAAGAGTAGCACAAAGGGCATCTTTCACAAGAGACTATCTATTATATGTTGCTCGATTTGCTCCAGTGTTGCCGAGATGCTGATGTTGCCCCCGCTGCCGCTGCCGCAGCCGCTTCGCAATCGCATTGATAAGTACGCTTATAAATCACAAACGTCCGTCGGCAGGATGGAGCTAACTTGGGGATGCTAGCTCGACTTGGCTTGTCTCTGGTGCGGCTCATGCTTTTAAATCGATGAGCATCGCAAAATTGACAATGATTTTTTAAAAATAATTTTATTACTTCATTCAATGGGGCATTCATGCAGACAGACCCATGCACAGCAATGGCTACAGAAGTCCATCAGGCATCTCCGTCAGCGTTCCCTGTGATTGGATGCAGTCATGTGCGAATGTAAACGCTGCTCGAGCCACTCGAGAAGCACTAACACGAATATCGTCAGTTTGTCGCTTTGCTTTTTAATTAAATTAAATTAAATGACCAAAACAAAATCTAATTATTTTGAGTTCCCGGCTTTATTTTAAATTCCTGTTATCTGTATATATACACTTGTCAGGGTTCAAGATTTAGGGCCAGCGTGCATCGTACTGTTTGATGACATAGGTGAGCTTCTTGATGGCCAGCTCCACCTGTTCGTCGTCCATCTGGTGATAGAACACTAGACGCATAAACTCCCAATCGCGTGCGCTGGCCTTGAGCACGATGCCCGCTCCGTTCTTGCCAGTTACTCCAGCTGTCAGCTCCTCGGGCTCCACAACGGCCAGACGCTCGGCAAACTGACTGGCAGTCAGCTTGGGTTGCTTAATCTGCACCAGCAGAATGTTGCTTTGCACAGTTGGCAAATCCACAATCACATTGGGACTCCGCAGCTGATCAATGCCTTTTTGTTGTCGAGATGAAAATGAGGATCAAGATTAACAATGTAATGATCAACCAACTTACTTTCTGCAACACGCTTGGTGCGCTCATGGTCTTTTGTCAGCAGCGGCACCACCAGCTCAAGGGCCACTAAGCCGGCGGCCGCCAGAATGCCCGCCTGCCGCATGCCACCGCCCAACGCTTTGCGAAGTCGGTGAGCTCTAGGAAAATGCGGTTGGTGGTCAGAGAGGTTGCAAAGCCACAGGCGCGTCCATTACTTACTCTTTAATAAATCCCTTTGAGCCGACCAGTACGGAGCCCACCGGCGCTGACAAGCCCTTGCTCAAACAGACGGACACTGAGTCAAAACCACGAGCAATGCGCTCCACACTGACGCCTAAGGCTGCCGCCGCGTTGAATACCCGAGCGCCGTCCATGTGGAGACCAATGCGAGCTATGCCCAGACCTGAATCACGTACCAACGCCACCAGCTCGTCCAGATACGAGAGTGGGATCACCTTGCCGCCGCAAATGTTGTGCGTGTTTTCCACAACAACCAGGGAGGTAATCGGCTCGTGGCAGTCCTCATATTGGCGTATCTTGTGCCGCAACTCCGCCAGACTAAAGGTGCCATCGGGTTGGTTCCTAATCGTGGCTAATTGCACGCCAGCCAAATGCGCAGCGCCACCTGGGTGGGATAAAGTTGTAGCTGCAGCTGATATTTATTGTCCGGCGTTAACTCACCTTGTTCATAGAGAAAGATGTGTGATAAATCTCCCACAATGGCCTCCGAGCCGCGTCGGTTGCAATGAACCATAACTGCAAGCAAATAGTTTTCAAGGAGCCGGGTAAATTAAAACCATGAATTTAGGGTTCTTAGTGCGTTCGCCTTCATTGAAAAGGCGATTCCATTATCAATATTAATTTGATTGGGCAAAGAAGTTGACTTCACAATGAAGCTTCAGCATTTTCAGCTGCTGCCCTGCAGACGTCTAACGTTGGAGTACATAAAAAGAAATGTTATGTTTATAGCCACGCCCTTAACCTTAACGATTATTAGCCTGATGCATGATATGAGCGTCTTTTCTTCATATTTTTTGTTTACGTTAAAAGTTTCAATTTCACTTTCCGTAGTGGCGCCTCAAACAAACTCTGGCTAATAAACATCAGTGAAACAGAGGGCTTATGTAAGGGACGTGAGCCAGCCTCAGTTTAAAGCCCAAACTAATATGCTTTAATGTGGCCGAGGCAGTGGCTCAGTTTATTAGGTAGACAGACCTTAAATTGCTGAGCAATGTTATTTATGTGCACGTGGTGCCACTTACCGGCCAAAAGATTTCCCATGGTGCCGCTGGGCACAAATAGACCAGCCTCCTTGCCAAACATGGCAGCAGTCTTTGCCTCCAGCTCAGCGATAGTGGGATCCTCGCCATAGACATCGTCGCCCACAACAGCGGCGGCCATGCGCTTCCGCATCTCGGGCGTGGGCAGGCTGACGGTGTCTGAGCGCAGGTCGACAATGTTGGGCGACATTTTATGCTACTGTTACGGATGGAGAAAATTGGAATTGTATGTGAGCAGTTGTTGAATTGAAAATTGAGTTGCTGAAATTTGCATAAGTCGTTTCTGTCAAGTTGCCTTGCATTGACTATTTTGGACAAACTGATATGCCAGCTAAGGCAAAACCTCTCTTTACAAGAAAAACGTCAATTAAAATACAGCTATTTGCATTATCACTTAGAAACTGAGAGGACAGACATTCAATTATAGCTTGAGGCTGACCTGGATGTCATTCAAGTTCTGTGCCCTCATAATCAAACAATTGCACAGCAAAAAATACACAAGTCAGTTAATTATTGATAACATTTAGAAATCCATTGCAAAATTCACTTCTCATATCCGACTTATAGTTACATATGCGTGTTTAATCTTTAATTTACTGGCGAGACACGTGTTTGCTGTTATAAATAACCCTACCGCAAATTCCACTGACAAGAATATAACACATTAGCGACAACTTGAAAGTAATTGAATTACACTAAATTTGCAGCACACGAAAAACCAATAACAACTCACAAAATGTAGATTCTAATTGATGAGGAGATACAAAAAAAAAATTAAAAAACCGATGTTGCTATGCTCAACACGCAGAAAGAACTGATCGTAACAGCTGTCAGCAGTCCCCATGTGGGCTGATATTGCCCTCCAGCAGAGCAAATGTCCCAAGATAATAAAAAGCTTTTGTGCTCAGCAGAGCGAACGTCGATCAAAGCAACGCACAGTGGGACCGCCCGATAAGTTTCGTTGTGAAAATTCGACGAGAATTCAGTGCTATTTATACATTACACTTAATCTGAGTTAAATCTTTAGACGATTAATTAAGAAAAATTATACTTACTTGTGCGGAGAATCCATCTTCCATATTTTATCTTCAGTTTTAAAAAGTTTAACTCCCAGCTCAATAATCAAAACATTTTTTTAGTTTCTTTGGTATTTTTTATTCAATATTTCTGAAATTTTCACTAAAAGTTTTGCTATTTCTAACACGTTTTATTTCTAGTTTTTCCTCTTCTGAATTGACCAACAACAAACTGCGTCACTTTTAACTACTTTAGGTACGATTTAAATTGTTACATTAAAAACAAAAGAAATTAACTATATCTATAATTGATAATCAGTAAAAGTTGTAAACAGTAGTTTCATAATTCTTGAGGGACATCTTTTTATGCTGAAACTAATTCGACTAACTAATAAAATAAGGTATAAAACACAACATGTCCTCGCTGGGAGGTTGGGGAACAGTGTTACGCATTCGGATAAAGCTACGTCTGATATCGATCGTATAACTCTTAAATCTTACCAACTAAATTTCCAACAAATTTCTTTTGTTTTTGTTTTTTTCCGGGGCTGACAAGTCATCACTTGCATAAATTTACATACATAAATATACATGTTTGTTGTTGTAAAATTTATGAAAAAATTATAAATAAATATTTAGCAAATAGTTTTTTGTTATAGTCTTTTGAAGAAGTTTCACTCTAGCGCAATATAAGTATAATTTAGTTTTGCTCTTAGAATCAATTTAAGTTCAAGTGCTACTGCACAATGCTGTGTACTTGTTTGTAAACGTTTTGTTTTGCTTTTGGCACCCACTGTGGTGTGTGTGGTATTATTAGTAGTAATTCGCAGTTATAACTACACAACTTAGCTGCTCAGGAAATGTGTGTTATGCTATGTTATGTGTAACGTGCTGAAGGTACTTCATTTTAAATCAGACCACACAACGATTTGATTCCATCTATCGGCTAACTTGGTAACATATATACTAAACAAAATAAACCAAAAAATGCACAAGACATCGTACATTAATTTGTTTGGTTGCTCTTAGTTGTTTGGTTTTTTTTGGTATGTGCAGACGGAGCTGCAAGGATATCGTTGGGCAGCGTGACCTTTTACAAAGGTCTCTGTCACGATTTCAACCCTTAAATCTAGACAGTACACAAGACACGCAAACTAATAGCTAAGTTTAGACTCTAACTCTGCTTTGGGGCTTAGCGCTATGACGAAACGTCCGTATCGGAGCCATCAAGCTCGCCGGGAGGATTTCGCTTGATGCAGTCCCGTATGCTTTGCAGAATGACGCCAACTCGTCGATCGAGCGCATCCAGATGCGGCTGCCACAGCACTGGACTGACTGGATCCTCGCCCAGCGATTCGCGCATTACCTGCGATAGCGGCTTGGGCCCATTGTGGAATCTTTAAAGAGATAGGCACAACAGTAAGCAATTGTGCATTGATAAGTGTGTATAGATATGTGTATATCTTGGTGGTTACTCACTCCAGCAGCTTGGAGAGCGTCGTCTTTCGAACCAGACAGCACTGCAGAACTGGCGCCAATATGGAGAGCTCATCGTGGAAGGGTCGCCCAAAGCCACGCCCATGGTCCAAGTGCAGTGGGAAGGTCTCGTTGCCATAAATTCTGCAATGGTAGAGCAAGTATTGCTGTCAAATTGCGCATACGCCCCGTGCTTAGCATTGTCTAAGCATAATTGCCTGCAAATGTGATTAGACACAAACACCGGGGATTGACTTTGGCTCGGACGAACGAAGTCGGGCGTAAATGGCCACCGACAATACCAATACCATTAGCCCAAAAACAAACGCTCTTTTGCATAACAAACATTGTTGCGGGTAGGATACCTGGCAGCGTTCAAAATGTATCTCGATGTCGCCTGCTGTCTTGAGCAGCCGACAAATTTTGTTAGTTTTTACAGCCAGGCTGCAAATATCTTTCCGAGGCATTTGCTGCTTCCGTTCAGCATGCTGGGTGACATCGTTGCCAAATATAGGCAAGCAGCTGAACAGCGCTTATGGAGCGTATACGTAACATGCAGCCACATGGTAGGCATGCAGCCAACAACGCCATTTATGCGGAAATAAGCCAATCGCATTACGTATCAAGCCAAGATCCCATTACCCATCCCTGTACCTGCCGGTGAAAACTCACTTGAAAGTCTCATAATGATGACGGTCCATGTTGCCGGTAAGAAAATCGAAGACAGCCATGTCCATAAGGTCCAGCAGACGTCGGCCCTCATCGTAGGGCGGAATATCGCGAACCTGTGACAAAAATCAAATGTTAAATGAAACATAAGTCGGAAAGAAACAAAACAAAGGAATGGATGCTGGCCAACTGAGACTTAATTAAGTCAGGGACGATTGCTAGCACAATGGCTTCCGCAGAAGTAACAAATAAAAACATTTGCATTCCACTACAGCTAAAATGCAAATTAAGTAAAAATAGCCGCAGCAGGAAAAGCTGCAGACAAAGCGTGGCAAGGACAACCGGATGTGGAAATGAAAATGGCATACAAAATTGGGGTAAGCAAAGGGCGACCGCCTCCTCCTCTCAGTTAGTAGCCTGCAGTAGACTGGGTGACTCGTTTACTTACCAGAGCACAATAATTGGCATCTGTCTCCCATTGAGCCTTCTTTCGTTTGTGATAAGAACGTCGCCAAGGATGCCGCCAGAGCTGTGCGAAAGGAAACGCCAAAATCAATATCAATTTGAGCTGCACAATGTAAAAATCTAAAGCCGCTGAGCGGCATTAATATGCCACGAGTGTGCGGCAAGCGGGCAAACAGCTAAAACATTTATTTCTCATCTTGCAATACGACAATATTATTTTTGTATTTTTGTGCTTTTATTTTGTTCGTTTTCCGCTCGTTTTTTGTAGAACGCTGCTGCACTATAAGCGAAATTAAATTATTTGCCAGGCTACCAAGAAAAGTAATAAAACTTTATCTAGCATTTTGCTTGGCTTCTCGGCGGCATTCATGCCGGACCCCAACGACCGCAACTTACCTTCCGTCCCTATGCAATTGGCAATGGCAAAGAGCGCGTTTTGGTGTAGCGAAGCATTTTAGGATCGTGGGACGTAACAACAACAACAACAACGAAGTAACCAAAAATATGTAGAGAAATTAAAAAGAAAGGTTGAGATAAAAATCATAATAATAAAAGCGCGCCGCGGCGGCCGCAGCGTCTGTATAATGACCGGAAGCCCGCACGGACCACAAAATGCAGCAGGAGGCGTAAAGGTAAATAGAAAGCACCAAGCGAAAAAAGTAGATGCATACTGCCGTCGCAGCAGCAAAAACAAAAAAACAAAAAACCAAACACAAAGCCAACACGTAAAAGTAAGGCAAGTTAATGGCAACATGGCGACGATGGACCAAGGATTGTTCGCATATAAAGCAGATCCCTCCGCCTTTCCATAAACTGCATAAATCAAGCGAAATTAAATTTCCACAAAAGGCAGGAGCATGCAGAAAAAGTGCTGTGGAGAAAAAAGATAGCCGGAATATGGCAATACGAGTATGAGGCAAGCATTTTAAGATTTTAGTTTAGTCCACTGCACGTTAAATGCTTTAGGGAAATGCTTCAAAAATCGAATGGATGAAACTTCATGGAAAGCACTTTAAAGAATTTAACAATAATAATAAACCAATGTTATATGGCAGATGTTCTCGTTAATATTGTGGTAAGTGGGAAAATGAAATATGGCTTAAATGCTATAAGCTTAATTGCAATATTAAATGTTTTAAAAAAATATAAAAATTAAGTTGCAATATATGTAAGCCATTAAATAATAAGTTAAATAAACAAATGTTTGAAATGTTTAATTGAAAGCCACTCACAAACCAGCCAAGCATGAAGTGTATACACTATTTCCAACGTCATCTTCTCTCAACTCCTACATAGCAATTAACGAGCGTGCAAATCAAATTTGCAACATAATTAAAATACTGCACAGTTGCAAAATTGCTTGTTATTTTCTTTAGACAGCTGACCCAAGGCAACCAAAATAATAGTAAAAGTGAATAAAAGCCAAAGGCAACAGCTACAAAAACAATTGCAAAATCTCTGTGCTGTTTTCTGAAGTAAAATGATCTCCCGTGCATAATTTACAGTTTCGCCTTGCGCTTAATCTCTGGTATATACTCAACCATTTTCTACTTGTTAATTCGTAGAAGGCAAGCCGAAAACAAGTACAAAAAGTAAATAGTATTATTCCTTTGAGGCTCAAGTCAAAAACGAAAGTAGAAAACAAGTAAGAATGTTGCAGTCGGACGCAACTGGCTACGAAATACTCTGTTTACAGTGTTATGACCAATTAACGCAGTCAAAAGGTTTTTCTGGATTAGTGAGAATATAGCCCTAAAGCAGCTGCTTTTAAACAGGAGTTAACATGCGTTCATATGGATTGCCGGACGAAATGAAAAACTGATGAAGGACAACACTGTCAATAAACCAATATTTCCCTTTTCACTGTGTAAACAGAGTATAAATATAAAATAAATAAAAATGTTTTAGCTGCGGCAAATCTGTCTGTAAAATACTGAGGGACATGGTCAAAGGGATAAAAACCCTTCTTACCACGCGGCTGATGCCAGCTGCTGGTGAAGAGCCAGCTTTTGGCTGCGCTTTAAATTTGCAGTTATTTGCATTTAAAACCCGTTGCCGGTGCCTTCGCCGCTGTACCCTTTTGATGGAGTGTACTCTAGAATTTATTAACGGCCGTCGGGGACGCAGCATTTATATTTCATTTTACGCTTTACGAGCCGCTGAAGAACTGATACAATATTTTTGTTTTTGAGTAATTTAAGCGCCAGGCGGCAAAATGAATGAATGGCCGGCATTGCCGAGTGACCAGGCCGAGTGCCGAGGCAAGCAAAGAACACAAAACAAGAAAAAATAAAAACAAAAAATTATGCAAATTAAAAGCGAGCTCTTGGGGCCGGCTATGAAGCGAATGAGTGCCACCCAAGTAAGTAACTAGTTAAAAATATTCCCATTTACTCTTTAGCCAGGCTGCGGGCCCTTACCAAGCGAACTAAATGAACTTTTCCCATTGGGTTACTTGGGTGCTACCAGAGCTTATAAAGCTTATTTAAGGTAACGCAGCCAAAGAGCTTACCTGTTGCGGGTCTGCCCAAATCCACCCACATACATACACGCAACGATATGCACATATGTAAGTACATGCTAAGTAAATAATGTGATTTGTAATTTAGTTTGCCCAAGCGCACGAAATTAGTCATGAAAGCGGAAGACTCAAGCAAGCAGAGAATATAAATTGTAATCTGGCGCTGCGTTGAGAGTTGCTATGCATTAATCAAAAGCCACTTAGACGGACCTACTACAGATCCCACCACATGCGTCGCACATAGGTTGACCACCATGAGACCCGTATGTGTGTGTGTGTGTGTGCGTGTGTTCGGTAAGTGTTGAGAGTTGTGAGTTGGGTGCGCTGACCTACCTTGCGATTGGAGGTCTCAAAGCTGGGCAGAAATGCGGCAAAGGAACCCTCGAGCATGTCCGGATTGCCGCAAATGGCGTGCGAGGTGTCGCAATAGTACGAGCACTTGCCATGGAAGCATAAATTCAACGATGGCGAAACAAAGAATGTCTTCAATAAATTTTCGTCGGCCAGTTGATAAATTTCGGTCGTAATGTTCAGCGTGCGACCCGCCACAGGCATTGCGCGACGAAAGCCCAGGACTCTGAAAAACAGGAAGAAAGTAAACGATGAGAGCTCTGCGAAAAAAATAAGTGGTAAATAAACATTTTTGCCAGAGTGCGTGTGCAAAGCAAACGTAAACTGTTGTTATAAGTAGTCTACTTTGAAATACTCTGCATTGTATTAGTTTTCATCTGCTTACAGTGTATTTGAACATCTTACCATAAAAGCTTATGTGTGGCTAAGAGCTATTTAGTCTCAACTATTTGTTGGATCAAACTAGCTTGAACTACTTTTAGTTTGTGTTTACTTTATCTTCTACTTTATTGCATGGCCCAAGCTTAATAGCTAATTGTGAACTCTAAAGGGTATGAGACAAATCTATTTGCAAGTATTTGCCAGACACACCGCATATGTTTGTCCGGTAGGGGGTGACCGAGTAGATTAACTGCCCAAAAATTGTTTGGCAACATGAAAAATGTTCGGTGTCTGGGGAATGCGGCCTGGGGTTATCAGTGAAATGCCATAATTTTCGCAGCATTCCATTATTGTGTGGCCAACAAGTTTGTACCCAGGGAACCCTTGAAACTGAGATTTGATTATGTGTGCGTGTTGTCGCCACAACAATTATAAAAGCTTCGACGCCTATCTCAAATCTTAAGCGTTGTGGCGGAACCCTGAGTGTGTGTGGATCATGCTGCTAACTGTAGTAACAATTTAAATCTAAATTACAGTGTGACATGTCAGAGCGCTTGGGCTAGTATCTCTGCGAGTTAATTAGCCATTCAAAAAGTCCTGTGTGGGGCTTAGCATGTATGTGTTTTTTATTGACATGAGGCAGCAGTTTCTTTTTGGTAAAAATTATTTTCATATATCATTTAACTTTCAGGATATGTATTTGTGTTGAAGGTTGCCCAGTCATTATTTATAATAAACATAAATTGAGGTCGCCTTCGCATTGAGCTTCTAATCGCATGGCAGCAGACAGCCTAGATTGTAAAGTGCTTAAGGTTCAAAGCAGAGGAACTTTTGCCCTAATTTAATGCTCTATACTATAATACATATATATTTGAAAGGGATTTGCTTGTAGCATACCTATGGTTCTTAAAATAATAGTAATATTAAATGTTTTATTTTTGGAAGGGCATTTATTCGCCTGCATAACAAACCTTACATTTAATTATCGCATTCTACTATAGTCTATATAATTTTTGTTTTAATTTGCATAAATATTTGCGTTCAATGTGCTAAATGTAATTAAAAATTCAATTTTAAATAAATATGCGGTAATTTCGCATGCGAAATTGCAAGCGATCCAATGATTTTTATTGCATAAATTGCAACTGCATTTTTTATACAGTTCACTGCGTTGCCCAATGACGAGCGGGGCCATCGATATTCTGTTGGGATGGAGGGAAAAACTCACCTGTCCAAATGGAAGGCAGCAATCTCGGCATTGTGACGCTCATAGTCTGTGAAGTAGAAATGATTGGGCAATGTTTGCTGGTCCCTTGGAAACCTGGAGATGGAAAAAGGCACAAAAGATCGTAATATAATGAATTGAATTTAAAGTGCGGGCGCCAGTTAAGTGCATTTGCATTTACAGCGAGGCGAGGCTACTTTTACTGCAGAGACAGACGAGCGGACGAACAGAGAACGGACAAACGGATGGCCGGACGGATGGTTGGACGGAAGTGGGCGGGCGGTTGGCGTGGTTACCTGATTGCTATATACCTTCTTAATTACTTACACTGCGACACCGCAGCGTAATTCAAAAAACGTTTCATTTAAATTGCAAATTAAGAACATTAAAAGGACACTTTACACTTTACTTTAGCAACTCTGGCAACTGCAGCGGTTGTCCAGCCTTATGCTGTGGTCTGGCCCGTAAAAACTGACCAGGCACCGCGTTGAAATCTCATTAAAAATCGCGTATAAATGTCCAAATTACGAGCTGCTTCAAGTGCCATCTCGAACTCCAGTTGCAATCCATTTTAAGCGCATTGCAGCACATTGAATTCACTGCTGGCCACAGCGAAGTCGGTATTGGTAAATTATATATGTACTCGGGTCGCAAGTGCTGACAAGTAGCAATTGGTGCAACCGTTGTGAATTTTATCAATATATTCGCTTATTTTAACGGTCGCTTTAAAATCATGTGTGTCTCTCGTACTTACCGCATGGGCTTCATTAGAGCCTTGATGTCATTCGGATACTCGATAATCAGCTTCAGTTGAGTGCCGCCCTCTTTTTGCACTGCGGAAAGCAAAAGAGAAGACAGAAAGCAATTATATTATTTGAATCAAGCAAAAATACGCATGCTTGAATTTAATTACAGCAAAAGTTGGTTGCTTAATAGCTTGCTACGCAGCACACAATTTGCACATCGTTGCACACATATTTTGGGCCACAAGGAAAAGAAAAGGCAGCAGCAACAGCAGCGGTTATCTCTGATAGGGCAATCATTGAAATTGCATTAAGCAAAAGTGCATGCACAAATTTCACTTGACTAAATTGCAATTAAAATGAAGCCTACAAAAATATGGCGAATACGCAAAGTGACCGCAATGAAACAAAATTTCAGTGTTTTTGCCCGTATGTGCAGTCAACTGAAGGTTGAGCAGCACAATAATATACACATCAAAACCACATTTTTGCTGGCCACAAATTTAAAGGCTACATAAGACAGAGAGCACAGGAACTCCAAGAACCTTTACTATCCAGCACAAATATCACAAATGAGAGACCAAAACCAAGCTGGGACTCTTAATATTTTGTGTAAGTCATTCAAATACATTCAAAATAAATATTGCTTAAAGATTAAGTTGTAGTATAAAATTCTACTTAAAAGAATGAATCGAATGTGCAGTACCACTAGCTGAAGTACGTTAGACGCGTAAGTCAAGTTGCACAACTTGGCAGTCAACACGGCGTATGGGTTATATACGATAACACCACTCTTTTCAGGCCAAAAATGTATGCAAAAGTTGCTTCCTTAATGCGTATGAGATATTGTTGTCATTGTTGTTGTTCTGTCATTGTTGTTGCTGAGAACGGCGAATGAGTTTTGCACTTTGTCTTGTACATTTTACATTTTAATGTTGCTGCGTGTTTTTTGTGTGCATGTTGCAAAAGTTTATTATTAATAAATTAGAGCCATAGTAAACTTTCAAATGAAAATAGTTTTGCCTGCCACCTTGGCGGCTCTCAATAATCCGAGCAAGTTTTATGCTGCTCCTTTGCATAATTAAGTTAAATGTGCAGCCAGCCAAAGGGCAAATAAGTTTACACAAGCAGCTCAACTTGAACGGCTGGCACGGAAAGTGACTTAGTATTTATGGGTTTACAATGCCTTCAATTGTGAGGCTGAGTTTGTGTTTGAGTTGGAACAGTTGGAGCTGTATAGATATAAAGTACTTACCCACATGCTGTATTGGCAGTTGGATCATGTCACGTAGCACCGCATCGACCAGGGTATCCTGTTCGCTGTACAGCTCCTTCTTCGTGATGCGCAATTGGAAGCGCTCCAAATTGCTGGCGTTTGCTCTGCAATGTGAGTAAGAAATAAATGAAACTTTAGCCAGCTTTCGTTTTGTGAGTATCAAGACAGACAATCAGCCAACGCGGGAAAATCAACGGATGCGCTTATAAGCATGCTACAAGAACGCTTTGGGCCGCAATACGAGTATCAAGTTGCTGTAATGATTGTCACATTGATTTGTCAAAGCAGCCACAAGCCGGCAGCTCTTACAGGAAATCTTCGGTCTTCCCGTCTTCACTCCCTGTGTTTCTGCCATGCCAATTTGGTTTTCAAATGCATTTCCCCGCTTTGCGCCTGCATCAATCGACACACACACATGAGTACGCATTTTTTCGCTGTACTCTTTGTAGCCTTAAAAGAAACCGTTTCCTTTGACGATTTTTCTTCTAGTACGTTGTCGGTTTGGCCAGCTGGCGATGGTCAGAAAAAACTCTTACCATTTACGAGCATGTAGCAGTCTCTTTCTCGCACTCTCTCACCCACGCCCTCTCTCTCTCTCTCTCTCTCCGTCTCTCTCTCTCTCTCTCTCTCTCTCTCTCTCTCTCTTACACACTTTGTCTGGATTCGAAATCATTTTCGTTTCTCACACAGCTTGTTTGCACTTTTTGTCTTTGAGTGTTCACATTTGAAACAGTTTATTTAAGCAGTTTTCAGTTTTCCTTAGTTTGCTGACTAAGCACTAAATCCGATGGAAAATTGCGGCTTAAATGCGCGCAAACAGCTTAACTAAAATCGCTGTTGCATACTTTTCGGCCGTTGACGTAACATTAAAGAACTGCTGACAGTAAACACTGCAAATTATCAACCAAAGAGAAATAATAAATAAGAGCCAAGAAAAACACCAAGTGACAAATTGAATTGTTGAAATTTGTAGCAAAACCTCCTGCTGCCGGTCAAGTTGCAAATCTTGCCAACGGGTTAACAGTTCACAGCAAGAGCAATGGCAAATGTCTGCGCCATTGTGTTCCATGTTTATCATGATAATGTAGTCAGCATTCGTCTAACGCTTTTCATACTAACAGCTAGCTTGACTGCACTCACGTAACTTCATGAGCATCGTCCTTTTCATCGTTCTGCTCTTTGTCGTTGTCGTTACTGCCACTACAATGATTGCTGTTCCTGCCCGTCTGCCCGTCTGCCCGTCCGCCAGTCTGGCCGGCTGTCTAGCTGGTTAAATGGCTGGCTGGCTGCTGTTGGCCCAGAGTCAACGTGGTGCTCGTGCTCTGGCTGAAATCCTTTTCATAATTTGCTAGATGACGTCTGTGATACTTCACGCAGGCAATGCTTTAATGCTGCTTCCTGCGCTGTTGTTTGCAAACCTTTTGTCGCCACTTGCTCCAGGTGGCAGGAAGGAAACAAATGTCTGAAAGTCCCTCCCGCCCCACTGTGCAACGACAGGCGCAAAATGACTTTCAATATTTTAACTTTTTATGAAAATGACGACAACTTCCTGACTACCTGGACTGCCATGTAATGGGTGTGCTAAGTGTATGCACAGAAGTTGAGCGATTCTGATAAATGTGCGAACTGCATGTGGCCTTTTAAATTTTTAAAGGCGTTCGCTTTGCGTCTGCAATTAACGTCAGTTGAATGGCTACTTCGGAGCAGCAGATGGCAATTGTCATGAAACGGCCAAGAAATGACGAGGGTTCATATTAAGGTCGCAGGCGCAGCTGTTAAGTGCGGTCGACACTTGACAACCACACCAGCACGAGTCATAGTTCATTCGAACCACTGCTGAAAATTGCGGCTACATTCGCAACGTTGGCGAGTCCGAATCCAATTTCCGTGCATGTTTCATTTGTCAAATGCCACAGGGAGCAACGGGGCAGCTGGAGAGCTGCGTAATTGATGAAGCAGCTCACTCAGACATTGACTAATCACAAGACGACGTCCAGCTGGCAATATGTTGAGGTTGGTGGCTTGTTAAAATATTTTACCAATGACTTAAAGCTTAAACAGCTGTATATGGTACAACATCTGCAGTGTTATCATCAAAATCCCTTGTAATTGAGTTACGCAAATCTGTTGGAGGCCATAAACAACGTGTGGGAGACCAGTGTGCATTGTATCTGCAACATCTATTGCGCAGCAGGTAGGAGATATATGAAAAACTCAGCTTGACACGTGACTCCAACACACACAAATAAACACAAATATTCACATAGTGTGCGGTACATGTCCACCCATGTTAAGTTGGTTATGCAAAGCGTTGACTAGTCACGGACATTAAACAAGCCACACAGATATTTACATAATCAGTTAACATATTGTTGGTAGGCCAATGAGGATGAGCGCAGCCCTGTTGCTGACTATCGTAAAAAAGCGCAGGATACGAGCAAATTGTTGAAAGTTTCTTTTAGCAACACTAATTTAATTTATAAGTTTGAAAATCTAAAGTACTTATAAGTTAAGTATTTATAAACAACGCTAATTAATCCGCACTTCGTTACACCACCTAACAGAAGAGAATATCGAGAACTTTTAAAACTTAGTTATTGTATATTAAAAGAAAAGAAATTTATTTTCATTGAAAAACATTAGTTTGAATAGTCTGTTCAATTAATATTAAATAATTTCTAGCTCGGCTTCTTTCAAAAATGTCACTAAGGTTTTGACTGCCTTTTCCATTTTCGCTGCATCTCGAGTTCTTGTCGATTATCCCGTACTGCTGGCCGTCCGTCTGTCCGTATGAACGCAACTTTTTTCGCCGCTATTGAAGCCAAAGACTTGAAATTTGGAATATATATAATCGTGTATACAAAGTGCTAAGACTTTTGTGCCACGGCCACTGGGAGGCCGGCGAATCGATAACATGACGATCGTATGTCGATAAAAGCTAAATAATTCCCACAATATTCAAATCTAGCGTCACCAAATTTGGTATGTATATTGCTGGTGACCCGTCTTAAAAAATCGGAAATAAATATATCTTTCACAGTTTTTGAGCTAGAGGATCCATATTTGGAATATATGTTACCTCTTCTTAAGATCGAGCCAAAAAATTTTGGTCACGCCTACCTCCATCTCTACGAAATATAAAAACTGTATATTTTTTCAAAATAAAATAATAACTACTGTGTAATAATAATAACTATGTACTGTGTCCGCCTGCAAAGTTCTTACATGTTCTATCTAATAACAGCAAAGCGCAACAAGAAAATTTAATTTCATAAATATGTTTATGTTGTTACTGCAGAAAAATGTTCCAACTTTTAAATTCTTTAACTCTTAAGCAAACCTTTAAGTTGGCAAACACTGTTCATGTATGTAGCTATCGCTTGAAGTAGTTGTCCTTGCCATTGTTTTCGGTAGTGTCAACATACAACAACTGCTATCAGGCGGGTCTATACCGGATCTGTCCCAAGTCTGGCGCTCTCAAACTCCGCCCCATAATTATTTCAACATAAGAAAACGTTCGTAAACTTTGCCATCGCCGATCCCGTTTACAGCTGCGCCGGGCCACAACCACAGCCACTTCCAGGGATTCTCCGTGTGCTTAGAAAGTGAAAAACTTTGTGCGTGCGAAATTGTGGCAAGCAGACAACCAGCGAATAGCCCAACAACCCAACCGCGGCCAAGATTCCAGCGGCGACAGCCGACAGCCGACATCAGACGGGTGGACATTTTGAACTGAGTTGCAAACACAAGAAGGAAAAACGAAAATTAAACTTATATTGTTGCGTTTGCCAGGCAACAAGGATAAACTTCAGCCGCGACAGAGCGCGAACATTAAAACCAGTGACAGCGAACCAGCTGCAGCTGCGATGGCAACTGAATAGGGAATATCAATGCTAGCTGGCAAAATGTCAGCGTGCTTTAGTTTTACACACTCGCCGACATTGAGCATAGTCTTTTATTAGGACGCGTCTGTGGTAACTGCGTCGCCATCCGCAGTCAGATGCGAGCCGGGCCAGCATCTGCTTAACTTGCATTTCGCTGGGGTTTTTATATATTTTTTTTTGCTCTTGTTATTTGGCTGTAATTCGCTCGAAATAAGATTACTGTCCCAGCTCAACGTGGTCGCAATTGCGGGCTAATTAAAAATTTGTCATACTAATTAAATGCACGCGACGAGAAGACGTGATGGGATAACGTCAGAGCGACAGCAGGACCCCGCGGCTTATGGTAAATCTGTGGCAGTGGCACCACTGCAACATCAAAAAGAAAAATGTTTGTAATTATAATTTAGCCAATAAAGAGTGTGGTTTTCACTAGTTACCTACCCAGTTGCCTTCATATATCATATTATAATTTTTAGGCACATTTGCATTTTTTGTAAGCTGCATTTTTCGCTAAACCTACCTGAGCGTCACGGCATGCTCGGCAAAACTGCCAGAAAATTGCTGACAGAGCTGCCGCAACCACGCCCTTACTAACACATCCACACCCTCGCAGCAGAAAGATTAGGCGAATGGCGTCCTAAGCCACATGAGCTCGGCACGCGTTTGCTTTGGAGGCTAACAATGCCAGCAAGCGGGACGACAGAATTTTAATGAGATATTACTGACAAAGGCAGTAACAGCAGAAGCTATGCCTTGATCTAATTGCGGCTATATCCTGCGCCATGTTTGAGACATTGCGATTTTGTTACATGGTTTGTCGGTGAATCTACTTAAAATATGCATTACGTTTATTGTAAGCTTGGAATAACTCTTCCCAGTTTAAAGGCATAGACAAATAATATAATGATTTTATATAAGGCACACGAATTTAGTGAATGTATCCTTTATGTTTTAAAATACTTTAAAAGGAATTGATAATAAGTGCATAATCCACATGTGTTAGAGTATCTACAAGTCAGACTAGATCATTTTTGTTTTTTTCCCAAATTTACTGCAACCAATTTCGCTTGTTAATGAAATTTGCATTTGTGCTACGTGCAGCGCAAAAAATATTTGCCTCCGTTTCGGTGATGTGCGATAAATTAGAAAATCAAGCATTTTATGCTAATGCCAACGCCCACAGACCACAGCCAAGCAGCCGCGCCAAGAACAACATGCTTACAGCTTGACAAGTTTTTACCACTTTGCATTTTCCCGAATTTTCAGTTTTTTCTTATTTATTTACTTATTGTGCAGCTACAGTGTGCGGCAACTATTCGAGCAAATGAAATTACTCATACGCCACGTTTTCAATTTTGATAAAGACCAGCAAACAATCTCGAAGCAACTGTGGTAAATGCTTCAAAATTTTTTGAGAACGAAAGAAGAGGAAACCTAAGCTGATTACAGTGCGAGGGAATCAAATGAATTTGCTGCAAAGGAAATTCCAATGCTGTATTAAATGAGTACTGGAGCAACTGCCACAGGAGTATGGTACCCAATTCGCATTGATTTCTTTATTGCAGTTTTATTTGATTGCGCTCATATAAAATTACGTATACGCAATGCTGAGACAAGTACTGTAACAGAGCGCTAAAATCTCATCAGCGGTATCTGCGAGTAGCATCAGGCTTGCAATCGTTGTCAACAGCAACGACAGCATCAGCAGCGTCAACCACAGCAACAGCAATCACCCAACACTTATGAGGATAGAGCGCGGGCAAACGTAAACGTAAACGTAAACGTTAACGTTAGAGCAAATATCTAAAACGTAAATGTGTCACGTAAATGGAGCGTAAATTTCAATAAAAATCATTTCAATTTCGCCAAAGCCAAAAGGAACCGTAACTGCTTCAGTTGTACACCGCACGGGCAGGCTGAAAATTTACGTTGTTTGGTGGGTGGGGTTTTGTCAGGTGGCTGCTCGCTCCACAATTACAACAGTCGAAGCGCGTGCCTGGCAAATGTAAGTGAAACCGTAATCTGCCAATGCAAAGCAAAGTGGAAGGCAAGCACGAAGGTAAAACACTAAGCATTATGTCTTCCGCTTAAAGGAAATTGAATTTTTCGTCCAGCTTCCGCACGTCTGCCATTAACAATCACACTTAACTACTCAATATCACTCACCCGACTTGACGGTGCAGCATCTCCCCCAGCGTGGGGTTGTTAACCGTCACATCTGGCGCATTATCAACTATGACATGAACGTACTCGTCGCTCTGCAGTACCTTCTGCAGGTCCATATACCGATCGTGCGGCGTTGGCTTTCGCGTAGAGAGCGTAGAACCGGCAACTGCCGCATCCTGGCCACTCGTTGTGCCGCCACTTTGACCGCCCGAGGCTTGCGGCTGGGTTGAAGCCTCCTTGGACCCTGAAGAGTTGCTGCAAGAAAATGCGTTTAAAAAATGCTATAATTACTTTGAACTGAGGCACTTGACAATGGGCTGAGTCAGTTACTGCTAATTGTAACTTACAAGTGCCTGGCGTTCAACTTAAGCACAGCGCACAGAACTGAGTGCCCAAGTTGCGTATTGAAGGACCTGGCCAGCAAGCCATGTTGCAACATTGCCGAGCTGCGAGTAAGTTCCCTTAAGATGTCTTAGGCCTATAGGCTACGCACACACATTTAACTTTACTGTATTAAGCAAGAGATGCGTTCGTGATTTCTATAAGACAAGGCTTAGATTGCAGTTCATTAAACAATGGACAAGACTAGTCTATGGTAAGTTTTCACAAAATATTTATTTCTCAATTCTATTCTACCCACTTACATAAACTTATTAGCTACTGCGCCATTTAAGCTGCTTCTCATTTTAACTTTTCACTTAGCTCATCTCAGCTGTTCTTGTTGTTGTCTTGGTCTATTTGACCTTGGAGCAGATTGCAGCCAGCTCTGCAGTTGCTCGTTATCACAATATTCAGGAGTTGCTCGTGTGCTTCACGTAATTTGAGTGCTGCTCTTTTTTGTCATTAAAATGAATTTCAAATATGCCTACGAGTTGTTCACATGCAAGAGGCAAATGTTGCATCATTAAGCGAGGGCCTTCCACGACGAGAGTTGGCTTAGATCAAGTCTTGCAAATTGCATTACCTCAGCCACAGAACTTTGTGCATTGCCGCTTAAGTCTTTAAGTGTGCAACAATTTCAGGTGCCTGCTGCATCCCCTTCTGCCTTCTGCCCTGCTCGCAACATTATATGTCTCTGTTATGTGCTTGTCTCTGGGCGTCACTCAAAAAGTGCGCACATGTGCAGCGTCAGGTGAAGTTCGAAACTTTTTCAATTAACAGTTGCCGGCAAGCTTTAAACTTTACAGCCGCAACAGAGCGTCGAATCCTTTTGCCCACTGTCTTTACCAATGCCAAAGGGCTCTCCAGATTTTACACTTTTAATGCCAACGTACACACCAGCATGCCACATAATGTTATAATGCGTGCCACAGAGCTTACTTAGCTGCATGTATGAATATTAAAGCAACACCAACGTGATACACCTCGCCCGGAACGCACAAGTACCGAAGCTTCATTTAGATATTTATATAATACTCCACGTTGATTTTGTGACCAGTACAGATTATATGATTGCGGTTAACAAGCCATGTGACAGGTAAGTCAATGGCATTATTTAGCATTAGCAATGTGATGCAATGTGGCTGTGCCAACAAAGCAACAAATGCGTTTTGTGGCATTAGGTCGCCTCGATCGATGCTCGACATGGCGAGCACCTAATTAAATCGGTCACAAAGTCACGTGACGTGCGTAACGTATGTGACTTCTACTCAGTCCTCTCTCAAGCTGGACATTAATTAAATAATTTACCGATTGGGTGCTAATGCCAAAGGGTGGACAGTGTCAAATGCAGCTGTCTAGGCTCCCAGCTTTAAAGGTATATAAGCTATTGCTTGGCTCCAAGGCCCATCAGAGTATGAAATGTGTTTTATCACGAACTGCGTAGGTGTCGATGCCTACGATCCGACATATCAGTTTAATGCTGTCACAGCCCTTACGACAACCGCTATTGTGGTATACTTGTGCTTTACCATGTCGACAGTGGTTAAAGAGTTTAAGGAGAACTGGTTTATGATTCAAGCATGCGCCATGAGATGTGCCAACAAGATGTGCGTCGGAATCTTCTCAGCTCCCAAAGTGTCACAGTTTTACCTAGCGAATGTGAAAATCTACGAGGACTTCGAAATATAGCCCAATCCTCGATACGCCCAGGCGCTTTTGAGCAGCTGTCACAAACTGCGACGCGTACTCATTGCGGTTGGCATAAGTTATGTGATTGGTGTCTTCGGAATGATCATAACAGCGTATGTGGCTACCGAAATAACTGGCCGACTTTATTTAATTATGCACTTTCATCTCCGTGGGATCGATGTGCATACCGAAGTAGGCGCTTGGCTGACTCAAGTTACGCAAGCCGATTGCCTGCTCATTGCCGGACTGGGGATGTATGCGGGTGATGTGGTTATCAAAGTTAATCTCCTGCAATCTTTTGTATATGCGGATGTGCTCCGCCTCAAGGTAGATGGACTCAATATGCATGTGGAAAACTCTTAAAGCGTGAAAATTCAATGTCGGACCACAGAAATGCTTGTTGAAATAGCACAGTGGCACCAGACTTATTTAAAGTTAGTGCAAACAGAAAAAACATCCGCCATGACGACTAACCTTTGGTTTTGCAGATTTGTGGCCGACTGCAATAAAATGTTCTATGTCATGGTATCCGTTCAGATTGCCACCTCTACCGTATGCATTGTGATGCCCATCTTTGCCCTGATCACAAGCGACTGGGTTGGGGGCTACTGCTATATATGCGTCATCATCTCCAATATGTATCTCTATTGCATACTTGGCACAATGCTCGAAAACTGAGCAAAATAAATTAACTCTGGCTTATCGAAAGCGTACTAATCCCTTTAGAATGACACCATCATGTGTGAGGTCTATAACATATCGTTTTACGATCTTAGCTTTCCACAACAGCGATTTGTCTTATTCATGCTGGCCAAAAGCCAGCAACCGGATCTGATTCGGTTACTTGGAGTCTGCCGTTGTCTGTTAGCTCAGCTCGGCAGGTCAGTCAACACTGCCAATTTATACTTATTAAAAAAATTAATGATTGCATTTACAGATAACCAAAAGTATTTATAGCATCGCCATGATGATTATAAACTTTTTAATAAAATAATTAATTATTTAAAAATGCTAAACAAAAAGAACAAAGCCCAAGTGACAAACGACAAACACAGTAAAAGGTGGTTCGCAAGATAATTGATACTTAAATAGAAGTTTGTACACTTTCCTTGCACGTTGCACCGCTTGGAATTACATGCTAATTTTAAAAGTTTCAAAGCACAGAGTATAAAATCAACGGAAAAACAAAGCGGAAATATGGACCCAGACGAATGACAAATGACTTATGAATCGCATAACTGTACTGAAAACTTACGTCCTGATTTATAAGCTGGTTAGTTGGAAACTTCAGAAAGACGCATTTCTGGGAAGCTGCCGCATAAATTGCTACTCTAGCTCGAAGAATTTGTAAATTGTTGTTACAAAAATTAAACTTAAAATCTGTACTCTCTTCAGAGAAATTTTTAATAAAAAAATAAACTCAAAAATAAATTCGTGTTTTCCTCAGTGCCAACTAAGGAAACAGTAAAAATTAGGCACTTCCCAAGTAAAATGTAACTATAAATGAAAGCTTCTGTTTGCTTTGCAAGCCTTCATTTAGTTTAGTTACCATTGTCGTTAGCCCTGTGACCTTGGAATATATTGCAAGTTTATAAGGGATTGTAATTAGCCGTTATGTGCAGTTATGATCTTACGTAATTGCGTATAGATTGACGTGTCAATCGTCTAAACTAACAGCGGCGTTACATTTAAATATTTATGTAATATTCTTTATTGATTTTCTGTCCAGAACAGATTATATGATTAAAGCTAACAAGCCGTGGGCAGGTTGGTCAGTGGCAATGCTTAGCATCAGCTGAGTGACAGATGCATTTTGTCGCAGGATGACGCCTGGATCGATGTTCGATGTGGCGTGCACTTAATTAAACCAATAACAAAGTTACCTCATTAAACTGTCATCTGCCCTGACTAGCACACCTGTCTTCTACTCCGTCTTCTCTCAAGCTGCACTTGTAACGTGGTTAATTAAACAATTTTGCTATTGACTGCTAATGTCAAAGTGTGGCGAGTGTCTAGTGCAGCCGTTTGGGCTCCCAGATTAATAGCTATATAAGCCACAGTTCCGACCCAGGACCCATCAAAATCAAAATGTCATCGCGACCAAGTGAAAACTTCAAAGGCATAATGCGTTTTGTGCGCTTTATAACGAGCTGCGTTGGTGTCGATGCCTATGATCCGAAGTATCGGTTCAATTTTATCACAGGCCTGACAACGGGCTCCATAATTATGTACTTCTGCTTCACTATTGCAACAGTGGCAAAGGAGTTCAAGGAGAACTGGATGTTCATGATAGAAGCGTGTGTCATGAGCGGCAGCGTATTGCAGGGCATTAACAAGATGTGCGTTGGAATATTCTCGGCTCGCAAAGTGTCTGAGCTTTATATACAGGCAACAAAAATCTATGAGGACTTCGAAAAAGAGTCCGATCCCAGATACACCCAGGCGCTTTTGAGCAGCTGTCACAGACTGCGACGCGTACTCCTTCTTGTTGGGATAACCTATGCGATCGGCGTGTTTGGAATGACGCTCACAGCATATGTGGCTTCCGCAGTAACTGGCAGACTTTACTTAATTATGCACTTTCATCTCCCCGGCTTGGATGTGCACACCAAATTGGGCGCTTGGCTGACCCAAGCAACGCACGCCCTTTGTATTCTCATTGGCGGACTTGGAATGTATGCGGGTGATATGGTTATCATAGTTTATCTGCTGCAATCTTTTGTCTATGCGGATGTGCTGCGAATCAAAGTGGAAAAGCTGAATATGCATGTGGAGAAACCTAAAAGTGTCGACTTTGAACGTCAAACCAAAGAACTGCTTGTTGGCATTGCACAGTGGCACCAGACCTATTCGAAGTGAGTGAAAACGATTCAAGGATCGTTCATTACGACTGACCTTTGGTTTTACAGATTTATAGCCGAGTGCAATAATATGTTCTATGTCCTGGTATCCGTTCAGATTGCCACCTCGGCCGTTTGCATTGTGATGACTATCTTTGCCCTGCTCACAAGCGACTGGGTTGGGGGCTACTGCTATATATGCGTCGTCGTGCCCAATATGTATCTCTATTGCATACTTGGTACAATGCTCGAAAACTGTGTATGTTACAGATCAAGCTAAACTAAATATCTCTAGCTTATCTTCCTTTCTTTAGAATGACAACGTTATGTATGAGATCTATAATATATCGTTCTTCGACCTAAGTGTTACCCAACAACGCTATGTCCTATTCATGCTGGCTAAAAGCCAGCAACCAGAAGTGATTCGGCTGCTCGGAGTCATGCCGCTGTCTGTTAGCTCAGCCCTGCAGGTTAGTGAACGCTGCGACTACGAGATTCTATTATTGAATTAATAAAATTATTGCTGCAATTTACAGATAACCAAAAGTATTTATAGCATCACCATGATGATGATTAAGTTTCTAGTAAAGTAATCGATAGGTTAAGTATCAAGCGACTGGCAGCAACAGGGCGGAAAGGTGGCCCGCCAGATATGCGATATTTGCATAGAATTTGTTACGGTTTTTTTGCACGCTGCACCGGACGGACCCAACTCAGGGGAAATATGGAAACCATTTTGCAGGCAACACACAAATGACTTATGAATTAATTAAATATTTACTGGCTAAACATTGGCGTTTTATGTTCCCTTGGCGGTTGGCAGCTGGTGAACGGTTAAAGGAAGCTCCCGCAACTGCACCTGGAAGCTTAAGGAATGAATTTCCCACTAGTTGGCTGGTGAGCTCAGGCAGCAGCGTGTCTTGCCTGTCTTGGCGTTTTGCTGCGTCATTTTTATGTTTTATTACTTGACTTCCGCCAGCAGCAGCACAAAGCCGGCGCCCCCTCCCTGCACACGCACCCACACACATACGTCAAAAGGGAGCAGCATGTCGAAGTCAGCGTAAAAAGCGCAAATGCGAATTGGCCCGGTTGTGTGTACTTATGTATGTGCGTGTGTGTGGTGGGCATAAAATGCGGCATTAACATGCCGTGCTAACGTTGGCTGTTCCAGCCGTCGTTGTTGCCATTACGTGGACTCGTAGTTTCCAAGAACTTTTACTCTGACCGTGCACTGTCTTGAGTTTCAGTACACGCAGGCTCCTGCTGCCTGGTGGCAGCAAATTACGTTTTAATGCCAGGCCAACCAAGTTTTATTGCAACTTTTGTTGCATTTTGTTAAATTGAATTATGTACAATAGTCGACCCCAAGCCCGCAGGGGGTGTGCCAGCACCAGTGAGGAGCGATTAAATGAAAGAAACGGCCGGATAGCGGAGATTACGTCATTTTAACTGATAACTAACTACTAACCGGACAGTGAAATGGCTCGAAATTCAACTATAGACCTTTTCTTCACAAAAAATAAATCATCTATATTCTAATCTACTTTTTTCACCCCTATATAAAATTAATTTTAGTATGTCACGAAAGCTGTGACTCCCAATTTCGCTTATAGCGATACAGTCAGCTGTTCTCAGGTTAATTTGCTTACATCCAAAAAGCTAAATTGTGTTCTCACCTTTTTTGCAGGAATTTGCGTTTGAACTCGTGCAACATCCCAACGCCCCCGGCGGTGGCCACGTCGCCGTAATCATTATTGTTGCCGAAGCGCAGCTTTTGATGTTGTTGCTGCAGCAGATGGCGATTTGCCACGCCAAAGTCCATTTGCACATCGACAATGAGCAGCAGCGTGAGCAGCACGAGCGTCGCTCCCAGGCTTATAGCCAGGCGCTCTTTAAGCTTCATAGTACGCAGGACGGCCATAATGGGTATGTGAGGAGCACTCCTATGACTGTTCGTGCTATCTAATTGAGGTGCAGCGAGAGCCGTTGCCGTGGCGCCCTTTGAATTGGCGTTTGACTCGCTGGCGCTGAAATTGCGCAGCCTTGATAGCCAGCCGGGTTGGCAATCCTGTTTCTGCTCTGGCCAGGCCGCCTGCCTGTGAGGGGATCGCGACGCGGAAGGTGCTGCAGTGTTGCGGGCGCGTGTCGAGCGCACAATGCGCCGCTTGATGAGCACACGTCGTCGGGGCGCTGTCTCCTCGCTGCCAGTGTCGTTCTGCTGGACCTCGAACTGTGGCGGTGCCTCGTCTAATGCGTTAGTTGCACCACTGGTGGTACAACGACCACCGCCGGTTTGCCAGTTACTGTTCCACTTGCTGTTGTTGTTGTTGTGCGAATTGGCAACGCCTATTTGTTCAGCTGATAAATCGTTATCGTCGATATCGGCGCTATTGTAACGCTGCTGTCGCTGCCGGAATCGCTGCAGGCGCTCCGCTAGCGGCGCAGACTGCGCACAGCTGCAAATGGAGAAGAGAATTTCATTAGCATGGCACATTTGAATGTTCGTAAGATTTCATATGAGACGAGTGCTGTGAAGAATGCAATCAAACGCGGTACTAAAAACCAACTGTGAACAATCTACAACAAGTTTTGATTTAATACCTATAGAAAAAAACAGCGATGGAGCTGGTTGGACTTTTATTGCGTATCATATAACATGTAGAGCAGCAGCCAATTCGACTGCAAACCTCTATAGACGTTCTGGTACCCTGGAATACCACAAATATGGTGCTAAACAACATAGACCAAGCTAGGGCACAACTCGACAGTGAAATTTCGAACCTATACAAGTTTTACTAGTTGCGGCACTTAAAAACTTCATCAACTAAAAGCTGGCTGCTAATGTGCTTCACAAGTCATAAGAGTTCAACTTAAAATTCATAAAGGCCACTGCTTCGGCGGAGAGTCTCAATATGGTGTATAGAATGAATGTGAGTGTATAGAAAGAAGGGCTTAACATGTCATTCTCTTTGAGCGAAACATATAGCTCTCAGGCCACTTTATTTCATGCCCTGCAAACGCCATGACGAAGTTATCAAGTCCCCATTGTTGCGGGCATAACAAGGGGAACGAGCGTCAAAAATATGAAGAGTCGGCCACTAAAGTGGTGTTTTTTTTGGTTGTTGCTGTTGTTGTTTTTATTTGTGCATAAAACGGCGTCGCAGCCATCCGCCATGTTGACTGCTGCCGGAAATGCGGCAAAGTCCATTTTTTTGTGCCGCCAACTTTGCTGTCGTCGTTGTTTTCTATTGTCTGGCAGAACATCTTTTTTTTTTTTTGGCATGAAGTATATTTTTTCCGTGTGCTTTTGTTTTCGCTTGTATTGTGTGTGTGCGGCTGCTAGACAATCAGGATTTGAACTATAACTACAACAGGCTCGTCAGGGGCTTACAGTATCCATACTTGTTGTTTTTGTTGTTGATAGGCAGGTCAAAGTTAACGAAGCTTGTTGCTTGCCCATATGAAGAGCCAACATGTGTTGTTTAAACCACTCCGATAACAATATTGTTGCCATGCTTGTTGTCGCTCCAACATCTGAATGCAGCTCACAAAAAATATACGATAACAGCGACATGCATCTGCAAATTGAAGGCAAAGCGCATTTATTGGCAGATTGCGAGGAAACTAACGTTACGACCCGCATGTTACTGACATGACATAACTAAGCTGGCAGACATAGTCGCAAGCGTCGTAGAAATTTAACAACGAGTCATATGCTAAATTGCTGATTAGAGCAGTGCCTGACAGATAACACGACAAAGGTGCCGTCACAAATGTAAAAAAGCGCCAACTGAACTTTGCAATGGGCCTTAGCAAGGCAGCCTGTCAATCAAATCAAATATCGTGCCAATTGCCGATGTTGCCTATCAGAGTTGCATATCATGGCGCGCCGATTTGACAGCTAGATCCAGACAGACAGGGCCGGGCTGGATTGTGGACGGGATAAGGGGCAAGGGGCTGCAGGCAGATGGTTTAGCATGGACAGATATCTGAGATATGCGCAATGCCTGCAACAATCAAATCAATTGCAGACATCGACGCTGCCAGTAAAAAGGGCGCCCCTGCAATGCCAGTCAAATTCAGACAGCAGCAGCAACGTGACCTGAGCAAATGCTATGGCAGTGCATATACGAGTTCATACACTGCAGAAGAAGAACGGGCAGCCGATACTACATACATTTATCGGATGACAACGACAACGACGACGGGTGATAAGCGACAGTAGCAACACCAACAACCAGTATAACAACACCAACAACACATCGGCGATGCGCCTGCAAGTGAAACGTGGGAGAGGGGGCGAGAGAAGGAGGTTTGAGGCGCGTTAATAGCAATCGCTATCGCCGCATGTTGTTGTTGACAACGTTGCCGTTTTGCCTTTGTTGTTGTTGCTGCTGTTTGATAAAATTGCTGCGTTGCATTAAATTAAACTGATGCGGTGTATTAATGATGAAACGATGGGGCCAGCTAAGGCTGGCGACGGCGTTGTTTTAATGCAATTGCCGACAACGCAGAAACAAGAAAAACAACAACAACAGCAACAACAACTAGAGAGACGGCAAGTACGTCGCCAGTGAGTGAGTGAGTGACAGCAATTTCCCTTCCAATTTGTGCTCTGTTTTTATTAATCAGACAAAAGAGAAAACCATAAAAAAGAGTTTGAAACAAGTTAAGGGCAAAAGAGTTCAATGTATGTAGAACGTGCGAAAGAGCCGATATTCATATTGATAGGAAACGGACAAGTGCAGGCTCTACAAAGACCTCAGCCACAGTGTTAACAAGCTGCGCTTTTGTTATGATTCAATTAGAAGGCTAGAGTAGAAGTACTTAACTTGCTTATTTTTTCGATAATTGAAAGGGTAGTAAATGAAGTCAAGTCCAGACTATTTGCCGTCAGCTGCACCGTTTACTTTACTTTTAACTGAAACCATATTACCGTAAACTATTCCATTTGATTGAAATTCCTATAGTCATCTGCCGGGTACAACTGCCCTCATTATCGACCAAGTCGTATAAATCAAACTCACTTTCAATCAAATGACAAATTGCTTTCCGCTACCTTTCTCCTGCTCAATTAGCTCCAGTCAGTGAACTTGCCAGCGTCGACAACAAGATTATGCATTTTCCCCCAGTCGAATCAGCGCAGTTTCCCCCCTCCTCCCCCTGGCCAGCAGCTACGCATGATTGATTTTCGGAAACTATTCCCCATACCCCACACCATGTCCCCCTGTTGGCAGTCACTTGCCCCACATAGGGCGATCACAGTGTGCAATTTTGTTGTAAGTGCGAGTAAACGCGTAACCCGCACAAACTTGACTCGCAAGCAAACTCTAACTCAGCTAACTCAGCTAACGCAAATCAAATCAGTGGCGATTGTGCAACAGCAACTGCTAAAAATGACACGCTTAATGCGTTCACTGGCACCGCCATCCCCACCCCGTACACACCCCTTCGCCTACAGCTGTTGTTTGCTACGCATCAATGAGGTTGAAGAATGTTGTTCATTGTACTGCTGCCGATATGCCAAACAACATCGACAGTGGCTGGCAAAAGACTTATCGATTTTATAGAATTGTTGTCAGCGGTTGCACTTGAGCTGCTTACGATTACAAAAACAACAGCTACAACCACGACCACTGCACACTTGCCTTGTCGACCAATCGAGCGGGCCAATCAAACAAACTGCAATCCGATATGCAAATGCCTGACAAACTGTTGCAGTTTCAGTTCGTTTGCCAAGGGGTGTCAAGGTTATTTTTGGCTCCCGCGTTTGACTAATTTGGCTCAGTTTGTGAGAGTGCAACCCATCGACTAACTTTTACCGTTTGCAAATGATCTAAAAGCGCAAAACTTAAACGAATTGCTAAACTAAGCGAAATTGATGCCAAAAATTAAAAAAAAACTTTTACTATAAAAGTTTTAAGCTTCATGATACATATTCCTCCTAGGTTGGCCACTTGCACAACTTTGTCCAAACAATACAGAAACTAATGCCATTCTGTGTCTTTAAAATTTCTTTGGCATTTACAATTAGTTCGTTTATGAAAGCAGAAAATTGTTCTATTGTTATCCGAATGTTTCTCTCCACTTTTTTAGATTGATAGAAATATAAAAATTATTTTTTTAAGGGAGTTCAAAGCTTGTTGACATTACCAGTCTATTTTTGGCCTTTTGGCATAATTTTGACTCGAAACTTAAAATCAAAAGGGAACCGGTTACCATGAGAGAAATTAATAAAGCCCTGCTCTCTATTTTTAAAAATTATTAATTTGTACCAACCTAATTTTTCCTAGTTTGATATAAAGTTTCTTATAACTTTAATAACTTATTAGGTAATGTTTAGATCAAAAAATAGCTTCAATTTAAAAAACTCAGTTTCATTTTTTTTAGCATTTTATTTTTTCTTGGCGATTTGCCTTTCCGCTGCGTCAATTTACCTTTCGCTGTGCATACTTTGGCGTTCGTCCGGTGGATATTCCAGCAGCACATCAACCTTATCCTCATCGTAATCGTGAGCAGGAGCTGCAGCAGCAATGGTGGAAGAATAAATGTCTTGGTGACGGTCCGCTTCGCTCGCCACCAACGGCAGCGAGTCCTGCAGCAGTCTCAGGTGATTCAATGGCTGCGATTTCTCTGTTCCGTTGCCCCAGGTCATTTCATTACCAAAGTCAACATTGTTGTTGTCCCAGATTCCAGCCAACTTAAGCTCCAGCATCTGTTGCTGCTGCTGTTTTTCCATGCTACTGTTAATTAAATTTTCTGGCTGGCTCATTGCTTGCCAGTTTTTTCGCTCTTGCCAGGCCAAGGAAGGACGACGAGGCGAGGCTCCAGCTGGCTGCTGCTGCTCGTGCATCTGCTCTGAGGCCAATTGAAATGCGCTCTGATGCCAGCCATTGTTTTCCTTGTTAGCCAAGTCGCCCAGTGCGTAGCCCGAATCGTCGTTGAAGTATTCGTCATTGTTGTAGTCATCGTAGGCATTGTACTGACGGCTGTTGCCGCCCATTGAATTGCTGTTAACACCGTTATATTGTTTTATTGCTGATTGATTCCAAGACATTGCCATTTGATTTATGCTTGAGCTATCGCTCCCTCGGCACATGCCCAACTGGTAATCACCATTGTTCTTATTATTCCCATTGTGGCTGGGAATTTGTCCCATGGAGCGTCTCAGTGCTTGGCTGCTCTGCGACAGGTCATGTCCCAGCTGGCCATCTTGCTCCTGTCTCTCCCCCTGCTCCGGCTGCCCCCGCTCCAGGCAGACACTACTTTGGCTGCGTTGTCGTGCTGCCTTGCGCTTGGCCAGCGCTGCCTGGGAGGGCGCAAACAGATTCCGTATGTTTGCATTTCGTTGGGTGGTGCTAATTTCGCTACCGCTGCCCGCGTCGCTGCTCTGCTTAACCTGAATAATTGTGAATTGTTTGCAATTTGACTTTCATTGCTTTTTCAGCTAGAAGCGGCTTTTGTTTTTTGGCCGTTTAATATTGTTAATTGGACTGGCACCAGGAAAGTCATGGCACTCAGGCAACTCATGCGCATGGAAATTCAGCGGCAAATTTTTGGGTTAGTAAAGAACGCAGCTGCAAAACGACAGAGGAGCAACATGATAATAACGGTAACAATTGTTATCAAGGGGCTAACAGACTAAACATGCCAACAGGAGACTTAAAAGGCAACTTTGGTCAACTCAATGTGCAGAAATAATCGGATGAGTTATTTTTGGAACGGTTTATAAGCGTGACAACGGCGGAAGCGGAAGTACTTACACTGCTCGCCAGCGATATCCTTGAAGAAAGTGGCATTGAACCAGACGTAAGTAGAGAACAAGCAATTCAGAGAGTCATCAAGTATACGGATACCGAAAATTTTCTGTACGCCTCAAAGTCGGCTCAAACTCTTCATCCGTGAAACAGAGGCACACAGCAAACATAGGAAAGAAATCAGGAAGAGCAGAAATGGAACGAGAAAGAGAAATTTGAAACGTAAGACAGATTAGCATAAGCGGATAATACCCAAACAACGAAATGGCAACAGAACAAAACAGCAAATGCAACAGAATTTTGAAAGCCCAACATTGTGTGGAATGGACAGCATGTGTGAAACACCTAAGTGCTGATGCTAAGCAATTCTCAAATGCATAGCAAACAGCGCTGCAGCAAGCGATGCGGGTTAAGAGACGACTGCCAAAAAGACAAAGCCACATCAATACAAATGTGAATGATGGACGAGTGGATGCTTTTACTGAAGCTGCTCTCCAGCTATAGCTCGGTTAAAGCGCATTTAAATACGCAATTTGAGTGGCAAAGCGAGTGTAGTGGCAACAATAGCAGCAACATAATCAACAACAAACAACAAAATTGCATCAACAACAACAATGAGAAAGAAAACAAGGAACTCGATTTACCATAAACTCAGAGAACAAGAAAATTTCTTGTTTACCGAAAAGCAGCTAAGTCGCTGCTATGATAAATACAATTCGCCATGCTGATCTATCTTCAGGTCGTTTCAAACCTGGCAAAGAGTGAACTCTCTGGACAATTGTGAGTCAATCAATATGGACAACATAAAGGAAATGCATGCACACAAACTGTGTTCTTATCCTTTTTCCATCTCGTATAGTTTTGTGTGTGTGCTCTCTTCCCAAATTTCCAACTATTTAAACCTTATTAAATTATAAACAATTGAAAGTATGGCCATTTTACATTGGTTATTTTGGTATCTTATCGATTTACCAGCTGCACTTGACTCCCTGCAATTTATCTGATATGCTGTGGGAAAGTTTATCTAAATTTCTGCGTGTCAATGAATGTTTATTGATCCAAGTACTTCTCAGCAATATCCCCATTTAGCCCGGACTTGCCTGTGCACTGAAATAAAAGTACTTTCTATTTTTGTGGATTCGACAACAAAAAAATCAAACACACACACGTACACGCTCACAGCACAACATTCAAATGGAATTGGAACCAGGACGGGTGCCTCTATCTGATACAACTTTACATCAGTTTGCTTGTGCCACACAACGTAGCGAAGCCGGAGCCCAGTCAAAACAGAGCTGGAGCTCCAAAAATGCTTGTCAAGTGAAATTACTTGTTTGCAGTGGCAACAGATTGGCAAATGGACGGGAACATGGGCAGCTGCAGCAGTTGATACCAAGCTAGAGCAAGGATGCACCAGCTTCAGCCTTACCTACACACACATGTGTCCACGTCCCGACCGGAACAGTGATATACGAAGACGACACTTCGATCTGCACGGATGTGCGGCTATGACCGATAAATTGAGACGAATGCCTGGCATGCTAACATGCTAGATAGTGTGATTCTTGCATGTTTTCGGCCATTTATTTTGTTTCGACTAGAGTGCATTTGCCTGCTCGCTGTCCATCTGGCTGTCTATTCACTTTGAGCAGCTGCCAAGGTCCATGACAAACATTTTTGACACCCCAATCGAATGGTGTCTGACTTCAAGAATGCCCAACAATTGAACAGTGCGAGGTCTATAAATATTTTATTTTATATTTTATTGCATGCGCCATAAAAAGCAGCGAGTGGGGTTGCGACAGCGAACGCCCATTAAAATGCAACACGCATGCGACGCGTTGCAATTGCGTTGCATAATTTAAGGCGTTCGCGCACGCAGCCAACTGAAACAATCAGCAGCCAGCCGCCGCTGCCAACGTCATTTCCAGCGTCGCCGCTGATGTCGACCATAAAATATTCATTTAAATGCAACATGCAACACTTTGCATCACGCATTCCGCATACTCACACTCCCAAATACAGCCCACCCTGCTTACTGCGCATTATCGCGGGTGTCACATGCAAAAATGTCAGCTCTGTAAATGTTGCATGCCGATGACAGCCTCAACCGGACGAATGGATAGCGCCACGGAGCGCTGTTAATGTTTTGACGCCCCACAAATTCTAATCCCTGGTGTGAGAAGGTACATGTGATATTCGGTCGTGGTTTGACATTTTCAATAGTTTGCGATAACAAGCGGAACAAAACAAGGCAAACAAAAACTAACAAACGAGCACTTACCAAACAAATTCCACCAGCTGACAATTGGATGAGGCCGGCCGGTTGTATGCAAATAGGCTGAATTATCAACTGTAAATAGTGCAAACATTTGATTCATTAGCATACAAAATAACAAAACATTCAATTCAAATCTCATGTTTCTATTGTTTCCAAATTTACTCAACATATAATACAAGAAACAATAAGAAGCCAGCTCAACGAATTCTTCTTGAAATGTAGGTTAATTCTAATTAAATTTAGGTTCTTCATTCAAGTTGTAACCCAAATGGAATAGTTGATATACCCTAAATGGCCGTCAGCATTGTTATAATTGAAAACAAATTGAATTGTTAAGTTCAGCCAAGGCATTCAAATGACAGCACAATAAGTTAGCAATTGAAACCAAATAGAAATGTCGGCTGTCAAGTCTACATTTCATTTATTGTGAACTCAAATGTAATTATCTATCTCTTGATGCGATTGACTTTTCCTTGATGTTGTTTTTGCAGTTGCATTGTTTCTGTATCTGTAGCAACAATATGCGGCTTTATGCAGCTTATGTTGCAACTTTTGGCAAGCCAACTGACAGGTGCCCCCCTTGATCCGAGCACAGAATACAGTTAACTTACGCATAATGCACAAAAGTTGTTTGGCGCTTTCATCTCGAATATAGGCGATATGAGAATTAATAGGATACCATGCAGATACCATGATAAAAAAGCCACACGCTAACATTGGCTTTTAAAAGCAATATCACGTAAGACTTCAGATGGCTGCAGAAGCCTATGATGCAGCAACAAGACCAAGCAATGAGGTCGTAATTTTGCAGGAAACTGCAGCCCATGGTTCTCCAGGCCATTCAAAGTATGCACAATTATCCAATTCAGTCAAACGTGGCAACATTGTCGTTGTCGTTGTTGTCGTCATCGCTCATCAGGCCTCTGTATTTTCCTATAATCGCGAATTTATGGCTTAAGTGCGGGTTGCCAACTGCCCGATGGCTGCGCCTAATTATGCTGTGGTAATAGATCGAGAGCCTCCCAAGCCAGATTCAGACATTGATACACGAAGCTCACGATTTGGTCGACGCGATCATGCGCCTCAGATTATGAGCCCAGCCAAGTCTCAGGCACTGCACGTTTTCAGCAAAACAAAATAAAGCGAGACAAAAAGGGAAATTTTACGGTGCTCACGTAATTGAATTGCAGGCAGCTAAATTGGCATTTATTATAATAAAAGCAAATATGCAATTTCGCTTTTCTAAAAACATAAAAGCACACAAACAACCATAAAAAGACCCAAAGCAACGAGGAAGCAGAAAATCAACTAGAGAAACTTGTTTAAGCCAGGAGCACATGTTGTAGCTTCAAAAGGTGAGAGGATAAACAAAGCCAAGTCAAGTGAAGCGATGTGCTTAATAAGCGTTTGGTTAAAGTGATAATGTTGTAGTATATTTAAACGAATACAATTGCAACAAATGCAGTAAACGTAATTAATTTTAGTAATTTATCATTGCAAAACTCAGACTATGATCTAAGTCAGCTTATAGATAAGTCCATTATCATAAAACAATTTCTTAAAATATAAAAGAAAGCTGCCTTTTTGCCAGATTTTGATAATCTCCTTAGTCAGTCATCCACTGCTATAAAGCTCATTTAACATAATGAGATTTAATTAACATTTAAAAATAATGTGTGTCCTTCAAACTATGAAAGCGTGTATTGCAATGCACAATCTACTTGCCATAAATCCAACGATGTACATATATTCAATTTAAATAAATAATTTACCAGCGTAATACCAAATAAAATGCAATTCTGCATAGTTGCGCTTTTATTTTAACTGCGGTAATAAATCGCGTAAATATTTAACAAGACAATTTCACTAAATAATTAAATCAAAAACAAAGCTGGACCCAAAAATATCAATGGCCTTACTGGAAAAGCTAGAATTATACAAATTGAAATGAAATTATGCATAAATTAATAACAGTTAAATGTATTCATGCATTTTGGCATATTCCTCGCTCTTTATGGAAATTAAAATTGATAATAAGGTCAACAACAATTTATTTAATAGAATTTAATTTTCCCTAAATTAGTTTTGTAATTAAAGCTAAAAATCCGAGTTTAAAGCAATTCTATCGTAGTCCATGGTATATTGATATCTATAGATAATTGGAGATATGAGAAAATTAAAATTGTTAAGCCAAAGCCCTCTTGATGCCCTGGTCTGATTTGCCAAAAATGTTTTATTTCCAATTTTCTAATTACGTATGTGGTTGCCTATTTTGCTATTATTATTGAAAGCCATTACGCCAAATAATTGCAAATTTTCGTTGCGTGTGTGCGAATAAATCACAGTACCTCGTTTCGACATTGCCTAACTAATGGCCAAGGATTGATATACTGACACTTTTTTATACTCTACCAAAAGGGGGAGAAGAATACCTTAAATGGTAACATAAAGCAATTCTTCTTTTCAGAAGAAATAGTTTTTAATAAGAATTCGTATTTTTTTTATTCATTTTAATTATAGTTTTTATGGATAAGAGTATTTGAACACTAGGTTGCTACTAGCATGTTCGCTTGACTAATGCCAGCGACAGTTTTAAAGCCGCTTCAGTCGAGCATTTAGCGTCAAGTGCTCCAAATGAGTTTTCCATTGCGCCAAACAATTTCCGTATTTAATTATATTGATTATAGGCGTAGATTTAGTTACCATTAGTATGCCGGGCAATTATGGCACTTTGCTTGAACTTGAATCTGCTGCCAATTGCTGAATGGCTTACTGATATAATTTTTTGCCATTTGCGGGCTGACAACAGCCAACACTTTCATGCTCTGTCAATTGAGAGAGCATCAACAAGTACGAGATCGTTGTTGTCAACACAGTTAACGCTATTGCAAATTGTTACATAGGTGGTAATTGGCGGGCTGCAACTGGGTATGAGAATTAAACAAAATCCATTAACTCATAATTTTCTGCTATGCTGCACTCGCCATCAGCTCTCGGCAATGCAAACAACTGAACGTTCAGTTTGTTAAGCCAAAAGGCAAAATTGTGCGCAATTTAACGGCAGAGCGCGCTTTTCCACACCAACAAAAGCGATGCGCACGTATCCGTGAAATATTGCGAAAATAGTAGCTACACACAGTCAACAGCCAACTCATACTCATACTCGTAGTCATACTTATACTCGTACTCATACTTATACTCGTACTCGTACTCGTACTCGCAGTTAAGTGCAGTGCAATTGTGGCAGCAAGAAATCTTCCAAAATGTTGAGGGAGCTGTTTCGAAAAATTCACACGACACAACGTTGGCGTTGTTGATTATGGGAACCACTCAAAACGAGTTGGATTGTTATTGTTGCAGCTGTTGCTGTTATTGTTGTTGTCGTAATTTGGCTGTTGCATGCGAGTTGCATTGTGTGGGCTATTCGTTTGCATATGGTAAGTGAACTACGTGTCCAAATTTTCCCGAATGCAATTTTGTCCTGCTCAGCTGATTTATATTTAAGCATGACAATACCCTACACTACAAAAATGTATTCAATTTTTATTAATTTCGTATTGTCTGATAATTATAATTTTAATAAATACATAACAATTGATGCAAAATTAAAGTAAAAGTAACCATGTTAAGTTTTGATAAAGTTATGAGAGTTTAATGAGTAGTACAATCACTATGAATTGGAAATTTTATTTATTTTAGATGCTTCTATTTACTACTCACACATAGTAAAATTTAATAAGTTGACCTCCAAATTTATGAGCAGTTTTTAATGATTACATGATTACATTAAAACGATATTACAGGGTATTACACAATCGTATTTGATTTCCGTTTCCTAGATATTCGTTATATATACGAGCTAATTGAATATGTCCGCAGTGTATATTGCGACGCGGTGTTTGGTTTCTGCATTTTTATCAACTGTAAATTGATAAATTATAAGCAATTATATATAATTTCATTAGCAGACAAAGTCACACGCTAGCCGCTGCGCACTTTGTCAGACAATTTCATTAGCAACAATCGCTGCTGGTTAACGAGCATCTCCGATGCCTCAATTTTCTGACCCCAACAATTTGATTAAAAGTTCTGTGCTTCGCTGCTGAATGTTGTGAATAAATATTGTAGTCATTTTAAACGCACACACATAACAAATAACAACAACGAACAGATCCCAACTTCGAGTTGGTTGCATGTTTTATAAAAAAGAAAAACTTTTTTGGGCTACATATTGACGCAAATACGCAATGTTGTGAGCATTGGAAACGGACATAGAGATGGAGACGTTCACGACGCCGACCGGAAACTAGCGGAAATCATTAGACCCTACACAAATGACTCGAAGCGATTCTGTCTTTACTGCTGTCACCATAAGCTGTTAAATGTACAATGGAAAAATATGGGAAGCAGCTCTATAAAGTCTAAAGAGCTGGCCGTCATTAAAAACGCAGCAACGAATACATAAAATGTTTGAAAAGCGTTGTTTCCGTTATAATTCAATTAAATAATAATTCTCAGTCTCATCCCAAAAAACAACTGAAAACAGTTTAAGATTTTCTATAAAAATTGTACATTTTTCCACTGTGCAATTCAGTTGTCGTTTCCAACGGTCTTTGTTCTGCCCAGAGAATTTTCGCTTACCCTACACACAAAAGGCAAAGATGCGCCCCAAGAGGCATTATTGTTATTGCTGTTAGTTGGTTGTTGGTTGTTAGCAGTTGGCAGCTTATGCTCGAAACTACTCAAATATCCGGAATCATTATAATAAAAATGTACTAGGGAGCGGATGCAGTGGGCCAGGAAGTAATTAAAGCACTGCACATAATTGGTAACTTTCAAGTAAAGCGCGATAAACTCCTTGATGACTTAGAAAACGAGCTTAAACCTGGCCAACAAGCCGGGTCCGTAACAGGTAACGTTAATGAAATTAAGTAAGTGAAAACGGCAGGGGATCTTTGTGCGATAAGTTGAGAGTAAAAAATGGCGCCCGGCACCTAAGCATGACCTTTAAAAATGGACCCTAATAAAATCAACAGAGGTGACAGCGTGTTTTATACGCGACGTGCCAATGAGATGCCTGGTTGCCAACTGGCACCAGTAAAAAATAAAACCCAGATAAAAATCAAATTAACTAGCAAAGTGAGCGCACCAAACAAAAAATTCGCACAAGTAAATAAAACTGTCCCAGTTAAACGAGCCAGCTAAAAAAAGGAGGTTTCTGATGATGCAGCTATATCTCAGTACGACTGGACAGGACGCTAGAAGTCTCTAGCTTGTCGTATGGACAGAACCAATTTATATTTATGTATATGCAAACATTTGTTGTTGGGGCTGCTACTGATTGCGAGCAAAATGAATTCAGGCGCTGAGAAATGACAGCGGACTAAAGGCGGACCTCTGTTCCCAGTCACCCTGACAGAGTGCGTGTGTCGGTGCACGGTGGCAATATAAAAACCCAGTTCTACAATGACCGAAAGGACATTTACAAAGGTAAAATTTAATGACGTTGGTCGTTGTGAAAATATAAGGCCTACAGATAAAAAACCAGGTGAATTAAATGAACAAGCCAAAAGACGAGACTGGCGAAATGTGTCCTTAATCTGTTTAAAAGCGCTGCGTTGCCTCCACCGAGGGGCATCAAAATTAACGGCAACGAATTTAAAATGTAATTGACAAGCCAACTGATGGCAGCTCCGGCGGCAGTTATTAAAGCACACATTGCGTATACGCAACGGCAGATACGGAAATGCAGCATTAAATGAAAATAAAGCAGGCCAAACAAAAATGGCCCGCAAAAAGGACACGTTCGCTTTCGTCCTGCTGGCGGCTATTGGTCATTGCTGTCATTGTTCGCTCAGCGTAATTGCTCTCCATGGAGGGCTTAGCAAGTATGCGTAAGTATATATACTTGTGTGTGTGTGTGCGTGTGTGTGTGTGTGTCCCTGGGTTTTGCTGTGTGCTGTTGTCAATGCTTTATTTGCATTTATCACGATCATTTCTTTGGCCGCTTTCGTCCTGTTAATATACCAATTTACATTTACATTAATTTAACTGCACAAGCGGCGGAATGAATCCCTCGAATTATTTGTCATATTCAACATGCGCGCAGCTTAATCGTTATTCGCGCTTATCGCTTAATTGTATTGCACTTAAGCACTGAACGAAGTTAAATTTAAATGCAGCCACCAAATGCCAGCCGGGTCGAGAAGCCTCTAAGCCAAACACTCGGAGCCATGACAATTAGAAGCAATTGCTACTTGGCGCTACTCAGCGCTCAGCGCTGCCAGCAATTTCACTTTTCACGTACAACTTGTCAGTTGAGAGGCGACAACTGACGTCTGCCACCGCCGCTGACAGCTGCCTGGTGGCATCATTGCAAAGGTAAACATTAAACGTAACTCTCATCACTGCAGCAGCTGAGCATTGCGAGGCGGAAGCAGCAGCGTATGCGAAAATTTCACTTTCTAGCTCTGGCTTTATGTGCCGCCTAGGCGACACGCGGCACACACTTATAAGGCACAACAGCAACAACAACAGCTACGAGTGTTGTCACAACAATGCGTCGGCGACACACAAGGGGCAGCGGAGCCAAAGGCAATGGCAAAAGCAACTGCAACAGCAGCAACAACAGCAACTGCACTTTGTTAAGCCTCTGATCTCGAATTACCCCGTAGTAGACTATTCGTTGTGTGGGTATAATGTGACGTCGATGAGGATGCAGCCTTTTCGAGCTACTCGTAAAGCGGCAGAGTTGAGCAAGAGACATGCATGTGGCAAACAGTGTTTACTGCAACAGCAACAACAACAGCGACGATCGCACTGACAAAATTAAAAATGTCTGAAGCAATATATGAGACAAATGGGAATAAAACCAAGTACTATTGGTAATTGAAAAAGAGTTTTAATCGTGCTGAATTTGATTACATTCAATGGAATCCAATTAACAAATTAGTGCGTCTTGCAATACAATGAGTGTTGCTTTAATGAACAAACTTTTTGTTGTTATAGTCTACATATGTTGAACAGCACGGTAGCTGCCTGTAGGTCAATCTGCCACCTACCAGTCCAGTCCTATAGCTGTAAAAAAGTTGTTGCCGCATCACACTTCAGTACTGTAGTGATAGATAACACAAACCGGCAACAAACAAACAACAACTACAATCAATTGCATCTTCTGACGCATGAATGCTTGACTGAGAAGAGGCACATACGGCATTCGCATCTGTGAAACTGAAGACCACAACTTCCCCCTTATCTCCCCACGGCATGTGGGTAATAAATAGCAGCAGTAAGTTTCTTTCTACTGCAATGCATTTCACTGCATTACTGACCGAATACTAGAGTGAATGAATCCGTGAGCAGTGAGTGTCCAGCGTGTGAAGGTGTGTGCTGGCTGCCAGCAGCTATGGTAACGAGCAAATGCATAAAAACTACAACTGACCCATCAGAAAAGCACAACTACTGCAATCTCAAATAGTCTCCGGGCTGACAGGCGACGAATCCAAATCGCAGTTTTTTTTTGCGCGTTGCGCTAAATTACATTCCAGACTTTTACTTTGAGAAGTCCCCGGGCCATATCGATGATATTGATTTGCTGTCATTATTGTTAGTTTTTGTAGCATGGAGAGTGCCCCTTTTAAAAGCAGCGCCACGAGTTGGTGCGCCTAAAGGCAGACAGCAGAAAACTTTCAGCAAGCGTGGCACGTGTGAAAATATCTGGCACCGACTGTATCCTTCTTGCGGCTACCCTTGAGGGCCGCATATACAAAATTTGAATTTACGCGATTCACTCGAATCACGAAATTGAAATTGTTATTTGTTGAGCAAAGGACCGGGGTAAAGCATAAAAAAGTTGGCGGTCTCCAGTAGCCTGCGGCAAACACAATTTCTATGCTAACGTTTAAATTTAGACCGCAATATAGTTCAAAGCTTTTTCGGTTTCGTTGTTTCTCTCTGGCAGTAATTGACTTAGGCCAATGAAATTTTCATGTTGATAGCATTTCCAGCAGCTGCATTTTAATTGTGTCCATTGAATTTGGAGCAGCACAAGCTGAGCCCCCATAGCTAGCTAATGCTCGACACATCGAAGTCGCTTGGTTGCCAAGCTGCCCAAAAATAAGAGCAAACGAATTCAATTGTCAGGTCATCTGTCAATTTGTTTGTTGTCTAGCTGCAGCCCGACAGCTGTCAAGGGAGGGGGATGGGTAGGGCAGGTGCAAAGGCAAACATGCCAAAACACAAAATGCTTTTAATGTGACGCGAAACTTGCAACAAAATTGCAGTCGCCGATCCAAAGAGTGAGACAGGCAACAGGGCGGCAGTAGCCCAACTGACGTCTGTCATTGCACTGGTTGACTGACAAACTGCCTGAATGACACTCGCTGGCTCAAGTCGCGGAAAAGTTCAAAAGTTCGTTGTCGCTTGTGTAAACAAATTATTTGTTTAAGCTGCTTTTCCTGCCAGGTAATTGGCCACGCGAGCTGGCCAAAGACGAGTCAATGTATTCGACGACTAAAGCCTCGTCAATACCCTGGAAAAACTAGCAACAAACGTTGAGGTTTGACAATCAAAGGGGCACCTTGGCTCGATCTATTGTAAATTTAATTGATTCTCGTAGAAATAGAAATTTGTTTTATTTTTGCTTCAAAAAAGCCTTGGCTTTTATCAGATCTATCCTATCCAAAATTGTAATTCCCAATGGAGACTAGTTTATGTTAGAGAGTAACTAAAGTTTCAGCACTCACAACCGTTTTTTTATTTTTATTTTTTATTGCTCCTTTTGTTTGCCGTACACAATTCAGTTTGTATTTGTTTTTGTGCGGCCAGGCAAATTATCGACTTGTCGTTCAGCTGTTGTTGTGTAAGGACCCAGCTTTTACCCCATGCACAGCTTAATTAAGTAAAATGAAACCTATAATGCTGCTGGTTTGCCATAATTAGTTTACAATACAAATCTATGGGCGTATGGATTGACAACTGCCAACCGAACTAACTACCAAATGTGCATACACAAATCGACCACAGTTGATTTAACGCTCTGGAATCAATCCGCTGCCAAAGCAACAACTGAAAATCTATTCAGCTGCGTTTACTTTTCACATTAATCAAATTAACTGAAATTGATGATATACCTTTTGTTACAATAGCCAAATCGCATTGTTTGAATGCTCCCTTTCAATTGTACAATCAGACGCGTTTATGTAATCGTGAGTATTTATTTGGGCCAAAATACCCATTACGGGCACTAGAACCGTTCTTGGGACTCGGTGTAGCCCTTTTGGTCTCGCATTTATTTTCGCCTTAACCCAGCTTGAGCGTTAATCCTTTTGTAAAACGAATAAATAGTTGTTATACGAAAACTCAAACGTTGTGCGAGGCCTTTATGACTGAAATCAATCATGTCATGCGATGTGGAAGTAAGAGATTTTGAAACCGAAAAGCTAAGACTCTCAAAAATAAATGCGATATACCAATAGATAGGTTTAGAATTAAAGAAGTCATTACTTACAGAATTCGAAATATCATTTATTTTATAATATAAATAGCTCTAGGTATAAATAATTATGTTCTAAGATTATTAGCGTTGAAAAAGGATTAAGCCCGAACCGGTTTATTTGGTCTGCTAACACTGTGCAGTTTTATCAGGACATTTCAAGGGCTGTTGTCACTCACAGGCGCTGAAAAATTAATGTTATGTAAACATTTGCGGAGTGTGGCTTATGGCTTTTTAAGCACGCCATGGATTTCGTATTGTCCAATATATGACTCATTAAAATGATTGAATAAGGCAAAGGCGAGCACTTCTATCTGGGCCAAGTGCAATAACGGAAAGGATAACTAAGTGAATAGCAAATAGAGAGGGGCATTGAAATTTGTTAACTGGCAATGGAACTAAGCACACTCATTACATTTATGGCAGCCATGGCTAACGAATAAAGCCTGCAAACAGAATTTAGCGTAGAAACGGTGAAATTAAATTATAGGCAAAATGAAAATCACATTCAAATCCATATGGTTGGGTGTAGGGTGTATTGAATGCGTGACTAACTTAGTTAGACTTTGACCTAACCGAATCATGGGGGCGTGCCGGTGTGTGGGCGGGTTGTAGCATTTTCCAATCAATTGAATTTCAATTTGCATAATTTTTGAAATGTCAACGTAATGTGCATATATGAAATTCAATTATTTTCCATTGAATTGAACTGGAGATATTGAAAGTGGACTACGAGTGGACAAAGGAAAACCCATCCAGCCAGTTCAGTCGGCTAGCCCTTTGCAAAAGATTTGCACACTCACAGAAATACGGACTGAACAAACATTTTTGCACATTTGCATGTTTGTTGGGTGTGGCCTAGACAGGCAGGGTGCGAGGGCACAGAGTGACCCCAAAATAACCTAAAACTCAAAAGCGTATAAAATGCCAACAAAGTGCGTATGTGCAGCTCAGTTGAGGGTTGAAACCGAAACGGGAATGTTGAAGCATAGCTAGCAATAAAAAGAATGGCAATGACATTTTTCCATCGGTTTACTTCGTTTCTTTTCAGAAAAACTAACACAAGCGGCAACCTAGAAAAAACTACTAAATGAAATACGATGCAACTCGACATATAAATACCCTTGAATGCATTAAATACCAAAAAGGTATTATAATTGGCAAAATCAATTATTAGTCATGGTAATATCAATTAAATACATATTTGACATTTAATTAAATTCACTGTTTTATCAAAATGATAGCTAAGTAAAAGCTTGAGCTCTTTCGTCGCGCACAAAACAAGAACCTGTGTATCCTTTTTGCACATTTTACACGGCCACTTGCCAGCTCCTCTGGAAAATAACAAAAGGGTAAATTGTATTTACTGTTCTCTTTTTGGTTTTATTTTTTATCATTTCTTACAACAGAAATGTACAAAACACGCAAAGCTTTCCTCAAGCAACGGTGAAGGAAACGATGTTGTCCTTGTCCTGGGGCCAGGCCCATTTAAAAATAATTTTCTAGTGGCTACAAAAAGGCAAGTCGCAAGCTTCACTTTCGGCCATTGCCCATTGAGTGTTTCTGGTTTTTGAGGGCGCGCGTGTCGTAAAAATTTAATTAAAAAATTATTTCGCTAACAGTAAAAATCAACACTACGCGATCCTTGAATTGCGCCAGCCGCAAGCCAAATAATGATTAGGCATACATTGACTGACAGCGGACGCTAAGAGCGAGAAAGCTTTTCCAGCTGCCACGCCCATTAGCTGTAGCAAAATGTGCGAATAATGGTCATGGACAACGGGCATTTATGGCCTGCTATTCCCTCCTGGCCAGCGCTTATGCGTCAAGCCAACAAAATTATGATGACGACTTTTATTGGGTTCGCAGCCATTGTCTGTCATTGTCCTTGACTGTGCCTGACGCTTAAGTGGCCCGCCCGGATGCCTGCCTGCCGGACGGAATGCCATCTTGGTCGAGTCAATAAAAATTCAGTAAATCCCTGTCGACATAGGCTCAAGGATTATTATTGGCACTTCATGACGGTTTATGTTTATGTGCCGGCGCAGATTCAAAAGGATAAATACACAAAGTGTGGCAGCACTGCCAACTGTCAAGTGACTTGTCATTTCTATCAGTAGTGCACTAAACGGAAAGGGACTTCATGGGATAGGACATGGAATAAAATGGTATGCATTAAATGTATGAGCCGTGATATGCTTAGTTAGTAAAAGGTTGACTTAGCCTGATAGTTGTAAGTATTTGAATCGTAGATTATCACAACATTACGTTTTATAAGCACAATAAATTATAAAACAAGGGCTTTGAGACGAACCTGGAAAAATCTTAATTTATATTGTAGTTGACAATCTTCAAACATCTTGTCGACGCATCAACCCTAATGGTAATGACGAGCGACTCAAATAAAATGAACAAGCTTCAACAATTCGGCCAAAAAAACAAAAGAAAGAAATGCAACCGAATTCTCACGCCAATTATGCGCTGGCAAAGGAAACAGAACCAAATGATGTCTTTAATCCAAATGTTAATGAAGACGCGGCTGGGGCTTCGAGTTGCGACCTCAAGCTGAGACTGTTGGTTCAATTACGGCCCCGCTTCAATGCCAGCCCATAAAATTAGCATATTTTTTCAACACTTCTTGTAGCTTTTTATGTTTCGAAAAATTCGACATGCTAAATACGTTGACACCTTTTTAGGGGGTGCGGCTAAAAGAAAAAGCTAAAAACATTTGCTGCTAATTGCAAGCTGGCGGCTCAACAACGGCTTAATTACGTTGTTTGTAGCTGTTGTTATTTTAGCTGACCTTTTGACGTGGCATGACCATTTTGATCATTTGCATAATTGCGTCGCATTAATTTATTTAAATTTGCCTTCCAATTTTCACGTAGAATTTGCATATACAAATTTTCGATGCCAAATAGCACTTTTAGCCAAAGTGCACATAGTCAGCGAAAGTTTTGGCAACATTAAAATAAATATTTGTTGTATGACAGCAAAAACAACAGCAATAATGTGAGTGCTGCAAAAAAGTGCTCTAAGTGAAGTTTTAACTGGAATATTTGCGCATCAAATTAGTTTTCTCACACACGTTTCCAATTTTTCGGCTCTGCAAAAGTTTTTAACAACCAGTGGCTCAGCCTTTCCGCTGGGATAAGTGGGTCAAGTTGGAAAACAAGAATATAGGTCAGAAACCACGTTGAAGCGTAAGTTTATACTGGTTGGCCACCCATAAAATGGGTCAATTACACCAGATAAAATGTAAACATTTTAAATTGATTAGATAAGGAAAATATAAAATATCGTTCTTCAAAAGAGTAAACAAACAAACCAGCTTTCAATTATTATTATTGTAGTGTGGTATTTCTGATATTTAAGACCCAATAGCTCTTGTCCAATAAGAATGAACTTAAGATAACTGAAAATACATTATTCGTATTAATTTTCAATTTTTTTAAATAAATTGTACTCGCAACGAACGAAAACATTTGCAATCACATAACGCCAACGTTGCGTATGTGTAATATTGTTATGACAGTGCAAATATGCGCAAATATTTACTTCCCATCTGTTTACCTAAGCTGCTGCTACCACCGGCGACTACCTCACAAACAGGCAGCCAAGCGAAATACCTTTGTATGCCATTGATTTCTATTAGCTTGCAATTTCGATGCTGTAATTAATGGAATTGCATTTAAATAAAATGAAAATCATTTTTTAATGCTGCTTGTGAAAGCTGGCTAATTTGTGGTTTTAATTGTGCTATTAGATTAACGCCTGCAAATGGAGATAGCATTAAAAAGTAACACCATATTTGTATATATTTGTATTTATATTTTCAATACATTTTCTTTTATAAATAGGAGCTCATTGAGTGTGGTATCCCCCGACCTCAGAAATGTTTACACACAACTGTATATTGCATTTAAAGATAATTATAAAAAATGTATTTATGATAGTAAATATTTGTTTAGCACGAACATATGTACCTAATAAAGAACTGTTGACTTAACGGCGCATTTGCCCCTTATATTTTTTTAAATGGTAAGCAAATAAAATATATCGATTAGGACAAGCCGCTGATGTTCTTCCATTTTATTTGTACAGTTGGAATATATATTTAGATTTTAACGTAAAATTTTGCAAAAATCTTACATGTCCCGGTTTCTTGGGCGACAGAGAAACGCCCACATTTGCCAACTGAAAACAGACAAATTTGAGGCGCACAAATATTTACATTAGCTATTTGGTATATATTTGGCATACACAGTTGTACAAATGTACTTAATTCCTTTGTCCATGCGCAATTCTTTATCTGCCCCTGACATGGTAATGCCTCAGTTGACACACTGCAAAGCCCTGGTGATTACAGACGACCCGAACCCAGACCCATACCCATAACCATTCGGATGGCAAAAAAACTTGCCAGTTAAATGATAAAAAGCTTTGATGGCAACCATACAAATCAAAAGTAGCACATGACCAATAGTACAATGCAATTTCACATTCATATAACTACTGATACTTTTACATATGTATGTGGCTGCTATCTAATTATCGGTCGACTGCTTATTTAATAAAGAGTGTGAATCAAGAGGCAAATAGGCACTTAAAGTACAATTTTGCCAGATAAGCAATACAATGAGAGAGAACTACAGCACTTGCCACATTTGCAAGACCAGATACAAACAAGTAGATAAAAACATAAACAACTGTGGGAACACCCCAAACTGCGACTTATGATGAGAGTGCGACAAATTCAGTTGACGTCAATTCCCTGACTCTGTTATTTAAGTACTACAAGTAAATGTTGCAAAATTGTCTGTATATTCCATTTCACAGCATTGTTTAGCTGCTTTTACTTACCCACTTCAATCCACCACACGGCGACTGTCTGCAAGGAGAACAAAAAGCAAACTTGATTAATATGCAAATGCCTAACGATTTGATTAACTGCTTAACCCAGTTTTTCTTTTAAGCCCGCACGCTTCCGCTAACAAAAGCAAACAAAGTGCTCCAAATTCCGCAAAACGAGCTTAGTGCACTTGACGTGGCTTAGACAATCACTCAGAGCAAAGTCAGAGTCAGAGTCCAAACTGGAGTTGAAGCTGTAGACGACAATATCCATAAGAGACGGGGTACAAGTCAAGAGCGCGCAGATCAAACCCCCCATGGAGCCAGTAAATAATGGCAATAGTTTTTACTCTTTTTGTCAGCTCAACACATCTTGGCAAATGTCACAATCGGCTTAATGGCCATTGCTTAACTCGAAGCAATGTGCAAATGTTTAGAGTGCAATCCACATGATGCCTTGAAGTTTGATACGTGCGCCCAACTAATTAAGACATTGCTGATGTTGTCGGCTGAGTTACGAGTTATGGGTCAACCTTTTGAGTTACTCGAAGCTACACGCACACACACACATGCACACGCACACATGTGCGTACACATGCGCGTTTGAGTACACAACCACTGAAGGCACTTAATGTTAAGCTGCTTAGTTGCTAATTCAATTAGTTTACAAGTGAGGCAAGGCATTCGCCTTTAGGTCTGCGGATTGCTTATTGGCGCATAAAATGCACTCATTCCCATACACCTACAGACACGATCACACACACTTACACACCACATGCACTCGCTGGCACCCACAATTACAATTGCACTTGCACTTGATAGACAATTATATTCTTTGTTTCTCTAACTGCGGCTGCTCGCAAAGCTAAACAATTTATACTCGTTGTGCGGCTGCCTCTCTTAATCGTCTGGTGCAATTCTTTTTGCCATAGTTTTTAATGAACATTTAATTGCTTGCTTGGCTTTAAGTAAATTGTTTAATTAAGTCATTAAAATGCCATAAAAATAATTAGCAGGCCTAGACGGAAGTTACAGGCTGCTGGGACCCATCTAGCTGCCAACTTAAATGGGCAAGAGTTCAAATAGCTTTTGACATGCGACTCTTGCGTTTAATGAGCTCAAATATGTATCTTGGTGTAATTTAGGGACAGACCAAGGTTAAAGTGGTAACATTTAGGAGTAACACAAATACAAACAAAAACAACATATTAAACGTAGAATGTGTAATAAAAGCAAATTAGTTGATAAAATACGAATTTTAAGGACAGAGGCTGGTAAATAACTTAACCAATAGCTAGCTGCCTTATGTGTGGCCATAATGCCAGAAATATAAACGGAAATTATAAGTAAAGCAACAGCAAACAAAAACTTTGCAGTCGAGTGTAACCGACTGCGCAATACTCGTTCACAGCGTAATAACAACCAAAACATGTAGTCTTTAGGATATACTATTGCCATGGCAATAATTAACAATAATATCATTAATTCAAATAATGCACTATAACAAAAACTCATTTCACACAAAAATCAAATGATGAAATAAAGCTCTGTATGTACTGTCATTAATTGTGGTAAGGCCACGTTAAAAAACGCTTTAGAAAACAATGCTAATGATTCAACCTTTTCATTTCGTACTGCAATACTATAAGACAAAGTGCAATGACAAAGACCTAATTGTAAATAACAGTCAACGAAACAATGTACAACTCAAAATTTGGAATTTATTATGAACATACCAAGCTTAAGTGTGTGCTCTTATACTATATTTAAAACATATTAACCAATTCTTACTCTGCCTGTTGAAGCACAGAAGCACAATTGACCAAAATAAAAAAGCTATTAATTTTTCTTTTATTGGAAAGCAGAAAAAAATGTTTCGTAATATGTGATGCAATTGAATTCAATATTCATTGCAAATAACAAAATCGGTATTTTTTATGCCCAACTTGGTTCATGTATTTTCACTAATTTCATATACTTGTTATTGACTTTATTTAAATTTTAAAATGTTCAGCGATTTATTTTCTTTTTGTAACAATAAAACAGAAAAATTTTAAGTAATCATTAAATTCCATTTGAAGAATTTTCTCTCAATTATTATACTCGTTCACGAAGTGAAACTAGTATATTGGTTTTGTGCAATATCCGTCATGCTGTCCGTCCGTCTGTCTGTCCGTCTGTCTGTCCGTCTGTCTGTCCGTCTGTCTGTCCGTCTGTCTGTCCGTCTGTCCGTCTGACCGTCTGTCTGTCCGGATGAACGCATTGAATGACTGCAAATCGAAATCATGTCGATACACCTCAAACCGCAATTCGATAAAAGCTCAATATTTCCCACAATATTGAAGTTAGAGTCACCAAATTTGGTATGTAGGTTGCTGGTGACCTCCTCCAAAAATTGCGACCTTGATATCTCGGCCATGCCTACTAGAACGCCCCCCAGCCATCCCGCCTTAAAAATCGGAAATGGCTCTATCTCCCACAGTTTTTTAGCTCGAGTCACCAAATTTTAAAAGTAGATTGGTGGTCACACCCTTTATATACGGGTATTTAAAAATTTCCAATCCACGCACACCCCCACCCGCTTCCGCCCCCGCAAAATGCGAAAGTTTTAAATCTAGAGTCCGAAATTTTTAAGGTAGATGGCTGGTAACTCATTTTAAAGCTCGGTAAGAAAATGTCCCGGCCACGCCCACTCCCACCCCCATAAATTGCGAAAATGTATATCTCCCAAAATTTTTAGCGCAATTTCGATTTCTGGTACTCAAATTAGTATGAATCGCAGCTTTAAAAGTGATTCTGAGGTGGTCGATTTTTCTGTCAAAAATCATGCCAAAATTGACAAAAATTTAGACATGTAAAGTTCCAAAACCATTCTTGATAGATTTTAAAGTTTCATAACTTTGTCAAAAATTATCCGATTTTCACGATGTATACCATTTTCTCCATGGATTAACCTCTAGATTGATTCTGCATTTAAATTAAATTCGTATTTGAAATTAATTTTTTTTCGATTTTTTTTTCCAAAAATATCCTTTACTCCCCCTTACTTATTTTGAAAAAAAAATTTTTTTTGATTTAGAATCCGGAATTTTTATTTTTAATCGATTGCGGGTACTCAAATTAGTATAAATCGCAACTTGAAAAGTTATTTTGAGGCAGTCGATTTTTCTGTCAAAAATCATGCCAAAATTGACAAAAATTTAGACATGTAAAGTTCCAAAACCATACTTGATAGATTTTAAAGTTTCATAACTTTGTCAAAAATTAACCGATTTTCACGATGTTTACCATTTTCTCCACGGATTTACCTCTAGATTGATTCTCCATTTAAATTTAATTTGTATTTGAAAATAATGTTTTTTTTATTTCGAAAATTAACCTTTAGTCCCCCTTACTTAGTTTGGTTTTTATTATACTCGTTTACAAGGTAAAAAGCGTATATTGGTTGTGTGCAATGTCCGTCATGCTGTCCGTCTGTCTGTTCGGATGAATTCAAATTTTTCTACGCTATTGAAGATAGAGACTTGAAATTTTGGATACACCTAGTTATCTGCTTCAGGCAAAGTGTTAAGTTGTTTGTGCCACACCCACTGGGAGGCTGGCAAATCGATAACATGTCGATACACCTCAAATCGAAAATCGATTAAAATTTGGTATTTGGATTGCTGGTGACCTCCCTAAAAGATTGTGGCCATGATATCCCGGCCACGCCCACTAGAACGGCCCCAACCACCCCGGCCCACGAATCGCCCAAGCTTTTATCTCCCACACTTTTAGAGCTAGAGGCACCAAATTTTGCAGACATTGTTTGGGTGACCTCCTCTTAAGATCGAGCCAAAAAATGTTGGCCACGCCCACCCGCCCCTACGAAATATAAAAATTTTATATTTTTCCAAAATAACAATAATAACTTCTGTGTACTGTGAACGAGTATTATGCAGTCGGTTACATCCGACTGCAACATTCTTACTTGTTTTTATATTAATTTAAATATCGAAATAAAAACAAATTTACAAAATGCCAGAGTACATTAGAATGTACTGCTATAGGCAATTAAAACAAAAATTCATGCCCGTGATTAAAACCAAGAACCAATTTGGTCCACAGCAAGTGTTGCGTATGCGCTACATGTACGTCCAAATATTAATTTCTCCATGCAACGTTCTGGAAAAACAATAAAAGCCCAGAATTGACCAAAAAAAATCTGTGCACTCACGGAACAATAAAATAACAAACATAAAAAATGTAAGGTTAAACCAATTTAAAAACAACAATTCTGCAACGAAAACACATTTTCCCACACGTAAAATGTCACAAACATTTTGATTATTTTTCCCGGGATGCAACAAAATTGCAATGTCAATCATAGATTCTCCACCTGCCATGCCTGATAAAAAAATAAATACAGAGTTCGCCAATCTAGTATATAGTATTCTAATTGATGCAAAAAACGTTTTTATAACTCATTTAATTGGAGAAATAAATTTCTGATTAAACTTGTCACAGCTGTTGTGTTGACAAGTTCAGAAAGGTGAGAATTCATTTGTGATGAGTTTATTTATTTAAGGATTTGTCCAATTGTTTCTGTCCTTTTAAACACATATATTTAAACTTACATGAAGCAAAGTTGTTTGCCTCGAATAAAATCCCAGGAGTTCGATAAATGTTTGCATGTTGTCTACATTTAATTATTCATTCATATTGCAAGTGTATTACTCCCAACTCTCTCCCGTTTTCCCTGATGTTGCGTCAACTTTCGCTACGTGCAGATGCTAATTGAACTTTCATTGAAACTTAAGTCCCATTAGAAAGTAAAGAAATAAGCAGAACCAAGAGACAGCATAGAAATCTCGGCTGCTTGAAAATGAAATTAAAGAACAACAAAAGTGGCCAATCCCAGATGAAATGATTAGTTGGCTGCGTTCCGCTTTGTGCGCAGCTTCTTTGCTTTTTCACAATTGAGTTGAAATCAAATTAAATTAAATGCAATTATTTTATCATCATTTGGCCAACTACGTAATTAGGTTAAGTGCGCTGCCGCTTATCAGCTGGCCTGCCTTTGAACGGTGTCTAATCAATGAATACCGGCATTGTTTATGCCATGCACTTCAAATTAATTAGCTCAGGCAGAGATCGTCTCGCACTTGTTGGACTAATTCAATTGATATGGAACTGAATCTATTTTTCGCCGCGATATCGAAACTTTTGAAAGAGCGTGGTAATTGTATATGTGTGTGTGAGAGTGGAAATGCGAGACTGAGGGAAAAACAGAGAGGTAGCAAACTGCTGTAGCCACAATTCCCCCAACAACAAAATAAAATTATTTTCGGCTCTAGCTCTCTTGAGGCAATTCTCGCCGTTGTCACCAGGTAGCCAGCAGCAACAACAACATTTTCATTGCCTCCCAACGGCCAAAGGTGTGAAGACAGAAACAAAAACAAACACCGGGTAAATGCCAGGCGCTGCCTCTGTGTGTATACTTTATGGACCTTAACTAAAAGAGCAAAGAAGGTGAAGAAGGCAAAGGTCAATATTGAAAATTGATAAACAGCCACCATGGCCAGAAAACAACAACAACAACAACAACAGCAACACCAACAGTATCAAGAGCAATCTAAACGTATCAACATACTGTCCGCGTCGGCGAACGTTAAGGTTTTTATAATTAAAAGCAAACAAAAACAATTTCAAAACTCTAAATTAAATTTTAGCAAAATTTGTTTCGCATTTAATGTTGAACTAGAAATAAATTCATCAGCGGCAAATGAGTAGCATGCAAACCGAATTGGAGCAATATAAATAGATGCATCTATTTATATAGAGCTCTCAGCGAATATCTGAATGGGTAAGTCTTTTAAATTCATTAAAACAATTACAGTAGACTTCCCAATTTACATAAGCAAAGGCCCTGAGTTACAAATAAAAGCTTTAAAAATTAGAATAATGAGCATATTTTTACGTAGATCGCGCAGCAATGCGAAGGCTAAATTAACTTACGACACAATTTATGGGGCCAACAAAATGGGACGAATTCTATTTATAAAGTGAGATATATTAGACGTGAAGGGATATTCAAATGCGAAAGCCAAAACTATTTTAATACAATGATTCCGCTGATGATTCTGAAGTTTTTTACAAACAATTTATGAAATTCCGAAAAAAATAAAATTTATGAAGGTCTTTGATACGTGTAAAGGTACTTAGCACGTATATGTAATAGTAGTACATGAAAATCAGATCACAATCATCAATCAAATAAGGCATGTTTACTTACTGCTGAATTTTACTGAATTTTCCATTCGATATTTTAATATAGTTTTTGAAGGGTATTTTTTATGTACTGAAAAAAATTTCATTTGAGGCCATGCGTGAAATTAATTTACAGCTTGTTTCAGCTAAAGCATCCCACACAGTCAATGCAAGTATGCAGCTGTTGGCTAACCCCTGTAGTACTTATTCGTTTTTCTTTTTTTTTACTGTCTGCTTTATAATTTAACTTCCAAGTAGCACTTATATGTTTTGAAGCATTTAATAAATTAATTTATTTAATTTTTTCCACATTTCCTCACGCAGGTTTACTTTAAATGTGTTTTTAATAATCGAAATGCAAAACGGAAGTTGCCATTTATTGCAGAAAAAGTAAATCAGAGATATGTACATATTGTTTACAATTTGAAATTACATTTTTGCCTGACATGCGCTTTTCAAGCCCCGGCAACACACACACACACAATTACAAACCAAAAAACATTCTTACATATTTACATCGAATATGCGATATGTATGTATATATATAAATGTATATGTGAATAAAAATTTGTACACTTTCTGATAAATGTGCAATACAGCTGCAAGCTTTTTGTATTTCGGCAAAAATAATATTATGCAATAAATTTTTCCTTTGAGCGAGTAATTTACGACTTTCAATATAACAAATAATAGCATATGCTCATTTGAAATTAATATTTATAAAATACTCTTTGATTTAAAAAGCCTCCAGATTAAAATAAGTAATTAAGAATGTAAAATCATAGTAAGTACTATAGAAGGAATAAATCACTTTCAGTGGTAGCTACGCAAGATAATAGTAGAAGTTAATCTAATTTTGTTAATCAGATATATGTGAGATTCCAAAAACTAAATTGCATATGTGCACATCGAATATGAGCCTTGTATAACTTTCGCACCTACACGGCTCACGTACTTATACTGCTTCAGTTTGATAAGAGCTTGTTAAAAATCTGTGTATATGTACAAGGCATGAACGATTGCCAAACAATTTTTCACAGAGATAAAAAAAATGATTTTCATAACAATTCAGGGTTATTTTTGCATATTTCAAATTCACAAAGTAAACAAATTAAATGTGCTAATTTGTCAACTTCATATGTGTGAGGAAGTATTAACAAAACACGCCTGAAACCAAAACTTGCCACTAATAAGTATTTGTAAACAATAACCAACGTCGGATTCGAATTCAAGCATTACTAACTTGTACAAAAAGTACGCAAAATAATACATATGTACAAAATTATCTGTTAATTAATTTACAGCTCGCCTATGCAATTAAACAATTTAAGCACAGTTGTAAGCCACGGAAAAAAAATTACTTAAAATTATTTCAAGAAAGATGTGTGTGCTTCTATGTAAAATACAAAAAAAAATTATTAGCCCAGACTTGCAAAATAGTACAGAGTCGTATTAAAATCTGCTGACATCATCATGGCATCCATCTTAATTTGTAGCACCCAAAATTCGTACTGTCGCACATATTACTGTACTGTTCAATTGAAATTGAACAATGTGGGACATCAACGCGCAATTAAATGTAAGCCCTAGATGAAAACCAAACAATTCGGATGACAGGATCAGATGAAAACAGACGACGCAGCAGGCGTCATTTGGCAACAATTCGAAATGAAATTCATTGGTAGAAAAAACCAAGTAAAAATCAATCAGTCGAAACAGCAACACCAGCAATGGTTCGCTGGGCAACCGCCGGTCAGGGCTGAAAAATGTATCGCATGGAATTCAAATTAAATGTGTCTGAATTGTGGCAAAGGTTCAGCGCAAAATCATAGGCACAGTATGTTTATATTGCGACACATTTAGATATGAGCTCGAGAGCGCAGATTACAAGGGTTAAGCGACGCCCACTTCAGCTGTGGCTGCAACTGTCACTGGCAAGCGAAGCATTTTAAGGTTGGGCTTGGGCCGTAGCACGTTCGGTTGCGGTTCGTCTGCTACCTTTTTAAGTTAGTATTTACGAGTATTTCACATCCCAACTGCTTAGCCCAAAAAAAGAACCGCAAGCGCAGAGCTTTGGCAGCCAACTCAAGCATGGCCAATGTTGTAGTTGAAGTTGTTGCTGTTGCAAGACATAGCGCAACAATTTGGTTGCTTTTTTTGGATCCAGTATTCTATAAGATTTAATTACGGCACCTTCTTTCACCTTCCCTCATTGAAGCAATGAAAACATACCTCAAATAAAATGAAATAAATAAGAAGAAGAAAAAAACAGTTACGCTTTGTATTTCCAGCTTTTTCCGCCTAAATGCTGCCCCGTTTGCTGGCCCCTATTTGGCATTGTTCTGTTCATAAGCTTTGCACTTTTGTAAAATGTTTGACACAGTTTCTGGGTCGTTTCGCTGCTGCTTCTGCTGCCACCACTGAGATTGAGACTTTTCGGTCTGCTCTTTAAATAAATGCTATTATAGTTCTGCCTTGAGATGTCTTTACGCTGCGCAGAAAGCTGGCGTGAAATTCTAAGAGGCTCTATCCCAAAAATGAAAGCCATGCCGAAAATATACAAGTCATGTTCTGGAAAGCGTAACAAAAGTCACAGAAAAAACGGGAAAAAAACAGAAAAAAAGCAAAAAGAAAATTATATCCATATCTGTATCTCTCTAAGGGACGACCTAAACCAAATTATCTCTGGCATATGAAAATTGCAGACACACACACACATAAGGGGATTTTAATAATGCGTATCATTTTCACTAAGCAAAGCGAGTAGCATAAGTTTTATAACTCATTAACCTTTCCGACCAGACCCTGCAGATAGCCAGAAACTTCGCCTGACGTCTGCTGTGTGTTCGCATACATACATATGCATGTGTGGATCGTGCGTCTGTCAATGTTTGCATCTGTGTGTTCATGTGTTTGAGTTTATGTTTATGTTTGTCTAAGTTGTATCTTGCTTCTGTGTCACTGGCACAGCAACACTGTAAGCATCTGTAAAATACTCAACAAATTTGAGCTTCGTTAAATGCGCTTCATTAGCTTGAGCAGCACACAACCAAAGAAACATAAGGCTAGGGGCTAAGTCAACAGTTAAGTCGGTTTGATGTCTCGCAATGATTTTCACATTTTGCCTGCGACAATTAAAATAATTTTTCTGATTAATCATGCAGTTTAATGTCAGTAACAACAATAATATCAAGAGCAATAACAATAGAAAAAACGCTTTAATTTTCTTTTCAGATTCTCCGAAATGAAGCCCACAATGAGCCTGGAAATTTTTGTATAAAATCAAATTTATATTCTACTGATGATACTCGGTTATTGTTATAGAGTTAAGGTACAGTACTTAGCTCGACATTTTAACGGAATGACGTTGCTGGCCGAAAGCACTTGATAGTCTAACGGTTAATGCAATTACAGAGCCGTGGGGAGCGTATGAGGGCATAATGGAAGCAATGGCCGATTAAAACCATATCGTTAAATGCAACGGAAATATTTTCCACATTGCAGCTTATAAATATCATAATCTATGTAGGTAAAAGATTGCCGTTGCAGAAGTGTATTCAGAGAAAGCCAATCACAACCGTTGACAATCAAAACAAACCTCAAGTGCGCTATGATACAACAAATGTAACAAGCCAACCAGCTAAGAATACAAAACAGCCTGACTAGCATTAGCGTTAAAGACCCCACCCGCTTGGCATGTGCTGTCGCTTCCTGGTCTCTAAAGTCCGATGCGTTGCTTTGCATACTAATTTTATATTAAATATTTTAGTTATTTAATACCGCTCGCACAGCAAATATAGCCAAAGAATGGATGTAGAGTCTTCAGGGTGCGCTACGCCTAATAAAATGACGATGTTGACGACTAGTCTAACTTGTTTTGAGCTGACTCCAACAGCTGAGTGTAATTCGCCTAGCAAACAGATTTCAAATGCTATAAGCTAATTGTTAAAATACTCATAGCTCAGCGCAAGCCCATCGAAACCTCGCGGCAGGGAGGTCGTTTTAACAACAATATGGAAATAAACGAGTTTGTGATTCATAGGAAAAAAGCTTATACTTTTTTCGCCTTAAGCGCTTATGCTCTAGTTAGATTTAGATCTCGTGTAATTAATTATCCCCCAGGTATTTGCATATGAAAAAGTTTCCCAGTTAGCCTTAAGCTTAAAATTAGAGTCAAGAAAAGAATTGATTATATAGTGTGTTAACAACTGGTTAAAATTAATAATAACAATTTGATGCAATTAAATTTTAGCTACAATTAACAGTATGAACAAAGTCGAATATGCTGTCCTTCATGCGTTGAAAATTGACACGTTGCCTTGAAAGGGTATCAAAAAAAGTTGGCAACTCAAAGACGTCACACAATAGGCTGCAGTCTGGCATTTGCTGTGCGACCATTGCAATTTAATTCTTGAAAATTTCATTGACACAGTTTTGGGTGTTTTTTTTTTAATTTTTTCGAGTTTTTTTTCTTTTTCATGTCAGCTGTAAACTTGTCTGTAACAGTAACCAAAAGTTGCCAGGCCGATGATATCTTGGCCGTTGTGTTTCTTAAAAATTATGCAAATTTATGTAGAACGCAAAAGTTGATTGTTTAACATTTATGTACACTCTGAGATATGTAAAAGCAGTATAAAACTGAACCGGTTTTATGAAAGAAATACCAACAAAATTCTTTTCCTTTTAGGATCTACAACTTAATTTGTTAAATATTATAATCATAAAGTTCACCTTTTTTAAACTTTGTTAACTATAGAAAGCAAATGAGTTACTAACCTTTAGCACTCATTCAGATAATTTATCAGGCTATAGCCAATAGGTCGTTTCTTGAGATGATGGATACCTTGACACCCTCTACTCCTCTCTTCTTGTTAAATTAACAATTAAAGCTCGTCTGCCTAGTCACCCCAACTCATTTTTATTTATACACTAGCCACTATATTTATATAGTTCTTTGTCTCCGTCCCCCTTTTCCTCTCGCTCTCGCTCTCGCTTGTTCACTTATTAAAATTCAATGCAAAAACCGGCTCGCACGTTTCTGTGTGGTTTACATTTTATTCGTACTGTTTATTGTTTTTGCTGTTTTGATGTCACGTCATTTATTTTGGGTTTGCTTTAGGTGCCGAGTTTTATATCGCTTGCAATATTTAATTTCCTGCGGTACATCAAACCAAATTTGTGCGCATTTTTTGTACAATCGGCAATTGGCAATTGTTATTTGCCTTTTGTTTCTATTGTTTATGAGATTTGTTGCTAATTCGAGACTATTTCATTTTCCAAATCAAACCCTAGCCGAAAACGCGCTGCTGTTGTTACATATACGTGACATTTGCTCACATTGCAGTTTTTTCATTTTAATGCCAAACGCCGGTTGTTTGCTGTTTCCACTTGCAGTTGTTTTTGTCATTATTATTTGTTTTTTCTATTTTTTGCTCCCTCTATTGTTGGTGCCGCGCACGTTCACAGCCCACGCGATTTGTCGAGCACACAAAAAAGTACATATAGTACATATGTACGAATGAATGTGTATGTACTCAAGTACCTCCGAACATTACATGATGTCTGTTTCGCAAAGCAACTGCAATGTGCCCCAAAATTCATGTCCCTTATCAGCTAATCAGCCAGCTGTTTATCATGGCACTGTTGCCCACAATATACTGACTGATAAGAAATGGCAGGGGGGTTTTTAAAAAAGTGATATCATATGATAAAATCGAATCAGTGCAACAGGTACTGGCTAATCGAAGCTTTCAACATACGTTATTCTAAGCGCTGCCTGCCAAAGCTCTCGACAACAGGCAACGCCATCTATGCAAAATCCTGTAAACTAAGCGAAACTATGCTTTGGGCTTTTGCAAAGTTCGCGTGCTATAAAATACGCATTAAGCTCTTTTGAATAATATGAAACACAAAATAAACGAAAATTGATGATAAATTGCAGAGCAATGACAAAAACTGCTTTTAAATGTAACCTGAGCCGCTGACCAAAAATTTACCAAAATATTTAAAAAAATATTCGTATTCTTCATGCATTTAATGTGTTTTAGTGGTTAATTCTGCGTGGTTGCATTTTTTATGTTATGCATGCAGTTAAAACAACAGTTAGTCAAAGAGAATCAGCCAGAAGCGACAAAAAGAAAAAATAAATCAACTGGTAAAACTGAACGCGATGGGAGGGTCGCGGTATCAGCCAGGTAACGGTAAACGGGACCTTCATTTGACAATGACACCGACAACGGAGTCGTGGCAGGTATTAAACGTCAATGTCAAAAAACCATTTAATAAAATGTGTGATGCATGGGCCTCGGTACGAATGTAAAAATTACTAAGCTTTTACAATTACCGCGTGTCGCGAGCTTCGCACGGTAGCCAGTTTTTTATTGCATACAAATTTCCAGCAAAAAAATATATCAAAATAGCGGACAGCTCGTCAAAAATAACGCAATCAAATGCCCGCAAATAGCATTATAGATGATTGATGTAATGGAAATTGGCGGCAGTTACAGGCACACTCAATGGGACACACAAAGATGATATATTGCGGATGCATGAATTTGCGTGCCGCCAAAATGAATGGTTCCGACTGTATTTATTTATATGTATTTACATTAACCGCAAACTCCAGGTTTACTTTTTCACTGTGTGAATTAAAAAGATTACCAAAATTACATTAATGCTTTTACAGCTTGATTATTCAATTTAAGATTCAATTTTTAAGTTGTATTAATTTCAATACACTTTCAGTATCTTAAAGTTCAGATCACGTTTTATAAATTTCATCTGTTTTATTTTAAAATACATACATATTCAAATATTTAGTTCTTGTTACTTTGTTTGGGGGCGTATTAAAACCACATCAGATAAACTAAAAGAACACCCAAAAATGTGAAATCAAACTCGAATTAAGAAACGAATATCAACAAAGCAAAAAGAGCGACAGTTTCATATTCATGTGAAGCTCGAGTTGTTGTTGTAGTTGTTGTTGTTGTAGTTGTTATACACAGATGTGTGGTGAATGCCGACAACTGGACTAAGCCAAATACATTAGACGTTGAAATGTTTACCGTTTGCTGCTATGGATTGGTCAGTTTTTGTGGGCATAAACAAAGGCCAATGCATACAACAATGTGCTGAAAACGTGCTGATTAATGTGTAGGCCACCGCAAATGGCATAGGTCAGTTACACTAATTGAAATAGAATGTTGCCGGCCACTTGCGAATGATGTGGGTGCTGCGAACCCATAAAAGATACACGATCAGTTGGCTTGTGCAAAGGTTGAGGCGAAGTGTGCGTGTGTGAATGGAGCTTTGTGAATGGCACTCTCGTTGCCAACTACTTTGTTGTTAGTACAGAGTAAGTGGCCATCATTTAGAAAGCACCAAAGCGGCTACAGCATCAGCGTACCTATGTTTGCGTAGCTCCTTTCACTTTAGAATGCGACCGAGGCGAGTGAAAGTGCACCTGGCTAAAATCAAATGCCCAGTGGTAAACAAACTCATACTCGGGGCATAACTGTAATTAGCGCAGATTTGGCAAGAAGTGCCCAGATGCCCTATCTATGGACTGCCTCAGAGAATTACCCAGATTAACTAAGCACCAAGCGGACTAAACAAAACATAATACTTAACTCTATTAATAGCCAAACTTATACTATGCTATGTACTATTCTTGAACGAACACGACACGACCTTAAAAATAAATTTGCTAAAAATGACATCAACAAGTGTGCAAATACAAATTCGTAGCAAATGCAAGAACAAAAGCTCCCGAGGATGCATTCCGCGCTGGCTGGCTAACAGCCGTGAAAGCTTTCAGCCAAACTTTTTACGCCCCGGAGCGAAACAACGAAAGTCAAAGTGCAGCTATCAGCTGGGCACTCCAAAATCACGTGGTTGCGTGGAACGAGAGAACTGAGATGAGCGTAAGAGAGCAGCCAAGGATTCGCTCTGCGCAGGCGCTGCTTATGTCAAAACAAGCGCAGCTCTTATTATAGTTGTTGGAGTGGGTTTGTTGTCAAAAGTTGGCCTGATTAGACAGGGAACTGTGGCACACACAAGGAGCACCCATTGCACAGCGACTGTGACAAGATGATTGACATGAGGAAGAAGCAAATGCTGCACTCGAGATCGGAGTACTGTCCACTTAAGTCCGTGACAGCAACAAACAGAACAACAAATGGGCGAGTCACTCGGGAGCCCTCGGAGAAGGGCATGAATAGAGCTCCCAGAGAAAGTTTCTCATGTGTGACAAAAAAGCGTCGCGTCGTCTGGGGACACACTAATAAGGCGCCGGAACAGCAAGCGAAGCAAATAGCAACAACAAACAGTTAGCACACGCCCACAGGGGTGCCACACCTCCAGGCAAGGCGCGCCAAGGTTAGTCGATTGATGGCCGGGATACTGTAAGAGGGGAGCGAAGGTAGCAGGTCATTTTGTCAGCAACTTGTGCAATCAGCTGTTGCTAATGAAAAGCGTCGCCAGGCTTAGCGATAAAAGCCAGGGGGAACCGGGGCAGATTCGTACACGTACGTGTTCACGACGACGTAAAAAGTCAACTTATATTGATTTTCTAGCAGTTTTTTATGATGGTGTGCGTGGGCACTGGGAATTAATTTCCTTGAACCAACCATGGGCATTTCTACAGTATAAAATCAGTAAGTAGTTAATTAGCTAATTAGTGATTGGACTTACCACTCGATATGGTTAAAGCCTTGATTATACCGTTTAACTTGTTATTTGTTTTCTTCTCCAGTTGTTTCGCTTTATTGCATATGGTATTTATATATTATTTTTATTGCAGCAATCTCATATTATTGTGCATCTGTACATTTATATATGTATCTGTTTGTGTGTGTATTTCCGCTTTGAATTAAATGCAATTAAAAACACATACAATTATTATTTATTTATGCACTCGCGTTTGTTTTCTGCGCCGCTTTGCATATTATAACTTTTACATTTACACACGAGCTGAACTGAACTGAACTGATGAAGACATTTTGCGAGACGATTTGCTAAACGACGACAATGAAAACTGGCGACTATCGCACACGCCAAATCCCCACAAACAAGTGATGTCTGTATAAATATGTTTATATTCGTATTCGTTCAATGTATCATGGGTAAATGTATAGTATAGTTGCGAACTGACCGGTACTAGGTCGTAGACGGGTCAGGAGAGATAAGACTATGGAAAGTTAGACGAGAGCCAACTGTGTTATCGGCCTCAGAATGCTGACGATAGAAGCAGATGGAGATAGACAAGCAGATACGTGAACAAATTGAACAACTTCGCAATCAGCGCAATAACAGCAGCTTGTACTACACGGTTGTTCAGCTCATCGGTACATATGTACATTCTTGTACATATCTGTGTATGCCTGTAAAGAATATACATTCATTCATTCATTCATGCTCAGCTCGCCATGCTTAGCAAGCTGTATAACAATAAATGATAAGATACAATGATAACAGTCAATCAAACGGAACCGAAACGCTAAAAACCGGCAGACAAAAGTCCACATGTCCTATATTCATGGACAAAAGCAATAGATTTGAGCTGGAAGTACATTGATTTCTTTCTTATAAACAATTTCACTACGCCAAATAATTTCACTTTGCGCAAGTACGCACGAAAAATGCTGTTTTGACAACCAAACAAAAGCCGTGAACTTGAGGTGCACACCAAAGAAATTTGATTTCTCTGTATAAATTGATTATTAGACATACACGGTATGTCAGTATGTACGTCTGCAGGTATAATTGATTTGCATTCACAACAATCCGACCTAATAGGGCCAATTAGAATTGGTATTTCAAAAGATATATATGCACTACACAGAACTATTCGATGGCTTTTTGTTATTTTGGTAAATTTTCTGCATCCACAAACAAAATAAGCAACTATAAAATATATAATTTGTACGATGTCAAGAGAGCGCGCGTGGGAGATGTAAGACGAGAGAGCGCGCGCGACCGTAAACCGAACAGTAAACGAGGAAGAGGTAAGGTAGGGCAATCAACGCCAGGCCAGGCCAGGCCAGGCATGCCAGAGCAGACCAGCACAGACCCAAACTGACAAACCCACCAGCAAACGAACCGTGCGCGTCTACGTCTCGGACATGACAGCGGCACCAAGTTCCGATAACAACTGACTGCCGCACAGCAGCGGGCCTCTGAGTTTTGTTTGCTGGCTTTGCTTTGCTTTGCTTTGCTTTGCCTTGCCTTTCCCTGCCTTGCTTTGCCTTACTTTGCTTTGCGACGTCTCTTCAACGTGCGATGCCTCGGCATGCACTGTGCTTGTCGCAGTAGTTGTAGTTTGCCGCTGTGTTGGTGTTTTGGTGTTTTGGTGTGTTGGGACTGCCGCTCAATCAATCGACAAAACTTTTTTCTGGGGCTTAGCTTTTCAATTACAGCGCTCTCAACTGCGCTCGCTCTCGCGCTCGCTCTCTCGGTGTCGCTCTGCCGCGCTCGCGCGCTCAGCAAAACAGCTGTTTAGCTGCTACAAAATGTAAACAGACTGTGAAAAAAGCTTTGGGGCTCTCACATTTAATTGAAAATAATTGTAATCAACATCAACAAAAACAAAGCCAAGGTAGACGGAAACGAGTTTCCAATGGAGGGGGCGCCGATGCGACCCTGCCTGAGCGAAGCCAGAGGCGGCGCTAAATTGCTATCCTATTGCGGTGCTTTTGCTGTCCCCAGCACAGTCACAGTCTATTTTGGCTGTCACATTCTCAAAAGTCGTCATTTGGCAGCAAACTGTAATTTGCTTTTCGCCAGACCGAAGACCCCAAAATTTGTGTCACACACTAGCCGAAATGGCAACCGAAATAGACGTCAAAGTATTTCTCAGCTGGCTGCACACTCAATGTGGCCAATGTGGCCAACGTGGCCAACATAGCCGACGTAGCCACAAGCGACGTCAACCTCTGCGCGACGACCTAGACCCACATTTTGAGGCTTTGGGCTTAAAGCAATTGCTGCCGTTACCGCTGCCGGTTCTAACGGAAGCTTCAAGTAATTTGTATTCTGTAGATACTATGTACGTAGATTTGAAGATTCCCTGCCCAGAGGCGCTATAAATCTTGCGCAATGGCTCATTGGCGTGGGCTGTGGTCTGTGAACACCTTCGCGCCGGCCGAGCCAAACAATGGATTGGCCCGAGCATAAAATATATTTGCACAGCAGCATAATTATGGCCGGGTCGTGAACGCTTGTTCTAATAGCCCATTGTTGGTCAGTGTGCTAATGTGATTAGAACATTGACGTCGACTTGACCACTTGTTGCTCAACGCTCCAACGCCGCCAGCCTTGCCGAAAGAAGAAGCCTCCGGCCAATGCTCGTAAATTTTTGCTTGACGTTTCCGCTTTTTACCTGACTGATATAGCTGATATAGCTGATATAACTGCTGACAAAGGCAAACATATGCGAAAACAAAAAAGTACAGCAATAGATCCAGCCTGAAGACCAAATACGCTCGCTTTCACCTCGACAGCTTCTTATGTGAACTATAAATGGTCGTTATTTGAATATTGGTATCTTTAGAGAGAAAATAAAACAAAGCTTCTTAAAAGAAAAGAAATAAGCACGCTTATCTCTATTGAATTAAGGTTAGCAGCGGAAATTAGGAGAGCGGTTGGAAATAGATAGACCGCCGCATACCGCGCGACAAAACTTAGTCACCCTCTGAGGTAAGCGTATATCAAAGGCAATGCAAATAGAAACTAGAAAAGTCGTTATTTGTATTTAGCCTTTCATTTGCTTTGCATGTAGAACAAGCATCGTATTTGTATCTTGTTGTTTGTAGTAAGCTGTGCGCGCTCAAAATCCAATTAAAAACAACAGCTAACGACCTAACAACAGTGCCCTACTAAAGTCAGTATCAGTCAGTGCCGCTCGATTAGGTTTCTGTGCACTCGATTTGAGTCAGCTTCTATTTTCGATATCTGCCACACAGCAGACAATTATGGGACAATTATAAATAAGGCGCGCCGTAATCGCAGTCGTAGGTGGCTTACAGCCAGAGGCGTTTTATCTTGTGCCTGGCTCATGTTTAGTAGGTGTTGTCCTACGCACTGCACTATCTGCACAGTCACAAATAATTTACGGGCTCGCTTGTTTTACTAGCGTCGCTGATAAAATAAAAGTAAGTTAAGGTACGTACATGGCACGTACTTTGTAACTGAGCTCAGGTTTGCCGGCCAACACCATCCAGGTTATTGGCATCTAACTGTTTTCAGTGCGGTTGCATCGTCCAGCAGCAAGTGCCGCAAAAAAGTGATGCTCCACGTAACGTAACGTGGCTGAGATGAAAATGGCACTTAACCGCAAACGAGAGCTATAAGAACCAGTTTTCTGTCTGGCACTCACTCTGCAGAGGCAGATTCGTGTTGATGTTCTGCCAATTGCCCAAGTCGCTTAACTGGAGCACGCATATCTTTATGAAATTGTTTAATGCGCCACAAAATGTTAAGACTGTCGAAACTTTAATGGCAGCTGAACACGTTGACCGCATTGAATGTCAAAGTTGAACCACAGCCCAGACCGGGCCAGACGGGCTCAGCCCAAGCAGCAATTGTTAGGGAGCCGCCAGCAGCTGTATATGGAGAATGCATTTTGGCTGTGGCGTCATTTAGTTGGCTCACAGCCCCGGCTCTGACGTTGGTTTTAGTTTTGCTTTTGCTTTTGCTCTTGGTTGCTTGCGCGGCAAGACTTTGTTGTTCATACGCTGCAAAAAGGGTTGCATTCAATTCGCGTATAAGTTTGCCACAGAATAATAGTATCATCCAAGTGTCTATTAACCAGAACTTAGATAAGCGTTTTTCACTTATCTAATTTAAGACCTTATCGCATTACCTGATTCGCCATATAACACAATTGCAGCGCATGCACAAGTCGACAATTGCCGCAAAGTGCCTTCTCTCGGCTTTTATAAGAGCTTGGCACGCAAGCCGAAAGACAGCCAAGCCAGGCCCAGCCGCTGCAAGTCATCATGTAACACCCAAGAAATATCGCGATGAGGCAAGCCCCAACTGAGTTATGCAGGCGAGTGTCTCTAATAAGTCTCGACACTCACGGCTGCCTGGCATAGAGAATCAGAAATTGACAGCGCCGCTGAATCAGCGGAAATTAGGCATTTAAACAGACAGCTATCATTTGCATAAGACTGCGGCTTAGAGACGCACATTATTGTTACTTATTATGCCCAAACACGGCCCCAAACGTGCACTGAACGCATCGCATGAGGCTTAGAAATATGAGCATATACCGCTACCCCTTTGAGCTTATAACGGTCAGTAATTTGTTAATCTCGTGAAATTGTCCATCAGGTCTCTCTGGCGAGAAAAGAAAGAGAATAAGATCTGTATGTGGGAAAGTCCGGTGTTCCAAATGATATGCGCAGCAGCCAATTTCTTCCTTCCAAACGAAAACTGGTCCGGCGTGACCCACAAAAAATTGCGTTTAACACTTGAGCTGCAAGCCGGCGAAAACAGCCCAACTAACCACAGTTGTTAAATACAAATTATTTTTTTAGTAAGCAATATTGGTATTTTGTGTATAAAATATAACAACAAATGCAAGCTCAGCTGATTTGCGTTCAATTTCGTGGGATTTTAAGGCCCTCTAGCGCTGAAATTCTGAATCATTTAGGTTCTACATATAGAAATTGTATGCAACAAGCGATTATTTCATTATTATTCACCGCACATTGCGTAAATGTAATAAAACAAAAAACAACTCAATTTAACAAGCTTTGTTCGCGTTTAAGGAAGCAGAATGAGGACATACTTGGATGTATCATCGATGACTCTCAAGTGCCCTAAGTGTTATGCGGCCCACTTTAAAACGCATTTGAACGCGCGATTCTCGGCGGCAAGCATAAAGGTTAATGTCCATGACTTACCCGTTTTGTTTTCCTTTTTTGGCAACTAAACAAGATCAACGACAACAACAACATCACGACGTTGGCTTTGTTCACTAGCGGTTAAAATGTTGCAATGAGAACAGCGTGGCCATAAACCAATAAAACAACAAGTTGGATTTTTCTATGTGACAAAGCACGACTCGAGACTACTCTTTATATTTGTTTACTGGCAAGTGGTTTTCACACATTTTGTTATCAATTTTCCTAACTTTATATCTCTTTCTCTACTCTGGACATATGTTTGTATCTTCTTCGCCAGTTCAGTACACCCGCTCAAACCGTTTTATGGTTACAGGGTACTCAAAAGAATACGGTATTTTATACCTATGCAGACGGCAAGCGACACAAGCGACACAAAAGCAACAACAAATCACAGCAACAGCAATAGCCAAGGCACAAATGCAAATTGGAATTGGAAACTGTAGAAAAGTGAGAAACGGCTACAGAAACTGGCACAGACAACACCACCGAGAGATAAACGATATTCGTGAGTTGGCCTGGAGCTGCGCCTGGGCGTGCAGTTTCAGTTGCCGCCCAATTGGTCGGCCAACGCAATTTGGGTTAATTGCTGCAGTGACGCATTGGGCTCTGGCTCGGATCATATTCGTAGTCGCAGCCGGAGTCGGACTCGGAGTCAAACTCGGACTTGGTCGGCAGCCAATTAATGTGCGGAAATCTGCGAGGCGCGTCATAGAGCACTGTCACTTTTTGCAGCCAAGTTGTCTTGGCTTTCTGCTTGGCTGTGTCCCGGTGGAAATGGCCAGCTGGCACTTGCTGCTTGCAACACAATTAGCCCGGCCCGCCGGGCGGCATTCTTGCGCGCAAGCCTTGACCATGAAACACGCACCATAAATGCTTTGAAGAATTCAAAGGCAATTAAAGGCCTCGAAAATGATTTAGAAATTGAAATTGCCCAAGCTGTGGTCACTCTCTGGTCAATGGCACTCGAGCATTGACAGTTACTCCTTTTTCATCAAAGTTACAATATATATAGCATATTCGCGTGCAAGTCGTCCGACTGGTTTTGTCGCTCAAACCGTTACTCCGGCCTTCGCTACCAAAATAGAGCTGTCTGTCAATTAGCGCCGGCGCGACTTGACAGTGCACTGAACTTGTTGCGCATGAAATCCTCATTGTTTATGATTTGTTAATGGCCAGCGGCAGCGGCACCACGGACACACATAATTGAGCATGAATACGCATCGCCGTCACCAAATCTGACGTCAAACAGACCCCACAACTTAACCCGCTCGAGCGCATTAGCAAAATCTAAATATACCAAAAGATACACAGAACTTTACTCTATTTTGTAAAATTCTGCCTGATGATAAAAGATAGGCATAAATATTCCCTGACATTTCTCAGTTTTTTACTAACTACTTTACACTCTTAATCTTAATTTGTAGCATTTGCGTATTTTATTTAGGCCTCTGAAATTATTTGTATAAAGACACTTTCATTATTTATTAGTTTTATTTTTAGTAATTAGCCATCGCATATTATTTTTATTCTTTGCTTATCTGTGATACCATCAATTTAACAGTACAAGTTTAAATTGCAACTCAGTGCCTAGTGGGTTAATCAACGTATTTATTATACTCATATACATATTCATGCATACACACTCACAACCAAGTACACACCCGCACACACGGACACAAATTCGTATTTGTTCTGAGAATGTGGACCACGCGTAGTTTGCACAGCGCTTTAGAGGCGGGAGAGCAAGAGATTATATACTGCGTGTTTCCGAACAGTTGTGTTTTATTTGTGAAGCTGTAAGGTACTGAATAGGTCTCTGACAATGGATAATACGTTTTGGGCATTCGCCTTATCGGTTTTTACTGTTTTGATAACTAATGTGTATGGGCAAACACAGCTGGCAAATGAAACAACCGTTGAGACGTCAACTTCTCCGGCAAATCCGGTGATCCCCAAACTCCCACTGGACATACACTACGAGGCGCTCTGTCCGGATAGCATGTACTTCATCCGGCGTCGGCTCTACGATGCCCTGCTCGATAACGATTGGTGGACCCGCACTGAACTGAAGCTCTATCCCTTTGGCAAAGCGGCAGTAAGTTTAAGTTGAAGCTGAAGTACCTGCATATGTATAATCTTATATTCGTTTAATCGTTAGTTCTACAACAACACGAAGAGCGGAGAAATGGAAGTGTACTGCCAACATGGTGATGAGGAGTGCGAGCTGAATGCTCTGCACGCCTGCATTTTGGAGCATATGGATCTGCGTCAGGCGTTTGATCTGATCTACTGTATGCTGCGCTCGTACAGCAACAACATTGACGCATGTGCCAGCCACCTGCAACTAGATGTGGCAGCAGCCAAGGAGTGCAAACGCACGCGCAAGACGCCGGATATTCTATTGCCCTATGGCAAGAAAACGCTGGCACTCAAGATATCCTTCGTGCCCAGTATTGTGTTTGACAACGTAAGCAGGCTGGCTGCGATTAAACTGTGCGATTCATCCTTGACACTTGACTCCTTTATTCGCAGCATTTCGAACCATACGAGCAGAGCAGCATACGTTATAATTTTGAGGCCCACTTTTGTCGTCATTACGAGCGGAAGTTTCAGATTAAACTACCCACTTGTGGCTAAACGAACACACACATTTCCGTATTAAGACCGGTTCAAAAATAAGTTGTAACCCGGTTCATGCCCGGCTTAAAAGCGAATTAAATATCATTTTCAACCGGTTCGGAAATCATTAAAAAGTGCTTAAATATATTAACAGAATGGAATTTGTGGTTAAACAGAAAGTACACAAACAACCTATGTTAATTGTGGAGTGGCCTGTTGTTCTGTTAAATGCCCAGCAATTCGTTGGGTGAGGAGTAATTGCAAATATTTAAATTTACTCACCTAACGAAAACGCCACTTAACGAAAGCTCACTTATCGAAGTATATATACGTTCATAGTCAAGACACGCACTCAGTGTAGACTTTCCTATTAGAAAATTTCCCTTGAATATCGTATGATCTAAATATTTCAAAACCAGTTTTTTGCGTATTGTTTATGATAGATGGCGCTTTCAAATGAAGCTTTATATCAAGTAGCTTAATAGGTAACCGCTACTGAAAGCAAAAGCTCACTGCTATAAAATTAGGCGTACTTTTTCCATCGATATGGCAGCTCTACAGGTTTATTACCTCATGTGGCAACCATGACAATATGTAACGGTAAAAATGTAACGGACTTTCTTAACGGATGATTAAGAGGAACGCTAGAAAATATTTATGAACAGAAATGAATAAAAATAGTTACCAAAAAAATTAACACATAAGAAAATTAAATCTTTAATCATTTAACTCGTAAAATCAGTTACATACGTTTTTATAAATTGCCTGCTAACAAGCTGAAAAGATTGTTCGTGCACGCGCTGGCGATAAAAGAATAATTTATTAAATATCAAATTTCACGACGCCCCCTTGAATTCCGATACATCACTATTTTGCAATCTGTGGAACAACACCTCGGGCCAGCCATTCAACATACTAGTTATAAAGGGCCCATACATAATAATTTGCCAATCGATTTGAGCGCAAATTCACTTCCCGACGAATCGTTGGGCCAACAAGCTTCGAGCTGGTTAAGAGGGGTAACAGCCGGCATGAAAGGCGAATTAATGGGTCGGCTACTGCGAATGGACAATGGCAATGGGCCTGTGCCATGTGAACGTACGGTGTCTGGTTATTTCTGCAGCTGGGTCTTCTAAACAATGGCGTCGAGCCGTTGAGATTACTGAAAGCGCGGATAGTTGCTATACGAGTGTCCGGACGTTCGCAAATCGACAGACGAGCGTTTGAGTTGTTCTCACTGCACGCGTTCAGCACTTACGCAATTTGCTGCCCATGGCTATCGAAATGCCCAGCGGGGCAGGTTTCAAGCGCGTGTCAGCAGCAGCAGTAAATGATGTCCACATAGAGACCACCGCCGGGCACTGGCCGACAGCTCGATGCATCGCTGAGGTCGGGGGGTCAGCACAGGGCGTGCTCACAGCAAGTGTATGACAGAGTGCCTAGACGGCCGACGACCGCCTCCCAACTGCCGACGACCGCCTGCCGACTGCCTGCTGCGCTTTGATTTCGAGTTATTGCCAGTTATTGCAGTCGACGATGTCGTTGTGCGACTGCACAAAACCAGAAACAAACCGACGCAGATGCAGATGCAACAGCAGCAATAGCTGCAACAAGCATCTGCCGCCTTTATGCCATGTAATCCGAATCTCAGTTGGCCAAAGCAGCGAAAAAATTAAATTTGCGCACAGAACAAGTTTAAGTGGCGGTAAAGTGGGTGCGGGCGGAGCGGTGCATTGCGCACGGCATTGGTGATGGAGACGCGATTTTGTTGCTTGCGTGTTGCCCTAAACGACTGCAACGCTGGGGCCCCGCCCACACCCATGCCCTCAGTCCATCCCCAGAGCTATTTGGCCAGTACACGCCAAACTCGTTTGCAATGCAACAAAAACAAAAACTGTTGCATTTCTAAAGGCTGCAGCAGCAACCAAAAACAGCAGCAGCAGCAGCAACAGCAACAAGAACAAGGGGACCAACAACATCAACTGAACAGCAGAAGAAAAATAGCAAACAAATTTACTGCCAATTTGCTGCTCATTTCGTTTAGAAGGTGACATGGCCATGGAACATGCGTGGCATCTGCGGCAGCGGGCAGCGGGCCGCGTGGCACGGGCGACGGCGGCGGCGGCGGCATAGCGTTGCCATGGTTGTGGAAGCCCGGCCAGGACCAAAAATGCCAAGAGGGTTGCTGGCCGTGTGTGCACTTTGAGCGTATGTGTTTCGCATTTTTACACTTAATTGCTCCGCTTTGCTCCAAATTGAACTGCCTGACGGGCGCGAGCTCGGAGGCGGACTTTGGCTGGGGGAGGCAAGCGGCGGCTAGACCAAACCTCGACCCGCCAACAAAAAGCGCAATTGCAACTGCAACTTTTGGCAGGCAGTGCACAATACACACACACACACGCGCAGCAACCAATACACATGGAGGGGCTTATAACTGTTTGAGCTCACCCAGGCACACACACTCACACACACTCATGGGCTTACGAGCGCTCGATAGTTTTGGAGTTTTTGGTTAGTTTTCGATAACGTTTAAAACACCAATAGACCCAGCGAAAAACGAAAACGTTGAACAAACAAACTAACTATTTTCGGCGCGATAATCGACGTCAATTGCAATGCATTGCAGTTGGCGTTGGCGTTGGTGTTGCCGCCGCTGCTGCTGCTCCCGTTCCCACTGCTGTTGCCGTTGCCTTTTTGCCGAATTGCGCAATTTGCGGCAACTTTTGTGAAACATAATTTTTGGCCAATTTATTGCGTGCCTTATGTGGGCGGTAAACTCGTCGCTCATCATCATCATCATTATCGCCATCGACGTCGTCATCATCATCATCAACATAACCATCAGCCGGCCATTGAGGAAACGACTCGGGACCATCCCTACATTCAAATTTATGCGCCAAAACTTCCGCTCATTTGAAGTATAAAAATGGCATGCGATTTGATTTGGCACTAAAGAGTGAAAAAAATGGGGCTTGGGTTATTCATTTAAATTATAAATGCATTCGGAATGTTTAATTTTTGAATAGTGTGGCCAACAGCAGCAGCAGCAGCAGCAGCAGCGGCAAGGACTTGCACTCCTTTCTACACACACTCAAACACACGCACACACTTTGACGGCCGCATTTACACAGGCAGCACATTCGATTCGCATTAATCTTCATTTGTTTCAGAATAGACTGGCTCTGCTGCTGCTGCTAGTGGTGCTGCTGGGGCTGAAGCAGCTCCAGCTGCAAAAGGACAAATACAAATCTAAGGCACAAATGTCTGCGGCATCGACGGACGACGAAGTGGTAAAGAAAACGCAACGAACAGAAAAGCCATAGGTCATAAATTAGATTTTCCATTAAGCATATAAAAGCACCTTTTGGTTATCCTCAAATGCGTTTGCCCGTCCCGCCACGCTGCGACGCTGCCGCACTGCTGCCCCTGATAAAAGGCGAAATCCAACTGTGCTGCAAAATCGAAGAAAAGCATTGAATAAACGAATGAGCCGACCGACGGCAAAGGGCAAGGTGCAAGATGCTCGGCGGCAACCGGGAGCCGGCAGCCGGCAGCCAGCAGCCAGCAGCCAGTCCAAGAATGTTGCCGAGGTGAGCAAAAGGAGCAGCAGAAGTAGCTCCTCGAAGTATCCTGTGCAGCGACAACGGCAACGGCAGCCATATTGAAGGGATTTGCACAAACGTGCAGAAAACTTTTGCTGACACAAAGGATGCAAAAAGGTGAAAGACGCAGCGGGACAGCTGCAGCCGCAACAGCCCTTTAGCCAACTCGGACAAACTTGATTTGGTGCAATATTTTTACATATAAACTACTACAATAGTGTGTATATATGTATAAACTATACATACTTTATATATATATGGAGCTGACTGGTAATCGCATAATGGAATTCGTGCTCTCCACTCGATGGCTTATGCGCAAGACTTATTGGTGCGAATTGCTTTAATCAGCGCTCGAATGGGGCGAAAATGGGGCATTGAAATCCCGTAAATGTAATGAGCCTTTTTGGCAGCCCATAAAAAGTCATATAAACATTTCAATTAACGTGGTGCACACGTAGCCGTCACTGGCCCAATTTCGCTGCGAAACCACAGCCACAGTTGTCCGGCCGATTCCCCGTCCCTCCCCAGTCGCAGTGCCGTTTCCATTGGCACTTCCACCTGACAGCCATAGAAGGACGAATGAGCCGTAGTGTTTGATAAATTGAAGCAGCAGGGCCAAGACGACAAATGCGGAGGGTTCCAGCCTGTAGCTATAGCTGGTCGATTCGTTTCAATTCATGCCATTGCCTGGCTAATTTAGTGAGGAAATGGACACAGCCACGAGGGCCACGAGGGCAACAGGACAACGGGACAGCGGGACAACGGGACAACAGGACAACAGGACAACTGGACAACAGGGCAGCGCTGGTGACGACACAAATGTGTCGTATTCAAGGTCATAAAACGTGCGACACAACCGGTAATCAAAGCATGAAATTAATTTCCAATTGATTTTGGCCCCTTGTCGTTGCTTTGCCAATCGCTGCAGGAAGTTGACCAACGGAAGTGCGAAACGATAAACAGCAACGAGAGGAGTCGCAAAGGCAACAACATCAGCAACAGCAACAGCAACAACGACAACCGAGACCCAGCACATACTTCACCAGGAACAACAGGAGCAGTAATAGCAGCAGCAGCAGCTGCTTGCACGGGCCTAGGGAGGGACGAGGGGTAGCAGTGGGGCATTAAACGATCAAACGTTTAATGACACCCGGCCAGCCATTGATTTGCCAAATACATGCGAGAACTGGGACGAGAGCGTCCCGAGCAAAGCAGTGGGGACTTGGACTATGTTGAGTCAACACAGCCGCAGGGACGACATTCGACGACGGCGGTCAGTCAAAGGACACAACCCATGTAGCGAGGGCTGTCGCAGAGCTGAGCACAGCTTTTCGGATCGGCCCTCTACTCAGCTGGCCGACTTGTCGAGCGGCTCTCGCATGGCCATAAAATGCCGCAGCCGCTGTCGCTGGCAACGATTTCGGGCTGTGGCGGTGGCGCCATGACCATCAATATGAGACGAATGCCAATGGCCGGCACATAGAGCAGCTGGCAATGGTCAGACGAGCACTTGGCTTCCACCACAGGCACAAACAACTGAAGCGGGGCATTTAATGTCGCTCTGGCTGTCATCACCAAAATCGAAAAACAAAGCAAGAAAAAAGAAAGTGACAGACAAACCAAATGCGCGCCAGGGGATTGGATGCAGGGGGACCGAGCAAAAAATATGCACAGCATCCTTGACGTTTGTTCGCTCGTTGACGCCCGAGCAAGTCCAATAGAATCGCTGTCCGGCTCCCTGTCCCCTCTGTCCCCTCTGCTGTTGCCAAAGCTGACGGCCCAGCGGCGACCCATGGCCGAGATGTGTTCATGTCTAATGTCGAAATGGTTAGTTTCACTTTTTGCGTCAGAAATCGTAAAATTGGATATAAAATTTTACGAGCGTGTGCCTGGCCCCAGCCCGGCCCCGGCCCGGCCTCGTCTCGAGTGCTCTGCTTTCTGTTTGCTCTCGAGCGTTGACGATGGCGATGACATTGGTGGTAGCTGCTGCTGCTGCTGCTGCTGCTGCTGTTGCTGCCACACGAATTTGTCCTGGGCCTGTATTTGGTCACGGCGCAAATTTTGATGCTTAACTAGAAATGGCAGCTGAAGTGGCAGCAATGGCTATGCCAACAGTAACAACAACAGCAACAAGAACAACCACGACCGTCTCTTTTTGGCAATAAATCATTTATGCAAGTTGCTGTTGCTATTTGCGTTGAAATAAAAATTCAACCGAAATTTGCTTAGCAATTTTGCTTGTTAAAAATTTAAGCGCGCTCGACTCATTGTCTTGAATGTTTGCGTGTTTGTCTCTGTGTTGTCTGAATGTGTGTGTCTGTGTGTGTGTTGAGGGGGTGCCAGCCATAAAGCTGTAAAGCTCATAATATGCAATAATCTAAAACACACACTCACACACACAACTGCTGAGAACTGGAGTGAGTGATGTGTACGTACACACATATATGTATATTCATGAGCAATATATTTTATAAGCGTCATCATGCATATTGGATAAAAAATAAGCTCAAAATACAAAAATATTTCGATATTCTCTGGCAGGCAGTAAAAGCAATCAGACGCCATTTGCCAGACAAGAGTCCGCCTCTGGTGCACACACAGATGTATTCAGACATCCATAGAACTTGCTCAGCCATTGTGCCAAATGCTCAGCAGAGTTCCAAACATCCTTTTTAAATTGTAGAAGCATGCATGTATATGTAAGTCTATTGTAAGAGGCGTATGTGCATGTATGTGTGTAGTAAAGACAGCAGTAGCCAAGGCTCAGCTATAGGGCCAGCAGCAGCAGCAGGAGCAGGAGCAGCAGCAGCAGCAGCAGCAACAGCAGCAAAATATTTACAAAGTTGTAATGGAATATCAACAGATCATAAAATCATGCACATTTTATTTGTCATAGTCGTAAAAGAAATATAAAAAATAAAAAACGAGAGGAAACGAAACGAAACAAAATGGAAAGTATATATGTATTATTGAAAATAAAATGAAAATACTCGATGAGCATGACAATGTCAATGGTGAGGCAATATACGAGTACATGATGGAATATTGTGGTATTTATTGAATGGCTTTGGCAGCCCGCTGGCACTTCAAATTCAGATCCTTGGCTGGCCGCCTGAACATCTTAAAGGCTTCGCTCCTTAAGCTAAGCCGCATTAGGAAACGAATAGGGAAGTGGTCAATTGGCTGATGGCCAACACCACCGGGTGTGGGCACTGGGCAACAGTCAGTTGGCAGTTGTAAGTGGGCGGCTACTTAAAGTTTAATTTGAAAATTAGGCTGGCCACAGCTTACAACAAACAAGAGTGGACAAAGACAACAACAAGATGAAGAAGTGGAGCCACGACAACGTCAACGACGCCAGCCACAACACCAATGACAGCAACTTAAACAAATGTCGCTTCTGAGTTGTTTGCTGAAAGTTTTTAGCTAATTTTTCGATTTTAACGAGAATTTTGAAGCAGCTACACCCAAGTCCGTGGAGGTGGCTGCCTGCCGATGAGTCGGACATGGACAATGTCCAAATAACTTGGGAGCTCGCAACTAACGAGAAAATGTCTGGCAAACACTTAAAAGTTTTACGATGAGATGCAGTCCAAGTCGCTGCACTATGGAAGCAAACTACAAATTATTCCCAAACAATTTAAAAATAAATTAAATTTCAAGATAATAGCCGATGTTTAATACACTATAACAAGTTTTCAATTCTCAGTTAGTCAAACGTGGTTATTAAAAAGGGCTCGTGGAGTAAATTTACTATTAATAACTGCATTTGCCTAGTTTTTGCAATATATCACTCAAAGGTCGTCCACCGTGAGCTATTTCCAGCTCGAGTTGGCTGCCTGGCTGTCATTGACTTCGGGGCTGCACACGCTCCCTACGGTTTACTTACCCTCTGTCCAATACTATCCAATTTAAGCGCGTTTGAAAACAAAACTCGTACAGACATCGGGCATTGAGAGCACGAGGGGAGGCGGGAACAGTAGCAGCAACAGCAACAGCAACAGCAACACTAGCTGTAACGGCATCTGCATTAGATTTGCACTTAAAAACTGTCTAAACCTTGCCGAAAGCCAAACTATAAAATTAATGATAATTATAGGCAGCACTCGGGCCTGCGCTCACTGTATCTGGCCATCTGTCCCTTGGCGTGTTTACTGTGGCTGTAAGCGGATCTGGCTATTTTTGGCCAATTGTCAGAGCTGAAAATTTTACTTTACTGTCCATTTTATGTAGCCGCGCCGACTGACTGGACTGGACTGGACGGGACTGGAGTGGGCTGACCTAAAAGGCAGGAGGGCACAAAACAAAAAAATAGACACCGGAACAAACCTCTTGAAATTGCGGATGACTGACAGTAGTAATAACCAGGCAGGGGCAGTGGGGCAGTGCGGCTGTCAGCCAAGCGGCTCATTGCCCGTGGTGGCCCGGGCCAGGACTAAAGAAGCGATAAAAACGAGATAAAACGCTTTAATAGAGGAGAGGCAGCCACAGCCCCAAAAATGTTACCATCGCCGCAACGCAACTGAAGTGAATAGTCTTGTTTTATGGTTTATTTAAAAGTCCGCTTGCGGGGTGGCTGCCTTCCAGTGGAGCGATAAGGGGGCCAGCCGAGGCAGGGCACCAACGTTTGTCAATTGAACACCACTACAACCTGCAATTGGTGTGAGCCGGCCGCTAGTAAACCTGTCAAAACGATTACCAGCATGGCACGGGACAGGGCACGGCAACCCAAAAGCCAAAAATTCATTTGCCTGAAATTACAAATTACGGCACTTGCAGTTACCACTACCAGCATGAACCAGCAGCAGAACCACCATCGACAACAACGACAGCAGCAGCAACAACAACAACACGAGCAATAGGGCGAGCACGGACACAAGTACGCACTAACGCAGAGGTGGCAGCCAACTATTAACTCAACAAGCATAAAATGAAGCAGGCCAAGAAGTTAGTAAGCGAACGCCAGCTGAACTGAACCGACCTGGCTGAGGATGCCTGTGCCCGAGCACCAGCGTCTGCGTCGCCCCAGTCGGTGGCAGTGCCGGGTGCAGATTGGTTTGTGGGCGGCACTGGCACTTGAGCTCACATTCACGTGGCAGCTGAGCTGGCAAATAAGCCGACAGCAGATATTGTCAACGGGTGCCGCAGTGACGCACTCGTGGGAGTGGGCCGAAGGTGGCGGGCCTGGCTGCTGATTATGTTGTTGGCATTGCCGGGGTTGTTACCTTTCGCATGTGCCTCATATTTCAAAGCCGTCAACACTTTTCAGGCTGGGCACAAAAATACTACAAGTCCAACAGAGCCACAATTATGACAAAAGTATGGCTGGCATAAATTGTGCACTTGTTTGTGCTGATGACTGCTTTTGGGACTCCACCTCTACTCCTACTCGTCATCGTCCTGATCCTGGAGGGGGCCAGCGGCTTGCACGTGTATTGTGTAGTGTGTGAGCCGTGCGGTGTGAGGTGCGGGAGGTTGTTGTTATGACATTTGTTTGCTGTGAAATAAAGCGCCGCATTAAAGTTAATGACGCCCAGGAAGGTGGCTTAAAGTGCCAGTCACTCAAAGGCCACCGCAGGCCTGAGGCAACCACAATCGTAGCCGCACCACCCCCACTCATACCCAATTTAACTTCACCGTTCTCAGGTCGCAAGCTGGGGCGGAAATTAGAAATTAAGTCGCTCGCTGTTTGAATATAAATTTAATTAATGTTACACAAATGCTTAAAAGCCTGCATAGTTTGTTTGCCATAGACCATCGCCACAACAACAACAATGGCAACAGTAACAACAACAACAACAACAACAATTGGCCAGGGCCAGCCCAACTCTGACAGGCAACAGCACGCGCCTTCCGCCCCTGTTTTCCGCCTGTGTTATGTGAACTTTTGGTCGCTGTTTAATAGTTTTCAAGCGCTTGTCTAACTGACGCCTTCCGTCACTTCTATATGTACATAAGCAACCAGAGGGTTGATCGGTGAATTTATTTAAAAACAAGAAATGCTTAACAAGGCTGCTCAAGTCAAGAATATTCAACTAAAAGCTGCCTCCATATTTACCGTCCTCAAGTACACTAATAAATATAAACTGTTCACGGCCTTGGCTACTCGCATACCCATCTACCGAATGTGACTTGCCAAATATTTATTTATAGGCACTCTGATGCAAACTTTGCAACAAAATCAACACAGCCAAAGCTTATTGGTATTGGCCACAGCTAAGTATGTATCTATACATGTAATAAAGTAACCCTCTTACAGCAATTAAGACTGGCCAAAAACGGTCATGCGGCCTCCGAGCTTGGGGCCTGAGGCTTGGACAGCCACTCAAACTGGTCAGCATTGTTGACTAATAAAGGCGGAACTGTATCCGTAGTACTTGGTTGCGTCATGTGTGCCCTGGCGTCGGAGTGGAGAGGAGGGCGAGTCCTGCTGCAGTTCATTAATTATTTGGCCCACAGCGGGTGGTCCTCCAACAGCGAGTGGGAGGGCGATGGGGACTGTCGACTGTTGACTGTCGACTAGTGGCAGTTTTTTGTGCTGTTTGACAAAAGCAAGTCGCTTAATTAGTTTTACTTCTGCGAGTAGAGTAGTTGAAGTTGATTATTAGAGCAAACTTTGACATCGATAACAAGACAAAGTCATTAGCATTTGCACTGCCCCGCGCCATGGCAATTGACAATGCAGCTACATGACAATGCTTTCAATGGATGCATGGCAATTTTTTCGCTGGCGTAGAATCCAAATAACATTTTAGCCATGCTGCGCATTGTGATTTGCATCTTACAATGGATCGCCAGCTTTGCCATGGTTTCGGACACATAGCGGGCCCCCGCAGCGGTGTCATTAAATCATGCTAAATGTCAGTGACTGTTGCTGTCACTCAGAGTTGCGCCACCGCCGCCAATGGCTGCGGGCAGCAACTACCACTCTGAATTGTTCCGCCTCTGTCTCTGGCCCTGGCTTTGGCCCCGCCACCTCTGCTGTGGCTTGCAAATGCAAATAGCAGCAGCAGCAGCAGCAACAACATTTCCATGGAATTAGTTAACGTTTACCGACCAAATGCAGCAATAACAACTACCCGACCAACTCAGCGACTGCCTGTCGCCGCTGTAAGCTGGACAACAAATTGACAGTGTTAAATTAATTTGAAAATACATGCAACTGTTCCATCTCCAGCTCCAAGTCCACCTCCACCCTAGGTCCATCTACATTTCCATTTCCATTACCCTGGCCGGGGCCTAGGTAAATTCAAATGCACAACCAAGCAATTGCCCGGGGCGGATCTGGCCATTCACCAGTCACCAGTTACCAGACACCAGGCACCAGGCACCGGGCACCGGGCAGCAGGCAAGGTTGTCACCTAGATGCGTTTCACTGATTTTAATTAATTCATCTGTCAAATAAGATTAGTTTTATGGTTTACATTGTACACATTGCCCTTGTAGCTGTTGCCTGTTTGGGCTTGTTGTTGTCTCTGCTGTTGCTGTTGTTATTGCCGTTGCTGTTGTTATTTGTACTGGCCAATGGTATTGGCACTTGCGGTTGTCTGCTGGCGGTTTAGCCAGCCAACGGCCAATACACATGGACACGGACACAACGTGGGCTCGTTGCCTATGAAAAATAACTAATTTATTGCAACTAAACAGCAATTTGACTAACATGCTGCAAATGTCAACGGGAAAATCCCATAACATGCACACACAATGGATGCAGCTGGAGTCGCGTACTCGAAAGGGCAGTTTTCAGTTACCGGTTCAGATGCATGTTTTGGCCCTTAATCGGAATTTGGGCGCCCCATTAATGAGCCATAATAATTCAATAAAACTGAAGGCAATATAAATTAACCTGTTGCCGCCTGTGGTTCGCCTGCCTGCAAACCGTACAAATTTCATTTTGACATGCAGTGCACTACACCCACACATGCACACACACACACTCACTCACACACACAAAGGCACACACAGACACAAGCGCACATTTACTTAGGCATGTATCCGGCATAGCTGCCCACTCTAGGCATTCATATGGCCCATTAGGCACAGATTTTGTAAATTATGTCAATAATTCAATACAGAAATGCCAACGCTGCTGACATTTGGCACACACCACACCACGAAACACAAGCCACCCACTATTAGCCACCTTAATGATAACAGCAGCAGCAGCAGCAGCAGCGTCGACTTCGTGTCAAATTTGTGCGCAGCTTCATTGTTAATCGCCCGGCCATAAACCCAAAAACAATTAACTTAATCAAATGCAATTGAGCAATGTCATTTGTGATTGTGATGCCACTTGCCTGGCGCCGGGCCTTGGACTCTGCTCGGGGTTACGACGCCAGCATAACCTTTCTTCATACATATTGTTTATGTGTGCCTGCGATTTAGGCCCTGCTGTTCCTGCTGCTGCTGCTCGTGATGTTGCTCCTGATGATGTTGCTGTTGTTATTAATAGGATTGTCAATCGCAAATTGTGCCTGGGCCTTTGTGAGTCTTCCAGTCACCCAGCCAACCAATCGCTGGCGCCGCGGCTCCATGTCTGCGCGTCGTCATCATCATCAACAACATTGTCGTCGTCCTCGTTGTCGTTGCTGGCATTGCTGGCATGGCTCGCTATTTGGGCCTGGATCTGCTATCCTTGGTGTTGCGGCTGAAAATTATTATAGCGGTTATTATTCACAGTCAATTACATTGCCACAGCTACACAAATACTGACGCACACACACAATTCACGAGAAACCGCACAACAAGAATCGCATGGCCGTCGCGGCGTTAAGACAGCGAGCGACATTTTGACAGGGACAACTATCTATCTATGTATTGCACATAATGACAATTATAATGGCAACCACAATTATGAATGCCTGGCGATTAATAACGCCGACTGACGGGCACTAAGCAACGGCAACAACAATGCGCCAGCTATTTGCAGCTGTTGTTGTTATTGTTGTTGCTCCCGGTTCTGCCGGTGGTGCTGCTGCGGCTGGCGCTGCTGTTGGTGTGGCTTGTTATGTGCCCGAAATAGGTTCTCGAGTGTATTAAAATTGTCGGCCCGGGTTTAATGCGCTGTCAATTTAACATCGCTTAATTTCTCATTTCGGCAGCATTATTTCAAGTCATAATTGGAGGTTGTCGAGTGGAGCGGTCTTGACTTGGAGGATTTATGCGTTGCCTGGCTGCCATATGCTTTATAACACTTCCAGCAATCATTTTAACAAAATGAAAATACCTATTGAAATAAACGAGAATGAACAAATCGCTTGTGGCCATGTTTCTAAGCAACAGCTAGTGAATTCTCTGGTAAGTATTTACTTTTTCACGTTTAACAATAGCTACACTTAAGTATTTTTAAGCTCGCTCATCGACATCATTGCATTTGCAATTACTTAAGATAGATATTCGAAAGGATTGCAGTTTGCTCTCTTGAATAGAGCCCTCATTTCACTGTTTTTCCGACGCGTTTAACACTTTGGCTCTTTATTTATTTGGCAGCTATTTTCTTGAGCGACAGCCAAGCTTAAATTGTAACTCGAGACTCGCATTTCCGCTGCTGTTGCTGATACTGCTAATGTTGTTGCTGTTATTGTTGCTGTTGTTGATGCTGTTGTTGTTGCTGCTGCCGTTGTTTTATTTGCTGTTTTGCGCGCCAAATCGTTAGCGCATTTTAATTAAACTCTAAATTAGTCATTTTCATTGGCCTTTGGCTCAAAGTACAAGGGCCCTTCTGCCGCTACTTTGGCTTCTTCTACAGCTTTTGGCTGCCTCTTGCACTTCTTTGAGCAAATGAAAATTGCGGCACTGCCGCATTGCGTACCATGCAGCCGATGTATATGTGTGTGTCTGCGTCTGTGTATTTGTGTAAGTGTTTATAGATGCGCTTTTTGCTGCTGCTTTTGTTGCTGCTGTGCATTTTCATTTCATTGAGACGACAGTCGCTTTCTCTGTAGCTCTTCGGCTAACTGTCAAGCCACTAGAGTCTCGCAAACTAAATTAGGGTTAAGATTGCAAATAAAATGTATTACCCAGATCTCCCTTTGCGCCGCAATTTGCCGCTCTCCTTGCGACTCATTTGAATTGCATAAACAACTTACAAAGCAAAAAGTTCAACGACTGCCGCTGTCGCCATTTATCTCTTTTAGCTCGGCGCTGTCTAATGACACGCCCACCAGCACACGCACGCCATTGCCGCAGAGAAACAGTGAGATAGATGGGGAGTAAAATTCATGGGAATACGCCAAAGCGACCGCAATTTAAGCCTAAATGCTGTGCGTTTAAACAACGTCAGGCCAACGGCTGCGGACGTCTGCCGACATGCAATGGACCGCCAGCCCCAGCCCCAGTCCCAGTTTTAGCTAAAACTCCAGCTGCAGATTCTCAAATTCAGGAGTAACCAAGTACAAATTTGCCAGCAGGCCGAAGCTTCAACGGACTTTGTCTTTGTCTCACTCCGTCCGTCCGTCCGTCCGTCCTGTCCGCACATGCTGCCTGTCAGCACGCCTGGGGCTGTGGGCTGTGCCCGTCCAACACGCCGTATGCGCAATGTGTGCGCAGAATACTGCAGCGTCTAACTGCACTAAATTTAACTACAGTTAAATAAATTTCATGAAATTAGTAATATTTATGTTACATTATTACACTGACGGCAACTACAAATAAGAGGAACAGCAGGAGCAGCATCAGCATCCACAACAATAAAACTGGCGTGCGCCTAAGTAACCGCTCTTTATCTCTTTCAATAACGAGTCTAACGACATCAGCGACAGTAACAACAACAGCAACAGCACCGACAACAACTACAACTACAACTATAACTGGTAGTTGTACTAGAAGTAGAACTCTGCGATTCGGTCATCAACTTGGGTATTGTTGCAGCGCTTTTGTTGTCCACGTTGTTGTCGCTCGACTTGAATGAATGACATAATGGTGGAAGACCACAATTTCAAAAGCATACTTAACAAATATTACGAAATACTGCGAAAAGTGCATGCAACAAAAGAATAACAAGCCGAGGAGGGGCCGGGCCAGTGGCCACAAGAGCAGCCGCCTAGGTGAACCAGACAAAGGGGACAAAACAATGCGAACGACGCGCCACGGACAACATGCCACAAACGAAGCTCACAGCCTAACCCACTATCAAAGCACAGATGCCAACGTGACCATATCGTGAGAGCCGAATAAATGGCAATGCACGCACAATTCTAACTCTTGGCATGCTCCGCTTTGCGAGACTAAATGGCATAAAAAAGAGGTTTAAATATTCCATTTATAGCAAAGTGTATGCAATCCATGCCCAGAACAGGGGGTCATAACTCATTAAGTTATTAGGCTTCGTGAGCGGACCGTCACGTGCTCAACACTGGATGTACTTAAGCTGGAAACTGTTGCTGCGCTGGCTATAGTGTTGTCTGTGTCTATGCCGTTGTTGCATTAAATAATAATAATCATAATAAGTAATGTAGGTAGGCAACGCTTTCAAGTGAGCAGCACGTGCTGCAGGGCGAGGCGTCGCTGTGACAGAGGCGACGGTGTGCAGCACTTGGGCCAGCTAAACGTCAAGCAAAGTGCGCCAAAAGGACACTACAGGATACTGTCGCTGATGCTACACTTCCTGGCTGTGTGGCAGTCGGGCTGGCGACCTGCGTTGCCTGTTCATTTGCCAGCCAGCCAGGCGGCCTGCCCGTTGGCTTTGTTGGTCTAAATTCCTCAGCTGCTGTAGCGTTTAGTTGCTGCACTACTGCCTGGCTCCATCAGCACTCATCAGAGCTGTTGTTCTCGGCCTCGTCAGAACGTCTAGTTAAATCCTTTTACAGAGGGCGGCGTATTGTTATCTGCCTGCAGCTCGCCAGCTCGCCATTGTTTATACTACCTACACGTATGTATATATAGAGGAATACTAGTTGGCCTGCGCTGTAACTACGGCTTAGCCTACTGCAGGCAAATACTTTGAGGTTCTCAGGTAGCTTATACGATGAGCAGAGCGTCATCTTCATTGCCGACAGTAGAGCGGCCAAAACGAAACAATAGCGAGTCGAGTCTTGTTGGTGTACGCAGATTTTGCATTTTAACGTTGCCGTTGCCGTTGCCTTTGCCTTTGCCAAGAAATTAAGCTCAGATGATTTAATGAGCATGTTTTACCTAAAATGTAGTAATTGTCACGTATTACGTGCTCAGCCTGAAGATTTCGTACGCACAGCAGACAAATAGCTAAATCTCTGCCTAGTTGCCAGGCTGCCTAACATCCTGATTACCCGGCTGCGGGTTGAGTTTAGAATATGTATATTTGCATATGTAATTTTATGGTAATACTCGTTAAAAAATATATGAATAGCGGCATATAAACAAGCCGAGTAAAGTGTACGTATGTATGTGCATGTGCTCGGGTAGTTAGTTGGCTTATGAAGCTCGGCCCGTGTTTGCATGCTTATATGTAGATAGATATCTTTGTATGTTCCCAAAAACCAAATTAGAACGTTAGAAGCATCTTTGCAGCTTTTCAGCTCAGCAACCGACGCACGTGGCAAACGAAATTTGTGGCTGGTTGTTGCTGTTGTTGTGGTAAAACTCTTGGCGAACAAATTTTCGTGCTGAGTGCATAAAAGACTCTAAAAAATTCATATAAAACCAAAGAACGCACTTTACACGCTCCGTCACACACACACACATACAAACACGAGAGTCGTTCACGTATGAGTGACATGTAATAAAAACGAAACAATATTGTATGATAAAGTATACGCCCAGTGGGCAAAAGGTTTCGCATGCGTACTTCTATATGCACATACAAGCATGTGTATACATATATGAAAACTGAATTAAACGAACTACGAATGGGACCATAATAACAATAACAACAACAACAACAACAGCAAAAACAAGAGCAAGCAGTCGCAACAATAGCCAAGCAATGAGAGCCACAAAAGCAATAGCCAGCGCAAGGCAAAAGATAATAACAACAACAACAGCAGCAGCAATACCCAGCAGTCAGCACAAGACAAAAAGCAGCAGCAACAACAACAATAGGAATGCGCAGCATAAACAGGAAGCACAATAGAGTCAACTTTCGACGAGGTCACCAACAACGAACCAGCGACAAAAACAACAAGCTACTGCGATTGCAGGTCTTACGGTCGGTCACTTAATGGCGTAGCTGTTGCTGCTGCCTCACTTTTGAGCTGGTTTTTTGTTGTTGGGGGCAAGCAGAAAGCAGCAAACAGCAAGCAGCATACTTTATTTGATGGTCATAACTTTTTCATTAGAACAAAAATATATATTCGAGCACAATATGTCCCGCAGCGCCGTAAACTATAAGTATATAAATAAGTACGGTACTGCGAGAAGCAGTGGAAGGAACAGCAGTTCATATTATGCCACATGTGTATATGTGTGTGTGTATGTGTACGTGTGTGTGGGTCTGTGTGACGGCTGTGTGTGTTGGCGTGCTCCACTCTGCGTGGCATCCGGACAACAAGAGCAATAGCCTGAGTTGTCATACTTTTTGGATGACCATAAAAGTTGCTGTGAAGTAGCACGCTTTACATTGCCATTGCAGCTACTTAAACAACGGAGCCAACAATAACGAACCGGGAGTCTGCTGCCACTGCTCACTGAAAGTTAACGTGCAGCCCCAAGTCGCTCACTGGGGAGCGAGCTTAAGCGTTAAAAGTCTGGAGAGCCAGCCAAGTCGAGTTTAAAGATAAACAATCATGCAAAAGCAGAAAACAGAAACCAGAACCCAGACCAGTTCCCAGATTGCCAATAGCGGTACAGCGCAGCGTTTAACAACTTTGAATAGGGCAATGGCTGAGAATACTTCCAATAAAAGAACTATAACTGTTGCTCGACTACTTAAAGTGTTGAATCATTTGATACTAATATGCACATACGGCAATTGAATAATTAATTACTCGTGAAATACTATTCAGCAAACAGCTTTTAAAACAATCGGCCAATAAGCAAAAAACAAAGTATTATTTTACCAATTACTATCAATTTAATTAAAATGAGCTTAGAAATTACCGAGAATTTATTTGTGTGCAGAAATAATAGACTAAATACATTCAATCCTTTTCAATGCTGTTGCACGTTGTCTTTCAGGTAAATCGTTCAATTTCATAATTTCATGCCTCATATTTTCTTTTCATCTCCATCTCCCTGCTGTTTCCCTATTGCACCTATTGCTGATTGGAATTTGCTGGAGCTCCTCCGACAATGCATGCGGTTTTTGACTTAAACTCCGAATAAGGTAAATCACCGAGTGCAGCGTATCGTTGTGGCATCGTTGCACTGCGTCGTCCTAACGACGCTCCAACATGCAAGGCCCCGCCGCTAGCTGCCACAGCACCCTTTCAGTCTGCCTGCTTCAACATTGTTTCAGAAGTTTTGAATTCGAGTACCAAAATCAACAACTTACCGCTGTTGTTAGCGTTGTCGGCGCATACTTCTGTTGTTTTCGGTTCTGTAAGCGACGCATAGGACTCAGCAGGCGGCCTGTATGGTTGTGTTTGTTTGTTGCCGCTGCAAAGCCAACGAAACTTTTGTCCTCAGTTGCACAAATACGACCAAACACACAGCGAGAGGCAGACAGAGAGAGACGTAAACACAAGTGTACAAACACTCGGCGCAAAAGATTGCCTTAGGAAATAAAGACGTCATCCCATGCAGTTGAATGCCCCAGAGAGAGCTTACTAAACTATTATGGTCTAGCGCTGCAACAGCTGCAATAGCAGCAGCGCCTAGCCGCGACAACAACTATAATAACAGCAACAACTAACAAAAACATCGCTAATAACACCAAAAACAACAATACCGCCAGCGCCGACGCTTTGTGTACGGACGGCAGCAACAACTCGCATATCATATCATACGGATTGCGGGACTAACTGCACTTTCAAAAGCCAAAAGCGAACGCACACAGCTGCAAGCCCTGACACACACACGCGGGGATACTAGAGCTTACTGTCCACTTAAGCGCGGCTTGTCGGTCGCCAAACGGAGACAAAAGGCAGCGTACTACAAAAATCAGGCACTAAGTATACCCTTAAGATATTTGCAAAATGACTTTTTTTATACCCTGCATCACTAATATAGGTAAGCAAGGGTATGACAACAATTATGTATAAAACACGAAGAATCAGATTCAGCTGCAAACGAGATCACTCAAAGGTATTTCTTAAATATTCTTATAAAATATATCACCCACTTTAGATACGGACACAGGATATCTTCCCATCGAGTATACTCGGCAATACGTAAACATTCTAAGTTATTTTGCTTTTAATTTGGTTGGTTGTTTGTCATGCTCGTTACTGCTGCTGCTGTCGTTCTAATATTGCTGCTCTGTTGTTTGGGTTGCTTTGCCGTTGACAAATACATTCAAATGAATGCGACTCGCATAGATTTGCTGAAATGGACATGAAAATGAGAAATGCGTTCAACGAACCAGCAAAGCGGCTAAAGATGCCCCTCTGCCACACACAAAGGCGCTGCCCAAACATATGTGGGTGTATGCATGTTTGTGTGTGTGTGGGAGTGTGGGGTGGGATGTGGCTGCTAACAAGAAACAAGAAAGTATTGCTCATAAGGCAGAAGCTTCAACTGCAGCTGCAGTTACGCATTCAAAACTCATCACCGTCATCAGCAACATACGCAACAACAGCATCAGCATCAACAGCAGTGGCAACAACAGATTGTGCAGTGGCAACAGCATTATCATCAGCTCGCAACTGCAGTTCTGCCAGTGAGAGTCGGTGGCACATTTTATTGTTTTACTTGTGCAGTTGCATCAAGAGTGGCGGTAACGCTCGCTCAGACACAATCATACGGCTGACTAATGCACGACTAATGCGCAATGTACCGTATACGTAATAATATGCTACATGTAGCACTCACCAGCACAAATACTTCCACACACACGACGCTGGGTTAGCCGGACTCAGAAATAGTTGTAAAATTGCTTGAATCTGCCAACCCGCATACCCTTTCAAATAAATTGTTTGGATTATTGACTGGACATGACTTTATGCCATGACCATTAACTAATCAGAAATTGCAATATTTGAGATTGAATTTCACAAAAAATACCTGAATTTATGGCTATTGAACTTATTGCCTGAATGGAACGTTTTTATGTCAATTCATAATGCTAAAACTTAAAACATGTGGGCTAATCAAATTGCATTTTAAATTTGCATTGTTTTATGCAAATTGAACGCCAAATCTGAGAAAATTTTAGTTTCATAGCTGGGAAGGCATTGTTTATAAGTATTAGTAAGCCCTTGTTCACTTCAGAGCTCCATCCTTCTGTTGTAGATGTAAGCTAAGTACAAACTATTACGCATTCGTTCAGATGCTTCGTTATAATGTCTGTTATTTACCAGTCGCCTTTGCTTTTCAGAAAACAGAACAATGAAATCCTTTGTTGAGAATACTCGACGAGGAGACACCGCATGGACAGGCTTAAGGCACCTTAATACCTATTCGTACTTACGTCGACGTTATTAGGGTTCCACTGTGTCGGACTGTAGTAGCTTGAGTTTTTGTAGGTTTCATATAAGATTGTTATGAAATATTCAGGATATAAAAAGTTAACTAAAAAGCCTAAGCACCATACGGTATACATTAAATAAACATAGGATTGAAGATGCTTTCAGCACAATACACTAGCACCGTTTTTATACCCCTTTTAGCCATTTTATGAGCACAGGGTATACTCGTAAAAACCTAAAAAAAAGAATTTCCAAATAAAGACCATTGCATTGTTATAACGCAACAAATGTGCATAGAATCAGTGCGAGTGCGTATGTGGCTACGCATGTATGTGAGTTTGAGTCAAAAATGTATGACATTCAAGTTAAAGCCAAGTGCACGCATCAACATGGGAGTAAGACAAGAGGGCAGCCAGCAGAAACAACTGAAATCTTATATCTAATGGGGATATGTGTGCTTTTGAGCAGGCATCACGTAATCATTGCACAACTACGTAAAAGGCAGCCATTATTATTTGAATGAGAATGTGAATACGAATGTGAATGTGAGAATGTTGCGAACGCAACAGAAAATTACAAGCAAAAGATGTTGGCATTTACGATAAAAGCCTTGGTAATGTTCTACTTACGAGGCAACAAGGCTGCCAGCATTGAAACGGGTCAGGGGCAGACGCAGAGGTGAGGGCCAGAACTTGGCGCCGGGGCTAAGATATTGTCAGCTTGTTGCTTTTATTTTACTTTTCGACTGCAGGTTACCATTTGTCGAATTTTCAATAATGCGAATTGCCACGCATGCGAATTGCTCTTTGCCTGAACATTGTTCGCAATTAATTTCTTTAATGAATGCATAATTGCATTTTTGTGCGCGCCTTGAAGCCATTTTGCAAAAGAATTCAAATGAAAATAAATTAACGTAAAGCAAAAACTCATTAAAATGCGGCAGACGCAAAGAAATACGTGTTACGCAAAAAGCATACACATGTGCACACAAATACATGTGTATGTGTGTGCATTATTTTATTCCATTTGTTGGTTGGTTTTATTTTTATTATTGTTTTTGTTTGTTTGTTGTAGCTGTTTTTTTTTTATTTTTTTTGCAGTCGTCCGAATAATGAATTTAATGAACCATTAAGATGCTCGCCCAGTGATAAATATCAATGCGGCGTATAAATTAAATGAAACTCCGAACGCGGACCATGGCTTTAGTAACTTTGAGTGCACCGCCTGAGCAAATAATTTTATGTAAAATAACACACATGGATTACTTGTATTTATTCAACGCGCATTTCACGTTTGATTTTATTCGCGCCGATTTCTTAAATTTTTTAATTTGTATAATTGCACTACAAATAAGCGCAATTACTTCGCTCCCCCAACGCATGACTTTTACCAACTTTCAAATGCGACTTAAGTCGGTTGCTGCAGCAACAGAAGAAGCACAAGGAGGAGACAAAAGTACAAGAAGAAAAACTGAACAAACTGTCTGACAAATTGCTGCAACAAAATTTTTTTCATCTCCCTTCTGGTATTGTGCCGGCTTTGGGCGTAGCAAAAGTGTTTTACATGCCAACAGATTCATGGTATTTGCACGCACGGAGCTTAATGTCGCACCCAGCAGGCAAGCCTTCCCCCACAGCCCAGTTAACAGCACGCAGCCTCCTTCCACACATCAGCATTTGTTAGTCGCACGTTGTCTGTTTGTCTGGCTCTGTGGTAAAACTTTTCTTATATGTATGCAAGAACAAGAAGGCAGCGTTGGCAGCGCAGGCATCGCAGGCGGCGAAGCCTTGTTTCCATTGCATACTTTTCAGGTTGCGTGTGCGAGAAAAAAGTTCTTAAGCTGCTTTAATGGGTTTGTGCGTAAGCCTGTGCCAAGTTCAAGCCGTTGAAAGTGCTTTTAAAGTCGCCGGGCTGTTCATTGCACACCCACTCACTTACGCAAACACACACACACACACACACACACACACACAAACACAGAAGAGTCAAAAAATAAATAAATAAGTAAAGTTAATAAAAATAAAAGCAAAAGTTTGCAACTCAACTTTAATTACATTCTGTTTCAGGTGTGTTGGTGTGTACATGTGTACTCCTGTATGTTTGCGGGTATGCATATATGTGTATGTGTCAATGCTTATTTAGAGGCACTCGCTTCGACGCTGGCAATAAAGAGCAGAAAAAGCAGCACATACCTAAAAGCAAGTATGAAAAAAAAAATTGTGAATTTAGTTGTTGCCAGCGACTGCAGGCAGGTTGGTAGCTACCGCCTTCATAATGACTTCATTCAAATGCCAACAAACTTGAAATACCAAATGAAATAACTTGCGCCTGGGCACGACCATACGAACCGGCAGCAACAACAAGTTGAGTTATGAGTTGGCATATGACTTTCATTTTGAAAACCAACGCACACACTACGGCACAAACACACACACAGAAAAAACAAAAATGTTGTTGCCATTCGCAAGCATTCACACAGTCAAGTGTAAGGCGGCTGCTGCTGCTGCTGCCGCTTCTGGCTCGACTGTTGCCACGGCCCTGCCCATCCAATGCCCGCAAATGTTTGCATTTTTGCACATTTCTCCTGTCTCATTATGCTAAATACATTTGCATTGTTTGCCGTTGTTTTTCTAGCTCTTTTGATGCATATGTGCTGCCATCCATGGTCGTGTTTCGTTCTCACTCTCATTTTAACTGTGGCACTGGTTCTGGCTCTGGCCCTGACTCTCGAGTCTGGACTATGCGAGTGAGTGCGTGGCAGCGGCTGCCTTGGCTTTATGGTTGTTTGCTTCCGCTTTTGGTTATTACGCATTCATGTCTTGCCAAGTGCGCTTCAAAACTTTGCAGCGCTGCCAGCACAGCTAAAAAGCCAAAAACAACAAATACCAGATTCTCAACAGTTGTTGCTGCAACTGCTGCTGCTGCTGCTGCTGCTGCTACTGCTACTGCACATCAGCCAGACCGTGTGCAGTTTTGCATATGAAGTGCCGACTCAACAATCGAAAATTTGCGCAACAGACGCGCTAAGTGGGTGCATGCATTGAGCTCAAATTCAAAACTGTAGCATACTTTACTGCCAAATTTATGCAGCTCCTTAATGAGGTGACTGTCGACTTGTCAGGGCACAAAGACATACAGCAACGCATAGACAAAGCCAACGCTTTAGACACACTACCTTTTCACGAATAAAACAGCTTAACGCTAACCGGGATTTCCCGGTTGAGAAATGTGGATCTACAAACCACTTAAACTAAGCTCGTTATCGCCTTTGACTTCGTGAGGGCTAATTTATGCATTACAGTTATAAATAGAATAAGGCAATGGCGTTATACTCACACACACACGCACGCACACACACACACACGCACGTACAGGTTATTAAACACCCACTCACACTCACACAGACAAGCACAGCGGAGACCTATTATGCGCTATGTCAATGGCAGCTAACAACAGCTGCAGTTGGGTCGCCATTGTGGCAACGGTATTAGCAGAACAATCTACATAACAATAAGCGACGATTAAAAGCTTTACGAGTCCAGCATAGGCCAATTCACATGCCTGGCGCATATTATCTATTAAAAATTTATAGCCAGACAACAGACACGCCACCAAAAAGGCCCGCCTGCAGCCAAACAAAAGCCAACAAGTATGCACCAATTTAAAATGCTGGCAAAAAAAAAAATAAAAACAAAAAAAACCACGACGACTACAGCGGCAACGACAGCGACAACGACAACCGCCCAAAAACCAAACGCAAGAAAATTTTCAAATAAAATTCACAAGCATGAAAGCGCCATTATATACTGACAGAACGACAGAAGGACACAGTTTCGAGGGCTCTCTCGCTCTCTGGACCGGTGTCTCTCTCTCTCTCTCTCTTTAACCTCCGATGGCAGTTGGCCACATAAAAGAGGCATGGCCCACAAAACCCACGAAAAAACAAAACAGCTTCTAATCATTTTTAATGAAATTCCAAATAAACACGTAAAAGCCAATGAATGTCATTTCAAAAAGGTAAAAGCTTGTGGCATGCGTTGTGTGTTGGGGTGGCGGTGGCTGCAGGGCGTGGGGCACGGACGTGCTGCTGGAGCAACAAGGTGAGCCAGCGCAGGAGAGCCACAGGATGTGCTATGCTTGCCGTATGAATAACAGCAACAAAAGCAATAATAACAACAACAACAACAACACCACTAACAGCAAGCAATTGCCGTTGGGCAGCAGCAGCGTAAATTGAGTGGATGGCGGCGACGGCGAGCGGGCAAAAAGCAAGCGAAACAAGTGCCACAACAACAGCCAACAAAATTTATTAGTCCGCACAATTTGACTACTTTTAGGCGCAACAACCGCAGGACAGAACCGAACGGAACAGCACAGGATGCCTGTCGAAGAGCAATGGACAAGGAACAACGGGAGAAGGGCAATGGGCTCAGCATCGCAGCGTTCCGGCTTTCGGCTTTAGGTTTTGGCGTGTGACATTCGCCTGGCTGCAGGGAAATATGTTTAGCCAGAGAAAAACAAAAATAAAAAAAACAAACAGAATACAAAAAGGGCGCATCTACAAAAATAACAAGAACAACAGCCATACACAAATAAACAAATTTATGGCATAAACTGGAGAAATATTGTGAAGCCGGACGGTAAGCGGCGGGGCAAAGTGCGGAGGGCTCCCAAGACAAACAAGCCGACTTGAATACGCGTTAAACTTACTTGAAATTTATGAATTTCGTGATAAGGTAAACAAGCTACTGCTGACCTAACGAAAGTCCCTCCCGACCGATCCAAAGCACAGACATGCGACTGACATTAAAATACGGAAAATAAAATGTCTAATTTAAGTTACGCTACAGTTGCACAAATTTTCATTATATGCCACTCAAGGTGGCAGCTACGTGCGCCCAATAATTCATCAACATCAACACCGAAGTCTGAAAGACCCTGCAAGTGTAGAAACTCCCCAAAATGTTCATATTCAAGAATATCAAACTAAGATTCTTAAATATAGGGAATTATGAAAGATGTTCATAAAATCAAGATTATGTTAATTTATGTACAGATTCATCAGGATTTTCTTCAAATAGAGTTTACATTTTATATAACTTCCCTTGTTTTATTAAAAGTGGAGAGTATTGCGCCAGTTATTATACCCTCAACCATTATATAACAATTTGTGTTGTGGTCCTTGCGGCGTGTGCCGATGGAGACAGGCTTAAAGCCAAAGTTATCATCTGCCAGCATTTTGCTGTAATTTAAATATGCTTGGCGGTTTTCGCTTTTTTTGCCCGGTTGGCCAGCGGCAAAAGTTTTTCATAAGTATTTTATTTGCGGGCCACCCACTGTGTATACACACATTTTGAAAAGGTGTTTGACCGGCAATAAGTCAATTTTGTTTGCGTTTTATTCACGCCGGGCCGTGCGCTGCGCGCGGCAAGCACCTCGCATCAGATCTCTGGGGAGTTGGCCACCAAAAATTCAATGATTAATGTGCGTTGGTGGAGTTGTTGAAGTGGGCGCGTTGCGAATGGGTTGGTAGCCAGGATGAGAATGGTTATGGCCATTGGAAACGTGGATCTGTGCTCAACACAGTTTTCGTAACGACAACAACGCAAATGGTGGTGGCACCAACGCTCAATGACCTCAGCGTATTTCAAAAGTTTATTAATTTATTGGATTTATGAAGTCATTGAGCATTATGCGTGGGGAATCGTATTTCGCTTCAATTTTTGGACGCGGCTTTTGAGGGTAGGATATTCATTTAGCGAAAGTATTCAATTTCGTGGCTTTTATGCCAGTCAACAAAGCGTAGGCGAAAAGGTAATTTTATTTAACAGGCCAAACTAAAGCTCATATGTACATGGGTTTCTGTATTTGCATACAGTGCATCATTTGTATCGGAGCAATTTCGCTGATTCCAATACACATCGACTGTTTGACTGTATGCGTGTGTATGAAAGGGCGTGGTAGTGTAATTAGTTTTAATTAGAAATGCCATGGTCATATGTCATGAAAAGTATGCACTGAATTGATATGTAAGCATATATTTCCTGCAGAAGTGCTTTATTTTTGCAAAGAACGACAAAAGTGATTTAGCGCTAATTATAGTAAATTCTTACTAAAAGGTATACTTACAGCGAATATTGTACCCTCTTTACATAAGAATGGCTTAACGCTTTAAAGACTTAAGATGTGTAACATTTCACTAAATAAAATTAAGAAGAACTTGATGAAGATTCAAAATATTCAGTTATAGAAAAACTGACTTGTTTAAAAAAACTTCAAATTAAAATTCAGGAAGCAAATTATTTCAACTTGGAAAAAATTCACAAAACGATTCAATAGATTCACAGATATACAATATTTTAACGCTGGAGTGTGAAATGAAATTTAAAATGAAATGTTAATTTATTCTCACTTATTTTTAAGACTTAGCATTGCCATAAAACACTCTATAACTAAGCAATCTGTTACTTTTAAATAATTGAAAGAATTGAACAGCTAATGACAGTATCCAATTGCAATATAACTCTTTTTGTGTAAGTGCAGGGGCAATTGATTCGTTAATTAATGCAATCCCAGCGCAAATAAAGCAAAAACACAGACAAAATGTAATTAAATAAACGAATTACTATCCCAGCAACGAAAACAAAATGTCCCTATTACACATATGTGTAATTATCGGTTGTGTGTGTGCGCGAGGTGTGTGTGTGTGTGTGTATGATTGAACGTTCAACTAATCAATGGGAAATTGTAAACACATATGCTAACTGCACGTTTAATGTTTACTTTGGTAGGCATATCATACATGTAGGTACGTGCCCTGCAACCTTAAATTGACTTAAATTCCCTATTTACCAATTTACGTGGCAAAAAAGTGGCAGCAATTAAAAATTATGTAGTATTTTAATAGCAAAACTTTTCCCTTAAATGGTTATTTGGCTTGTTTCGTTGTTGTTATTGTGGATTTTTTGCCGCATTTCATTAAACAAAACTTTGCCCACAGTAGCAGCAGCAGCAGCAGACAGAAACAGTGCCAGAGTAGAGTCGAGAATTTAATAGCTACACCTAAAGCTGTAATACGCTCTATGCTAGTTTGTTACAACCTGTGGCCAGAAGGACAGCGGACAGCGGTGGACAACAGAGGACATCGCCAAGCCTTGCATAAAACACACCCACAGTCACACACCCACAAATACATACACGAAAATTTCATCAAAAGTGGCAACCTTGAGCACTTGGTTATTAAAATGCATTCAACCAAAATCTAAAAACTACCAAACTTAAAACAAAAAAAATAAAATAATAACGACGACGGCGACGACGATGCTAGAAACTAAACAACTTTTGCAGGCAGTTTCGTTGGGAGGGATGTTGCGTATAGGTGCTGGGCAAATGGAGGCTGCAGCTATTTGGCTATTGTTGGCAGGCGCCGGAGGCGGGCGACGTCCACATTTTTGTCGTTACACTTTCTAGGTGGCTTTTTTTCTAGTACGCTGCGGCGGTGGCTGCCTTGCGAAAAATAATTAATTTGCATAATCCTTTGTAGCACTTTGCTTCATTCATGCCCGGCACGTTGGTTGCAGTTGCAGCTACGGCGGCGAAGGCGACGTCGACGTCGACGGCAAGGGCTACGGCTACGGCTACGGCAACGACAGTGACTACATCGTTGCCTTGGCCAAGCTCTGCAAATTCTGCAATGCAAATTACCTTAAGTGCGGGTCGCACAACACATCACCCACAAAAAACAGAGTGAACAAAAAAAACGCATATATCCTGAGCATCTAGCAAGGCTGCATTGTACATGGCACTAAACAACCTCAAATCCTCGTAGATCTTAAGTTATGTACACACGCACAGCGCTAGTACGTGAATGTGAGAGAGTGTGTGTGTGTGTGTGTGTGTGTGTGTGAGTGTGTTTGTGTGCGTATATGAGCCTGTGTGTATTTAGAGGTTTTCTAGTGGCAAAGCGAAGGTCGGACTAGGAGCCAATGCAGCTGTCTTCTTTCACGTCGCGAGACAAGTTAAGAAATGTGTAAAAAACACCTGCTGCCAGTTATTTCAGCAGCAGCAGCAGACCAGGCAACCAACGCTGGCAGCTTGTTATGACGCGGGTGGCACGCCGCCTGCCCGGCAGCTTGGCTGGCTGCACTTCATCATACAAGTCGCCAGCAAAGAAAAAGGAACAAGCCGGTAAAGCAACGTGGACCTGGACCTGTACCTGAACCTGGTGCCCTTAAGGGCCAATTGCAACACCCATGCACTTGGCTTCAACATTTGGTTAACACGAAATTTCTTGCCGCCTCTGATTTGTATCCGTGTAGTTTCTCAGTTGTTTCATCTCGCTTTTTGCATCCTACAGCTGCAGGCGCATCAATCTGGCTCACTTTAGCTCAGTCGCCGAGAGATCACCAGATGAGGATGAGCGAATGTCTTGGCAAATTAGTGCAGCGTCAAGCGGCACTCCAAATTTGTCTGCTGTCAGTTTGTAGCCTGAGCTGGCCACTGATTTATGTGGCACGCAGAAGCCGTTGCGGAGGCAGCCGCACAATGCCTGCCCAGCATCTCTGCCTTCAATTGTGTTTGTGCCGTTTTAGCCAGTGTCCATGCCAAGTTACATAACTCACAATGCGGCCGACTCGCGCACGACTCGAGGGTATTGCCAGTTTCTCAGCGGCCGAGTTACTCAATTTGCCATATATAACCGCAGCCCGCAATGCAGCGGCAACGTCGTCGCGTTTTCCCCCTTTTCTTGCAGTTCAGTTCTTAACTATTTTTCAAAAAACGACGACCCCCCTTAAGTAATGAAGCAAGCGCTTGCAGTTTTGTGGGTGCTGCTTCATTAAGTATGCCATAGCGTTCTACCTGCTTCGTAAGTATTTACACTCGCAGCCATACACACACACACACATACATATATATGATGATAGCTCTCTGGTGCTCTCATCTATTGCTTTCTCTCTCGCACTTAGTCTGTTGCTCGGTTCAGGTTCATAGACCTGGGCTGCACTATAAAATTTATGCTGGAATACCCGTTTGTCCTTGGCGCGGCGTCTGCCTGGGCCAAAACCCTGGGCGACCGGTGAAGTAAAGTAAAGTAAGTATTTTTGGGTATTTGCATAAATTTTCTTAAGTGCATCAGGCAGTAAATTGCAATCGATGTTGTTGCTGGCGTTAGGATGGCGTGTTGTTGTTCTTGTTTTCTTTTACACTCTCCTGCCCACACTCTCCTGCCCACACTCTGCTGCACGCTTTCTATTCTTTTCCTTTCCATTTTTCTATTTTCTTTTTTTGTATTGCCTGCTAGCATGCTGCAAATTATATAGCACACTTTCCACACCTGGACAGGCCGTCTTTGACGTCGCCGCTGCCGTCGGTGTCGACGTCGCAGGCCACGAGTACAACCTACAACTCAACACCCGTACGTTGGCTCGCTTCCGGCTCGCACACTTGGCCACCTTTCAACATGAGCCTTGGTGTCTGGCAAATTGTTTTCAAGGAACATGCAAAGCGCAAGTATTTAATTAATTTTTGCATATTTTATCTGTTTGAATTTGTTGAAGCATGTAAGAGTGTTCTTCCCTCTTCCTTACCTCCATCGTCTTAGTCCCGGTATCGGTCCCTCGCTCTTGGTCTTGGTCTTGGTCTTGGATTTGTTCTTGGACTCTTACTTGTATCTTGACTTCACCCTTGTGTTGAAATACTTAAGCCATTGATTGCATCTAAAGTGGCGGTATTTATACGTTTGAGCTCATTTAAATAAATTCTAAATAAAGCACGACGGACGAGTGGCACTGGCCATTGGCCATTGCAAATGCTACACTCACAACACTCGGCCAATTAAGTTTGTGCACGACAGCATGTAAATTCCACTTTGACCTATCACACATGCCCTTTTTGAAAAGGACATCATGCACTCGAAGAGTTTTTTCAATATTTATATACTAAATACTATGTAAAATTTGTATGGCAGGCAAAATTCTATTTAAGTTAATAGAGAAAAATTAAATAAATTGCAAAAAAATGCAAAAAATTGCAAAGAAATATATAAAGTTGTTTGTGTTTAAAAAATGTTGGCAACTCAAATTTAGATACATCATTTGTACTGTACTTTCAAAATGTTTAAAACTTAAAGCATTTCTTTAAAGTGGCGCTTAAACAAAAAACTTTCTACCGAATAACTAATTTCTATCTAGAGTAATTGGGGAAACAAATGTTAAAAAACATGTCTCAAATTTTACAATGTGAAATCTCATAAATTTGTATTGTGAGTTTTTTTTTTGTAAAAATAAGCATCAGCTTATAAAATTGTTCACAAAGTTTACATTGTGCAAGCCAAACGTAAGTAGTTTTGCGTGTTGTTTCGTCGTCCGCAAACTTTGTTGACCAACTGTTTGCTCACTTATACATATAAAAACGTTTGTTTAGATGTGTGCACAGATACGTTCGCATAGATATTTATATGTATGTACGTCTGTATGTATTTCATAGCTAGTCAGTTCATAAATTGCTTCTAATGTTGTTGTAGCTGTAGCTTATATTGCTTTGCCTTTTGTTCGAAAATCAATTATGCTGTCATTGTCATGCTTTTGACCTGCCCCTTCTCCAATCTCCCCTGGCAGAAACTCTGAGCCGACCACAACTGTTATCACACCTAGCGCTCTTTCAAAACACGTTGCTCAAACATTGACTGTTGGCACCCCTGCCGGACGATAGCTCCGGAAAGTGGGGCAGGGGCTCTTAGGGGAGGTGACGCTAACGTGCGCCACACTCACTCTTCAGTTTACGTGGCCATAATGGACCCTCATCAGTCTCATTATTTATGCGACGTGCGGTTTCTTTGGATTTTGTTAGATTAAAAAGTGCCTGAGGGTTTTGCCGAGCAGCTTGAACGTCACCGCACGGTCACCGTGGTCAATGTAGCTATGCGAGCGCAAAGGTAAAGCAGGTCAGACCGGTCAGGTATTGTCGTTGTTCCTGGCCCTGGCCCTGGCCCTGCTGGTTTATGGCCCTTGCACGCGCCCCTTTTACTCAGGCGACTATTTGTTAAATTTATAAAATAAAATACAAGCGCAAAAGCGAAAAAAGCTAACCAGTCCGACATGGCCCGGCCCATTCACGACCGGGCCTTGCTAAGAGATTGGCATTAGCAATGATTTTTTTTACGACTGGGTCTGCTGCTAGCCTGGCTGACTGGCCTTTCGCACTGTTTAAAGATTAATGTGACAGGCATTGAATATTTATTAGTTGTTACTTTGCATATAATTTGTGGGCCCCGCTAACTGCCATTGATTGGGCCAAGCTGCATATTTAAATCTGCTGGCAGTCAGGCTGTTGACTCTGCGGTTTTAATTTGTCAAAGTGCGCTAATACGAAATTAATTTGCCCGAGTCAGGGCAGCCTGCTCCCTACTGCTGGGGAGTCTGCCAAGGCGCTTGTCCACTTTGTGGCCAAGACAAATGGCTTCTGCTGGTGAAATATTAAAAAAAAGGCAAGCAAAAATAAATTTGTTGCTTGTGTTGCCGTTTGCTTGTGCCATGTGGCGCAGTACTCCTGCCCATGTCCGACCCGTGCCCGTGGCGGAGTCCGTGTCCATGTCCGAATACAAGTGTAGAAGCAATTACGTTAAATAAAACAATAACAAAAGCAAAGTGTAAAGCAGACAAATAAACAAAAGGCAAGCAAAACACACACGCATCCCGGCAAGACAAATTGTTGCAGCAGCTGCATGTTGTGCCAATAAACAAGGCAAAATACATACAACAAGGCTGTGACTGTGTCGGATAGCACGAGAGCCAGGCTTAAGCCGAAGATGTAACAATATCAAACCCAAATTAAATAAAATAAAGGAAAATAAAACACACAGTTTGCGCAAACAAAGTAAACCAAATAATGAGAATATTGCATTAGTTTTGACCAATGGCAATGCCTGAACTGGTGGCAAAGAGTCCCGCCCGCTAGTCGAAGTCCATGTTTGAGCATCAGCTAAAAGCATTAGCCACACTGACATCGCAACAACCAACTAGCTGGTAACACACACGTTACCAAACATGCAGGGCGGACACACAGACAGACGGCCACACGAGCACACAGACACTTGACTGCAGCGTCCAAAGCCGAAGCTGGCGACACGCTTCTACAATGGCGACAACATGCTGCCACAGCCAGGAGCAGAAGCAGCAGCGGCTGCAGCTTGGGGACTGCTAGCCCAAAAGTAAAATGTTTTTACACTTAAAGACAAAACCAGAGATTCAGCCAGAAAACAACTTGGTCCCTGTGCATGTTGAGGTTTGGGGCCAAAATCTTTTAGCCCACTCACGCAGCCGAATGCCAAATGCTGCCCTGTCCCGGGCAATGAAACGTTTGCGGCTGCGGTTTGCACTTTTTGGTCTTTGAAGTTCTGCAACTGTATCTGGGTGACTGTGTAACTATGTGCCTCGCCTCTGTGCATCTGTGTGGGTGACTGAATAGCAATAGCAGCAACAACAACAACAACAACAGCTGCATACATTGGTCTTTGCAAGCTGTTGTCGCTTTCGTCCTCGTGTTGCATTGACAGAAGATTAGTGTGAAGCAACAATGTGAAAACATCGCTGCAGGGGTGCACGGCATGCAACCAGCGCAAGCATACTCATACACCCACACACAATTACACACAGCAGCAATAGCGGAAATGGATGGCGGGGCGCCACAGCAGACATTTTTATTGCGGCGCGCTCGCTTTTTAAGTTGTTCCGAATTGCATTGGAGAATGTCGCTGTTGCTGCTGCTGCTGCGCAACTTTTGCTCAAGAATTACGTAATTTAATGAAATTTAATAAACATCAACGGCAACTGTGAAGTCGTTGACGCTTTCTATCTTTGTGTGCGTCTTTCTTATGGCTACGACAACGAACGGCGACGCTGCCAACTTGAGCTTTATTAAATTTCACGCATGCTACGCGCCCCGCCAAACCTGAAAATGAATGCACATGCTGGCAGTGCCACCCCACCCAGCGACCTTTGCGCCCCTTCCCCTTGACCCACTCACACTGCGGCTGCTGCTGCCGATGTCGACGCGAATAGGGTGCAAAATGTTTGCACATCTGCATATAAATTCCTCTTATTTTTGCTAGCACCCAGCCAGGCAGCAGCTTACACACTTTTTTTGGTCGCTGTTGCCAATATTTGCATTTGCATTCTATTCGCGTTTTTTTTCTATTACCATTGTCGCAGCTACTACAACTGCTACTCCAGCTGCTGTTGTTGCTTTTGTTGTTCTTCTAGTTGTTGTTGTTGCTGTTGTTGTTCACTTACACTGTTTACATAAACATTTTTTCGACACAACACATTTCGTTGCACAAATTTACATTTAAATTAAATTTTAAGTGCATTCTGAACTAAACTAAGCTCCCACCTGCATTGTATGTGTGCACGTACATGGATGTGTGTATGAGTGTGTGCGCGAGGCAATCAGAACTCAATGCGTGCACTTTAGGTTTATGGCCATACAGGCGGGAGAAACAGGCCAAACTGACAATGACAGGTTAAGCGCCGACAACAAGGTGTGCGGTGTATATTGTTGCGGTCTCATGTCTGTGACAGTTCCGCTCCGCACCCGACAGCAACAACACCTGCACATGTCCATATTGATTGTTATCAATTTTGGTTATTACATAGCCAAAGTACATGCAATTTACAGTGCGATTTTTCACTGGTAACGTTTTAATAGATATTGCAAGCACTTACATCTATATGGCTTATATGCATATACGTATTTCCGTGAGTAGAAATAAATTATACAGTTATTATTATCGGTCCCGGAGTGAAAAGAGTATACTGGGTTTGTGCAATGTCTGTCCGTATGAACGCATGTTTTTCGCCGATAATATACTCGTGTGCAGCCGCGTCAGTGTTAAGATTTTTAATAATTGAATAACTTAGACAACAAATTTTTGTAGAATTCATAGCTCCCACAATTCGAAGTCCCATAACTTTCTCAAAACCGACCCGATTTTCATGTTTGATGGCACTTTGGTAATGATTTGTCCCCTTGATTGATTGCATATCTAAAATATATGCATTATTCAAATAACTTTTTTTTAATTTTTTGTTCAAAAAGTCATAACGGAAAAATTATTTTTTCAAAATTTAGAATTGCAAATTTATTTTTTTAATCGATTGTGGTTGTCATAATTGGTATAAAAAACAACTTTAAAACTGATTCTGATGGGGTCCAATTTTTTTGTCAAAAGTCATGCAAAAATTCAAATAAAATTTGGACATATATATATTTCAATATTTCTAACACCTATAACTTTGTCAAAACTAAACCGATTTTCATGTTTAACGGCAATTTGGTCATGGTTTGCTCTCTAAATTGAATCTGTATGATAATTAGCGTTGCTGTCTAAGATATGCGGCTCGAAATCGGAAAGATGCACTGCTTTTTTTGTTGTTATTATGGTTAATTTGTACAAATAATTATCGGGTACATTTTTCTGTTGTTATTTCACTGCGAACGAGTATTGCGCTATCGGTTACACCCAACTGCAACATTCTTACTTTTTTTATATATATTTTATGCGTATAAGCAAGGTTTGATATTTCCATCTGGAATAAAAATAATCCGCCTTGTTTGACTAAAAATCACTAAATACATAATTTATAGATTGAATATTTAAACAAAAATCTATGACAAAAGAGAGAAATCAAACATCCAGAATATATAATAACTCAAATCAAACTGAGTTTTGAAATGTTTTCTGTTATTCTATAGTTGATTATAGTGCAATTGCAGTTAACTGTAGAAATATAGTTTTTCATGCTACCTTTTCGTTTCCTTTTTATTTATATTTTTGGTTCAATTCCAATGTGTGAATTTATTTGTTTGATTTTAATTGTAGCTGAGAACATCTATTCTACGAATACCAAATTGAACTAATAAATGAGATTTACAAAAAGGTTGCATTCATATATATTTTTGGCAGCAATATAAACATTGTAACGCCCATAACCACACTTTCGCACACGCACACTAACCGAAATTGCCAATTCAACTATCAATATATACATTCAATTACACAAACATTCTGTTTTTATATGCGTAACATTGTGTATACCAGTCGTATACGTTTATAATTATACAACAAACAAATAAATTTTATATTTTTTAAGAGCCACCCAAAATGGGCAAATAGAATTTGTTACTGTTGCTGTTGTTGAAGTTGCCGTTAATTCTGCATTTGGAATTTATATAAAATGACTAAAGGCCTAATGTCAATTGCACAAAGCTGAAAAACAGATTTTTTTAAATGTTAAAAGTGGGTGAACTACGGAGAAGAATTCATAAAATATATGCATTTTACAAAAATTAAAGACCAAATTTAATGGGCACTTGCACGAGTGGATATGTTTACACATACTTGAGTATGCACCAGAGACGCACACTCACATGCTTAAAAATGTTCATACATGTACTTATGCATACATACATTCATGTTGTCAAGTACGCAACGCAAAATTGCATGCGACCGCATTGAGAGCCTAGGAAAAATTGTTCGAAATTGAAGACGATGCTGCAGCAAAAGGTACTCAAAAGCGAAAGCAAGCCATCCGTAAACTGTAAACTTTCTGTATACTTTCTATAGTTAAAGTTTTACACTGTAATATAACTCAAGATTTGCAGGTGGAGTTTTAAAAGCGCCTAGAAAACTATTATCCCTATAAGCCAAAGTCCTTGCAGCGACCCTCACTTTAACCGGATTAAAATAAATTTGCTTTAAGACTATTAAATAATAAAATAAACATAGCTTTGTTTGCTAATTATCGTAATAATGAACATCGACTTTGCTTTTGTATTTAATAATCGAAATTTCCCTTTGTCATATTCAATATTCACTATTCACTTCAAGTAAGTTTAAGGGCAGTCATTCATTACAGTCTTGGTATTTCATTTATTGTCCGACAAACAATACAACAGCTAATTGATTACACATAAAAATAAGTTTAACATGCAATAAGCTGTTTCGTGCGATTTTCATCTTATTAACTTGAAAATGCATGCTGCACTTAAGCTGGATTTTAAGTCTTACAACGGAAGCAAGACACCACCTTAAACTATGCATTGCTTGAGTATGAGCTTTCGTTTGCAATGCTGTACACAACAACAGAATGCCGCTTGCATGCTGAACGTTAGCAGCCACATCAGGGCAACCTGAGATTTTCTGTTTTTTCCTACTTATTTCAAGCACTTATGAAATACCGCAGCATTTTTAATTTACTACAAAAATTGCAAACGAGCGCTGGATGCTTCTGATTCTGGTTTGGGAGCGAATGGGGTGCCTTGGCAGTGACTGCGTGAGAGAACTTTTTTGTTTGTTTAATTTTTTGTTGTTTTCTTAAAATGAAGAACAACAAGAAAGCAGCGTGTGCTGGAAACACATGAAAATATAAATAAATAAACCGAGGTCGAATGCACCCATTCATGTGGGTTGCTGCTGCCGCTGCAGCTGCTGTCGGCATCCCTGTTGCCGTCTCTGTCGCTGCACTCTGGTCCTGCACTCAACCACTCGCTCAGTCAGTCAAGTCACTTTGTCAATCCGAGTGGAGCACCAGCACCAGCATCAGCATCAGCATCAGCACCAGCAGCCAAGCCGGAGCCGGCGCACAAATTTGCATGACGTCAGAAGTCGAATGTGCTGCCTGTGAGTAACGGTATGCGGCAAGCGGGTTGCGGACTGCGGCCTGCAATATTTCCCAGCCTTATTCCTTTTTTGCCAGGGAGCGGCCTGGCCAACAGTCTTGTTGGTTTTGTGCTGGCAGCGTGTATATTTAATTAAAACAGGATTAATCTAGCAGAAACAATACTTCACTTAATGCAGCTCCAGCGACGGCACATGGCAGACTACCGCCGATGTTGACGTTGAAGCTGGAGCTGACGCTGATGCTGAAGCTGTAGCTATAGCTGAAGCTGTGGCTACTGGTTTTGTTCCTGCCTGCGGCTGCGGGTTGGCTAACAGACTCGTTGGCTTGCCTGGCAGGCGAACTGAGGAGCTGCGGAATGGCGAAGCATTGCTTGGATGCTGCCCCAGACTGAACACAAACAATGGTGTTAACTGTTTTAATACACACACACACACACACACTCGTTAAAGCTCACACACACATTCACGGGCGCGCACAGGAAATTTTGTCGAATGCCCCAAATAGTATGCTTCGTTTTTTGCTATGTTATGCATATCCTTCGACTCCGACAGCTAAGCGAGCGCCTTCAATCATTGAAGGTGGCCAATCAAGGAAATTGCGTGCTCACATGTCAAACAGAGGCAGCACAAACAGGACCAAGAGCAGGAGCAGCTCCAAAGAAAAACAGACGAATAAAACGTTTTTGGCCATTTACTATCGACTTTAATTAATATTTACCTTTGGAGCCGCTTGCTGCTTTACCAACTATTAGCCAAGGCAAACAGTTTTAACAGCTTTGGCTGTCTTAGCTTTTAGACCGGACCCATCAAAAACTTGACTATCACAAGTGGCAGTCAAACGGAGGGCAAATAAACAAAATATTCGCCAGACCAACAGCAAATTTCGCTCTCTTCTATTAAATATTTTCAAAAAAAAGATAAAAAAAATAGAAAAGCAACAGCAAAAAATAAGAAGCAAATGCCAAGAAGCAGAACAAGCGGCAAACCTAGCAAAAATCTACAACAGGAAGTGCTATACACAGGCAATGCCAACAACAACAGCAACTGTAACATGAGTCGAAATTGTAGTTGTACAAACACGTCAGCTTTTAAATTACTTGGCCTAAAGGTAAATTGAGCGGAAGTTAAAATGTTGGAAAAAGCAGCATGAAAAAAATAATCCAAACCAAAACACTGGCAGGAGCTGCTACTACGGCCGAGACTCGTGCCGTAACGGAATGCAATGCCAGCAAATGGAGCTGCTCCTGCTGCTCCTGCTGCTGCTGCTGCTGCTGGTTGTGGTGGTGTCCATAACAACAACAGCAACAACAGCAACGGCAGACGGGTAAGGCGGCACACGGCAAATTTGCCGGGAGTAAACGCAAGAATAATAACAACCGAAAGCAAGTTTTTCGGCTCAAGTTGTTGTTGTTGCCAGTGCTGCTATGAAATTCAGTGGCACACAAAACGTAATTTCAACTAAACGAACCGACAAACAAAAACAAAAAATACAAAAAGAAAAGAAAAAATATCAAAACAAACAAAAACACAAACAAGGCAAAACAACTGCAATTGCAACGAAATATTATTTTTAGCTTGCTGCATCCTTCCTGCTGCCCTGCGGCGGTCAGCAGGCGACGCCCCAAACCCGGCCAGGCCCCACTAAGATTCACATGCGCACGGGATAAGTTGGCAGAATTTTGCAATAATAAAATATTTGCCATGTACTCGAAGCAACGGGCATCGCCAAAGCAATGGCAACTCTTATGGTGCGACGGCAGAAGCAGCAGCAGCAGCAGCAGCAATGGCAACAGCAACGGCAGTAACGGCAGCGGACTGGCAACTGCATTTTCATAAAGTGCAGCTCATAAAGGAGGCAGCGAAGGTGGAGATGGTGGTGGTGCTGATGGTGATGGTCCGCCCGGAGGTAGAAGAGGAGGCAACGGTGTGCATGCTACGGGGCAAAAATAAAAACTCAAAATAAATATGAGGCAGCAGCCAACAGTAGCAGCAACAATAACAACAATAACAAGCTGAATCAAACAAACAACAATAGCAGAAGAAAGAAAGTACACAAAAAAGTCAAAAAAAAAAAAATTACAAAAAAACAACAAAATAAAAATGGTAATAATAAAAACCCGCGAAAATATTTGCAGCGGGCGTTGAGAAATGTTGAGCAATAAAAATTGCATTTTTATGCTGATGTTTGAATTTTGCATGCAAATGAAAAACGAACAGCGACCGACGCGTCGGCAACAAAATGGCTTGGAAACAAAAGGGCAGCGTTCCCGGTTTTGTGGGGATCACTCCACCTCTCTAACGCTGCCTCTCACCCTCTTGCATACTCTTGCACTCACTGTGCGGGCAGGAAGTACTGGCGCTGTTGTTGCTATTGCTGATGTCAGTAGCAGCGCCTGCTCGCAGCTTAGCTGCGACTTTGCGCCCACGCTGCACGTGTTTATGACTTTGAATTGCAACTTCATCCGCCGCGTTGGCCGCCGTTGCAAACGTTGGCAGCATGTGCCGTCGCAATGCTGCTGTTGCTGTTGCTGTTGCCGTTGCCGTTGCCGTTGCTGTTGCCGTTTGCTGTCGAGTGCAATGATGGCGGCGCATAGCGCGCATTGTGACGCGAAATGGCGTCGAGTTGAATAATCCAACATGGCGTTTTGCCACCGTAACGACCGCTACAGTTTATTGGTGTAAGTGTGTCTGTGCCGGTGTATACGTATGCGAGTGTCTGAGTGTGAGTGTTGTGTTGTCTGCTTCCGGCAGCCGGATAAAAAACTTGGCGTTAAAGTGTTAATATTTTGAGTTTTGAGAGCATTGTCGTCCTCTGCACTAGCAGGGCATGCAAATACAATACCCGGCCCAACGGAAGCGGGCCAAAAGGGCCCCGACTCCGACACTATATCCCCTTGACGCTGACACTTGTTCAATTCAAATAGCATGCCATTGCAGCGACATTGATGTGCCGGCACGGCATCCGTCGGACTGCAACTGCAACTGCAACTGGGACTCAGACTGGAACTGGCCACATGGCGTGCCGCGTACCGTGTACCGTGTCAGCTCGGCCACATTTATGTTATCTTTAATTTTCGTTACGAAATTGGCCGTAAGAGTGCAGTTCCAATTGCCAATCTACAAGTTGATTTATATTTATTTATTTTTATTACAACATCGCTCTGGCCCAATGTGAACTGTCATTAAGTGAGTTCAGCAAACCATTCAATGCCAGAACTTGTTAAATTTTTGATAACATTTTAACTTACATGGCCATAGATTAAATGTTTAATATTAAGATTACGAACAAATACATTTGTATTCAATTACATTAGAAATAAGTGCTTGCTGCCATTTGAAGAAGAAAAGCAGAAATATTAAAATACATCATAAATTAAATATTTGAAATATATATATATATCTTTATTTTACAATATCACAACGTAAAATCGTTTTTCAATAGTTAACCAATTACAAATAATTAAAATAAAAAGGAAAGTATTTAAGCATAAATGACCTAAGAATAAAAAATGAAAAGATTTTCATATATCAACGTAATTTAAGTGTTTTGAATGATTTAATAGCTAGAATCAGAAACATTTTTGTCGTCGCATTTAAATCCAGACCATATTGATTTAAATTCAGAACTATGTCTATACTTGCATATAGAAAACCACATAATAATATTACATGGTTATTATGCTGCCACTTTATTTAATTCTTATTTACAAAATCAAAATCAATTAGGTGGAAAATGCAAATAAATAAAGCTTTAAGACTCTTTCTGTCTATTAATTGCCGCAAGTGAATTGCATCGTTCAGAACAATGCAGATTAAAAGTTTCGTATTTGGTAAATTGAATCCTTTGAGCAGTGTTAAAAACACCCTGTTGGCTAAAGCGGTACCTCAAATGCGGTTGCCTCCAATTAAATGCAATGTTGCATCGTCTCTAATTGTCGACTTTAATTAAAAATTAATTATCAGCATGTTGCATCTTGTTGTTGATTTTGCCATGGCAAACAGTCTGACAAACGAGCATGCAGACACAGACAGTGTGGCTGGCAGCTTGGTCATGTCACATTAACCATACGCACTGTGCGCAGTGTGCATAACTGGAGGCCATGCCGCATTAACAGTCCAGCCAGACAAACAGCCGCACAGATGGCCTTGCAACTTAAATTGTCAAGCAGCCATTTAAAACCAGTTCTCATCAATTTCAGCGGGCATATGCTTAACTTTACTTGCGGTGATTTTTCAACTTGGCCGGCAAAGTTTCAGGTAGTTGCTGGATAGTTGACTGTTTACCTGTTTGCCAGTTTGCCGGCTTGCCGGCTTGCCTGACTGGAGTGCTTTGCACATTGACAGCGTTAATTAACTTTTAATTTAATTTCGCGTAAATGAGTTTTTACTGTCAGCGAACTCTGCAACATTCGAGCTGAAGCCGAAGCCGAAGCTGGCCGGATGGACGCTTCATGCTTTCAAGCGTGGTTTTCAAATGTGGCTGCGGGTGCCGCGAATGTGACTGCGACAGCGCTGCGACTGCGACTGCGGCGGTAACTGTGACTTTGTACGCTGTACGCCAGTGTCAATTTATGCCACCAAAGTGAAAATCCAAACTGAAAGATTTATGTATGTGCTGCGGTATATGCATATAGCCATGCATATGTATGTACATGTATTATTTATTATATTTTCGCTGGTAAATGTGATTTATATGAAAATCTCAGCAGCAGCATCGCCGACTGTGACGCTGAATGTGCGTGTGAAATATTTTGCACCGTTTGAGATTTTTAAATTCAATTTTTAACACCGAGTACCGAAGCCAGCGTCAACGCCAACGTCAATGCCAATGGCGAGGGTACTGCCTGTGGCAGCCAACACATCGCAGTCGCATAAATAAGTGCTTTAGACCACTGTGCAGCCAGCAGTATGAGATTGAATGGGATAGAGGGTGCAGGAGATGGTCATGTGTGCTTCACAGAAGGTGTGTGTTTTATTAATTGCCAGAGCCGTTGCCGTTGCCATTGCCGTTGCCGTTGCTGTTGCTGATGCCGCAACAGCCGCTGCCGCCGCAGAAGCCAGCGAGAAATATTCCAGCAACGCACGCATGCGATTTTTTCTCGCCCCTACGAGTGCGAGTCCAAGTCTGGCCACTAGCGCAGCATATCGTTAATGAAAACTGATTCTAGTGCCATTAACGTACGAGCTCTTCAGACCAATGGCAACACGTTCAAGTGCAACGCCACCGACCCCGCCAGCCACACGCCAGCTCCGACTCGTTTTTACCCATGCGTCACCAACTGACTGAGGAACTGATTGCGTCCTCGCAGTACGCGCAGTCTGGTGCCCTTGTTCTGCTTCTGCGTCTGCTTCTGCTTCAGCTCCAGCTACAACTACCGCATCAGCGTCAGCCTCGGCGTCTGATTCAGGTTCTGGTTGAGGTTCTTGTTTCGCGCTCTTGTTGTGCCCGCTGACGACTTAATGACAGGCATACAAAATACAACAACGGCGTGAAAACTGCATGCCCGTGCTGTTTTCGATGATTACCTTTTAATGCAAAATATACACACATATACGTGCATACAAACATTTACACATATAAAATGAAAAACCAGCACCAGGCAGCAGCCAAAGCCAAGCTGCCAACAGGCCTGCGCGAAGGAGAAGGACAGGGACTCCGGGGAGGGTAACCGGGATCTGGACCAAGCTCTGTCATGGCATGGCATGTGTAAATGACGCTTAAAATTGAAAAATTAAATGAGAAATTATTATGTGTGGCGGCAGCGCCAAACGGGAGATGGACTGAGCTGGGGCTACCAGGCACATGGGATCCCAGCGGGACGTGCGTGTATACACACACACGTATATATAGATTTATATGTGTGTGTGTGAGAAGTGAGGCGTCGCGTCATTAAATTAATTTGTCAAATATGTATAAAATAATAAATTACCTTTTTGTCAGTTACTCGTTTATTAATTTGTACATGGCAACAACTTTTCGGTGTTGTCCTGGCGCTCGCTTCAAAATGAATGACTGCACAAAAAGGTTTTCGGAAAAAAAGGTGCCAACAAGAGCGGCTAAAAGTCAACTAGCATAAAAAATTATGATGTGTAAAAAGCGAACATATAGTATAAAACGTGTGTGTATCGTCCATGTGTAGCACTGGGCGTGCGAGCGGGCGTGAGCGTGGGCGTGGACGTAGACGTGAGCGTAGACTGAGACTGAGTCTGAGAATGGGCGGCAAATTGGCGCAACCTGCGCATCATATGTAGCATTGTAGCATTTAATAGCAACGTGGCAATGGCAACCATCAACCGATGCTCAACGTCATATGTTTTCTAGGCATTTTTTTCTTTTTTTTCATTTATTTATTATTTATCGTACGTTTCGTTGGGGAGAGTTTATTTTTATTGTATGCCAAAAAGCTGAATGATTTATGATTTATTCAATGGAATGACGGGCAGTTTGTGTGAGTATCAGAGCGGCTGTTTGTCTGTTAAATTATTTTTTAATGTGTCTATTAAAAAACACAACAGCTGCAACAACAACCGACAGCCAGCGGCTGCAATTGGATCAACTACATGGCCCAACTACAGACCGTGTATCGGTACCAGGCTCAGGACCAGACCCGGACTCAACATGCCGCCCGCCGTGTTGGGGATTTGGTGCCAGCATTAACATGAGCCAATACAAATGGCATGCCAAATTGTTGTGGATGAACAAATTTGCCGCTGCATATGCGAGAGAGCAATAAAAACTAGTGGAGCCAAAGCCGAATGCGATTTGGTGGGGCATTTGTTTTAAATTACCCTAGCGTGTAAGTGATGAACAAGTAAATAGTCCGCACATAAAAAAGCCAAAAACAACATCACTAGCCAAAACAATAAAAACAATATAAACAACAAATTGAGCAGTCGACAACAACAAATTGAGCCTAAGCTCGGGCCTGCTCCTGAGCCCGACTAGTGTTTGGCATGTGGTGGAGCCACATGGGTGCATTGGGTCAAGCCGACCCCAGACAAAGTAGAGCATTGAACTGACTCGAGATGATTGGATTTTGGTTTGGTTGAGTTTTGGTTTGGGGGATTAGGACTGGACCAACAGTGATGAGCCATAAAACTATGTGGCTATTGTCTTTAAGAAAAGCACATGTGGGATTTGCAGCAGCTTTTCCTGAGGCACATCAAATTGCGCCTGCACGATATAGTCAAATGATTTTCGTTTATATTCGAAATAAAAATAAAAAAAATATGCAATTTAAGCAAAAGCTCAGCATCAATCATACAATCCTTAATCAACAACATAGTATTTAAAGTACTTGTACGTGTAGGATGTATCTAAGAAAAATGTATCTAATCGAAGCGCACGGAATGGGTGCACACTGCAGCAGATAAAAATTAAAAGTCAAATAAAAGTTAAGCTATCCGTCACAACTATCCGATGAAAACACAATGAAACGAAGCCCATCCCAACGGCAGGGGCAACAATTCTTTGAAGTTCGCCCGCATCAGGGTACCGAAAAGCTGACAGCGAACAGGTGGAAAGCAAACGAAACGGCTAAAATGTTTACCCAAGCCAAATTGTTAACTGTAATGACCAATTCGAAAAGTCGATTAACAAAGTACCTGCATTTCCCGCCACCACACTTCATCGCAATTACCCCAAACCACGGTATGTTGTGTGTCATTCGCTTTGACACCATTACCGTGGCGACAGTTGTGAAAACTGTTGATCAAATGAAATGTCGACGATCTCTGACTGAGGAAATAGGTTCAACTTGTTAGCGGGATTCCAGGTATCCGTATCGAAATTCAAATGCATTCAACCATGACTAAATTAAAATATTCTCATTAAGGACGACCCGAACAATGGCTGTCAGGTATAATTAAGCACTCTATATGCTTGTTCTGCTCTGGATGTTTTGTTTTGCTTCATTTTTTGACAGGGGAGGGGAGGTGATGGGGGGTACATGTGATGTATTAATTTAGAGGAAACTAGCAGCAACCGCAGCAGCAGCAACAACGTTGCCGACAATGACATCGGACACAGCCACAGCCGCAGGAGGGGAGTAAAACTATTTCACAGCTAAAAATGCTATTATGCGTTTGTATTAACACGGACACGGACACACACACACACACTCACATACACATGCACGAGGACGAGCACGAGCAACAAAGTGAAACACGTGCTGGTAACAAACACAGGTAACCAACATTCGAGCATTAACAGGCACGTCGCAGGCAAACTAACTGTACCATTGGAGCAGAAATATCAGTGATACGAATCATATGCGGCAGCGCCAAAAACGCAGAGCATGCAGACGACATAGTTGGAGTCCCACGCACACACACAGTAATGTGGACATTTCCGAGGGTTGCCCAAAGTATAACCAAGCTAGGGAAAACTGATGAATCAAGATAATATTATATATTAGTTCACAGTTACATGACTGTTTGCTTGATTGATCAGCTTGTAATTAACACATGGCTTGTGTACTACACGTAAGCCCAGCAGAAACACAGCTTTAGACTGTTTACGAGTGCAACTTATCTAATTAAAGAAGCGACCCGCGCGTGCTCTTCATGCGTGCAGCTCTAACGTACGCTAAATAGTTTGCGAATATGAGATACAGTAGCATCCTTTGTTGCTCTACGTACAAGTATACATACACACATGCATGAGAACTTCCACATACATACCTGCATGCGATGCTGGCAAAAGTTAGTTACGAGCTCCAAACAATGATATTACGTAAAATATTTTGAAATTGCTGCTGTTACAGTCATGGGTGTTGCCTGTTCACTGGTCGTGTGAGCGTTTGTGTGTGTGTGTACGTCTATGCGTGTGTTGTCTATGGGGGCGTGGCAGCGGTCTTGGGATTGCGGCCATGTGGCATGTGACAGCAAAGCGTTGCTGACTCCGCCCCTGCACCTTTGTAGTAATTGTGTGGCACATGACCCCGCCAGCGTGTCCCAGCTCATGTATGGCACCCTTTGGAGCAAGGCCAGCACGAGTGGGAGGTACAATGGCAGCAATAACCACAATTTCAGATGGTGCTTGCCAAAGGTGCCCAACGTCGCCCCAGTCGCCCCTGCATCCTCCTTACGCCCTTTCCCTTCCCTCCATTCCTGCGATGCCTTGGCCTAAACGTAAGCTCATTACGTTTTGGCTTTGTTTTGGACTAATTAAATTTGAATGACTATTTTCACTTAAAAAGTTTTTGCCAGCGTTGTTGTTGCTGTTGCCGATTCTCTAGCTGCTACGGGTTAAAAGGTAGAGGGCGGTTCTGCTCTGGACGGTTGGCTGTGCAGAACTCTTGAGTAAGATATAAACAGAGGCCGAAGCCGTAGCCCGAACCCAACAGCATAAGCACTCAACCCTCAGCATAAAATGCCAAAGTGTCGCACGGTTGTCACACAAAATATTAGAAATAATACTTAACCATAGAATTGCACAGCTTTCTGGCCGCGGGAAAGGGGGGTTAATTGTTTGGCAGGCGATGGCAAGTGCCAACACCCACACAACGGACAAAAAAATTTTATTTTTCTTTTTCTTTGTACTCCGGCTCCCTGGCGTGGGGTTTGAAATGTCAACTGTGAAATTAGCAGCGGAGGCAAATGGCAACCGGAAATGTGCGGCAAACCGGATATAAGCAACGCTGACTGCAGCATCAGCCCCAGCAGCAACAAAAGCAACAACAACAATGAGCTTGGTTTGGTTTATTTGAAATCTGTCATCGAATTCATTTTGTGACGTAAGTATGTACTAGGAATCAACATATATGTTATTTAAAGCGAATTAAAATTAAATGCGCTGCAGACGCATTCGATTTTTGCCATTTCATGCGCATCACATACTAAATAAATGGTCTCTGGGATAATAGATATTAATGAATTTTGCGCCAGCAACAAACATGCAACCAACAATAAAATGTTTCGATCGAAAAATAAAAAAATAAAAAAACAAAAAAATAACAGCAACAAGCAAGCGCCACATAAATAAATGATATAAAAAAATAAATAAATAAATAACAACATATCAATGAGCTATGGCCCAAGGGTATATGGGGGATGCTCAATTTAAACAACAACACCTACAAAGGACACTTAGCTGTGGCTCGCAAATATTTAATAGTGTTGAAATTAAATGAAATATAATACATTGACGCACTTTGTTTGAGGTTGCTTTCATATTTGTTGTTGCTGTCATTTTTTGTTGCATGAAAAGTGATGGCCAAGCTGCAGCCTCAGTAACCACAACAGTCCGCTCAAATCAATTAGTGCGCACAATTTCATAAATGCGCAAATATTTTTAAGTAAATACGGGCTTAATAAAATTTCGCTCACCATCATTGCAGAGTTGATATCCTTGTGTGCGCGCGTGAGTGTCGGGTGACTTTAATTATAAAATTTTATACTTATGTTGATATTTTTCTCTTCAAGTGAACATTGTTTTATTTAACAGTTACATTGTGGAATTAAGCTTTAATTTTATTAAACTCTCCAAATATCTCACGCAACAAAAAAACAATGGCAGTTATTGCCATATCCACATTTACCAGGTTTCACTTCAAGCAAAGTAATTTAATGATTCATTTGTTTATCACACGCATTACAAATTTCAGAAATACAGGGTATATGAAAAACAAATTACTACACTCTACTGGATTGCCTTGTTAATACTCATTGAAAGTGAATTTAAAAAATTCTGCTTCACTTTACCTTTAATATATTTTATATTTTAGTAACCTTTTTTTGTTATTCATTACATCACCTTCACCTGCAGGCGCATTTGTTGGCCAGACCGGTTTGCTGGTTAACAATAAGCCAAACCGTGTAAAATCAAATAAAAGGCCATGTTAATTGGCTGGCAGTTGTAAAATTTTACAATCATTTCATGCTGCGGTGGTTGCACTTTGGCCAAGTTTGTTTTTGACAAACTAAAATAAGCGCAAAAAATATGTGTGCATGTGTCTGTGCGAATGTGTAAATTGGTGCGCTAAATGCGTATTAACAGCTAGGATGCAATGTCCTCGGGCCTGATTATAATGAAATATGAACATTAACCGCATTAGTTTAAATATACAAGGAAACCACAAAAACTAATAGTAAACACGCCCCTACACACCCACACACACGCACACGCACACACATGCACACACAAAACGTTTGTGGTGTACGCACGGTTAGGATACAAAGAGGGCGTGGCAGTGCGTATGTATTTGAGATGATAGACAAACTCGCTCTGCACACAGTTTTCAACAAGAAAATTTAATAATGAAATTGAATTTACAATTATTTTTGTTTTGTTTACGCACACACACATCTGCGTACATAGACATATTTAAGTACTTATGTACATACTCAAACAATGGCCCGTGCGTGGGCTGTGTGTGTGTGTGAATTGTTTCGGTTGGTGGAGTGGGAGTTCGTCAATATTTGATTTGCGTTAAGCGTTAAGTTGAGGGCCACATCAAAGCAGCTTGTCACACAGTAACAATATACGAGGGCGCAGCTATGGCTGGTGGGTGAGCGTTGTTGGTATGTCTAAAATGTAATTAAAAGCCCTTTTGTTTGCATATAGTCAGCGGCCAATTACATATCAATTAATGTTGAATTAAAGCTGCAACACACATAAACAATGCAATTAACAGGCGGACCCAACCGAAATACTCAGTTGTTTCGGGATAAAGCAATTCGATGCTCAATTAACGAGAACAGTAAAATCTTAAGTAATTGCAATAAAACAGACTACCTGAAGTACATATTTTATAAAGTTACTCGCCGGCATCTCGCTGCCAAGTAAATATGCCATAAAAATCAGCGCCAAGGCAGCCAAAGGCACTGCCGCCAGGATAAAGATGAGAACGTTGACGACGAGGTAAGTCAGGCAGCGAGACAGGCTGGCAGTGGGAAGCCAGGACACCACCCTTCTCGGCGCCCCAAATGAAGAGCTTTCACATGTCTGGCACATAAAAATGGAACGCTGTTAAACGCACCATGGGGAATGGGGTGTGCGTTTTGGGTGTATTGGTCTCAGGTCGTCGGTGGGTGAGGGTGCCGCTGTGGGTGCGAGTGGTGTGCGGTGTACGGTGTACGGTGTACGGTGAACGGTGAACGGTGTACGGTGTACGGCGTGGCTCTCGTTAAAATGTGGAGTGATGTGAACTGAGTTGAAGACGGCAAGTCGCGGCAAAGTTGTTTGGTGTCGGTGTCTAAAAACGGCAGCAGCAGCAGCAATAGCGGCAGCGAAAGCAAAAATTGCTTATGTTTTCATAAAATGAAGCGCAAACATTTTTTGACTGAAAAGCATAATAAAAACATAAACAACAACAGCAACAACTCGGCGAAAACAACAACCACAGCAACGTTGAAGAAGAAATACAAAATTCTTTGCCTTGAACTCGAAGAGGCTGTAATCTGATTTTATTATAATTTTGATTTTGCTTTCTTTTCATAAATTTTATAACAAACTCGCTGCAAAGCACACCCACGAAAAACAATGCAAAGCAAAAACCACCGCCAATAATAATAATCATAATAACAAAAACAACAACAACAAAAACAGCAAAGCAACCCACTGAGCTTAACTTTCGGGTAGGGTGCGAGGTTGCCTTAGTCTTATATTTTTGTCAGTCGCCAAGCAGGCGTAAAATAATAAACGCGAAATAAAGTGGAAGCCCACAAACAGGAAACCGCACACGCACACACCCACACACACACACTCGCACACCAGTTAGCACACACATGTGTGTGTGGCGGAAAGCCAGGGCTGCACGTGTTGCCAAAATGGCGCTCCTTGAGTCAGTTTCGGCCTCGTCCTTTGGCTGCTCGCCGAAGCGTTTACACTGATTTTCGCTTTCAGTCAATTTTAAAGACAACTTTAAGCCACATAGCTAACCAGCGCAAAACAACAGCAACAACAACAAAATATAACAACAAAAATAACAAGAGCAGCCCATTTCCTTGCTGTTACATTTTTAATGAGATTAAAATAGGCTCACACAACACGACAGCGGCAACAACTTTCACACACTCACACAACCAACACCCCCAACAAATACGCACACACACATACACACACTTACACACGCTTAATGTAGGTGCGTACTTAATGGCAATTTGGGGACTTGTGCTTGGATTTTTTTAAAGAGTTCTTCTTACTTGACGCTTAGCCCCACCCTTGCCCAAAAAGGTTAAAGAGCTTTTGTGTTTTTGGCCATGTCGGCGTGATGCGCCGTTAGCAGCAAACCTCCTCGGCCACTCATTAATCTACGAGGCATTAATTTCTCACCGCAAAATCCAATCTAAATTGCATAAATCAACAAGCCGTAACGAAGGATGTACACGAGGTGGCGCCACCCGCCAGTAATTGGGTCACTTGTATGCGAAAAACCAGCGAACTGTTGCATGTAGAGACTACATGCTATATGTAGGCGATATGCGGCAGGCGGCTGGCAAAATGCGATGCAATCTCACAGCTACTTTGTCAAGCAGCAGCTGCTACAATAACAGCGCCATTGTTGTTGCTGTTGCAGTTACAACAATCAGGACTCACGATGGAATTCGATATGCCGCGTAGAGTGTGCGCGCCTGTGCCTGCCAGATTTGTGTGCCCTAATTAATTAATTGAAATTCATGAATTGCACATGTGACTGCCGCTTGAAGTATGACGCCAGCTCCGTGGCATGCAGCATCACTCGAGGCGCTCCAATCGCTCCGGGCGCGCAGCGATACCGCATATTAATTGCAATCAAAGCTCAATGGGCAGCTCCCACTTTGTCAGCGACCCCGCCCCCTCACCCATGACTTCCTCGCACACAGCGACCCATAAACGTTTAAAACTAAAGTGTAGAAACAGATGGGTATATGAAAGGAAAGCTAAGCGAAAGCCGCTTAGGCACTGAGGCGTGTTTTAATTTATTAATGGGAATTTATCGAATAGTGACAGTTCCACAGTTTGCTGCCTGAACACCCCCGTCCCCCACTCTCCTCTACACACACGTGGTTACAAATAAAAACAACTCAAATCCAATCCCGGCATTTGACCTACTACCACTAGAGTCTCAACTTCATCCGTGGCTTATCTATGCATCGCGTAATTTTGATTATTAAGTGGCACTCAATTTAGTAGGCGTGCTCATTGCCTTTTCCCAAATCGACAAAATATTGAAATTGACAGCATAGCCGGCGCTGTCAGCCAGCAGCTGAGGCTGGTAATCAAAACCGAAATAGAAACGAACAGGTTCAGCAGTTGGATTTCTGGTTTTCTATTAGCCAGTGGCCATTAGGGAAATGCCAGTAGCTGAATGCCTATCGATTAGGAAATTCGTGATATATTTGTATCACTTAAGTAAGCGAAAGGTTTTTTTTATCGCCGACAGCCAACATAAACAGCCCGAAACTTGTTTCCCAGTGTAAACAATTCAACATATCTCAACTCTAAATTGAAACAGTAACAGTTTGGAAATATCAATTTATTGCAAACAGCCGAAGGAACAACAGCAGCGAATATTTGTTCTTTAAATAAAATATTTTACTTCAATTTTTTATAGCTTTAAAAACTGACTTTGGCATTTCAAGTCAGTTACAAATATTTAAGAAGCTCGACCAATTTTGAATTTCAACTTAAGAAAATTAATATACAAATATATGTAATATATCAAATATATACATTTTATATGCAAACAATTCATGTTCTCGAAACTAGTTGGAGCAGTGTTCTAAATCCTTTTCCGATGGCACCCTAAACTATTTACGATTCTCAAAGCGCTCAAAAAAGAAAACATCTACAGCTACAAATTCAAAAACTTGATTATTTAATATTTTGATCCATTCCAATTTGAAAAGTTTCTGAAATTATTTAACCCAAGTAGACAGGCCATCCAGTTAACTTGGCAAGCGTTGGCCTAATCAGTGGAAAATGTTTTCAAAACATTGCGGAGCGCCTCATCAGGCGTTTGATGGTGGTGATGGTGGTAACCAGCGAAGGCGTCCCAAACCAACTACAACAACAAGATAAACAACAGCGCACCGCAACAATAACAACATCTGAGTGCCAGAGCCGCCCACTGGGGCAGTTTCGAACTCGGCACTCTGAGCGCGCTCTTCGTCTGTTAACAGAGCGAATATCGTAAGTTTCGAACTGTCGAACTGAGCGGCCAGCAGATTTAAGAGCGCGCCAAGTTTAAGAGCAAGAAAGAGAGCGAGTTCGAAAATGCGCTGGTGAGCACGGCGTGGGAGTTGTTGCTGCTTTTGTTATTGCCATCCTCGTCGATATCGTCGTTGTCATTATGTGCGAAAGTCACGAACGCTCGCAGTCGTATACAAAATTGTGTGTATGTCTCAGCATACGTGTGAGTGAGTGTGACTGTGTGTGTGTGAGGGGCTCGTGTGTCGGCATGTGCAAATTCGCGGATGTAGATGTAGGCCAATGGGTAGTCGACGACGACTACAAGTACACGAGCAGGCAAGCAAAGGACTACAAAAGCAACAGCAGCAGCAACAACAACATTGCGAGCGAGCGAGAGAGAGAGAGAGAGAGAGAGAAGCAGCCAGCGCGGCATAGTATGCCACACAAATGTTGAATAGTTGCGGAAGGTTATGAATTTCCGTGAGAAATTACTACAAGTAATATGTGAGTGCTATATGCGCATACATGTATGTGCTGCCAGCGCGATTATGTGAGTAGGTACATGTTTGTGAGTACATACACACATACGTGTACACATGTATATATGTTTGCCTGATTGTGAACACGGCTCCTGTTTTAGCTAAGGCTTTGGCTGAAGTCGGAGCTGGTGTTGCTGCTGGAATTTGAATTGGTATAGGGATTGGGCTTATGCATGGCCTGTTCGCTCGTGTGTGACCACGTGAAAGTCGGAGGCGTTGTTTCCATCTCCCCTACACCCAACCGCCCTGTCGGCCTGGCGCCCACTCCGCCTCTCACTCTCTATGCAACGGCGGCAGCCTGTGTGTGCTCATGTGTGCATGCTGATAACAATGTTGCACTTGCTAATGCATTAATTTTAATGCATTTTGGTGTAGCAGCCCCTCGCTGGGCCGTTTAAATTTCCGATGCTCCAACAGGACACAAGTTCCAGTTACAGTTCACTTAATTATGTGAATGCTGTTGAGCTGCTTTGCAACAGCTCACAAAAGGGCAAAAGTCGGAGCCAAGTCTTGAGTTATCCATCTTAGCAGTGAGGTGCCCTATACTTATACATACTTACTTCTATCCCTATCCTTATCCCTCTTACTATTCTTATCTCTCGGCTTTTGCATTGCTTATGATCAAAACTCTGGCAAAGTGTCGTCCTCATCATTATCGCTTTTGTTTCAAGCTGGCGCTGGGCTGGCTCTGCTTCTGCTGCTGTTGCTGTTGCTGCTGCTGACGCTTCTGCCCGCAGCAAAAGAGCCATGGAAGGAATCCTTTGGTCCTTTGGCGCCGGCCTGACACTTTTCTGACATTGTGCAAATGAATAATTGTGCTTTTCTTTGCCGGCAGTGCAGCCAGCCCATGCCTTAGCTATACAGCTACAGCCGCAGCGACAGTCACAGCCCGACCACAACAACTGCACATCCGTTCCACATCGCTCGCTCAATGTCTCATCATCATCGTCGCCGTCGTGGTTGTCGTCAGCCTCGTTGCTCATTCGCTGGGCCGTTGTCATCGTCATTATCATCAGCATCCGCATCGTCATAATCATCATCATCATCCTCATCACTCGAATTCGCATCCGCATGAGACTCGACCAGCCTGGCCCGGGCTGGCCTGTTCTGTGCTGTCCTGCTCCGAACTGGCCCGTCCGACCACAGCCAAACAAGCAGCTAAACAGTCGCTTAGGCAGCCTGACTACTGACCCCTTTTCAATGGGCATCCGCTGGATATGGCTACGGGTAGCGCTGGACATTGCCATCCTCTATTCTACACTGTTTGCCCATTCATTTTGTTTCTGTTTGCGCTTTGATTGACGGAGCTACGCTGAGCTGAGCTCGACGCTGGTGCTGACGCTTTGGCTGCTGCTCCTGCTCCTGCTCCTGATTCTGCTGCTGCCGCTGCCGCTGCCGCTGCCGTTGCATGTCCTTGCGCTTGTCCTTTCGCAGGCCAATGCCATTGCGCTTTCCCAGCGTTATTAATGATTTCTCCAAAGTTTCGCTACATTTTATGCTACATCTTCTGCCCGGCTGGCCCCGGATACTCTTGTTGTTTATTCTTGTTGCTGCTACTGCTGTTGTTTTTGTTGTTGGCATATTGTTGATTGTTCTTTTATCTCGTCTCTGTCAATTCGCTGCGTTATATTGCTGCGTTCCATTTGACTTTGGGTTTTGAATTTCCGCCAGCTCCCATGGGCAGCCGGCATCCACCTCATCCACTATTGCTGCGACTGTAACTGGTCCATTCCCCCGGATCCATTTATGACCAACGCTTCATGCTTAACTGCCGGGTTTCGGGTTACCAACGATGCTCAACAGCTTTTTGCAGTTTTGTCTTTCTGCTTACTTGCCATTTCCCTTCAGATAAATACTTGTCAATCAGTTATTAATTGCTTTTCAAATTTTATTGAATTTGTGGTTTCGGTTGGCACGGACCAGTACCGTTATTAGAATCATTCTGATTGACAGGCAAATGCCCAAGTCGAAGCTGTACTGCAATCTGGTTCTGCTCCCCAGGCTAATTAACCCAGACAATTGTCATAGCCACAGCAAGAAATGTCACAATCGCCCCCAAAAGTCAATCAAGCGACTGGGAAAACGTAGTTCTCAGTTTTAATGTGAAATGGAAGGCAGAAAGCTGAAATTTACAGTCTAAATACCCTGTTGATTGTGCGAAAAACTAAAAACTACTAAGCCCGATAAAAATCGCAGAACTCGAAAATTTAGCACTGACAAAGAAAAGAAATACAAATCGGGAAAAAAATCCGCTAAAAAATATTTTTAAATTATTATAATAATTTGCGGATATAAAAGAAATAAATGCTAAAATATTGAATGAATATAAATTGAATGGGGCTTACTTATAGCCTGCCTTTATACCGTTTAAATGTCTAAGGATTTTAAAAAAATACACATTTCCAATTTGCCAGCTGAGCATCCAGTTTGCCATGACAGCCTTTCATTTCAAAGTCAAATCTCTTTGGCGTGGCAATTTTGATAGCTCACGTTAATTGCATTTCTTAGCCGTGTGATAGACGACGACATTCGGCGTGACACAGCTGGTGCAGACAAAAGACGAGCGCAATTAACACCAAGTGATGGGTGTGTGTGGGTATTTTGCAGGCAAAGACAAAGAAAGATATATGCGCACACATGCATATGTAGCACTTACACACATGTACAGTGCACGAAGCCGCAGTGAGTGTGATGCATTAGAGCCAACAGTGTGCGCAAAAGGTGTGTGACCACACAACTACACACATGCATCCAGAATGCAGCACACACACTCTCACACAGACTTTCACAGGCAGCCAGCTGTGGAACAGCAAAATGCAATTAGAAAATAGATGTGGCCAGTAGATGCTCATGATGTTGCTGAAATACATGGATGAAACCACAGCAGAGACCACACACCGACCGCGTTCCGCAGTTGAACCGGGCGCACTCTCCATTTCATTAAATGCGCTCCAATGTTTATTAAAATGCATGAAATACTTTTAAAAACAATGCAGAGGTCGGCTGAGCACTTTGTTGCTGTCATGTTTATGAGACAGCTGCTGCGGCAGCAACATTGCCAGCAACAACAGCATTTAATGCCACCAACAATAGCAACAACAAAAACACATCTGAAAGTAATTGACTCTGCGCCTTACTAGCCATCCAATTACTATGGCCATAGTCAAACGCTGGCCACAGACTCCCAAAGAGATAGATACTCATAGATAGCGACGGCGACGTCGACGGCGACGACGACCAGCGGCGGCATCTGCGACTGCGACTGCAGTCTTTGGTTTAGTTGGCCGTTTTGGTTTACTTTAGTTCTGCATTGCTGGCTTGCAACATATGCAGATGCCTTCATAGTTGTTGTTGTTGTTGCTGTTGCTGCTGTTGTTATGGTTGTTGTTGTTGCTGTTCGCGCATCTGGCAACATCTTGTTGAGCTGTCAAAATATGCTTGTTAACAACATTTGTTGCACCGCACCAACAGCACCAACAGCCCCAACAGCTCGAACAGCAACAATATGCTTAGACCCGGCCATGCATTAGGCTAAACATGTTTACAAGACATCAGCAACTTTTTAGAGTGCAGGCTTTTAGAAGCTGCTTTCCATTTAATTTCTGACAGCAACATTTTTTCATTTGTGCTTTTATTTTTATTTTTTTACTTTACTTAGTTAAAAGGCGACAAAAATAATCATAAAAATTGCCGTTGTTTTTTCTATTTAGCTGGCATGTTGTTCAACTTTATCTCATGGTAAACTTTCCATAAATAGCCAAACCCAGTTCAGACTATGCAAAAGATATGTGTGTGAGCAGCCGCCTTGGGCGTGCGTTTGTCTAATAGATCAGCATCAGCAACAGCAGCAGCAGCCGCAGCAGCAGCCGCAGCAACAGCGGCAGCGACTCAAATGTGCTTTTAGGCCATTTATCATCTGGACGCTGTCTGCAATTTCAGCGACTGGGCGGCGTTCATGTTGCTGCAACAACGGCGGCTCGCGCCGATTCTGCCCCTGCTTCTGCCACATCCTAAGCATGAAATTCGAGCGACGTGCGCGCACAAGGTGTCTGCATTTCAACGCCCCAGACTCAGGCGCGGCAGAGGCAATGAGACCCCCACGGTATAAGCGCTGGAACCTGGACTAACCGCTAATGTTGCAGGCGGCAGACTGTTGGCCAGCTTGGCTTTTGCTTCATTTACACTGAAATTATTCAGCATAAATCATTTTAATGTTGCGTGATTTTTAGACGGCCATTTAGCGGCCCCCGAATGTCACTTAAAATCTGACACATTAAAAAGACAACAGGCGACAGCAAGACGAGGGTTAATCCGTGAATTTCAGACTCATACTGAAAACAGCAACGATTGCGAACATGCAAAAAGTTGACAAAACATTTTCTAAACAATTTTTTTTAATTAATATAAACATTATTATTTAAATACATAAATAACTGTGAATTTAAATGTAGGACAGCACTTTATTTAAAAACTCTAGGTAGATTTGTAAAATGCGTAAATTAATAGCATTTCTGTGTTTATGCTGTTGCTAAATAAAATTTCAAAAGCATATAAATTTTCATTTATTATAATTTGTATGATATTTCAAGCAACTGCCAGGGAATTTTACAAAAAGTTAAAGTTTGCATTTAACATTTTTTTAAAGCCCCACATTTTATATTCAAATATGGTTGTCGTGACAGCTGTTGGCTGACGAGACAGCGAAGCACTTAGTACATAATACGAGTACACATTATAATTACAGACGATGTGGCATCCACATAAACTTTTGGCCGCGCTTTAAACCATCAGACAGTTAAAATTATGCAGATCAAAGCACGCGCTCATAACAACGCATATGCTCGTACCACACACACACACACACACACACACACACACACACGCTCTCACATACAAATATTTAGTATATAAAGATACATATTTAAGTCATATATTTCACACAGATGTGCTTTGAAGTTCTGCTTGATTCACATTCATTTTAGCTTTGAGTTAGCATTCGCTGGAATCACATCTTTTAGTTCGCAGCACAAATGATACTTTGTTGTCATTTGTGGTTGGTTGTTGTTGTTGTTGTCGTTGTCGTCGTTGTTGAGGTTGGCAGTAGATAAGTACACATGCATGTATAAAAATTTCATTAGTATTAGCATCATAAGATTGTTATTGCTGCCAGACAGTTTTATATCACGGGTATACGCGTCTGTCAGGCTAATGGCTCCTGCAACTTACGCCATCAACTTTGGGCCTGCAGCGAGATCTCTGCAGGAAACGCATTATGTGGGGCGGCATGTGTTCCTTGTACATGGCATATTGGCGCAGTACAAAACGGCAAGCGCTAAAGTGCACACATTGGCCAACGTTTTTGTCGGGTGTCTGGCAGCTGGGCTCTATCGGCAGACGCCACATAAACATAAGGATGAAAAAATATGTATGTATTGGTAGGGAACTGTGTGTGTGTGTGTGTTAGCCATAATCAATGGCTGGCTTACGTGTGTGGCACAAAGTTGGCAACAAGATGACTGGCAAGAAGAAGCAGCAGCAGTAGTAGAAGAAAATCAATCGAAATGTGCGCCGCATTTTGAATTTGAAATTTGAAATTTGAAAACAGCCGCCGCCAGCACCGTTGATGATGTATTAAAGTCGCGTTAAAGTCTTATACGCTTTAAGCGGCCACAACTCAGACTGACGCGGAAACCGAAGCTGGGCAACAGATTGTTGCTCAAGTAAACAGCTTGGGCGCTTGGGCAACTTTTGATAAGCGGGCAAGCAGGCAAGCGTGCGAGCGAGAAAGCGAGAGTACGAGCGAGCGGAGGCAGCGCTTATCAGCGGCGTGCAAAACAAGAGGCCAAAAAAATATGTACATAATATGTAAACAAAACGAAACACAGCCACACACACACAGATGAAATTAACTGTACACATAAGTAGCTGTATAGCTATACAGCTTTAGCCTATAGCTGTGGCAGCCATAAACACATGTTTTAGGCGGCGCATACCAGTATGAACCTATGCTGTGCTCTGGGGTTTGAGCACGCTCTGGTGCCTTCCTTTGGGCTGTCCGGGAGAGTGGGCGTTTGCGAAAGGCAAGGCCAAATGGAAATTTATTATACATCTATGTAGATTTATTGCAAAGTTGAAAATGAATTCAAAGCGTGTGGAAAGTAACAGCTGTGCAAGGAATTGACTTGATGCCGGCTTTGCCTTACTGCGCGCGGGGTATTTGTTGATAAAATTAGCCAAGCTATTGCCTATAATAACAAGCGGGCAGAGCATTTTCAGCATAACTGTGCACCCCCAATTAAATTAATATTAGTGTACACTTAAGATACCTCTAGCCACTGCTGGATTTTCTCTGCCATCACAGCTGCTTGCTTAAACTAAAATATACGTATCCGACCAAGTTCGAAACGTGTGCGAACGACCAACATTAAACATGAAATGAAAACTGCAGCAGCAAAACCTCATTAACAAATGGATCGAACGTTGTGTCATTCGATTTAGTAGACTTAATGAATCGATTTTAAGTTGTGTTATAACAGTGCATATCGTAACATATTTATACATACTCCATTTTTGCTGCTAATGAGGAAAATAACAAAATCAGGATTATATTCAATTTCGACTGTGTACGCATACACATATATTGTATGTATGGGTGTGTACGTAGTTTCGCTGCAAAAATTTTAATAAAAATGTAAATTTTTCGTGTGTTGCCTAAGGGGTTTCTGGCACATGCAAAACCAATAAAAATATATTGCTCGTTATGAACTTGGCGGCAGTTTTGAAAAGCTGTGCAATTTCCAAGCTCTCAAAAAGGTACGCATGAAGTTTGGCCGTTTCGTTTCCGTTATTATTGGTTAGCTTAAAGTTTTACCCCCTAATATCATGTCAATTTTCCGACTTAATATGCCAAGCAATTGTGCGACTGGGATACTTTAAGTATGGGGGTATTGTTATCGCAAATGTGATAGCCATATATTGTTTTTTATGAATATAAGCTGTTGAGAAAAGTTTCCATATTTCTGCAGACTCTGTGAAGCCACCACAGATTATTATTCCAATTTATTAATAATACTCGGTCAAGAAGTGAAAAGAGTATATTGACTTTATGCAATGTCTGTCTTGCTGTCCGTCCGTCTGTCCGTACGAACGCTATTTTTTACGCCACTATTAAAGCCAGATACTTGAAATTTAGAATATATACTTGTGTATACTCGCGTCAACCCAGTTTAGTTAGATTCATTAACATTTTTGAAGCAGATTACTGAATACATCCTCTAAATATAGCAGGAAAAAAATGAATCAATAAAATTAATCAAAATATATTGCTTGGAAATTCACATCTCCCGCAATTTTAGAGCTAGAGTTAACAAATATGACAGACAGTGCTCGGATGACCTCCTCTAAAGATCAAACTGCCCCGACAATATTATATATATTTTTTCACAATAACAATTATATTTAAGAACGTTTTCGGCTCTTCTAAGCTGTATTGCACTGTGAAGGAGCATTGCGCAGTCAGTTACACCCGACAGCAATGTTCTTGCTTGTTTAATTTATAAATATTTTTGTTATCAAAGAATGTTTTTGCTTGTTTTATTTATAAATGTTATTGTTATCAAGGAATTTATGTAGAAATAATTGCACAAAAACCTTTTTCAAACCGAAATTTGCTTAATTGCTTATTTCCAAATAAATTTAAACTGTTTTTAACACCCATGAGAGCGCGTAACTTTCTATAAAATACTTACGTGCATGTTGACGAAATGATGACTGATTTAATGGACATCGAACCATTATCAAACACATTGCGAAATACAGCAAAGTGGTGAAAGACGCATTGTTTGCTCATAAAAGCCGCACATCATTAAAATCCACAGTCCCCCAACTGAAAATGTCCGCTCGGTAAGGCTAACTTGGCAATGCCACTCAGATCATCCTCTCGCCCAGCCCATTCCGATCCACATATGTAAACGTTTAAGTACGATATTTAGATATGTGTACAAAACATGCCGGAACCGAAGCATAAAAACCGAAATGCGCATAATAAAAAGTCATCATCATAGACATATAGAGACCCATGTGCCCCGTCCCAGCAACGCTCCATCGTCATGGTTTCAGCCCTTTTACAGATGTGCGATAAAACAACGCCCGGCAACAAAGGGCATCGAAAATATGAGAAACAAAGCATAAAATAAAACACTTCGAACTTCAAGTTGACAATTTGAAGACGTCAATAAAGTTTCCAAAGCAGCTCGATGTCAACTCTGCTGCTGGTTTTGTTGTTGTTGTTGCTGTTGCTGCTGTTGCTGTTGTTGCATGCGTTTTCGCTTTCGTCGTTTTTCCCAATAAAAATTCTTTAGAAATCATTTAGAAAACGCATGCATGCACATCATGTGCACACCCACGGCCCCTTCGTAGCGCCCGCACAATTCATGCACACAGATAAAACGCGTGTCAGACACGACACTGCCATGGATCATGTGTCAAATTGTGACTTGCACTTGCAACACCAGCAGCAGCAGCAACAGCAGCAGCAGCAATAGTATCAGTGTCAGCAGCAACTGCAATTGCAACTAGTAACCAGTTGGCAGTTACCTGGAGCAGTATTCGATGCCAGCTGCAACACTCGAAGTCGTGGCACACAGGCAGGAGGAGGGGATGCAGTAGAAGACGATGGGAATGAAGACGACACTCCAGTGCTCAGCTCGAGGCGACAGCAAACGGCACACGCAAATGCACTTTTTGATTGCCTTTGGCTGCTCTTATCTGTCTTTGGCTGTTTTTCTTATGAATACCAAAGTGTAACAGCGACTGAGTCACACAATCAGACTTGGATTGTTGTTGCATTGTCGTTTTATTTGATGTTCGGGTAAAAGCTTTTATCAAAAATCGTATTGCATGCAAATTAGATTCTTCTCGGATCTCTCGTACTTACAACCATGCTCCGAATGTCGCTTTGAGCTGCAATCTAAGAAAATATACACGTTGCCTTTTATATGATGATGCCATTGTCGTTGATGCTGCTCTGCAGCTGTCTCTTCCACAACGGCTGATGCAGCCGCCGCTGCTGCGGGCCTGCTGATAAAGACACCGACGACAAAGCTGCCAAACGCTGATGATTCAGACATTGCATCCAAAGCTCATTCTGCCGCTGCTGCTTACGACCAAATTGTTGTTGCTGCTGCTGCTGCTACGCTTTGGTCTTTTGTCGCAGGTCTCAATTGACTTGATAAACTTCTTCCTAAAATTTTTTTCAATTCTATCGCACGCTTTTGCTTGTTAACGTCAACTGACTACACACACATCCGCATGCACACACAGTCGCACACACGCACACGTATACAAAAGGGAAATGCAGGCGTAAAATGAGTTCGCTTTTTCTTTGGACTCTATCGAGCACGTCTTATCTGTAGTCGCATACGTATATGGCCCATGACAGCGGAGGCTGAGACTCTGGCTGCCTGGCTGCGAGTCTGAGGCTGAGGCTGAGGCCCTGGCAGCGTAACGCCGGCTTAAACACACTCGAATGCATTTCCATTTCATGGCTATGGCTTCATTGCCGCCAAACGTCGTTGTCGTCTGCCGCTTTGTCTGGTGGCTATGCGCCAACTTGCCATATAAATGAAAAAAGAACCAAGCACCGACGCCGCAGTCGCACTCGCAGTCGCCGTCGCCGTCGCCGCCACCGTCGCTGCTGTTGGCGTTATAGCGTTCATCGAAGCTTAAGGTGTATAAATCACACACAATGCGGTCTTTTGTAGTTTCAGGCGACACACACACACACACACACCGTGCCCAGCCCTGATGCTGCAGTGAAAAAGTGCGCAGCGTTTAGGTTTTTTGGGTCTAAATTATTGCCCTGTCGTTCCGCTTTAAAGCTGCACTCGGTGTTTGGGCCAGCTGTTCACAGTTTCCGCTTAGCATTTAAATAATAATAGAATTATAATTTATTTTTAACAATTTGTCGCACTGTTTGTAATCATTTGTTAACTGTCAAAGATTAAGGCGCTGCACTGAGAAGGCGTCTAAGCCGCTTAACAATATAAAAAAATAAAACCAACTTCAGAAAATTCATAATACCTTATAAACGGCAGCCACTTGAACTACGGCCCACGCCAGTCCCGGTCAAAATGTCTTGTGATGAATAGCCCAAAATATTTAAGAGCTATATTTAAAATCAAATAAACACATCTGCCAACAATCAAATGCTTGCCATACTGTAAATTGAGCTTAATTTCGGTTTATTTAAGACTCGTCCAACGTCGGCAACCAAATGAAAGTGCAGGCAACTGAAAAGCGACCCACTCAAGTGCAAGTTCAGCGCCAGCCTCAGGCAAGCAGCTTAGCCTGGATTGCATTTGAATTTGTTTATGGCCAACAGCAACTTCATAGTTGCACTACGTGAATGGTATGCCATTGCCTGGTATGAGGTAGTCGACGGTGGGGATCGAAACTCTTTGGCGCACTGGCGCCATAGAAACAAATTTGAGCACATGTTTCTGTCATTTTATGGAATTATGTGCAATGCAAACGACAAACGAAATAAAATCATTTTCCTGCTTCATAGACCGAACATACTTTTTTCCACAACATTTGCCCCGGCAATGCACTGTGGGCGGGAAACCCAATGGCTTGAACAAATATTGATTAACATATTAATTAATAATTAAATCTGTATATTATACGAGAGAAATAATGTTAAACCTGACTATTTAATACAGTAATCTGATTTTAACCAAAAAATAGAAAACTGCATTCGACGCAAAGAAATCACAAATATGTAGTTATATTTTTTAGACACGGATAGTCAGGCACACAAATGTATAAAAAGAAGTATTCTTTATAAAACACAAGTGGGTTAAAAAATATGTAAGTCTTTAACATGTAATACCTTTCATGCCAAAGCTATAGTATTCTCTCTCTGGCTTAAAATAAAAAAAATATGCATTCTGTACATACATAATCATTTTTCATAGTTAACCAGCCCAGCGTGTGCAAAGGACAAGCAAGCGCACAAAAATAAAGGGTATGTGCATTAATAATTCGCAGTCATGTGTGCCACATATTAATATATAATAAAATATTTACTCAAATTTCAAATGGTGAGTAAAATGAATTTAACAACCAACTGTCGATGGACATTAGGCAAAAGTTCTCAATGCGTACGTGCTTCGCACATTGTCATAATAAATCAGGCCATTAAAGTATTATTTCACAATCAGAGGCAGAGTTCAAAAGGTTACAGAACTTCTGGCGGCCAAACATCAATTCCCATCCATTGTGCAGCGGATCCGTTGCCGCGGGTCCAAGTCTGTTTATCGTTTATTTCAGCAATGACAGGTGCAGCTGCCAGTGGCATACAATCGAAATGTATCTATATATCTATAAGTTCTGCTGGCAGTGCGTGCGTTTGCCGTTTGTTTATGGAATTTGAACTTTTAGCTGGCCCAAATAAGCGACTGCCTCCCTGCCTGCCTGGCTGACTAACTGACTGCCTGACTGACTAGCAGACTGGGAGACAGACTGGCTGTCTAAACGAGCGCCTCAGCCGCTCACTTAGACGAGCAGCTGGCGCTGAAGTTGTTGTGATTGTGATGCTGACTGGAGCACGTTGTTTACGAGTATGTTGTTAAATGCAAAAATGATTTCCTATCAAAACAAACAAACAAACAAATACCGAGGCGCACGTAGCAAAGGCGCCTCTCGAGCTTTTGGTTTAAAATGCAATAACCAATCAAATAAATTGCCAAACAAAATGATTCAAGCATTAAGCCAACGCGTTGTCGCTATTTGTATTCTTGTTGGTTTTTTTTCAGTTCCTGTGTTGTTGTTGCTTTTATTTTTGTGATTTTGTCGCAAATGTGTCTCATTATTGCGTGATATTTATTTAGGTTATGACTTAAGTTGTGTCACGTTCGCTTGAATTTATATCCAATATGTTGGCCATCCGTCGCACCAACGCCAAAACCAAAAATTCACGGCCAGCTCCAAATTCAAACATACAAAAACAGAAAATTATGCCCACAGATCTAGCAGCTGATATCTGCTCTGCTCTGTGTCTGCTGTCTCGCTGGACCTCAATTTATGTGTGTAGAAAATTTATATGCAAATATTCAATGCACGTCGTGCGCATTGCATTCCAGAGTCACAACCACCGCCACCGCCACCGCCGTCGCCGCGGCATGCCACTAATTGGACCCAGCGGTTCGCCATCGTGATCGCATTTAAATGTGCTGATCAATTTGGTTAAATGTTAATAGCGCCCTGGGCGAGGCAGACTCGAGGCTCGCTGCGGGTCATGCTGGTTTACCTTTAGCGCTTGGGGCAAACGCATTTCATTTTACATTTCACTTGTGAGCATTAAAGATATATGACACACATAAACTGAAATTAGCTGCCAATTTGAGATGCTGCCTTTGTTTCAGTACTGTTCTTCAAGTTGCATGTGAATTGTTTTATATTTATTTGGCAGCATTAAGCCATTAAAAGACAAGCACCATAAAATACCCCGAAAAAACAGAATAATACAATAAGCTATCACGCTGCGCCGACAACGACTCCAACTCCATCTCCGGCAACAGTAATCAAATCAAATTTGTTTGGCTCTGTGTGTTTGTTTTTTATTTGTTTTTTTCGGTGCAGCCTAAAAGTATGCCACACATTTTTCACAACTGCTTAAGCTTTGCAACCAAATCCGCTGCACTTTTTCATTGGCTTTAAGTTTTTCGTCTATGTCTAAACTTATTATCATTCTGGCTATTTATTTTATAGCTCACACACATACACACAGAGGCACACACACACCGAACGCTGCTACAATTGTTTTCACATGCAAATGCTTGGCCCCCACCCGTCCCTCGCTGACAAACATTTATATGCAAATAGATCGCATGCGTCCCGCTGCTGCCTCTGCTTGCGCTCCCATTGCGAGAGACACTCAAAAAGAGATTTCCACTAAAAGACAAATGTTACAATATTACAGGGCACTCACTGAGCGGGAGCGTACCTTGAGTGGCTGCTGCAAATGCTGGAGGGCTTGTCCTTGCCTGCCTGCCTGCCTGCCTGCCAATACCCCTGCTCCTGCTACTGCTGGTGGTGTTCTTGCTCCTGGCTTCTTGTCTGCCCTGCTACGCGCTCAAGTGGCAAAAAAATCGCTGAAGTCGCAAAAATTATTGCAGTTGGCAACTTGAAGCTGACATTTCACACTCACACACACGAACTCACATACAAATACACACAAATAAAGTGCGCGTGCGATAAAAGTAAAGTGACAGCAAAAACAATTGCAAACTTGGGCAATTAATTAAGTGAAAAGTGCGCATTCCTCTGGTGCAGTATTAGAAATTGAGCTGCCACGTTCCGTGTTGAGTTGAAGTCCCAATCCAAATCCAAATCCAAAGCAAACACAAGCCCAATGTTCTCACACGTGTTGTCATTTAAATATTTAAATATGCTGCTGGCAGCAGCAGCGCCGACAACGACAGCAGTTGCTGCTGCCGATGCTGCTGCTGCTGCTGCCTCTGCTGCTGCTTGAAGTTTTGCATGTTTTGCTGTCTGTGTTAAACCAAAAACCAAACTGCTGCCCTAACAGCTTTAGCCTCAGCCACTGCTATTGCGTTGAGCAGCGAGCAGGGAACACCAAAAATCATATCACACACAAACACGCACACACACACGACCACTTAGCGACAAGATTTTTTTCTTGAAGTTTTTTTCTTCTTGTAGAGAAATGCCTTGCAAAGCATCGTCTTCTTTTATCAGACAAACTAAGCGCAAAATTAGTTTTTGAACTTTTTAAATTGGTTTATTTCATGGAGTTTTGATTTTTAGCACATTGCGTAACGAGCCTGAGAACTGCGCGCTCCTAATTGGCTCTCCCCATCCTCCCGAATGGAGCGCAGCGTTGCTGATGGCAGCGACTGCAACTTGCTTAGCGCCTTCATTAGCCATGAAAGTGTGTATGTGTGTGCGTGTGTGAGTAACTACTCAATTTGCCAGGCGACTTAAGGCGAAATCATTTTTCAACATCTTTGGCTACACAAATTTGCAATTATTGTAATATGTATGGGCGACACCCGTTCTGGCACGCGGTCCCTACACTTACCCACCTTTATATACATATATACTTTATGATTTTTTTTGTGTCGCAACAAAGTTTATATATATAAGCACAGATATGTATAGGTGTGCAGGTCAGTATGTACACGTGGGCTATTGGATAACTGGGTAGCTACGTGCCCATGCCATGAGCACTTAATACCTTATAATTTGCTGTGAGTCGTTGCTTTCATAAAATATACTTTATGAACAATAATTCATATGCGCGTGTGTGTGCGGAAAGTGCATAAAAATCAATTTTTGCACATGAAACAACGGCGAAAAAACTGGCAAGGCGGCGAAATAAAACAACAGCAACAAAGTCGCGTATACGACAAGCGCGACAACAACAACAGCAATGGCAACAGCAACAACGACGACAGCGGCAACGACAACGACAACGACGTTGCATACTTCTCAGATGACAAGCTATGGGCGCGTCGAGAGAGAGGAGACCCGGGGAGGTGCAAAATAGCTCTCTCACATAACCCTCCTACAGCATATACTACTTGAATCTGATTACATGCACAATTTTGCCCCGCTCTTTGTTCTGCAATGGCAGTGGCAGCGCCAGTGCCAGGACATGGCCGCAGCAATTGTTACCCGCATCTGCATGTGTATTGGTATTTGTATATGAACATATATACATATATCGATGTGTGTGCACCATATATTGTTATATGTTCCTGCGGTCGACTCTGCTGCCGCTGGCGGGCAAGCTGCGCTGGCTGCCTCCGATTGCTGTTTCCTTTCTCTTGTTGCTGGGCGCCCCCTTTATGCAATTATTTCAACAAATTTAAACCTCAGCGAAATAATAAACAATTCGTTTTCAGATTAAAATGCAATTTTCATAACTTTTTGTGCAAGGCACTCCTCCTACTCCATCTTCTCGTTCTCCACCCCGCCAGCCGCAATTACTACTTATTTTATTTATTACGTAAGCCGGTGCATTAATTTTTCACAAGCATTTCGTACCGTTAACAATTTTCTCATTGTTGTTGTTATTTTCTTTGGTCCATAGTGGGTTGGCATTTATCATACATTTCGCAATTTACTTATATATGTAAATATTTTACAGTTATGAGTAGACCATTTGCCTGATTTAAGCTACTTTTGTTTCGCGCTGAAAGACCGTCCATCAATACAGGAAAAGTAAACCAGCAAGCGATGACAGCACTATGCAACAAAATTGAAATCATGAATATTATAGATGAATTAACGTCTGTATATCTCAAAACCTTTTCAACGACAAATGACTTCTTTTATTTATTTTCTTACATTAAATATTTAACCACATGCAACACAGTCTAGTGAATTTATTGCTTGGGATTTGTTGTTGTAGGCCAGTGTAATTGACATAAAAAATTATTTCATTAAGCTGTGATTAAATTAATTCATTAAGAATGCCAAGTAAAGCGGCAACACCTTTCACAGCTTATGGATGAATATGAAATGCCCAGCTCTGGGCATATTCATTCATTTGACAGCTCGGCGCCAATACCAACATGATGTGTGATCAATTCAGGTGGAAGGGTAAGGTGTAGGCGAAATTGGCCAGGTGTCGGTGACACATTATGCCTTGCATATTTTAAGGCCATGCGGCGTCCATTCGAAATGTCATTTTAATGGCTGTTGGTTAGCTAATTGAGCTTACGATTAGCAAGTGCATGCCAAATGAGCATTGGGCGATGAAAGATTAGTCCACCGAGCATCGGACACCACTGAGCGACAGCTGGGCACGACACCTATTTAAATATGCAGCTCAGCAGAAACCTGTCGATTTCCATTGGACGCTGTGATGCTGTAACGGCAAGTCAGATTTTCATCTAGAGCTTTAAGTTTGTGCATGTATATTGAGTTGCCTCAAATGGATAAGAATTTCATTCACAAGAGTGGCTTTAAAGTCATTCGAAAGGGCAAAGAGTGAGCATTTATTGTCATGGCTGCCTGCTATGATAATGTGATATACGTCAACGTCAATTGGATTCGATGCTGTGAAAGCCAATAAGCTGCTATTCAGTGGGGACCCACCCACACTTGAGCATGATTTATTGCCGGAAAAACAAAGACACCCCTTAACTTGAGCTTGTAAATGTACTGTGACGACTGTATTCGATAACTGGCAAGCTGGCTAAAGTGAATCATAGCCAGTATTTCCAATGTATTGTGGGCACTTGAAAACACAACTTGGGAGCAATCATAAGTTCCGTACAGCAAGTACCTGAACATAATCCAATTATAGGTACAGTCAGCTTGTGGGTACATATCAAACGAGATAATTAATTTTAATTGAAGATTATCTTTTATGATTTTTATCTAATAGTAGGATTACTTCTATGTAAGCATTTTTAAAGAAATCCGCGCCAAGTTCAGCATCAACTTCCCATTGAAATTTCGTTGAAGCGCAGTGCTTAAGTACTTGACCCAAAAATAAACCCCGCCGAACCGAGCCCGTCTTCTAGTCTAGACCATTTCAAACGTCATTAATTCAACGAATCACTCGCATGGTGTACGTGTGCAAAAACATATAAAAGCACAAAAAACCAACATCAATTGACCAATTTTCACCTGGCCTACACATAAATTGGCAAGCGTCCAACGGTGATAGTCCAATCAACGTGGTCCATAATAGATTTTTTGTATGTATGCAGTGCCATAAAAATAATCGTTAAATATAAGTGTGTGTAAATGAGCGTGTGAGTAAATACATACACGCATGCACTCATATGTATGTGAGTGCGTAAATAACCCTGGCGCCGTTTCGTAGGCATCCTGTAATTTGTGTGCAAAAAGGGTTAATTTATGCACTTTAATGTTAATGCGATGCATCTGCGATAGCAAAGCGTTTTATCAGATTTATATATTTAAGTGCATTTATGCCAACGCAATTTTTTAATTTTCTTTAATTTCAATTTTAAACCATTTGGCACGCATTTACGCATTTATGCATTTTATTTCATAATTATAATTTGAATGCGGCTAGTAAATTTATATTCTTTTAATTGCATCGAATGGCATTTTCATAATGGAATAGAATCAACTAATTACGACTAGATTGGCTGTTAATATGGGGAAACAGCTTTAGCCCATATATAATTTTTTATATTCATTTATTTTATGTATGCGCAGCATAATGAGCAGATATCGGAGAAATTATGAGCCAAAAATGCGACAACCAATTTAATTATTTCGATACGGCCATTTAATTAGTTCCCATTGCAAACCATCAATCTTGCCAGAGGCAAAACCCACGCAAATCTGGATGAGTAAGCAAATTGGCTCAATTGATAATTTCAGTGAAACACTCAATCAACAAACTGGCAAATGGTTATACATAAATTTGAATAGCTGTCTCCCACTCTCCTTCCTTCCTCTCTTGCGAATTTGGCCTCTCGCAATGTCTATATTTACGTTTAAATGGCACTTTTCTTAAAAGGCTTAGGCACATACAACAACTTCTACACACACTCACACACACACACACACATCCTCACGTGCACACACATGAAGTGCTCCTGGTTGAGTGACATTCAAATAGACAAGCTGCCAATACGTGCAGCCGTTGTGCATAAAACTAAAGGAGTCAGCACTACGGCACAGACCGGCGCACGACAAAACATTGAAAACCTAAAAACGAGCAAAATTTTTGTTATTGCATTTGAAAATGGCAGGCGTGGCTGGGGCGTGCACATTTGGGGCGTATTGCCGAGCCCATCCATACGATTGCAAACCAGTTTTTTGCTTTTTGTTTTTGTGTTAGTTGTTGTCTTGTGCTCGACTCTCTATTTTTTCATGCTTGGCCATGGCAATTGAATGGCCAAATTTCGTAAAATGCAGTTTGAGCGTACGTTTGAGACAAGAGATGAGACAACAGCAACAATAAAAGCTTGCTTTGAAGTTGTTGCCCACTGCCCGCCAATAGAGATGGCCACTTGAGCAGCTAACTGGACTCACGAACTCACGAAATCCTCGATGGATTTATAGAGCGTAAACAAATATATCGGTTTCTGAAATAATTTTTTACTATTTTTTTCTATAAACCTCATATACCCCATAAAATCATTAAGAATGTTGTAAAATGTGAAAACTATTGTTGTGTTGCTAGATTCTAACTTTCCCAGCTTTTATACACAAGTATTTCAATTAAAAGCGAATTGAAACTATTTGAATTTAAGTGTAAATAAACTGTTTAAGCCTTTTACCATAAATCTGAAAGGAATTTAATTTCGCACTGCGTCTTAATGTGTGGCGGAAAATTAAATTTCACCTGTGCCATCTCTGGTCTGACTCCATGCGCCATGTCTATGATTGCTGTTGTTGGTGTTTTTTTCCTTTTTGTTTGTTGCTGGATGTTTGTAGTTTTGGCTTTGTATTGTGTGATTTTTTGGGTGACTACGGTAGGCGGCCCGGAATGGAGCGGGGCGTGACGGCCGATTGCAATAGTACCGGTGCCAAACTACTCGTTGGAGCCCTGTGGCACAGAGCGTGCACCAAAATGAACAGCACAAACTGCAGCAGCAAACGCTTGCAGGCAACCCACACAAACGAGCACATGCATACGTATACACACACACACTCACACACACAGGTTCAGGTGGAGGCACAGAATGAACTGTGGCGCATTGCTCATACGCAGCGTTGGACAAGTTTCTGGACAACGCGCAGGTAGGCAACCACTCACTTTCTGGCAGCAAGTGCAAGGTGCACGTGGAAATATACCGGGCCAAAAGCATAGGGCGTACAACGAGCCAGACAAGCAAATCACATGCCACAACCTGCACGACCTGCATGCTGAGTTTCGCAGTGTGTTTGTGTGTTTGCAATTTGCAGCATATCATAGCAAGCAATGGCAAAAACTGACTGCCAGCGCCAGTCGAGCCTTTCCATTTGCCTTACGGTGGCTTTTCGCAAATTACCGCAAATCCTTGAACGCTATTTAATAGCCACCTAAAAGGGATGGAAGCCAGAGAAACAGTTGCTAATTAATAAAGGCTACGCTTAATTTTCTATTTTCGGACTTTCACAGCCAGACATTGCAATTTTTTTTCTATTTTGCTTTTTTTTGTGTTTTGTTTTGCTTTGGGTTCAGGTATGTGGCCTGATTTTAGCCACTGTCATGCACAGACTGTATTCTCAATGCTTAACAAGTTGTTTGGACCAGTCAGCCAGTCAGGCTGTCCAGGAGACCAACAGTCCATCAGTCCGCTGGGCAGTCAGTTAAATGCTCGTCATTTCGTTTGTTTATTGTGCGCAATGATTGCAAGGGCCTTAAAACTGCTGTGATTGCAAACAGGATTTGACTTGGCCTGACTTTGGCCCTGGCATAGTATCTGGCTTCAGTATGTGGCCCCCGGCATATGCCCAAATGGTCTGCAAAGAAAATCACATATTGTACACACGTACGCTAGCTTAGGGCACAGACCGCTCCCAGTCGCCAACTGTGGCAGTTGCAAGTCGCCAAGCGGCAGTCGCTAGCCGCATGGTTTGGCATCGCATGCCATGCAATTTTTCCCAGGTAACAAAATGAATTGCCTGCTGGCCAACAACGTCTGCTGCTCCTGCTGCTGCTATAGCTGTGCTTTAGCTCTGCTTTGGCTGCGACTGCGGCTGACAGTGTCGCATGCTCAATGCGCACTATTTGCTATTATTCCAGTGATATTTCGAGAGTGCCGTTGGCCCGTTTCCTACGGGGGCTGTTGTGTGGCCCAATCGTACATACCCGCCGTCCGTACTCTTGTATACGTATAGATGAGTGCAATTTACCGCTAACAATGCCATGCTCCGGTAGTTACAACAAATGTTAGACGCAGCCAACAACCAACAGCCGCAGCGCTGCACCGTTCCACAGTTGCACAGTTGCAGCGCGACACAGCTAACTACTTGGTAGCTATAACTACCTAACGGCTAGCACACACAGCTACATATGTTGACCATGGAAATGCATAAATAATGCGGCACAGTATGGGGCACCAACATGGCCTATGACCGGGACAAGGATACCAGCGGCGACTGCTGTTCCTGGTGGTGGTGTTGTTGCTGTTGTTGTTTGTGTAGCTGTTGCCATTGCTGGCAACTGCACTGCTGCTGCTGCCAGTAGGCATGTTGCAGGCAGACTCTGCTGCTGCTGGCTGATGTTGCTGCTCCTACTGCACACTGTCCGCTGCCCAGTGTCCACAGTCCGTTGTCCGCTGGCTGTTGGCTCGCCTCGATTGTTGTTTGCCATATTCGAACATTCACATCAGGATTTCCCGCTATTGTACTTTTTGGCTTTTGTTTATTTACAGTCAGCGCAAAAATGTTTGTTGTGGCCCGGCCGGAATGTGCGCACGTCTGTGTGTTAGTGTGTGTCCTGTGTGCATGTGTGTCATGTGTGTCTAGCTGGATTTAGGCTAAGTAAGCCGCATACACCTGTCCACGCACACAAACACAAACGGCAAACAACAAACAACACAAACAGGACCGCATGAGCGACCAATTTAATACATGATGGCATTGTTGGGCTTTCAATATTTGACTGCCATTGTTGCTGTTGTTGTTGCTGCTGCTGCTGCTGTTCGTCTGCTTAAACAAATGTCACACGCGGACTTGCCTCCAATTATTCATGTGGCGAACGTTATTAATTTGAAAGCATATTTATCACAAACGAAATCTACGCCACATGCCGTAATAAATCAAGAAACGTTTTTGGCCTGACACACACCAATAATACCACAACGTACATATATTTAAATCTCTAACGTACACACACACATACTCACATCTACATGTCTATATATATATATGTATATATGTATATACCTGAGGATACATATATGGGGAGCGTCGATAGCAACAACATGGCTAAAATGTGGCCACAAGGCGGTTGATGCCAGCCTGGGGACTAGATGGGTATGTTTAGCGGCTTGGGAGAGGGCCCCGTTCGCTATGTCATATCCACATTCAAGCGCGCCAAGCACCTAGCCATGGCGCCTAACCATGTGACAGTCAGTCAAGTTTCAAAATACAAAACACTCAAGGTGATATGAACCTTTTAGCCGTGCTTAGCGTCCTTTTGGCGTCCTTTGCCTCCTATTTGAAGGCAGCAGCAACGGCAACAACAACGTGCGTTGCGGCAACGATAAATACATAAATTCCCAAACCCATCCAGCCAGAGGTTGACAATGCGTCATTGTATGTCAGACATTTTGGCTTCAACTTCAAAAAGCGAGCCCAAGCGAGGCGATGACTGAGAGCCTCAAAGTAAAACGTATGAAATTCCAATTGTTTGTGGGCGTCGTTTGGCATTGTGCCTTTTTTCCAACCAAATCCAATTGCAATATTAAAATCATGCCAGCAATCACACACACACACACGCACATTCCCGGCCGATGAGAGAGAAAAGTTCTCAAAACCAGTCGACAGCGTGTGGCAGCCAACTGTGACGCAGTCGTGTCGTCGCTTTGCGACATTACTGAGGGCGCTAAGCTGGCTGCCAGGACGCGCGCCATCAATGGCAGCAGCACCAGCTCCCGGGTTAGGGCAAAGCCAAAAAGGCCACCGACACGTTCAAGGACACCATCCGCAGACGCAGCATTCTCTTCCCATAATGTTTGATGCTTATGCTACTTACGCGTTGGGAATTTTTTTCGAAAACGTCATTTACCGCAGAATTATGCTTATATACATATGCACACTCACACATATGCGCGTATGTGCGATATCGATATTTTTATATGTATTTTGGTATTGTGTACTTGGCTTGTTTACGCAAATTGCCTAAAGATAACATATCATATCAATTAATGGGCGACAATGGTAACGAAAATGCACACAAACAATTTATTTTATGATACATTATACTCTCAACTCTGATACGTACGTATATATACAACCAACACAATTGATCAAGGTTTATTGTAAAGGGAAAAAATTAAGTAGATACAAATGTATTACTCATAATGATGGTGTTTATTCCGATAAAGTAATTGACAATCAATTATTTTCGTTTTGCACCCAGTTCCCATTCAAACCGGCGACAAAAGGTATAATAAAGCTTTATGAATAAACGACAACCATTTATAGGAGTATAGGTATTCAGATTATCAATAATTATAAATTATTAAACACCTTATTTTACCAACTTTGAATTTTAATACCAATCGGAGCGTTTTTAACTAGTGCATACATTGGTTTTGGCTTTGCTTTTTGTGAAAACATTCCATTGGAGAAATAACAATATCCAGCATATCAAAGAAGAACAATATATTGTGCTCCGTAATGGATTAAATGAATTACGAATATCACTCAATATAAGCCCTAATTTATTAGTCAATTTAAATCGATTTTGCGTGTGTACCTGACTAGGAAATGCCCTGCACCAGGGTACGGATTAAATGGATCTAAATGTGAAATTTGGTGTTTCAAGCTTCTATAACCTCTAAAATCCCCGCTTTTATAAATGGAACGGCTAGATCAACTGAACTCTAGCTGTTTGTCAAGAATATGCATTTACATGCATAGGCAAAACTCCACTCTACCCAGCTCTAACCATTGTAAATAGACAGGGTATAAAAACCTGTGTAAAAAACTATCAATTTTGATGATGCATATTAAATATTTATGGTAATATACGTTTTAATGCCTTTGTGCCATTGTGAATGGTTCTTTGCCATTCCGCCTGCTGTGTATTGAATTTTTGATGCGTCAAAGCAAAAATTGTAATATTGAGGCCAAGCTGGGAACGTCTGATTGACTGACTAACTGAATATTTGAGTGTCTGTCTGTCTGCCAGTCTGTCTGGCTGACATTACACCAATTGCCTTGACGACACTTGCCGACGACACTTCCGTGCAATTGTATGCCGCTTTTTGAGTTCCGGTTGTGGGGCCCGGGCTGTACGGCGCAATTTTTATTGGCCGTATGCGTGTTGTCAGGCCATGTATGAATATTTGTGGCAAGCAATTCTTATGAATTTTCAGGCACGTTCATATGTACTCGCATTTACAAGGCCAGGCCTCGCGCGACACACCGGAACAGGACGCAAGGACGACTCCATTCGTTGAATGTGCCGTTATTATGGCAATTTTACCACATGATGATGCGCTTGGTTATTTGGTTATTTGGTTATTTGGGCAAATCAAGCAATTTATTCGCAATTGTCGTCGACGCCGCCATTCGTTGCAATTGTGTGGAAATCGATATGCGTTGTTATTTTAACCGTTCATTTCCTTCATTGCCATTATACGGTCACACTCGCACACAATGCACACTGCATAACAAAAGTCGAGCTGCCTTTGCCTTCGCATGGCCAAATTTGATTTATGCATATTTCCATATGATTTATTTCATTAGCATCATTGCAAAACGTTTCTTCGATTTAGCTCCAGATTCCGATGTCGATTTCGATTCCACTTCCAACGGCAAAGACTGTTGCCCGGCCTTCTACCTTTTTTCGTTGCCAAGCTGCTTTTTTAATATTTATTTAAACATTTGTTGCAGCTTCCGTTTTCATTTCTCGTCCGTTACGTTTGAGTGATTCAAACTTGACGGTTGCCTTTGTATACATTTTTTTCCGCCTCATTTGATGCAGAGAATGAAAAGTTTTCATGCACCGCCATCCCCCATTCAGCTGCAAACCCACCGAAAAAAGGCAAAAGTCCCGCACAAAACGCAAAACTTTTGTTAAGAAAATATGAATTTGAAATGAAAATATGCTAGAAATGAATTGAAACCGTAACGGTTTGAGTGGGCCAAAACGAGCGCGTGCACGAACGAGCATCGAAAAAATGCCAATCCCCCAGTCATGACCCCCGCTCCCCGCCCCCGCGCATCCGCACACAATGTTGCAAATAAAACAGCGCATAAGAAACAATATACAATAAAAAGCAAAAAATAAGCTGAAGCTGGAACTGAATTGGAGATGGAGATGGAACTCGAGCAGTAGCATTCTGGCTGGTTGGCAGATGGAAATGAAAGGCAAACACGATTCAGTTAACGAGTGACGAACGCTATTGCTAACTGGGGACTGCTTTTGCAGATAGCTGTGTGTGTGAGAGTGGGCAACCTAGCAACGTCTATTGAAAATGCTGACTGCCGCGGCTGACTGGCCGCCAGAAGATGGACCTGCTAGCGGACGCGAACGTGGACACGACGAACTGCCTGGCACTGGCTGAATGATTGCCTTGCTCGCCGTACTGACTGACTAACCAATGAACGGCTCCAAATGAATGACTGAATGAATGAATAAATGAACGGATGAGCGCTCCTCTACAGTTGGTTGCATTCGCAAGCACACACAAACACTCGCACACACACATATTCACTGGCCCACACAGACATCCTCATACAGGGCTAAGAGACGTTCGAGGCGTCTCTCTATTGAACTTGGCCGTAACCGTCGACGCTCGGTCAATACAATAAAGTTAGTTTTCCAAATCGGCTACTTTATTGAGCGTAAGTCTCGGCCAAGCCATATTATTTGATGTGGCTTGTTGGTTCATAACCATGAAGTCAAGCTCTGGTAGCAGAGAGTGTGAGTACGAGTACGAGTACATTTATATTTCTACTCGAACGGCCGATAAAATTAACTATTTTGCCAGCGAGCACGTAATGGGCGCATCATTTGCTATTGGACTTAATGTCTGTCTCTGGGCCACTCTCTGTCGCTCTGTTCATTTCCTATTTGGAGTGCTTTAAATTGCCATAAAAAATGCTATCTACCGGCATCATTTCTGGCTATTCGTGTTGTTGTTGTTGTTGCTCTGGCTGCTGTTGTCATTATTGGTGTGCGTTTGCCTGCCGCATTTCTACACTCAATTTGTACAAATTTAATTGTCTGCTGCCTGCAGCTATTGGCCAGCGGCATTGCTCTTTTACATTATTTTATGTATATATATTTATATGTATTTATTTATTTTTTTTCTGTTTTTCTTTTTCCGTTGTTTATTATTTGTTGCTTCTTTGCTGTCCGGTCAACGCCTGGCGCGCCAATGTCCGCTAGGGGAACCTTTTATGGCATTTTATTTATTTACGATGGGCCCTTTAAATCAATGAAGCATACTATTTGACGCTGTCTCTTAAATTTACGCACACCAGTCAAGTTAAGTTCGTTGGATGGGTTTATTCTCTCCACCTCCCTTCCGATTTTTTTCTTTTTTGTTTTACTGTGCGCTAACAACAATCAGCTAGTAAATCGAATTTCTTGCCTAAAACAACAACAACAACAACAACGAGTGGCAGGACAACAATGCGTAGCAGCAATGGCAACATCAACATCAACAAAAATAAATACAAATACAAAAAAACAGCGCTGCAGGACGCTGGTCAAACTAAACACTGCGTTTGTTTTAGCAGCTTCCGTTTCCTGTTGGCAACAACAAGGGCAAAAGCGCCACCACCACCAGCAGCAGCGCATTCATCCATCTATCCACGTGAGGGGCAAACTAACCAGCAACTACACATACGCATGGCCATCCATCTACAATCACCCATCTAACCATCCATCTATCGGAGAAAACGTCCAGTCACCGCTCTTTTGACAAGCGTCGAAGCTTCCTGTTCCCTGAGCTGTTGCTCCTCCGTCTGCTGCCCGCTGCCCGCTGCCCCCATGCCCACTGACTGCTGCCTGCTGTTGTAGCCGGCCAAAGCTAAACGCATTTGTTCGAAGCTTGTTTAGTTTAACTTTAATTGAATTTTGTGAATTTTGCCCGCTTTCATTCGCCATGCCTTTTCTCTCAGTCAATGCGCAGTTGCTGTAGTTGTTGTTGCTGTTGCTACAACAGTTTTCTTACAGCTTTTTTATTTGTTGGCCCTTTGGCCACTCGTCCGGCAGGCAGCTGGTGCCACTTTTATATGGCTGAATTTATTATGGACAATAACAAAAACTGTACAAAACTGTTGCCCACGAAGCCGAGCATCGAGTGCCGAGTGCCGAGTTAGGCCGCCAGTTGGTGGCTCATCCTGCAATCCTGCAGGAATTGCGCTCACCTTCACCATATGGTCAATGGCACGAGTTTGGCTCGTAAAAAGGCTTACATAAGACGGCCGCTATTCGGCTTACCTTTTTGCCAAGCAACTGTGAAATTGTCTTGTTTTGCTAGCAACCCTTTATTGTTGATTTTTAACTAAGGCAAATGGTTCGGGCACGGGCAGAAGCAGAGGCAGAGGCAGAGGCTGGGGCAAGGGCGTGAGGATGAGCATGGGCGTGTGCGTAGGCGTTGCCATTGCCATTGGCATGGGCGCATACGAAATGCGAATTCAATTTTTATGTCGGGCATTTTAAATAATTTGTGCAATTTAATTTTTGGCTTTACTTTAGCTGAGCCAATAAAACGCTAAAGAAAATAAATAAAAAATTGTTATACAAACGTGCTTATGCGGTTGATTGCCGCTGAGATGAATCGATAAATCTTTGGTGCGATAGGGCGTGATGGCGTATACGTAATGCCAGTCCATACAAAAGCCGACGCTGACGCCGAACGATGACAACATAAGCCGGCTCAAAGCCATAGTCGGTGATTGTCAAAGTCAAATATAGAATTATATATGGCAACGGTTTAGGCAAATACACTGTGCTTAGAAAGTTTGCGCACATCTAGCTAATGAGCGAATAATATACGAAATAAAGCTACTGAATTTTATTCACTGAACTGTCAACCAGGGCGTACTTCGTTAATACCTAATATTATTAAAATTGCGATTCTTGTTATTGCTTTAATATTGACTTTAATAATATACAAAATATGTTTATCTTTTATTTATATCATACAATCCATATATTGATTGACGCAAATATAAAGCAAACATACATAAGAACATTTGAACACTTTTATATTTGGCAAACATTATTTTGTCTATTTGAAAATCAAGGAAACATGTCTTATTTTTGGTTTCTGTCAGAAGACCAAAAGTAAATTTATGCCAAAACGCACTCGAAGCACTTCCCTTTTTTTTGTTTGTATTTTATAAGAACTCGGTTGCGCATTTAAGATAATACATTGGTTGGAGCACTCTAAAAAGGATTTATTGAAAAATAATAATAATAAGTGTACGCTAAGTAATTAAAATATCTCATAACAAAATAATTGCTATTATAATTGCATTCTAAGCATACTTGTTTTTCAAAATATTCATGAATTTTGCACGTTAAAGTCGAATTTTACGACTCAGTGTTAATCACTGCAGGCGATTAGTAGGCCATGCATTATGCTCTTTGTGTTGTTGCATAAATTATGCGTTAAGCTGCTGCCTATCGATGCGGTTTACCGTCTGCATGAGCATAGAAATTTATCTAAACCCAAATAAATTTAATCAACCGCAATCGGAAGTGTTCGAATAATGACACAATAAACAACAGCAATTAAAATATCAAACATAAATCATTGTGCAAATTTACAACAATTGTCATGAAAGCCAAACAACGAAACTGCATGCAATGCAAGACAGGATCCAAATATGCATGTGCATGTGTGTATATGTGTGTGCATGTGGCCTAAAAAGTCATAAAAAGCGTGCAAATAACAAACAAGCATGCAGACCTTTGTGTGTCCTAATGTACATGTGTCCTTGTATGTGTGTGTGTGTGTGCTTGTGTATTGCAAAACAAACATACCCCATGGCATGCCACGCCCACAGCCGCATTCCGCTTCCTGGGCGCCCGCACAAACAGGCGTAAGCGCCTGCATAAATTTGTACAACGCATAAAATCAAATCAAAATTCAACGACATGTGACAATTTTATGTCCACAAAATTATGTATTTGTTGAAAACACACAACAGCAACAACAATCGAATATAGCAAAACAACAATAATGCAAAGCAATGAAAATAACCACAACGGCAATAACAACAACAACTACAGCAACAACTACAACAACAACGACAGCTAACAACAACGTCGACTAAGGGCAGCCAACGAGGACATAAGCAATAACAGCAACAGCTAAAATAGCAACATGAGCAGATTATAATGAACAACATATTCGCACGGCCGCACCCAAGCCAGCACACACACACGCACACACATACGCAAAACAACACGCCCCCACCTTTCTGGCATACAAACACCCAAATGCGCACCCACACAAACACACACACAAACATATAATAATGCGACACGCAACAATTTACGTGTTTTGACACTAATACAAAAGCCATTACAATACACGCAGGTACAAACACACACACACACTCAAACTACCCACCTCTTAGGCATGTTTCGAGTTTGGTAAAAAAAAAGGAAAACTTTATATGCTTCCTCAACAATCACATGCTCCATATGCGATGAGTTGCTTTTCTCGCTTTAAAGGTGACCAAAACAGGCAGTTCATAAAAACGCTGTCCAGGACTTGGAGCGAACCTTTTAAGAAACGAAGCCACGAGTCGTCGAGTGAAAGTTTTGAAATGGCCGTAGGCACATATTTAACTAGCGTCACAAACGATTTCTTGGGAACACCAGCTAGCAAAAAGCGGGGCATGGTTCAAACAGCTTTCCATGACAGAACTTGCAAGAATGGGGCCGCACCTTAAGGTTGAAGACAATTTCGTTGGTTTTGCCAGGAGTTTTCTTTGACCAATGGGCAAACTGGCGAGCAAGACAATGTCAAAGGTTGCTCTGGGGAATGGCCTTAGTTGTGGTTGGAGGTTTAATGATGAATTGTGGGCCAAACTCGGTATACTCTAGATTTGACATTGACATATTTTGCATCGCATAAAAGTATGCTACATATTTTGTACATAATTTATTTTCATGTCCTGAGGAAAATTGGCGCCACAGTATGAATCTATAATAAAGTATAAAGCAAACTTGAGGCTTGGCTAAAATAAGCAATAAATTTAAAGGCCAACACGTGCTTGAATGTTATATGAAGCAAATTCAAGTTAGCATGCAGTTTTAGTCATTATATTTAAGTGTAAGTACTCATAAAAGACTGAATAATTAAAAAAATTAAAAAAAGAAAACTTTACGCCAATCTGCCAGTCGATTGCACACTTACTATATGAAGTGCAGCACTCGAATTGAATTAGCTATGCTCGACTACAGCTCAATTTCTGCACTTTATGGCACTTGTGCAGGGCTCCAAAGCCAACTGACTGCTCAGATCACAAGTGTTTAACTTTAGTGCTAGTTACGAGTGGGTGCTGCAAATGAAGTCAAATGAAAATGCCCACATTTTAGAATATTCCGCAAGACTGCAACTTTGCGAAGACAAACAGTTTGAAGAGTCTGGCAAATCCCAGCAGCGAAATCAGTCTAAAGTTGCACTTTGCATTCAAAAGACGCGTGTAGCTATTTGTAAAGTTGTGTGCTTTGAAGGGAGGTGTTTTATTTTATAATAAATGTGCTGTAATAATGGATGCCTATATTTACTTGTTAACATCAACTGTACACACATACATACACGTAATTGTAATTATGCGTCGCTTTCAAGAACAAAAACAAATACGACTGCGGGTAAGGATGAGAATAGGGCTGAGCTCGAGGTCAGCCACTGTGGGCGATAGTCGATTTTGCCGTCCATGCACTTTGCAAAAGTCTTCCCATATCTGCCAGGCAGTTCTATTGTTTTTGTGTGCGATAGTGTTGTGTGTGTGTGTGTGTATGTGTTTAACGGGTGTAATCATGTGTGCAACCATTCATATGTATATTGACAGATTGAAGGATTATCAAATGCCTTCTATAACATGCTCTGTCTGCTTTGAACTTTAAGCTCATCTCTTGTTTGGCTGCAATGAAAGTCAGCTACACACATACATACATACACACTCACACTCACGCCTTACCCACACATTGTGTGAAGGCGCGTGTGTGAATATATTTTGTGGAGATTAGTAGAGTGCGAACCAGTACGCATTGACCGCTCAATGTAAATATATTTGCAGTGTATTTTGTGGATTTCCGGTTGTAGACAAATCAAAATTTTAGTTCAACCATACAAAATTGTAGCCAGAAAATAGATGGAAAAGGGAACAACATCGTCCCGCAGCCCGACCGTAGATCGAATTGTGACAATGAGCGATGAACCGAAGCCACAAAAGACAACACAACATGTTAAATTAGTTCTGCCACTGACTCTGACGATAATCCACAAACACATACCGACACAAACACAAACATTCCGTTTATGAATGTCAGCACAGACCATCGGATTCTACACATTTTCAAAAACTCTTCATTCCATTTACCTTTTGCACTTAGCAAGTAAGTCGAAAAATTTTTTACAATATTTGATTCTATTTCAATTAAAGTGTCAAACAAAAACCGACTGTGGCAACACAAAATAAAATCATTTCCACAAAAAAGACCAAGTGTGAAGTTGGCATTTGACAATGCTGGACTTGAAGCTACCCTGTGACCAAGCAGCTATGCTCTTAGCCCACAGTTTCAGAAAGAAATTTATTTGTTAACGGATTGTCATAAATCATTAAGAATGTGCGTAAATACACAGCATAATTAAATAGCAATAGTATCGAACTTTAAGTTCATTAAAACATAATATTGTTTACCTTTATAAGCCCCACCATGGGTACAGAGTATACAACGAAATGTTAAAAGTTTTTGCTTATGCCTCCATTTGTTTTCAGTTGCTTTGCATTCGGATCTCATACTACTTTGCATTGCTTTTAACAGGAGAGAACTGTTTTTCGTTGTTAGTTTTTCACTGCGATGCTTTTATATCCTCCATAGAGCTACAGAAGTTGCGGTGCGCTGACCAAGGCAGCACATCAGACCTGAGCTCGGACATGGCTACGACAAAATTATATTTTCCCAGTACAAACAAACGACTATGAGGAAAAATGGTGGCTTTGAATCCAATATAGTGAGAGTTACTCTTGCATGATACAGTTTGAAATATTACTGTGACGCGCGATGGTCAAAGCTGGTCGAAAAAACTTTTTGCTGGCAAATGGACCACACGACTGAGTTAACTTAAAAAGCTGATGAACAGCAATATTGCTATCCACTTTGCCACTTTGAGGCAGCCAATTGAGACCAGCCACGCTGCGACCCAGCGACTATTGGCAATCGCCAAACGCCCAGAGACCGCTGTCAAGTTTATTAGCTACGCTCGATACAACACTGATGATTGGCTGCTTTGCTGCTTTGATAAGCGCAGGGGCATTAAGCTGACAAAAACTCTACCAAACGAAAATGAGAAAATGTTTGCCAAAGCAGCGCAGAACGGCCGGCGAATGCGCAAATCCTTTAACACGAAATTAAGACACATAATCCTTGACAAGCAGTAATGGCAATCAAATATGCTAACGCTTGCATTTTCGACAACTAAGCCCGCCGTCAATTGACAAGGCCAGCTCAAGGCGTTGGGCGTGGCAGCAACTATGTTGCCATGTTTGTCAGCCATAGATAACGTTTGCCAGAGCTTTTTGCCGCTAAGCCTTCAAGCATTTGCTTATCTGGGAGGCAAAAAGCGAAGCAAACTCTTAGCCGACTGAAAAATGGCCTTCAACTGGCATTAACAAATTAAATCGAATCTAACCCCCTGCGCTTAGGTAAATCTATCAATTTAATTAGAAACGAGCCCATTGTGCGCTCAGTCTATAGTAGTTAAATAATTATAATGTGGCTATTGTGGAAGCCAGCAAAAGGTTGAGCGAATGGAACTGGAAATTGTAATTACATTTTTAGCACATTGCAGATTGCTGTTTTCTATAAATTAAATTTCATTTCCCGTTTGCTGGCTGTTTGGCTCGCTGGCTGGCTGGCTGGCTGCTGCTGCTGGATGACGACTGAGCCCTGTTCGCATTGCATGCGCAGCAGCGCCATTAAACAGCAGTTTCCGGTTTACGCGCTTTGAGTTTCCGCTTCAAACACCGAGAACAACAAGAGCAACAACAACACAAACAGCAGCAGCAGCACCACCACCACCAACAACAACAACAATACTACGAGCAGAGCACAATGCCTGATTGCTGCTGGTCGAGTGGTGCTTGCGCTGCAGCTGTTGCCGTGGTTATTGTGTGCGCCTTTGTTAGAAGTGCTGTTATTATTTCGGTACACAACAATGCCGCCACCGCGGTCGCAGGCGACGCCGCCTTGCAACATCTTAATATAAGATTCAATTCAGCATAAAAGCGGCACCGTTGCCAGGACTAGGCAAATTCCATCTTTGTGCCCACTGCCGCGTAGACTTGGAAATCAGTGGCATACATACGCACTACAGCCGCAACAACACAACCCAACAATCCAGCAACAACAGCAACAACCACAACAATTACAGCAATACAGCGCAAAAGCAATAACCAAGCAACATTTCTATTGCATGCCAGCAACGCCAGCCACAAACACACATTTATATATTTTTTTAATTAAACGCAAATCCCTTTGGCAACACCACACGCAACGCGCTCCGCCAACAACTGGGGCAAGCCCAGCACCAGAGCCAAGCTGCTCCAGCTGCAAATCGCGACGACAGCTTCAAGGTTAAGGCGTTGACTTTGTCGCACGCTGCGAGTCTTGGTTTGTATTTTGCCAAATTGGATATTGCCGACCCATTAAATATACGGAATTGTTGCAGTACGTTAAAAACTTGTATGAATTGAGTTGGACACTGAGAGTATCCTAAAAACATATGTATATATAGCATGTGCACATTATAAGGTAAATTTATGCCAAAAATTACATAGGTTTGGATTAGCGGTCCGTAAATCTTTGGCCCCTCTTGTATTGTTATTCTCATAAATCTAAATTTAAACATCTACATTTGTACAGCTAAATTTGTACATTTAAAATTCTTATTTAATTTTCTTAAAACTTTAAAATTTAATCATTTTAAATTGTTTTTCTATCGATTGCACTCATTAAAATAAAACAGATTGCGATTTTATTCAGGTTTTTTTTGAGATAACATCACATATTTGTAAATTATAAATTACAAACAAGTACTCAGTACCTCAGCTTTGTTCGTGACCTACAATGCAGATTCAGCATAAAGACCTGACTTAAGGTTCAAAGTAAGCTTAGCTATAGTTTAATTAATAAATTAATGAAATATTAAAGGGCTAACATTTTTTCGTGTCCGTTCAATTTAAGTTCTGGCTAGGTCTGATGACAGTCCGTCTGATTGTTAGACGGCTTGTGTCATGGCCAGAAATGGCCTTAATGATGACTACGACGCTACTTGGAGCTCTCTTCCGCTGACATTGAGCAGATTATGAGGCACGTCTGGCATTGCCGGCAGTGAGCACAGCGGTATGAAAGCCCAATTAATATTTCATAAAGGAGCACGTATCCGTCGCTCACATATACATACATGGCGTACAAAAATCCCTCAATCACTGCCAATTAATGTCAGACACAGGCACTCATATCAGCCAGCCAGCCAGCCAGCCAGGCAGCCATCCAACCAGCCAGCCAACTAGCCAGCAAGGCAGCTCGAAACGTCATACATAAAAACAATAAATGATTTATACATGAAAACAAAAAGCGTGCGCGTAAAAGCCACAAAAATAAAAATCACACATACAGTCGTATAAGTAGACGGACAGACAGACAGTAAATCGCTCTGTAGACCACAGCAGGATATGGCGAAACGTGAATTTTTTGAATTTTACTGACATATTTCTAGTACTATTGTATATTTTATTATTCGCCGAAAATCAAAACGAAAGAAATAAAAAAACACACAAAGAGCAGCTGTCTTTGGGGTGTCCGGGATTAAATACTCTCACAGATTGCTCTTTTGACGATTAATATAAAGCGTAATCTGATCCTAAACGCAACCATTCAATTTATTTCAGTTAACTTTTCAAAGTATTGTTTTTTAAACAATTATTTGAAAGAATAAAAGTAATAACATAGTAGACAATAACAGTGCAATATAGACTCAGCTCTTCCTTAATACCATGACATATATATACTTCATGGAGTAAGAAATGCTTCTTTCAGTGCGTTTCACATTTCATGGCAAAATAATAATACTCTTGGTAAGGGTGCAGAAGGAATCGTAGCACAACAATGAAAGCAGCTAGTACCGAGTCTCCTCTGTCTATCTGTCTGACTGTCTGTACAATAAAAAGCGGCATAAAGGACATGCCAATGCAGACACACGAAAGTGAATGCTACTCGCATGCGAGAAGGCAGGCAATCGAGCGTACACACCCTCCGGACCCAAAGCCATTGATAGAGCCATCGAAGGCAGACAAATGAAGTTCTCTATATTATGTACAAGTGTGTGGCATACAATTTGGGACAGCTAATTGGCAGTTTAAATTATGGTGTGTCGTGTGTTTGTCTATAGGCTATCTTTAAATGTACATTTAAACGTACATGCACAGTTATGGCAGAAACTAATTGCTGGTTTTATCAATGGCCACTTTTTTATCGGCAGCAACAAAACCCAGCAGAACAAAAGCCAACAAATTAATTTGCATTTCTATTATTTTCATAAATAACACAGCAAAGCGTCGCTGCGGTCATGTCCATGGCACTTCCGTCTGCCAAAATCAGTGCAACTGCAAAAACAATGACGTTTGGTCAGTGCCAAAAAATAAACAATTTAAGTCAATTTAAATTTCTGATGATTTGCAACTGTCAGTTGGCCGAGGGGCTGCAACTCTGACTCTCACTCCGGCACCGGCTCCGGCTCCGGCTCCGGTTGCGATTGTGACTGTGACTGCGGCCACGGCTGCGAGCCACGAAAAAAGAATCAACTAACTCACCACACTATCAGTCACACTTAGTGCATGTTGCACAGTTTCCATTTTGATGAGCACAGCTTGCCGGCAGACGGAAATAACTAAAACAAAAAAAATACCAAAAAAATTTTTAAAAAAATTGCTGGCGCAAAAGAAATTTTGACGGTGCAAAAAAATAAATATGCATATATATGTATACTATATATTTGTACATTTGCTATATATATATAAAAAACCAATGGAGCTATGTCGGCTCTGACGCAATGGCTAGATGACTGTGACGAAAAAAAATACCACAGCGAGGAAAAACAAATGCTCAGAGTGCAAACATTTGCACGCACGCACAAATCAAAACATCAACAGAACAAAAACAAAAAAATAACAAAAATAAACCAACACGAACCATTTTTTTTTTGCCAAAAAACCAACGGCACGTAGCTCCCCCTCTCCCCCGGGCAATACACACAATCTCCTCTCGACGCTTTTCTAGCGCTGCTGTTTGCATGAAAAGTCTCGGCAACATTGTACGTATTTGACATTTTAAACGGGCCAGTCGCCACTTGTCAATCTTTGTAAAAGTTCGCATTTCACATATTTCCTCTTTTCTCTAGCCTTTGTTTTGATTTTCGTTTGTTAAGCGGCCCGCAATATGCGACTGTGCCTGTGTCAGTGTATGTGTGTATGTGTGTATGTGTTTCTCAGTGTGTATGTGTACTTTTCATACATATCCTTTTTGGCTGATTTTTTGTGCACATCCTCGTGGCATTTCTGCTGGCAAATGGCTTTTCAAACGCTGCGCCAGCCGAAGTCAGCCTAAAAGTATGCAAATAAAATATGCGCTCTTATCTGTTTGGCATTGGCTTTTGTTGGTTTGGGCCCATTGACCAAACGCGCCGCGCCAGCTGCCCGTTAACATTCGTACTGTGGCTTGCGCTGCTGTGGCAATGCGTTCGCTAAAAAAAGGGTAACAAACAAAAAAGCGTCGCCAAAACAATGTTTTAAAAGGGGGGACATTTGGGCATACTTTACTCGCTGGCACATGCTAAATGGCGGTTCAGGCCATAGTAACCATTTACACGTCTAGCGCGCTGCAATCAACGAAATTGAAATCGTTTGTTGTTGTCGCTGCAGTTGGCTGACATGCTGCCAGTTGTGACTCATATGTTCTTACAAAAAGTTACTTTTGCTTTGCGCCTTGCCAAACTTAAACAGAAAGTAACTACTGAATTGCGTGGTTCAACTTTCCCTACCCTGTAGACATAATTCTAGGGAGTGGCTAAAGTCGTGGTATTGACAGTTTCCAAGCCACGGAAAATTCTGAGTCGAAAAGTCCAGCTCTTTATATTAGATTAGAATTTGTTTTCCTTCAACTAAATTCTGTAAAAATACTAAATGTACTAAATATTTTACGGTCAAGGGTATTTTAAAAGTCGAAATACATCCCCATCAAATAAATATTTTGAGCTTACTTTGCTTTGTTTTCTTGCTGTCATGTGCACTTATTTCTAAATAATTGAAAAGTTATTTCAAAACAAAAGAACCACGCAAACTCCAGCCAGAGTCAAGAACGTCTAGAAAATTTATATAGATTTTCGCATAGAAATGAAAAGAGCACTGCTCAAAAAATCAAGGACTCGCTCATATGTTAGCTTTATGGTGCCATTTTGTTAATTTATTTCACTTGCTTGACAGTTTGTTTTCAATTTTTTTTTTTTTTTAGATTGTTGGTGTTTGTTGCTTGGTTTGTGGATAGCTTTTGTCTTTTATAGTTAGTTCACGCGCTGGACGAGGAAAATTTTCAACATTCCTTTTTAGTGCATCGCATTTTTTTCGTGTGTCTGTGTTATTGCCGCTGTGGTTTTGACATAAAGTGCGCTTATAAAAAACCACCAAGTTAGAAGGGCGCTGGAATAAAATTTTTTGATGAATGTAACGTTACCAACGAACCACCCAAACTAAACAAAAAAAGAATAGCGTTCAAATAGCTGATAAATTTGTGCGCCAAAAAGAAATGGTTAAAGTTTGAAATTGAAATTGGGACAAAAGGCAACGGCACTGTAAAAGTACAGCGTCGTCAGCGTTTTAAGGTTGATAACAACAGCAGCAGTGCCAACAAAAAAAATGTACATAATAAATACATATCTCAATCAAAAACGACAATAGAGCAAAAAGTAAAAGCCAGGCGAGCTGCATGCAAATATGACAGCGACAAATAGACAAATAAAAACCCAAATAAATATGAAGCGTTGTTTCGTATTTCCTATTTGTTATTACTGCTGTTGTTGTTGACGTTGATAAAACAAAGCCAAGAAAAGAGCTGCGCAGATTAAAAATCTAAACCAAAAACTGCACAGATATAAATACGTAAAAGAAATATGTAGGTTCGTTGTATCCCCTATATAAATTTGTATATATATATATATTCCAGATATAAGCTGTTTCCATTTTGCAGCATCAAAGATTTTTTAGATGCTAAGATAAAGCAAGCGACTAAATAAAAACCGCACACAGACACATTGAGAATTGGATGGAGAGAGCCACACGTACAAGTGCAGGTCCATTTATCTTCTGTCACTGTACGAGTGTTTCCGTTTTTGTAATGAATGTCCAGCTGTGTGCATTGCCATTGCCCCGCGGGGATGAAGGCGGCCGCAGCCAAAACAAACCAAACTAAACCAAACCCACTCAGTGCGATTGTCGTTGGCAGCATCGCTGGACGCTGGACACTGGACAGTGGACGATGCCTGCTGGATGCCCTGGATGCGCGCTGAAAGGCGTCTTTTATGTCGCTTGATAAGATAAGCCATGCTTAAAATATACGTCTATATATATGCCCAATGTGTACTGCAAAAGATACACTGCACAAAGTGCCAGCTACCCAAGAAGGCCAGAGACAAAGGCGAATGTGCAACTTGTATGCGCCGCATTCTTAATCCAGAGTTTTGTCATTACGCTTTCGTCCTCTCTTTATTTCCGTTTGCTTGCAGATTTGCGTTATAGCCCCACCCACTCCACATACACAGTCTAATTCTTTCTTTCCGTCCGCTTGAATTGGGCAGATTTTATTGCAGTATTCTTTTTAAACATTTGTGAGAGGAATTTAGGATAGTGCATCAAATGGTGATGAATATAGTAGAGAGATGATGGGATTTACAACGCAAGACTAAATAGCAGCTCTGAAATCAAAGATTTGTTCCGCAAGATGTACAACAAGAGCTGCCAGCTATAAAACAATGAAGGGCTTCCTTACAGCTTAGCTGCTCGAAGAATTGTTTCATTCAGCGTGTAGGAACAGGTGTAATCCAACATGCACAAACAATTCAAGCCAATGCTGCCAATTAATATTCAATAAACTAGTGTGGCCGAAATTAAAAACTTTCAATTTGCTTTTGGGTACACATATAAAGTAAACGCATACGAATGAGTTTATAATGAAATGCATTTTAAACTATATCTCAAAAGCAGCATATTATAATTAATTATAATAAAACGTTATAAACGTGTGTTTTGCATAATTACGATTTATATCAAATATCAAAAATTACGCCATTTCAACAAATTTAAATTCACATCAGTATTAAATTTATTCATTTTCACGCATTTCTGTGTTTACATATATTTAAAAACCCTGTAATTGAGTTCGTATTTTAATGACCTGATTGATAGCATAAATTGATGTGAGTTTTTAGTTCCATTAAAATGTAGAAGCATTTGCGCATTTTCATATTTCCAGATAATATGCGTTTTATTTTTGTACTTTTCCCTATATTTTCCCACAGGGCCACATTAATTTCATTTCAGACCGCACTCCCATTCTCATTCTAAGCAAATCATCCATTAACTGTGGCACAGAGCAGCAGCAAACAATTCCCTAAACTACGCAAATTGATCAATTTCAATTCAGTGCAAATATCATGGGCGTGATTCTGTTGGGGTGGCAATCGTAATGTCACTCTGTAATGTTGGTAATATAAACTTTTTATTTTACGTATATTCAATACGTAGTACAAACAAGAAGAAAACAAACAAAAAAAAAAGAAAAACCCAAACGACACCTCACCAAATCGCAGTAAACTAGAAAAAATTTGTCAAAGTTGGCAAGTCGATTCAAATATAAAAAGCTAAGTTAGCAGATTCGATTTCGGCGTCAACTTCTAGTTTATTTGTCTAGAAAAATCGGAAGAAGAAGAAGACACACACATGGCGTTCGATGCCATGTGGTTTTGGGTCCTGCTGACCTTGCCCGTGCGCATTGTCTTGTATATTGCACACGTATATCTTTTGAATGTGGTTGCCCTCCTCACAATAGTAAGCATCGCTCTAAGGCTGTTTGTGGAGCTGCTGATGTACGTCAGAAGTAAGATACGTGCCATTGGTAGCCAGATACAAACCGACGGACCTGACGTAACGATATCAGAAGTATTGCTGCCCCTAATCTTCACGGAGCTGCGCTACCTTATGATGCTCATATTGATAATGATGAAGATACTGCGCATACACAGCGATTCTTTGGGTGGGCTGTGTATGTTGCTACGGAATTGGGCAAATGCACGCACCTGGATAAACAAGCTGCGACTGCGTTAGAGCTACAAATTATCTATTGAATGCAATAAACGCAAGCGAACCGCAAGCACATGAAATTTAATGGTCTCCTTCGGAGTTTTTGAGTTTTTTTGAGGATTGCGGCCAGTTACCAGCAGTCGCAAGCGGTCGGAATTTGGAATTCGCAATTCGCATTCGCTTTTAGCGTGCGCAATTACACTTGAAGAAATCCTGGGGATTCCGGGCGAAAATCCATTTGTCACAATGCTGAGTACGTGAGCACCGCTGACTGCCGCAGTCGAAACGGCCAGTAGTGCGTGTAAATGTGTCGCTTGGGTCCTGTACGGAATACTGCGGACTCCTGTGAATCTGCTGCTGCTGCTGCTGCTGCTGCCGCTGCTGTTGCTGGTGCAGTGCATTGCTGCACAGCTGCATTGCCGCGGCTCTATCACAATGACACTTCATTTCAGTTGGCCTCTGCGACAAGGAGACGATGCTTTGCCAAAATACATATATACATACATACATATATATAAGGAACGGGACATACATATATATGGCCATTGTCAGGGTCTGTTTATATGAAAAAATGCTCCAATGGTTACGTGGCGATAACGGTATATTTGAGTCAACCAAATGCGTTTACGAAATTACACAGCAAGCACGAGGGCGGCTCAAAGAGTATAACAAATCGAAAGCAGAACATGTACACAACAACAACTGCAAAAATAATGCACTTTTTAGCTACTACAACGTAACACGTTGTAGTTACAATTTCTATTACGCTTGAACTCGTCCCGTAATGTTAGCTCTCCTTGGGCTTAACTGCGATGCGCATGCGAATGCTGCATTACTCATTACTCTTCATAACCTTTAGTATTGTAGATCGGATTACTTAAATTCTAAGTGCATTAAAGAACTCAGTCGTGCTTGTGAGCCAAGTTAAGTTTAGCCGCTATTCGCAAAGGACATATTAGAGAAAGAAAAAAATGCCCAAGGGCCTTAACAATGTGAATGAATTTTCTTTCTGAAATTTGTCAGCGAACAATGTGGCTGAGATTAGAGAGCATTACGCTTCATCTGGTGGCATGCCGTAGAATTGTTGGTGTTGTTAGTCTGCATATTTGTGTAACTCTTTAATCGGAGTTACATAATAGAATTACATGCATGTTGAGCGCATTAACTATAATTGAAAACTATTTTTAATTAATAAAATGTCAACACACCGCCCCGCATAATTGCAAGTAGCCATTAAATTGTTTTTTCGCAGTTACAATGATACAAAAAAGTAACAACAGTAATATGTAAGTACAATAACAATATAATATGCAGAACAAACAAATACGACGACAGTCCGCAAACAACAGTCAAGGGAATAAAAAAATAAACTGGTACAATGAAATATCAGGCCACAAAAAAAAAAGGTTAATTGACCAACAAATAACTTAATTAAATCAAATGAAAATTATAAAAAATCAATTTTTAATGAGCTTCGCCGCTGTTGACCTCATTTAAATTATGAACAACAAGAGTGACACCGCCGGCATTCACTCGGTGAGGTAAGTATATGTATGTAAGGTCGATCCGCCCAGCCGGAAAACCGGCGCAGCTGACAGGTCCTATTGAACTTACCTCACCAACAATTACAAAATATCCGACTGCGAGGGACAGTTTTAAACCCTTATAAAAGCACTTAAAATGTTGGCTTTAATTAAAGTTGTTGGTTCAAAACTATTAATTAAGCCTGTAAGTTTTAAAAGTTCTTTAATTTCTTAAAAACCTGGTTTGATAATGAAAATTAATTATATGTATATGCATGCAGCTTGACAAGGGTTAAGCCAAATATAAATAAAGCAAAGGTCAGTTAATTCATTTTTATTAATTGAATAATGCCAAATAAAAGAAAATTACGCATTTGCAGTCCTACGTGCATCTGAATATGTTCATATATGGACATATATATTTTTATTACCTACTATTTATTAGTATTCGCATAATTAAATTAAGAACAAACCACAATTTACGGTAATTTAGAAATAAAATGACTATACAAATATGAACACAAAAGGCACTCGAAAATAATCGAAACAAATTCGACAACAAGAACAATAAAGCAATTTAAAACTGCAATTGAAATGAAAACCATGGCAAATTTCGAGTACACATCAACTTTTTGGCTTGTACTTGTGATGTTACCTACAACATTTATTGATTGCCAAATTGAAAAGCAATAAAAAAAGGAAAAAAAATAAAACATAAATAAATAACTTAAACAACTACTTAAAACAACAGCACGCAAATGGAAACCATTAACAGCTTAAAAATATTTAATTACCAGCTCTGACCGCCGCAGCGATTGGTGGAATGGCAAATGCGTAGGCTGAGAAGCTGGGGTCATGGGCCTGCCACCAAATTGCAATTAATCTTCTTTTAACAGCAAACTTTTGATCCGCTTTATTTGCATTTCACTGCGGCGCAAACACAAACAGAAAGCAGAAACAACAGGAACAGCAACAGCAACAACAACAACAGCGTCAACAACAACGCCAGGAAAAATAACGAAAATGCTTGTCATAAAAATTTATCAAGGGTTAAAAATTATGTTACGCGTTTCATTTTGGTGGCTGTGAAATGATTTATGCAAAATCTGTGCCCTAACCAAAGCGAACCGCCAACAACAACAACAAAAATGAATATAAATTGTGCAATTTCATGTTTTCGCCTTTTTTCTTTTCTTGCGCTGCTCAACTTTTTATGTCCGGCAAATTAATTTAAAACTGTCTTATAATAACAACAACAAGAACAACAACGACGAAGGGTCAGCACATTGCACATTATTTATAATCTCACATTGAACTGGAGGGAAGAGCGGTAGCTTGAACCGCTTTGAGTGTTGCATTAGCCGATGATAATTTTCTTATAACCAAAGACGCCCGGGTAGTAGCCACCGTAGCCGCCATAGCCGCCGTAGCCCCCGTAGCCGTAGTATGGTGAGCTGTAGTAACCATAGCTTGGATAGCCCCAGCCGTAGCCACCCACGCCGCCTCCGAGCCAGGCCGGGCCACCGCCTACGCCCAACAAGAATGAACGCGCGTGTCGAGCTCCTTGCTCCGACGCCGGATTGCCGCCAATTTCCTGCTCCAATGACAGCAGATCCGTTTTTACAACGCCAACTGGCGCCACTTCCTTGTCAACAGCTGCATCGACGCCGCCAACGACGACAGCCGCCGCCTCATTCAAGTGCGTGCCCAGCAACAGCAGCAGCGCCAGCAACAGCATCAATAGCGGCAGCGACGCCGTCGGCGTGTACATTGCATGCATATTTAAATATTAATGCTCGTTGAAAAATATGATATTTCAATTTATTTCAATTGCTGGCCGCAGCGATATCTCGGCCTCAATGTTTGACGCACAACTGTCACTCAAAGAGCCAAAATTATTTGCTATTTATATGGATAACTGAAAACGCATTTAAAGCCAATGACGCGCCATCTCTTTTAAGGCCTGCTAATTTTATTCAACGCAAATTGTTTTAATGAAAACACAGTATAGAACACAAATTGTATGCTAACGAACGCTTGCATGAGTCTGAAGCAATCAACGCGACCAAAAACATTTTTTTTCAATTTTTTTTTTGGCAACGTTGCCACGCATTTTCGATACTCTTACCAAGAAAATCAAAATACATAAAAATAATGCTGATAAAACGTAATACAATTATATCTTCTACAATTTCTACAAAATTTAAATCAATTTTTTTAAACATACATTGCTGCTTTAAACAGATTCATCTGTTAGCTTTATTCTAAAAAATATGTCAATATGTTTTGGAATTAATACTTCTTACCGTCCAGAAACTGTCAGACTGGAGATAATTCTTAAATTTCTTTTTTATTGAATTTGCTAACTTTAAAATGTATAATCTCATACACACTAACTTCCAAGGTTTTAAAATCAGCTTTAATCAAGTTATTAAAGCATGACAAGGTTTATCATACTCGTCTGCACATCAACACACAGTGCGACCTTTTTACATATTACGCATACGCAACGTGGTTCGGTGACGGCCTGACGTTAGCTCGTTGGCTGCCAATTGACACATTTCGTGTTCAAATATGCGTAAATAACAATTATTGTAATTTTTTCTGAACGCCGGCAGCGAGACAAAGCACAGACTTGTTACGATACGGCAGCAACAAATTCTAGAGCACATAACCTTAACCGTGCCTGAACCTTGAACTTGAGTGACACTGCCAAGTGGCAGCTGCTACATGCCGGCAATGTGTGCCGATGTGTCAACGGTTTGGATTGCGTTGCATGATTTGCAAGAAAAATGAAGACAATAGTTGAATTTTACACTTACCACTCGACTCCCTATCGTTGTTGTTGCCAGCAGCAGTGTATAACAACAACAACAACGACAACAACATGTTACGCTGTCAGCGCGTCACGCGATTTGTTGGTTTGAACAAGCATGAAATGAATATATTTGTCATCAAGCAAAGTTATGACGCCCAACATCGTCGTCAAGTTCGTTTTCCCCCATTAGCACGCCCATCAGACAGCCACAAATGGGATACAAAAAACCCCCTCTAAGTGGGAACTGGATTACTAAATTTGCGTTTTAATTCTATTTGCACATTCAAGTCAAAGGCACAAATGCGATTTCGAATTCTTACCAATGCGATAACCGATAGCAACAAGAAACTGCGCCGCACTCCCAAACATCACAAACTTTTCGCGAGATTTTGCGACTTGTGGATATTCTTGTCTGAGTGTGCTCGTTTGTTTGTGTGTTTAAGAGAGACTGTGTGTGTCAACAAATGGCTCGAATAAAATTTATAAGCAAAGTTACAAAAGTGCAGTGGCGCAAGTTGATAAGGGTACGCCCAGTGCTCGGTTATACGAGTCTATACGTTTATGAAGAGCTCTCTTGCGATGGTCACACACAGATATGGCCTATCGCAGCATAGTTGTGGTCTAGCAAGTTTTACAAGAGGCCAATAAGCCAAAGTAAACAAGACAAATGTATTAATTTCGAAAATAGAATCCCAAGTTTGAGTTGAGTTGAGTTGAGTTGAGTTAATTAAATGTTATACCACAGGCTTGTTTAACTCAAATATAAACTATCGATAAATAAGGGTTGGCGAAAATAAAGAATAATGGACGCAGAAAACTTACCAAGAATTTAAGCGCAAAAGAAAAGCTAGTTTAGTAAATTTAAGAGCACTTTTACGCCAACCAAGAGCCTGGAAAGTAGTTCGGTGAAACTGCGAAACCGCGTCGTCTGGTTGACCTAGATAAACAGTTGGACCAGCAGATAAATAGTTCACTGTGTGCATTCCAGAAACCATCTTTACAATGATGTTTATCAACAATCCACTAAATCACACAACATTTTATTAACAGGTAAATTCATAAACTCTTGCCGCAGTAAAGTAGCTTATAAACTATGCTTTACACAAAAAACATAAGTATTTTTAATATTAAAATAATGCTGAGTAATCGTTTTAATTAATTGTCGTTGAACACTGTCCCAACTCGATACAATAATTAATTATGTTGTTATTGCAATAAATAAGTGTAACGTCAATAGTCATAAAAAAGGTCCTATTTGTGCGCTATATTATAATGTCATTACTTTTATGATTCTCTGCCAGAGGTTAAAAAAATAAAAAAAAAACAAAAGTAAATCAAGAAAACAAACAAAATCCATCGCACTCCACTCATATGTCAATTGCAAAAAGTTTGAGTTCCCATCGTTGTCTAACTTTGATATTTTATGGGTAAACTGTATTTTATTGGATCGATTTTAGTAGAACTGTCAGTGGGGTTCATAGCTCACTTATTTATGCAGTCGATGACAGACCCCTGCAGGAACTACATCCATGGCGTGACAGCAATTTTTATTTAATTAGCTTTGCTTTACGCCTTGCCAGCTCATAAACGAAGCCAAGTGGGAAGCCATTTATTTGGGCACATGAACGTGTATACATATTACATACTTATCTACAATCTATTATATCCCACAACGCATTTCGCTAAATCATCGTTAGTGTGTGTATCCCCCTCTTAAACAGCCGGCCCCTGGCCATGAGATGACAGGTTGAGTGAGAAAAAGTTACTTTTTTCAATTTGATATCGCTTAATTATTATTGCAGTTGTTGTTGTACATATTGTTGTTCTCCCCCTTGTTGTTTTTGTGGCTCTTGTTGTTATGACAAGACACTTTGCGTTGTCATTGTCACTGTCTCACTGTCACTGCCAAGGACTCGTGGCTAATGTGTCCATGATGTCTGATGTTGCTGCTGAGGTTGCTGTTCTTGTTGTTGTTGTTGTTGTTGTCGTTGTTACTCTTGTTATTGCAGGGGTTTCCCCAATAATGATACTTTTTATGATTTTTATGACATCGCAGCCAGGCAATAAATAAAGCACAGGAGCTGTATTGGCAAACATTCTTGGGAAATCGACTTGAATGGCTTTTTCGGGCTTAGTCTGACCCCGTCCCCCCAACCGACCAACGGATCGTGCCCCAAAACAAATGCCAAAGTAATCAGCTTGCTATGCTGTGTGCAAAAAGTCAGAAAACCAGCTTGGCACCATGTGGCAGCTTTAAATTCCTACAGTCAGCACATTTATACATAGAGAATAGCGAATTGCAGCCAACCCAACCCACACACTCGAAACAACTTAACTCTTGAACACATGCCGCCAGCAGGCACATAGAAGAGAAACTTTTGTCACGACGACGACGACGACGACGACGGAGGAGGAGAACAATGAAGACGACGACAGAAACTTGCACTCCACACATACACTCACACACACACACATACACATAGACACATGCACATACCAACACAAAGACGCACAAACAACGCCCAAAAGTCCAGACAACATTTAACACAATGGGCACCAAAGAGAAACCCATTAGCTTGAAAGTGGTAAAACAATATGAGAACTGGGACAACGCAACAAATGTCGAATGGATTCAAAATGCAATTTGAATACGACTGTCATATCTGCGTTGCAATGGAAAATAATTACATTTGGCAGAAGTTATTGAAGTGCAATTGAGGTACAAAGCTAAACTGACTTCTATTTTAAAAATTAAAGGTAACTCTTTATTCAATCAAATTTGATATACTTGATTGTACCTCAGATGTGTTTGGCTCTGAGCATAGCAACAACCAAACTTATTCAGAGAATATGTATTCTACTTTATGGATACGAACTTTAAAAATATACAAGTAAAAAAACTCACACACCTAGTGCGGCTGTTCCCGCCGGAACTGTTCAATTTCAATGCAATCGACGAATAAAAATCAAAATAAATATTTGAAATCAATCCATCACTTAAAATGTTACATTGCACATACAGCTCTCCTAATTTCAGCCATCAATATTTGTCAACAATTTCTGCAATAATTACCCATAGTACAATGACCGTTATCAATGCTGTGTAATTAGCCGTATTACATTTTTGGCATAGAAATACACAAAGAATAGCCAAAAACTTTGTTTTGTGCGCTCTGTGGCTGTCAGAGCATTTCACAAGTTGTCAAATTTTACGTTGCACCCATTCCACCCGACACTTCCTCCCCTCACCACACCTCCCCAGCCCTGTCACACTTACCAACTTACCACAAGCTGCCACAGTGGGTAGCGCAGTTTGTCGGTCTGTTGGTTTGCTGGTGTTGCTGTTAGTGTTGGTATGGCAGATGGTCAGTAGTTTACTGCCCATTTACAACCCACTCGATACATTTGTGCTACGTGACTGGTCACACTGTGTTTGGGTATAAGGTAAATATCACTCTGGGGTTTTGCGTGACGTGGCCCACAAACAAACCAAATCGCATCGAAATGTACAATTTGTTAGTCCGAAATTGATTTGGCTTAATTTGTGCACATTTTAAATTGACTAAACATACAATGTATATATATATATATAGTTTTATGCATATATATAAATACAGATAGATACATTTGTATATTTCGATACAAGCGCAAATAGTTTTAGTCGCTTACAGCGTCCCTGGGGCGCATTTAGGACTAAAGCTGCTTTTAAAATATTTACACAGCACGCAGAGCTATGCGTTTCACATATTGCTCATTATGGATGGTAAATAAGATACATATAAGCGGCAATATGTGGCGAATGTGCAATTCAAACAGCACAAATACTCAGGCACACACACGCACACACACACACACAAACACTCGTATAGGTGTTTAAGCCAATATAGTAAATATGCATAGTTAAGTTTGTTATTTGTATTAATGATGGTAAAATGCGCAAAAACTAATATAAAACTTCTTTAATATGAAACGTCAAAACTACTTAAAAAGTTTGACATGCTCAAACGTGGCTAAGGTGAACCACAGCCTAGGCACGGCAAATGGCAAATGAGAGTGAGAATATGAACGAGCACGAGATGGGTGGATGAGGGAATGAGGGTGGCATGGCTAGAACGGGGAACGGGGAACGGGGCACCGCATAATGGAGAATGGGAGCTAAAGCAAATACCCAACAACAAGCAAATCCCTTGATGAGTTATTAAATCATTTTAAGCCACTTACAACTAAAAACAAATTGAAATATCACGCAATACCTTTGAGAGCAGCGGCAGGCAACGCGGCCCACGCGAATGTAGTTGCTGTTGTTGTTGTGGTTGTTGTAGTAGTTGTTGCTGCTTGTAGCAGGCCAAACGTAACAACTTAATAACGTACTAAGCCTCAAACACAAATATGAATAGCAAGCAAGTTGCCGGGAATTCCTCGCCGGGTAGCGTTCGCATTTTTGGTCTCACCTCAGCCAGCAGCCAGACAAGCGCGCGAGTGAAAGAGTGAGCGAGGGCCCGAGTCAAAGAGTGAGTGCGAGGGGGGCTGCGAGCGGTATTAAGTGTGGGAGCAGGCTAGAGCGATGCTTAGCTGCTGCCCCCAAAACGCTAATAACTTTTAAGCTGCGCCCAAAAGTTTTTGCTGCCTGCTGCTTGCTGCTTGCTGGCTGCCGGCAGCTCCATCTGCCCACCTTTCGCAGTGCTGTTCCTTCGTGCCTGACGACGCAACTTCCGCTTTTACCCCATTCAGCTTAATTTCGCAGCGCAGTGGGAGTTTTGGTTGGCCAACGATGCCTGTTGAAAACATTCTCAATAGTTGGCATACATTCTCCTATTGCCTACATGTGTATACACGCACAGGACGCCTCCAATGCGTCGCTCGGTGTCTACGTGTGTGTGTGTGTGTAGGTGTGGGTGTGTGTATGGCAACTTGACTCGAAGCCTAAAAGTCAGTCAGCAAAATCAGCGACGCATAGCAAAAGCGGCAGACGACAGGAAGCGACGTGTTTGCAGCGCAAGCAAAACTTTTCATTTAACTTCTATTGGGTGGTTGGCCCCCTCAGGCAAGTTAAAGCCCGCCCAGCACCACCGCCCACACAGCATGACCCCCGACCCCCGCAAACTACCAGCATTAATATTGTTTTGTGTGCGAAAAAGCAGCCAAAATTACGACACTTGAGTGTGTTAAAAGTTGAGCGCGTTGCTCGCTCATTCGCTCGCTCGCTCCACAAATCGAAAAACGTGAAAGAAAAAGAAAAGCAAAAAGTGAAAAGTGGCAGAAACTTGTAGAGGGAGCACGCAAAACAGCAAAAGACAGCAGAAAACTTGCCAAGACTGGCGACGGTGTCGAAAGACGTCCTGGTTGCCAGTCTAACGGAGAGACAACAGCAACACCAGCAGCGCCGCCTCTCGCATGCCAAGCCGGGAGCAGTCCTTTTGATGGCGCTGCTGTGCTTCGTGGGTCCCCTTCGGCGCCACTCTGCCTGATGGCACGTTGTGTGCCGCAGTTTGTTGCTTTTGCTACTTTTGCCAGTTTACACGCACCGCTGGGATTCCACAGTGGAAAAAGGCGAAAAAGTTACCATGATCCATTAACGTTAATTGTTTGGCGGCGTTAGCAGCGGGCGGGGTGAAACAACTTGCCTGGGATTTGCACGACACGCAGCCTGCAGCTACTGCTCCAGTTCCATCTCCATCTCCAGCTCCAGCTCCAACTACAACAACAAAACAATGAACCACCAATGGAGGCGGGCAGCCGGTCTGATAAGGTGTGTATTACAATGACAGCGTGAAAGTTTTTCGGCAGCGCGCGCCCAAAACCAGCAGTCGACAGTCAGCAGTCGAGAGTCGAGTGCAGACAACGAGCAACAGACAGCAGTGGGAAGCAACAGTGTTAGTGAGGACGAGACACAGACACACATATAGTTTACTAAATTCAATTAGAGCTGTTCAAATTGGCATGCGCACACCTGTCATTGGGCTTGATAATGATGCATGTGGCGCGCAGGCCACGCCACAAAACTTTGTGGCAGCAACTTTGTCCTGCATTGTCGCAGCTCTTAATGCGGAGGGGGCCAAAACTTGTGCTAATTTTTAAGTCAAACTCTCCGACACTTGCCATGCCATTTTTAAGTAATTGAATGCTTGCACACACACACACTCACACACACGCATCTAAATCAATTAAAGTTATTCAAGCAAAATGAAACTTCCCCAAGAAAAACGAAAAGTGTGAAGCAGACACGAAATAATAAAATTAAATGAAATAAAAATAAAAGTATAGTTGAAGTTGAAGCAAGGGGCCAAACGGCTTTTCACACTTGTTAATCACATTTTCCCGTCTTAAGTAAATAGCAGGCAGCACCCGCAGGCCCAACTTATTGTAATTAAGCGGCTTAGACGTTAGAAAGCCTCCCAGGCGAGCACAAAAGCGTTGCCTGCTTTTGGGCGCAGCCGTAGCCCAAGGTCGACATCATTGTCGTCTTCTCCGGCGCCTTTAGAGGGCAGTTTATCGAATTAAAAAAAAAACAAAAAAAAACTGTGCGCAAGTATAAGAGACGCAAGTCATGGAGTCGGGGGCCAAAGCTCACACTTCATTGTGCGCTGGGGAGGCGCCACAATAAAACTGAAGTGGCTACGAGGATGCTGCCTGCCCCCACAGGGCTTTTGTATACACACACACACACATATATATACATATATATATATATATAAATATACGTACATGGGCGATTCGATGGTGGTGGTGCGAATGGGCAGTCATGTGCACCGCCACAGTCCCGACAAAAGTTGGCATAATTATTTCATTAACACTTAACAAGTGGCCCAGTCGAGCACCGAGTAGCCCAAGTCCAACATTGAGAACGGGACGCAAAAACTTTCACATTACGCATTTGTGTGCAATTTTCAAATTAACAATTGTTAATTTTTTTCCTTGCTGCTCTGCCGTTTTCTTTTCTTTTATGCGGGCAAGTAACACAAAACCTGAAAAAAAAAGAAAATTGTAACTTGACCATTTGCCTTTTAAAAATACATTTTTTTTGGTCGTTTTTTAATTTCTGTTTGCCTCCATCCGTTGGACTTGGACTTTTTCGTTAATTTTTTCTTACCAACTTTTTATTGCGTGTTTAGCATAATTTTTTAATAATTACATTTTTGTGTGTTTGGCGAAAAAAAACGAAGTGAAAATAATAAGCAACAAGCAGTGAGCAGGGCGGAGGGGCAGCGGAAAGCGTTCGCCTTTGTGCCCAGTCTTGTCGTTAGCGGTACGCAAAAGTTTAACAAAGTTTATTTGCATTACTGACAAACTGTTTAATTAGGGATTTTCCCTAGATTTTCAAATGGCAAACTTTCTGTCTTCTACAGCATTCTGTTTCCCACCCACTCTATCTATATGTCACTCTTTCTTTCTGTTCCGTTCTGTTTGGTCATTACCGCAAATACAATTAAATACAACAGCTCACACAACCACAAAAAATAAACACATCTAGACACAGGAGTGTCCGTAATTCACACTAGGCCGAGCCTATGACTAAACTAGATTCGAATATTTAAAATTTTACAAGAAAAACATTTGAAATCTAAAAACAAAAACTTTGACCAATAAAATGTTGCTTTCAATCGCAGAATACATTTAGTAGTCTATAAAAATAATTCAGCATATATTTCCTTGGTCTAACAGCCCAATTCCCATGGAATAACAAACTTGAACTGTGTACCTGAAACGTATTTATTGAAATTGAAAACTATTCGATATTAGAAATATTTTATCGACAATGGCCATTGGCATTATTGCAACTAAATGCTGAAAAACAAATTGCAAATGAACTAAATAAACTTTTGGCGAATTTGCAAAAATATGAAAGAGCAAAACCTAATTTCTGTATTTATTCGGGCATAAACATGAAATTAAATTGACGAGTGTGTCGGCAGACTACGATTACTGCCACAGTCTCAAACAGGCAGACAGACAGACAGACGCAAATAGACAGGCTGACAGGCCCTCATTCCAAAAGCAGCTGACGGTCAATCAAGCTCTGCGTTAGCCATTCAAGCATCCGCCACTGACCAGGCAAGTCAAGCTGCCAGCTCGCAACCATGTAATTGTTAATTACTGGGAAAATTTTGTGGCTCATACCTCGCCCATCGCCAGCAGAAAATAATACGCACGCACGCAGTCAAATACATGCTTTGGGCTGGGGTTAACACTGCTGATCGCAGCTGTGGCAGCAGCCGATTTGGCCAGCTGCTGCCTATTGCTCTGCGCATATTTATGCTGTTTGCCCAAAATCGTGTGCCTCATCCTGTTGCTGTTGCTGGCACGCTGATTTGGCCGGCACAGGCAGCTAGAAGCGCTGCCACAGACGAGCCCGTCAACGCCAAACAACGTTGTCATGCCGTTTGCAATTCGGTGTGGGTAAGGTAGTTGCTCTGCTGCTGCCAGCGAGATGTGGAGTGTGAGGGTGGGGACGGGTATGGCAGGCAACTCAACCAGAATGAGCCACGTCAAGTGAGTTCACAATTTTGCGTGCTACCATTTTTCTTTCACTCGTGCTGCCAGCTTCTCTTTCTCTGTGCCGCAGATAATCCTTGGCATGCAACGCCTTTATCCTGTTAGACTTGTGTTCTCCTTTGCTCTTCGTTGTGCTTTACTTCTCTGTTCAGGTCTGCCCTACGCTACTTTCTTCTTTTTTTCATTATATACCCTGTATCAGTGCTAATGATTGCATCTCCAGCTCCTTAAACAACTGTTATATATTCTTGATCTTGATATGCAGAACAACATTATTTGAGAATTTGTCTGTGGAAATAAAAAAATATATATATATTTTTCAACGAATTATTCAAGATTGCCAAGACCTGGTGAGACAGCGTATTTCCCAGTTGAGCATACTGTTGAAGACCATTCTTACTTGTTGGTTGCTTTTTCTTTTTTGTTTTTGTTTCGCCCGCTGATTTCGCTACTTAATTTTTTTTGCCCTTTTTTGCCTGCCGTCTGTGGCTGTATCCGTTGCTTTATCTGGATCTGTATCTGTGACTGTATATGTGTATCTGTGTCTGTGTATCCGTGTATCGCGTCGCTTCCGCTCTTGCTGCGCTGATTGGGCGTATTTTGTTATTTTCATGTTGGTGCAACGCCGCCTGCCTTGCTGTCAGTCAAGCCAAGTCAGAAGACGTCCAGCCATTCGCATTCTCGTTTATTTTCCGTTCTTTTTGCCCACCACGTAATTAAAACTTGAAACGCATATGAATTAGAAAAAAATACGACAACACGACCCGGAACAATCCCGTTTTATGCCACAGGCCGTCGTCCTGCGATTCCATCTGACATCGTTAACATTGCTGATTAAGTTTCTTGTCCTGTGTCACTCAACGTGATTTGAAATAAAAATTTAGCAGCGCCCGCAGCTCTGCTTAGTATCTTAGTCCCGACATTAACCCGTTGATGCATCAGCTGCTTTTATATTTTTCTGTTTATTTTTATTGTCACGGGCTTTATTTAAACAATAAAATTGCTCTGTTTTCTGCTTTAACCGTAGATTGGATCGAAAGGATAGAAGCCCCCTCCGTTTACACCGTAAGGACGACGTCTGTAATTGCAGCTCCTATAACAGGACTAGGTCTACGACAATTCGGTCGATATCAAAATCCAAAACCTGGTCCATATCCACAACCACCATAACGAGCGCCCTCAGAATCGCCAGAACTCTGACGACGCACTCGCTTAACTGTGTCCTTTAGCTGTTTTTAGCTGAATTGTCCTGGATCTCCTTGAAACTTTCTTGCCAGAGTGCCGCCCCGCAGTTGTGCATCGGCATTCGCTGCAGCAAGCAGGACAAAGCCGACTATAAGCACACTCAGCGTCAGGCACAGACAAATGTAAGCGCGCATCTTAGGGAATGTCTAAGTCGATCCAGTGGGTTAAATACTTCTCGAAATCCGGACTGGCTTACAGGCTTTTATATCAGCTTTAAAGACTTTGCGTACGCATAAACAAGTTATTTATTTTGCTAATTAAAAGAGCTGCTCGTTGCATTTGTAAGCTGCTAAACACTTTTGATCTTATCGTATATGTACATTAAATAGATACAATTTAGCCAAAAAATCCAAACTGTTGCGGATAGAAACCAGGGCCGGCAATGCGCCGTCTGCCGCCGCCACCGCCGCCAAATCGCCGACCGCCGCCTCGAAATGGTAATCCGCCGCCTCCAAAAGGTAACCGTCGTCCGCCCCCTCCACCGAATCTGCCGCCGCCAAAACGTCGACCGTTGCCTAACTGCCTGGCCAAGCGCAAAGCCGGCATCTCCTGCTGATCCGTTGCCTGATTTACATCCGCCAACAACAGTTGCTTCATTTCCGCTGCTGGGGTGCGGGCTGCCAGCATGGGCAACAGAGCACTTAGCACTATTAGATATAAATGAAAAACACGCATATTGCCCCTCGCTATGGGATACCGACTCTGCAATACTAAAATGTACCAAAGACTCGACTTGACTCTTTATATAGAGAAGCAGCGGGCATGCCGTTAATTCTTAACGAGTTGCTGACCCTTTCGAGCAATTAAATTTCCTGAGCATTATCAAATGGCCAAGAAAAATCCCCTAAAAGTGCCGCCAGCAAGTAATCGTTATTCCCACTGTTTCTACTTCAACTGCTGCTCTGCTCCCAGAATAAACAAAAAGCTTGCCGCATGACCAAACTAACCTGTTCGGGGACTCAGTCGCTGCTAATTATGTCGTCGGAACAACAACAACAACAACAACGGCCACATTAGCAACAACAAGAAGCTAAGTACATAGACCACTAATCCAATTATACGTATACGCAATTTCATTGTCAGCATTATGCCAATTCTAATGCTCATTAAGAGATTTCGTGTGCACAGGCCACATGTAAGTTGTTTACAATTTCCAAAGCCGAGTGCCCTGAGTGCCCTCAAACGCAAATGATACATGCTTACAAACAGACGTACTCGTATTTATAAGCCATAAATAACGTGTAAACAAAAAGCTGCCACAACAAGCATACGCCCTGTGGGCGAAACCAGGCAGCTCTTGCTGCCACAACAAAGGCGGCAATAGCAACAACAACGGCAACAGCAACAATAACAGCATCGCGGCCAAATTATAAGCCTATAAAAGGCAATAAAAAACTTTGCGATATCAAATTACAACGCCCTCATAAAGTTATAAAAGTTTCAAGCGTATCCAAGAGCACGTTTCGACCACCAACCCCCCAGCTTTACTAACCGAAATCGATCCCAGTTTCGGAGCAGGCCTAATATTTTCAATAACAAATCAATCAGCTGCTGCTGTTGCTCCTACTGCTGGTCCACTCGGACAACATGGATAATCAGTTAGAGCGGCTTTTGGCTGATGCTGCTGCCAGATGCTTAGTCCCTGTCGTGGATACGTCCCAAGTATTACACGGGGGCCCTGTAGATTTATTGAGACACGCCTTCGATAAGATATAACAAGGCAAAGTAAAAAAGTCAAGCTACTTTCACACTCTAACGCCCTTGGCCAGCTATTTACATATAGAGTCTTGTTTGTTATCAACTTTTAATGTCGCTCAAGAATATATAAACAATTTTTTTTAACATCCTTTTTAACTGTATATCAAACATTTATTCTTGAAAACTTTTCAGAAAATGTTTCATGCAGCATCGCAACGGCATCTGGAAGGGTATGCAATGAAATGCCTGCCTTGGCGTCAATATAAAGACATATTTTCCTTTATGCCAACCGTCGCACATAGGGCCAAGAGAAACTTTTATAAATGTGGGCGTGGGCGTTCGCTTGTGTGGTGTGCATGCGTGTGTGTGTGAATGTGTGTGTGCGTGTGTGCGTGTCGACCACTCTAAGGTCAAGGGATAACAAAAGGCGTAAATTTAAAGCCGAGTTAATTTTTTAACAATATAATCCGCTTGTCAAAAGCGAAATTTAACAGCCAGCGTTTAATCTTTATCGACAAACGGCTACTAGGAACGTAGAAGGGCAATTTAAGACCGAAATGCCTGGCTGGCAATTGAGATAAGGTGCAATTCATTTCTTTGTTATAAATAGCAGCATTTACTTATTTTTAGGCACTTGAAGGGCTTTTCGCACAAAACGATATGGCCTCAAGTAATTGTCTGAAATATGTTTGAGCTTTGCTGCCAATCAGCTTTGACAGACTGGTAAATTAAATAAGCCAGACCAAAATGAACTTTAAATCGAACAGAAATTTAATTCACAGATATTTGTTTCATTACAGTACAACCACATATAAACTATACGACGGCTTCTTTGCCAACTTCTAATAGCCAGAAAGTTTGAGATGCTTGCAAGGGATGTTACCATCATGGCCAACCAATTTATATGAATTCGCCAACACTCTGGCTAAGCGATAGCAGACCATAAAACTAGAAGTGGTTTGGCTAAGGCTGCGTAAACTTTTGGCCAGGCATAAACATTGCAGTAACTCCCAAATGAAATGAATACTTCGAGTAGAACATTTTGTATTAACTGGCTGGCTAAGCGTGAGCACCAACAATAGCTTGCTCTATAATAATAACGGAAGCTTATTAGGCAGTCCGTTTAGTTGCCCCCTCCCGTAATACACTAGGGGCAGCTGGTCAAGTGGCTGCTGAACTGGCTGTCAGCCAAGAGTTTAAATGTCTTATCTGCAACCCAGCTGCGCATGCTAGGAAAATTTTTTTTCAAAAATTTAATAAAAACAAATGAGAACGTTGCAGTTGGGTATGACCGACAGCGCAATACTCGTTCTCAGTGCAGTAACAACATTGAAACATATAGCCTAGCACTATATAATGGAAAACAAAATAGTAACAAAACATAAATAAATAAATAATAAAAACGTTGTAAGTAGAACCGCACATCTAAACTGGATGTTAGACAGCCAAATTCTGCAAAAATTTATGCAAACAGACTTGCTGTTTTGAAGTTGAAAATAAAGATTTTTATAATTTGTTGGCAATTCTAAATTTTGAAATAAAATGTTTCGAAAATGAGTGTATCTTGACATGATAATCGGTTCAGTTTTGGCAACGTTATGGGAGTTTGAAATATGGTAGCTACGGATCCGAGAGCTTTACATGTCAAAATTGTTGTCTATTTTGGCATGACTTTTGACCAAAAATTTGACCCCCTCAGAATCTGTTTTAATGTTGTTTTTTATACAAATTATGGCAACCACAGTCGATTAAAAATATAAATGGGCAATTCTAAATTTTGAAAAAAAAAATATCAACAATGAGTAAGGGGGAGGACATGATTTTTGGACCAAAAAATTAAAAAAAAATGTATTTCCAATAATGGATATATTTTAAATGCAAAATCAATCTAGAGGAAAAACTATGAAAATAAAGCCATCAAACATAATAATCGATTCAGTTTTGGCAAAGTTATGGGAGTTTTACAAAAAAAGCACAAAAAGTATTGCATATATTTCAAATGCACAATCAATCTGTAGCACAAACCATAACAAAAAAGCAATCAAACATTATTATCCATTCAGTTTTGACAAAGTTTTGGAAGTTGGAAATATCTCTTCGTCAACGTGTATAGGAAATATAAACTAAAACAGTTTCTTATAAATGTTCAACCTGATTTAACCAGTAACCGGTCTTGGCAAAGTGTCAAAAACCCCGTTCTAAATAAACAATTAGTCTTCGTTATATTGAAAGTCTTTTTGGAATGGTGTATGTATTTGAAAACTTTAGCCAAATAAATTTATTTTCACTTTTAAGAACTAATTCGGTCTTAATTATGTCGTTCGGTTACCCTTACGTCTTACCTAAGCATCATCAACATCAACTACAAAATAATATACAAATTATTTTGACTACTGAAACAAAAAGCATATTTAATAATAGAGAATAATGGTCAAATATTGCAAGAGTTTAATGTTTGTAAGAATTAATGCAATTGAGTTGAAATTTATTTATTTCGCGCCTGTAAATCCATTTCTAATATTTACATTAGTTATATATACGGATCGACCAAACAGGATGTCACATTTATTGTATCTGTATCTGTATTCGTATCAATAATTTCCCAAAACTTTTCGTATGTCAAAGCCATATATACTCTCCGACTATGCTGATCAAAAAGCTCTTTTGCTTTCGTCTCATTTGGCCCGGCAACAACTTTTCTGAAATTTTAATTGTTTTGACCAGGCGCTAATTTATGCAGCGCTTGGATGCTGACCGCTGGTGACGACTAGACTAAATGTGGTCTGGGTAGTTCCTGGATTAGGCTGACACACCAAAATGTGCAGCATTTGATGTTGACGTCGTTAATTGACCCACTTTTTGAACTGGCTTAAAACGTTTAAATTTGAATACGCAAATTTAACAACGACATTCTGGACCAAACAATTTCTCTACCATGACGCGATCATTTTGCATAAATGAATAAATATGATGCGTTGGCGGCTTTCAGTTGTTGGCTCTGGCTCTACCTCTGGATTTCGCGTTAGCTATAAAATTTTGCCAAAAACGTAGCACATGCGACAGGCCGCAAAGAGGCATAGAGCCATCGAGCATTGTTAATGGTCAGGCCGCGCTGAAAACAAACAGCTAGCCAAACAAAAATAAACATGCGAACAAACAAGCTGGCAAATAGGTAAACAACAGCAAGAGCGAGAGTAAGAGCAAGAGTAAGAGCAAGAGCAACAACAACAGCAACAACAATAACATCAACACCAACGAACAACACCAACAAACAACAACAACAAACAACAAACAGCAATTTACACTTACGCACCAAAAGTTGAAGCTTATGACGTGTGCGTGCGGCGAGAATTGTGCGGTACGCCTGGTGCCGGCCCAGAGGTCTTAGCCTGGTCAATAGCATAACTAACCTTCAAATGAAATTAGCACATTTGCACAGCTTACTTGACCGCAGGCGCCGGCCACGGGCCGGGACCAGTGGGAAGCATGCGGCAAAAAGTTGAAGTTACCTGCCCACCGGCTGGCCGCAAAGTGAAATGTTTTGCTCTTTAAACATCCACTGAGCCATTCGATTCCATGAACGCCACTTAGCGTGCGGCTTAATGGCGTTTGGTACAACCTGGCAACTGGTAGCTGTTAGCTGTTAGCTGTTAGCTAGGCCATATGAATTGACTTTTTGTTCCATTTTGGGCCGCAATCGCATATTTAAATAGTTTGTTTTATGACGTTTACATTAGCGTCTCATTTCGCTAACAAGCAAAAAAGAAACAAAAGTTTCTATTTTATGCGCAAAGTTCTAAGGCTATAAATGGCCAGAGCGTTCGCTGGCCAGGTCACAGTTGGCTGCACGACACGACACAAACGCACAAACCACACGGGGCACCACAACCAACTACAGCTAACCGCAAATAAGCACAAATTGAAGCAGCTCGCTAGGTAAACAGCTTAAGGAGTCCCGGCAAAATGCGGAACTGCGCCTTATTTGGATTATATGCGCTGCTAATCGTCGCCTGCCACTTGGACGCAACAGTTGGCCAGCCCCTCAAGGAGGATGCGGCACGCCCGGAGGCGAGCCCGGTGGCGGCAAGCGGAGCACGCTCAGCGCGACAAATCGGCTACGGTGGCTATCCGTCGTACTATGGCAGCGGATATGGTGGCTATGGCGGTGCATTGGGCGGCATCGGTGGCTACGGGGGTGCCATTGGCGGTATCGGGCATGGATATGGAGGATATGGAGGATATGGAGGATATGGTGGATATGGTGGTTATGGTGGTTATGGAGGATATGGTGCTGGCATTCGTAATCCTTATTATCCCTATGGCAATATGTACGGCGGCGGTCTGCTGGGCACCGGATATTATGGTCGTCCTTATGGTTCTGGTTATAGTTCTGGATATCCGTTCTCCGGCGGCTACGGTCTCTCATCGTACTCACCATTCATTTAAAAGCAAATTGTCAAACGAAATATATGCGTACCTTCACTGTAAAAAATTGAGTTCACATGTTTTTATCTTAATAGCTGTTCGCTGGCGTATTTACCTAATGCCCAGCGTCCAGTGTCCTGTGTCCTGTTCCTTTGACACGCTTAAATGCTCTGTGATTCAAAACGATTACCGCTTTCATTCATTAAAAGCTCGTGTGACTCAGCTCATTATTTGCTTACCTCAACGTTAACAAGTGCACTCAGTTGTGGCACACTCACACACACACACACGCACACCGTTGCAAATGCAGCGCACAGCTGGCGATAACTACAGCTTAAGCAAATAACACCGAGTGCCGGCGGGCGACTTCGAGAACGAGGATGTGGCGCGCGGCTGCAATGGCAGACAGGAAGAGCTGTGTCCTTTTTAGATTTTAATTACCGATACTGCGGCACAGCACTGTCAGCATGGCGCCAGCAGAACGTCATTATCTATGTCGTAAGTCCAAGTTGTAGTGCCATTTAATTAGTGTGACTTTAAACAAGTTGCATTGCTCATACGCACCGTTGCACCAGTTTGCAACGTCAGAACGTCTCTCGCACAACGAAGGCAAACAGACTCGGTCAAAGCGACAGACCGATTGGAAAAGAAGTAAAAATGTGACTAGGGCCACGATGTGGGCATAGACAAAGCTCTAATGCTCTTACGTAATTAGTGAAGCGAGAGCTTAAAAAAACTTTACTTCTGTTAGAAATTTTAAAAGAATTACAAATTAAAAGCACACTTAAAGCAGATATTACAAAGTATTTGTTAAACTTCTTGCTGGGACATTCTTCAATCTTAAAACTATATATTCATAGTATGTTGCGATAGATTGAATGTTTGTCGAGTTGCCTTCATAATGTGGCCAACTGCTCAAAGGACATGTATACCATACATTTGTGCTACATGTGTTTTAAAGATACCTGCTATATATGCATAGTATTTGAAATTGCTACCTATCTATTCGCCACTTGCAGTTGCAGATGCTTTGTGTGCAGTTTTTTAATGCCCCTTTGAGCAGCTACCCGGTACGTCCACTAGTGAATAGTCTATGCATGTGATTTAATTTTTTATGTGCACGTATTTGTAGAGCTCGGCTTTTGAATGCCATCGCCGCCTCCTGCGTTTAAAATGGCAATCAGATAACACCTATTTTTTTCATTTTTCTTTTTTTCTGCCTATTCAGAGGTAACACTGTGGTCCCTTTTATTCACCTTTCGACTGCTGCGGCTGCATTGAAAATATACAACATTTGCCTTTTATGCGTTGCTCCCCAGGAACGTTGAAAGCCGAGTAAAACTAAGCTGGCATTGCGTGGCTGACTGGCTATCTGAATGAATGTAGCGCTAGCAGGTAATATAAGCTTTATGGATCCTTACGCTTTGTGGCCTCTGGCTAACCCCAACAGTTGGGATCGGACTGTTTTCTGTTTGTTTACATGTAAATTTGTACAAAGTAGCGTTAAATAAAAAGCGTCGACAGCCGAGACCTAAGCCTTTCAGTGTTTACTGTTGCATAGTTCGGCTCTCGGCGAGAAAGGTAGCCACTAAGAACACGTCAACTACTTATCCCACCAGTCCCAACAGTCCTGCAGTTGTACAGCAAACACTTAAGACGTGACGACTTCAAATTTCTGTGGCCCAGTTAGCATCGATGATATACCACGAGTATTTGCTTAGAAAACAAATTGTTTTTATAATATCGTATATTACATTTGGCTAATCCTTTAAGTGTTCTTAAAAAAACATGCTTATAATATGCATTCCTGTTATGTCCTCCTCACGTGAAGAGACCCATTGCATTATCGGCTTTGCAGGGTATTAAAAGAGATTGGCCGTTAACTGATGGAGAGATAGACAGGTTAAGACGAGAAGAAAACGGTCGCGGTCCGGCCGCAACCGAACCGTAGCAACCTTTGAGCGTGCAAGTACGCAAGCAACAGTTGTGTTTAGTTTTGAAAAGGACTTGATCAAGGAGCTGCTGCACGGCCCTTACAAAGACAGCCCGCAAGCCGTGGCCAAACAGTTTAAAGCGCATTAAATTTATCTGATAGCAGTGTGTATGAAAACAGCTGGCAGTCCGGACACTTGGGTTATCAATGCATTTTAAACGAGCTGCTTGTAAGCTGATGTCGTTGAAATTAATGACAAATTAATATTAACAAAGCAATCTGCTGCCCGCCCGAAAACCAAACAAACCGCAATTTACCCATAGAACGGCGACAGGCCGCCGTCCAGGCGATTTGGCTTGAATGTTACTTAATTGGAACTTAATGTGCATGGAATTGTTTACAAGCGTCGCGACGGGCACAACGAACAATGGCCCTTAGATAAGCCCAGTGGCGACAGCTTTGAGCAACACTTCAAGCCGGGGCCAGAGCGGGCCAAAAGAGAAATGCGTTTTAAAGTGACACTTGATGTAGGTAATGCGACAGCGTAACAAGCCAAACAGAGAAACACAATGAAATAAAATATAAAAAATAAAATAAAACAAAATAAAACGAAATACAATAGCCAAGAGGGGGGACTATACAAATGCCCTTTCGCAAGCCCAAAAAGTATACAAATAAAAGGCAACTGAGGCATCCATGTTGTTTCCAATCAAATTAAAAAGAATTTATAAAACTACGCAATACATTTTTAATTTCAATGGCCACCCAATTGTTATTTCGTCTAGTCTGTCCTCAAAGCTAATATGCTATGCATTATAGGTCATTAATAGCGCCAGACAAGCGCGACGTTAAGTGCTGCTTCTCGCTTATACCCTGCGACCATGATAATCAATGAAAAGGGCATCGCCCACTTGTGCCAAAAATTTATGTAAAGTATTTATCAGCGGCAGTAGCTGCGTATAAATGTGTAGCGGGGAAATTTCAGCTGTTTCCGGCATGTATCTCATCTATTATTTTTGTAACACTTTTCAAGCGTGGCAAATAAATTTATGATATTAATAAACAAAAGTTAGGCGCAGGCGATTAACAAAAAATATGAGATATCTACGCGTCGAGCACATCCACCGGACAGTTGCAAGTTTTTTTTTTTATTGCTCACACCCGTAAGTGTAGACGAGGGCTTTAATTTGCGCGAGATGCTCCCACTCATCAGCTGAGCTGTATGGCTGGGTATGTGGGGAGTACATTATCTTAAGAGCTGCTCCTCGTTTGCTGTTACAATAAGTCCTGCGCCGCTGCTCAGTCGGCGTCGCCGTTGCCGTCGCCGTCGCCGTCGCCATCAACGCTGTCCAGCGTTGACAGCTGTTACAGCTGCAGAAATATGCAAATTGGAAGGCGTTTTAATAGATAAAGAGCAGCGTGCCGCAGCAGCCCCCACGCAAAGCATAAGACGAAAAAAGGACACCAATGCACAATGGTGGAAAATGTAGGAAAAAATTTTAAAAAGTACAACAAGAAGATTCTTAAAAAAAGCAGCAAAGTAGCCCATAATAATGTCTTTGTTGCACATTGTGAAATGAAGTGTTTAAAGCTCATAATCCCATTTGCACAAAATGGTCGAACGAACATTAGAACCAAAATTTAAGCTTTTGCAAGACGCAAATTACCAATCAGAGTTGGAAAATGAACAAAAGTGTCATAAAAAGTTTACACTTAAACATCAATTAATTATTGTAATAATAGACAATATTTTATTTAACATTTATTACGTATTGATTGCTTACCCTTTGCCTTCGGTTAACATCTTTTTATTATCCAAACCAGCCATAACACCTCATTTCCATAGTCACTTTTTTGCAAAATCGAGTCACAAAGTTTACAGTATTCCCTGGCTCCATTAAACTTAAGTAGTATATGACATATTTTGCCCACCGTGCCCCAATGCTCACTCCTAAATCCGTGGAGTATGTGAACGTGTGGGTGTGTTTGGCTGTTTTTTTTTTGTTAGCTTCATTCTTTTTTGTAAGCTTCTGCTCTGTTTGGGTCTACGGACTGAGTGCCGTTGACACTACGCTCAGCACGCAGGCGGCAAATCAACTTAAAATGCAAAATAAAAATGCTAACTTTCGGTCGTTTGTTATTTACGTCGAGCGCCAACTGTAGTTAGTTGCGTTGTCATGGCCCGGCCGGTTCGCGTCCAGGTTCACGCCTGGAAAGCCTTGCTCGTTTCCATCTCCGTGCCCGTATCCGTGCCCAATCCTGTTGCGCTCTTTACGCTCTACAGCTCCTTTTTGTGGCAAACGCGCTACGTTGTCCATATTGTTGTTGTTTTGGGGCGCCCGCTTAGATGCCCTTTTTTTTGCTGTTCGCATGCTTTTTTCCATTTTTCCTTTCCTTTTTTTTTTGTTGTTGTGCCTTAACACTAAATTGACTTTTAATGCAAAATAAACCAAAATAATGTATTGCGTAATTTTCTTTAAAGAATTTTTACATTAGCATTTCAAAAGAGATTTCTCTGCGCTGCTTTCACCCTCAGAACGCTGAGCGTTGTCTCCGTTACCTACACTTGGACCGCCCGTGCCCTTTTCGCTCCTGATTCCAGTTGTCCATTTTGCGCGAAACGGTATAGAAACTAAAGGAGCAAAAGCAAAAGGAAAATCACCTTTCCTGCTGCTCCCTGGCTAAACGCGACATTTAATGTTGCGTGAGGATAATCCAATCTGCTTGACATGAATTTTAATTTGCATTGAGTAATTAGCCGGAGTTCATTTGCCTGGACACAGGAGATACGTAAGAAATAGAAAGAAAAAAGTATACCAGTTAGCCACCGTCATAGTCGTTGTCGTGCTGCAAAATGTTGAATAGAATTAGTCTGAAGTCGCTTCTTTTGCTCTTCATCTTACATTTTTTTTTGTTTTTTTTATTGTTTTTTTTTGGCTTGTCTGCTACTTTTGTCTGGTACAAGCGAAAATACATACGTACACACAAACGTTTGCTTGATTTCGTACAAATTGAACTAATTTTGCTTTTGGGGCCAAAACCTGAAATTTGCTCGCCGGTTGGCACATTTGCTGATTACGTTCGTCCTGCTCGAGCCGTTGGTCCGTCCTGCTCGTCAGCCAGGCAATTGAAACAAACAATAAAACGTGCGCTTTCCTTAATTCAAAACAGGCGGACTACGAAAATAAAGGGACTTTTGAGTTGGCTGGCAAAAAAAAAATATATATATATATATATATATATCGACAAAAAAAACACACAATCACCAAATAAGAGATTGAATTTCTGCTTGCCTGCACTTTAATTTGCGTGCAGCAACGCAAAAATGCTAAAAACACACGTCCGCCAAAACGAACTGAAAATCACGCATACGCCGCGTTATTTTGTCACAAACACATGCTCACAAGCACACACACACAGAAATGCGCGCGCGCACACACACACATAAACAAACGCAATCAACGCGAAAATATTTCATAGAACAGACAGGAAAATAATAAATAAATTCATAATGGTTTGCAAATGACAAAATATTGCAGCGCCAATCGGCAAAATATTAACACACAAGTGACGCGAACGCGTCAACTGCCGTATTTCCTCAGACGCCCCAGGGTACTGTGCGGCACACCCACACCACACCCACGCCCAATTGCGTATGTGGCCGGCACACCCAGCGGCACAGCGTCCGCGACAAATTATTGCATTTCATACCACAAAATTGCATAAAACGGAAACGCAATCAAGCCTTGCTTTTGCGCCGCATTGTTTGCACCCCACACCCCCACCCTCTAAACAGCCCTCCGGCTGTGACAAAAATGCATTTAAATTTCTGCGTTAGTTAAAATGCAAAGCCACAATACCATGCGTTTATGCGTTGACGTTGACGTTGACGTTATCCAATGAACTGAGCGCGGGGAAAATTAACTCAATTTTGGTATGATTTGATGCTGATTTGATTGCACAACCGCCTATACTGGCAGCGTTGACTTGTCGCAATAAGGATGCGTTTATTGGCGCACATGGGAGCAACGAAAATCTAGCATAAAGGGACAACACAGCCTCACAGCTCAATGCCACCGCCGCCTAATACAATAGACCAGCATCCTGTAGGCAACGGTTTGAATACTGAATCTGCAAACTGAAATTGCAGCAGAGCGCTGAATGCGCAAATTACGTCGCATATGCATGCTAATGGGAAATGATAATGAACATTTACAAGTTCTACAAGTGCTGTACATAAATGAACAAACAGCAAAACGATGAGTGTGCAAATTGCAAACATGTCACTAGCAACAACAACACCAACAACAGCAACAGCAACAGCAGATACTATAGTAGATGGTGCCCATGGAAATCAAAGTGTTGTCGGGTAGCTACTCAAAAGCCGTTATGCAATTATGTAAATTACTCGCATTACACAATTCAATTTCTCTCTTTATTTTGCATATTTACATTTACATGACTGCAATTACCAGTTACCTGATGTCGCAATTGTCGCTGTGCATCCTGTCAAGAAATAAGCAGCGCATGCAATAATTGACTCGACGACAGCAAATCGAACCAGAAAACATAATTAATAACGAATTAATTATAATTTTGATACACTCGACAATTATTGTTTTTGGCAAATACTTTGTGCAGTCTTATGAATACCAAAAACTTTTTAATTAGTTTATATGAATTGTTTTGAACAGTACTTGGCAACATTGCAGCTCAATTGCAGCCAACAAATGTTCAGGTATCAGATTTTTAATTACATCCTAAATTCAATTAAATGCGCATGCAGTCGCATAAAATACCTGAGTAGCCTCTAAAATACCCTGTAATATATATTGTGTAACGCCAACTCATATCTCCAGTTAGTTGCTTTATTTATTTCTAATAAAGTAGGCGAACAACTTGTTGCACATTTATAACAGTTAAATTCAATTTAATTTGTATTGTTTAAAATTGATATAACAATTTTCATACCATAGAAATGAGATTAGTTAATAATGCTGAGCATTACCTTTCAAAGTTATGTATACATTTATAATAAGCATTTAATAGTAAATTAAATATTAATAAATTATGCAGCTTCATTTTATTTGTTATCTCTTGCAACTGCGGTTTAAGGATTCAAGACAATAATATAATATTTTGCTGATGCAAGTGACATCTTATATACAAAACATTAAATTGATTTGTGGCATATAGCTTTGTTTATTGCTTGCCAGGCTTATTTGCTTATAAGCCGTTGGATGCCGATAGGTAGTGGGTATAGATTGTGGCTTTTGCCTTTGGCAACGCAGCGGTTGGTCCTGCTAAACAAGAACAACAACAACAACAGCAGCAGCAGCAGCAGCTGTTAGTGTTATTTTTTGATGGATTGGTGTTCACTTTGTTATTGCCTGCACTTACGCTCCATGGGCAATTTTCTGGCACAAAGGCAAATAATTCAATTAAAAAATGTTTGCGTATACGCACTTTGTGAAGCAATTTAAAGTGCATTTAATTAAAGCGCCGTTTTGATTGTATCAACAATGTGGTCCAATGCAAAATAGTTTTAATCTAGTTTATACGACTTTATTGACAGATTTCACCTGAACTGCGGGCCAAGTGCTAAAAGTCGACTGCATTTCAAGCAGGCTAAACTTTGTTGGCACTTCAAACGCTCGCTCTCTCTATGAATATATAAGATGTTCTTTGCTTGTGGCATTAAATTTGTTAATTAAATTTTAGGCTTTTACCAAATGAGATTTTGTACGCCAAACTCTATGCGGGTTGTCACAAATTGAGCAGCTGCAGCAATTGCAACAGCAACAGCAGCAGCAACTACGACATTATACTTGATTATACTAAATAAAAGATTTTACACTGTTGAGTTTTGCGCTCCATGGGCAATTTTCTGGCGCAAAGGCAAATAATTCAATTAAAAAATGTTTGCGTATACGCACTGTGATGCAATTTAAAGTGAATTTAATTAAAGCGCCGTTTTGATTGTATCAACATTGTGGTCCAATGTAAAATAGTTTTAATCTAGTTTATACGACTTTATTGACAGATTTCACCTGAACTGCGGGCCAAGTGCTAAAAGTCGACTGCATTTCAAGCAGGCTAAACTTTGTTGGCACTTCAGGCGGTCTCTCTCTCTCTCTCTCTCTCTCTCTATCTCTCTCTATTAATATATGAGAAGTTCTTTGCTTATGTCATTCAATTTGTTAATTAAATTTTAGGCTCTTACCAAATGAGATTTTGTACGCCAAACTCAATGCGGGTTGTCACAAATTGAGCAGCAGCAGCAATTGCAATAGCAACAGCAGCGGCAACAACAACATTACACTTGATGACACTAAATAAAAGATTTTACACTGTTGATTTTTGCGCTTTTTGGGAACTTTGCACGTTGCATTGCACTTGATCTGTGTGCCAAACGTTACAACGACACTTCAACGCCAAGGAAGGCGGCAGCCAGGACTCTGCAACTGGAGCTGCAACTGTTGCAAGGAGTAAGAAGCAACCTTGCTGGCAGCAGCTGCACTTGTTTGTAGCACACAATCAGCTCGTTTCATTTTATTGCCAACGTAGTCGTAGTTGAGCGGCGCCAACATAGTCAACATAGCTGCCTGGTGGGTCCCTCATCGGTGCTGCCGCTGCTGCTGCTTTTGTCGTCGACGACGACTAGACACAAGACTTGACAGCAAAGCAAAATTGTATTTACATTCAATTAGTGCCAACAAAATTGTCTTTGGCTGCTTGTCGTTGACTGCGCCTAGTACCAGGCCAAGACACAGGCTGGGGAAAGTTTATTTCTTTATTTCTTTTTTTTTTTTTTTTTTTTGTGTAACCCGGCTGAGCGTAAATTACTTTTCGCTATGGCTCTTTCAGTGTGGGTGGGCTTGTTGGTGTATGACCCATGTTGGCGCCTTTAGTTCAAGCTTAAGTAATGTAAAATTTATTTTAAATAAACTGAAAATATGTTTCGGCCCGTTCTTTTGCTCGGCTTGCCACCCGTTCTCCAGCTGCTTATTTCTTCTTGCCGAGCATTTTATTTATGCATAACAAAGCACCACTTAAATCTGCTCAGCTTTTTTTGGTTGCTGCTGTTGCTGGTGCGGCTGCTTCTGATGCTGATGCTGCTTTTTGAAACTTTGCAATCTGCATGCCAAGTTGTCGACATTTTCACACAAACCATCGCAAAGTGGCTTGCATATTATGGGTAGTGGGGCCCGGGTGCCAAATACACTATATATTTATATGTATATCTATGTATATATATATATAGTAAGTGACTGAAGCGGTGTGCAGGGCAATGGTGCGACGGGCATGCCGTGTACAGAGTGCAAGAGCCTGCGCGTTTATAACTTTTCAACTGTTGTATGAAATTTTACAAATTAGATTCATTTCTATGCATTGAAATACATTTGCAAACTTTGCTGCAGAAAGTTGCTCCAATATTTGCACACATGGCAGGCCAACTCCTGAATGGAAGCGTTGTAAAATGCACGGCAGTTACAACTGGCAGACTAACAGGCCAACAACAGGCTGCAAGGACTCGGGCAGCGCTGCAGTGCAGCTGTGCTATACTGACAGATCCGCCTGTCAGTCCTGACAGCGAGCAGACCCGGGGCAGGCAGTGACTCAGCATGCCAAAACTCAGTCTATTAGTTTGACAGTTTATAAAGAAACATGTACGAAAGTTTTACATAGTATTTGCAATTTCATTAATACAAAACTTGTTTGAAGAACCAAACACCCCGGCAGCATCTTTGGCACAATTTTTGTTAATTTTAACTTTGAGACACACGAATACAAATTCACACACCCATACACACACACACACACACTCACTCACTCGCACAAACAGCTAAAAGTTGTGAGCAAAAAATGAGCGAACTCCGAAATACCAGAAATTGAAATGTGAAAACTCAAACATTCCAATGATAAAGAAGCTAAAAAAAAATTCAGCTCGCACATCATTTGCAGCATCAAAGCCAGAAACTCAGCATCAACGCCAGCAGCGCTGCAAATGGATTGCGGGGCGGTCGCGGGCGGATCGGGAACCGGCGACTTTGACGCTGGCATTGGCCAACACCAGCGCGCACTTAGACCTCATCATAATTAATTAAAAAAGTTTTTTAAATCAATTTTCAAATGTCCCAATGACTGGTTGTTTGATGAACCATGCGGCAAAAGCCAGCTGATAACCATGAAAAGCCATGACGAAGACGAATGCACTGCTGAGCATTATCCGGCAGGCATATTGGATGTACTTAAGTCAAGTTTTATTGCGCTGATAGGGCATACGAAATTCGTACAATTTTTTACAAGCTAAAAATATTAAAATGGAAAATGTGATTTTTCTAGGAATTCATAAGCTCGAGTGTGAAATTTCTCACGCCACGAACCTTTAAATGCCAGGACCCTTTTTTAATGGGCAATAGAAAATGCCAACAAAAGGAATTTTTAATTAGTTAAGCTCTTTACCCCATCTCGAAATAACGGACTGACAATTGACTGACTGTCCGAACAATTCAACATCGCATCATGACAAATGCCAAAGCGTTTCAAATGCTAATTAAATGATGCAAATAATGCAAAACAGGTCAGCACAAACTGACCTAACAAAACTGACAACAAAATGGCGCGCAGCTTTCAAATAATTTTAAATTTAATGACCAAACTTGAACGCTGAATACGCTCATAAAATTCTAGAGGAAGGAGCTGGCGTGCCATTATAAAAATTGAAAATGCTGCCTTTATGCAGCTGCAAACAGCGCACTCTTATTAAGGTTTTCTGTGTCTGTTGCAGCTGCTGTTGTTGGCGATGTTCTTGTTATTGTTAATGCCGTTGTTGTTGTTGTTGTTGTTGTTGTTGTTGTGCATTAGAGCCAACATGAAAGTGCTTGTGGTACTAGTGTTTGGACTGTTGCCAGTGTGTGTGTGTTCGTCGTCGCATCAAATCAAAAACCCAGCCAAAGGGGCAATGCATTTTCATTTAACCCGCGCACGAAAACTAATTCAACAAAAACAACTTGGCAAGGCAGAGTTTGCAAATAAATAAGCACAACAGACAGATACCTCAGATAACTAATAAATAATAAAATACATATATTTTGCAGAAAATGTTACATATTTATATCTATATCCTTCTCGAGGACATATACCTGTTAAAAAGTTATTCTAAAAATTTGTAATTCTACGAAAGTATTTGATTTTATTTAATTTTTTATTTGCGTTAAAATATAAATGTTTTCACGATTTGTGTTATAAAGTTGGGTAGTATAAATAAAGATACATATTAATAATGTATATTTTCTTTAAGCAAGCGCAGTTGTATGCAAACAAACAGTTGAGCCAACAAAAAGTAATAGCAATAAAAAATATTATTGATATCTTAAGAGCTTAGGAATACGGTTATGTTTGCGTTAGGTTACAATAATTTATTATTCGAATATACAGCCTATAGAATCTACAAATCAGCAGAAGCATGCGATTGCATAGCGCTCCAGATGCTGGAATCATAAATTCTTGTTGACTTGGATTTCCCATGCAGCTTACCCAAGTCATTTGCGCAAGTACACAAATAATATACCCTTTAAGTTCAATGTTTGTGAATTCTATTTGCTGAGAGAGGGGAAGAAAGAGAGAAAGAGAGAGAGAGAGTGCGGGAGAGGCAGAAAGCGCGAGAGTACATAAATAAATACTTGAGCAAACATTTACAACTCCGGCGTAGAATTATAAGCAGCGCCCGAATCTATGCACTGCAAAAATGCAGCAAGTTCCTGCCAAAGAAAGAAGGCGTGTGTCAGAGCGAGAGAGAGCTAGCAGGGTAAGCACCGCGCACCTGTTTGCGCCTTTGTGCGCCTGTGTGTGTGTGCGTGTGTGTGCGCGTGTGTGTTCAAGTGCGCATAAAACGCGCCGCAGCAGAAGTGAGCAGCGTTTTTATTTATTTTCTGCGGCGTAGTTTTGCCTTTCTTATTTATTTATTTTCCTTTTTGGTTCTGCTCGCTACCAAATATGTATTTCTCAAATTCCAAGTCGAGGACGGGAACAACGACAACTGCAGTTGCAACGAGGTGGGCGTGGCAGGGCAGGCCAGATAAGGTGGCAGCGCCTCGTTTGTAGCTGTGCTTGTGCAAGTTTGTTTGGCAAAGCGCCTGTTTAACACTTAAGATATCGTATTTCTTACACACACACGCACACGCACGCATACACACTCGTGTGGCGGTATGGCATGCAGGGAGCCCTCCACATAGTTTTGGTGCCTAGCAGGCTTTGGCTTTGGTTCTGGGTCTGACTAAAGATAAATATGCATGCGGTTGCTTTTATAAGGCATGGCAAAGGTGCATTACGTATACGTATTGCATATACGTCAGCCATTTCAACAGACGCGCCTCCTTTCCGACGCCTTTCGCACATTTGCATGCAATAAAGATGGCGGGCGATAACTAGGTTGCCTGCCATTGTTTGCCTTTTCCCATATTTCCGTGTGTGTGTGTGTATGTGTGCGTGTGAAACTTACCGCCCAAAAAGCAGCTAGTGCCAGACAACCAGCTTACCAGACAGCCAGCCACTAAAATAAAAGGCAATGTACGCCAAGTGCCGTCACCTGCCGCCGCCTGCTGCCATCTATTATGCAGATGTACAGCAGGTTCATGAATATATGCCAGCATTTTGTCTACGCTCTGTGTGTGTTTGTGTGTGTGCGTCTGTACGTCTGTTGTGTGTATAGGAAAAAAAATTAAAATACAAAAAAAAAATAGAGAAAAACATGCTGCAAAGTCGGACGGACAAAACGCCATATGTTTGCGTACGATAAGCGAAGGTGGGCCACCATCCATCTGTTTATACGCCGTGCAATTCAGGTGCTCAAAACTATAATTTTAAATTAGCTGCACATAGTATAACCACATCAACAAGGCATCCAGACATAGCCGGCAACTTCAGTACCCAATGCGCCAGCGTCAAAGCCCAGTGCCAATCCCGGGCCAGATCCAAAGCAAATAGCGCCCTGAGTAAATCAAAAATGTGCAATAAAACTTTCTATATAGCATGCACCAAAGGTGCACAGCGAAGAGGGAAAGCCGAGGCGCCTGGCCGGGTAGAAAGCTCATCTAAGCAACGATAATGATTGCAATTCATTTTTATGACCTCACTAAGCGGTTGGACATTACGATTTTGAAGTGCAATTTGGCACGCATCAATGAAGATTACCAAGGGAATATATATTTAAGTGAACAGCAACTGCCCGCCAAGTATGTGGGCCACATTTGCCATTTTGTGAGTTAGCAAGTCAGAGGCATAGAGAATCGTACTGCACTCAGAGAAAATTACTTGAATTTTTTTACTTTAATTATCTGGCCTCGATGAACTCTTCTTAACTGGGGAACATAATTTAAATCTCACATAAAAATGCCGCACTCCAAAATAAAACTTTGACGGCTTATTTAAGGAAAGAAAATTCTTAAAATTATTTTACTTTATTTTATGCCACTAAATTGCTTTAATAAAATCAAGTTTGATTCGTCATTAATTAAATATTATAATTAAACGACATGCTTTTCAAATTTTAAGAAGAAAGCGGTACGTAGTCTTGGATGTAGAACTCCGTTTTTTCTCAGAGTGTACTAACCACTTCCGAAGCTACCCAAAGAGATCAAATAACTAGTTTTTATACTTCAGTCCACCTCCACGCTTGATAAACAATAGTGTACTCCAAAAGGGGCATCCTAAATAAACATTACTTATCTAACTGAACTATGCAGGTGACTGGCGCAGCTGTCGTTGCCAATCAGCTTTCAGTGCTGCGGCGGACTGAGCAGTGTGTGTGTGTGTGTATGTCTGTGTCCAGTTCACTCCTGAGTTTGAAGCGTTTCTTTGGTTAGTTGGCCAGTGATTTTCCAATAAAGTGAAATTGCATTTGATGATGCCCGGATATGTTTTTTTCCAATCGAAACAGTTTTTTTTTTTAATTTTTATTTTTTGCTGCGTCGTTTATAGAAAATTGAATAAAAGTGCTGGCGGCATAACGACAAACTGGGCGATGAATGAGCGTGTGATTGCATGATTGCGCTGCACTCCTGGGCAGACGAAGCGGTGTGTAGGAAGTGATTAGTGCCAGCAAACGGATGGGGAGCGTCTCTGTAGATGTGTGTGTGTGTGAGTGTGTATGTGTGTGTGTGTGTGTTTACTCACAGTCTCAGTGTAACAAAAGCAAACACTATGCACGGCACACAGTGTCAATTTGTAATTTAACCGGGTTAAGGCAATGCTTTGATTTTATTGTGCCTTTGTGTAACACACGGCAGATATTTTTATTCACAATTTGTATTGAATATAATTTTAAAAAAATATATAAAAAGTGTTAATAAATTGTACAGCAGCATGCATTCGACCAAGATTAAGGAGGGCGATGAGCGGGTAAGATTTCACGCGCCATGTGGACGCATCATTAAAATTGGTCAACTAATATATCCCTGGCGCCGTAACTATGCAGGAGGAGATGGAGCTGAATCAAATCTGGCGCGCCTGTCGTAAAATTCAAGGCGCCATCTTTCGTTATAACTTTGACATCTGCGCGGATTTAAAGCAACATGATCCCGAATGCAGTGGCTACGTATCGGGTAGGCACCAGCCCTTGGGCACATTTCAGTAGAGTCGAAACGATTTTATGTCTCTTTTATGGCCCCCTCGCAGAACCTATATTCACGTCTGTGCTGGGCAAGTATCGCAAGATGGTCGGCTTGTCCGAGTTTGAGATGAGGGATGTCACCGATTATTTCCAGATACGCGATGGACGCGTCTCCTATCGCCAATTCTGCAAGGTGGTCTGCAATGAAAGTGAGTTCATATCGCATTTAATTCCTGCGCTACAACCCTTTCCATAGATCTGCACAAGTCCGCCGACAAGGAGCTGGCCAGCGGACTGGAATGGAATGATCCCTGGCACTTGAATGTTATACCACAGCCGGAAGACCGCCGAAAACTGTGCTTGATATTATTCAAGATTGCCAAGGAAACGCACTTGCCACTGATGCCCTACTTTCAGGACTATGAGCTGGTTAAACCTCTCCCAATTTCACATGTCAACTCATCTGTAAATTATTCTCCTTATAGATATCGCAAAATGTGGGCGTCGTGACCGTATCGCATTTCTCACGCGTTCTCCACTTTATGAAGATACCCTTATCGAACTCCGATTTCTTGCTTTTACTCAAGCGCTACATGAAGGACGGCTATTTGGTCAACTATGTGGCTTTCCTCAAGCACATTGACAATATCATTGATTATTTGCGGCAACACAACCTTCTGGATAATTCGGGAGTAGGCCACATATATCCACATTAAAGCTTACCCAAACTGAATCTTGCACACTCTTTGTAGGACCTCATTCCCAACTTTCCGGGCCGCCTGGTCAATCTGGAACTCTCACAGCTGCCGCCAATAAACGGCTGTCAAATTATCCATCCCATTTTTCCTGATGCCTGCAATCATCCGAAAAAGAATCGCGGCCAATGCGATATTGTCTTCTGCATACAGAACTATATTTACAAGAATCGCGTGCGCACCTGCGAGTTTCTGGAAAAGTACGATACCCTGCAGGTGGGCAGCATAACCAAGAATCAATTTGAGCGCGGTCTATCTAACATGGGCGTGGGCAAGTACCTGTCACGTCGTGAATTGGACTTACTGGCGGATCGTTATTTGGATCCTTTGGACACCAATCGTATACGTTGGCGCAATTTCGTGGATGAAATCGATACAGGTACACAAAAAGATTAATATATGTTGTTCACATATAAAATACTCGCGCCTCATGCTCAGTGTTCACCATCAAAAACCTGGACAAGATGCCGCAATGCGTGGTCGAGTCACCTTTGGTGCACATCAAGGAGCTGCCCAGACCGGGCACACTCGACTGGCAGGCGGCCCCAGTGGACGTGCGAGAGCTGTGCGAAGAAGCCATGGCCAAAATACGACTACGTATACGCAATCGTCGCCTTTACCTGCATCCATTCTTCCGTAACTATGATAAGTGAGTACCAGGCAAACCAATCGTATATATATATATATATATATATATATATACATCATATATACATTCCGCTCTCGGCCAGACTGCATAGCGGCCATGTGAACTGTCACCAGGCCAACCAAATCTTTCGCATCAATGGTATACTGCTCTCAAATCAAGAGCTCGACGCCGTACTGCATCGCTATGGCAATGAGCTCGGCTTTTACTATACCAAGTTTTTGGATGATGTCGATCCGGCAGAGTATGCTATGCCCACCATGGCCGCCAAGCAGGATCTACAGGAATGTCCGAAATTCCCGCGCGACAAAGCTGCCACGGGCCAGGCCACTGAGGAGATCATCACGCGCATCCTCACCAGTGCCAAGCGACAGGCCATCACCAAGGGCGTTTCCGTCATTGACTTTCTGGCGGACTACGATCGCCACCGTGAGGGCCAGATATTGGAGAGCGACTTCAAGCGCGCACTGGACAATGCCATGGTCATTCTCAGCGATGAGGATGCCACCATTTTGTGCAACATGTGAGTTTTATTTCATCTTTTTTATGAGTATATTGGATTTGTGCAATGTCCGTCCGTATGAACGTAAATATTCCCGTCGCTATTGAAGCTAAAAACTTGGGAATATAGTAAATTCGTGTAAATCCGCGTCAGACAGCGTAGATTTTTCGGCTAAGCCAAATACACAAAATCTATATATATCCCTGCTAGTTTCCAAATTTGAGCAGAAGAATTTCGACCACGCCCGCAAATTACAAAAATCTAAATGTTTCTAAAATAAATATTATAACAAGGACCTTTTTCAACTGTCATTATCCTGAGAACGACTATTGCGCAGTCCGTTGCACTCGACTGAATCGTTCTGGTTTATTATTTATTTTATTTTTTCCTGCTCAGCTTCCGGTCGCGCAATCGCCCTGCTTGTGTCCGGTATCGGGACTTTTGCAAAGCCTTGGATGAGATCTTTATACAGTTCGATACGAATATGGGTGACGAAGTTGTCACGGCTGTGCCGCTGCTCCATCTGCCGAATCTGGATTGTGTTGATTGCTTCCTCAATTTTGATGAGCGCACACTCTGCTCACAGGCTCTGATGAAGCTCGCCCGCCGTCCCGACGAGATTTCCAACCTGAGCCAGGTGTTCAAGGACTTCGATCGTCAGAATTGCGGGTCGGTTACCCAGAATCAATTCCTTCGTGCCATCACCCTCCGTGAAATGCATAATATGCTGAGCAGTCGAGAGTTTGAATCTATCGTCAAATGCTTTGGCGTCAAACGCGGACTCTGTTTGGAGGTCAACTATCGCGAGTTCCTCAATATAATCGATGTGCTCTTCGCCACTGGTCAGGTGAAACGTAACTATTAAACTTTCAAGTGTAAATCAAATTTTCTGTATATGTGGTAAACTTACTTTTGGACATTAAATTCTGCATGTGCGTCTAGGTAGACGAATAATACTACTTAGATTTACGTTTGTCTTTTTTTTCTTGTATTTTTTAATTGAAACTTCTTGCTCGATTTTTCCGGTCCATTTAAATCAAATAAACATTATATTTTCTCAATTAAAGAATGTATTATTTATATCTAGTATTAAGTGTGAAAAGAAACATATGCTTTGATCGATTTTAAACTTGACTGAGCGCTACCGTTGAGCAGCAAATGTAAAAATAATTGGAGTAGAATGCAAATCTGAAATTCTACAGCTAGTATATATCCTTTGTCTGCAAACTTGCAGCTAACTAAACAAATTCCATGTGAGAGAGGCGAATGCCCTCACGATTACATCAATTGTGTCCCACTCTTTATTATAATTTTTTCTTTTTGTTAAAGATCGGACGTTTTTAGCATAACATTTGTTCAATAGGTTTTCTTATTTTTTTTTTCTCATTTAAATAGCTATAGTTATATGTAGGTTATATTATTTATATATATATATATATATATATATATGCCTATTTAGTTTTAACAAATATTCTTGAAATAGTCTCGTTAAAAACTATACATCGTGTAGTTCAGTTTGCTTGTTTGGATTTGTTTTTTTTTATTTTTATTATAGAGCTTGATGCAAGTTTTTCCTTTACATTCTTCTTGTTGTCATGCTGCATTAGATTTTTATTAAAATATAAAATTCTCTTTCTAAATATGTATATATATTTTTTGTTTTATATATATATATATATAAAGACATATATATATATGTAGACTATTAATGAGCGAAAATACATACACAAAAAACGTTTACCATTTATATCGGAAAAATCATTTGTTATTTGTAATTTGGTGGATTTGTTGTTTGTTGTAGTTTCAAGCGGACTTGGACAATGCGAGGCGGATACCGTTGTGGTGCGCCCGCCTTAAAGACAGCCCGCCCGCACCGCAGGAGCGCCGGCTGCCTAGCGTCGCTTTATGATAATTATGCATTACATATTTAAGTTATTAATTAAGTTTAAACAAATACTTAATGACTATTGTATTTTATATAATGTATTTACTGTTACTATTAAACATTGTTGCCGTATGTGTTTTCTGCATTCCGTTTGTGTGTGTGTGTGTGTGTGTTTATTTCTATTTGTATGCATGTGTGTGGGTGTGTGTTGTGTGTATGGTATATCTCTGTATGCCTGACCCTGCTTACAAGTTAAACAATTACCTCGCATAATGTATGAGACTACATTTGAAAAAAACAAATTAGTTGAGCCACACACACACAGAGAGAGAGAAAGCGGTGTGGCACAATGTTATGTGGTACAGTGTGGGTTTTCTTGGTGGGCAACGATGGCTTAACGAGCGTGTGGCTATGAAAAATTAGCCACTTGCTGAAAAATTACATTTCTCCAAGCCTAACTCTCTGTTATATTTTTCTCTCCATGTGTGTGTTTGTGTGTATATAAATTATGTGTTGGTTTTTGACCATGTTGTAGTTGCCGCTTCTGCTGTAGTTGTTGGTGTTGTTGGAATGGTGCTACACAACAAGTGTGTACGGTTGTTGAATGTCTCCTCCGTTAGACTGCGTTATGCCATGAGAATATGAGGTCTGCCCTGCAGTCGCTTTATAGACATTTATAGATGCGTGCGTACGTGAGTGTGTGAGTGTGGGGTGCGTGTGTGTGTTGTTTTGTAGTATGCTGTCAAGTCAAATGAAATACAATTACAATGAGTTTACCAATTACTTTAACACAATTGCCACTCTCTGCAAGTCGAAGGGCAATTGTGTTAGCTGCAAGTAGAATAATATTCTTACCATAACAAACTAAACTAAGTAAAATTCAAATAGTTTGCAGTTATAAGTAGATGTCGGACTGCCATGAACGGCCCGCTTAGTAGGGCTGATGTCGAGGCTGGCGTCCAGTGCCGCGCTGTTTGCCCCCATTAAAGCCACCGCCGCCGCCGCCTGTTTCAAGAGATGAACATGAAAGATTAGGGTTTCAATTAGAAATTGAATTGTATGTAAAAAGCATGCACAGCTGCTGGGAAATTGTTGTTCTTCGGTTTTTTTTTTGTTTTTAGGAATTTACTACAACGCCAAACGATTCAAGCGACTGATGAAAATTTTGACCAAATCTAAGGATAAACAATGTCTAGTAACATAATTTGGGCTCCTAATGGAGGATGCTCGAAATTAAAGACAAGGAAAGATTAGTTAAATTACAAAAACAAATGCTCAGTTAAAGTAGTTACAAAGACTGGATAGTTTTACGTAATAAGAGATAAAGTGGAGTGGGGAAAATTTAATTGTGGGCTGTTTTTTTTTTATTATTTTTTAACGGCCATGTATTGTGTATACCTTTGGGACCGCCGCGCGGACCTCCGGCACCGCGCCCGCCAGCGCCGCCACCGCCGCCGCTGCCGTAGCCATTACCGCCAAAGCCACCATCAAAGCCGCCGCCGTAACCGTAATCTTTGTTTAGAGTCAGAGTTTGGATTTTTTTTTTTTTTTGGTTTGTATAAAGGGTTTAAACACAAAAATTTGTTGTAGATCATGAGCACAAACAAGGCTTAGATTAAAAATTGAATTTTATATGTAATAAACTTTCTACTAATGGCTTTTTGCTTGGTTTTGGTCAAAATTTTTCTTTAAGTTGTGGGTAGAGAAGGAAGAGGAATCGGCGACGCCGCGCCGAGGGGAGACAATTCAAATGCACACCAGAGAGCTGGAAAAGGAATTCCACTGAAAACACACAATTTGTATCGGTTTTTTTTTGTTTTTTTCTTTTATTTGCTCATTTCTCGATTTGCGGATTTTGATTATAAGATTGGCTGTTAAATGATTGCTACTGTAGATCAATGTACAAAATGATCTGATCTTGTTGTTGTTTTAGCTGCTGCTGCTGCTGCTGCTCTTGTTGTTGTTGATGTTGTTTACTTTTGCACAGGCATTACAAAAATGTTTGGTTTGTTGCTGTTACACAATAAAAATTAAAAACACATTTCTGTCTCATTGTTGTTTATCTTCTATCTATCTTTCTCTCAAGTAGAGAAAACAGGCGCAAAGCGGCGCTCACACATATATGCGCGGTTCGATTTTTATCTTTTTTTTTGGTGTTGTAATTTCAGATGTTGTATCTCTTAAATTGCTGCTGTCTCTGGGTATTTGTTAGTTAGTTGTTCACTCTCGACTTATAAACATGTTTCACAATGTATTGCAATTCATTTCTCATTTCATTTCTCATTTTGACGCACTCTTTATGCATTAATGTTCTAATTTTTACCTCATTTTCCACACAACAAATTCAGCATTTCATTTTTTAGTTTACTTTTCGTTTAGTTTTGAAAAATATATCTTGAATTTCTTATTTTTTTATTATTTTATTTTAATGGCCAAAAACTGAATAATCTGCTGCTCTTGTGTGTGTGTGTTTGAATGTCTCACCTCAGCAAAAAGTAATCAAATTTATATTTATATTATTTTTTTTATAGTTTTAAAAGGGGATAAGGGACTCAGGTTTAGGGAAGTTTCTGTGGGACTTGTCGCAAAATTTTAGTATTGTAAAAAACGTCTTGCGAAAAACAAAAACAAATGCAAATTGTCAGCAAATTTGACTTTATACGAGTTAATATTGGTATTATTATAATTTACTCTTGTGTTGTATTTTGTTGTTAAAAACAAGAAAACTGTTTATATCTTAAAAGATTTGCTTTAGAAAACTACTTTCCAAGTTTTTTAAAATTACTTTAAGTGTATATCTTTTTTTAGATTTTTCAATTCATTTGACTAAAAACAGATATTAATTACGCTAAATTACTTGTAAATATATAACCTTTAATTTTAATAAAAAGGAGTAAAAAAGAAAAAACGTTACATTTAAGCGAAATGAAATAGTTGTTGTTTTGTGTAGTCGTTGGTACTTGGTTCTTGGCTGTTTGTATCTGTGTCTGTGGGTGGATTTGCTTGATATATTCTTGACGCACAGACAAGACAACACCAGACACCGGTAACCGGCAACCGTTACGAAATAAAATTGGTCAAGACAAATTACGCGGTTGGCTTGCGATCGTTTTGGATATTTGCTTGGGTGGTAGTCGTATTGGTTGTTTTGAATTTTACTCTCATTTTAAGTTTTTTTTTGTCGTTTTTGTGAGGCGAAACATCGGAAAATTCGGCATTACAATAGATATATATATCCATAAATGTAATTATATAACACGTATGTTCAAAAATCATAATTAAAAAATTAACAATTTTTAGTTAATAGAATAGTACATATTTTAAACTGTAAACTGTAAAAACTGTCTTTGGGGCCCATAACATTGGCAACTGCTATGTTAAGTTTCCTTGTTATAACACTTTATGTATTGTTAACATCGCTCGCAGTATTATGGCTCCCATTGACGTTGTTGTTGTTGTTGTTGGTGATAGGTTAGTTAAGTTTATAAAGTTGAGAAATTATAAAAAGAAAATTATGAATATATTGTAGTTATAGTTTTAATATATAAAGTGGGCACAAAATTATTGCTATAAAATATACAAAAAATATTTTCTTTGTATAAAAAAATTGTTTGCACAGTTAAACATCATTATCATTATGAATCAGCATAATTGGTATATAAAATATAGCATAAATATAAATTTGTAAGATAAATGTGGTATTATAATATTTAATTTTTTTTGTATTTTTAATTTTGTTATTTTTTTTTTTGTATATAGACAACTAGCTAAAAACATTGAGAAACATGCAAATTTTAAAATAATTTACTCAAGTTTATGCATATCTTATTTTTTTGTTTTTTTTTTCATTGTAAATTTATGTAAATGTATACATTTAATTGTGATACGTCAAATTGATGGTTTGTATTGACAAATTTGAAAGTTGATAGAGCTGAATTCTATATTCAAAATTTATCATAAGAGATATATGTAAATATTTATTAATGTATGTATGTATGCTTGTTGAAAGCAATATATGCGTGTATTTGTGTGAGTTTATTGTACTTAATACTTTAAAAAAAGAACAATAAGAAAATTATTTATATAAATGTATTAATTAAAATTATTAAAATTGACGAAGTGTGTTTTTACTTTGTTTTCTTTAGTATTTTTTCTTTTACTCGATTTAATTGTTGTTGTTTTTGATGTTACCGTTCAGTTTGTTTTTGTAATAGTTGTCGTTGCTGTTGTTATTGTTGATTTTGTTGTTGGTAATCAACGTACGAACGTGCAAAATGCCGCATTGCGCGCGCGTTTCATTTCAAATCAAGTATTTAATTAATGTGTTTGTGTTTGCGTTTGGTCTTATAAATTGTTTTTACGAAATTGTACGTTTAATTTTACTCTCTTTCTCTTGGTCTTGTTCTTTTTGTCAGCAAAATGCATTTGGTCAAGAAAGCAAAGCAGAAATGCAAATAAAGCAAATAAAAGAATGAATGGCCGCCTCATCAAAAGTCCGGAAAATTGCAGTAAAAGCGGAATGTGGGCAGTGGCTAAGCGTAAGAGACTGATTGAATCACCTGCTTAAGCCTTGCCACGCCCATTTCTGCGCTTAACTTAAATATTCAAGCCCGGCCCTAAATTGGTTGTCTCGTTGCTTTTGCGTGTTGGTGGGTGGTGGTGGTTGTTGTTGTTGTTGTTGTTTTTACAAGGATTTGCCTTAAAATAATACTATCAAAAATAGTACCCATTTGTCAATGTTATTTAATGGATAAATATACGTACAACATTTGTATATTTTTATATATACATTTGATATAAATATATATATAGTGTATTGACGTGCATACGAAAACATATGCATTGCAAAAACTTTGATATTATCCCGTTGCCGAAATAATAATAATATACATCTAAAAATATATTTATATGCTATATATAAGTATATATATTTTAAATAGAAGTTGAATCAAAGCTTTGATTACGCGTTTCGTTTGTTTGTTTTATGTTTCTTTGTTGGTTGGTTTCGTTTGTTTAGCGTTTTGTTCAACAAAACAAAAGGAAAAACTATTAAAATATAACTATTATAAGGATAACGGGGAGAATGCAGTTATCAGTTTTTATATGATTGAATGTGTGTATGTGTATATGTGTGTGTGTGTATGTGACGATGTTTTTGGGTATGTGTGGTGTGTGTATGTGATTCCTATGAGTGTGTCAACAGCTTTTGGTTTCAGTTTGTTCAAACAATAACAGTTAGTTAACAATAATAAAAGGCACAAGTTGCAATTATGCAAAAGGCCAAAACGCTGGCGATTCACACTGTTTCACATAATTGGCACATGATCTTGTTTATGTGTTTAGTTTAAGGTTCTTCTGATTGTTGTTTGTTTTGATTTCTTTTTTGTGGTTGGTTGTTTTTTCTTCTAATTGTTGCTGCTGCCTTCGCGTTTGAGGTATTTGTCATCTTTGGAAAGTCTGTTGAACGCGACCTCTGGCGGCCGCACACGTAGTTGTTCTTTTTGTTGTTGTTGTTCCTGTTGGTCTGGGCTGGTATACAATAATTATAGCGAACGTTTCCGTCTACTTTTTAGTTTTTTAATCTTTTTTCTTTCTCCGTCTCTCTCTCTAACTCTCGTTTTTGCTCCTTAAACAACACAATCATTTATACACACGCTTCGTCAGTTTTATATAATATTTAAATGCTAAACCACTAATAAATCATGATTGATTTCAAATTTGTTGAAAAATTTATAGATTTTCAAATGAATTCTCGATTTAAAATTACGCTTTAAAATTTAAAAATTAAATATGCATTTTTATAGATTTTAAAATTAATTGTAATATGAACTCGTACATAAAATTATTGATTTGATTGTATATAAAATTATGTTTATCAACATATATATAAATTTGTTGTTGCAATTTTAAAATGATTTTAAAATTTATATGTAAGCATTAAAAATATGTTGTATATATTTGTTTCTTTTTTGATGAAAAAAAAGTTTTCTTGTTTTTAGCGACGTTGTTTTGTTGTTGATGTTCTTGTGCTTCTAGTTGTTATTTAGAAATGCAGCAAAACGTTTTTTGTTTTTGTTTTTCTCTCCGTTTTGGTTTTGTATGTCTCTTTTGCTAACGGCAAACAACAATATGTATTATTTGTATGGTATAAGGGAAAATTGTTTCAAAATGTTGTATAATGGCATTTTTGTTTATTGTTGGAGTTGTTGCTTGTTTGTTTTGTTTGTTGCCTGTATATAGCTACATTAGAACTGCTGATAGTTGTTGCTATTGTTCTTGTTTTGATGATAATTACTTGACGTTGTGTTATTATAATAATTGTTATGAGCATTATTATGTTGTTTGTTGTATTTACCATAACCATAGTCATATCCATTATAGTAGCCACCGGCATAGTAATCGGCAAAGCCACTGGAACCATAACCGCCATAGCCGCCATAGCCCGAATACGTACCCTGGCCATCCCATTGATGGGAATAACCTATATTTGGAAATGGGAAAGACATATTACTGAATGATCTATACCCGTAAATTTTTATTGAAATACTGACCACCACGTCCGTATCCACCTCGACCACCTCGCATGCCACCTCGCGCACCACCACGCATGGCCATCATTTGATTCTCAGGTTTTGGCGTTGCGCGCTTAACATCAACTTCCTTGCCAGAGATTTTCTGTTTGGGCGTTTTCAGCAAATCGGTAACCACTTGCTCCGAATCAAAGGTAATGAAGCAGAAGCCCTTGCGGTGTGACTTTTGCTTGTCGAATGGCATCTCAACCTCAACAATCTGTTTAAACGAGAAAACTACCCATTAGTCATTTCTTAATAGACTTGGACTTACGCTACTTACGTTGCCAAACTGACTGAAGTAGGTTTTGATTTCCTCATCACTAATCTCTGTGGTCAGGCCACCCACAAAAATCTTGCCATGGCGTGCCTTGGCCTTTTTGGGATCAACTTTCTTGCTGTTGATGACATGCTCCTCAGCGGCGCTTACTTGGTCAATTGCCTCTGTGTTGGTAAACACAATAAACGCAAAGCCACGCGACCTGCCCGTCTGGGGATCTGTCTTCACATTAATGCTCTCGATCTCGCCAAATTTACCAAAATGGTCGCGCAGTTCCTCTGCAAAGGGAAAAGCAAATATAATTAAGTATTCAAATATTGAGAGGTCTATTGCGATATACTTACTCTCAGTCGTTTCCCAACTGAGGCCACCAACAAAGAGTTTTCTGCGAAAGGTTACGGAAAAGTTGATGATTAGATAAATTATAAAATATATTGTTATAAATTATACTATAAATGCTACAAAGCAAACTCTGGTTTCATAAAGTTGGTAAAAATGACAAAAACGTTTTATCTTGTGCGTGTGGCAAATTTATATATGCACATATCTGTAGATATTTTGGAATTGTTTTCTGCCCACACATTTGGCGCTTGCAAAAAAACGTTACTTTACATTTTGTCTTACAATTATTTTTGTTATTGCTGCAAATAGATTAAAGACGGAGCAAGAATAAAAACAAAATAAAAAACTCACCAAATTCAAAGTGAATATATAGAGCTTATAATTACTGTACTTTAATGAACTTTCAATCAAGATTCGAAATGTGCATCGAAAAACTGAGCGAAAGATACGGCGAGGGAGTAGAGTCACAAACGAGCGAAAAATACGTATATAATATATATATTCAAAGAGTGAAGTTTTAATTTTAGTATAAAATTATATCTTTTGTTTATTACATTTTATTTTTAAATTTGTTTATTGCTAAATATGAGAAAAATGCAAATATTTTTTAATGCTGCTTTTGGATTTTGGTAATTGCTTTATTCGGGCTAAAATTTATAAAAATAAAAAAAACTTGTAATTGATACACTTAAAATATTCTTGAAGTACGTTACTCATATAGATTGGAAATGTCTCTGCGGGGGTAATGCAATTTTGGAACAATCTCATCACGGCGGCGGAATTTAGAGTGTGGAAAAGTTAGACGGTACCCGCGTGTCGGCATTTTATTAAACGTATTTAGACTCGTTATCGGTTGCAATTTGGTTTTTGTGGGGACGTGAGCGTTATCATTATCGTTATCGTTATCATTATCATTACGTTACGTTCATCAGATGCGCTTCTTTAAGTAGGCAAAAACAAACAAAAAATGCGAGTCTCTCTCTCTTTCTGTCTCTCTGTCTTTCTTTCTCTTTAATTTTTGGTAAACAATAAAATGCGTTTAACGTTTTTATATTTATATATAATATATTATATAGGATCCAATTGAGAACTCGAGATAATTTGTTGATAATTTTGTGTGTACATAGTATTTTTTTTTTATTTTGGTTAGATAAATACCATCATCAACAGTGCCGGCATCCGTTGCGCACGCTGCATCCTTTGAGTAATATCCTTTGGCCCACTTTGGCTGCTTGAGAATAGCTTAACATGGCTTTTAACTTCTCTCAAGACCTGCCGGAGAGGAACAAGGTTAGTTCGCTCAAACACAACAGGATAAGCTATGAATTGTTTTGGTTTTATTTGTAATTTGTTTATCGTACACGAGATATGGCTCCATCTGCTTTAGGCTGCTTCCATTTAATTTTTTTTTTATTTATTTTTCTTTTTGTCTGTTATGTACAACTTTTAGGCTTGACTTAAAATTAGCTTAAAATTTAATATGCAATTAGATGACATATTAAACTAGGCCTAAACCAGTTTTATTTAAAAATAATGGGATCAATAATTTGCAAAACTGTATTTAAAGAACTATTCAAATTTCTTTAATATTAACTGAAACACAAATTAAATCTAAGCGAGGAAAAAATACGCAATAGTGAAGTAGTTTTTGGATTGCCTCGACAACACTGCCGGCATGGCGACGGCCTCAGCAACAGAGAGAGCGCGAAGCCGGCAAGCAAAACGGAATAAATGTTGAGAAAACGAAGAGAAAAAAATGAAAAAACTACATACATACGCACGCAGCGAGACGGCACTGCGAAGCGAGCGCAGAGACCGCCATTTTGGGTACAAAACTGGAAGAGCACGAAAACGAACGAACGAAAAAAAATCAACGAATGGCTGCACAAAATAATGCAAAAAAATTTTTACAAATACAAACAAATTTTTTTAACAAGTGAAAGGCTGACAGCTGTGGGGCCAACGTGGGGCTTAAGGGAGGGAGTAGCACACGCTTTGCACTTTCCTGTGTGTATGCACACATACATATACCTAGGTAAAAAATTTATGAATATGTGTCTAGTGTACATAACCTCACAACTGCGGGAAATGTGCTTAAATTGCCTTTGTTGAGACTGGAATTTTTGTACTTTTGTTTCAAGTGCAAATGTGATGCACACACTCAATGGTATGGATAAAGATACATACATACACACAACTGCATATACATACTTATGTGCGTACACACGTATATTCACAGCAATGTATAGAAAAAAATAAAAATTAAATACGACAATAATGGAATACACATTGTATGTTCAGATCTGTTAAATTAATATCTTGCTAGAAGAGGCAATCAAAAATTTTCCGTCAGCTTCTATTATTATAATTATGTATGTTTTAGTTGGTTGTGCTGCCGTGCGCGAAGTACAGTCGCACACAGACACGCGCGCAAATACTGAAGGGGTCAGCGGCGTGCTAACTCCCGCCGCCGTCGCCGCTTTGTCGAACACCATTTTTTTACACTCGACGACGACGTTAGCTTTGCATTTACGTAACAGAGAGTAGGTGGTAATCAAAAAAAAGGTGTAGTTAGGCACATGATTTCTATACTTTTCAGCTTTCTGTCTAGAGTTGAGAATCAAATATGTTACTTAAAATACCTGTCGTCATCACGCTGGTTACCCGCAGCGCCTGCATTTTCAGAACTGCCATTTGCAGCGCCGGCAGCGGTTGTCGAATCACCATTTTCAGAGCTCGCCACATCATTGGTGGTAACATCCTTGGTGAAATCTTCGCCGTTCATTTCGCTGTCAACTTGTTTGTCTGCCATTATGGTTGGTGGTGTGTATATGTTTCTATTTGTCAATTAAAACTTAATTAAATAGCACTATTTAGCGATTTCAGCAATTTTTTTCTTAGCACACTCGCCAAAACTCGCGCGAACGCTGACGACCGGAAAATGACAAATCCAGAGACGGCGTGTGTATAAGGTAAGAGCGTTGCCACTAAGTTCTTAACTTGGCAGTTCGAAAATAGAATTATCCTTGTCAAGGTTTTTATCTCCTTCATTAGGACCGGCCGATAGTTCAAATAATTATACACGTCGTAATTTATTGTGGTTGACAATTGCTATATCATAACATTTGGTTTAATAATGAGCATTTCTCACAGAATATAGACTGTCTGGCAACATTACATGTTACCGGTTCCAAACAAAGGCAAATTTTTGTGTGACAGTTTATTATTCAAGTGAATGGTTAATATAAAAATTATTTGTTTTACATTTCAGTACTGGCTTCTGCTATTATATATTAAATAAAAGTTTAATTTTACCGATATTTTTAATCTAAATTGTATTTTGGTATCTTTTAAATGTTTTTGGTTTTGTTGTTTTCGTGCATACAGTCACACTGGAACACACGACAACGCCGCCATCATAAAAGCGCACATACACAAACGCAAATGCACAGAGAATAAAACTGAAAAAGAGGAACGGATAAACGTCGGTTCTCTTCTCAATTCAACACTTGTTAAATTTCATTGCGTTTGCGATTCTTTTTTACATAAATTAAACAAAAACAACGCATTCAAACTTAATTATTTTACAACTGTGATCGCCGACATCTAAAGTAAGAAGCAAGTAATGTGCAAACAGAATTCCCGAATTTGTAATTTGTGACCAAAAAAAATTGCAACAAAGCAGACGACGGCAAAGGAAGAAGAAGCAGAATAAAGCGGCTGCTCCAAACCAACAAGCTTCGCGTGTGAGTGCCTGTTTGTGTGTGTGTGTGTGTGTGTGTATGTGTACATCCACATAAATATAAAGTTGCAGTTAAAACTGATTTTTAAAATATAGATATACATATATTTCAGCATTTCTCAAATTACAAATTAGGCCGAAAAACAAACAAAAGAAAAACCTGTGCGGCGGAGTAGAACAGCCATTACAAGCGACAAAAAAGACCTGATAAAACATATAAGCAATAATATTGTGCATTAGAAACAGCCAAACAGACATCAGACAACTGCTAAGGTGAGTACCAAGTGCCGGCGTTGGCCACATGCTGGCGCACATTTCTAGTTACGCATAGAAAAAAGAAAAAATACCAATTTCTATTGGGGTGGCAAATAAACTGAAAAACAAAACCAGAAACGGGCGCGTTACAAATACAAAGACGTGTTCCAGTTTCTTTACTGCCGGCCGCTTGTTCATTTTCGCCTTAGCGGCGTTTTTTTATCGCTTGTGTTTGGCGACTCATAACCTAAAAGTGTGTGCCTATTTGTTTTTGTAAGTTTGTTTAAATACTACTCTTTTTATTGCTTTCTTTGTTCTGACTCACACACGCGGTTTACGCACACAGAGACGCGTATTTGGCGCTGCTTTTTATGTGTGCGCGCGTCTGGTTTGCTCTTCAATTGTCAGTAAGAAATCGTGTTCTTATTAATTTCGCTGAAACGGTTATAATTCAAAGGAAAAATAGTTTATCAACTGAAACAGAATAGCTAAGCGCACACACGCATCGTCAAGTTTCTCAGACCGCTGTTCCCTTTTAGTTTTTTTTTCTTTTCTGTTGCGGTTGGCCTTTGTTGCGAAATCGCAGCAGGCAACGTAGGTTGCGGATATTTGCCGTCGACTCTAGAGTTCAATGAAACGGTAGCTACCTGAGCAAAACACAGACGACAGCTCACGTGCACTAGTGTGTGCAGAGAATGTCCTCTCCTCTGATGCGACGCAACCTTGAAAAACAAACATAACCTAAAAAACAACTTGTACATAGTTCACGTTCCCGCTGCTGCGCCTCACAACGTTTACTGGTGGCGGCTATGTATGAGGTCATTTACTTTGCAGCTAAATAACAATAGGTCCTTGAATCCTTTTATTTACAATAATAATATACCAAATGCACCGATGATAAGTGTGAACTGCGCAAAAAAACAACAAAAATAATGGCTGCAATGACAGCTGCATTTTGTCTTGTTTTTGAGTTTGCATTAAATTTCCCCTTTTATGCATTTTCGGCGTGGCACGTGTGAGTTTGTGTGTGTGTGTGTAAGTGCTTGGTATGAAAGTGGGTCAAATTGCAACTGCATTGGATCTTTTTGCCTACGCTGCAGTAAAATTTTGTTCCTTGTATGTTTTTATTCAATTCTTTTTCTTACTGGACGGAGAGAGGGGATTGCATATCCGTTATAAATGATACGCAATCAATTAGTGTTGCCGATCTTCTGTCACAACGTTCACTGTTAATGCAGCCTAAATATACAAATGAAAACAGCAAATATGAACTAAAGCAAAGGGAATATAAAATAAATTCGCACTAAATTGAAAGTATTTATTTTTTCAGCCAGTTCAAATTTTAATAGTTTTATGTGATTGATTTGACAAAAAAATAACTAAGTAGACTTTGATTTATAAATAAGAACTCGCTTAAATTAAAAACTATAAGTACTTACATGTATATATGTTTATATACATATATATATATATGTATATATATTGTTTTACAGACTAAATAAAATTCGACTCGGCAAGAACAGAGTAAATTCTCAATCTCACTCTCATTGGGACTAAACTTGGACGCTTAGCCAAACGCTTGGAACTCTAGCAATGGTCATGGATGCGACTCAATCGCAACAGCCTTCGCCGCAGTCGGTGGGACGCGAGTTCGTGCGTCAGTATTACACGCTGCTGAATAAAGCGCCCAATCATTTGCATCGCTTCTACAACAACAACTCGTCGTTCATACATGGCGAATCGACGTTGGTTGTGGGTCAGCGCGAGATACACAACCGCATACAGCAATTGAATTTCAATGATTGCCATGCCAAGATCAGCCAGGTGGACGCTCAGGCCACCCTAGGCAATGGCGTTGTCGTCCAGGTCACTGGAGAGCTGTCGAACGATGGCCAACCGATGCGTCGCTTCACGCAGACTTTTGTGCTGGCCGCCCAGTCGCCGAAGAAGTACTATGTGCACAATGATATCTTCCGTTATCAGGATGTGTATATCGAGGACGAGCAGGATGGCGAGTCGCGTTCCGAGAACGACGAGGACCATGATGTTCAGGTGCAAGTGGTTGACCAGGCTGTCCAGGTTGTAGGTGAGCCCGCTCCGCAGCCGCCACAGCAGCTGCCCACTCAGGTGGTGTTGCCCCAGCCGGTTGTACCAGTTGCTGCCGCTGGCGGAGCTGCTGCTGCGCCGCAGCAAATCTTTTATCCACTGCCAGCAGGGGCTGCTACCGGTCGACCCGTGGCCGTGTTGCCAGCTGCTCCACAAGCTGCAGCGGTGCCACTGCCTGCGCAGTTCACCAACCCGCCGCCGCCAATCCAGAACGGAGTTGTCCCACACGATGAGTTGCCACAGCAGCAGCAACAAGGCCCACCACAGGCTTTGGTGCAGGCCAATGTCTCGCCTTTGTTACAACAGCAGCCAAGTGGACCCGTGATGCCGTCCAATGTGGGCATTGTGCAACCAGTGCCAGTTCAGCCAGCCGCGGCCTTCCAGCACTCGCCGCTCGTGTCGGCGCCTCCTCAGCTGCTGCCACAGCAGCATCAACAACAACAGCAGCAGCAGCAGCAACCTCAGGCTATGCAGCAGCAGCCATTAGAGCCAGAGGAGCCGATTAACAACGAGGTGAAGGTCAGCCACATGCAGAGGGCCACTACCCCAGTGGAGGACTTTAAGACCATACACGAGCAGCAGCAGCAGGAGAAGTATGAGGCAGCTAAGCAGCAGCAGAACGAGCCCAAGACCTATGCCAATCTGTTCAAGTCCACCTCTTCGTCGCCCAGTGGCTTTGTCAATGCGGCGCTGCAGCAACAGCAACAGTTGCAGCAACAGCAGCAGCAACAAACACAGAGCAATGTATACACAACGTCTTCATCTGTCGGCGGCCAGGCCAGTTACTCTACTACCGCATCCTCCTCGTACAACAATAACAGCAATAACAATAACAACTCTCGCCTCGACAATGGCGGTCCTCTGCCACAGCGCAACAATTCGATTAGGAACAAGGGTAAGCCATGTGGTGGTGATATCACATTTATATTTACACTTACCCATAAACCTTTTATAATAATTGCAGAGTTTGAGCAGCGCCGTCCTAGCAATGCACAACAATTTGGAGACAATCAACAGCTCTTCCTGGGCAATATACCACATCATGCTTCCGAAGAGGAGCTGCGTCAGCTTTTCTCGCGCTTTGGAAATGTTATTGACTTGCGTATTCTCTCCAAGGTCGGCAGCAAGGTGTTGCCGGGCATGCGCAGTCCCCTGAACTATGGCTTTATCACTTACGATGATCCCGAGGCGGTACAAAAGTGCCTGGCCAATTGCGTATGTATTTAAAAAAACACACCACAGCATTCAGTTTATATAATTATTAATTGATAACCTCTGCGTGCAGCCCCTGTACTTCCCGGAGAATTCGCCCGATGCCCAGAAACTGAATGTGGAGGAGAAGAAACCACGCATGCGCAATGATATGCCACCACGTCAGCCCATTGGCGGCAACAACATGAATAACATGGGACGGAATAACATGCGCACCGGTGGCGGTAACAATGGTCCGCGCATGGGCAACAATGGTGGCGCTAGCTTTGGACAGCGCAATGACAACCGCAGCGGCGGTGGTGGTGGTGGCAATCAGTCCAACGGACCGCTGCGCGGTGCCGGGAACGGACAGAGCGGTGGCGGTAATTATGGACGCCGTTAAACAGCATGGCGTTAGCAGAACCGGTAGGCCTGACTTTAAATGGGCCGCCAGAGCAGAAATTAACAACTACAGCAACAACCCAACGTCAGAGCATCGATTTCTTCCATAATGCAATCAATTAATTACCATCATCAACGTCATGCAGTCAAGCACACTTGCAAATACACCACACATACACTAACACATACTTCACACACGCACACAATCAGCAGTAGCAGCAGCAGCAGCATTCAACGCAAAATACAACAACAACAAAACTAATAACGAATTGTCCTCATGCTTAAACGTTCCTTAGAGCGAAAACAGCTACAACGATGGCAATCTTTAATTGGAGGCATCGTGCTGCAACAACATACATTATTTATGCTATTGGGTCATCCTTTAGTTAAGCTCGCTTTTCTGCGGTTTGTTAACTTTTTGTTCCCTTTTTTAGCCAGCTCGTGCCAAAAAGCAAAATTCTGTGCAAATTTTCGTTGTAAATCTAATTATTAAAAAACCAACAAGCTGCAGCACGTCCTCCAAAAAAAAAACTAAGAAGTAACGCGCCAACATGTCTATTATAAGTCAAAACATATGCAGCCCACCACAATTCGCATAAACACACACACATGCCCATAACACACACAAACACACTCACACAGTGTCACAGATCTTAGTATAAATGTAAACTTTAATTTTCAACTGTCGTTTAAATTCATAATTTTCAAAATTTTAACTATAAGTTAAGAGAAATGCTATATAAAAAAAAAGAAAAATGCAAATGCTAATGTTTTTGTTTGTTTTAATTTTATTACAAATTTATTTAAGCACTTAATAAATTAAATTAAATTAAATGCGAATCAATACAATTAAAAAGGAATGAAAACTTAGCTAAAAAACTAAACAATTAAACAACAAAAAATTACAAAAAAAGGAAAAAAATACTTTTTTAAAAAATGTAATAAAAAAGCAAAATAAAGACTTAAAAACGTAATATAAAAAAACTTAAAAAAAAGTAACGAGAGAAATTATGTAAAAGCGATAAAAAGAAACACTCAACTAAATTATGTAGAAGACCTCAACAACAACAAACACTCAAATTTAAGTTCATACAACAACCGAAAGCAGCGCAGCAGTGTCGCCGCATTTTCACGCCAAGCCGCTCCCCTACAATCACGTCACTTCAGTTTATTTTGCCAGCACGTAAAACCTAGCTAGTCTATACAAATGTGGAACGAAGAAAGAATTGTTGAAATTATATTGGAAAATGCGGTGCCGCAAAATGCATAATCGGCGGTTAGCGCCGTTTTTTGAAATGAATTCAAGTTCGTAAACCAAACTAAGTCAAGCAACTTAAACGATTTGGTGTTTCCAACGCAGTTGTGAACTAAAATTTAGTACATATTTTTTAAATAAAATCTATAAAAAATAAAGAAAAAATGAAAAATGTAAGAACTCAAGCTACTAAAATTTTTCTCAAGGTAAAGCAAGCAAATATGTAATAAAAGATATATATATATATACACACATATACATATATGAAAACTTATAAAATTTAATGTTAACTTTTAGACCATCAACAAAAAATCCCCATTATGCATATGTATTTCGTAATACAGCAACATAAACTTTTTACATTAAACTCCATATATAAGTAATCATTTCTAATGTTAATTTGTGTTTGCAAATTTAAAAATATTGTTTAAACTCGATTAGTAAATTTAAATTTTGTTTAGCTTCAAACATATCATTTGTTTAATTGTGCGACGTTGAAAATTGCGCTATAACTAAATCATACAATTTTTTAGTTTTTGTTTATTATGTTTAGTAAACAATTGTTTTGTACCAGAAAGCAAATTTAGCACTGTTATCGGGGCTAAAAGCAATTTTAGAACATTTTTAATTAAACAAAATGTTAGTGTTCAAATCTTAGCTCAAAAACAGTGTTAAAAGTGCTTGAAAAATAAAAGAAACAAAAACAAGCAAAATAAATTAAATATAAAACGATAAACAAAAAATATCGTTCACGCTCATTTCTAAGTAACAAAACTATTAACAAAAAAATAATACCACAGTTTGTATAAAAAACAAAAAAAAAACAAAAATAAGAATAATTCTAATTTTATTTATAGGTATACAATTACGAATAGTTGTAAAACAAAAAAAGCAGAAAATTTGGGTGCGCTTACCAGAAGTCTTTGTTAACTGATTTCCACTTTTCATCTTTATACTCTTTAGCTATATTAACAAATCCTAGAAGGTTTACAGTACTAGGGATTCGCCATCGGAATAATCCATACAAAATACACACAAAATGAGTTAAGAAAAGTATTCTGGTTAGTTAGAGCCCATTAGTTCCAAATATTGAATAAATCGTACTCAAAAATCAAGAAACACCAACAAAAATGAAAACAAAAAAAAACGTTTTGTGCAGCAAATAAAACCCATTTATTTTTAATACAAGCAACAAAGATTTTTGTATTCAGTTCTGTTTCTTTACCATTTTATTTATTTTGTTGGAAACCGAATGAACTTCGCATTTAAATGAAATTGATGCGCACAAAAGCAAACAAATTTGTTTGCATAATTTTAATAAGAATTCATAAATCCATTTTCAAACCCAATCACAAAAAATCATTGAAATCTACAAATACAATTCAGTGGTGCGTTTTATATCTGTCCGGGTATAAAACATTACACATAACAAAATCGTAACAATTAAAATGCTATAATGCGTTTAATTTAAATAAGAAAATTATGTTTGAAAATAAAGTGAGAAAAAGCAGAGTTTTTGCGATTTTAAGTCTACAAAAAGTGCAAACGTTTTATTTATGAGTTTAGATAGTTATCCATAAACATCGAATGAAAACATTCGTTTACATGCGTATTCAGAGTTTTAGCATTGCTAACAATAATTATTTTTAGTACATTTAAAAAGTGATTTGTGTGGTGTTGAAATTCGTAATGGGCGTTTGGATATATGACCTGTATTTCGAATACATTTAGCAAATAGATGAATTGTACAGTGCACTGCATATACATATATACTACTAAAAAATAATTGTGAATTCTCTTGATAAGCAGACTTCTTAAATGCCTGAAACAAAAAACGAAGGCGATTAATAGATTCCTTAAAACATATATATCAAACAACAGAGCATACCATAGGCAGGTGTTGAGATGTCATTGGTCAAGGAACTAATATGATTGACCTGGGGAGTGCCAAAATTGTATCTGCCGGTTGGTTTAAAGACCTTGTACTCCTTGGCAAGCCACTTCTTTTCAACATCAACGGTGGCGTGATTTTCCAATTTAGAATCGCCAACTACCACCGATGCCTGCTTTTTAGTGGCTTCCTCAGCCTGCACAGACTTATACTCATTCTTGGGACGCTCAGTCTGCTGAGACTGGGGCTTTTGTCCAACCTTCGGCTGCCAGACAATCGAACTGTAACTGTTTCTGGTCCACTCCGAGCCAACGTACGATGGATTGCCATAACCCCAGCCGCCCTGCGGATAACCGGGCAATTGGGGCTGATGGTGTGCATAGCTCATGATTGTTGTTGGAATTGTGGGTGCCACATAGGAGGCCCAACCATTAAAGAAAGCCGATGGCGGCAACGACGTTTGAGCCTGATACGGATTGTAATTGGGATTGTACACTAAGTTATCCATGATGGTCGGCTGGGGTGGAGCATAGCCCGCGCATGCTGCTCCGCCAATGGGCAGCCGAATGCGTTTGCTGCAATCCAACATTTGAGTTGATTTCTTCACCTCAACAGTTATTAGCTTAATCGAGTGCTTGCTTTGAGCTATTCAAAAGTGTAAGGTGAATATAATACGTACTGGTAATGATCCCTACATACCCAGGGCACGCGCAGCGCTTGCGGTATCCTCAAACTCCAGGAAGCCAAAGCCACGCTTGCGTCCGGTTTCTTTGTCCAATAGAACCTTGACGCTGCTAATAGTGCCAAATTGTGCGAAATACTCTCGCAATGTGCTCTCATCGTGACAGTCCTTAAGACCACCAAGGAAAATCTTATTTGTCTTAATGTTGCTTAGATGGCCAATTGCCTTGTTGAATTCATGGCGTGGAAATGCGCGTTTAGTGTCAACGGTTCTGCAGGTAATAATAATTATATATATAGCCAACTTAACCAATATGACAATCTCCAACTTACTTGCTATCAATAATATGGGGACGCGCACGCTGAACATTTTCAACAGCCCCCGGCTCAACATAGGTGACAAAACCAAAGCCGCGCGAGCGATTCGATATGGGATCACGCATGACCACGGCGTCGGAAACAACGCCAAATTGGTTAAAAAATTGGCGCATCGTTTCGGCCGTGGTATTTATTGACAGGCCGCCAACAAAAATCTTACGCAAATGCTCATTGTTCTCGGCGGCAGTGGTGCTGATTGGATCCGAATCGACCATCTCCGTTCCGGTGCCACCAGAGCGACCACCCATTTTGCGCTTCTGCGAAAATTTTCAGAATTTGTGGCACTCCAGCATAGTTGCAATTGCATATAGTTAAAGAAAATACATACCTCTTGGTAGAATGGCGCATTTACAACCGAGTTATTCACCATTTTTGGCATGAAAACTAATTTCTGCTGCTGAACACTGAAAGAAAAGCACAAAAACTGAACTGGCTAAAAATTAAATGACAACGATAGAGCCGGAAAAGTTTCAAACGTCAAACAAGTGTTGCCGTATCTGAAAAATTACCTACATTAACTCTTCTGTAAGTTGGCAACCCTATCAAGTTTCAAGATTCTCAGCAAATGACTGATTTTGCATATATGGAAATAACAGTATTGTAAGTCACGTAAGGCTAAAGTGCTAATTTTGCTTCTTCTGCCAGCCAGTTTACTGTATTCATGTCAACTTTGGCGATATCCGCATCGAAATTCAACTGTAACGTTCATTTAGCGACTACGCGCACATGCTATCGATTTCCGATTAACGCCGATAGCTTTTACAACCTCTATTCGAAACCCATCTTAGCCGTTTCATTTACCCGACTTCGAAGTGTTCAATAGTAAGCCCTCCCAAACACAATAAAACAAGTTTTTTTTTGCAAAGAATGTTATTTTATTGATATTAAAACCCATAAATATGACACAATGCAGATTGTTATTTACCTACACACTTACCTTCTGACTGAAGCAAGAGCTTCAGTTTGGTTCACAGCCAATCAAAATCCAAAGTGAGCCCAAGCTCCTTGGTAGAACCAGCTGCCCGAAATTCAGCACATCCAGCACTTACGGCAGTCTTGCAAAGAAATACGTAGTGCATTAGTAAGCTGTTGCCAAAGTGTTTTTGGATTTAAACTTGACGCGAAGTGCGGTAATTGCTATCATCTACACAAGCGCCTCTTTTCTGCTGCTGCGTTCTCTTTTAGTTTGGTTTTTGCCTACCTTAGTGCAGAACCCACTATAATATTTGATTGTTCTGTATTAGATTCTCCTCTTGCTGCGGATGGGTGTGGGGGTTTTGAGCTGCTCTCTGTAGTCACATTTCGGGTGGGTAACATTAGTTTTATTTTTTTAGCTTTCGTTTCTTTTTTGTTTTTTCCTCGTAACGTACTAATTACAGAAAAATTTCATGGTATTTGTTTTTTGTATCTTTGTACCAAAAATCAATTAGGTAGCAGCTACATACTTCTTATACGCTAACAAATATATTGGCATGTTACGTTAATGCATGTTCATATTCTGCATTTGTTAGAAATGAAAATAATGTAGATTTGTATAAACATTTTTCGTCTCTCTGCACAGTTTAACAAATAAGTTTTTTTTTTTTGGAAATTTATCAGATGTAATGTAAATCATAGATATAAAAAAGCTTAAATATATAAAAAATTATTACAAAATAAGTTTCTTTCTATATATTTACTTAAATTTGTTTGCTGATTTGCTATAAAATTATATTGTGGAAAGTACGACAAGTGCTTTATAAAATGAGCATAGTTGACTAAGATCTAAAGTGCATTCAAGGTACACTTTTACTTTTTACACACTGCAGGCATTCGGCCACCTCAATCCACATGGAAACAATCGGTTCTCAAAGAGAATTGTTGCACAAGATGCGTTTTCAATAGTCAATTTTATAAATAAAATTATAGTTTTAGTATATTTTTCGGATAGGTTTGTTGTTTTGTTTTTGTTTGATATTTTTTGTTTTTGCTTTTTTTGTGTATAGTGTTAATTTAGTTAAATCTAAGCGTTCAAGGTTCTTAAAATCCTAAACACGAATTGATCATAAAAATTAAATGTATGTATAATTGAGACAAGACATTAGCAATAAATTGTTGATATTGTTGGTTGAAGTGAGTTTATCAGGATCTTATCAAACAATTAGTTTCGTATTGGTTGGTTTGATTTTTATCGGGATTAGTTAGTTGCTTAGGCTGGTCTTGAGGGCGCACAATGTCGATAATGCCTGATAACTGCACACTCTTCATTTTCTGTATAGCTGCTGATTACTTGATTTTTTCATTATCTTCTGCCTGCCGTCTGCCTGCCTTGCCCAAATTTCACTGCCTCTCACTGTCACTTGATTGCCTGCCTCTGCCTGTCTCTGCCTGTGCCTAGACTGCCTGTTTGTCTAGCTTGAACTGATTCTGTAAGTGTTTACCTATTTGCGAGAAAGGAGAAAATTTGTATTAGCACTTTTTAAAATATATTTTGTGTTTTTTAACAATTGGTTGGTGTTTTTTTTTCGTTTGCAACTACATTTTTGACGTTCGCTACAACTTGAAACTTGTCCGAACGCTTTAAAAACAATTAAACACATATAGACATAAGATCTTATAGATTAGAAATATTATATTTACCTTGTTTAGTAACGTCTATTGCCGCCCATGTTGCCACCTTGGCTGGTATTGTAATTATTACCACCACCAAAGCCGCCCTGGCCACCTCCGCTGCCTTGGCCGCCACCTGAAGAGGGTTGAAAGACGGAAATAAACAAAAATACGAATTCAGATTTACTCCTCCGACTTACTCTTGTTGAAGCCACCGCCTTGGTTGTATGGCGCCGGGCGATTGTTGCCAAAGTTGCTGTTGCGCTGTGGACCACCGCCATAGCTCTGCTGGTAGTCATTGCTGAAGCTGCCGCCTCCGTTGCCGCCACCCCAGTTGCCGTTGCTGTTACCACCGTTTCCGCTATAGCCGCCGCCGTTGTTCCAGCCACCGCCGCCGCCGCCACCACTGTTACCACCCTGATTGTTCCAGGGACCGCTCTGTTGGTTCCAGCCGCCAGAGCCGCCTTGGTTTCCACCAAAGTTGCCGTTGTTACCAAAGCCTCCGCCACCGGAGCCCCAATTACCGCCGCCATTTTGACGGTTGTTACCCCAGCCGCCGCCTTGTCCACCACGTTCACCACCTCGACCGCCGGTACGGCCACCGGGACCACCACGGCCGCCGCCACCACCACCACCGCCGCCGCCACCGCCACCACCACCTTGGCGATCCATATCCTGTTTGGCAATTGCTTTCTTCACATCAAGCGTCTTGTTCTTGATGTTGTGCGTCTTCTGCAGGATAATTTTGTCCACGGGATCGTAATCATCGAACTCAATAAACGCAAAGCCGCGCTTCTTGCCGGTATCCTTATCGGACACGATGTTAACGCCTACGATCTGGCCAAATTCCTTAAAGTACTCGCGCAAGCACTCTTCGTCATGGTCGTCACGCAGACCGCCGACGAACAATTTCTTTACCGTGGCGCCGGCATTGGGTGCATCGATTTCCTGTCGCGGCACAGCACGCTTTGGCTCAACAGTGCGTCCGTCGATTTTGTGTGGACGGGCATTCTGCGCATTATCAATCATATAGGACTGCGAATAAGTGATGAAGCCGAATCCGCGCGAGCGCTTTGTTTTAGGATCTTTCATAACCACCACATCCACGATGTTACCCCACTTTTCGAAATGCGCCTTCAGACCCTCATCAGTGGTTCGGTAATCCAAGCCGCCGATAAATAGCTTACGGAGCTGCTCGGGCTCAGAAATTTGCTGAAGACAAACGACAAAAAAACAGGGTACAGTTAGTCACAGTGAAATCAATATACAAAAATGCCGCCCGCCATTTTCTTTTATTATTTGCATTGCCGCATGTACGCTTTTCTTGTTTTCTTTTTTTACTAACCGGGGACAGCCGGTGTATTGTTCATTCTTTTTCACTTTTCGAGATAATTAAACTGGCATTGCCGCATGATATTAGAGAAAATTACATTACAGAAAAATTTATAAATGCGTTCTACTATTTTCAATATGTCGGCGTCGGCATTTTGGACATGCAATATTACAAAAACATTACACTCACCTCATCATTGTCGTCATAGTTTCCATTCGAATCATTTAAATCTGCCATTTCACTGAAGTTTCCCCTTTTTTGTTAATTATACTTTCAATTATGTACTGGCAAGTAAAATTTTTTCACAGCAGACGCCCAGCTCACTCACACGTACAGCAAGAGAAAAAGTAAGTACCTAAGTGTGCTGAAAAACGAACTGGAAAAATGGCGACCACGTATCTGACAGTCGAAGCCGGCCGAAATAATCGGAGCTGCGATAGTAACAGTGACTACTATTTTTATAAGTAAACAGTGATTGGTAAACGTGATTTATCTTACGCATAAGTTATGCATGGCGATAAGGAGCTTTAAAATTGAAATATTAATATATATTTTCCTATCTAATCTCGTATATGGTAAAATGACGTGTAAAGCAGTAAAGCGTTTTTGAAGTATTTGTGACAAGTACGTGACAGCTACGAAAATATCGTTCTGGTCAACACTAAAACCAGGGCTGAATAAAATATTTTATGGCAATATACTGACGCCGCATTGAGGCGGCAAAGCAGTTTTGAGTTCAGTGTCATTTCCGTAGAAATTGCGTTGAGGTTTAGTCTGCATTATTTTTCGTCTGACGTGCAGTGCGTAAAAAACAAGAAAAAAGTGTGTTATACTCCGGCAAAGGAAATATTAACAATCAATACTTGTTAGTAAACGGTATGTGTATATTTTGAATATGAAAGAACATGGAAAATAGCAATAAATCGCGTAACAGTTAATTGCTGAAAAGTTCTCTACCCGGTAGACAACGTTGACATCGGTGACGCCGCCATCTTGGCAAATACACACATAGACACGCACTTCTATACTCTTATATTTATAACGCACGCATACATGCATATATATGCGCATGGGATAGTTGAAGTTTTGACAAAATAAAAATTAGTGAGAAATTTTTTTTCTTCTCACAGCAAAAGAACAACAACAAATATGGTTGGATCACGCGTTTATGTCGGTGGCTTGCCGTATGGCGTGCGTGAGCGCGATTTGGAGCGCTTCTTCAAAGGCTACGGCCGCACTCGTGACATACTCATCAAGAATGGCTATGGCTTCGTGGTAAGTGGGCAAAACAAATACAACATTGGTAAATCGATATTAGCCAAATGCGTACTTAATTAACAGGAATTTGAGGACTATCGTGACGCAGACGATGCTGTATACGAATTAAACGGGAAGGAGCTTCTGGGGGAACGGTAAGTTATAATAAATTCAATTACATTTTAAATATATTTTAATCATAAACAAATATTTCGGCAGTGTTGTGGTTGAGCCAGCCAGAGGCACAGCGCGCGGCAGTAATCGAGATCGTTACGATGATCGTTACGGCGGACGCCGCGGCGGAGGCGGCCGATATAATGATAAGTAAGTACAGCCGCGACTGTTAAATTAAGATTATCCTATATGCTTTGCCCATTCGTTGGTTAACGTTATGCAGTAGACCCATGATGATTGATATTCATATTTGTTTGCTAGTAGGAGTATTAATTGAATTTCGAATAGACTGTATATTGAATACAATCTGGAAATTTTCAATATATTCACGGCACTAATTTATATGATTTGAAAGTTAACAATTTTAATTGCTAAATGCACCTTTACCATTGAACTAAATATTTCTGCTTGAGGATAAACTTTTAAGTTATTTGTTGGCATTCCCCATCTTAACAAAAGTTTGTTTAGGACTTTAACTAGATTTATTTCTTTGTTTGTTTTGTGCACATTCAAATGTACATTGCTATCTTATTTATGCTGAGATTGGCTATTCAAGGGTCTACTGTGATAGTCTTAATATCTTTCCATTCAATTCCTAAAGACACTGACATGCTGATTATATATATGTTAATATAACATTCTGTTCTGCTAATTTTGAAAAACATATATTAATTTATTTACATTATGCACGTTTTAATAATTTAATGCACCATAAATTTTTAAAATTATTATTAATATATTTTTTAACGCTGTATGCCTTTTGCAACTGCTGTCCCCGTCCTCGGTTTAATTTATTTTCCGTTCTGAAATGTTGAACTCTCCCCTTTGATTATTCGGCCTTTTGGCTAGGGAGTAACAATTATAATTCTCACATTGTACATATATATAAATCTTTTGAGCAGCAGCGCAGTGTCAATACTAATTTTGAATTCATTAAATTATTCACCAGAAACAAAAATTCCAGATCATCCTCACGATATGGACCGCCATTGCGCACTGAGTATCGTCTGATTGTCGAGAATTTGTCCAGTCGCGTCAGCTGGCAGGTAAGTCATTCATCTCCCTAGTTACATATCTAAGTATAGCCTTAACAGTAGATTAGAATATACGTATATTAAAACAATTATCTAACATTTTAACTGACCTATGACGCGTCAGTTGGGCGCTGCTGAAGAGCTAATCAATCTTTAAATAATTATAAATCTAAACCAAGCACTCCCTCGTTCTACTTTTGTTTTCTATGATTTTCAATTCCACTTATTAGTTGGTGTTGCTCCCCGAAACGTTTGGCGTTTTCTTTCTTTCCTAGTAGTTTATTTACCCCCTTTTAAGTTTTCGGAGCTGGAAAACTAACGATTGTACATATTTAATCGAATTAAGAATATTCAATGCGTATTTTCAAAAAATAAATAAAATTTGAGGTAATTTTTTAATAAAAACACTAGACATATCGATTGTTTCCCAGCTCCATAAACTACGTTTATCTATTATTAGCCTTAAGCTGTACAGTTGATTTAGACTTAAGCAAACGTAAAACAATCCAAATGTACGTTTAAATTTTGGTACTGATCGTTGCAATCCCAACAATTATTTTTTTCACACCAACCAAAAAACAAAAAGAGTTTGATGTGTATCTGTTACTGAACCGCCCCAGAGCTTAGAAGAGAGTGACAAAAATACAGGCAGTGTATGTGTAATGGCCAGAGAAAAGGTGCCACAAACCGAGCCGAAACCAATGTATAAAAACAAACGAGCTATGCCAAATACTTCGTCGATGAACAGACAGACGAGATTATAAGGCTTGGCCGGGGGCCGCTACTAGTTACAAATAAAAATGTTTAAAAAAAATGGAATATATGAAAAAAATAAGAGACAGAAACACGCACGCAACATAAAGAGATTCGACGCCTGACAGCATCCCACGTTATCATTGTCGGTCGCTTTGTGAAAGATCTTCGCTTGGGTTATCAAAAACGATATTTCCCCTTAACACCCACCTTCCACACACACTTGGTCTTCGCGCTGTCGTCATCGCCGTCGCCGCCGTCGTCGTCGTTGAAGCCTCGTCGTCATCCATGCAAATACAAACAACTGATGTGAATTGTGATGGCAGCCCGGTGACCAAATTTGCTGAGATTTGGGCTAACAAAAGGCCAGCCTACGCGCAATGTCCAAAAATGCCCAGAACATGTTATATAGCGCCCGTTGCGTAGGCTTGCCTCTTGTACGCTGAGGCTTAGGTATTTAAATGTTTAAGCATTCACAATTTAATTACAAAATTATATAAAGAATTGTCAAATTCCTTATAGCGATTGTGAGAGTTTGAGGTCGTGTGAGACAGAAAGAGAGACGTTAACTAAAAACTAACTGTTAGATGCGATGGGATGATGATGATGATGACCAATGATGACATGACGATGATGATACTGGCTGACTCTTTAACGCGTTCATTTCATCTTCGGTTAGGCAAAATGCAACACTGTGCATCCAATACTAGCGCCAACCTTTGCCTATTCTATGTGTCTGTGTTCTTCCCCCCTTACTGGCATGGCCCCGGCCTGATCTGGCCTGGCCTGGCTCTGGCTCTGGCTCTGGCTGACTATCGACTAGAGACTCTTGGAGCAGCTAACGCGCCATCGTCGCACCGACGCCAACGTTCTAGCCTCAGAGGCGCCCCCAAAACGTATTTCTTATTTTTACAGTTCGTTTATGTGAGGCCGTGGGAGAGATGAGATGCCGCCGCCTGGTTGACTGCCTGGTTGCGTACTGTTGTGTACTGTGCGTACTGCTGCTCTACACTGCCACTGCTCGCTCTCTCCCCCACAAATCCCGACTGCCTGCCCGGCCCCGGCAGTGGTCCTGGCTCCCGGCAACTGTTTCTGACTGTGCGTTTTTTGGGTCCCACGATTTACAAACAACCAAACCAAAAAAAAAAAAACAATAATAAAAATACAAGAACAAAAATCACAAACGTCGCACATAAAATACATAAATTCAATATAATATTCAAGTTGAAACATACACACAAAAAAAAATGAACAAGCATTTCCTGGCCAATTCGCTCATCTGCCAAAAACTACCTGAGTGCCTCTTGGCATGCCGGTGCCGGCTTTGCGTGCGGTTTTCTGGTTACTGGCCTGGTCTGACCGCCAACATGCTGATCAAATGATTCGATGTAGAGATGTGGAGCTCTCGATCTCGCTAACTGCTCTATCGATGAGGTCTTGCGGTCCAGCTGAGGGTTGCCCCCATTGGCCGACAGTTACTAGGCAGACAGACTAATCTCTCGGTGTTGTGCGATTAAAGCGATGTGTGTGTCCTCTCTCTGAAAGCGCATTAAGTAAGAACTCAATTACAACTTTTGTTTTATCATTTTGATCAAGAAACAAAAAAATCTATATTAATTCAAAATATATGTTATATATATAATTATGCTTACGTTTTGTACCGCGTGCAGCAAACACAAGCAATGAATATTTCGACCGAACTGGCGTTGTTGTGCTTATTTGACTGAACTGGCAACGGCGCTGCGAACACTTGCACTTCTTCTCCCTACTCCCCCCCTAAAACATAACCGAGGTTTCCATTTAGGCAGGCGATGCGAGTGTGATCACATACAGACTTGTGATATTGCGAGGCAAAGAGGGCACAGCTTTGGTTAGGAGGCCCAATTCCACATTACGAGTAATTTTGCGCATACAGCGATACCAGCTCGGGAATATATTCAAACTTGCTTGGTCTGCACGCCGTATTTGATTTGCCTCGAAGAGCACGAATCTAGTGATCGTTATATGTTTACTAATTCTCATATCGTTTTCGTATTTGTGCGCTATCTGCAGGATCTGAAGGATTACATGCGCCAGGCCGGCGAGGTCACCTACGCTGATGCCCACAAGCAGCGTCGCAACGAAGGGTGAGTAACAACGTTTAGCTACATGTGGAACCAACCATAACTTATGTTTGCACTCCATTTTTTAGCGTGGTGGAATTTGCCTCTTTGTCGGACATGAAGACTGCCATTGAGAAGCTCGATGATACCGAGCTAAACGGACGCCGCGTTCATTTGGTCGAGGATCGTCGTGGTGGACGCAGCGGTGGTGGTGGCGGCGGTGGTGGTGGGGGCGGACGTGGTCGCTCCCGCTCATCCAGCTCTCGTTCACGCTCTCGCTCGCGCAGACGTTCTCGCTCTCGCCGCTCGTCGCACTCGCGTTCAAAGTCGCGCAGCCGCTCCAAGTCACGCGGCGGACGTTCCAAGTCCAAGTCGCCAGTCAAATCGCGTTCTCGCACACGTTCGCGTTCAAAGTAAGTACAAATTTGTTGAGTTTGGGTTTAAACTTGATCCTAACAATATTCTGGTGTCTCTTTTTAGCAAATCTCGTGATGTGTCCAAGTCAAAGTCAAAGTCCCGCTCGCGCACTCGCTCCCGTTCGCCCAAGCGCGACTCTCATTCTCGCTCGCGCTCCAACTCCAAGCGTGAGTCACGTTCTCGTTCACGTTCGAAGTCTAATCGTCGCGATTCGCGTTCACGGTAAGTTTCTGCTATATAATTGCAATGTTCTTTATTTTTGTGAGCTTTATGTGACAAATGCTTTCTTTTCGTGCTTTCTTTGATTTTGTTTGGATGTGCAGACCGTGTTTGGTGGCCCCAAATATTTAATATCCAATATTAAAACGTATTTCCCCGCATTTCTTTTGCAGCGATCGCTCCGCATCGGCTGATAACAAGTCACGTTCTCGCTCTCGTTCGCGCTCAGCATCTCCGAAGAATGGAAACGCTTCACCGGATCGCAACAACGAAAGCATGGACGATTAGATTAGTTAGCTGTCCCATTAATTATAAAAATATTGATTTTAGATTTCGACTATTTACTATAGAAAAACCAATACAGACACCTTATCCACCAAAATCACTTGAAACAAAACAAAGCAAAAACGTGCAAAACTTAAATCCACTACCAAACATCGTAAACATTTTTTTAATATTTAAAAATTATGTTTAAGAACTTTTTCGACATGCATGGTTATTGAATGTATTATAGTTGAATACGCGTTTGTTGTATGCACTGTAAACACAAATAATACATATAAAATCTGTTGGTCGAATATCTTTCCATTGATTATTTCTTGTGCAAAGGCAACTAAATTCTTGCCTAACAAATTGTTTAAACCAAATTATCACACATTTGTCTATACAAATATTTCAATAAAAACTGAATGGATTCATTATACATAAATTCAAATGAGTTATTAATAGTTCAATGGGAATGCAAAATGGAGGCCGGTCGGTATGAAAATGATAAAGGGATAATCAAGTGGATCTTTTGATCACTGATCACAACCATCCTGCTCTTCAAGGGAAATCCACCTCACTTTTTCAATTATATAAATTTTGGTATTTATTTTCGATTTTGAATATACTCAAATGTATATTACAAAGTCTTATTTAAATTGTTTCGCTTTATTTTCATGAATTAAAATTACAATTTGTTTTATTTTCATTTAGAATTGAGTAGCTAAATTTCATATTTTTGAAATTGTTTAAACACATAGATACGATAACTACTAAAAATTTGAAATAAATTGTATATTAAAAAGTCGTACATTATATAATGTTTCTTGCGTTTTGATAATACAGAATTAAATACATAACTATGCTTTATAACTGCGGTAGTTTCGGTTTTTTTTTTAACAATAGTTTTTAAAGTATATCTGTAATTACGTTTATTTACTAAAATATTTACAAAGCACATGAGGATTTATTTTTGGGGTTTTAGAAAGCGTAATTTTCTCAACTGAGCAATGGCTTTAATACCAAGAAATGAATTATAAAATGGAAGAATCTAATTTTTCTTATATTCCGTAGTTGTCTTAGTTGGGAATTATATACTAAATTGAAACCAAATGCAATCGTTTGCGTTGATTCGCCTAAATGCGACTGAGGGCTTCGATCAGTGACTAATATTAAGGATTGCAAATGGCGGGCTACAGAGGCTAGGTAGAGGTATAGAGTGGTCGTAGTGCCACTCGTCTTCCTTGTTTCTATATTATGTTTGGCACTCTTCGGAGACAATTGAGCACTTGGTAAGACAAGTAGTTGGCTGTAATTTTACCTTGGCGTTTCTGATGCGACTACAAACTATACTATTATGTATATTTAAGGTTAATATTATTAAACTAATATCCCGCTCGTAATTAAATACATAATTCATAATCATAAGAAATCTATATATATATAATATATATATAGATATGAATAAAATGGGCAATGTTCTAATCAAAATGTTAAGCAATATTAAGTATTTACAGAATTGAATTTGGCACGGCTTTGTGCTTCTATTTTGCGTTTATCTATTTTCTCTTTGGTGGAGGAGCAGGTTTGTATCTAAGTCGTTCAGCCTGGAAGAGGCAGTTCTAGTCTAGTGTTTCTCACTATAATTTCTTTTTAGATAAATTTTAAGTTGGCTGTTAAAACAGAGAGAAAGAGACAGAAAGTGTAAGTGATCCTTGTGATAATCTGTTGTCTATCGCTCGGAAATGGCAGTGGTTTAGATCAATTTTCTAGTGCCCTAACTCAGTAATATACATATATGGTTTTTTTTATAGATATACATAGGATAGATATTAATATCTATAATGCTTACTACATATTGTATGCATATCTGTGTATGTATTTATTTATGCACTAATTTACATTGTAAATGCACATAAATATTAATTTGCGAACGCACTTGAATTTGCACATTTCAATCCAATTTAATATTTACTACCCATCAGTTTCAACTTGCTTTAGGTTTAAGTACTATGTAATCAGAGAAAGTTTATCACTTCAATTTTCAAGTCGTTTGTGGAGGGCAGGTCAAGGGGCATCTACTACACCCGTGGCTGTGACCACATTCGTTGTTCCTGCTGCTGCTGCTGCTACTGCTCCAAACTTAGCTCCTAAATACGAAAAGATAAAAGTGATACATTGCGCTTGAGCAATTTGTGCGGATGTTTAAGCGGTGAACGATTGCCCGTGTCATCCACAACGTCAAGGCCCATGCCCATGTGGCTGCCACTCATGATGCCGCTGCCGTTGAGGGCGCCTATGGTGTGCATGCTCTGCGTGTCGTAGTTGAGATCCTGCATGGGCACCACCTCCGGCAGCAGGTGGCGTATGTGCGTTGGCGAACGGCGCAGCTTGTATTGGTGCCTGTGGGAGCAGGAGAAATCGGAAATGTAATTTCAATACTTCAAAATACAATTTTATTTAATAAAATAAGGCACAGAAAATGCCATCTACTGCATAACAAATTACGAGAAAGGCTGCTTACTCTGCAACGTTTTCACTGGTCGCGTTTTTATGCCTGTTAAAAGTTACAAAACACGTTTACAGAACACATTGAGACATCAAACAAGCCAAAGGACACAGGCCATCAACAGAAAATGCAAAGCCATAGAAGAAAAAACGTTAAGATTGAACAAAAATTATAAATCATTACAATATAAACACATATAAAATGTATAAAAAAGATTTCCTTAAATAGAGGCATAGACCAAATAGATTTAGATGTTTATTTTAATGGATAATTTTGTTTTCGTTTTCTTTATTTTTTTTAATGTTTTTTTTTATTATTTTGATCAATATTGAGAGTGAAGAATAAATACTCAAATATTAAATATTTAAAATGATGATATAGCAGTTAGATAGTTATATAGTGTGTAGATATAGGAAAATCTTAATAAGTAGAAAAAGTTTCTTTAAAATATTATATAAATTAGCTCCAAAAATGTTTGTGATTTTGGGCAGCAAAATCAGTTCGTTCACAATACTAACTAATTTTGCAGTCCACCCATAATAAGTAAAAAAATGTCTTATTCTCCCACAGTCGACTATTTTGGATAGGATAAGGAAGTCAGCTGGGAAGCGGAAACCGTACAAGCACGCATCCGTTTGTCAAGGGTTAATTGGTCTATGCCTAAGCCGTTTCCCTCGGCTTATATCCAACACAAATCAAAGTGGGGGATTACATACTTTTTATGCCGGTTTCCATTCAGACAGATACAACGGCAGGAGCACATTGAGGATGTATTCGTGCCGTTGAGCGATTGGGCGTCGTGTCCTTCGTAGCCGCTCAGTATGGAACCGTTGGATGTTATCACATCGCCCTCCAGTTTGACAGCCACTTGTAGTGCCTGTAATATCATATCAATCTCAATTAGTAAATGAATAGATATATCATTAAAGGTATAGGATAGATTGAAGCGCAGTTTGTGAATGGAAAGTGTTTTCAAGTGCTGTTTACTGTTGTTGTTGTTAAAAGTTGTTGGTTTTCGGTAGGAAATTGTGTTTGTTCAGTGTTGATCAAGTTGTTGGGCTGCTCGAAGCAGTAAGAGTATTGGTAAGTCATATGTATTTTAAGCTCAAAAAACCGCAATCACCTCATTGGTCCATAAAGTGGACTTGGTCATAAACTAAGCGCGCGTTTGCATTTGTTTCATATCATTAAGTCAAAAGCAACCGAAAATATGCCAAAAAAGATAAAAATATATTTATATATATATTCGATTTTTGATTAAAGTTTTCGTTGTAATCTGACTGGATAATTTGAATAAAATTTAATAAATAAATGAATGTTACAATAGCAAATATTGATAAAACAGAATGTGCTCGGATAAGTCAAAAAATTGTGCAGTAAATTGGCAAGCAATTAGTTTTTTAAAAAAAATATATAAAAAAATTAGTGAAAAATGGTTTGAAGCCGTATAAATAAGTATTGCTTAAGGAATACTCATCAGTTAGAGGTCAGGAATATATGTACGCAGTTAAGAGTTTAAGGCGCAGTAAGAGACTAATAGATATAAGGTAAAGAAAACTGTTTACTACCAATTTGTCAACTTGATAAATGTATTTTTATTGTATAATAAAACATTCGGAACAGTCCGCAAGTCTACAGAAGAAATAGGAATGGCATGGACAATATTGATATGTATAGGACATAGACCTGAGCTCACCTGCATGGCCTGGGCCTCGTCGCGTCGCTCATCCTCGGTATTCATTGTAACAAACCTTAGTACTAACAAGTTCAGTGAGGCGGCAACAATTGCCAATCCGAATAGTATAAATATCAGTGCGAACATAACATATTCGGGTTTTCGATTTAGCGCATTGTCTTTCTGTAAAGCTACCATATCGCCAAAGCCTGCGGAAATTTTAGATAAGTTTCACAGTTTTACATACACATTTCATTAACAATAATCATATTATTCCTCACCTATTGTGGTTAAAGTAATAAAACAGTAATATACTGAATCAAAGTAACTCCAGCCCTCAAATCTTGAAAAAGCCGCAGCTCCTCCCGCTATCGTCAGTGAACTGAGCGTCGTGACAACGCATATAAGGTCCACCTCTGAGGCAATGGTTCGTTTGCAGCGCAGCGATGTCCGCACCACTTGGATAACAAAACTGGGAATGCATGGAGAGTGCAAGGTTAATTTTATTTTGGTTTTCTGTGTGGTTTGCCACGCACCTGCTCAGTCTATTCACTCTTTCTCCGATGCTCTGAAACATGACGAGACCCAAGGGTATCCCAACAATGGCATAGCACATTGTAAACAGTTTCCCACCACGGGTTGTTGGCGTTGAGTGTCCATAGCCTGTAATTCAAACAAGTTTTATTTACAGATTATATTTCGAATAACGACAATTTTTGATTTTCATCTAAATACGAACTGTTTAGAAAATGCATGAAACTAAAGTTACGAATACTAAAATCACATAGTAAAGTTCGAATTAGATTGAGAGAGTAATTTCTGACATGCTTACCATACTTATGCATTTAAGGCTGTAAACCTATTTTAACCGAAATGGCTTTGAACCGGTATTCCATTATATACTAAAAACACAGCTAGTAACTTTCATCTTAATACTTTTACCTTTTTTAAAGTTCAGATTTAATGCTGTAAATATGTTTTAACCGAAACGGTTTTGAACCGGAATACCATTATTTTTCTCTATAAGATATAGCACTTAGCTATTACCTAACTTTCGTTTGAATAGAAAACTAAGACAAACTCTGCATTTATTCAGTTGTCCATGATTCTAGCCCCGACCCTCGTTTTCTTAATGTCGAAACACTTAGACAACTCATCCACATAGGACTGCCAACCTGGATGTAACCTTAAACCAAACCAGTTGCTCAAAAATACAAATGGTTGGTTAAAAACTTGTTTTCAAATAAAATTAAATTACTTTTAATTTGGTAAGGCCCAATCCCAAGACATCCATAACTTGAGCTTACTCCTTGCATTCATCTAACTGCAAACGCTTAAATATTTTATTTAGAAGAGGAAATTTAGATCCTAAAATGAATATTGTCTAGTGAATATATGCTAGAGGATATGCTAATCAAAATAATCAAAGATAATATAAATTGAACGAACTGTCGAACTAAAGTTTCGAACCAACATCTAGGTTTATAACTTTGCAAATCTAGTTCGCGGCCTCGGTTCACAAACCAAGTCGAGATATAAGCTTGCTATAAGGTATTTTCTCTTAATAAAACTTTGCATGTACCAATTGTTGTTAGCACTGTCGTTGCATAATAAAATGCGCCAGTGAACTTCCATTGCTGGCCAGCCTTGTGTGGCTCCGATTTGAGAACCACTGTCTCCATGACCTTGAAATCCTCCTGTGATATATTATATTTGCGTATTATCCGATCCTCGACACCTGCAGCAGTACACAAAATAACAAATTTATAAATGCTGGGCAGAGCAAAGATGAATTTAATTACCTTGCAACGCCTCCCAGCGGCGTTTCTCCGTCTCCGATTCGAGGGCATCAAAGACGGCGGCACCAACCAGTAAATATGTAAATGTACACACGATCAGGGATATCGTGCGCACATTTTGTTTCTTCATGCTTCATTTAGGCGAGGTTATTGGCTTAAAACATGCATTCCATTCCCAATAAGCGACTGTCTCCTCGATGACTGCTGGCGGCGTCTTCTCTTGCGATTGTACGGTTTATTGCTGTTCTGACTAATCCGGCTGCTGTCTTCCATATGTGTGTGTGTGTTGGTCTTTTACGACGTGTTGTTGAAAGGACAAAAACTTTTTAAATCAGGTTAAGCACAGTAAACTAGCAAACACACACGCGCGCACACACACACACACACGAACGCGAACGTGCAAACAGAAACGCTTGAAACTCGACACCTTGGCCGCTTGCCACTTTCACTCTATCTCGCTCTCTGTCTACACTCTCTCCCCCTCTCTCTCGCTGACACACACACACACACGCGCGCTCTGACACGTTTAGGCGCGGTGCCTAATCAAAGTCTTGGCCGTTGTGTGTGTGTGTATGTGTGTGTGTGCGTTGTCTTTCAGCGTTCGTTTTAATTTTTGTTGCCTACTTTTTGGCGCACGGGGCAATTATCCCGCAAATTCACTTAGCTGTCACTTGTTCGTGCACTCGAGCGCAATTGCATTAAATATTATATCACACAACTATAAGTATTTTAATTTTAGCAGCACTTGCGAATGCAGATGAACACAACTGCATTTATTTTTGTCACACATGCCGTTGCAGTTGTTGTTGCAGTTGCTGCTGTTGCCTGTGCCTTTGTCCTCGACGCGTTCGCGTTCGTTGCGCCCCATCCATGTCCTTGTGTTATTTATAACAGTACTGCTGCTGCTGTTGCATTTGTAACTGCATCGCCAGCGTCATCATCACGCTAACGCTGTGCCCAATCAGTTTCTGGCGGCGGCCAGGCAACCGTAAACTTAAACGTAAACGTAACCTGGCGCTTTAGTCCTGCTGTAGTTGGTAGCAGCGCTTTCAAGGCTGGCGCTGCTATGGACGGCTAATGCAAACACGTTGTTGTTGTTGCTGCTGTTGTGCACACATAGCGGCATCTCGTGTCGCTGCAATGTCCTTCGGCATCAGTTATGCTGCAGTTGCGTTCAGGCCACGCATCCTGTGGATGGTGGATTTAAAAACGGCATAAATTAGATTTTATGGCTTGTTTTTGCTAAAAATAGCGGACCCAGATTGACGCAAAATGTACCAAGACATTTTTTTCTTATTTTCTTTGGTCACATCCTGGCCATTTGCTGGCGGCCAATGATGCAAATTGCCTAATCTGTCATCGTCAACAAACGAAGAACCAAAAAATAAGTAAGAGTGCTTTGGTTGGGAGTGCCCGGCTGGCGAGTACACACACAGACAATCACATGATGCCAGCTGCGTACTTTACTCAGCAGCTGTGGTTCTTCTTCACACAGCCCCATACTATATATGTATATACCTATAAAAATGCGGTATTTTTTCAATTTTGATGGGAGAGGAGGTGGTATCCCAAAATTGAAATGTTCTTGATCTGTGTATACCAAATGTGAACTCACACAATACAAATTTGTTGTCTCTATAGTCCTCTATAGTCCTGCTATAGTCTCTAAGATATGCTCAAAACCCCGGGTCTAAAACCGACATTATTCGACTTTTGATAATTTAAAATACAGTTTTATGTGCTTATGGTAAACATGAACTTAAAAACACCAAATTTCAAGTATCTGAGATTGGTGAAGAGACGAACGGACGATTAACGCTGACCTATAATATATATTCTTGGTCGGGTCGAAGATGTCTCCTTCTGCCTGTTACATACATTTGCACAAAACCATTATACCCTCTTTTACTCATTTACAATTGGTTCTGGGCATAATAACAAACCAGCGCCAACTGTACAAGGAACACATAACATGACACAAGCCAATACATACATAAGAGCACTAGCACACACATACACACACACACACACACACACACACATATATATATATATATTTAAGTATGTTTTGGCAAATTGGCCACATCATGAAATATTCATTTGTATTTGCGCGCTTTGCAGATAAGGGCCAAGATTTTGGCACCTAAACTGGGCCAAAGTGTGAAACTGTAAGCATTTCTCAGATTTCGCGGCAAACGGTAGTAGAGTCCTGAATTATTAAAAAAAGAAGTACACAAACGCTGCGCAAAGCTTAAACGCATAATGAGATGAAAAGTGGAGGAAAAAAGCTCATCTGTGTGCTGCCTGCATGTGTGCGCTTTTTTTTATTTTTTCTGGTTTGCTGTGCAAATTTAAAGGCATATTATTGTTAAAGGCATAGTATATTTTGTGTTTGGCCTGCTTTTCAATTTGGCTAACAAGTAGGCAGCATTGCAGTGCCATTAAATTATTCATGCTTCTGTATTTGAATTTAAGTGCGTGTGTTGCGAGTCTGTGTGTGTGTGTGTGTGTGTGTTTCGAGCTGTCTTCAATACGTCAACGTTACGCGTTGAAGCGTACATCACACACACACACACATACACATCCACAGCCACATGCTTGCTTTTTTTTATAATTTATTGAGCCAAGCCACAAGCAAGAAAAAAAGTCGGACTGTGAGAGGGTGGTTCAACGTTGTGGATGCCACAACACACAAGTGTGGCAGGCTGTGGCTGTGTCGAAATTTGTGCAGCAGCCACAGTCACGGTCCTTGAAGGTGGGACGCGCCAGCCGCCCTTAGTTAACTTTTTGCTAGTTTCCCTATGCTACGGTTTCTATTTTTCCGTATTTTTTTTCTGTGCTCATTATTTGTTGCGCCACCCGCAAGCGTAATCGCGCAGCCTCCCCCGCACGTATAATTTGTGCTCTGTCGTTAACATTTGCTGTGCACTGGCAATGACAGTGACACTATCAAGAATCCTCTGGCCGTCTATTTAACTGTCTGATGTCCCCCTCGCCCCCTACAGCGACTCGCGAAAACGCAAACCAAGCGAGCATCATACACACACAAAAAAAGCCTTGTATTCTCATTATATAAAACCTCGTACACATACACAATTATTAGATTTCCCATTAAACTTGATGCTGTAATTTGATATTTCGTGGAATTTTGCAAGCACATCCTTTAATTTGCCATTAGCTTTGTTCTTAGCTTAATTGCACAAATTTTCACTACAATAATTTCATCTCATTTCATTTCTCTTCGGCTCTCGTTGGCCCGTTCGCAATGCACGCACGTTCGATTGTATTTCTCAACTGAACTGGCAACGGGAACGGCAACGGCGCACAAACTGACAGGCTGCTGGATCCTTTGTGGGTTTTAGGGTTGAGCATCCCACAGCAACAGCAACGGTAGCGGAGTAGGCACGCGCAAGCTGGGGCTGCCAACTTGCGAAAGCTTACAAATGGCGCGCAATTTGAATTGCAGCACTCAAGTAATAATAATTTATTATACGCATTAGATACCAATTCTTTAGCAAAATATATATAATTAAATTTTTTCCAAAAACTAAATAAAAAGTACAGAATCTCAAAATCTAGTATGATGGATTAACCGTCTACTAACTAAACAATAAACTTAACAAAAAAATAAAAATAAAAAATTAAAATTGAAGATATTTAAAAAAGGAGGGAGAATTATGTTATTGTTCTTTTTATTTTGACCACATATGCTATATTTTTTTCTAACTCGTGGCCACTCTGTAAATTTGAGCTTAGGGCCGCTTTGCCCCCTCTCCCTGACCTATTCGCGTTGGATATATTGGTGTCATTGCTTGGCACAGTTATTCAGCAGTCGTTGCGGCCTGTCATTTCAATGCTTTAAGTTCCACATTGAAATGTCCAATTGATTTAAGTTCGTCACAAATTCAGGCCAACTTCATTCAACTACAATTTGTTAAATCAAGAAATGTTTAAAATTACATTGCTAAGATTTACACGCAATAAATTGAAAGTTTAAAATGGTATAAATATGTCATATTTAAGTGCTAATATTCCATTGCCTCTGGTGGCAGCACAATATTGCAACCGAGCAGGCCACGACCACTCCATGTTTTGGGTACCAGCACCAGATCCAGCAACTGTTCCCCGCGCTTGATCTTGAGCTGGACGTTTTGATTCTGCATGTTGCGCACAACTTCACCGATTTGTGCTAGGCTATCTTTAAAGTTGGTTTCATTAATGGAGCCAAAACGCAGAATCTTGTCGCCCACACGCAAGCCCTGCAATGATAGGACACAATTAACCTTTCATGATAGCAGTTAAGCTAGTTGTGACATTGTACTGACCGCTTCCTCGGCTGGGGAGTTGGGTGTAACTAGATTGACTACAACTATAGCACGCGTATTGAGTGGCGTTATGAGAGCACCACCGCCTTCTCGATCACTATTCAGTTCCAGGGCGGAGGCACGATTCACAAGCTCAGGATCTGTGGTAGCTATTTCGGCATGGTATTGATTGAGCAGGGTTTGTATTTGGTTCATCAGTTCCTTGTGATCGTTCTGCAAACAGATAATCGTCTGACGAGCCTGGCGCACTTGGTAGATGTCGATATCGTTGCGAGGAAAGCCCTCAGCATCAACAAGTGAACCGTTCATGCCAACATTGTCGTTCTGCAACGATTGAAGATTAGTAAAAATGTCTAATTGGTTATATCTTTTTGACTATACTAGACGATTGGGTAAGGATGCAATTTTATAGGCCAGTGGCCACCATGGAAATGTTAAACAGCAGCAACAGTGCGGCATTTATGACGTCAGATAACTTTTAGCGGCACCTTGATCTCTTGTCACCTTGCCTATCTACTTATGTGTATGTACTTACCGCGGCTAATATTTGTCCATTTTTATTGATTTGCGCCTCCAGCTCTGCCTTGGCTGCCATTAGTCTTTCAAGTCGCGATTTAGTTGTGATTTCCGTTGCCATGACTTGCATTTATCTTCCTAAGGATTTAAGCATATATGCAATAACAAACAATTATTTTGTGTTGCCCTGTCGATAAATTGTGCTAGTGATGGCCTAAACAACACAGACTTATCGCATATAAAGCACGATTGAGACCCAGAGGTTACGCAAAGCGCAGTTCCGATATTCGCCGCTAAAACAAAAGAGAGTGATTTAAGAGAGTGTGACGCCACAATTTCGGTTTGTGCTTTGTTTACATTGCGCTGATATTGGCGACAGATAGCTTGAGTAAAATCGAGATAATGTTATAATTCGGTACTTACAAGCTTTTGGTCAAGTCTGGCAGTATAAAAAGGCTTAAAATTTATAACTTGATCAAAAAATCTGGAAAGACGAAAGAGTTGAGTTTTTTTCAATTATTCCTATGGAAACTTTTGGAAACAGTGGTCTGAACCGGTAAAATTGTATATATATTCTACGGGTTTTTACCAGGTTTCATTAAGATAGCTTGCCTATTTTAGACGTTATACTGCTTTAAGACCGAACTTGTTGTTTTCATACAAGTGCGCACACAAAATATCGTAATTATGACGTCACAATAAGTGCACTAACAGTGCAGAATTCTTTGCATAATCTGTGGCTCTCAATCATCATTGAAAGCATTAGCTAACTCGTTTGATAGTGCTATTCCCTCTTTTCATTTGAATATTTTTTTGTGTAGTGATTGTTTTGCGTCAAATCTGTTATTGTTTCTAAAGTTGTTGGCTTTTTTGTTAGGTTCTCGATATTTGTTATTTTCAAAAATCGCTGGATCAAACAGCTGACTTGTTATCGACAATCGGAGAGAATCAAATAGAAACTGAACGGGAATACAGTGAAAATATTATAAATATCGATATAAAATCAACAATTGACATACACATACATCTAAAGACAACATATTCCCAGTCTAAAGTAAACACTGAAATTTACAGCATTAAACCAAGAACTAGCCAGAAGAGAGAATCTAGTAAGCGTTGCGACTATCTTCGTTCACAACGAACCGAAGGTTCGATCAGAGCTTGCCCATAGACATGTGAACTGTGCGTTGTGGGCAGTTCGAAGGTTTATGCAATGTTCTAGTTTGGCCCACGAGCAACAACAAGGAGAGCGAAGAGCGACGAAGGCAACGGCAATAGAGCGCCGTTTTACGTTCATATAATCGGTGTTCACAAATTGGCGTGTTCAGCTGCGAGCGCAACGCATCCAAATGACTGTTACTGTGACCAGCACACATGTAATGGAGGCACAAGTAAAAGCAACACATCTGCAATCTGGCGGCGGGGGCGGGGAACAGCAACATGGCTCAGTCGATGTGGCTGGCAAGGATGTTGATTTAGTTGGACCCCCGGATGATGAGATGACCGTTTTGTTAACAAATAAAAATTATCATTTCGACGCAACGTCCGACATAGACGATGCCTTTGTGGAGGTCAATGGTGACAAGGATGAGGAACTGGATGCGGCAGTGGGTGGTGCACATCAGTTGGAGCATCCGCAGGTCACCTGGCTGGACGACGATGCCATCGATGCCCTGGACCGTGTCACACTCGATATTGGCAATATGTTCTTCAATCGCGTCGACAGCCAGGACATTATCTATCAACAGAAGAAGAAGAACATCAAAATGGTGGGCAAATACGTGATGGGCGATGTGCTTGGCGAGGGGTCCTATGGTAAGGTGAAGGAGGCCATGAATTCGGAGAACCTCAGCCGGCTGGCCGTCAAAATACTCACCAAGCGCAAATTGCGCCGTATACCCAACGGCGAGCAGAATGTGACGCGCGAAATCCATTTGCTGAAGCAGCTGAAAAACCAGAATGTGGTGCAACTGGTCGATGTGCTGTACAACGAGGAGAAGCAGAAAATGTACTTGGTCATGGAGTATTGCGTTGGAGGCTTGCAGGATATGCTGGAGCATGCGCCAGACAAGAAGATGCCTTTGTATCAGGCGCATCGGTATTTTCAACAGTTGGTGGATGGCCTGGAGTATTTGCACAGCTGTCGGGTCATACACAAGGACATCAAGCCGGGTAATCTGTTGCTGACGCTTGACGAAACGCTCAAGATATCCGATTTTGGTGTTGCCGAACAGCTGGATATGTTTGCCCAAGACGACTCCTGCACCACAGGTCAGGGTTCGCCAGCGTTCCAACCGCCGGAAATTGCCAATGGACATGCTACTTTTGCTGGCTTCAAAGTGGACATATGGAGCAGTGGCGTGACCCTGTAAGCGGCTAACACTTGCTAACTCTAAAGACAGTTGCACTATTTATCAATTTGCAGCTATAATCTGGTAACGGGTCTGTATCCATTTGAGGGCGACAACATCTACCGGTTGCTAGAGAACATTGGACGTAGTCAGTGGGTTGCACCCGACTGGCTATACGATATGGATGAATGCTTTGCCAAATTAATTTTGGGAATGCTGCAAGCAGATCCCAAAGAGCGGCTTTCGCTTCAACAGATACGCAAAGATAAGTAAGTGCTCCATATGTGAAATAGAACGATTTATTTTATATATAACTGTTTTGTGTACTTGCAGTTGGTTCCTGTCCGCACCAGCGGTGACTGGCCCACCGATACCCATTCCTCCACTAAAGGGCGACAAATACCGGCGTTCCACAGTACTGCCTTACCTAGAAGCTTATCATTATGGCAACGAACAGGATCAAGAAGATGTTTACTTTACTGAGCATGATGTCAATCGTATGTGAAATCACTTATAGGTATCTTCACTTAATCTTAACTACTATTATTTGGTTATTCTAGAGGAATTGGCGCGGCGTGCTGCATCTGCCGCCGCTGAGATTCGCGCTACCAGGTCGGCTGCTGCCAACGCCGCGTGCCATTTGTACGAGCCATCCACAAGTGCTGAGGCTGCTGCTGGTGCCATAGTCAACGGTTCCAGGGAGGAGACGGCGGTCAAGAAAAAAGGCTCTGGTTTTAAACGTCGAGCCAAAAAACTTGCGTCCTGCATCTCTGTGCGCAAACTAAGCCATTGCCGCACATCGTAGGCGCTCGCTATACCCAACCCCTCCCATCCCCCTAGTTACTAGCGTAATATGGAAAAGTAATAACTTGTTAACAAATTGTGAGCAACTTTTTGGTTTTTTGTTTTTGTTTTTGTTGTCTTACATTCGCCAAGTATTTATTAAGATAAAGAGAGGAAAAAAGAGAGTTATCCAGGTTTACACCAAGAGCCGAGACTTTGAATTAGCTTAGAAAGCGGGTAGGCAGCAGAATGCAAGTTAAATCCAAGTGACAATACCGTGTATTATATGAGAGAGTTATTTAGGTCGTTGATATGTATTAAATGTAAAGAACAAACACGTTGAATAATTGCAATTAGCAAAGATTCGTTAAAGTAAAATGCGCGTCGGCAAAACGCAAACAAATGAAAGAAAAAAATAAGTAAATTGTTCAAATGGAAATCTTGTTGGTTTTACTAACTTCTAAATCAAAACAATTTACAGGAGCCGACTAATACACAAACTGCTGGACAGTATTTGCAATGGAAAATTTAAAAGTGTAACAAAAATTGAAAACTATTGAAGAATATTTAAATATAAAAAACTGCATTTAGTTCACACAAACTGCCTTGAAATTGGGAACTCCCGAATGGGAAGTAAACAAAAAATAGCACAAAACGGCTGAACGTGTTTAATTGATTTCATTGCTTAATGTGTTGTACAAAAGCTTAGCTAAGTGTTTCTATACTCCTGCAAAGGAAGTGATCTGATTAAACTTCGAAAATACTCGCAATTCGAAAATAGTGCAATATTATTTGGGCTTTTTATGGAATATAGTTTGCCTTTTATTGACAAATTTTAATTTTCCTTAATTGGCAATTGCAAACTTGAAACTTAACAGATAGCTTAACTAAGTCTATTATTCCAATTCTACGACTTCAATGCTGGCTTTGGGTATGACCGCTGCTGGCTCTGCTACTGCTGGAGGAGGTGCGCTTATATGTAGATCGCTCATGATGAACATCTGATGGTAGTGCGGACCCAGCTTGCTAAGCTTCTTTTGCATCAGATGACGCAGCGTGTCCACATATTGCGGTGCCACTTTAACCTGACTCGTGTTGCGCCAGTGCAGGCCATTGTTGTCCACGTGGAACAGCGCAGGCGATGGCACATGATCCTTTAAATAATTCCAAATGCACTCGCGCAGCAGTACAGCAATCTAAATAGTGAAAAAATAAGTTAAGGATTTGGAATTCTTTCACGTTTTTACCTCCGGTGCATCGAAGTGCTCAATGATGGTGTGCAGGTTGGAAAGCGGCGCCGGTATAAGCTGGCTCATGGCCAGCAGCTGTAGCAGCTTCTTGGTGCACAGCATTAGCTCATCGTTGGCTGATGTGGGCTGGAATTTGCTTACTGTAAAAGATAACATATGATAACGACATATGTTTTGAGTGACACTGGCTGGAGGCTCACCATTCTTGCCACGCCAATGATGCAGGCATGTCGCGCACAGCGCACGCAGCAGCACCGAGGAGTAGCACAACGCAGGCCTGTGGGTGGCTATTAAACCGAGCACTGCCCAGAGCACAGGCGACGTTATAAAGGCACGACGTATTTGCATATCCCGTTCCATGGTGACGCGAGTAAACTCCTCATCGGGAAAGGGCAGTCCATTGTACATCACATCGGTCGAGACCAGTTCCACCAGCGTTAGAGAGACCAGCGAATAACCTTCTACGTTGTTAGGCTTTTCCTAGTATGAAATTGTATAGCTGTTTGGGGTGATTTTCGTTTTTAATATATTTCTTACCAGATCCGTGCAGCACGCATTGAGCGCCTTTAGATACAGAGCTTGCTTTTCTGCATCGCAGCTTCGGTCATTGGTGGGCAGTACGGGTCGCAATCCTCGTCCAATGACGCCCGAATGCAGCACAGAGCGATTTGAGTTTGTGCCAGAGCTGGTATGCAAGTTTTGCAATATAAGCAGCTCATGTTCAGGTATTTGTAGCTCATCCAGTTCGTATTCCTCCAGCTGACCGAGCAAATGGCCATGGTAGAAGAGCGCACTCTCCACCAGCTCGCGCAGGCAAACTGTGCGTGCAATTTTACGGGCGCTGCATTGTCTCTGTAGCAGCGCATAGGCGCGATGAGCGGCAGCGGCGCGACGAATGACGGCTGCGGCAATAAAATATTCATTAGCTGTTCACCCAAGTGAAAAATTAGACTCAGCGCTTACTCTGCTCGGTGAGGCCCACAAAGAAGTATTTGACGCTGAGCACGGCCAGTTTAAGCACCAGCGGCGTTCGCAGCACATTGGAGCGTGCGCCAGCCTCGATATTGTTCAGCAGCTCTACAATTAGATGCGCCAAACGCATGCGTGCAGCATCAGGTGTTTCCTCCGTGTTGGCCACTTTGCCTGATTCGAGTTTAGGTCGCTTAATGAGACCATTGCCATTATACATATCGGGCGTTGTTTCATGATTGTTGTTGTTGGTGTTGGCCTGCTGACTTTTAAACTTTTCGGCGCTTTGCTCAGCTGCAAGCCTGTCCATTCTGAGCACAAGTTTTTGAATTGTGCAGTCGAGAATTTGTATAATCTTTGGCAGACATTCGTTCAATGATTGCGTCAGCAGCTGGGGCTTGATGTACGGACAGTGATTCTTCTTGTGCATTCTGTAGGAAATCAAATCTATCAGAATTTGTTAAACAATGTCTTTTGTGGCTCACTCACTTGGTCAGCAGGTTGAGATTATAAAACGTGTTATATGCCTCTGATGGTGTGCCGGGCTCAACAGGTAAACGATTGTTTACCTGCTCCTGCAGCGTTATGTCCTCCAGCACCATTTTGAAGCCCTGTGTAATGTTGGGAAAGTTAAGCACACCGCTCTGGCCTCCTAGCAAGCGCATCAGAGCGCCAATTGTACCCGGATTTTGAGCATACGATTTGCGCAGCAATTGCGATATGGTCTGATAGTAAATATGAGGATGCTGTGAGGCTGTAAAGGAAAAGAGGAATCATTTTTTCTTATCCAGCATGACTTGGCGGCGTTATACTTACAAACCACAAGCAATAAACGCAATGCAGTTTGTTGCTCCAGTAGATTTGTGCTAAGGCAGCTTTTCCAGAGCATATACTTGGTTTTCTCACAAGCCAAGTCCGCAAGTAATGGAAAATTACGCATATTAAGCACCCATTGCTCAATTCCTGCATGGAGGTATCCAGAAAGTCCTGACACCACACATACTTTTCAGCCATTCTGGCCACCATTAGGAGCAACTTGGCGCCGTGATGATTGAGACGTAGCACAGCATTATTCAGGGATGGCTGCATGTCTGAGAACATTTTGTTGCTTAGCCAAAGCGGTGCCTTCAGCATGATTGCCTCGCACATATCGTCGGTGTCTGTAAACCAGATATCATAATAAGGTTTAAAGGTAGATTAGTATATATCACACACTCACATATATCTATGAAAACATTGACCAAACTCTGTAGAATAGCGTCGGAGTAATTTGTTGTAATCAGCAGAAATGGCACAATTGCTACATCAAGTGATTTTTTTGGCGCCAAACCGTCTTTGAGCATTTCACGGAATGCCGCGCGTAGCTGTTGCTCATGACAGGACGTCATGTAGTCCAAGATGCCCGCTTCCGAGTCCAAATGACAGCGATAATCCTCCACAAACCGCTTAATGCCGCACTGTAGTATTTGCATGATGATCTTGTAGGGAAAACAGCCACCCAGCCGGGCCACAATCCAATCGAATGTCATGGGATAGCGATGAAACGCATTCAGCATAGTCTCTACACACGACTCCGCCTCCGTGTTGTTCAGCTTGCGAAAGCAACTGTTTATCAGGGTGAGCAGGCCATGCATAGCACTGCATTCCAGCCAGTAGTTGCACGAGGCAGGTATGGTCATGCGACGCTGTGTGTACTTGTCCGATAGCTTAGCCACCAGCTCCAGGCTCCAGTTCGCTATAAGCGGCGACCACGCCGGTGGACCTTTCCATACTAAATTTTGTAGCGATGTTTTAACCATGTTGAAGCTTTCATATTCCTCTGCGCGCATCTGTTGGTGTTGATTGCCATCATGCTTCATTTGCGATATGGGCAGACCCGTTTTTTGATCGATCATGTCGGGCGATACATACAGCTGCACCCCGATCTCCGCCAGAATTCCAAAGTAATCAAAAACAATATCGCGAGTGGCCGGCAGCTCGTCGAGAAAACCCAACCTGTGTGCATAAAATGCATTGAGCAAAGTAGGTGAAGCAAAGTTGTTGAGCAAACTTACGCAATTTTGATAAGTGAGGGTTTCGTTAGGACCTTTGTATTACTGTGTCCATTGGTAACTGTTTCTATGAATTGTTTAAGCTGATCTAAAATATTTTGTTGCAACATTTTAGCTTGTTTTGGGCTATTTCTTCTTCTGGCAGTCAGCATTCGAGTATTTTAATTTGTTGATATTGTATCGATACTATCGTTGCCACAAGCTGTGCGATAGCACGATATTTTGCAGGCCGATAACGCCACGTATCGATACGCTTTAAATTGCAAATAACGTTTTCTTAAAAAGAGGCAAATTTAAAAAAGATTTAAATAAATTGCCTTGTGACAGCAAAGTGTAATAGAAGCTTATACGTTAGCGGTAGACCTACAACAGCGGCAGTTGGTAGATAAACTGCTATTGATAACAACTTTATCAATATTATTATTGTATTGAACAGCTTGTTTTTGTACACTATGCAATAAAACTCCAATATCGATAGATTTCATTGTGAGATTGACGTTTCATCGATTTACTGTTAAGCGCATTAATTTAAAATTAACATAAGTTTCCACCGAAATCAATCAATCTGCATCTCTTTAAATATAAATTATTCAAAAGCTTTTGCATATGCATAAAATGCATTTTGATACCGTTGCTTTTATAAAGAGTTTCGCTTTTATTCACATTATTTATAAGCTTGAATCATTTGCATATGACTAGATATATATAATACAAAAACGGAACTTAAATTTACTAAATTCTCATGCAAATTTTCAATGTTGTGGGGAGGAATTTATGGGTAACTAAACATTTTGTGCTAATTGATGAAATTGTCCAATACGAGATCAATACAATGACCAATTAATGTTAGTTAGCCGATTCATTAGGTTTTTGTGTCAACCATGTGTTGACCTTGATATCATTTCCAACATTGCCGATGTTAAAATAGTCTTGCGTAATTTCTAATACCCCTGTAGGTTTTATGTGTCTGTGTGTACTAAACCCATCGCAGTGGTCATCAACTTCATTGATGCTGATGATCATTATCATGAGCCATCTTTACACTCGCATTCACATTTACATTCACACTTCGAGCTGACGCTGATGCTGCTGCTGTCTGCTGCTGCCTGCTGCTGCTGATCGATTTGCTTTGAACTTGTTTGGGCTGTTGACAAATGTTTTGTTAAAAATGGACGCGCAGCACGTTTTTCGTTGTTTTGTTGTATGGAAAGTCCAGTAACCGTGTTAATTCAATGTTTTATTGTTTTTCAATATTTTTTTTTGCCAAAGCATAAACAGGTTTTACTCATGACTTGTACTGTTTGTATTATTCTTGTCTTCAATGGAGTTATTTTTTATATACCCTGAACCTATTGAAAATGGGTATAATGGTTTTACATAAATGTCAGGCAGAAGAGGTCATCTCCGAACCTAAAAGGCAGACATGCCCTCTGTCTGTCCGGCTGTTTGTCTGTGTGACCGTCCGGGCGTGCATCGAACTCTGAGATTATAAGAGCTAGAGACTTAAAATTTAGCTTTTTAAGCTGTCGATAGCCCACTCAGTTCCCCTAAAATCGAATAAATATACATTTTTAACCGTTCTTTTGATAATATCTCAACGAGAAAGACCTAGTGTGTACACATAGTCGGGCACTCCCGACTAGAGCACGCTTATTTGGTATTTTATTATACAGACTTTCGATTGTATTGCTCAACGCAAATGCCACGTAAATGCGAGAATGATTTGCAGAATTAGAAAATGGCGCTTGAACTAACCGTTATTTAATAATCATAACAACAGTGATGGCAGCAGCAAGTGCAACAACAACACGGCGCGTGTGTTGCTGCAATGTGGCTGCAGTCGCTGCCACTGCCGCTGCCGCCGCCTCAGCAGCAATGACGCCAGCAGCGACTGCAGCAGCGGCTGCCTTTGTCTTTGAATTTGAAGCTTGAAGAGCTATTGAGGCTCTGGCAGCGCCAAATCAACGCATCAATCACTGAACGTTGCACAATGCTGGGCAAGGGGCGGCCACCAGTGCCAGTTACGGAAACTTTAAATAATTGTGGCCGTAGATGTTACTCATTAGCAGCTAGCCATAGAATTGTTTCTTTAGTTGCGCCACATTTGCAAAAAGCAGCTAGGTTTTTAACTTAACATCGTAGCTTATAAATTTATAGCTTTTATATATTTATTGTCGTAGGCATGGCATGGAGCTGGACTGAACTGAAAGTAAATTAGAATAAACATACAAATCCAGAACTACATTCTATATACGAACATTTGTAGAATCACGTAAAATCGTAACAATGCATATATGTACATATTTTGCTGTTGTTGTATTTAATAACTGACATATGTTTAAATAAGGTCAATGTTCGTAACGTGTTTACAATAAACAAACAAAAAACGCCAAAATATCAACAGCCTAAGCAACACCCACAAAAACTGGCCAAAAATGGATGGACAACGGCCTTAGCATCTGAAAACATCATCTGCCAAAATTCGATCCCCACTTGACCAGTGTAAGCATGTTTTTGCAGCCATTGCCTCAGCGCCCGAAGGTTGCATAATTAGGCACACAGGTATTGTGCCAGTATATGAACTTTAAAAATCATTATTTAAAGAAACACAATCATATACTACCTAATACAACAGTGGCGTTTTTGCTGAACAAAATGTCATTGTACCTCGATGATTGTTGCGGTTTTGTGCACCGGAAGCTGAAAGCACACAAAAACGGAACACTGATCAGTGATCAGTGATCGCTGTACGGCGGAGGCGGCAGGAAGGGCACAGCTTTTCGATATGATTAATGGCCAGTTGAACGACACGAGAATAAGTCCAAGGAGGCCGGAAAATTTGATGCAACAATTAAATAACAATGCTAACTTAAAAATTAGTTTTTGTGCTAAGCATTTGCCTAATAAGCTGTATAAAAAGACGATCACCCTCAAAAAGGACTAGAATAATGTTGTTTTAGATATTATAAATTAAATGGTATTCTCTTATATATATAATGTTTCCAATTGTTGTTGTTGTTCAAATGTTTACACAAATATCAAATTTTCTGAAAACGTAAAAACATTTAAAAAATCGTACTTTGCTACTAACTATCCTATAATTTAAAGCGTAATAAATCGTTTAAAAACGGGCATTATGTAATATACACGATGAATTGGCAATAATGTGAGCTAAGGGAAATTGAATAGAGGTATGACATACTTAGCGAGCAAATTCGAAATTTTCCCTAGAAGTTACACGTGTTCGATTGCCCTTTGGCAAAGACGCCACTCGAAAATGGCAATGCAGGTGACAGGTGTATTGTGTGAACTAACCACAAAAATAGTCTAACCGACCGCCAACAGGCAAAGTTCGTCTGGATGCCGTCATAAAGTACTGCAAAATGTTTAAAATACATCAATTAAATTTGATTAGGTATGGCAATGCCAACGCTGGCATAAAACTCAAAATTAATTTGCAGACATTCGAATTTGAGTGTCACAATGGGCTTGGCTTGGACAGCAATGGACTGCTCATTGGTTTATGATTGAGGAAGCCGCAGGTGGCCATCGAAGGTGGTTAGCTGTTCTGATTCTGTCACAGCATCGCACATGTTGGCGCCAATAAACGAGATCCATGGTTTTTTTTCTGTTTAATATTTCCGTCGTTTGGTCATCGTTTCGCCAATATGAAATACAACAACAGCCACAAAAATATACACGCTGAATAAACAATAGAAAAATGCGGCCAGCGACACATGTCGACGAAGTCTTAGTCTGGGTCTTTATAAGGAATTTTAAATGAGCGCAAAACTTCAAACTGGTTTCATCTCATTATTATTTTTCATCGATTTTTAATGCAAAGATCTTGCAAACGTTTTGCAAACATACTATTCAAATTTCGATTGTTTATACACTTAATAATGCATGCATTCAAAAGTCGAAAGTATTTTACTTAGAGCCCGTCGCATTGTCAAGGGCGCCGCTTTTCATGGGCTTTTACAGAACTTTGCACTCTGCGCCCATCACAGCCAAACAAAAAAAAAACCACAATACGAATACATGATAACAGTTTTATAATTAGCACTGCCCTTTTGTGTGGGTGCAAAAGCAAAGAGCAAGAGAGAGAGAGAGAGAGAGAGAGTTAGAGAGTGTGGCCGAACAAGTCGTAAAGCTCAAGCGCACACTCAAAGTCGATTGCGACTGCGACTGCTCGGCAGCTCGACAGTTCGGCAGCTCGGCTAGCTAGCAGCATCCTTGCCGACAACTCGAACGCAGCGAACGAAAAATAAAGTGAGAGCGCGGCCGAACACATGCGCTCCGAAATACAAACACATGCATAAATCGCTGACAGCTGCCAACCTGTTGGACTGTCGCGTTGAATTGAAGCTGCGCTCAGAATTTATCAAAAGCTCCGCTTCGCTCACCAAAAACGTCGACGTCGAAACGGGCGTCGCTGCCACGGTGCGCTTCGTATAAAAGTAAAGCGACGGCGAGAAATCAAAGTTATTTCAGTGTTTTTGATTTGAATGGTAAAACGTGCGCTCACCTAGGCCCGGTCGAGTCCAGTTAAGACCAGAGACACTAGATACAAAGACGGCTCCAGCCAGCAGTTAGCAGTTGGTTAAATCAATTCAGTTGGCCAGCAGCGGAGTTGGCAAAACGATAGATAGATGTGACTGTGATTTAGTTAACGTATACGTTATTTTCAACATTCAATTGAAAAGTAATTAATTGAATATATGAATTGAGTGACTGGTGCGCGTGTTAAATAGTTAATACAATAACTGTTTCTAATACAAGTATTCAGTTTCAATGCAAGCCTAAGGATAATCATAGTGCGTAATACATGCATTGAAAGTTAAAGTGAATTATTTTGCATGCCGATACAAGTTTAAATAATTGCCAGTGAAATATTAAAACACGTCAAGGAAAATTATTCGACTGACTTCAATTGGAGAAAACAAATTGTATTGAAATGGTGAGTGGTGCAAACATTTAAAATTTGTATATTTCTTTATGTGATAATTGTCATAAAGGTAATTAGGATACTTAGTTCTTGTTTAAACCTAATTTGCTCACCAGGTGTAAATATAATTTTAATATATTTAATTGGATAAACTTTAAACTTATTGATCAGTTTTCATAATATCATTTTTAAATTGTAAATATGTCTCAAAATAAGAAACCTTTGCACTTGAAAATGGTAAATCACACGATCTAAATAGCACTTATATAGACATATACTTATAGGCCCCATTATCTGTCGACACATTGTGAAATTGTCGAGCCGAGCCCGTGGGATAAATAAACACTCATATTAAGTCATTAATCGTTTTATACTTAAATGTGATTAGTCGTTTTGAAAAACCTTCGATCTTTATTTGAGACACGAGTATTTCGGGGTTTTCCCTCAGTGTCAAGTTCTTGCGATCTCCTCTCTCTACTCCCGTTCGTTTCTGCAGAAATGCAAACGAGAGTAGAAATATAAGAGTTCATATTTGTCAAGTACAAGTTTTCAAAAGTTTTCAATGTCTTTTCTTAACAATTTGCAGCGCACAGAACTTTCCATGCTGTCTTCTTTTTTCCCCCCCAATTTATCATTTTTTATTTTGTTGCATTTTTCACTTTCTACGCGACTTTGAATTATTCTCGCAGCTTGTTGTTGTTGTTGGTGTCTGGTCTCAAGATATTTTCTAGTTCTGTTTTGCTAAAGCCTTTCGCACTTGAACTTTTGCAACAAGTGCACACACACACATACATAGTAATTGGCCAAATTGCATGTTCTGCACTTAGCTGAGTTGTTGTTGCCCCTGAAGGCCGCAAGTGGCCCGTTCGTGCCCCACGGACTGGGTGGCTGCTGGCTTGACAACATTTCACACGGAAATGCAGTGCCGCAGCGACCTGACCTTGAATTTTAACTGGATAACTGGATAAGTTGCTCCACGCTGCCATTTGTGGCCGGCACTTAAAAACTTTTTGGCTTTATATTACGACTATTTACAGGTGATTGGCGATTGCTGATGGGCAAGTGAAATGGATATGGTTTCATGGTCAGCATTCGCATCCGAGTTCGGCTCGGGACGGTCGATTGCAGCAGCAGCAGCAGCAACTAGTGATTGCCTCAGTTACTGTTGCTGCCGCTGCATGTTTTTGTTGTGCGCTTTGTTTTGCTTATTCGCCATGTTGTTTTTTCCTTCTCCGTTTAAATTTTTTACTCATCATCGCAGGCGACTGATGCTGCGGCTGTTGTGTAGAAATCCCGTGATATTCATATTCATTCAGCTGCTTCACTGCAAATTCGACAAGACAAAAAAAGAAAGACAAAAAAATATGTGCTTTTCGTTGACCAATCGCAGCTGGCTAATGATCCAAGCGCGCCCATTGCACCACTTTACAAAAATGTATTCAAATCTTTGGCTCGTTTTTTGGTGCTTTTTTTGGGGTATTTTTCTTTGCACGAATTGCACAATAATTATTACAGCTCTATTTTATTTCTTCTTTTGTGGCATTTAATATGTTTTTTTATATTTGTATTTTTTTTTTATTTTGCATTGCGCTTTTGACACTGAAAACTGAAAGATTGTTAAGACGCTGACGTAGCTGTATAGGCACATGGGTATTGGCCATTTAGGCTTTACGCCATTTACTAGGCCAATCGCCCCAAAGTGCCAGTAATCATAATAAAAAAAATTTGATTTTAATCAACCGATTTGCTTGCAATTGCTGTAAGCAACAGTTCGACCAGCCACATTTGAGAGATAGTTTACGTTAACGGCGACGGCGACGCCAGCTTCGCGGCCACTGCCAGCCCGCTCAGCTGTTGTGTTGTTGTTGAGAGAGTGCGATAAGTTGTCGCTCTTGGTGTTGTTGGTGTATTGGCCGCCTCGCATGTGACTCGATCGCTTCATTCCACTCGCTCTGTTAGTACAACGCGGCGTATGCGCGTTATTGCGTCCAAGTATCCGAGTTGCATCTGTATGCGCGCACACACACCCACACACACATGCACATGGCGAGGAACTGCATTGAGAGCGTGTTGCAATAATATTGCAATTTGGCCAAAGGTTTATTGTCTAACATTGAAATTGTGCGTGCCTCCGGCACATTTTTTTTCTCTATATACATATATATGTGTGTGTGCCCAAACAGTTAACTCCATTGCGACCTTTGCTTGTAGTGGTGTAGACTCGCGCGTTAGTGTTAAAACTGATAAAAAAAACATTCAACATCAAAAAGAAAATAGTATAAAAAACGTGTGCAGCATGGCGGTGACGCTGACATCGGCTTCTTATCGTACTGTCATTGAAGTAAGTGTTGTTGTGTTAATTCAATTATTGCTCGCTTAAGATTAGGGAACGTGCATGGATATGTGTACATATATAAACATGTACATATGTTAAATTTATAGATAAAGCGGTCAGATGTCATAAAACATTTTTAATTGTGTCTGAGATTGACTGTCGCTTGATATTTAATATTTCAGAATTTAACCGTATTTTATGGCAATTATTACTGAGTGTTAAACAATTATTCTTAAAAAAAGTACATAAAATGTACTTAAGCTAAAATATTAAATACATAAATTTGCTTGAATAAAAAAAGTTAACATATTTATGAAAGTTACCTATACTAAGTAAAATATTAAATATTTACATTTGAGTAAATAAAATAATACATGCAATGAAATATAAATGAAAGTAAAACTCAGGATCCAACCTTGTCACACTTTAAATATTTTTGCGGCTGCTATATTAAAGTAAGCTAAGTGCTTTTGTAAACTTTACAGGAGTGCAATGGAATATAAATATGTTGAGGCGTATGAACAATTTCTGTTTGTGTAACTTTAACAGATTACAATTGTCAGCAAAAATAATATGTTCACACTTCAAATTTAAATATCAAAATGTTTTTGCACTCTTAATTATATAATTATAAAGAACCTGTCGATGCTATAAATGCTTAAAGACAACTTGAAATTTGTCATCAATAATGCCAAAATTCAATTCGAATTTCGAATCCAGTCGAGCTATTTACATATGTATGTATTCGGGAATTGAATATGTCGAATATGCAAAAGCGCCAGATATACGAGTTTGAGAGCTGGAACGACTTCAAATTTATAATTTTTCGTGTTCATAAAACTGGCTTACGCATCTCTTAAGTATTTGCAGCTGTGTACTTGACTGTTAGCTGCATTTAGCTGTTTGTAAGTCAAAATTTTAAGCAACTTGCAACTTGAAACGCGCCAAAAACGCGGACGCACAGTGAGCGGCAAGCCGAAAACAGTAAATTACCGAAAGCAAAAGCGAGAACAGCAGCAACAGCAACAACACCGTTAACAAGAATTACAACGGGGTCTTGCACCAATTACTTGGCAGTTTAGGCCAAGACGGCGGCAGCCAAGTCCGACCAATCGCATGATTGCCAAATTAACGCGATTTTGTTGCTCTAAAAGTCGCGCGTTCCCTCTCAAAGTCTTCCTCAGCGAGCAGACAAACAAGATACGACAAGATATACACACTACATATCAGTTAATGTTTTTTTCTCTCTTGGGTGAATATGTTGCGGCAAATGCAGCAAAGCGGTTTTTGTTTAACCTGCGGGTGATGAAATAATGTCTGCAGGCAGAGTCGCCAAAGCGATTTTATTCGCGTGCAAGTCGCTCGCGTTTGTCTTGTGTTGTGCTGTGTGTGTGTGTGTGTGAGTGTGTGTGCGAGCGAATGTGAATGTTGTATAGATCGCGTTGCATTTTCAACTTGACCCACAATACGATTGCAACTGCAACATCAGCAGAAAATGCTCATTTGTGATCAAAAAATATTTTTAAATGTTTCTCTTTTATTTTTATAACTCCAAAAATTTACTCAATTAAATGGGAAACTAATTGCAAGTGGTTAAAACGAATTTTTCATGCTGTCTAAGCATGCGTCTGCACGTGTATGTGCCTGTGTGCGTGTGTGTGCGTGTGTTGGTCCATTCGTTGTTGCATAATTTGTCTTATTAGACAAGATGCCGCTGGAGTAAAAGTCTCGGTCTGAACCTGAATTTTGGCTTCAAAAGCCAGTTGCACACACACATACATACACACACACACACACACACAAACATACACGTGGCTAGTCTCTGTGTGCGCTGCGCTCAACTTGACCTATAAATTGATTTTTATGTTGTGCAGGTTCCACAATTCGTTTATTTTTTATTTTATTTTTTCTCTTGTCTCTTTCTTTACTTTTCATTTCTTTGGCTTACGCTTTTTGCGTCTATTCAAAGTAATTTTTTTTTAATTTGTATTTTGCTTAAATAACCAAAAATCACCAAGTGCCACACGAGTTTTGTTTATGGAGCCCCCTGTATCAATCGGCTGTAGTTTTAAACCAGTTTCCCGCGCTGCGATCTTTTATATTATTTATTTATATTGTCTTTTGTATTTCTGTTGGGGTGGTGGGGGATGGAGAGGGGCTGGGCTGGTGTGGGGGGAGGGAAAGTAAAAGTGTTGAGCTGCACAATTATACGGATTTACAAATGTGAATTTATATTTTTAATAGCTTGGCAAATTACTTAGTGCCGCCCTGGCGGCAGATGACACTTCTTACATAAAAGGTTCACCGCCAGCAGCTCCATTAAAATAAATCAAATTCAAAATGTAGTGAAAAGTAAAAAAAAAATTAAAAAATAAAAGAAGATATTTAGGCGGCGTCCACAACGCAGTCGCAATCCCAAGCGCATTCAAACTCGAACCCAGACTCAGACTCCGATGCCGAGACAGACACAGAGTAGTTGGCAAAAAAAAAAAAAAAAAAAAAAAACAAAAACAAAAATAAAAAAGCCAGTCCAACTGACTGGCCGGTTGGCCTTGTAAAGAAATATGTGTATATAGGTACGGGCATAATACAAAATTTGGACTGTCCATGTTACTTCATCGCCACCTCAACACCTTTTTATCATCTTGGTGGATGTTGCTGTCTTCCCAGTTTTGCATTTGAAACTTGTATTGCTGGCCATTGTTGTTGCTGTTACTTTCAGTTGGGCTATTATTATGGTCGGGTACTTCTCAGATTTAGTACTATCTTGATTTAATTAATTGCCATGTTGTTGTAAAGTGTTAATAATAATATTGTTGCCAGATTTGTTGCTGTGCTTTGTTTTATTTAGTTTAATGTTTTTGTTGTGGAATTTGGCATTTTATTGATTTTTTGATGTCTTTGGTTGATTTTCTGCATGCACAATACATATATCACTTTTTTTCAAACCTTTTGTTTGATTTATGCTTATTTGTATTAAATTGAGCAAGCTGACAAAATTTTAAGACGTTCAAAATTAATTCATTTTGTAAGCTTTTGATTTAGTATTCCACAAATTTATTAAAATATGTATTTGGCTTGTTATATTTAATTAAAGTATATATATATAAAGCAATAATAAAATAATAAAAGCTTTATAAAAATGCAAATGAGTTTTTACCCTAAGCCTTGAGCTCGTGTGAATATGATTAATTTTCGATTTTTATTTTGTATTTTTAAAGCAAAATATTGGGCTATATTGAGCATTAAGTGATAATTGCCTGGCTTAAAGCTTGAATTAAAATGTGAATGAAAGCGTTTTGACTATAAATAGCGCTTGACCCAGTTAGTTGCTTGTGATCTTAAGAACCTTGAGCTCGAGTAAATCTATTTAGATTTAAAAGACTTTTAAGGATATGTTTCATGTTTCGAACTCCCTTGCGTGAGTAGGAATAGCCGAAAAGATTTTGCACGACGTTTAGATGAGGTATCAGTTTGAAATATGAGCTATGAGAAACAATAACTAAAATGCCATCAAACATGAAAATCGGTTCAGTTCTGCGAAAGTTATGGGAATATGAAATATGAAATCAATGGATCCGAGAGCTTTACATGTAAAAACTTTTGCCCATTTTGGCATGATTTTTGACAAAATATTGACCCCAAAGTGAGTAAGGGGAAGACATGATTTTTGAACAAAAAACTGAAAAAAATTTTGTCTTGAATAATGCATATATTTTAAATGTATAATCAATCTAGGGGATAAATCATTACCAAAATGCCATCAAACATGATAATCGGTTCAGTTTTGGCAAAGTTATGGGGGTTTGAAATATCGGATCCGAAAGCTTTACATGTCAAAATTGTTGTCCATTTTGGCATGATTTTTGACCAAAAACTTGACCCCCTCAGAATCTGTTATAATGTCGTTTTATATACTCATTGTGACGACAACAATTGAGGAAAAATATAAAATTGCAATTCTAAATTTAGAAAAAAATTTTTTCCAAAATAAGTAAGGGGTTAACAAACAATTGAAAAAAAATTTATTTTGAATAATGCATGTATTTTAAATATACAATCAATCTAGGGGATAAATCATTACCAAAATGCCATCAAACATGATAATCGGCTCAGTTTTGGCAAAGTTATGGGAGTTTGAAATATAGGGGCTACACTTTTATCCGAGAGCCTTACATTTCAAAATTGTTGTCCATTTTGGCATGTTTTTTGACAAAAAATTTGACCACCTAAGAATCTGTTTTTCAATGTTGTTTTTTATACTCATTGTGACAACCACAATCGATTAAAAATATAAATGGGCAATTCAAAATTTTGAAAAGAAAATAATTCGAAAATGACTAAAGGGGGACTACATGATTTTTTGACCAAAAAATGCAAAAAAAAAATTATTTTAAATAATGCATATATTTTAAATGCAAAACCCATCTAGAGGACAAACTATGAAAATAAAGCCATCAATCATGATAATCGGTAAAATCTTGTCCATTTTGGCATGATTTTTGACCAAAAATTTGACAGATATGGAAGATATGTTAAAATAATTGTCAATTTTAATCCGTCAATAAAAATCTTCGCACTTGATCTGAAGCGGGTATACACGATTATATATTTCAAGTTTCACGTCTCTAGTCCAATATACTCTTTTCACTTCGTGAACGTGTATAAAAATAGGATTAGAGCTGTCCGGCTTAAGACAACAAGAGCTAGTTGCTTTTGATGCTTGCGAGTATAAATAGGTAGATTGAGATAGATGGAGAAACAAATATAAATGCTATTAAAATGTAAATGAGGTTTATCCCAGCTTAAGACCTTGAGCTCGAGTGAATGTAATTAAATTAAACACATTTTTTGGTGAGTACGATTTTTAGGCATAATATAGGGTTATATTAATATAGTTTATAGCACTTATTAATTAACAAATTTAGGCTTTTGTCAACAATTGGCTTAGCGGACGTGCTTGCTTTGGATGCTGAGCATAAATAGGAAAATAAAAATATATAAATAATTGTAGATTTAAATGAAATTTTACCCAGATTTGTTACATTCTATTTTTTTGTTTCTATTTTGCTGTATGATTTTGTATAAACAAAAATCTTTAGCTTAAATTAAAAAATGAACTAAAGTTTTTGGCAACACCTGGCCTAACTGCTTGCTTGCTAATATTATCAGTTAATTAGAGGAACAATAAGCTGTAGCCAGGCCGATTGGCATGAAAAAGCTCATTGTGCTGGCCGTGTCAAGTGGCTGTATTCGTCACGGCTTTAAAGCCATTGCATTTTCTGGGTTAGGCCCAGCTGAGGAGTTGTCGTTGTCGTTGTCGTAGCTGTAGTCGATGTCGCCACAGCCAAACAATGCTGATGAATGGTCATCATGGGCAGTAGCATCAGTCTCAATAATTGACATGGTAAATTTTTAGTTGTTTGTTGGGCCAATCGCGCTATTTGACTGCGTCTCCGGCAACTTAGCGCGCTTATGGCGCATAATGAAGCGTTAAAATGTAACGCGCAACAGAAGCGGCCGCGGCGGCGGCCGCGGCAGCAGCAGCAGCGGTTGCAGTCGCGGCGACAGCAATAACCACAACAGCAGCCACAACAATTACAAATACCTTTTTACACTTGCCGCTGCTGACGGAAGCATTTTGGGAAAGCATTTGGCGCGGCCAGCGCGTGTGAACCAAAGAAAGCGAAAAAAGGGTCAAGACAAGAGATGCTGCGGACGCTTACGCAAACAGCGCCCGCTGTCCGCTGCCCGCTGGACAGTATCTCGCTTTATGTAACACCAGCACCTATACAAATACCACAAAAAGTACAAAAAAAAAAAAAATTATATTACATTTTTAACTGGCATATTTGCGGTGCAAAGTCCACGGCAATTGGGCGGCTATTGGCAAAATTCTGATATTCGAGGCGTTAACAAACAACATCAGCATGAATTGGCAAAATAAAATGGCAGCAATAATATAAATCGTTAATAGGTGTGTGTTAGTTTGTGTGTGTTCGTATATGTTTGCATAGAGACAAACTAAAGCTTAATTAATATACATATTCGCCAGCGAGCTTTCAATGGCCAGAATTTGGCCAACAGTCGTGCCAAATATCCAAACGTCTCGGCTTAGTTTAAAATATAATTAAATGTTTGCCTTAGTAGCCGATATTTATGAATACCGGTTTTTGGATAGACTGATGTGCTTGTGTTTTATTTATTTATATTTATTTTCTTCGGTTTTTTTCATTTTTCGTTTTTTGTTTTATTTATTTGAGAAAAGTTCAACAAACCGTCAATAATTTGACAAAAAATATTATAATTCAATTAGGTTGTCGGTTCAGATTACAAATAGCCTTTCAATGAGCTTGTTTGCTGTTCGTTATTGCCGTTGTCGTTGTTGTCGTTGTTGTTGTTATTGTTACAGTTGTTGTTGTGCCCATTTGGGGCTGATTTAGTGCTCCGGCCCACCCAGAATACGATTGACTTTAATTGTATTAACAAAAATGTTGCGCAATTTATATATTAGTGCGTGGAGAGAACCACAAACCGACAGAAAATAGGTAAACAAAGATTTGCATATTTTTGTTTGAGCCGCGTACTTAATATTTAAGTCAAAGTGTGCGTGGCATTTAAAGGTGCCTCATTAGTTCGATCAGATCAAATTGTTAAAAATAAAATCGCTCTCCAACTTTAACGGGCGAGTGCGAACATGTGCGATCAATTAATGCGGATGTTTATTAGAGAAATGCAAAGCAACAATAACAACAACAGGCGCATTCAGCTTATGACTTGTGGGTTTTTTATTTGTTTAGGCACAACACCTACACACAAACACACACACACAATACACCTGTTAAATATCTGGTGACGCGGCAGCGATCAATGAACATCAGCAATTGGCAAGTTCGCTTTGCATTTGGGTGCTGATGAAATCATTGGGGCAGACAAATTATTTTTTGACAAATCGCATTTTTGTTTATCCATAAGCTGAGCCGTTGATAAACCGTTGATTACGGGTTGGATTGATTGATTGCACTGCCAGCAATTTCCGCCTTAAAAAACATTGTTACACAAAATCCAAGCCCAAGCAGCTGTTCAAATGCCGTCAAGCCTGAGCATGGCCAATGCCGGGTGATTCTAGTGAGTACGGCGGCATCTACGCGGAAATGTGCCGGACTAAACTAGTGCAATTGTTGAGCAGACGGGTGAAGCTAACTGAAATTAAAACAAACGATTTAATTTAATTGCTCTAAGTGGCTGGCGTTGACTACAATTTAATACCAGTTAAATGTATATGATTATTAAAGCCTTTATCTGTTGACAGTCTGGATGCAAGTGTGAGAAAACTGGTTTAATGACGCGCCCAGCCCAGTCAGCTAATAGTTAAATCTGTAGTAATTTTCCTCAATCAATTGACATGAAATATGCGAAATTAATACGGTTGTAACTGACCTACGTCAGTCGCATAATTGCATATTGTTAATATTTCAATTAATATGAATATGACGTTAGCATATTAACCAAAACAGCTGTATTAAGTCTAGAATGCCTACGGCTATCTTGTAAACGGCAAAAAGGCAGCTGTCTGGTGAAAATTTTGATGGTCACCAGCCGCAGCACCGGAAGCACTTTTATTAAATTTAAATTTAGTTTCTTTTTTGCCATCTTGTAATTTTAAATTCAATTAAGCCGCATGAAACACGCAGCTGATCTCGTCGTAAGCAGCAGCCAGTTGTTGGCCATATAAAAAAGGCAAAAAAAGAAGTGAAAATCTCTGGGCGTAATTAGATGCAATCAACGGCAGCATTTTGGATCCGGCAACGATGGAAACTTTGGTTCCACATGAGTCACAGGCCATGAATCATGGAGCCATGGTGACAGTTCGATTTAGGGCTAGCAGCGATCTTTTAACGCTTCACTAGACACTGTACTATAATTGCGTCATGTGTGCTATGCGAAATTGTGTTTTTTTGCCAGTCATTCGCTGCGGGAGACGGCACACGGTGCGTATGCGTGATATGTGCAATGTGCTGGGAACAGGAGATCAACCCACTAGAAGTTGATTGTGCAAAAGTACGGTTGTTAAAACCCAAGTACAATGAACCACAGGTGGTCATTAAGGCAGCTAAATACAAGTCTTGCCACACACAATCACACACACACACACACACACACACACACACAACTGCGATAACAATAAAAATTACCGCACTGCAGTTTTCCAGCACGAAAAATGGCAGGCAAGCAACCTGATGCGGTTCTCCATCCAATAATTACAGCTACTCCTCGGCTGTGACCACACCCGCATTTGCATCGCCGCCTCCAGGCTAGCCCGTGCACTGCCTAATGGCAGGCACTGTGCATTAATGAAGCAACCAAACTCCATGACTTGACGCTCAAAGCTAAGTGTTGACGTGCGTGTGTGTGTGTGTGTGTGTGTGTCTGTGTGTAGACAAGGCGACAAATAAGCATTGTCTTTTGACAGCCAGACTGCCTGAGCTTGGTTCCAAATACAAATGTCTTTGCATGACATGCAGATGCAGTGGGCTAACAGGTGGTCAGTGGCGCCGTGAAAAAGCCAAACGAAGCAATTAACTGAGACACGGACAAAGTGCAGAATAAATTAGTTCGTTGATTTCTTGAAATTATGAAATTTGGCACAACGCTAATGTTAAGGTGTGGAATTCTTTACAAATGTCTTTTAAATTGGGCAGCAAATTGTTAAATAACAACGTAGATAAATAACAAATAAATGCCAAACTTTTTATATATTCTGCATAAGAGTTACGACAATACATTAACATTTTATTGACTATTATAGAACTCAAGAGCTTTGGCGTTTGACTTGAGAATATCTTTAAATATTTATGTCTTATTTATATTTTTTTATTTTTATGTTGTTTCTGCAAAATTTAAGTAAAGAAATTCTATGAAAAAGTGTTAAATGTCTAAACTGATACTATACAATTGCTATTGAAAAATATATAAAATAACTTTAAATCAAAAACAAAAAAACTCTATCGCGTCATTAGAATAATTTTTTTAAATATTTTAATATACTTTAAACCTTCATAAATTTTATAGTTCTAAATATATACTATATTTTAATAAATTGTAAGTATAACTTATGCATACTTTACAGTTGCAAACAAACAAATTTTCATTAAAATTATTTTAAATAATTATACGTAGCAATATTCTATAACATTAACGAATTCCAGAAATTTGATTCAATTACGCTCTGGCCGTATGTGATTTACGTATATGTACCTGCAATTTTATTTATATATAATTGCGCTTTATTGCAGATCACATTACAAATAATTGCACCTTTTCTTAACTTGCACATTGCATTCGAATTGGATAAAATTTTTCCACAAGCTGATTGATCAAAATTAATTTTGATTATATATACGGCAAATCAACAACAAGTACAATACAATAGAGGCCCTCGACAGCCCCCTCCCGCCCACCAATAGCTCAAGGAGACTCACGGCTCTGCAATTTACAGCTAATTAACTTAACCCCTTCTTGGCTACGCGGTAAACACAGCCGTGTTGTTTCAGTAATTACCATTGGCTGGCTATTTAAGCAATGATTAGCATTAGCATAACTTGTTTAATTTTTCATTTCACTAATAATTGAAATTATAATTCTACAATTTACACCGCGCATTCCAAAGCGCAATTGCATTTTGTTTTTCCTGTTCCTGCGCTCGTGTGCATAGCGAATTGCCCGTTTGAGCCACTGTTGGGCTACTGCCGGGTTTATTCTTTGCGACCGGGCTGTTGCAACAGTTCAGACCAGTTTCGTGTTTTTTTTCCTCTCAATTTTTATTTTGGCCAAAACGTAAATTGGCGTACAAATATTGTAGAAAATCATGGGGGCCGCATTGACTCCATACGGAAATTCACCGAGAATGTTGTTTGGCATGCCGATTTTTCTTTTCGCGCTCACATATCCGACGGTCGGTCAGTCGGTCAGTCGGGCAGCCGGTTTTGTTAACGCTTTGGAGCGGCACACATATTCAGGCAAAGATCAATGGGTAGGTGGTTAGACAGACAGGTCATATTAGCGGCCAACTTTAATTATAATCACATAAAGCGCGATAGCTGCCAGCCACAATGGGCACATTATTGTAACTTCGCAGACGTGGGCACAAATTGATGGATTTGCTGGATTCGGCTAGATTGTGAGGTGTTGCAATTTGATGTATATATATATTGATTTGACATTTGAACCCAGTTGCCGCCAAGGCTGTTTGAGCGCTTTGGCCCCATTGCTTAAGATCTTGACTAATGATTTTGTTGTTTTCGTTTCTTGCAGGAGTACCTCTCACAGTTTTACGATGGCTGGCGGGATCTTATGGACAATAAATCAGATCCGCGCACCCGCGACTATCCGCTCATGAGTTCGCCGTTCCCAACGATAGCAATCAGCTTGGCCTACGCATACTTTGTGAAGGTAAATGGGCAGTGGCGAAAGGGGCAGCGCCCGGGCACAGGTGCTCGTGATCTATAATTACCTCGCTGATTGGTGCGGGAAAAACCCAGATGAACACGCAGCTAAAATGTGGCACTTAAGGCGAATGCTGCAGCCGCCGGCGGTTCTAGCTGATTCTTAAGAAGCCGCATACATTTACACATTTGATGATCTCGATGCATTTTACAGCCGCTCAGTCAGGTCCTGCGTCAAAACTAGTTTTCGTTTATGGCATTGCAAAAAAAAAACAAAAAAAAAACAATACAAATAAATGGAAAAAAACTAAAAGAGTTCAGGGCCAATCGCCCCATTCAAAATCAAAGCCAATCAGCGGTAAACGAGCGACGTTGATGTCGAAACGGTGACCCAAGTGGGCCAAAATTACATATGCAAAAAGAAAAAAAAAATTTAAGAAAAAAAGCAGCTAAATCCAAAAAACGATTTCTATTTAGGTTTCAGCTTTGCATTGCTTTACATTTATATACATATGTATGTAATCTTTTAAATGGCTTTCACATAGCCGCTGAAAACCGCACACACAAAAGACTTAGGCAACGAACTTGTGTCCCAAAATCAACAGACACCGTCCGATTGATTTGATAATTGCAGCATCGCACCTTTGTTTGATTTTTCATGTTAAATGGGCAACGGCAATTAAAAGCAGTGCTCACCACGCTCTGTCCATGCAGCCAAAGTGCCGCCCGGCTCAAGTGGCATCTCAGCCATGACAGTGGAACAGGGTATTTGGATTGGGGAATTACGGCGATATAAATTGTAATTAAGACGACAACTCATAAATCAACCTATATAGCTTAAACCGGATCTATTTGCTGCTTTCAGGCAGAAGCGCAACAACATTTTTCCGGTTCTACTAACGTCATGCTGTTAACGTCATATTAACATGCACATAAAATACTTATATACTTCAAAAGTCTATACAAACATAAAAATATTGATTATAGGGGAACCTTGCTTTCCTAAATGTTTTCCAATATTTTTTCATATATTTAAATTTTAAGAAATATTCCTAAAATCGCATTATAGAAAAATATTATTTTTTATTTATTTATTTTTAGTTTTACGTAAATAAAAAATTCTCAAAACCTCTTCTCTATGCCAGGTACTTGGTCCCAAAATCATGGAAAACAGAAAACCTTTCGAGTTGCGCAAAGTTTTGATTATCTACAATGCAGCACAGGTTATTTTCAGCGCGTGGCTGTTCTACGAGGTAAGTGCCCCAGCTGAGAGCACGGTTTACAAAGAGTTCCATTAAATAATCCGCTTCATATTTATAGTCTTGCATAGGTGGATGGCTGAATGGCTACAACTTGAGATGCGAGCCCGTTGATTATTCCTATTCGCCGCGCGCGATACGTGTGAGTATAAAGTATTGTAAATATATAAACAAATTTATATGTATATTATATATGATATGTAAGCGATGGGTTTCGTGATGTAGCTTGTGGTTAGCAAAGGCCAGCAAATGTTTGCTCACTGTGCCAGATTTATATGTATTAAGACAACCAGTTTTTTTTGGCATATCCAAAAAGTCGTAACGGCGACTGATTCTTATGCTAATCAATTGATGACAAATGTCCATGCCCATGCCGGCCGGCTCCACGGACCGCCTTGCCCAGATTGAAGTCTCACGTGTCATCAAGAAATGCTAAACGGACGAATGCCCAAAAGAAAGTACCAAAAAAAAAAAACTTAGAAAGCCAGAAATTGGCATGGCACAACAAAAAAAAAATAACAAATATTGCATGTGGTCATTTTTATTTGGGAAAAATACTTTGTTCTTTTCTTTTTTTTACACTCGTTCACGAAGTAAAAAAGTGTATTGGGTTGGTGCAATGTCCGTCTTGATTTGATTCACGGCATGGATTATATACTAGTACATGTACACGTCAGATAAAGTCTTAAAAGCTGTCAGCTACGCCCACTGAGGCGTGGCGTTGCGATAAAATCGATATATCTCCCTCAGTTTTAAAGTTAGGTGCATAGAACTTTTTCAGACAGATTACTGAAGGCCTCCTCTAAAGATCACAAATTAAAAAGACTCAAATTTTTTTAAATTCTCAATAATAATGAAGAGCATTTTAGACTGTTCTAAGCTTTTATTGTGCTGTGCACGAGTATTGCGCGGGCGGTTACACCCGATTGCCACGCTCTGACTTGTTTTGCTTATACCCGGCTTCTTCTCTCTTGACAGACGGCATGGGGCTGCTGGTGGTATTACTTCTCCAAGTTCACCGAGTTCTTTGACACGTTCTTCTTTGTGATGCGCAAACGGTACGATCAGGTCTCCACGCTACATGTGATCCATCATGGCATTATGCCCGTGTCCGTTTGGTGGGGCGTCAAGTTCACGCCCGGTGGCCATTCGACCTTCTTCGGTTTCCTCAACACGTTCGTCCACATCTTCATGTATGCGTACTACATGCTGGCCGCCATGGGACCCCGGGTGCAGCGCTATTTGTGGTGGAAGAAATATCTGACGGTGCTGCAGATGATTCAGTTTGTGCTGGTCATGGTGCACTCGTTCCAGCTGTTCTTCAAGAACGATTGCAACTACCCGATTGGCTTTGCCTACTTCATTGGCGCCCATGCGGTCATGTTCTACTTCCTGTTCTCCAACTTTTACAAGCGCGCCTACGTGAAGCGCGATGGCAAGGTAAACAGAGTGACAAATATGTGTAATTCGATGATTAATAATTGGTATTCGTTGAAATTTGCAGGATAAGTCCGCCGTTAAGGCCAATGGACATGCCAATGGCGCCTTGAAGCAGCAGAAGGATGGGGATGTGACGCCGCGCAATGGCCATGCGAATGGCACTGTTAACCGATTCCAAAATACCTTCTCCAAATTCACGACCGAGATGTGCAATCCAGCGCTGAACTCATCCACGGCGCGACATCGCGTCCCGATCAATGCGGGCAACAAATGAAGCCGTCGCTAGCCGAGCAGCCAGCCAGCCAACCAAGAAACAAAGCATAAATTAATTAAATGTAACAATACACTTACCGTAACGTTAAATTAAACATAAGCATAGGGAGTCCAAGCGTAATTCTAAGCCAAATCGACAAAACGATCTTTAAATTGAAAAAAAAAACAACAAATAAAAAGAAATATTAGAAAGAAGGAAGACAAAAACATATTCTCTTAGAAATCAAATTTGTAGAAATTGCACGTATAGGCCAAGCAATTATATTTTTATTATTAATCCTCTATCTATTTGTATATGCAACTACTTCTGTTCGCTGCTTGCACATTAGACAAAATGATGATATATATATCTCCTTTTTTAAGATTATAGCTGTTTTATATTACAGTATAGCGTACTTATGAATATTGTATGATATAAATAGATGATTGTCGACAAGCTAACCGCTTTATGTATACGTACCTAAATGCTATTTCATATATCCAGAATTTTCTTTTATTATTTTATTTTATTTGTATTCTTTTTTTTCGGTAATGCAAGCAACATTTTTATACGTGTTTATTATTTCGTTGGATTTTTTTGATCAACAGAAATGTGTTTTTTATTTTATAAATAAAATCGAGATTGAAAGAAACAGAGTGGATTACTGGTGGATTAGTTGCCGGTTCCAAAAAAATTGTAATTGATTCGATCTGTGTTTTCATTAAATGGACCTAGTAGATAGTAAACAGCTTTACGGTTCTGACCGTTGTTGCAGATTGCAGAGATAATGTATCGTTAATTAAGATGACTGGTTGTGTACGACCATTGAAGTAGTATTGAAAGTATCAAAGGGGCCTAGTTACACTTGTCATCATGATTAGGCATATGTATATAAGCATAAATAAACACTTTATTGATTCGAAGTTACTGACTAAGCATATTTAATAATATGTTTTTGTGCATAACGAACTGTGATTTGTTCTCTATGCTTAACTATAATGCCTAGTGTCAAAGCTTTGAAATAGCTACAGCATTTAAAAAGATTAATAACATTGTATTAAATGGCAACGGACTTGAAATTACTAACTGCCTCCACAAAATTATTTTTAAACAATTCAAACTTAATAAAACCGTTACAAACCACTTGTGATCTTTCTTTATTCGGTATTTCGCTATTTTTTCAGCAAGCATATTATATTTATGCAGTACGGTCACTCCATTTTTTTAACAGAGGAGTTGCCACATCAACGAAAACAGTTAACGTTACAGTAACAGTCTCGCGCTCTCGAAAGATAAAATAAATATGCAGGGGGCCCACAGTGCGCAGTACTCACACAGCTGTGCACTCTCTTAGAGCGTAAAATTATGTAGGAGTGACGTCAGCAACATGCCGTGTACAACTTAAAGTTAACTAAAATTCGAAATAGTTTTTTAAATAAAAGATTATAGTTAAAAAAGATTAATCCTTTAATCCTTTTTATATTACTAGTGCAGAATTGAGAGTTATCAAACAATGACGTGAGAACGAAATTTGCGTTACCTTGTCAATTTAGACATTATGCATTCTCCCGCTTTCGTCGTTTTTCGTGTGGCTTTTTTGTTTTTATTGTCCGTTTAGTTTCATTTTAGACTTCCTTGTGCATGGTTGTTGCCGTTGTTGCTGTGTTTTCGGTTCGGATATAATTTTTTAGATTCGATTCCTGTGCGTGGGGGTACGTGTGTTTTAATTAAAAAAAGTATAGATATTATATTCCGTTGTCGTCATCGCTATCAACACCTAGCGGTCAGCAACCGTAGTTAAATAAAAGCACAAATTTTTAAGAACGCGCTACGATCACTTTGATATTGTGTATGTGTGCGTGTGTGTGAAATTCTTTAAATTTTAAGCAAAATTCCAACGCTTCACGTTCGCTCGCTGAGTTCGCCGGCCTGAAATCATTGGCGGTAAGTTCGCATCGATTTTCTGCTAGCAACTTGTTGTGCACTCAATATGCGTGCAGTAACGAAAATTAGTCATCATAGTTGCTGCGTGGTTTTAATTTAAAAAAATGAAATATATATATATATATAAAAACGGTCTCCTGTTTCCCGCCGCGCCCAGCAACGCATTGCAAGAGTGACAGACAGGAAAGCAACAGCCAAAGTAAGAGAGGAAGAGAGTGCACGTGTATGGGGCGCGTATTTTTCTCTGCTTATTCATATGTGTGAGTTCGCGAGAATGAGAGTGAGAGCGCCTAAGCATGGACGTACGTATGTGGTTTGCCCTTATTTAGAGGGGTTGAGGTGCGTTAATAACTGTTAATTGCTGTTCAAGCCCGCATACGATTAATAAATCCAGTGTTTTGAATGCTCGCAGCTAAAAAAAGGCAGAAGGGCCTTGCGAATTCCAAATGTTATTTCCCTTGTTAAAAGCACACACACAATATGCAAATGCGGTCTCTGACACCGCTTCATTGTGCTGTCAATTGCTTGGCACACATTCAGTTATGTCAATTCAAATTTTCGTTGCATCATGCACCTCTCCCCCAGTCAACGTCAAACTGTCAAGTGCGAGTGCGTGTTGCGCGCGCCTGCGCAGCCCTGCGTTGCATTTTTGTCGATGTCGATCACAAGAAAAAAGTTTCACCTGTCCGCAATGCGGAAATTGTTGCCAATCGACAGTCGATAATCGAAATCGCAATCGAGTTCATATACAATGCAGAGGGTCAGCCAGTTAATGCGCCAAAAGCGTGAAGCGGATAAAAGCTTTAGGGTTTTTTTATATTTGCATAAGCTTTCACAAGTGTGTTGTGACATCGCATTGCAGTGGGTTTTTTGTGTTTTTTTTTGCTGGAAGCTATAGCACATTAGCTTATGCAAACTTAACGCAAAAAAAGTGCAATGTGCTAATTGAATTCTAAAGCCCTTCACAAGTCATCCGAATTGTTTAACACTTGTCTCATTTGTAAATTGTTAAATCAATAAATTAAAAGAAAAGCTGTTAAAACTGTTGCTTAAAAGTCAACAAATACCAAATACCAAATCAAAAGTCCTAAGGTTCAAGTTCGCATTTTATTCAGACTCTGCTGCGGCCACTTGTTACGGCCCCAGCGCCGAGATGTGCCGCATTTTTGCTGAGAGCGGTTGCTGCACTGCAAATTGGGAGAGCGTTTAAAATATATCGTATCATATAGAAATTTCATTTTAGCACCGCAGCGTTCAAAGTCCAAGCCAACTGGCTGCCGAATGGGCTATACACATATGTATATGTATGTGTGTCTCTCTATCTGTGAGTCTCTGTGTGTGTGTGTTTATATGTGGGTCTTGGCGTGGCCTGGTCTGATGATGTTTGATGCCAACGTACGAGTAATGTATGTATATATCGCACATACAAATGTAGCTCTGAGCATCTCATGCTTGATAAGCACTCTTTGGCACTGCCATTAGCTTGAAGTTCTTTCAACCGGTTTGCCCACTAGAAATGAAAAGAAAGCTTCAAAGGTGCTCGAATTACAAATGCTCTGCAAGCGATTTCGGAACCTATCCTTTTGCAGTGGGTACTACAATTGCCATTGCAGAACACATTTCGCCGACTACGTATATAAGTATATATATTATACTTTATGCATTCTAGTCAAAAATATTTTTTTAAACTTCCTATGTTTTGTTTTTTGCTGCAGCCAGCGTATATGTCATTCGGCCGAATCGGACCACTATATCATATATATTCTATAGAAACAAACTGTCGAAAACGCATTTTTTGTTTCAATAGTTTTTTTAATTTACCTAATATCTTTTCCAAAATAGTTTGATTTACGATTTAAGAGCCTTATTATGTGTCTAATACTTAGGGAAATTTTGAGCAACATCGGGCTACTATATCATAAAAATGTCATACAAAATAATGTTTTAAAATTGAGTTTAAAATAAAAATAGTTACGTTTTTAAATATCTTCCCTAAACTCTTTAATTACGAGTATTTTTAAAGTCCCAACATTCCATTCCCATTGTTTAAAATAGCATATAGCTCCCACATTAAATATCGTTTAAAATTAGATTTATTTAAAAATATACTTAACATTTGCTTGATGTCTGCAAGAGTATAACCTCTTCGGCATTGTTCAGTTATTTTTATATTCAATATCATCCCAGATTGATATATGTATATAGGACATGCCGACTACATAGGTATGTTTAAATTTGTCATAACCTTTTTCAATATTTTCGGATAGGGTATTTAAAAAATGATATTTATTGAAATTGATCCAAATCTGAATTGGCTGCTGCGGCACGTCTTTACAGTTATTGTGTTTGACCACAAACATTTGAATAGCACCACAAAAGCGACAACAACAACATATATAACAGAACTGCCTTCTCGACCACCTGTTGCTGTGAATACAAAAGATGCCGTTATATGTTGCTGCCACAGCACTTGAGAGTTTTCTTTGATGCGAGTTATTTGTGTTGCCGCCAGGGCGTTGTGCGCGTAGCGCAGAATACCTAATATGGACACATTTGGCTCAAATAAATAAGCCAAAGTATTTGCATACTATTTTGGAGAACAAAAAATAATAAAATGGTTTATTTTAGCTTGCAAGAGCTCGCAGAATTGCCCTTTTTTAAATTTGTTATATGCTTTAGGGTTTTCGATTTCGTGTTCTCGAAATTGTAACTAATTTTGGTCAATATTTGTATTACATTTTGGCCATCTGCAAACCGGTTAAAAACAACGAAGCATCTGGAAGATCTTGCATTTCTTGGATTTCGTTTTTGCAGTATTTTGTTTATATGCTTTTATAAAAGTTAATAGCGTTGACTCAATTTCAAATTTTTCGCACATTAATTTCATGGCCTTCGTTTTGGGGCTAGCATTAATTATGTATTCACAGGTATTTTTTTGGGTTTCGCCGTTTCTTAAGCCTAACCTAGGCAGGTTTGGTTTTATTTTTGGCACAGCTGTCTGGCCATTGTGCAACCCGCCAGCTGGGCATTTTTGTTTATTATATTTTGTTTTGCCTTATCCTAGAATGCCGCAAGGGCGGCAACATCAAAATTATGGCTAAAAGCAGCCTTTAAAACGGTAAATCAATATTACATGGTACTGTGGTATTATGTGTGTATGTGCATGCGTGTGATGCATAATTTCGATATTATAAACAAGTGAAACTTTCCAGCTAAAACGCATTTTGATCGTGTTTATCAACAAAAACGAACAGTCGCAGGCAAAGGGCTCGAACGCTCGGCTCTTGACTCTGGGAGTACAGCATTGACTGGGCATCTGGTTCGGGCCGGTCTGCTACTTGCGCTTTCGTTACAACATCAGTCAACCTAAAAAGCAAAAAAATAAAAATAAAAAATTAAATGAAATAAATAAAAGCTTGCGAGCTGGCTCGCAAATCGAACGATCGACCGCCGCTGCCTTTATTTAACTTTTGAAACGCTGGAATGCCAAGTATTTCAGTACATTTTGGCTGTAACGTCTTTCGTGGCCAATACAACTGGCCCAGTCGCCCCGTCGTCACGCACTTGAGCAGTTTTGGGCGTTGAGCTACTTTGGCCTGTTTAGCTGTGTCTGTAGTTTTTTATTTTGTTTTATTTTTTGCGCTTACTTTGCGGCCTCTTTCTTACATGAGAGATGAGCAAAATATTTACAAAAATTATTGGGTGAATCGGTGCAATAAACTATACGATTATTTATACGCTAACAGCATTTATTGTTGGTAGTTTGGCTAAAATTAACTTGGGTAACATCTTATCTTATACATATTAAATTGTGCTGTTTCTTTAAGTGGGACTGTTTGAACTCTAAAGCTCAGATTCTCGAATGCAGTTAAAAACACAAAGGTATCAGACCTTTAAACTATGCATATATTTTAAAAACTTTAGCGACCTTAATAATTATATTTAATAGCGAGTCAGGTGAAGCTATTTTTGTTTTTATTTTTTTTTATATTTGGTTTGCTCATCTCTAGCGAAATCGCTGGTGAACTCATTTCTTGCGCTAATTTCGAGCGCATCAAAAATTAATTGACTTTGCCATTACATACACATGCGAGCGTGTGTGTGTGTGTGTAGTGTTTGCTTGGTATGCAGGTGGTTTTTCATCGACCTCCATATGTATGCCCAACTCATTCATAAATAAAACAACATCCACAAGCTTATCCACATCCACATAACATCCACATGCTCCATGCCATAATAAGGCTTGTGAGTACGCCATTTTGTTTGCATTTGAAATCAGCGCCATCTAGCGCTAATGAGCCGTGCACACACAGCCCACAGCAGCAGCAACAACAAGTCAAAGTCAAAACGAGTTGAGGGTCAACATTTTACATCTATTGCTCATCCTAGCAGCAAATTAAAGATATATATTTCGGCATTTGCCGTAATCCAAATCTGACCATGAAATTTATTTGCTACGTGTTGTTGTTTCCGTTTTGTAAGAAAGCCAATTTGCTTTTAATGTTGCCCGTTTTGTCTATGTGATTTGTGCAATTATTTTTGCACTTGCCTCCGACAAAACAAAAAGGTTCAACACCAATTGTATTTATGTCTTTTTGACTTTGACCCGCTTCGCGTTCCATATTTAATTACATGTTATTCACAAGTAGGCGTAAAGCCCCAATAAACAAATAATAACAAACAAGAACAGGTCGAAATTCGTAATGCCATAATCAGTAAGCACTTTGGGGGAACTTTTGATTTGTCATATTATTTCTCATGTTTGAGCATAGAAACTCATGGGCTAAAGTCATTGTCAACTGAACACTTGGCTTAAAATCGATTTGGCATGTGCTCCAAATTTGCTTTAATTGCTTGATTCGATAATAATTGTCCAGAAAAAAGTATTGATTAATTATTTATTTATTTTCTATCCGTAGTTATCATATTAAATACACAATACTCGACTGTCAATTACTTGCGAGTGTGTGTCCAATAGAAATTGATTGAATTTGAGTCATGTTATTAACTACGGGTGTATTGAAAAGGGAATGCGATTTGTCACTTTTGGCAGTCAAGTTTTAATCGTACTTTAAGCTGATGTTTTTACGTTCTTTTGCACAAATGTTTGTCTTATTATTCTACTTAAATTAAGATTTTTTATTTTGCATTTTCCTTTAAAGCAACTGCGCGCTTGACCTTTGTTTTGGCAGAGTGCAAAAAAAAGTTGCATCTGTTTAGATTGTGACACGTGCCAGCAATCGGCCACAATGTCGACAACATAATTTGAAGCGCTCAATAAATATAAAAAAAACTGGCAACGCCCAAGGCAAACAAATTAATACATAATTCATTTGCGTTTGCATATTTGCATTCTACAAAAGAACTGTTTAGGAAATGAGTAGAAAACAACGCGACATAAAAAAAATTGTCATTTCTAATTTGACAAGTGGACAGTCTGGCTGGGCAGTGGGAGTGGCAGAAGCAGCACAACAGACGCCGACAACTGGCCTAGACGGACCAGAAGTCAGTTAACAAATAATGTCTCCACAGTATGCATGTAACGGTTTCTGTGTCTGTTGCCTGAATTCAAACGAGTTCGAGGCGCGCTCAGCTCGTAACAACAACAACACCACCACCACCAACAACAACAACAACAACAACAACACACACGCACACTCTTACACTAATGAAAACTGTGCTTTCCGTGCATTCTGACGCTCTCAGCGTTTTCTCGTGTGTGGCACATTTTCGACTCGGTTCGCTTTAAGCGGTACTTGTTGTTGCTGCCTTCTTTATATTTTTGCACACCTGTTGTGATGCATGTGGCACAGTTAACCAATTGCTCTCCGGCCGTCTGGCAAGCCATCTGCGCGCATGTATATTTGTGTGGCCGTACATACGTGGACAATCATAAGCCGGAAAGCGAAAGTAATTTTGTTAGCTCTAATAGCCTCGGGCGATACGCGGGCCAAAACGAATACCTAGACAAATGGCCAGCGGTAAACGCAGCAGTTACATCAACAGTCAACATTGCCGCAGAAGATGGCGACTTGCCACAAAATGCCTTAATTCACATACACACATACACACAGACACATCTGTTTGCCTGTGTGAGTTGAGCAAAGTTTTTCTTCTCTTTTGAGCCGCGATCGCTTTTGCAATGCAAGCACAACTCAGCATAAACAGGGACTGGCCTGCAGACAGCAGCAGCAGCAGCAACAGCGGCTTTTGGCCGCATTGGCAACTGTGGCAACAGCTCAGTTGTATTTTTGGCACGCTGGCCAACGGTTCAACAAGCAGCGGATCGGTTTGCGCCGTCGGCTTTGACCGCTCGAACGAGTGCGGCTTCGACTAGCTTTTAAATATGAACAGCATAAAGTAAAGACAAGCGATAAACGCTGCGGCTTACACTTTGGCTCGTGTTTTTGTTTTTTTTATTTCTGTACTGTAACGAAGGGCAAGATTCTAGCGTAAGCGCTCTCCGGTACTCTCTCGCTATCTCGTTGGGGCATGATTCACCGTTAAGCTGTGTGTAATCGCTCTCACTGATCGATTCGGCACGTCAGTCGTCGCTGTTGTCGCCGTCGCTGTTGTCGCCGCTGCCGCCGCCTGATAAGGTTCACAGGCGCATCCAGCGAGCCGTCAGTTGGCTTAAAAGCGCGCAAGGCGAAGCATCGCGTGAACGCAACGGAAAACGTTACCAAAAACGTCAAGTGTTTGTTGTCACGGTGTGTGTGCGTGTGTGGTGTGCGTTGCTGCTTGTGTATGTGCGGCCAATGTTGCTGTGATTATCTAATCGTCATAAACACAGCAAAATACACACAAACATAACATAAATACATAATTAAAAAAGCCAAGCCAAGCCAACTCCAAAAATAATAGCAAAGAAAAGCGAACTTTCCAAAAAAAAAAAAAAAAAAATTATATACCTATATATACGTATATATATTAAGAAATAAAAAACTATAACGAACAACACAAAAGTCAGGTGCGTGGTCAGACTGACGAACTTTGTAACCAGCTTGTAACTGTATAAGTGTGTCTGTATCTGTATCCATAAAATTCGCATTGTATAATCGCGGCGAGTACGCAAACGTGCCTGGCCTGCAAACCCAACTGTGATTAGGGCGCCCCAAAAAGCTAAAGCTAAATATATTCAGTATACATCAACACATACATTTATAATCTGCCGTAATCTGGCCTAAACTTCACACCGGGTCCCAAATGTTTATCGAAGCGGTGCCGAGTAGCGGTATTTGCTGTTATCATAACTCAAATCCAATTAAACGCCGCAAAAGCTTCCTCACAGAAAAGAAAAAAAAAGGCAGCATAAGAATATAATAAGCTCCGAGCAGCCAATTGGCATTGATAAGTCTTTGATTATGGCCAATTAGTTGGCGGCGTTTGCCCCAAGGCAAATAATTTTTCGGCTATCTTTTGGCTGACTGACTCAGCTGAACAGCTAAAAGAAATTGGCTGTGATAAGAAATGGGCGATCTCATTACCGATTACCGATTAGGGTGGAAATAAAATCACCATGGCCACGCCTTTATCTCCTATGCTCGCCTTGCGTCTTGTGACTCAACTCATGGCTGCAAACTATTTGGAATGCGTCATCAGGCAGTCTGGCGTTGCAATTGCCACTTGAACACGCCGACATGTGTGTGTGTGTGTTTGTGTGTGTTGGTTTGTTGCGCGATTATGCATCGATTTTTCGCTCAATTAAGTCTTCTAAACGAGCGATTATGCCAGATAAGGCACATAACATAAAAAAAATATAATATAAAATAAAATAAAATAGAAACAATAGTCCACTTAGAAAACGCCCCCACTTTGAACAGTGCAACGCTGGACGCGATTGGATCAGCAAACTTGAAACTATTTCTGCTCGCGTTTTAAGCTCAATGTTGTGTTTTTTTTTTTTTTTTTTGCTCTAATTAATATGAGTAGCAAGAACAGCAACAACTGCGCCGCATGTTAACAGTTGCGTGCTGCTCCACAAGCTACTCCAGCACCCAGTCCCCTCGATTAGTCTGCCCAGCGGCAGAGCCTGTGCGTCCAACGGTGCACACTGCCGGAAGCAACAGGCGTCTGGCCGCCAGCAGCGTGCAACAATGTGAATATGGGGCGGAGGCGGGGGTTGGAGGCGTGTGTTGCTCGCTCGTTGCATGGCTCATTGATTGTTTACTTGGGCGCCGACAATGACGATGACGTCGCGCGTGGTGACACAGCAAGTGTGCAAAAATACAATAAAACAAAAAAGAACATGAAACAAACAGGAAGAATGCCTATCTTCGCAGTGCCAACGATTAAATACCCTTGCAATTTAAATTCAAGACGTATCGTTCGTGTGGTAGCTGTTTAAAATAAGAGTTCGGGTTAAGCAATTGTTATTAAAATCTTGTGAGCATAATGGAATTTTAATACAATTATCGTTAAGGAGTTTTCTCCCTGCTTACGACTGATAGGGAACATAACTAAAGTCAAGCTTATCTTGAAAAACAAAAAAGTGTTTAAAATAAAGAAATCTACATGTTTTATTAGTTAAAAGTTAAAGTTTTTCCAATAGTGGCAATATAATATAGAAGTTCCATGCTGATAAGTTCGTTGAAAATATCTAGAAATATTAAAAAGAAATGTATGATATAGTGCTGCGATCTCGACTGTTGCGACTTGCCCAGAATTAATATACTTCATCGAATCGGAATTTCTTCTATGAGTAACACATTTTGTGACAGCCCAAAGATACCCTCTGCTAGAGTAGAAAAATAAAAAAACAAGAAGAAACATTTTACAGCAGTGCCCGGCACCCGGCACCCGCTCCGGCTCCACCATTTGGTGTGCCCGTTTGTTTGCCAATTTTTATTTGCTCTACTTTGAGTTGTAATTCTTCTGGGCTTATTATGTAAACCAAGTGGAGTTGCTGCTGCTGCTGTTGTTGTTGTTATTGTTGTTCATGTTGCTGTTGTTGTTTAACATGTGCTGTTACCTACCGCGACTCGCGTTGCCACAGCCCATAAATGTTTACCTTGACAATTTGAACTGTCAACTGGGTGCGGGACAATTCGAACTGTGACGATAGTTCGTCACTCCGGCCGTGCCCATCAATTCCGCGTTTCGTCAATATTTCATAATTCGCAGCAAGAAATTTATTGACTCGCTTCGCGCGTTTTTTGGAGGCTGTTGCACACTCACGCACACTCCGCCGATATGGCAGTACATAAAACTTGCCACTGACCCACACAACGGCCGCGGCAACAAATTGCGACAACTGTGACTGAGACCAAGATTGAGGCAACGGTAGTAATAAAAGACACAAACAAAAACAAAACGGCTACAACCCACAGACTAGCGGCACATTTTTGTCAACGATTGAGGCGATTGAGCAAGCGGCGCTTACGTCGCCATCTCCGCCTCCGTCTCCACCGCCAGCTCCACCAGCAGCCTCAGCCCCAGCGCCATTGCCAGTCATTGTTCATGACATTCAAAACAAACTTCAAGTGGCCCCAGCTCACGAGTACATTGCCTTTGAATTGGCGTAAGGCGACGACGGAGACGACGGAGACGACGACCACGGTCATGGGACTCTGTGGCAGCCGCTGTGGAAGGCCGTTGAAACATGTGCAAAAAGTTGTGCAGCTTAGAAGTCAATGAATTCTTATAAATTATCTTTGCACTGATTGTTCTTCAAAATTGGTTCTAATAGAGCAGCCTAAAGTGATGTAGTTGCAAGTGCACGACTAGAAGATACCATGTAATCAGCTCTGACTTGACTTACCATACAAGCGTATATTTAATATTCTGCATTCAAATGCAAATATTTTCCCAAAATCAAGACTATATACTCTAAAAGTTTTTCTTTTTGTATGGTGCTTGACTGACTCGGCCTTAGGCATGCCTTCTGGCACCTGTTACATACTCTATCATACCTTATTTTTTTCGCCGATTCCTAAAAACTGTTTATGTATCGGACTTGAGTCGATTCCAATAAATACGACTAAAAACGACAAAAAATTAAGTGGCCAGTTTGCATCCACGTTTGCCATAATCATTAACGCAGTCAAGTGTGAATCGATTTTAGCTAAATTCATCAATGAACTGATATATGGCAAATTACATAAGTTTATATACGTGTGTAGTACATATGCCGAGTCTATATATACAAACATAGTTCAGCCATTTGATTAAATTAGAACGCATTGGTGCCATGTGAAATTCTAATTTAAGAATAATAATTGTTATGAACAGCAACAAAAAGTCAATAGTCTCTGAAGAACAATTTATTAAGCTCTACGAAAAGTATATAATTTGGTATTTATTAATTAATTTTATTTATACTAAATTGGAGAAAAGACGTTTAGTTTCGTTGTATTGTAAACATATTTAATGCAGGCTTGTTTCTCTGTTCCTTAAGACCTCTAAGCTGACCCATCTTTGGCATACCATATGATCATCTACCCCGACATCGACGTCACACATTTGCCCACGAAACACAAGCGTGCGGCAAGGGCGATTAATCAACGCACCAAGCTCAGCTTGGCTCTGGAATCGGAATTCCAAATGCCACCCACAACTTAAATTGGCTGAGGTCACAGTTTCCGCTGCGGTTACAATGTGCAGTCTTTGTCTATTCATTGGCATTTTAATGAGCCTCCACAAAAAAAAAAACAAAAAAAAAACAACCAATTTTTTCCAATTATGCAATTTCTTTAAGTGAATTCCGCATCGATACTTGTACTTTGAGTGCAGGCAAGATGCAATAATAACAACAACCTCCACGTTTACCTTTCACACCCATAAAAATGTGTATAATTTTAGTGATAAGTGTCGAGTGCTCAATTGCATAAATTACGTTAGATTGTTGCTTTTTTGTAATTTTGTTCCTTATTGCAATTAACTTGACTTGGCGGGGATTTACTAAGACTCTTCACGCTATCATTCATTGTGATTTGTCATTGCAATTTTGCTTCCTTTAATATGTCATTCCATTCATTAATTGCCTTAGTTTTATTTTTTAACTTAATTTGTTTTTAATGGTGCTGTAAAGTTTCCGCCATCGATTTGTCAAGCGTTACGTCAAGCTTTTGCTTGACTTAAACTGTAGCTATAGAATAACCGATATCTGGACATAAGTAATCAGGAAATACCCCACTTACCAAAAAACCAAAAAAAAATGGTTCATAAAAGAAAATTTACCCAAATTATTTTTTAAAACGGTTTGGTAGTTAATATAAAATGCTCTAATATAAGCTCAGAGACAGCATTAAAAGAGTTATATCTTGAGTCTATTATTAATGAGAGTCATGTAACGTTTGTCACGTAACGTTTCATATTATTGCTGGTATAAAAACGTCTATAAAAAGATATACCAACGACATAGTTATTAATTTAAAGTAGTCTGTAATAATAGATAATAGAAACAAAAATTGTGTTTAAAAACGTTGTTGCTTTTTGGAAAGCTTTGATATTTTTAAAGAGCCCAACAAAAACTACATTTTCTTTGCGTCGTGCAGCTTGAATCTATTTGTTTGCTAAGATCTCAGAACTAGCTACACTAAAACACTTCACAAATCGCTAATAATAATATTGTATTTTATTGTCCTTTTTCCAAATTGGCAAACTTTTGTCAAAACGCGTTTCAATTAGCGGCTTTAATTGGATTTAAACTCAATAATTCTTTACCTGTAGCTGATGCTGTTATAGACTTTGTGTGTTAGACCCTTTAAACTGGCGGCTATTTTTTATTATGAAACACAGTAGTTAATGCCGTACATTACAAAACGAAATTTAATTTTTTATATAATTAAATAAAAATTTAAATGTTTAATTTTCACAACAGAAATTAAAAAGTTTTTAACAATGTCTTATCTTTAGTTGCAGCTTGCACACCAAGCACAAATTTTTCGGAAGCCTATTGGCAAATTACACAACACACCAACGCATCACATCAAAAACCACATAAACCTGCAACACTACCGCCAACAACATGGATGTCCTAATGCACGATGCGCTACATTGGTATAGAGACCTAATGGACAATAAAAGCGGTAAGCATTTGAAAATGTTTTGTTTTTTTAAATCCTAACCGAATTTAATGCAAAACTTCTTTATTTTACAGATCCGCGTGTAAACAACATGTTTCTGCTCTCCTCGCCGCTGCCCACACTTGGTATGTGCATATTTTACGCGTACTTCAGCAAATCCCTTGGCCCCAGGCTAATGGCCAACAGAAAGGCCATGGACTTGCGCAAGGTGCTAGTGTACTACAATGCAATACAGACGATATTCAGTGCGTGGATCTTCTATGAGGTAAAAACCTGATTTAATTGTGAAAATTTTCTTATTCAATTAATATATTATTTTTCTTTGACAGTACTTAATGAGCGGCTGGTGGGGTCACTATAGCTTCAAGTGCCAGCCCGTTGACTTTAGCAACAGTCCCATGGCCATGCGGGTAGGTTGCATGCCCAAATCAGCTGAATTCAATTGGTTATATTTGTGAACGTATTCCCCTCGCTCTAGATGGTCAATATCTGCTGGTGGTACTACATATCAAAGTTTACAGAATTCTTTGACACGCTCTTCTTTATATTGCGCAAGAAGAACGAGCACGTTTCAACGCTGCATGTCATACATCATGGCTGCATGCCGTTCTCGGTGTGGATGGGTTTGAAATTTGCACCTGGTATGTATTTGTAATACGCTTAACCTCTTTTATGGCATATATAAATAATTTTGCTTTGTTTGCCAATTTCGTATAGGCGGTCACAGCACTTTCTTTGCCCTGCTCAACTCGTTTGTACATATTGTAATGTATTTCTACTATATGATTGCTGCCATGGGCCCAAAATATCAAAAGTTCATTTGGTGGAAGAAATATTTGACCACCTTCCAAATGGTACGGTTGCCAAGTAACCCAACAATATGCAAACGGGGCTAATGCGCTTAACGTTTATTGCAGGTGCAATTTGTGGCCATATTTACGCATCAGTTCCAGCTGCTATTCCGCGACTGCGATTATCCCAAGGGCTTTATGGTCTGGATTGGACTGCATGGCGTTATGTTCCTATTTCTGTTCTCCGACTTCTACAAAGCCAAATATCTAGATGCGAAGCGGAGGCGTCGCCAGGCTATCAAGGCCAATGGCCATGCCAATGGCGTTCACACGAATGGGAAAGTCCAGTTCTTGGGCAATGGCGATCAACAGCTAACTAATGGCAGCAACAAGGGAGCCTGTATGGTAAGTTCCAGCGTTATGAATATGCAAGCGAAACTGTCGCAAAAAAAACAAAATTAATTGAGACTGCGAAAAACGAAACGTGTGGCGACAACGTAGGTAATCAACACCAAATCAAGTTGCCCTTGAAAGTTATTAGCCGAGTCTAAACACTTAAGTCGAAGACCGTACCAAGTGCAGGCCCCACGAGGGGACGGGCGAGACGATAGACAGCGTATGTACATATGTGCATATGCGTAGTTGTATTATCGATTGTGTATTTCTTTATTTCTGATCAACTTAAAAATTCTAACTAGCTTAGTTAAACAAACAACGCTCGCCACACACACACACACTCACACGCACAGGTACAGAACTTGCAAACTCTCAACACAACGCGGGGGACGTTTTAATTAGCGTGAATATGTGAAGCCGGATGCGAAGGCCCAATCATATTGGATGCTGGCCATTAGAAAGGCACACACTCACAGCGCTTTGAACTTTAGCTAGCGGCTATTCCGGGGCAGGGGTAGGGGTGAAGCAACGCACGTGCTCGGCTAAAACGTAATTTACTAAATAAACGCTTCCATTTTTCAACCATCTACATTCACTTGCAGCCCGTTTTGGAGGATGAATACGTGAAGAGCAACGGGCATGTGAATGCCTATCAGGATGGTTACTTCAAGGAGGGCGTACTATCTACCAACGATGCCATCTTGAATCCGGACAGCAGTAGCTCTAGTCTGCACCAGCGCAAAGTCAAATAACTACTACTAAGACGTACTACGATGATATTCATTATGTTTATTTTAAGTGTTTAGCATGTAACTGAGTCGCTAGAGCATGGCATAGAGATCGAAACAGGCGAACGGCAGATTAGTAATGCAACCATGCATATATATGACAATTGGCAACAACAAGAAAAAACGGGAAAATTCAACAAACAACACAAAAACAAAGCAAATTGTTTACAAGTATTTCATTTTTATTAATTTATAATAAATATTTATGTAATTATATAATGAGCCGTTATATATATATATATATATATATATATGTATGTATACACATGCACATATGTATATATATATATATATATATATATATATAGGCTGACCAGAACCAGAACCAGGGAACCTCAATTCCCTCCACCAATAAGACCATCAGCACCACTGTAGCCGAAGCCGTCAAATAGATTAAGAAAGGATAAAAGTAGAAAGAAAAGAATGAAAAATCAACCGCTAAAGAAATGTTTATATATATATATATTGTCGATTGTATTATTTCCAAATAATATTTTTACGCCCGCATAAATGAACATATTTTTTGTAAAAATATTTGTAAACTCAGTTTGCATTTCTCAATTGAGGCGTATTCTAAACTGGCAACAGGTATCATTTTTATTCGATAGGGCATATTGACTATATATATTCAAGTAGACATCTACACACTGCAAAAAACATATATATATTTACTTACATGTACAACACACTTACACACACACACTCACACATAACTAGGCATTAACTTTTATATGAGAATTTTGGATAACAAACTGAGACGTCAACCTAACGATAAAAGATAACAAAACATGCTCTTAAGCCTGCTTTAAACTTAAACGTTAAACTATTTGTAGCTTGTTTTTTGTATATTGAAAGAAGAGAGAGAGAGAAAATGTTTGTTGCAATATTTTGTAAAGCTCTAATAGTTAAAACTTATGTATAGTGCGATGTTGTAGTTAGCTAGCCAATTGCAAAACACACAAAATACAAAAACAAAATACATTAAACAAAATAATTTAGCACAAATGCTAATGCTGCGAAAAAACAACAAAACATTATGGAGGAATAGCTTTAGACTTTAAGTGTAAACAGCTGAAGGAGCAGACAATCAGTTCGGCGTTGAGCCCCATTTAAGAATTAGTAGCAAACAAAATTTAAACAAAATTGTGCAAAATGCTATACAACAACAACAGAAATTATAAATATGTTCATGTTTCATTTTTATATCAATTCTCGGTGTGGCTTTATGTGCGTATTTTTTTATTTGTAACGCGTTATTTTTGGTTTGTAAATGTTAAAATAGTTTTTTACTTTGCGTAAGCAAAGTAAAAAAGATTTTAGAGTTATTTGTACTACAGTCTGTAAATCTGTGCATTGGTTTCTTTGTTAAGTTGTGGTATAAGCTGACAAGTTCAAAACTATGGAAAACATGAGTAAAAAGCTTATTAATTTATATTAAAGAACTATAAAAACAAACTCGACTCGGTTTTAATTATTTCGCTTTAAAACAGGAATTTATCATCAAGCGTCAAAATTTGTGTTGACTGTAAAAAGTCCTATGAACTATACATGGTTTTAATCTTACATTAAGTAAGCGTTAAAAATTTAAACATTTCAGCAAATGCATTTTTTGACTTTTTTTATACTCCCTTTCTTTCTTGCCTTACTTGGTCTTTAGTTATCACAATTAGTATAAAAAACAACATTAAGATGGATTCAGCGGGGGCCGAATTTTTGTCACACCAAAATTGACAAAAATTTGTACATGCAATCAATAGCTCCCATATTTAAACTCCCATAACTTTGTCAAAACTGAACCGATTATCATGGTTGATTCTACATTTAAAATGTATGCACCTTTAACAATTAAAATTTTTCAAAATTTTGTGCAAATGCAAAATGTATGAGGTACTCGCCCTTACTAATTATTGAAAATTATTTGATTATATTTAGAATCCTATATTTTTACTTTTTAATTTTGGGGTGTTTACTTATGTAAAAATATAGCAATCTTAGATTCAATCCGATTGTAAAGGCAAATGTTCTGAAATTTACTTAGGTATCCATGTGTCCAATAAAAACGTATATATGGTTTTATAATATCTGACGGCTTCTGGTAATTAAAAATGAATTGCTTGTAAATTTACGTTTTTTGAGAAAGTTACTTCAAAATTACTCCAAAGGTACTTACTTTATTTTTTAACAAATGCGGAAAAAGTTTTTGTTTATTTTATTATTTTCTAGTGTATAGTTTTAGGCGCTGGTGTTATTTGGTAAAAATAACATCGCTCTCTGAAGCTTTAAGTGATTGAGCTTAACCGACAGGAATAACCCCTTTAGTTATTATTTTTAGATTAAAAATTCAAACAAAATTTAATTATGCCCTTTTTTCACTTTATAATTAATAATAAAGTAGGAGGCCACAATGTTTTCCATATTTTGCCTGCATATGTAATTTTAAGTTATAAAGATTTTTCCCTATAATTAATCATCTTTAGAACCCATAAATTAAAATCTCACTGCGTTTAAGTAATAATAATATATGATCCCAAAGTCAAGCTCCCAAAGTCCCAAGTATAATTGCACAATTCTGAATATGATTGCCCCCAACTGCATTGCGGGGTATCAAGTACACTTATAAAGTGCATTTTGGGATAACCTGGGGCTGCTGTCATTAAAGTTGACTGCCAGTCAATAGACAAATGCAAACAAATCGATTAACACGCCAATACCAAATCAATAAAATCGGAAATGGGCAAATCGCGCCGATGTTGTTGTTTTTGCCGTTGTTTTCTTTTCACGCTGACGTTTTCACGGCTCGTGTCCCTACTGGGCGGGGGAGGTCTGCGCGGGATTCCCACAGTTCGACCGACTGCAAATACAAACAACAACTTTGGACATTGGCGCCAAAGTGCAGTCGGGATGCACAGCGAGGCAATAAGCAGTGAAGGTTATTTGCCGCGCTTGGCTGGCCAAAAGTAAAGGAGCTGCAATTAAGTAAAAGTTAATAACTATAATTTGTTGGCTTAGCATAAAAATTAGCGATTACTTCACATATTAATTATTGGCAAACTAAAATTGCAAGTGATCGCGGCAGCTGACCGGGCAGGCCAGGTAAATATTTGACACCCACTTGACCTTGACGAAGTGCAAGCGCAAACCAAAGCCGTCAGCCACTATTTGCCCAGTTAACACAACGCAATTATGGAGGAGAGGCAGCCCCAACTGCTACAAGCATTATGCACGCAATGCCCCCGAGTGTCACTTGAAGTCAATTAGATAATCGCAGTCGGACCTGCTGGCTAACTTCGTTGCAAGTTCGTTGCAGCATGCGTCAATTGGGCTGACAAAACACTTGTCGAAAGTTACGACGTCGTGCGCCACCTGTTGTTGTTCACTTGAACTTCAATCTGGTTGAGAACAGGAGCAGTGCTCCCTGGGCCAAAGCAATTAGTGAGTGTGTTTGCTCAGTACAAGCACTGAAGGGGCGCTGGGTAGGAGGAGGGGTGGGCTGTAACTGGTAGTCGTCGTTGTGGTTGCCTCACGGAAAGTTTATTCGCTGCATTTGTGCACTTTGTTGTTTTTGTTGTATTGTAAGTTTCCATTGTCAGAAGCTTTTTAAAGTTTTCGATTTGGGTTCTGCGCCTGCTCGCCAGCACAGCTTTGGCGGCGCTGCCAGCGTCAGCGTCGCGTCGCGCTGCCACAGTTGCTGCGCAGTTGCGTCGTCGCATTGCGCGTTTAACAGCCGCCCCGCACAATTTCTGCTCAGTTTCATTCAGAAGTTAAGCTTGGACGTACGTGTGTCTGCCGCTCGGTCAACAGCCTCGCCGCTCATTAGCCAATTGCGAAAGTATTTGGATTTTCTACACAAAGTTCTTGTGAAATAATTCAGTATGTTTGCACATTCGGCCATACATTTGAGCATATAGTCTTGTCCGTGCGTTATTGGTGTTACTGTGGTTTTTGCGGTTTTTTTTTCAGTTCCAGTTTCCAATTGACTGCAAGCAGGAGCAGCACCACCAGCAGCAGCAGCGGCAGCGACAGCAGCGGCAATAGCTAACACAAAATTGTTGGTAAGTTTCTTCACATACGTTTTGTGCTATTACTTCTTTTGCAACTGTTATTGTTGATTTGTCGAACAGGCTGGCAACACTGTGCCGAATAACGCAATGCCAACATATATAAACACACACACACAAACATACAATAAAGCATTCGCGAATTATAAATTAATAAAATGCGGTTTTAATGATTTCACACTTTTGGGTCAACATATAATATTCGATTGCATTATATTCAGGTTTTTGGCTGTATGCAAATTCTAATTATATACCAGCCGCTTATTTCTCGAGTAACATACTTGCAAATAGTTTAACCCAAAACTGTAAATTTATGTGCGCTGAGCAATGTACCAAGAATGCAGTGGGCAACCTTATTTTTTGGGCAAATTGAGCATAGTTTGCAGATTTGCATATTTGTTTTAAGCCGAAAAGCGTTTCTCTTATGTACTGCTGCCAGCTGATTTTTGTTTACATTGTTCGAACCGGTCAGGGCTGCATTTGACAATAGCAGTTGGTTTGCGCGAAGCTTTAATGAAAGTTTTCTTTTGCATATCTATGAAAAGAACAAAAGCTCCCATGGCAAGAGATCGTTGCCCAATCAAAAGAGTTCAATAAAGCAGACTTTATGTTGCTCTTAGCTTGTGCAGCTACAGTTTCCAACTAATTAAACTTCATTAATACGATCTAAATGAGTGCTTGTAATTTTTAATGGACTCGCTTACATTACGAGCTGCAGCAAAAAAAGCAAAATAGTCTTCGCAAATTGCAAAAAAGAGAAGAAGAAAAGAAATACCCCAACAAATTAACCTGGGCTCCATGTGCAACCTTGGACTTGACTCTTGCCACTGATGGGCAAGTGATTACCTGGTCGCTTTACCTGTTCAGCCAACCCGATGTCACATGATGTCTTTTGTTGTTGGTTGCGCCTTTGTTATTGTTGCTGCTGTTGCCATGTTTTAAACAACTTTTGGAACAACTTTCAAGCGTTTTATGATGATGGAACTGGGAGGATGAAAGAATATTTTATGGCTGCAGCCGCAGCCGCATCCATTATTTCGCCCTTTTTTGCTATATCGATCAGATATTTTTAGTTTGATGTTCACTTCCGTATTGCTTATTTAAGCACAGAATTGATTAAACTCGGTAATGGCTAGTTAAGGCATGCACTGCATGGCCTCACGACCGGTTCCTGGATTTTACAGAAAGTTCACCTAAACAATTCCGCACAGCTCTTGTCTGACTCAAAAACATGTATTACGCGTTGTTGTTGTTTATTTCACTTCTGGATTGCAAATTAAATTGCAAATTACAAATCGCAAATTATTGACTCTTAATGCCAATTGAATCAAGCGGGATTTCGCTTTCAAACGGTTACAACTGCAAAAAAAAACAACTTTTGTCAAGCCGCATATGTGTTTTTTTCCCTTCTTAGAATGCCACGCACGTAGCCCACATTTCATGCGAAATTACAGGCTAACCCTCTAGCCCATGTTGCCCGGTGACAAAACAGATCGTCACTGAAAGATCTAAAGCTCTAACGAACAGTCAGCGGTCAATGTGCTGAGGCAGGTCTTCTCCAACCCAGCGAAAATTCCCCAAACATAAAAAAACATTTGTTTAGCTCTGCGAGGGCTTCACTTGCCACATGGCTCACTCACTCTCTATAAATAATTCCAACGCACGTTTGTCTAGAACAGGATCCGTTTGGGCACCGCCCGCTCATCGGAGCGGGAGGACTGGAGGGTGCCTGGCATGCTAATTTATAAACATAACAACGAACTGACATTGACAGCCAACTGTGATTTTGGGCATTCATAATAATTCATAGCGATCAAAAGATACTGCAGAGACAGAGCATGGCGAAAATGAATGGTAAGGCTAACGTGCTAAACTTATTATTATTAAATACTCTGTACAGAACATATAAATTTATTTGCCATTCAGCGATGCACAGCTTCATACTGAATAATTTAGTTAATGTTGCTATAACTGCACCGTAAAAACCGAAGTAATACGTACTTACATCATGCTCTAGCAGTGTAAGAAGTAAACTAAATTCGTACAATATGATTAGCATTTTTTATTTAAACACAAACATTTTAACATTTTAAACATTTAAATATTTTTTTTAAGTGCGAAACAGAACTGTTTTCAGAATACTTAAATTGACATCAACAACATATGTATATATATATATGTTTATGTTTTTTTTTGCTTAAATAATTATAATTTTATTTGAACGCTTGGATCTCAGAGACAAGTGTGTGAAAATCACAAAACTTGTTATACATAGGTAATTTAATATAATTTTACGCTCGCATTTCAGACGCTTTTAAACAATAACTTTAGATATGTTATAAAAAAAATATATTTAAAATTCAAATAAAGCCATAACTGTCAAAGTGCAAAATGTACGTCCTTCAAAGATTTGTTGCTTTTGCGTCGCGTGCTTCATATAAAAAATACAAAAAATTCATTAGAATACGAAATTTGGTTAATGATCTGTTGTGAAATTCTTTACAAATTGTTGCGCCTGGTCAACAGACTTTGGCTGCAAAACGAGAAGTACGTGAAGTACGTTTATTTCATGATAATATTGTACATCATTGTATCAATCAGTGTACAATGTGTAAAAATGTGCAAATTTCATTTGCTGTGACTGCGACTGTTCCTGCTTTTTTGTTATGACTAATGAAAACAATTAACAGTGTTTTATCTGTCTCCGCCTACGTGTGCAGCATGATCAAACATTAAACACTATGAAGCGAGATCAGCTGACAGATATTGCCAGTAGTTCTAGAACTCTAGAGTTATTGCAATGCTTTTAATGCGTAGCAATGGAATCACCGAACCGACTATATAAACCAGTCGTCGTGGGAGTTGTCTGGGTTTTTTTTTAGTTGATTTTAGCTTCGTCTACTTTTGCTTTTGCTAAATCAGCTGGGTGGATTCTTTGTGAACTTCAATTTGGCTCGATCGCATTCCTTTGGTTAATGCTGCACTTGGTGATTTTTACGAAATAAACAACATGAGTGAAAGATACAAATGTAGACATGTCTAGATATTAACCGTTAATTGAGGTAATTAGCGCGCTTAATACACATACGAACGAGGCACTCAATTACAACAATCAACAAGCAACAAACAATGCCAACAACAGCACGGCAAATGCAACAAATTGATTTCAAAATGTTGCCATAAATTACATTTATATGCGCGTAAATGTGCACATGTATATATATATCTTTGTATAACATATATGTTCAACTCTCCAGTCATCATGTTAGTCAGTCGGCCAGCCCACTTTTAGTTGGGCCAACAGATTGGTTAACCTCTGACATGATTAGCGTTTTTAAGCAACAGTGCCAGCTTGTAATTTGCAACTTGGATTTAAGTCAACAACTGTTTTTGGTTAATTAAGGAAGTTTTTTTTAATGTGTTAAACCTTAAAGCCATCAATTTCCTTCCCTCTCTACATGACGATGCTTGTATTTTATAAGTATGTTTAATTTTTTTAATCTCTTATATTAACTGATTAATCAATAGGAAAAGTAGTCACTATTTTTAGGATTTTTGGGATTAAATATGCTGAAAATATGCCAAACGGAACAGTTAATGCATACAATTACTACTCAATCATGTTCATAAATGGGTGTAGTCTTTTATCCTCTAATCACAAACTGAAAAGTTTATGCTTTAATATTCCTTGTACTTATTGTCCGACTATAGTGAGTTTTGGAGTTTACCAATTGCATGTGATAAAAAGAAAATCAGGTTTTAAATCGATATTTATCTATTTTGAATAAATGAAAAGAGTTATCAAAATGTACAAAACAATATTTTTAATGTAATGTCTGTTGCTCTTATAGTCTTTGATATATATATATATATATATATATATATATATATATATATAATATATATATATACTTTCCGTTGTTGGAGATGCCTTCCTCTGCTTGTAATATACACTTGCACAAAACAATGATTCTTTTTTTACCCACTGGGGTTCAGATATTAAAAAATAAATCATTTAAAAATTAATCCGATGAAAATAATTGAAAGAAAATATGATGTATATTATTTATTTATTGTCATGACATATATTATGAGGCTTAAAGTTCAATGAATTCAATTGAATTCAACCTGAATTCAAAAACGTTGACAATTAAGTTATAGATTCGGATTTGCTATTATCACGTAATTAATTAGATGCGGCTGATTGATTTTTTGCTTAAGTTTCAATTAATGAATTGAATTAATTTTTAAATGTGATCAATTTATTTCAGAATCAGAAACAAGTTTCTTTTGCGGCAGCTAACATCTGTAGTGTTAAATTTTAATTAAAATTTGCATCTCATTTGTGACGCATGTAAATAATTTTCAAAATAGATTAATTAGGTAAATAAAATGACATGTTCATTAAAGAAATACATTAACTGCACAAAACAAAGCGAGCGTTGATTTATCTGACAACTCATGTAGAATTAATAAAAAACATTGTTGATTTTTTTATATTCTATGCATTTGTTGAGCCTTCCGCCAAACAAAACAAGATAACAATAATCATAAAAAATTATTGAGAGGTCAAACCATTGTGCCTTTTACAAGTCTTGACAATTGGCAAGTAAAAATCAAATTACCGTCAACAAAAAAGTCAATTGTACACAACTGTTGTATATAAATTCCTGTATTTGCTCAAAAGAAGATAAACTTGGTTTTGTGTTTTTTGGTTGCCAGTTTTTGTTTTTTTTTTTTAATGAACACTGCTCATTTGCGCCTACACTCAACATGTTATAATGTCAACTAAAAAAAATTATAAAAATACAACTTAAAAACAAACTGAAAAACAAAAGGAAACTTCTCTTTAAGAGAAGCTTGACATTGAGATACAACTGTTGCTGAAGACCACAGCGAGACGTTGATTAAGTTGTCAAAAACCAACAACAATGAAAATCCCAAAAGATACATTTTCTGAGCTGCTGCCTCTGCCCATGCCTCCTCTGCCCCTGCCCCTGCCCCTGCCGCCTGTTCACTTGACATTGTCGCTGTGCTTGTCGCTGTCAGCGGCTTGTGGTTTATGCGTTTTGTTTCACTATTGGATACAAAATATTATATGGTATAGTAATTTGCTGGTATATGGTTCGTCGCTGTGACAGACTTTGCACACAGATTAGTAACTTATTAGCAGTCGCCTTGAGATGGATATGGATGCTGTTGTGGTGCCCAAGTTGGCATAAGTTGGCCTTAAGGCAACAACAGTTTAACAGTCTTAATTAGCCTAAAACATGCAGACAGGAAAACCTTCACTTTAACTTACCCTTCCCTTTTGTTACGGACTTATTTTATTTCTCTTACCTGAAGTCTTTTTGCTTGACTCATCTTAATTCGTGTGATAGCCAGAAAAATAGTTTTTAGGAGGAGCAAATACGTAGAATTGATATAAGTAATCCTAGTCCAATGTCTGAAAGTAGGTGAAAGAGTAAGAAAAGCTCAAAGTTAGGTTGCAGCTATACCCTCTACTTATCTAATTATATATAAATTCCAAGATATTTCAATTCGATAATAACACTTGCGGTCTATGGAATTTTTTTCTGACCCTGCATAATTATTTACAAGTGTATAATATAAACACTCATTAATTTTTTATATAAAACGTACTTGCCAATCTCAAAGTATTTTTCCATTAACTCCATTTCTTTATTACAAAATAGATTTGAGGTATTATTATATTATTATGCATGCATCAGAAATTGTACGTACACATGTGTTTACCATGTAATTTTCTCGCCCTTTGTGCGTTTAAATTATTAAAAATTGCACACCCTTGAATATTTGATAATTGCCTAACTAATCAATAACTGTGTAGTTAAGGTGCTTGTTAATTTCTCTATTGAATCGGGACCTTTTTAGCCCTTTCATTAACGTCTGCCACAAGTCAATTAACGCCATCGTAGTATAGAATTATTAGCATGTGCCAACGTTACAAAGTGCAGGAAGTGCTGTACCTTAGGGCATTAGAAAACCGTTCGATAAAGACAAAAGTCAGGCGGTGCCCAGTTGGGCGGCAACAGCACAACAAAAAGTCGGCCAATACTTAAGTCGAAGGTCCACTACACTGTGCAAATATGTACAAATATTGTCGGCTGTTCTTACCGCGCACATGTTACTATAGATAGATTGAAGTGTTTTTTTAGTTGAGCGCAAAAAAAAGAAAACAAAAAAGTTAAGTACGCTGTGCGCATTTTAGATAGATTTTGTTTATCTTGTTCTCGGGTAAATAAACTAAAAATTGCTCCTTGTGTGGGCCAAGACTAAGCATTTACTTTCAATTATATTCTCACGATAACAAAAAAATTTTAATTTTTTAATCAAGGGTGTTGCACTAAGAGATACTCTGTAAACAACTTTTATGTATTTAAATTTATTCAATACAGTATATGTAGTCTTTCTCTATTTTACTCTATTTTAAAACGAGTTTTAAATATTTATTTTGTTTTTGATAAAATTTACAGGATACAGAGATGAAATATAAAATAATAAGTGGTTAATAAATAATCACTTTAAGACTGTCTACCGTAATTGCGCTAAGCTTACTAGTTCTAGACTAAAAGACACCCTGTGGGTAATTTTTACTTGCGTAAAGCAGAGAAGTATCAAAAATCTGTGATTTAGTTTCCCTAGCTCTTAAAATCGGTTTGTTTTATTTATAGTTGAATAAAAGCTTATCAAGAATATATAAAGAATATATAAAGCATATACCCACTTTAGGCACATTTCGTAAGGGTATAAAAATGATTAAATTAATTTCGGCATTTGAAATGATTGTGAAGGGCACATGAGTTTTGGGAGAGGCTTTGTGCGTGCAGTTGACGCACACAAAACACACTTCGCAATTGCGAGCAACTGTTGACTAAGTAGTATATAGAAGTATAGTAGTTATATGATCAGAACATCCTTAGGCCGTGAAAGGTTAAGTAGTTAAAGCATTGATGGAATTGCGTTCACGTCGCTATTGTCCACACAAAGTCGAGCCCCGCACTGCTGAGAATTTTTATAATTTTATATCTATGCGATGTTTGCTTGGCAATTGCGAAATCGTAACGCTTGAGCGCATTTTATTTCCAGTGTGTGCGGACGCGACTTTAGATGTTTGCAGTCGATGTCCGCCAATTGGGCAAACAGCTGGACCATTTTTGGGCGTGTCTGTTAAATATATAAAACTAAAAAATGTGTGTACCTATGTGTGTATATGTGTGTATTGGCTACTAAAGCCAGTTAGTACATGCGCTCATTGTGTTTCTCATTATCATTAAGCCAGTCGCTTTTGGCCAAATTTCACGCGTCCGAACGTAACTTAGAACTCATTTCGGCTAGATCGCTTGACAAATATTTAATGGCTCAACTTTGATGGCCGCTACTTATTTCACTTGTTACTCCCGACCACGTTATGATCTCGGCATTATTATGGCCCGCAGCATAATGAACGTTGAGAAAGCTGCTTCAGCACTTTCGGCCGGGTTGGCCGGTTTGTATTAGCCCTCAGTTATGGTGTCTTTGGTTTGTTTGCCAAGCTTAATCATTATCATTACCACACATTAGCTAACCGTCCCTTCAATTTGAAAGGTGTCTTTGTCTTTTTGGTGGGACATTGTGCAATTGCAATTGCCCCGGCCCCGATCTCCCCGGCTTCGACTTTGGCTCCGGCAACGATCATGGCGTATGCCACTGCCAGTGCCAGCACCCCGTGCCCCAGATCAAAGCCAAAAACCAGGCTTCGACTTTAATTTAAATAGTTTTTCGTTTGTTTTTTATTTTTTTTGGCCGTCGCCGTTGTCTTTGGCTTTTGTTTACGGCTGTGCTGCATACATAATTCAATTTATAGTCGTTTGTCATTATGGCGGCCACACAATCACACAATCACGGCCCAGGCCAGCTAAATCCAAGCAGAGAACTGCACTTCCCATCATCAGATGCGAAGTGAGACCCAATTTCACTTTGCTGCTGCTTGGAATGCGTGTGATTTTCGTCATAGATACAGCCTCCCTCTGAACATTGCAATGATTGGCAATGGCTCTGACATTCCATTAAATCTGCTCAGCTATTCACAAAGGTGACTTTGTTCAAGCTTCCACAGTGCATCGCATCGTTTTCCCTATTAAAATGATGATAACAGCTGGTTGGCAATATTAAAAGAGATAAGGAAAAGAGAGGATAAGTCAAGCACCGATTGGCAAAAAAGAAGCTGAATATTAACTCGAAATAGACTGGTTAAACTTGTCTGCGTACATGAAACACATAAAGTGGGTACCCGAATCCTAGTATTTATTATAAATTGCGTAAGTTCAAGTTGTACCACCTAGAAAAAGCGATGATTTTATCCTAAAAAATGCAAAATGCAATAAATTAATATTCAAATTATCTAAGTAAGTATCCAGAAATATAATATATTATACTATAGAGAAATACCGTACCTAGAATTATAGTACATTTATTTGTACTAATTATAACAAAATATAAAGAAGACGTTTCCGACCAAATAAACTATATATTCTATAACATATATATACTATATTGTATAACATATACATATATTGTAAAGCTACGGATCATATATCCAATTACTATACTACACTATAATATCATTTAAAAACAATATTTTTGTATGTCCTTTCAGCAATCAAGAACTTACAAAAACTTTTCGAATATCCCAAAAATCTATATGTAGAAACTATCGTTCTAAAAGCTGCTTTTTATATGACAAACTTTTTTGTTTTTCGATCAAACTAACAAATTCGATAGCCTCAATATGCTTACAACATATTATATAAACAATTTGAGACCTCTGTATTGCCTCATAAAGAAACAATCGAATAATAATACTTTTTTTGTAACCCCGTATGTCTAAGTATTATATAAGAATATTTGGCAAATGTGCTATCATTTTTTAAAAATAATATGTTTACCTCAACTTTCTTACAATGAAAGTTTGAAAACCCATTCTCCAACATGGCTTTCGCTTTTCTCGAATTTTAAGGACTTGGAAAACTTATCACATGCCGAATAAAATAAAATGATGTAGCCCCATTAAGTAGAAACTATTCATTAACGCTGTGAATTGTGCCAGATTATAAAAGTACGAGATTCAAGTGGCTGTGAATACGCAATAAAACCTTTTTCACGTTTAAATTGGGCTTGAGAATGCACCTGAAAGAGAGTGAGGGATAGAGAGAAAACCACAATGGAGCTTATTACAACATTTGCCAAACATTTGAACTCAATGAAAACACAAATTCGTTTTGCTTTTGGTTTACATAAATATTTCACTTGTTCGATTTTGACATACATTTTTACATAGTTATTGGTTTTTGCCGAAAACAAAGTCAATTGCGGGCAGAGGCCAGCTGCCACGCCCCTGAGGTGACGGGCGGGCTTTTGGGAGTACGCGATTGTTGTACAAAAAGACAACAACAGCAACAGCAATTTTTTATTGTCAACACGCTGCCAACGGCGCCCGCCCTTGACTCAATTACTTGGCCTGGCCGTGGCGCATGCGCAGAATGCAGAGATAATTTGAGGCTTAAATGGATGGGACATGGCCAAGAGCTAGAGCGCTCAACACGTCGCGTTGGCCCCAAGACATTGGCCTAGGCAGTGTGCGTTTATTAGGCTCATTAGGATTTTGTTTGGATGATTTGAAATTGCGGCTGCGCTTAGTTAATTAGATCAACTAACTAACGCCCACGACTGCGCACAATGCGGGGTCAATTGTGCAATGCGGCGCGAATACAATGCAGTCGTTAATTAAATAAAAGCGTTGGATAAAAGACAAAAGCGAAATAACGGTCGCTTCTTGGGCCAATTTTAATTGCGGCTGCAGCCGAAGTTGTTGTTGCCGTTGGAGTTGGAGTTGGAGTTGTTGCTGAAGTTGTTGCGCAGGCAGCGGCGCAAATTCCCGTTTGCTTGTTTAGGCAACCGGCGCGGCAACTGCGCTGCTGGCGTCGCTGTCGACGTTGATAATGGCGTTCATTTACGAAACTTATTAATCGATTTATATGCGCCGGCACAACAGGCAAAAGTGGTAAGAAAAAAACAACAACTACAGCAACAACAACAAAAGGCAACAACAACGACGAACGGCCAACACTCGGACAATTTCTTTGACGCATACAAATATAGATACAGATACAAATGCAGATACAGATATGTATGCAAGCGCGCCCAAGGTGAGATGTAAATATTGTATGTGTGTGCGTGTGTGTGGTGGTGTGGTTAACATGAACCGTTAGCGTTTGTACCATGATGATGACACGAAATCAAACAACAACAAAAACACTTGCTTGCGCGCTTGACACGTTTAGTTTTGACATTGTCATGCCAAAGCCAAAGAATATTGGCCACTAGCCAAAGCCCGCCCCTTCCCCACTCTCGTGTAATATTTTGCAATCATAAAAATAAAAAACATTTGCGCATGCGCATTGATTTTAATTTCAATTTTATTTAATTAACTTTTGTTGTTGTTCGTTGTATTTGAAAGTGCGTAGTTCGCTTTGCATTCATTTGTTTTTTATTTTTTATTTATTTATCGCTCTATTGCATGTCGTAATAGTGCAATATATTAATTTGGCCATTTGAAAATGGTTTGTCAGACACAACTGTCGAGGTAGCCAAGCGATTTTTATTGGTATGCCAAAGTCAACAGGCTGGCATGCGGCTACCAGCTAATAAGCTAATTAGTTTGCCAGTTATGGGCCATTTTAGTCACTTGCAGCGGCTGTTTGCACAGATTTATGACACCGTGCGCTGTAAACCTTAACACAGCCGTTAATTCGCAGTTTGTCGTGAATAACTAAGCAGCGTTTAATTGTTTGCCGTAATCTACAAAATAGTTGAGAATAACTGCATTTGATAGATCAAACAATATGAAAACTAATAAATATTAGCTCAAAATCGCCGAAGTCGAGTTTTTCTAAGAACTTCACAAATGCTACAATTTGCATTATTTGAAGGAGCAATTTTAACCGACAATGCGGTGATTTAAATTCTAATTCTACAGCTAATATTCATAAAAATACCTTTTCTAATTGAAAAATGCCCGTTTAATTTTTCTACCTCTACCCATTAAAAATGAATTAAAATTTGTATAGTTGTGTATACTTTGTGCAAGTGTTTGAAACAGGCTGTTAATAAGTTCATAGTGTGGATCAGAGAAAAGTATGAGAGTTGCCAAATTTTACTCCGAAATTAATCTAGATGCCAAACATTGACAAAACAACAGCAAAATTATTTCTTATTCATTTTGACCATTTTATATTTAAATGAGAATATTTTGGTACAATTTCAACATGAATTTTCAGCTAAAATTGTGTTGCCAAATTTAATATCTAGAAGCTAAGCTATGAACATTACCATGGTTACCAAATGGTTTTACCAAATGGGTTTAGTTTCGACAAAGTTTATTAGTCAATATGGAATGGAAAGCTAGAAACCAAAAAAATTTTACAAACCAATTTTAAACTCTTTAATCAAAAACGAAACCAAACGAATGTTAAATTTTGAATTAATTTGAATGTTAAAAGTAATTTTTAAAGAATATCTCCAAGGTATTTGAATCTGCTATATATCTTATGAGATACATATGCTAAAAGTATAATTGTAGATTAATCAAATTCACTCATTTTATTATTTGAGCTAAATTTTTTCTCTATCGGAAACTATTGGCAGTTTGTATGACATATGGCTTTAACAACTTGAGTATTGGTAGTTAAATGTGGAACTGTTAATCCGATTTAGCTTAGATTTGGCTTAGATTGTAACGCCACCCTTTTTGCCAATTTCATGGTCTATTCCCCGCGTGACTGTGTTAATAACTTTGCAATATTGTTAGTTCTGGTCGGTCAAAGCTCGCAACTGAAGAAAACGAAGCTCACAAACGAAATGGGGTAAAATCATTTCCGGTTCATATCCGCACACCTTCGAGCGAGGTGCGGCCCGTCGAAAAGGGCAAACACAGGACCAGCAAATATCCGTATACAGTATATAGACAGTGTGGCAACTGAGCCATGTCCTCTGCGACCAAAGGGGTGGCTCTTAACTACAAATTGTGGAAAACAAAAAAACAATGCCCAATAAAAAAATAAACATTCAAAAGCAACAACAACTACCAACAACTACCAAAAACTACAGCAAACAACTGAAAGCGCCAGGCCTCTCTCAACTTGGATGACATAATGCCAAGTGGAGTATGTATCTGAATATGTGTGTGTGCACACATGTATCTGCGTACATACATGTAAGTACGCTCGAGTGTGGCTGTATTTGCAGCTGGTGTTGTTGTTGTTGTTGCTGCTGCTGCTGTTGAACACGCTTACTACGTCGGGTGCTGGGCTACTCATATTTATTTTGCGGCATTTGCGTTTGGGTGGAAAAAAAACCAAAAAAAAAACCTCAAAAAAATAGGCGACAACCCTCGGAAAAGCAACAAAAATGCACGTATCCCATGGATACACGCTGGCAAAGAGAGCGCCTTATCAACGGCACGCACAAACAGGGAGAGAGTGCCAGAGAAGCGGAGCGGGAGAGACTGAAAGAGAGCGTGCGTACGGCCGGTTAGCAGCCGGCCTTTTTGCGCCACATCCACATCCGAATATGTGCCTGTCGGGCTGGCTGAATGTATCTGTCAGCTACGGAGAGGGCGCGCGTATCTGTGTGTGCGCTTTTTTTGTCTCTGTATTTGTATCTGTAGCTGGCCGTTTCTTCTGTTTTCTGTTTCTGCTTCTGTGTTGGCGCGTGACGCAACGTGTGTAGTAAACGCGAATGTTGCCAGCGGCCATTCTTCTTCTTTAGCTCCGTCAGTCGCTGCCGTTGCGGCGGCTGTTTGTCAAATGCCGTTCCGTCTGCTTCTTGCCGCTTGCCAGCCACAAGATACAGATACACAGCACTTGGCACTCAGTGCTCAGTGCCCGCCAGACTCTTTCGAGCGTTCTCTCTCTCTCTCTCTTTCTCTGTCTGCCTCTCTCGCTCTCCCTCGCTGGCTCGCCTGGCGCACACTGCATTCGCTTATTTGTCTCTGGGGTTCGCTCGCTCTTCGCCCAATTCGTACGCCTCAGTTTGCATTTCGCTTTGGGTTGTGTCTCGTCTGGTTCGCTTTTGGGTCAGGCCAGACCAAATAAAAAATACAAAAAAATTTAATAAAATTAAATAAATGAAAAATTCGCATTCAATTCACATTCGCACCCAAATTAATTCCTAGGCCGCCTGCCCAACTGCTGCAACAAAAGTAAATTTCCACAAAATAATAATAATAATATTTATAACAATAATTTGAAAAATCTTCACTTACACGTGACAAATAAAAAGTGTTAATGCTAAACAAACATGTATTATGTACAGTTTTATTAATTTGTGTTACGGCTATGCGCTGCGTCCTCAATCTAATCCTCGTGCCTCGACAGTGGCGCGTGTATCCGCCAGATACACGTAATGCAAAACTGTTGTCTGCCCGTTAAATGTTCAAGTGCCAGCTTCCGCCTACAACAAAAAAATAAATAATAAAACAGCGTCTAATCTGTGTGTGCAACGTTTTGTAAATCCACTCGATAACTAACTACGTTAAGAGTTAATCCCAGAGATCTGAATTGCCACTGGTGCCACGCTGTTGCGTCTAAATATATGTGCATCTATAGAACCAAATGCACATCTGTATCACTTGACTGGTGCACGGGTCCCATGCATTATTGTTCAATTAGATTTCCTCCGATCACTTTCCATGCCCCCGCCGCCCACTTTGGCTGTGTTAATTGAGCGTTTGTTTTTTCCAAACCGATCGCATTTCTCAACGCATTGTCACCTGCCAATAATCAGTTCGGCCAGCGCTTTTGGCCAGCTAATTAATCAACAACGATAACAACACAGACTTCACGACAACCAGCCAACAGCAACACATCCGCAGCCAGAGTGCACGTTTTGTGGGCATGTGTGTGGCATTGGAAGATATGACATAATTCCAAGACATTCACTTGCCACACATCACAAAAAAAAACAAAAAAAATTAAATAAAATAAAGAAATATAAAAGCGGAGGGCACCCGAAAGAGCGCGCGCTCGCTCTGCACTCGCTCCCACTCAAGTGCTGGCAGAGAGCGCTGCCCGCCAAAGAGCACATCAGGTGCGCGTGGCGACCAATGATCCGAGTCCGAATCCAACGCAAACCCCCTCAACGAAGAACGTCGGTCCCTGCACCCAACCAACCCGCCTCCCCAGCCCGGCTACAATCAGAGCCATCTTCGCCCAGCGATTGCAGCGTTTAATTTAATCTGTCTAGCGGAAATGTGTGACACACGCGCACCGTCCAGAAACCCTTTTGAAAAAAAATGATAAAAATAAAAAACGCCCACCCATAACTTAATTGAAATGCATGCCGGCATGGCCGATAGCTAGGCCCGTTTCTATATTATACCTATATACGTGTATATATATAGATACAAATGTTTGTCTGTGCATTAAAATATATTTGAATATTCGCGGGGGTTTGTGTTATTACAAAATTGCATTCTGCGATGGCGACCTAATAAATAAAGCACACACACACACACACACAAACATGCATGCATACATAGATATGCATAATAGATAAGCAACAACAAATTAGATGATTGCGACAAAGGGCGGCGCGCGTCTTAATTTCCATTTCGTCAAGTTTACGTTGCCGCCTTCATTGTTGTTGTTGTTGTTGTTGTTGTTGTTGCTTTTGGCGACACACATCGCTGTTTTGACCATGAATTCGAATTTAATGCAAAAGTCCCAAAAACGTGAATTTATTTTCGGGCGAAAGGAAAACAAAAAGGCGAAACCTATAAAAAAAACCCAAAGACATGTGCGTGAGTGCGTGTATGTTAGTTGGTTAGTGTATGTGTGAAATGCCGTAATAATTAATTGATCGACAAGTGCGCAGCTTTGGTTGTTTTTTTGTTTTTGTTTTTGGTATGCGTCGCGTCGCTGCGGCTGTTCGCGTCGCGTTGCCGAAATCGAAATCGAATTCGATCTCAAACGAACAGCCGATGTCGACGCCAGCGAACGCTGTTGTTATTGCTTTGGGGGCCCTTGCAACATCGGGCCAAAGCGTAGCCGAGCCGAGCAGCGGTTGAGCTTGCGACAGCGCTGCACGCGTCGCTGCCTGCATATTCACCTGTTGTTATTGTTGTCTGCAGCTGTTGGGCGCGCCAATGCATTGCAATTTACATTTCTATGGAGCTCATTTGAATGATCTAAATAAATTTCAAGCATTAGCACAAAAGTCAACCCACAAAAAATACCTGCACATACACAAACGAAAACCTACATGCATATAAATATATATGTATATTTGTCTGTATCGCACCACATTGCATTAAAATTATCAAAGTTTATTAATTCGTAATCAACAGCGACAGCGACAGCGACGTCAGCAGCGCCGCAAGCTCAGCTCTTCTGCGCTCAATTTCGCGACTGCGGCAGCGGCAGCGGCAGCGACGTGAACGTCAACGTCAACGTCGACAACAGCGGCTTCAACGGCGTCTCTGGCCTTAGTTAGTCAGCCGTCGCGGCAGCCAGTTAGTCGTGCTTTGCTAGTCGCTGCCTGCGGTTTTGCCTCTCTCGGTTTTTTCGGTCACCTCGTCTTGTCGCGCCTTGTCAACTTCAACATCTTCGTCACCATCACCAACACCGTCACCATTACCGTTACCGACGCCCCGTTCGCCAAGTGTTTTGTGTCTTGTGTCCAGCTTCGCATTGCCGCGTTACGAGTTTATTTTTTGAATTGCATTCAAAGTGATTTGAAAATTGCTCGAAAGGACACGCGCATTTGGCTGCCAATTTGGCGAGCTTGGCAATACGGCAAACAACACGAACAATCCTACAATATATTCATGTATATTTACAAATATACATAGGCGGCTGCCAAAGTGTGATAAGCGAACCCAAAGAGCAAAAAGTGCGTCACAAGTAAATGGTGAATTTTCTATAGCAGCGACAGCTAGGCAAATGCCAGCACCTGTCGTGACAACAATTTGTATAATTGATAACAATTCTATAATAATAACGAGTGCAACGGCAGCAACAATAAAACGCACGTATATCCTTAATGCAAGCCGATATAACCGATATAACGATATAACTACCATCGAAACACACTTATAATTATAATCAATCAATCGAATCTGAACTAAATGTAACTGGTTTTACTCCCAATTTCCATAGCCACTGGCAAATTGTTCACGTTCACGTCTACGTTTCTACTCGCACACATGCTTACATAAATAAAACAGTTATTAACAAAATTTTCAAAAATCGAGAAAAGACAATACACAACAAAAAACATATACAACAATTACAAAACTGCAACGCACGCATCTACTAGGAAAACAAGGTAAATTGCAATTAAAAAACATCAACAAAAATGTCATTAAGCAGGTCAAATCGAAGACTTAACACATTTTTTAAGAAATAGTCAAAAAGTTAATAAAAATCATTAATAAACCTTCTATTTAAAGATTTTGAATAATTATTAAAGAGGTATATCTACAATATCTCTGAACATTCTTTTAATGAAGCTTAAGAAAGAAACATGAATATCTTTTATTTAAAGTTTAAACACTCTCTCTCTCTCTCTCTCTCTACTATAAAATACTGGACAATTTTATATTATGTATATATGAATATTTTGAAATAATAGGCTTTCTTTATTCCGTCGATCATATATTTCTCTTGGTTGTTTTCACAAGAAAATTTCTCATTTCAAACGAATTGTGAATATACAGAATTTCTAAATATACAAGTGTGTTAGTCAAAACTTAAGTTGTTTAAGAGTATTATGCAGATTTCACATTCTACCTGAATACTTCTTTCCTGGAACCCTTTAGCGCGCACATATGAATATTTCATTGCGTGGATTACATCATCGTTCAAGTGATAAATCCCAAAAACAATTGTCAACATTGTTCACAATTTAAGCCCGGTCAAGCATATACTAACATTGTTTTGTTGAATTGAAATTATTTTTAGTAAAATGCCACACGCTCGCTATATTTGACTGATCTAATCGTATGCAAATTAAAAATTATATTCGCATTATCTTCTTCGCTAATTTGACACAATTTCGGATAATTTATTTTGAAATTTAACGGGCCGTATACACAATATTATAAATGAACCGTTGAAGCTGTCGATATTGTTGATAGCTATTTATAATATTTAATTTATGCTTTAATATTACCCTTTAAATGTGAGTTTAAGGAAGGGGTATATTGAGAGATAATTATTTTGCAATCATAAATAACTGAAATAATCTATTGTTGTATCGAACTGTCTATATATACGAGTCCATATCAAAAATTGGGTAAAATTAGAGATTCCAAATTTGGCATGTAAACATTTCAAGAAAACTATACACTATTTTCAAAAGTGGTAAAGTCTATAAACAATTAAAATTAGTAATTAAAGTGCATTTACATTTGGTATAAATACATTTTTTTATGCTTATGAAATTTCCTTATAATAAATTAATAGATAAATTAACAGCGAATTTAGTTGGCTAACTGAAATTTACACCTATTACCTCTCCTGCTTACAGGGTAGCTTTCAGTCGTTTGCTCTTGACTACAGCATTCATGTTTTGTGTCAAAAAATTTCGAATTCCAATCAATTTTTAACCAGTTTTTTTTTCTGGGTTACTGTGATGTAAAAGGCATTCCATTGTCGTATTGTTATATGTTTACTGTCGGTAGTCATCGGTTTGATCTACAAATGTCGCAATAAATTGGTATTAAATCAACTCGGATTAATCTCAACTAAGCATCTTGGCCGAATTTACACAAACATTTAAGAGTATTGTTTAAACCTTCGTTCAATTGTTGCTGCGATGCCCTCTAAGCATAAGATACAGCTAATATGTAACTCATGGATACACACGTGCCACTTTCATGGCTATCTGCAATAGATGTTAACATGTTCATTTAAATTACCATTTACAATCCATTTGTTCGCCTTGCCAGCTGCTCTGCCCTCTGTTATATTGGCATCAAAACACTCTAGATAATTGCAAGTGCAGGCCAAACAAGCTTTGACTGGGCCCATTCATTGACCTGGCCCGTCGAGCCGTGTCAACACTTGGCAACTAAGTTGTTGCCACATACGAAAATCAATAGAAAATTGAAAACGCGAGCTGCTTAACCAGCCAACCAACCACCAGGCACCCCGCCCCCACCACGCCGCAGGGCCTGACTCAAAACGCACGTGACACCTTTCGTTGGGCGAGAATCGAGGCGAGGCGAGGCTCAACCCCAACAACAGCCCAACGCCAACACCACCATCCCCCACCCCCACCCCCACCCAACCCCGACACACTCAGTGCGCACTCACTGACATAATACGAGCAACGACAACAACAATTACGACGAGCTACGCGTCTTTTAGGCGTCATTCATGGCGTGTCGCCTGCACATTAAACGCGTTTTCTTCAGGCGCTTTTGCTTTATTTTTTGTTAGCCGTTTTTTTTAGCTTTTTTTGTTTGTTGCCGCTGCTGTCAGGGCGCACTGGTGTGAGTCACACGAGCGCCATGGACTCAGGCGCGCTCTCGCTGCCCGATTTTCATTCAAGAAATTTGCTGCGCGTCTCTGCGCAAAAGCGGCCCAAAGAGTCCAAAGAGAAACCTTAGCAAGCCTGTGGGCTGAGGGCTAAAGGTTTTTCAGCGGGCGGCGTGCAGGGTGTCTCTTTCAGCAAAGAGACGCCATCACGTGATTGTGTGCGTGTGTGTGCGTGTGTGACAACGTGGCGCCGGTTAAGCGGCATGTTGCTGTCTGAATTCGGCGCCCTGGAAACTGAATTCGTTGCGGGCTCAGTTTCAGTTTCGGGTTTGGGGCCTGTGTTTGGCTTTGGCTTTGGCTTTGGGGTTCGCTTTTGCTTATTTAATTTTTCTTTTTCTTTTCTTTTTTTTTTTTTTTTTTTTTTTTGGGTGTCGCTTTACATGCTCATGTGCATTGTTGCTTCATGCTTTGGCTTTTGTGTGGGCTTACATGGAGCAGCAACAACAACCAGCTTGCCTCGAAATCAGGTCAATGAAATAGCAATATTTGGCACGGCTTTAAAGCGTCGCTGGCATCGCATTTCGTTGCCGCTTCTTCGGGCTGGGCGAAGGTGAACCTGAGCTGCAGTGGGTCGCCCCCTATTTTTGGTGTCATTGGTTGCGCTTTCAAATCAGGCGCAACCCACTCAGGCCATAAACCCGCAAAGACAAAGACAAAAAAGCGTCTATAACGTGAGGTTTTTCCTCGTGCCTCGTTGACAGCATTTTCCGCTTGCACGCCTTCAGCTCTGTTTGTTTTGTTGTGCTTCGAGTGTGCTTCTATTATCCGCTTTTGTCCTCTGACTTTGAATTTATTCGTATTAGGGCTGGCAATGGCTTAGTTTCTGTTGCTGCCAGTTGTTTGTTGTCCCATATGCGTCGTGTTTTCTTTTCCCATTTTCTTTATTCCATTTCATTTGATTCACTCGCAGCAGATAATTGGCTTCAAGGCATTAGCATGCTTTCAAATCAGGAATTAGATTCATGCGCACTGCTGCAATCCTTTCATGCTACCGCAAAAGCTCTCAAAGGAACTCTTATACAAAACCAATTAAATGCAATTTAATGGCTTTGCTTCCACTATCAATTTATGATATATGCGCATGGCATTTTTCACACAATTTTCTGTCAAAGCAAAGATTCTTTGCACTGTAAAAATAGTTCGTGGAATATGGTTCAATTTTTTTGTTCCCCAAATTTCCAATTATTCAATTCGCTTTAAATTTCACAACGACGCACTTTCTTTTGTTTCCTTTATTTGTAATTAAAAAGAAAGATATCTTTCAATAAATTCTTATCAATGCGGCACCTAAAGTCAGATAATATACATTTTTAGCCCGTTCCGCTGAAATTTGATTTAGGGGCATATTATCAAAGTTCAATATTTTTATTTTATTTCCGAGAATGTGCCGTGTAATAATGATTACTAATGTAAATTTTAAATTATATACGAATATGTCATACGAAATAAATGCTTTAAGCAAAAGCAATTAGCGCAAAATTAATATCTAGTAGCGGAATTTTAGGTTCGGCTTGACTAATGATCAAAGTGCTAAACGAAATAAATAAATAATTATTTTATATGCTCACATGCAAATGCTGACTTTAGTGAATAAGCGATCATTGAAGCTACCACGAATTATATACACATAATATTCATATATAAGGTGAAGTGACATTTTTGTTGAGTGTAATTGCCCGGGCAACGTTAATAAGCCACTTACCACAATTTTTACATTCACTATTTGTTAATAGCATTCTGTGCAGATATGAGGTAAGCAATTAGACGAGAGAGAGAGATTCCTTTGAGCGTTATTATTTAATATTTACAGTAGCATGCGGCGTATGAGTAATGCTTGACCAAAAGTGTGTGAGTGTGTATAAATGACGTCAGCAATTGCTATTCATATGGGTCTAGTTATTTATTTATACAGAGGCCTGTCAATTGCGCTAACATGGCTATATAAAGTGCGGCGTTTTGTTTGGGCCACATTTGTAAATTTGCTATGCCAAGTGCGTCTGCCAGAGCCAACGAGGGGCAGTAGGAGAGTGGGTGGGTGGGGGAAAGGGGGACTCTGGAAATGCGCTGTCAGCAACTGCCTAAAAATTTGCCTAAAAATTTGTTTGCTTTGAGGCCGCTGCAAAAAGCTGCCTACCAAGTTTAGCCCATGTGTGTGTGTGTGTGTGTGTGTATTGGCTTAGTCAGTCTGTTTGTCTGTCCTTGAACTTTGATTGCACTTTTGTACACAAATCCTATATTATTTACCTTCGTTTCCAAGAAATATACCCACATGTATGTAAATATATATTACTCATACGCCACTTGGGACACAAGAGGGTCACATGTTTTACTACCTTTAAAAAAGAAATAAAAAGGAACGAAAAACTATCGACTGGTGCTTATCTGACATGATATGCGCCCGATTAGCCCGATATCGTATCTTCCGTTTGAGCTCAAAGTCTGCGCTAATCGATGGAACAACAACTCCCAAGCCGAAAATTATAAACAGCATGTAAATATGCCGCTCAAATGCTGACTTGGCGTTTTTTCATTTTCTTGTTGTTTTTATATACTACAAATATATTTGTTCTTTTTGGATTTTAGTTTATTAACCTCATTTTATTGCTGTTGCCGCCAGGCCGCTTTACACACTCGTGTGTGCGTGTATGTGTATTTATATACATATATGTATTTAGTTTATTTTATATATTATTCTGAATGCTGATAAATGTCCAATCGCAATAATTAGTGGTTGAAAGGCGGCCGCTGGGTTTTTGGTGTTTTGTTTTTGTGCGTTCAATATTATAGTGAAATTAAAAATAAATGCTGAAGCAGTCACGTGCCAACAGTTGCCAAGACGTCTAGATATATTTTTAAGCACTACACATTATTTATATATTTATCTTTACATAACTTTTAATTTTCTTCTCTTGCTTTTCTCATTGCAGCTCGACAACTTTTGCATTGAACTAGATGCATTAAACTACTGAGCAGCTCGCAAGAAACGAACCACCAATAAAAGCAAAAACAAATACAACAACAAGAAGCATACACAACACTCCCACACACACACACAGCAACAAAATGGCCTTAATTATGAAATACATCGAGAGCATAAACAGATATATGGACTCACATAGTGGTAAGTTGTGCTAGCTATATGGCCCGCTCTGGCGACTAACACTTACATATATGTACATATATGTATGTGTATGTGTTTAGGCCTGCTAATTTGTGTAACCTTGATGTTGAAATGTTGTTGTTGCTCTTCTTTCTCACATTTCTCTGCAAAACGGCAAAGGTTTAGCAAATGATTGAGTAATTTTTGACACCAGCTCACTAATTGCACGCGAGAGCGCAAGAGAGCTTCAAACAGCTGCTGGCAGCTATCGGTTCAGGCCACGGCATTAACTGATAATGACAATTTCAATGTCAGCAGTTGCACCTTTGGGCAACAAATAAAAATAAATAAATAAAAAAATAAAAATAAAAATAAAATAAATAAATACGGCAGAGAGTTTGACACTCTTTGTATACATTTTATTACTCTTTTCGCACGCTAGTCCTTTATCAGTTTATGCATTATACTAATTCGTTTCATCAGAAGCGCTCTGTATTTGTTGAATCCATTATGCCACACATGGACACCGCACACCGACCCTCTATCCCCTACCCACTTTAACAAATGTTTAGCAATTTCAAGCGCGGACGACGTGAAACGCGCTAAAATTATGTTTCAACATGAGACTACGTATACCCACACAAGTTTAGATACACTTATATATAGCTACTACAGCTGCTGCTTGTTTGCCCGTGCGTGTTGTATTCTTGTGTTTGAGTGTGTGTGTGGGCTTGTTTATATTCTGGTTATTTTAGGGGCGCACATGTAATATGACTTATTGGCTCGATATCGGAAGTTAAATGGCGCCACTCTGCATTCTGCGAACCAAGAAAAACACAAAAATATTTTATAATAATGTCTGTATACATCAGTATAATTTGTGAATTTAAATATCCGCTTTGAAATTATAAAATAAATATACGATTTATAAAATAAAATCGTTTTATAAATTCTATGCTCATAAAATTAATCAAAAATCAGGCATTTCCCAAATCAGTAAAATCTAATAAAGTTTTATTTAATTTACAGACAGTTAGACTTTATTACAGTTGAACAATATAAATCAAATGAATATTAATCTAAAACTTAAAGCCCAACAGAAGTAGTTTATTGTTCGCCTCTTTAAAGAGCATTCATTCGTTTTTGCAACTCGTATTTCGATAGGATTTTGATTAGATAATGTGATAACCAGACAAGTTACCCTGTAGTTTCGCAAGCCATTCGTATTTCGGCAACAATTTCACTTGGCACATCTTTTCAATCAAGTTCGGAACCTTAATTAATATTCGTTTATTATTTTGCTGCTATTTTTTTTAACGATTTGTTAATATATTCATCAAATTGCGTCTGTCTGCGTAGCTCATCAATTTTTTAAACATTTTTATCTAACATTTGGTTTTTTTTGTTTTCAATATTGAAATATTTGCTTACGAATATATTTATTAATTATTATTGATTTATTTATTTATTTATTTTTGTTGCTTGGGCAATCCGAATTCGCGTGATTATTCGTTGCGTTGCATAAGTTATTCATAAGCTAAACACCCAGCAAAATTTACGCATTTTTATGACAATTATCGCTGAACGGAATGCCAAATGAAGCAAATGAAGAAATACCACAGGCAGAAGTTATAAACTTATAGTTAAAGTTGAAGTTATATTTAAAGTTATAGTTACTGTTGAAGCGTAATTGTTGTGGAGACTATTAAGCAGGATGAGCTGCACGTCCCATCATCATCAACATCATCATCACCATTGTCATTAGCTGGAACATTAGCGAAGTTAATAATTGCCTTGCTGACATTGTCTCGTACAGAAACGTGCCACGGATCAGGGCCAATGCCCAATGCTAATGATGTACAGATGATAAGAGCAATATGAGCACTTGCTTTGTTATCTAATAGGTATACATATATATATATATGTACGTATGTACGCACATGTAACTGCCGTTGTATTCGCACTTAGCAAATAAAAGAAGCAACCACAACAACAACATGAACATTGACATTGGCTTTTCCACGCGTTTTTTAGCCAAGTTAAAATAAACAACATTTTTTTCTGACTTTTGCCTAATTTGCATTTGCACAGATTCAAGGACAAAGGACTGGCCCATGATGTCATCACCCTTCCCCACACTGGCTGTGTGCCTCACATACGTTTACCTGGTTAAGGTAAGTCCAATCACAAGGTGGCAACACCTTCCCGCCCCCTGCCGCACTCTCCACTCAACCTAAAACAAGTATATGTTTTATGGCATCTTGATTTGACCATATGGTTAGCCAGCTAATACACAGATTTGGGTCACTTAATCAAGACCAGCTGCGTGTACGTCTCCATCGTAATCTCAAGTGTTATTCCCATGCGGAAATCACACGATGCGTCGCGACGTGGGCGTATCCACTGATAAAGACTACTCTTTTTTTGTTTTTTGGTTAAGCAAGCTTTATTTATGATTCACTTACATACAAACGCACATATGAATTTCTAATCATAAGGCGTTTTAATAGTCCAACCTAATCAACGCTGATAACAAAAGAAAAAAACACGGTACCGTGAGTAAAACATAAAAAATTCCTGGGGCATTATACAACTAAATTATTCGACTATATAATATAACTTTAATGCTAAATGGTAAAGAGTAAAGGTTCATAAAAGAGATTAAACATAGATTTTAGCGGAAATCTAATGCATGAGTTGACTTTATAAAGTATATATTCTTGATCAGTCTCAATAGCCTGTTGGTCTACCCACGTCCATATGTCGATTTGCCTTTCGCCTGGTATCTCGGGGAATATAAGAGCTAGAAGCACCCATTAGTTCAAGAAGTTTATTTTAAAATGTCGATACTTCTCTCTGTTATAACGCAACGATAAATATCGTTATCAAGCCCCGATTTCTAAGATTGTACATTTTCGAAACACAATATTTGGTTTGTAGGTTTTCGGATAGTACTTACAGACCAAGAATATCTAACATTTTAGATAACTTTTAGAAGGGTATTTCCGTTACACTTTTAACTTAACTTTTTACTCGCTACATTTAAATCACAATCACGATTAAATTGAATTTTTCTTTTAAATTGTTTATTGTAATTTGTTTTTTCCTCTCTGCTATATAGACTGATCAACTGATGTTTAAATTTTCATATTATAGGTGCTTGGGCCGCGATTAATGGAGAATCGAAAGCCGTTACATCTACAGAACTTTCTGGTCGTTTATAATGCGTTACAGGTTGTATTTAGCGCGTGGCTTTTCTATGAGGTAAGTAAGACACACACACACAAACACACAACCACCACCCCACCATCAACAAAAACAACAACAACAACAACAACAAGTACACCAATCCATCAACAACAACAACATGAACGCATCGCTGGCATCGTCGTTTTGGCTGCTTGCTTAACTGACCTGGAAAAGCGCTTTGTGACAACCAACCGGCAACTGGCAACTGGCAGCTGGGAACTGGCTGCTGGCCACTGGCAACTGCGAGCTGAGCTGCTTTTAATGTGCACTTTATTTTATGTTTTTCTTACGTTCTCTCTTACTCATTTTCTTTGGCATTAATCTGATTTTGTTTTTAGTGTTTAATGGGCGGCTGGTGGGGTTCGTACAGCTTCCGCTGTCAGCCAGTGGACTATAGCGATAGTGCCACATCTAGGAGAGTAAGTGTCTCGTCTATAAATCCCATTTAACTATGACTGTGTGTAGGAACGACCTTAGCTCTCGAAAGGGAAAGTGAAAATCGTAGGGAAATTCGCCCGTTAGACAGAAGACGCACAGCGGCCAATTTCAGATCGAAACCCCTTTTGCCATTTACTCAATGGACGCAGTTATGCGCATACATAATCAAATATCAAAATATATAAATTTATATACATATATATTTGAAAATAATATTTAGTGTACATTTTGTTTTTGCCATAGAAATATTAACCAGCATTGCTTTACATGGATTTTTTAAATATTGTTTTGATTTTTTATTTATTTATCCTTTTTTGTATTATCATATTTAATTAGCTCTTAATTATGCTCCACAAAAATACTACATGCGGCGAGCAAATGTGTAGCCGGTTTCTAATTAGCAATAGAACTAAGTGCCCCTAAATATATCTGCATATATAAACTATATATTACATAAATATCTTATATACATCACTTGTTATTGTATATAAATGCAAGCAAGAATTGGTGATTAATTTGTGCAAAAAACAGTATCGCTTTAATTAAACTATTTGATGCTTTTTTTTTTAATAAGTACCATTTAAACGCTGTCTACTAACCAAAACCAGCCAAAATTTATGTGTGGATGTGTGTGTGTGTTTGCAATTGTGTAAATAGCAATATATGTGTGCCTGTGTGTGTGCTATGCATAATTTTTTACAGCCCACAAAACTGGAAGCAGCTGAAAAACAAACGCCGACGCAAACCGATGCCAGCCAAAATCCCCTCAAAAAAAAAATTAAAAAAAAAATGCGCCCTCACAAATCACCAAATCAAAAAACAATTGAAAAAAATGATCGAAATTTACGCACAAAAAACAACACATTTTACACACTCTACATTTTGCAGATAGGAGTTTCCGGTTGGCTAACAGGACATTATAGCTTCCGATGTCAGCCAGTCGACTATAGTAATAATCCTAGAACGTTAAGGGTATGTGTTAAACTCACAACGAGCAGTTAAATAACGATATTGATTAGCCTCTCTACTGATAACGATAACGATAATGATAAACTATTGATAATGAATGAACCAAATGCTTTTTATTTTTTTTTATGGTGTGCGTGCGTTTTTGTCTGAACATTGGTACTGGGCTGATTACAATAAATATTATATATAAATACCTTACTTACAAATACATAAATATTTTATATATATACACATATATTTGGGTTAACAGTTGTTGGTTTCACATCAGTTGCACAACACCTACTCGTACATTTAAGCAATAAAAATATCTACTCGTATACTTAAGTACAACTAATGCTAACCCAAACCGATCCTAATCCAGATCACAGCATGTGTATGCCGTGCATAACTGTCAGCACCCTCAAATGTCACTAAACTGAATGAGATAATTCTCGTATTGTCGATATCTCTTACAGAATGTAGTAAACTCTGGGCCCTCAGATTCAACACAAAAGATCCCCCCTTCACCGCCAACTGGAAACTGTAAACAATTTCTCTTGACACCCTTCTTTACCCCTGACAACTCTTTAAACTCTATTTTTTAATGGTCAGGATTCTGATATTTCAAATTTCCAACCGTTAATCAATTTATTGAATGTATATTCCCCCAACTATTTACTATATCTTTTCTATTCTTCTCTTTGCTGCATTTTGACAATTAATATAATTACTTATAGTCTTGATTGAACTGAAAAACTCTTACCCCGAGGCGTGTGCATGAATGTTTGAATTAAATTGAATTGAATTGAATAAAAAGTTATTTGATTATGATTTAAAATTGCTCTTAAGCAACTTAAACAAATTGACTCTATAAATTGAGTTTGAATGTAACAAGACAAGCAACGGCCGTGCCGAACTTAACGAATACCCTAACCCAGAGAACATATTTTATTTAAATTGATATATTTATGGGCTGCGATGCCATTTGCGTAAATCTGCTGGCCTAGGGTATTCAAAAGTGTGTGTTGAATTGAGTGCACGAATTAAAAATCCACATTTGATGGCGAGTCAAACTAATTTAATCTTTAATCTCCTTCCTGTGCTGCTTTTACACAAAATCAGATGGTTCATGCGTGCTGGTGGTATTACTTCTCAAAGTTCACAGAGTTCATGGATACGGTAAGCAACAACAACAAAAACAAGACATCGCCGCAAATTGGCAACCATATTCATAAATCAACACTCGGCCCTTACAGATTTTCTTCGTGTTGCGCAAGAAGACGAGCCAGGTAACAACGCTGCATGTGATTCATCACGGCTGCATGCCCATGTCGGTGTGGTTCGGTGTTAAGTTCACGCCAGGTGCGTTTACCCAAAACAAGCGAAAAACAGCTGCCCTTAAATGTATCTTTTTGTTGGCAATTGCGTTTAGGTGGCCACAGCACCTTCTTTGGCCTGCTCAATACATTCGTGCACATTGTGATGTATACGTACTACATGTTCTCGGCCATGGGTCCACAGTACCAGAAGTATCTCTGGTGGAAGAAGTACCTGACAACGCTGCAAATGGTAAGTGGATAATACAAAATTGTCTATCTAGCAAAATGCATTTTATCTTAATAAACAAAACAATGTTTTAAAAGAAGGAGTTTTTTAAGAATTATTAAGGTTTTCAAATATTTTTTCAAAAGTTCACAAACTTGCTCTACCTGATCTGATGAATATAAATTGAGATATAAGCAACGTATATATCATCTAAAAATTATATACAATACATATATAAATATAAAGATGATATGCTGTGTGCTCATTAAAACAAAATTTTAATAAAGATATATTTGTCTTATATCCAATGTTTTTGGTGAACTTATTTACGAGTGTTTAAAACTTAAGAAAACCATAAAGAACTCCTTCAAATCAACTCAACTTGAAAAAGCCTAAATTGACTGAAGATTGATTTACTTTTTCACAAAAAAGTTCACATCGCGTGTTACACTTTAGTTTTTTAAATCTTATACCAATTCTTTTTTATGTGTTTATTTTTTTAAGCTAATGCTAATCCTGGCTCCTTTTCTACACTACAGGTCCAGTTCATCCTTATCATGGTGCACGCCTTCCAATTGCTCTTCATCGACTGCAACTACCCCAAGCTCTTCGTCTGGTGGATTGGCATGCACGCTGTCATGTTCTTCTTCCTGTTCAACGAGTTCTACAAGGCAGCTTACAGGAACCGTCTCATGGTAAGTGCCGAGTGCACCATTCCCCTCCCCCATGGCTTTAACACCTTTTCTAAAATGCTCAAGTCCGGAAATGAGACCATTTTGACGTGCAACAGCTTCTCACGTCGCCCATTATGATAATTATCAGCCATCTGGTCACAGCGGAAAAATAGGGCCTAGTCCATGACTTCCCACGTTGTTTAAAAGCCCGCTTAAGCCACAAAATGACAATCGTAAAATGTGTTCAGCGCTCGCTGCTCGCATCCCAGATTCCGGATTGAGTTAATGAAAACGAAAACCCAGCAAACTCTTATATCATCCACATATGTGTGCGGCTTATGGTTACGGCTACTCTGCACCTTGCAGCACCAGACCGGTGGCCGCCGCCTATTGCCAACATATAACTGTGGTCCAAATTCATTAACGAAATTTCGTCAAGTAGGTTTTGGGGAATTGGGTTTCCGAAGTCCGCTTTGTCCGACACAAAAGCGCCAAAATGACGTCGTTTAATGATCGTTCACATTCATGACGCTGGCAGCGACGCTGACGGTGGCGTCGACGACGACGGCGACGGCGACTGCGACGTTGTTGGCGACCCACAGCATCCATTCAGCTGCGCACAAGTGAAAGTTGAATGAAAAAGAGACAAAATACAAATGAAAGAAGACAAAAATGAAAAATAAAAATAAATAAAAATAAAAATAATAAACAAACGCTGACAAAGCGTCTCAGCTGATTGCATAATATTCGTTTTTGGCTTTTTGTGGGGCACACATACCAAACCAAAAAACTATTCAAAAAATGCGAATGCGTGTCGCATGCGCAACATTAACAATCATACGCCCCGTAGGCCCATAACTTAACGCCCCAACTCTAATACAAACACTCACGCAATATTTTGCAGAAGAAGAACGCACTGCTGGCCAACGGACACGCCAAGCCCAACGGCTACTGCAAGAGCATCAACGCCCACGACGATCTGTTCATGCCACAGGCGGCGGCCGTCACGACGACAGCGTCGACGCCGAAGGCCAATGGCAATGCCACGCTCAGCAATGGCCATGCGAATGGCCTGAAGAACGGCTACAAGCCGCTGGCCAATGGCGACGCGACGCCCGTGGCCAATGGCAGTGCGCACAAAAGCAACGGTGTCCTGCTGTCGAACGGCTATGGGAATGGGAATGGCTATGCCACCAAGCTGCTGGACGATGTCGCCCAGGAGCTGACGCACCGAAAGACACAAAAATAATATCGGGATAATGCGGGTCGGCGCCAACATAGAGCTTAGGATGATAGCAGAGAGCACAGCAGCGCCAGGAGCAGCAATATGCTCCAACAGTCATAAGCACACACACACACCTACATCCACATATATACACACAACAAACCCGTTCATATACATCCACATAAGCATATATACATATATACATACATACATACATGTTTCGGAAATTGTATTGACATTGAACTAACTTTTAGTGAAAATGGAAAAGAAAACAACAAGCAAAAAACAAAATCACACTAAGGGGCATATTGTTATTGGTACTAATTATTATTAAAATTAATAATAATAATGCATAATAATAATGTTTGTTTGTGCAAGCAAGCGTTAGAGAAGCAATCGCTTTCGCATATTCTGCTGCATACATATTTTTATGTATGCATTTAGTGTATGTGCGCATGTATGATGCATTCATATAAATAAAATACATTTTTGTTGCTTTTTTTCTTTTTAACTACTTTAGTTGTACAAAGCTTTGTATAGAAAACAAAAAACAAATACAAAAAATAAAAAAAAAACGAAAAAAAAGAACATGGAAACAAATGCAAGCATAAACAATTTATAAATTGAGCCTAATGCTTATTTTAACTGAATTTGTTTGTGTGAGCATGGAATTAATCTATGTATTTAAGCATAGAATTTAATTTATACATATACATATACATATAACGTAAATGGCAAAATATTTAGTTGGTTCTGCGTAAGTCAAACAAGTTTTGTAAATGTATAAAGCAAAAACATAAAAATAAATAAATTGTATGTAATTTAATATTAGTCGCAATAATTGTTGAGGAATTTAAACGAAAGTCAAGCAAAAAACAGTCACAACTATTTAAGTCAAGCCACAAATACAACAAATACCAATAAATTTGTGCTGCGTTTCAATAAAAGAAAACGATCACAATTAAAAAAAGAAAAACAACACAAAAAACCCTACCCACATGTTTCATTAATTTATTAAAAATAAATTATGCCACTGAACAGCAAAATTAAAAAGTATGCAACTTTTGCTATTTGATAACGTTGCATACAACAACAAAAACAAAAACCCTCAAAATATATATGTACATACATATATATAAATAAGATAAAATCAACTAAAACCCAGAACATTGATAAAAACAGCAACATTGTTGGAAGCAAAAACAAAATAGACTTTAAGTCCCACACTCTAGGTTCTATAGGTATTCAATTGCAATACATTTTGTATGCGTAGTAGCCATTTTTGTGGATCTGGATGAGTATGTAAACATTATGTATGTAATTGTAATTATTATTATACAAAAACAAAAAAATACGAAAAACAAAATAATGTGTAGAAAATTAGGCGGAAATGGAGTGGAGCATTTTTTCAATAAAACACTAAAAAAAAATCGCTTATGAAAACTTAAAATTCTTTTTAAATATGTTATGGAAACAGTTTTTCTATATTTCCATAGTAAGCTATTTTAGTGGGGCTGCGAACTCGCAGCTGGCATTATAGAATCGTCTACCTGCAGTCTACCCATTATTTATTTGGGCATAAGATACAGTTATAATTAAAACAATAGAAACATTAGGCTCTCTATATGATTTTTATTAACATTTATAATTCGGATGTGTTAGATTTTACATATTGCCGCACTATACACACTGAGTGGTGTATAATCCGGTTGCGGTCTATAATTGTAACTTAAGTCTAGACTTGTTTGCTACGAGCTAAGCGTGTTAAGCTGTCCATAAGCGGTAGGCAGAAAATAAAATGTAGAACACAGACGTCAACTACTTAAGTGAGAGGCAATCTTAATGCCCTTAAACTTATGCATGATCATTATAACGAAAATTCTCAAAGAAATCATAAACATCAATTGGTAGTTATTGTACTTATGTAGAGTAGGGTTTGGACCAAGATGCTGGCTAATTATAGAACTTAATCGGATTCGATTGTAGTCTGTGTTTGTGTGTGTGTGCAAAAGTGGGAGATGCCTGCGCTGATGTTGGCTTTAGTTAGAGTTTATCTATGTGAGTAAGCAGCCAACGGCGCTTTTGCTTATTAGAAATGTAGATTAGAGATTTTAAAAACACTTAAGTCTATACCCAACGGCGATCTCAGTTGCGACGAGTACGTCGGCGTGCATTACCGGCAAAGGGCGTGGCATTCGACGCTCCCGGATGCTGGCCGCTGTACAAATTATCCAGAAACTCGTGCAACTTGGCCTCACTAAACAAAAAATATACGAAATTAAAATTTTATTTCAGTTTCTTTTTGGGTAAGTTAAGCGCCCTTACCTAACACCACTAGCTGGTCCGCCCGGATGATGTGGATGCGACTGTGGCTGCTGCTGATGTGGGTGCTGCTGCTGCTGTTGTTGCTGCTGCTGCTGCTGCTGTTGTTGCTGCTGCTGCTGAGCGCCGCGCACAATGCGATATTGCACCATGTGCGAATTGGGCTCCAGATGCGACAGCGCACCCTTCTGGCAATTGGCCCACTCGGTTATATCATAGACCTTGCCATCCATTAGCGCCAAATATTTCCAGCGTAGACCCAGCATGCTCGTTTCCGCCCATATATCGCCCTGCAGAGTGAAAGATATGTGGTTAATATAAATGGCAGCTGTTTGTTGAGCAGCTACTCACATCCTTGGCCGAGTGGCGTATCTTACAGGAGGCGCATTCTCGCGCCGCATAATGAGGACGTTCAGTTAGTTTGCGAGGATGCCGCTGCGCACAGGTGCTACATCTGTGGGCCATAAGAAACGTGTATTAAGACTTATGCCGTTAGACAAGTTGCGTGCACAGCTTACCTTATAGTATTGGCCGCCTCGGTCATTTTGGTTTGCAGCTGCGATAGCAAATCGTGCAGCTCCGTCCAAGCCTTTTCTGCATGCAGTGCCTCGGCAATGCTTTGGTCATAGGCAAGACGATTTTCCTGCAAGCAAGCAAGTAAATGCAGTTTTTCATGAAAATTGATAAAGATGTATTAAAACTTACCGGCTCGCCAATCAGCTCAAATGCACGCTGCAGCACCTTGAACGCCTCCTCGGCGCCCGCCTGCTTGTTCTTGTCCGGATGCACCAACACGGCAATTTTCTTATAGTGTTTACGTATTTGCTCCTGTGGGCTATCTGGCGGCACGCCCAATATGCTGCAATATAATATTTAAATTAGTTAACTGCAGATTTTGATGGTTCAAGGGTTGGCTGCTTACCTGTAGGCATCCTTGCCCTTGCAATTCAGCAGCGAGTACATGGCCTCTTCGCCCGTCTGCGGCAGGCGACCCGTCTTGAAAGCCTCCGTGCTGGCTTCAGGCGGCTTGCGCTTGTAGAAGCGTCGCCAAACTGCCCAACGTGAGTTCTTCCTGAAGCGCGCATCGAAGCGGCGCCAATAGTTGCGCCACCAGATGCTGGGCTTGCCCGAGTTCTGCTTCAGTTCCTTGTGCAGCTGGCGTGCATATGCCACGCCCGCCACATACGCCGTGGTCAGCCGCTCGTACGCCATGCTGCAGCCGAGCACGACAATGTCATAGACCAGATAGAAGAGCCAGGTGAGCAGCTTGAGCGTGTATATCCACCAGGTGTGCAGAATACGCTTGGCCAGCTCATAGTTACGATTCGAGGCGCTCGCATGAGCCGGCGAATTGGAGGAGCCGTAGGCGCTGCTACGATTGCGCTTCGAGGAGTACGAGTACGAGCCGGAATTGGAGTTTAAATTCGCATTCGATGAGCTGGAGTAGCGTTTCGAGGATGAGGAGTTGCCGTTGTTGTTGCTATTACTGTTGCTGCTACTGCTGATGTTGTTGTGGTGGCTGTTGCCGCCGCTCGCCGCGCCTGCTGAACTATTGGAATTATTCGAATTGGCATTCGAGTAACTTGCGTGCGTGCTGCCATTGTTGAGGCTGCTGCGATTGTTGCTGCTGCCGCCGTTGTTCGACTTGCGGCTTGAGAAACTTTGGCTGCTGCTGCTGGTGGTGGGTGCATTGCTGTTGCTGCCAGCAGTGTTGCTGCTGCTGCTGCCGCTGCTGTTGTGACCAGCCTTGCTGTCGCTGGTCTTGGCGCCAAAGCCATTTAGATTGTTGCCGATGCTGTTGTTTAATTTCAGTTGGGCTGGACGCTTTTTTCCGCATTAGGTTTACTAGATCTGAGCGCTGGCTGCGATTGCTGCTGCTGCTGCTGCTGTTGTTGTTGCTGCTGTTGCTGTTGTAGCGGCTGTAAAATGATATATGTTAGTATATAATACAATTTAAATTCTGTTTTGCTTCACCGCTTGTTGTGGCTTCTGCAGCGCTCCTTGCTGTGCCTGCGCCTGTTGGCGCTTCTTGCCGCGATGTCCTGTCCCATTGCCGGCTCCATCCTTGAGTTCATGCAGCGGTGAGCGTTTGGCATTGTTGCGCGGTTCCCGATTGCCGTTGCCAGTGCCATTAGTATCCTCCTTGCCCGAGCGTCGCTGCTGAACGTGGCCATTCTCCAGGTTGTTGACGGAGCGCGCCTCAGCGCCCGCATTGCTGCTGGCGTGTACTGTGCCCGAGCTGCGCAAGGTGCTGCCCTTGCTCAACACATCCGAGTAGGACATGGGCATGGGCTTGACCTCGGCCACAATGCGCTTCTTGCCCTCGGGCAAGCCCGTAACAACATTGGGCGCCTTTTTCATGGCAGTGGCTGTTGGCCCGGATGTTGCCGTTGCTGCTGTTGCTATTGTTGCTGCCGCTGTTGTTAGTGCTGGCTTAGGGCTGCTCTCTTTGTTGCTTGCCAGACCAGGTGGTTCTTCCGCGTTCTTGGGCGGCATGGCCTTGGCATGATACTCAACTTTGGGCTGCTTCTGTGGCTGCTGCACCTTTACAGGTGAAGACGGCTGCGTGGGCGCTGTGGCTATTAGGGGCGTGGCCTCCGCATAGGTGCTGGCATTTTCAGGCAACTCGCCACCGAACTGTATATAACTGCCGCCGGTTAGATTGGGCGACCAGTTATTCACAAGATTATTGATTAACAAATTGGCGCTATTACTGGCTGCAACAACTGGGGAGACGACCTCATCAACCTGGTTGAACTGTTGTGGCTGCTGTTGCTGTTGCTGCTGCTGTTGTTGCTGCTGCTGTTGCTGCTGCTGCTGTTGTTGCTGCTGTTGTTGTTGCTGCTGCTGTTGTTGCTGCTGCTGTTGGTTTGCAATGTTCATCTCGGGCTTTGGCAGTAACGGATTGGTGGCAAACAGTTCATAAAGTTGCGTCTGCATCGGTGGCGTTTGCTGTGCTGCCGACGGCTGCACCTGTGTTGGATTTTGCGGCGCCTGATGAAGTTGTTGATGCTGCTGCTGCTGCTGCTGTTGCTGGTTCATTGGTGCCATATTGATATGCGAGAAATTGGCCGCCGCCTGCTGGGCGTAAAGATCACCGACCGCATTCTCCGGACAGTGATAGACCTTCAGGAAATTGCCGTGACCCACAGGCAGTACGGAGTAGGTTTCGGGTTGGCCGGGTGGACCCGAATACGGCAAGTTGTACAGGTATTCATTATAGACATGCGGCGGTGGCGCTGTCTGCGCCTGATGATGATGATGTGGGGGTGGCGGTGGTGCTGCTGGTGGGTGTGGGTGGGGGTGATGCGTGGGAAATTGCACCCCCATATATTGTGGCCACATTAAGGGCCCCTGCCCCTGCCCCTGTTGCTGGTGCAACAAATGTTGTTGCTGCTGTTGTTGTTGTTGCTGATGTGCAAGAAAATTGGCCAACTCTGGGCTGTGAGGTGGCAAATTGTGGTAGGTGGCGGCCATCGCCTCGTCCTCGGACATGCCACCCGAGCAGACGCGCTCATCCTGACGTGTCCGCGTCGCCATAGCCCGCAAAGGCCCGTGCCAGCGCCTTTTCTCGCACTGACGCTGAGTCCTATGCGAATTTCATGCGAAGGTGCGTTTCGCTCGCTTGGCGGTGCATTGACGGGTTAACTCTAATTCGCTTGCAAGAAACGATTGCAAGTGCTGCACACAAATACAAATACGTTGCTACACTTCACTTTTTCTTTTTTTTTTTTTGCAATAACTTTTAACACAAATAATATATTACGCTCGCGTGTGTGAGTGTATGTGGCACTAGTGCCACTCACAATAAGAACAAACAGGGATGCACACGATGCTCACATATCGATTACTCGAATTGGCGAATTTCGAATTTAGACAACTGTATATGAAGTGGCAGCTTTTTGTTTAAATATCAATAGCGAGTAGCCCATTTGGACGTAATTGGACATATTATCTGTTGCATTTAAGTATCTTGCGTATATACACTGCAGCTCATTGGTATATTTCTAAGGGTTAAAATATAATTATTATAAACCCCTCGATGTGGCAACACTGCACAGTTGCTGTTACTTTAAATATATGCTGTTAACATACAACTATAATACGAAATAAAATATGCATGGCAAACAAAATTTTAAATTCAATAATTTAATAGCTCTTAGTATATAAGAATTCGTGATTAACGCTTCAAAAAATTAGACTCCAATTGATCGCTGTTATAACTATGTTACCAATTGTGCTTTCAATAACAGTGTAACAAAGTGTTGTTTGTGTATGTAACGAACTAGCTAAACAATTGGTTCTATCGAAATTGCAGCTCTGTTATAAGCAGTAACACGAGATGTCAGCGATTCGGCCAACAGTAACTGTTGTGCGCACCGGACGTCTGACTTACGTCGCTGGATTGCGGCTGCAACAGGAGCTGGCAAAACAGAATATATCGGAGTATGGCGAATTTCGTAATTCTCTGCTGCTCCTGGAGCACGAACCCGTCTACACCATTGGCATACGCACAAAAGGCTACACAGCGGAGGACGAGGATCGATTGCGCAAGCTGGGCGCCGATTTTCATCGGACCGACCGTGGCGGGCTGATAACATTTCATGGTCCCGGCCAGTTGGTTGCCTATCCCATCATACACCTGCGTCAATTTAAGCCCAGCATACGTTGGTATGTTGGCACACTGGAGCGCACTGTGATTGAGACCTGTCGCCAAATGGGCGTACCGAATGCGACCACTACACAAGACACGGGCATTTGGGTTGGCGATCGCAAGATTTGCGCCATTGGCGTGCACGGCTCGCGTTACGTCACAACGCATGGCATTGGGCTGAATTGCTCGACTGATCTGAAATGGTTTGAGCACATTGTGCCCTGCGGCATTGAGGGCAAGGGCGTGACTTCGCTCAGTGAACAGCTGGGACGGCACACCAGTGTAGGCCAGGCTACGGAGGCATTTCTGGACAGCTTTGCCAAGACATTCGAGTGCCACGTGCAGGAACAGGCACAGGCACGAGTCACAAATTAAAAAAGTCATTATATAAACTTAAATATATGTATATATTATTAACTTATTTAATCGAAACGCGCTTTATTCAAGTCACATTTCTTAGCACGTCCACCGGTGGGCAGTTTTCCGCGCATTTCCATCTCGAGGCGACCCTGCTCCCGCAGTGCGGCCTTTCGCATGCGGCGATCCTGGCGCGACTCAAGTGTGCCGTTTGTGTTGAAGTAGCGTTCCCTAAAGTCCTGTGTGCCTACAGCAGCAGCAGTGGGATGTGGGGAACTCTCATCGAAACTAGCCTCCTCTATGTACTCCAAGTGCTTCTCGTAGGTGAGCAGACGTCGCGCTGTGTTGCCGGCCAACGGCTGCTCTGAGTTGGCCACCAATCGCAGATGCGTATGCTGCGGTAACATTGCTTCCTGGTAGTCCTCACTACAACAAGCCGTTGATTGATTAAAATATATGATCTGCCTGAATATGGATACGTACCGATGAAAAGGTAGCCAGCAAACGAGACGACCGCCCAGCTTTAAATGTGTTGCGCCGAACTGCAGCAGATCCGCGTACAGATGCTGCAGAGCATAGTGTGAGGTTGAGGGATAATGCGCCATGTCGGCCGTGCGTGTGTTCTCCTTGGGGTTCAGCTTGTTCTCCACCTTTTCGGTCGCCTCACGTATGCCATAAGGAGCTGAAAATAAACAAGTTTATCGGCTATTAATAAGCTTTTATTGTTGCTTAAGCACTACCTACGATCGGTGATGATGCTGTCGAAGGTAATGCGTTTGTGCCAGAGCGGATTCGAGAAGTCTGCGACCAACACATCCATATAGCGATCCGCACAGCCGTACTGCTGCAGGTTGGCCCGTATACTCTCATCTTTGTCGCGCACCTTCTGAGCAATGCGACTGGGCCTGCATCTCGCGTGCACCATCATATAGTCAATATCCGCACCCAGTACATAGCCACCGAATTTCGCGGCACTCACCAGCAGCGACCCAGTGCCAACGAACGGATCAAAAACCAAGTCACCATCACGCACCATCGCCTGGTTCGCCATGAGCAGACTGAGCTGGGCATCCATGCTGGTGTTGCCAATGAACTTGCGCTGTTTCAGTGAGAGCTGCTGGATTAAGTGTCGCTGGCCCTGGGCCAGCATGCGTCCAAAGATAATGTCATCGGGTGCGGCCGGTACTGCGGTGGGATCCAGGCCCCAGAACTCCAGATACCACCATTCAACTTGTGGATTCTTCAGATTAACGGCTCCTTCGATTGGCAAATAGTCCATGGTCTCGATCTTTTCCACTTTTTCGTGTTGGCTAAAGTGCTTGTTGTACGTCTCCACCGTTATCTTAAAACTTTTCGCTTTAAAATACTCCTTCAGCGCTCCTTGATGCACATCCACGTGAGCTCGTAATCTCGCATGGTAATCTGGCAATGTGTGGGCGTGTGAATATAGCTCGATGATGGAACGCAGTGCAATCGATCGGGAGGCGTACTGCAGGGCTGTATCATCGTTGGGAAATTCCACCAGCCAAAACGGTTTCTAGTGGAATATGTTCATAATAACCATACATAAGTAAAAATTCAAATCGAGTGGGCTTTGTTATTTACCAAATGGTGTTCCGACAAATTTCGAAATTGTAGGTTAAACAATTTAACAAGTGACTCGAACTCTGCGACACGAAAATCAACGTGCTCCTGGGCAAACCAAAGAACATATTTTTTCCATAACTTTGTCATCTTTTTCTAAATTGTAAATATTAATATGAGCATGTGCATTTGTTGTTTTTCCTTTAGTTAACTGTCAAAATATCGATATATTTGTGCACACCTATCGATTAAGCGCATAACGTGCAACTCTGTCAAACGTCAACTCGGTCATTTTGCATAAATTTCGGAGGCACACGTAGGCGAGCTGAAGATTTTTACAAATTTTCTGCTACAGCAAGCCTCATAGCTGCCCAAAAACAGTGAAAAAAACAAGTTAAAGTGTCAGTGCGTTAAATTGTGATCAAGTTAAAATGGCACGTTACACTCAGCGTCCGGAAAATGCTCTTAAACGAGCCAATGGTAAGTTGAATGAAAATTTTCCATGCGGCAGCGAATTAGCTGGCCAAAGCGGAATGTCAAAAGTGACAGTCGCACAATTCGTGTATTATTGTGAATGCCAATTGAAACCCGTTTGTTTCGTCTTTCCTTTTATTGTGAAGAATTCATTGAGGTGGGAAAGCCTTTGCGTGCCTTGGACACGTTGCAGGAGGTTTTCCGGAACAAGAGGTGGAACTATGCCTACTCGGAGACGGTCATTGAGCCGCTCATGTTCAAGTACCTGTACTTGTGCGTGGAGCTGAAGAAGTCGCATATCGCCAAGGAGGGTCTCTTCCAGTACCGGAACATGTTTCAGCTAGTGAATGTCAACTCACTGGAAAATGTAATACGCGGCTACTTGAAAATGGCCGAGGAGCATACCGAGGCAGCTCAGGCGCAATCGTCGGCTGCCGTTGCCGTGCTGGAACTTGATGATCTGGACAATATTGCGACACCAGAGAGTATCCTGATGAGCGCCGTTTGCGGTGAAGATGCTCAAGATCGTTCCGATCGCACCATTTTGCTGCCCTGGGTGAAGTTCCTGTGGGAATCGTATTGCCAGTGCTTGGAGCTTCTGCGCGTGAACACGCATTGCGAGGCACTGTATCATGATATCGCACGCATGGCCTTCCAGTTCTGCTTGAAGTACAATCGCAAGAGCGAGTTTAGGCGCTTGTGCGACAAGCTGCGCAAACATCTGGAGGATATCTGCAAGAGCAGCAACCAAACGACGGGCGTTTCCATTAACAAGGTTGAAACGCAGCAGCTGTGCCTGGATACCAGGCTCTACCTGTTGGATTCGGCCATACATATGGAACTCTGGCAAGAGGCCTACAAGGCGATTGAGGACATTCACGGTCTGATGGCCATGTCCAAGAAGACGCCGGTGCCCAAAACCATGGCCAATTACTACCAGAAGTTGGCCATGGTCTTCAGCAAAGCCGGCAATCAGCTCTTCCATGCGGCAGCTTTGTTGAAACTGTTCCAGTTGACGCGCGAACTCAAGAAGAACTTGACCAAGGACGATCTGCAGCGCATGGCAGCTCATGTGCTGCTGGCCACGCTCTCTATACCATTGCCGTCGGCGCATCCGGAATTCGATCGCTTTATCGAGGCGGACAAGAGCCCTCTGGAGAAGGCACAGAAGTTGGCTGTGCTCCTGGGTCTGCCCCAACCGCCCACACGTGTCTCCCTAATTCGTGAAGTTGTAAGTGAAAAGAACCCAATATTATTGTGTAGTCCTTGCTAATCGTTTTGCTCTTTAGGTGCGCTTGAATGTGCCGAATCTGGTGTCGGACGAGTTCCGCAACTTGTACAACTGGCTCGAGGTGGACTTCAACCCATTGAATCTTTGCAAACGCATTCAGTCCATCGTCGATACCATCGAGAGCAGCGAGACGGAGAACACGCTCCTCACGCCATACATTCAGTCGCTGAAGGATGTAACTATAATGCGTCTGATCCGTCAAATCTCGCAGGTCTACGAGAGCATCGAGTTCAAGCGTCTGCTTGAGCTGGCTCCCTTCTGCAACATCTTCGAGATGGAGAAGCTACTGGTGGAGTCCGTGCGTCACAATGACATGCAGATACGCATCGATCACCAGCGCAATAGCATCTTCTTTGGCACCGATCTAACCGAGAGCCAGCGCGAATACCGTCCTGATGGACCGATGCTGCAGTCGATGCCGTCGGAGCAGATACGCTCGCAACTGGTCAACATGTCGACCGTATTGACGCGAGCTGTGTCTATTGTGTATCCGAATCGGGAGCGTGATCAACGTGCCAAGTTGCGCACCCAGATGGTGCAGCACTATCATGAGATTAAGGATCGTGAGCATCAGCGCATCCTGCAGCGCCAGAAGATCATTGAGGATCGCAAAGAGTTCATTGAGAAGCAGAACAATGCGCGTGAGGAGGAGGAGGCACGTCGTCACGAGGAGGAGTCGCGCAAAGCAAAACTTGCCGAGCAGAAGCGACTGGAACAGGAGCAGGAGGAGCGCGAACGCAAGCGTCACGAAAACGAAATCCAAGCCATCAAGGAGAAGAGCCTCAAGGAGAAGGTGCAGCAGATATCGCAGACTGCGCACGGCAAGAAAATGCTATCCAAGCTGGACGAGGAAGGCATCAAGAAATTGGACGCCGAGCAAATTGCCATGCGAGAGAGCGAGGAGCTACAGCGCGAGCGTAAGGAGCTGCAGTCCAAGCTCAAGTCTCAGGAGAAGAAAATTGATTACTTCGAACGTGCAAAGCGTTTGGAGGAGATTCCACTCTTTGAGAAGTACCTGGCCGAGAAGAACGTCAAGGACAAAGAATTCTGGGAGGCCACCGAGCAAACTCGCATTGAGAACGCCGTTGCCGAACGCAAGGATGCTGTCAGCCAGCAGGATCGCCTTAAGCGCATGTATCCCGATCGCGATGAGTACCTCGAGGCCCTCAAAAAGGAGCGCGCCTCGCTCTACGTGGAGAAACTCAAGAAGTTCGACATTGCTCTCGCCGAGGAGCGCAAGAAGCGTCTGGCCGATCGCGTGGTGCGTCGCCGTGAGGAACGCCGCCAGGCTTTCGTGCGCGCCAAGGAGGAGGAACGCTTCCGCAAGGAGGAAGAGATTCGACATGCTCGTGAGGCTGAAGAGCGGGCAGCAGCCGAAGCTCGTCGCTTGGAGCGCGAGGCCGAAGATGAGAAGCGTCGCCAGCAGTACGAAAAGCAACGTGCCAAGGAGGAGGAGGCCGAGCGCAAGATCCTGGAAGATCGCGAACGCCTCGCCCGCGAAGTCGCTGTCGAACGTGAGCGTAGCGAAAAGGAGCGCGATGTCTGGCGCCCACGTGCTGGCGACCGGGCTGAGCGACCAAGCGCCGCAGCAGCTGGTGGCGCCAGCGAGTGGCGTCGCAATGCTCCTCCCACTGATCGCAATGAACGCAACGATCGAAATGAACGCAGCGATCGCAATGATCGCAATGATCGTAATGATCGTAATGATCGTAATGATCGCAATGATCGCCCCGAACGTGCAGAGCGCAAGGATAACGATGGTGGTGCTGATTCGTCTTGGCGTGTGCGCCGCGAGCCGGAATCCCAGCGTGGACCTGGTGCTGGAGCTGATCGTATTGAACGTGCTGAGCGTAGTGAGCGCAGTGAGCGTAGTGAGCGTGGCGGCGGCGGCGCTCCATCTGGACGCGATGACAAGTGGCGTCGTGGTGGTGATCGAACCGATCGTCTTGGCGGTGACCGTGACCGTGAGTCGTTCCGCCGTAACGATGGTCCACGCCGTGACGACGGCCCACGACGTGACGATGGTCCACGTCGCGACGATGATCGCGGTGGCTTCCGTCGCGACGACCAGCCACAACGTGAAACAGGCAGCAATTGGCGCGATTCGCCACGTCAAAACGACCGCGATAATCGTCGTCCGGCCGGTGAAAGACGTGATGGACGCGATGCACGCGGTGCTGGCGGTGGACCCAAGGATGGCGGCGGTGCCGGTGGCGGCAGCGGTGGTGGAGGTGGCGGTGGTAATTGGCGCACTGCTCCGTCTTCCCGTGATGAGAAACCAGCCCCCAAGCGAGAACAACCACAGGACAAGGGTGAGTTTCTGATCAAAAAAATCAATACAATAAATAAATTTAATAATTCATATTTTATGTCGTCTCTACGCAGAAAATAAGGCCGGCGATGATGGCGAATGGACTAGCGTTAAGCGGCGTTAACTATTTAAATATATTTCTTCCGCATTGTCGTAGAAACACACAGCAGATGAACCTGTAACCATTTTTTTATATATAATATATGTATACATAATGTATTGTAACTGAATCCGAAATATGCGCTAATCCTCCCGATACAATGTTTATGCTTTGGGGGCACATTTTAAAACAAGCTTCGCCCCAAAGTCTCAGCCAGATAAATCCTCTTTCAAAATAAATATACAATATTCGTATGCTAGCAGCTCGAGCTTGTCCTCTGTCTAGCTGCTGATTTACACTAATAAATCTGATTAGATACCAATTTTGAAAAGTTTTCATTTCAATTTATGCCTAAATAAACTGAAAAGTTGGAGGTAAGTTAAAATTAGATGCAAAATGGTTCACGTTGAGAACAGTGCATTTAAAACTGTAACAACAGTCGAACTTGGTTTGAAATATTTGTGAAAATCGTTTTCATTAAATAACAAGCGATGTATGATAATTGACAAAATGAACTTTTACGCAGCTTAATTTATGAAATCTATTTAACCCCTCGGATTATTTCGCAATATTGCTATTTTCGAAAAACGCCTGGAATTGTTGAAAAAGTGTTTGCGTTTAACAGCTCTGCTCTGTTACGCACCTGTTGTTTATGCGCCATGATTAAATACTGTTAAATTCAAACTCGTCAGTTTCAAGCCTTTATTGTTAAACATTTATTACGGTCTTACAAATATGTAACAATTTGTACAAATTAACCATATTCTCTAATTTTTACGAAATCTGTTAAAGGAAAGACATTTTCCCCGAAATTTCGTTAGTTTCTGTTAATAACAGTTCAGATTATGTTGTCTTTGACGAAGTTCCAAAAACAGCTGTAAAGCAAAATAGCGACAACGGTCACATTCTACACATTGTGAGATTATTCCCCGCGGTTCGCGTCCACGTGAACATATTTTAGCAATGTGATTCATAAAATTATTAGATAAAAATAGATTAAAAACAGTGTGGTGTTTGCTTAAAACGTAAAATTAATAAATACAGCAAAGATATAAATTGTAATATTCAAAAATTTAAACAATTCAAACAGTGTGTGCGTTGGCGTTGCAGACGCGGCGCTCAACATGTGAGGTTAAAGCAGACAAACAGAAGAACGGCAACAATAATTAAAGACAATTTCAAACAGTAATTAACTTACAAATTACAGCCGACTATATAGTGTAGTATCTTTTCAAGGTAATCATATTGCTATTGCAAATCAAACACTATACCCCTCATTGCGGACAGGTGCTCCTCCTCCCGCCAGCAAGTGCAAATGATATGCGAGCTACCATAAAAAAAAAAATTCGCATATTCTGTTCGCGATGTCCGGGCTCGCATTTCGTCGCCTGTCTCCTGCAACGTATTTACCATGAAAACAGCTTTCTAAACAAAACGTGCGAGTGTGTGTATGTGTGTGTGAAATGTGATAGTAAAGTTTAACAAAAAAATTGTATAGATTGTTGTTACACACACTAATATGTTCAAAGCAAAAAGCACATGGTGCGGCGGCGGCACTCACACACACGTGGTCACGCCGTTGCCTTTTCATGTGTGTGTGCTTGCGTGTGTATATATGCACAAACATGGATGTGTGCTGCGCGGTGTTTGTTGTTATTGTTATTTTTTGAGAGCTGCCAGCGAATTAGTTTTAGGGCGATTTATGATTTCACCCATCTACGACCATAAAATTTATGTAAATTGTGATTTTCAAGTTCTAAATAAGCGTTGTTATTATATAAATGTAGAAGCGGCATTTTCAATGCGGCTTGTAAAGGAGGGGAGGAATCAACAACAACAACAGCATGTTGCTCCCTCAAAACGTGCCACGCTGCTTTTTGCCGTTTCCTTTTTGTGCTACAATTCGGTGCATTTTAAGCGTTGCCAACTTGTTGAACTATGCGCGCCAAATTGAAAAGTTATCGATTTCATACACATTTCCCGTTGCACGTGGATAAATGTGAACAAAAATATTTATGTATTGACGCAGTGCGAAATTGAAAATGGGCAACCCATAGTTGAACCTCGAATTTATTAAATAAGTGTATTTCATGGAATTGATAACTTAATCATCAATATGTGTATATGTATATGTAAAGGTGCAGATTCACATGTTTTCGGTAAAAATATATTACAATAATATTTCTATGTGACATCTTTTAACCGGGTTCAACTGTATGTAAATTTAAGTATATTTGCTTGGTTCCTTCGTGCGTCTTTGGCGGCAGGTTGACAACATGTTGTGTTTATCCCGCATTCGCTGAAGTATCTCATCTCGATTCTTCTCCAACTCCGCCAGCTGCTGTTCCAATATATCGGTCACACCCTTCTCGAGCACCACATACTTCCGGATGTCCACGTTTTGGCTTGCCAAACTGGTCAGCTGTGTGCCTAATTGCGCATTGGTGCCCGTCAAGAGCAGGTACCCCGTTTTGCCAATTATCTTGGGTGGTGGCATATCTGCCGGATCCACCGAAATTTGCTGAATGGCACTCGATAAATCAACCGTTGCAGGCGGCATGGGATGTAAAGTCTTTTGTGTTTTTGTTGTTGAAACATCCGGTTGAGGTGCAGCGGCAGCAGCTGCTTTATTTTCTGCAATGTTGGCACATTTTGGTATAGTTGTCTTAATTTTTGCATCTAGTGGAGCTGATTTCGATACTTTGGATTGGCCAACGTGACCAGAACACTTAACCTGAACCGTTGGCTTATATCTTTGTGCATTGGCAATGCACTTGGCATTGTCCAATCTGACCGATAGCTCTTCCTGCAGCGTCTTGCTGATTTTCTGCTTGTTGAGCTGCTTAATTTTCTGGAGGACATCCTTCTCCAGCATCTTTTCCTTCTTCTCCAGCATCTGAATAATACGCCGTCTGGTGGCAACCGACGGCGACTGCACTTGCAGTCTTCACAATGACCCTCAACTGGTTGCGTTCTCGGGGTATTATTGCGTCCTGGCGAGGCGGAGCACAAATGGTTTGTCATCCGCCTATTCGAGTTCTTGCAGACTTTCTTCTCGTTGACGCGTTTTTTGCCCGCCAACAGTTGATTCAATACCACTTTACAAAACTCACAGCTGCACGCTTTGTTCGTTTTGTTATCGCTGCCCGTCGGTCCATTTAGGGCAGTCTGCACGGTCTCATCCAGTTGGGTGTTCGACAAATTGGTTGGGTCGGGAACTGTTGCTGGCGGCGCTTTATAATTCATTTTCTTGTTAAACACTTTCGAGAGCTTCTGAATTTTGGTAAATGTCGCAACTGCGCGTCGGGTTAAAGACTTACTGAACGAGCCCGGCTCATTGGGCGGCGGAGGTGGCGGCAATACGCCCGGAGTGCCATTGGTCACCTTCTTCTTGATGTTCTCATCGACAAGCAGATCGAACACCTTCTTATCCGATTGCGTTGTCTTGTCCTTAACGACAACTGTGACTGTCGTCTTGGCATCTAGTTTTTTCTCGGCCCCATCTGTCGACTGCTTTTGCTGCTGCTGCTGGCGCTGCGCGGACTTTGCGCCGGCCGCTTTAGCAACCGGCTGCTTGCTGGTGGATTTTGGCTCTGGCTTGACACCACTGCAGCATGGCTGAACGTCCGGCACATTTGCCGCAGGCGCACCCGTCGCATTGCCGCTCTGCGCAACCGTTGTAGTGCGCGCATTCGTCTCGGATTTGCGCTTGGCCTCTGCCGCCTTGCGCTGACGTCGGGTAATCACTTTCTTGGGCATTGCACAGTTTTTAAAAATTTAGAAATGTATTTTGAAGTTGGTCTTTGATATTAATTTTTGGTTTTCGATTGATGCCTTGATTGATTCCTGACGTTAATCGAAGAAAGTCTGAGACTTTAAGGTTAACGAAACGTCAACGAAGAGAGAAAATGTTGGCAAGCCTACTTTGTTATCGAATCCTGTTTTCATTGAGTGAACATTTAAATTGTAAATAAATATAAGCATTTATGTTAAAGATTGCATTTATTTAATTCATTACCATTTTTATTCATTTATATTTACAGACATTATTTTATGAACTCACGTATTATGGATTCACGTATGCTAAATGTGTTTCACGAGGATCCTTTCGAGGGGAACTTTGTCAAATATGATCCTGAGCCCAACTTTTGGTCAGCCAATGATGAGTAGGTGCTTGCCAATTAATTAAAATGCCTCAATTACTAACATTTATCGTTTAATTCGCAAACAGTTTGCAGTTAACGGACACGTTAAATGGCATTCTGCCCATAGCGCCCGCAGATGAATCGCTGCTCAGTCAAAATGAGGTGGAAGAGCAACTGCAAAACAGAAAAAACTTGGTAAGCTTTACGAAAGCCCTTGCCATTGAGTATTCGAATTAACCACGATGTTGTCGCAGCTCATCTACAGCGATTTTGTCGATCAACAGCTGAGCGACGATGCAAACGTCCTCAATGGCCAGGTGTACAGGGCCATCACAGACTGCGAGGCCGAGGCGGCCTTTGAGCAGCAGCAGCGTCAGATCAGCGCACTGATTGATTCTGATGACGACGCAAATGGTCGTGGACTGGACGACGATGATGGGCATAGCCAGTGCAGCAATTCCACATTTCGGACGCGCACCGACAGCTCGTCCATTGGAGATTACGAGTCGCACTCCAGCGACTACGATGAGATTGACGAGAGCCTGCTGCCTGTTGATGCGTTTGCATTGCAGGAGGAGCGCAAGAGGCGCACGCTGAGCACAAACACCATCAGCTCTGAAGCGGACGCGCTGGGACTGAACATCGATGTAAATAACTTTGATTTGGCTGAATTTATCACCAAAGATGACTTTTCCGATAATACAAACGCGCTGCGTTCAAAGAATGCCAACCATGGCAAATCTGTGGCAGCTGCAGCAACTCCTAAACAAAGTCAAACAGCGTTAGCCAAGTCGAAGAAACCACAAGCCATTGCGTCCGCGAGGCCAGCCGCAGTGCTGCCCAAGCCCATGATAATATCATCCAAGAGCCGTGATTCTGATTACGACTCGGATTCAATTATCGATGTAGAGACCGTCGATGTGGACGAGTCCATGTGGGTAGCCGGACAGATTGAAGAGTCCGCCCCCACAGATGATTTGTGCTATGTGGACAATGTAAAGGCCGATCCATCCTGGTGTCCCAAGCAGGCCAAGCGCACAGTTTCCGCTGAGGTGAGTACAAACAGGTGTGCGATAAACAGTTTGAAGCATGTTACTCATTCTTCAAATGATGTCTCCACATAGCACAAGCCAGTGCCGGCGGGCAACCAAATCGCTCCCAAGACAACGAGCGTTGTAGTACCTCCAGCAGCAGCAGCAGCAGCAACTTCTCAAGCAGCCGCAAGCACAGCGAAGCCAAAGGCCAGCAACAATATTTGCCTGGTGCCCAACAAAAAGCAATGTGACTTTTTGAAGCGTAAGGTGGGCGCCAAAGCAGCAGGCGCAGTCACGTCCAGCAAATCCAAGGTGTTGGCCAAGAAAATACAAGAGGCTGCCAAATCCACGGTGTCCAAGCAGCAACCCTTGGCCATGCCAACGGAGTCGCAGCCCTTAAATACGGGGCTTGGTCTGGGCGGCAAGAATTTGGCGCTGCTCAAGCACGAACGTGATGCGGCCGCTGCTTCGCTTAATACGGCAGCTGCAGTTACGCCTGCGCCTAAGCGCAAACTCAACCTGGAGGAGTACAAACAGCGACGTTGTGGTGCAGTTGTTGTTACCACCACCAAACCATCGCTAGCGCCAGCGTCTGTGCCTATGAAGCAGACGAAAGTGGAGCCAGCACCTGTCCAGAAGTTGCAACAGTCGCCACACAAAACAGCCATCAGCAGCATTGTGAACATTCTGAAGTGTCCGCCGAGCCAAGCAGCTGTTGCCACAGATCCCATTACCGTTGCCAAGAACAAAGTGCTGCGCATGCTGGAGCTGAAGCGGGCACAGCAGCTCAAGATCATCGATTCGCGGGTGACGGCCAAGGTGCCAAGGGTGACGAAGCTGCCGCCGCTCAAGGATATTGTTAAGGACACATACTGCATGGAGACTGAGCCGGAGACGGAGTCAGCGGCGCCACAGGCCGTCGCCAGCAGCAGGCTGCAGACGGACTATGAGGAGATAATCATTGTTTCGGTTAGCTGCAACACGGACATTACGATACCGCCGATATTGCATCAAGCAAACGTTACGCAGAGGGACAACAAGACAACGACGCCCTCGTCACGTTCGCTGCTCAAGTCCTCGGTGCTGTTGTACAACATCTCAAACGGCAGCGATGCGTGCAAGGACATGACCAACTCCCTGATAGCCAGCATACAGAGTGAGGTGGTCAAGCAAACGAATTGCGTCGCAATGACCGCACCCACGAGGACGGCGACACCAGCAGTGGATAAGAATGCACAGCACGGCGAGGATATGGTCATTATGCATCTGGCCAAGAATCGTGTGCGCAAGCAGATGGCCTGCATGGGCACACAAACAGAACTGCAACCCGAATTTCCATTATTGACGCTGCCCACGACACGTCAATCGCGCGAACGGACGCGTCGCAGCTATCGTAAGCGTCGCATCGATGGATCCGCCTCGAACGGTTCAAGCTGCAGCTCATCCTCATCCTCGTCCTCGGCTTGCAGTAGCCCCGCTTCATATCGCTCACGCTCCAATTCCAATTCAAATTCGACGGAACGTTTGCGCCACTTGGATGCGACGGCTGCCTGTGGCAGCAGTATTGGCGGTGGCGGCTACTCCTCGCGCAGCACACGTCGCCATCGCAGTTCGGTTAGCTCCTCGTCCTACTCGGAGGCCGGCAAATACGAACGCAAGCAGCGCCAACGACGCACGAGCTACAACAAGCGTCGTTCGAAAAATCAGTCGCATGCCAATTGCTCCACCTCGGGATCAGAGTACAGCGATCGCGACCGAAGTCGCAGTCCGCATAGACGCTCGCGTTCGCGATCGCGCTCCAAGTCGGCCACACGATATAGCAGCAATAACAACAACAACAGGCGCGGCTTTGTCGATCGCAACGTATCACAGCCGGCTGTGGAAGAGCGTCGCATTGTCTACGTGGGTCGCATTGAGCCGGACACCACCAAGGAGCTGTTGCGTCGCAAATTTTTGCCCTACGGCAGCATTAAACAAATAACCATACACTACAAGGAGAACGGGTAAGTTGGCAAGCAAATCGAAATGAAGCAATTGAAGAGAATTCCAATTTAATTTCTTGTAATTGAATAGCATGAAGTATGGCTTTGTGACCTTTGAACGTGCGCAGGACGCGTTCACGGCAATCGACACGAGTGCCAGAGATGCGCAGATAAACATGTATGATATTAGCTTTGGCGGACGACGCGCATTCTGTCGCGCCTCCTATGCAGATTTGGGTGAGTTCACATGGTGTTTAAATATTTAACCTTAATTAATTACATCGCGCAATTTACAGACAATGCGGGCATCAACAATTACCATTCGTATGTGTTTCCCAAGGCAGCGCCAGCTGCACCACAGCCGGAGGACTCATTTGAGGCTCTCCTGCTGAAAGTAAAGGCAAAGTTAAATGCAGGCAAGCCTGCAGCTGTTCAAACAACAGCCCCAACAGACACGGAAGCAGCAACTGTGACAGCATCAGTTAACACTCCGGATTGCAAGAGCCACAACAACGATGCGGTCATTAGTCAAATTTGACATCTTTACTGTAATTTGCAAATGGATTTACTTTTAGTTTTATGATTTGCCAGCAAATAGTTTTTCTTACTTTTTCAACCTATTATCCCCCACATATTATTTTGTACATATATATGTATATGTATAGAGCATGAAGTTTCTAACTGTTCAACCGAAAGCCTGATTATCATTCATAACCTTTCATTATTTATTATAAACTAGTTGACAATAGCATTGCAAACCACTTGAGCCCCGCACCGCTCGCACTGGGATAATTTATGAATTTGATAAGAGCAGCGAGTGGGCGGGCTAACAATCTACAGCGAATTGATAACAAATATGGAAATTATATGGAATTGTGATAAACATACAAAGTCATTGATTGCATGTAAGTTAGCTGAAGCCACAGACAGCAATTAATATTGTAAAAAAAGTAATAAAAAAAAGAAAAGAAAGTTTTATAACAATAGAATGGAAACTGAAGTTTATAGCCATAAAGTAACAACCGAAGCAGCACCACAAAAGGACAGCAAATAGTAAAAAATACTTACAACATGCAACAGCTATAGGAAATATACAAATGATATACAATGTATTAACTGTGTAGTACTATATATATAGAGAGAGCAAGGCACGCGCATGCTGCATGCGACGGTCACAAATTAAACTGTTGATAACTAAACTTTGATATTAGTTTGTAAAAGGAATATTTTGTACGTACGTAATTTTAATTTACTGGATATGATTTTTTGTATAGCAATGAACCAATCTATCAACCTACAAACAAAATAAAAGCTGCGTTGAATTCAAAATCTGCCTGCGTAATTGCATGAACAGGACGGGTAAATACAACAACAGCAGCAACAAAAACCACAAGAAAATTAAATATTTATAATTTAGCTTGCATTGCCTATTTTTGTATGAAATGGTAACTGTTAACTCATATAAATGTTTTATAAAACCTGGCTAATTCAGCCGACAGATACAGGCCTCTGAGCCTTTGGCCCAGAAATTCAACTAACTACTTTTATATCTCTTAGTCAATTGCAACTCCCCATGCAGAGGCAATTACTATTTTTTGTTAAGCGTAAAGCAAAATTCTTAAAAAAAATTATGAAAACTGTTTTCCACTTTAGCTAACTCAACTATGTAATTGGCGGAAACAAAATTTGTTTAAGTTTTTTGTGCTACTCTCTTTTGGATAATTTAATAAATGCGCTAGTTGCAGCAAAGTAAAAAAATACGTTTTTCAAAATAAGTGCATAAAACTGGAAATTTAACTTTTACTCTAAATTCTCGTTTAAAGCCAAACTTAAATTTCAACTGAGCTGTTTATTTAATAATATGAGCTATCAATTGTTTGCACATACTTAACATAATTGTTTCTCAGATCCAAAAACAAATGTTTTTTTTAAACGGGGCTTATGCGGGTTATGTATACGCCGTGTGAGCCATTTTCTCCTTGACCACTTGAAATTGCTTGCAGCTATTTGGCGAATTGTGTCACAGCTTGCAGTATGTGTGGCATATAGTCAAACAGAACTTTTCGCATAATAAAGCAAATCTTTCATCCACTTGAATAAGGCCGACGCTAAGCTTTGCCTTTGGCTGCTGCTTTTCAAATGAATTTCCTAGTTGAACACTTTAGACCAATGCAACCAACTGAAATTCAAAAATATAAGAAGGTCATGTGTGGCTTACTTAAGTATTTATATAAATATCTATATGACAATGTATATTGCGACTATACTATTAAATGAGTTGCGCTTTGAAGATGATTACATTTTTATGTATTGGCTCGAACTCAATTTATTTTTTCTTCTACATGGTTGAATTTAAAATGATTTTTGTTTTTGAGATGCCATTAATATTTATAACCAGGCTAAACCACTGGCAGCTCCTGTCAAAAGGCATTAGCTTTGCCATAGGAAAATTGCCTTAGTAATTTTGTTATAAAAATCGCTCCTAAAAGATGGCAGATTATATTGCTATCAATAATACTTATATCCCTATATACATAAACACACTTCAAATACTTCATTTCATTTTCTGGGCTGGCATTGCGCCTGGAGACTCGCATTCATTTTGCGGCTGTTTGTTCCCAGTCAACAGTCGCAGCCAAAATCGATAAATAAAAAATAATAAAAGAAAAAAATCATATTCAGTCGAGCAAAGGATACATCAACAAAATGGCAACTGTTGGCGCCATTTACCGACGCCGTACGCCCAACGCCGAACACTGCACGCCCAACGCCCAGCGCACATTTGCATATTTAATTTGAAATGTCAAAGAAATCAGAACTTTTTGTCCCTAGACCATAATATGCCAACGCCGAGCCGTCTTGAATATGCGTCTTTAAACAAGGCCCCTAATGATTTTAATTCGAACACTCAGCTTATGGATTTATGAGTGCTTTGTATCCAATCTGCGTTGCTACCGAGTCCAGGTGAGTACGTTTTTGAATTTAAATTAAATACACTCTTTTCGCATGGGGTATGTGGACATGAATGACTTTAAAGCTATCTTAATTAAAGTAAAAGCAAGGTTAATTATCATATAACTGCCAATGAAATAATTCGTCAAAAATTAGCTATAAGAGAAGTTTTTTTGCTTTTCAATATATCTTAAGCATATTTGGTTTGTGGGCATTTTAAAAATTACTGCGGTATCTTGTTATCCTTATTTTTATTCTCCCTTGGCACTTTCCCATGTTGGCTTTGTTCGTCGCCAGCCTCGTTGTGCAATCGACGATGCTCATGTGCTTGCCACACTTGAGCTCAAGTCATGTGGCATTGACAGTGGCAGCCATCAAAATGCACAAGATGTGACTTCATTCTCATCCTTAACATCCTGACAGTTTGCCGTTGCCGTTGTCGCTATTAACGTCGTTTCTGTCTCGTGTGCATATTTACGAGCCCATTGTCTTCTGCCATGCTGCGAGTTGGCCAAGTTAAGGCGACGGAAAAAACGCCTAGAATTAGGCTCGGGTAAATAATGAATGAAGAGCGAAACAGCTATTTATGTGCGAGGATTTTGATATGGAAAGTATATGTATGTTTTAGCAGATGTATATGAGCTGTTTAAGTAACCCAGTTCGAATTCCAGGCTCGTGCATTTTAAATTTAAACTGTAAGGGCAGTTTTTATGATTTTCATTTCCATTGAGGGTGGTTAGTATTCCTTTTTTCCCCCAACAAACCCTTTTGAGGGCTGTAGTGCCCTACTTAAAATAGCCAAGTCAACAGGTTAGTTCACTTGAAACAAACTTCAAAGGTTGGAACAAATCCCCCTTAGCTGCAATGCCCTTACCTTAATCCAGTGCTGTGCCACCTGCTGCTCGGCACACAATAAAAGGTACAAGAGGCACTGAGGTAACTGTGAAGCCAAACGACCGCAGGTACTAACTGAGAATACATACCTCAAAGCGTTGAGTCCTTGGCGCTTATCGTTGTCGGTGTTTTTGGTCCCACTATGGTTACCCTTTTGTGGCGTTTTGAGCTCTCTACTAGTGTACGGATTGGTATGTCCTGGTGAGCACGTAGCGTGTGTTATTATTGCCGGATTTAAGGCATGCACAGTCGACAAATAATGCAAAACAACATCGTAAACAAGAATGGACTAGGCGTGGAGAATGGAGTCAGCACAACTACCGGATACCATGTAAATGAATTTAAATTACAGTATAATTATGTATCTGAATGTTTTGAAAGACGAAGGTATACAAATACAATATTAGACTTTATCAGAAAAATTAAATTTAATATCAGAATATACAATTTACATAAATACATAAATAATAAAAAAATAAATATATTCAATATATAAATATATAAATTAATTGCTTCTTGCTTTTAGAGTTCTACAAATTGAATGCTGAATTTATTAAATCATTATTTCTGCCTGAAACACGTATTTGAATTATTCTTCATATTTACACAGCTGCTGGATGCAGACCATTAAAAGGTTGGTAATATTGATGCTAGAACAATGCGGGCCAAGTTAAGGGCTTCGGTTGTCATGGAAAGGATTTTTTTATTTTCCTCGCAATTAAACGGGGCGTGTCAACCTTTGGCTCGATGTCAACTAATGACCGCGTCATCAAAACAAACACAAACATTCTACACACTCAGGGAAAGAGACAAGAATGTTGTCCTCAAATCCAAATACAAGCGTTTTCTCTGTCCAGCAAAGGTGAATAATGCTAGCCTTCTATTTCTATTCCAATTAAAATTTTAAATATAACACCCAATACAGTACTTAGTCTAAAAGACGCAGGACTTTTATAAGAATAATTTTGCGCTTATTTAATTTTTTATTTTAATTGTTGTATCATTTCAGTAGAACTTAAATTCCATGTGATATCCATGTTTTTCCCAATACTCGGTTTATATGCATTTGCTGCCAATTCGCATTTGTGATATTTATGCAGGCATATTAAAAACAATGACACCCACGAGACGTGCCCGGGACGAACGCTTCCGGACAGAAGCTCGCCAAATCGCACTGGCAGCTGCCGTAGCTCACATGGTGTGGTGTAATATTTTAATAAAATCCACGTCGATGTCGGCTCTAATGATTGGCATTTCAATTCAATTGTACAATCGTCTGGGGTACACAGTTCGTATGCGCAATGAAAATAAATGATAGCGACAGTGTGTGGCAGTTTTGCCATTGCGAAAACAAATTAATTGCATTTGTATTGTGTTTCAGCTGAACAATAAATAAACACTGCCGACACTATCGCACACCCACCCAAACACACAAAGACCCGGGTCAGGGGTCCAGGTGTCAATGAAAATTTTCCTTTGACTGCAGCGGCATCGCGTCGATGCACTATATACTATATTTAACACAGTGACTAGAGGTTTTAGCTGCACTAAACGCTAAACTGCGATGGTTTAAATTGATTGAAAATGGTTAGAAATAATGCTCTTTGACCTTAATTACTTTTGATATAAAACGTCTCATTTGTCGAGTTGTTAAGTGGGATTGAAAACGTAATTAAGCAAATGTTGTAGGGTATACACTGGGGCAACATGCGGCACAAACATTTTTTATTTAGAAAATAAAATAATTTTAAATAATGAATATATAAATATAATTCCTATTATGAAACAATTTAATTAAAACATATTGAAACTGTCAGCTTTTAAACTATGACTTGAAGAAATATAGACTGTTGCGATTTCTGAAATTAGGTGACTCTAGCTGTAAATATGTTTCGTTTTATGTATCTCTAAATTGATGTTAATAATTGCTAACATTTTCTCTGAAACGGATGTAGTTGAGTACATTTATATCTAAAGTAAGTCGTCTTTCAGTTCCATAGCTGGGGAAAAACATATATGTAATATACCCCATATCACATTGTAGGCAGTGTATAATCCTGTGGCATTGATTCGAATTCCAGTTCGCGAAGCTTACGCCATATTCAGTTTTATATGCACTGTTGAATAAATACAATTTTAAATTCGACTCTAGACAAGCCATGATAATTAAATTTGTGTCGGTTAATTTAATTGTTCGGAACAGAACGAGGCATGTTGCCATTTAAATTCGTTTATTTAAATTTATTGGATAAACAAACACGAGTGAATCCAATCGAATGAGCTTTTCAAGAAAAACAAGTGACATGAAATTGTGCGTAATTGCAATGCTCAAATGCAGGATAAGAGAAGCAACATCAACTTGATATAAAAGAATTTCCTTCCTGGCCACGCCAACGGGAAAGGAAAATAAAATATATACGATAAAAACAATTAAGAGCTGGCTAAAAGAAAAGTGCACATATCAACCGGTGTGCGTTGGGAGGGAGTGCATGACTCCAAGAATATCCTGTATAATATTAAAAGTTAAAAAATTAAAAAATAAATAGATATATTCAACCCCTTAATATAATGTAATAATGTAATATCTGTAATTTTGTCAGCACGGGGATATAATCTGAAGTACTTCGCAAATACTTGTTCGATCATGTGCCTGTTTTGTTTTGGTACAATATTTATATATAAATGTTATGTGCTTGCCCATCTCTTCTTCTTTCTACACCTTGCCCATTTAGTTAGCCGTTTACAGGGTATTAAAACAATTAGAGCTTGTTGGCTCTCAGTGTTTTTCCGGCTGTTACAATTGCTGCGCAATATATATATATATTTATTTATGCTTGCCAATCTCTTCTTCTTTCTACATGTTGCCCAATTAGTTAGCCATTTACAGGGTATTAAAATAATTATAGCAGTGTTGTTCCGGCTGTTACAATTGTTATAATATTTATATATATGCATATTTTTTTACGCTTGCCAAAATCTCGTTTTCTTTCTACATCTTGCTCATTTTATTTCGCCATTTATAGGGTTTTAAAACAATTGGAGCTGATTGCCTGTCAGTGTTTTTCCGGCAATAATATATTTATACAATATATGTATATATTTTATTTTTAATGCTTGCCAATTTCTTCTTCTACACCTTGCCCATTTAAGTTAGCCATTCACAGGGTATTAAAACAATTAGAGCTTGTTGCCTGTCCGTGTTTTTCCGGCTATTACAATTCAGACGCAGAGCTTCAAATTGGGCGCCCAAAAGCTGGTGCCCCGCCCCCCACAAGCCTCCTCCTGGCCCTGCCCGGCCCCCATTGAAGCCGCTCTTCTGCTTGGTCAAGCGCCTGCGCGTGCTCACGGCCAACGGCATCAACTGCCAAGTGTGACGCCGTGTTTTCAGGATGCTTTCAGTTCGGTTTTGGACATTCAACGTGGAGGTGCTCAGTGCAACCCCTCAGTACTACTGGCCGAATACGTTACGAAGACGCCGACGTGACTGTCACAGTGTGTGTGAGTGTGTGCGAGTGTGTTAGACTCTGGCGCCAGCCAGCAATGTGCAAATAAATATCACTTACACACATAAACATCCCAGAAAGCCGGGGGACTTGAGACATCCACTGGCGCCGCTCTGCATGTTAAAGTATCTTAAATACACAGCTCCAACTTTCGCTGAACGTAATAAGCAATGTGAGTACGACTATGAGTATGAGTGTGGGCACGAGTGTAAGTTTGAGTGCGTGTGTGAGATTGAGTGCGGCCGTGTTTGAGCCTGTAGAAGTGCACAAAGGTACAGGCGAAGAGGCTTCTGGCAGAAGCAATCAACAGGACTTGGACTCCAATTTGCTCTGCTCTGTTGCGTAGCTGCACCGATAAGTCTTCTGTTTATTCGTAGTTGCTGCCCTTTGTTAGCCACTATTGGCTACCTTTCGTTGAATATGTGCCGCATCTTGGCACAATTTAAAGCACTCCAGCTAGTAGTATGCCACAATTCAATTAAAGCCAACGTTGGGGCACTCACAAAAGTGTTGAGACCTTTCCAGCTTAAGAGCGTGTGTGCGAGTGTGTGCGTGTGTGTGTGTGTGGGGTACACTTTCAGTTTGCTCTAATTGAATTTGGCCATGCAGAAAGTCGCTCACAAAATTATATATAATAATGATTTTTATACATAGATGCTGCTGCGGCCTGGCTTCCAAGAAGATTTTTAAATTTAACCAAAAAGGCGATTTACACTTCAAGCAGCTTGATTTCTCTAAGACTGAAGCCATAAAAAACATAAGCAGATAACAATTGGTAAAAAGCTACAAATTAAACCAACATAAATACGACAAAAAAATGAAATTGTATTAGCTTCTAGCTAGCAGCAAAAATACATTTTAGTTCAACTGAAAAGTACCTTACATATATGGAAACCTCAAATGTAAGAGATATAAAGTGTAAAATATGATTGTACTCTGTTGTATAATCTGAAAAAGAGTATATTTGTTTTGGGCAATGTCCGTATAGAACGCTAATTGAGCTGGACTTTCCAAATTCCGAATATACAGTGAAACTAAGATAATTGCACCCAAGCCAAAAGCAAAACGAAAACCCTTGAAGTTACACAGAAAACTTGACATTTTGTTTTTTTTACTTTAATGCACTTTGGCCATTAATTACTAAACTTAGTGCCATTAATACTGTACTCTCGATACTGTATGCAGAGTATTGCACTGTCGATTACACCCGCCAGCCTGTACCTACCTGTTACGTTTACAATCATTAATTCGGATTCAACGACTCGCATTGCGAACCGAATACGCCCTGCAAATTCGCCCGAGCACGGGACATAAAAAGGTTTTAACAAACTGCACACGCGTCCTTTGATTAATGTGCGCCATTAGTTTAAGCTAACGGCAAGTTTCAAAATCCGTAGCATGCTTCAAGGCGTTGCGGGGTTTTTTTTTGGTTTGTTGCGGCATTTGCTGGCGACATGAAACTCATTTCCCGTCGGGCTTAGCCGGGGCCGGTCCATGCAAATTGTTTACCGTGCGGTTTACGCTGGGTTAGTCTTAAACAGGATATTGTTGTTCTAACTGTTTTCGCTCTAACGGGAAATTAGCATTTAATGTAGATTCTGCTGGGGCGCAACATTGAATATGGTCAAAAAGTGCTTTGAAGTTGGCCCAACTACAGAAATGACCCATGTTTCTGACAGTTTAATTATGATGCATGGGACTATCTTTTCGACTCGCTTTAACCAAATATATCTCTTTCTCACTTCCATTAGGGGCTCTGCTCTCAACAAGTTGACTGTTACTGCATTTGGGTTTTCTGTTTCTGTTTTAATGCAAACATCCGAGTAAAGTCCGAAATGCCTTTGTTGATGCTATTTTTTGTTGCCTGGTCTGCCGTAACCAGTTCACAAAATTCAAGATATAAATAAACAGTGCAAACAAACATAAGAAAAAGGTAACTTCTCTATTTGTATTTGCATATCCCATTCAGTTGAAAGGCAGCCCGTGCCGACATACATTCGACCAACTTGTAAAATCAGCTTAAACCAATAACAACACGTACATATTTTGAGATAAGCAGCGCGACTTTCCAGTCCAGACGATTGGCCAAGATTGGGGTATCATCCACCGCTTTAAGCTGTGGCCGCACGTGACCCAACTGTTGGACGTGTTGCGTGGGGGCCAAAGAACTCGACACGGCCATAAAACGCAATATGAAATAACCAAAAAACATTAAACGTACCTGGCTGACTGACAAATATCCTGTATTTAGGTTTAGCGTAATTGTGAATTTGAAGCCAGACTTCATACAACATATTTTTAATCATTATTTATTTAAATTTATGAAGACTTTATTTTTAGCTGAAAAGATTGACTTGGTTAATTTATACCTATATACACATTTAAATATGTCAATTATATATATATTTAAATTTGATACATTTTCAGATATTTCCAGCCGCCTGTTCAACACAAACAACTTCATAGTACCCTACGAGGGCGGATTACAGGGTATGTGAATAAAATTCAATAGTGCCACGCGATGATCGTTTTATGTGCTACAGGCACATATTGAATTGGATGGTCATCATTTAGGGGTGTTCGATTTGTTGATAGCGCACGTTAAAGCAATTTCGCTCTTAAATAATCACGCGCGTGCCTTAAAATTAATGACCCAGCCAAACAAATTGGCATAAATTGTGGCCAGGTCCAAATATATTTTTCTCAAAACTAAAACTCAAACGCAAACACAAACTCAAACATAGTAAAAACTTTGGTTCCACGATAAGTTTCAAGTTTTCTTCAAAGTCGCAGCAATTGAAAATAGGTTGTGTGCAATTATTGTGCCATAAATATGAAAAGGCACTTTTCAAGTATTGAAATTTCTGTGGAAACTTTCACCCAAAATTACCTTAGTTCAATATGCCAAAAGTTCTTGGCTAATGCACAAAATGAAATGAATATTTTTTGATAAAGAGACCCTCGCACGTTCGTTTGGTTGGGCAAATATTTGTGTTCCTTTTTTGCCTTTTTGCTATTTGAGTGGAAATGTCAGGCATTCGAAATGTGACATTTGGCTGAAATGTTGACATAGCCTTCAATTACGTCAAGGGCTCCTACGCCAAAATCACCAAAATTGCCAAAATGGCCAATCATTGTAGACGGGCTTAAACTCTGTACAAACAATTTCAGCGGCTAAATGAATCTATGCGCAATTTTTGAACTGACTGCTGTCAAATGAGTTTACACACACACACACACATACAGAAACTAGCTGACTGTGTGTGTGAGGTCTAATCGTGTTTATTCTGGCATTTGACCAGCTAATTTGCATAACACAAAACCACGTCAATGGTGTCATCACGTTGGCCCTTAAATAGCTCTGTTGTTGTGCACTTGTTGGCCGCATTGTCCCGGCTCCACTCTCAAATGCTCGCAATTAGAGGAAATAATTGGCTTCGATGTCACGTACGCGGCCTAGTCTCTATTTGAGAAGGCTTATAAAGTCTCTGCTCACGTGTTGGCATCTCAATCCTGGCCACGTTCTTCATTAATATTGGCAAAATATCTTCATTACCAACAGAGGCAGACACACACACGCACACACACACGTGTTTCCATTACAATGGAATTAGACTTGCAAATTGGGTCGACCTTGCACTTTACGGGATTATGAGTAGTATTACAAGACTTTGATATTCAGAAGTCAAGTGCTTTCCAACTGCAACAACCAATAGAAATTCTGGGAAATTCTACAAAATCCATGTAGAGCATGTTGAAGAGAACGTCTGTGTCACTGTTCTTTGAATTTCCGCAAACTAAGTGCAAGGGCATTTAAAGTAGATCTTTTAGCTAGAATTTTAGCAAAATTGCTAATTGAAAGCTTAAAACTAGAAAAGTGTAACAGTAAGACTACGAGTCGAGGTGGTCGCTAGGGAATGCCCTATAACCAGCTATACATTTGTATATTCTAACACTATTTAAATTTCTATCTTCAATAACTTCTCTATTTATTGCCCGATCAACATTTTAGGCCCTAAACTTGACATTTAAATATGTAAAGTAAAGATAATGTTTTAGCTCTATATGCGAATTTTAATGCCAAATTTATGGTCCTAATTATTATGCCTAAAAATTATAGTTAAATATTGATACTTATTGATTTTGCGAAAATAGGGAGATGTACTTAAGTAGTGGTATAGTAGAAACATATTCAAAATTTGAACCTTTAACTCTTATTGTATTTGCAGAACGGCATTACACCCATTTTCAACCATTTTCAATGGCAATTAATTTATGACAAAGTTATGGAAATTGTTGACAAGGCATTTATTGAGGGCCCAAAAGTTTTAATAGTCAATATTTTTAAAACAGCTTCTAATGTTTTATAAGTAAGCAAATGCCAAACGCTAAAATTTCAAATACTTTTTTATTGTTAAAGTTTTAATACCCTTATTAACTAATTCAAATTCTTTGGAAGTGTTTTGGACTGTGTCTGCAGCGATCTCGTACTTGCTCACTTAACGCACCGTGACTGTAGCTGTTGTCAGGCTGATGTAGTCCTCCCCCAACTTCCATCGGCTCTGACAGGACTTAAACGCCAGGTGTCAATAAAGCTTGTCTGCCATTTGTCGATTGTCAACGTGAAACTTCTCAGCCTGCAAAACACTAACAAACACATACAGTTATTTGTTTTGTGCTTGTTGTGTGTTCGGGCCTGGCAACAATTTAAAGTTGCTTTTCCGTCTAGCAAATATTTGGGATGCTCCTTTCAGCAGTGCCGGCTTTCAAAACTGGCTACACAGAAGCGTCAGAGAGGCAGCATTAATCTTATTTCTAGTTTATTTACTTTTTGCCTTCGACTTTGACTCGGGCTCTTGACTGTTGGCTTCCAAATACTCGTGCAGAAATAGCTGAAACTGAATAGGATGAGGGTATAGGTTATCGGATACAGGGTAGGGGTAGAGTAGTGGAAAGACATGACATCACGTTCGAGTGCTTTGTTATTTTTAGTGGCACCAAAAAACAGACGCACAACAAGTCTTATTGCCAACGACATATCGAGTTGGCCAAGTGGAATTACAGGCCAACCGAATGCAGTGTCAACATGGCTTAGAATTGCCCAGAGGCGACAATTACACACTTCATTGGTTTGATGCCCATGCGCTTCATTACCTTAAAAACGAGTCTGAGTTCCAGGCTGAGCCCAGGATATCATCGCAGCAGGCACTGTGGCACAACTTATTAGCCAGGTCCACCGAAACTCATTAGCTCGTTAAATACAGCCCAATATCAAATTGCGGCTTTAAGTTTAATTAGCCAAACTTTGAACGGGCCTATTGTGGATGCATGAAACTATGCGCTTGCTTATTGTGGTTGGCTTTATGTAAAGTTTTTCCCGTCGCTTTGTTCAAATTATTAATGGTTGCCCCAAACTGCCAGAACTTTCCCAGAAATTAACCTAATTATAATTAATTAGTATTTAAAATATTATTTGGAGTTTCAGGGGTAACCTTTAGTTTGGCATTTTACACAAACTTTGGGCTTAGCATTTGAACGGCATGAAT